>OY856414.1:702569503-703921003 GCA_963693085.1 Alisma plantago-aquatica | reverse complement strand
GGCGCAACTATCCGCATTGGGTCTGCTCCATGACGATCTATGCCAGGTCCCAGGGCAAGTACTCACATCTTACCCGTGCTGGTCCGCCAGTACCCGCAGAGGACGCTGATGCTAAAGATGTGAAGGCGTATGACGACTGGGTTCGTGACGACTCCACTGTGATGACCTGGATTCTCAACAGCAGCATTGAGAAGATTAGCGTCACACTTCTTCACCTGCCTACGGCGAAGCAGATGTGGGATCAGCTCGCCGGTACATACTCGCATAGTCAGAACCCCAAGAAGGTGTTTGACATCACCAAGCAGCTGGGTCGTCTACAGTTCACGGGGACGGACATTGCGGATTACTTCTCTGACTTCACTGGATTATGGGGTGAACTGGAATCCTATCACCCTCTCTCCACGGACCTGGCTACCATGCAGCGTCAGCGCCAGGAGCTTCAGTTAGTCCAGTTTCTTTGTGGACTGCCCGAGTCCTATGCCGGAGTTGTGGACTAGATCTTAGCCAGTGACCCTCTGCCGTCACTACAGAGTGCCTACAAACGCCTTCAGCGTTTGCCTTCGTCTTCATCGTCTCTGACTACTGATGTTGGGGACTCTTCGGCTCTTGCTGCAGCTTCTGGTCGTGGCCGTGGTCGTGGCCGTGGTCGCTTTACTAACAGTCGTCCTCCCCTGGGTGGAGGACGAGGACGGGCTGCTCCTGGTCGTGGAGCCTCTTCTACTGCCCCTACTGCTGGTGCGCATCCTCAGTCAAGACAGCGCCTTTGTACCTTCTGTGGCCGGTCCAACCATATTGAAGAAAAATGCTGGGAAAAATATGGTAAGCCGGCGTGGGCCAATGCAGCTGCTGACTCCACTACTACTGCATCAGAAGGAACGACTCAGCCAACTGACTCTGCCTCCTCGGGTGCGACTGCTGACTACATCCGTGTTGAGGTGGAGCGTCTTCTTCTTGAGCGAGCTGGTGCGTCGTCTCAAGCTTCGACTAGTGGAGCTCATGCCGCAGCTTATTCTGGTTATGACACTGCCTTCCTGAGCTCTTCTTCTACTCCTGGTAATACTAAGTGGGTCATCGACTCCGGTGCCTCTTCACATATTTCTGGAAATCGATCACTGTTTCACAAATTATATAAACCTGCTCGACCCTCATCTGTTATGCTGGCTGATGGTTCCAAGTCTGCGGTGTCTGGAGTAGGGGATATTGTTTCTGACTTTCTGCTGAAATCTGCCTTATATGTGCCTAGATTTCCTTTGAATCTGTTGTCTGTCAGCAAGATATTGCGAAGCCTACAGTGTAGTCTGACTTTTATTCCTGGTTCATGTGTTTTTCAGGACCTTCGCACGAGGATGAAGATTGGTGGGGGTATGAAGGTGCTGATGGACTTTTCTATCTGGATCATTTGCCAAAAGCAGCTAAAGCAACTGTGACTCCTGCATTATCTACTTCAGTTTCTGCATTACAGTGGCACTACCGGCTCGGCCATCCATCATCTGAAAAGCTTCGACACTTAGTTTCTGATCTTGGCATTTGTAGTTTTCAGTGCGAGTCATGTCAACTTGGAAAGCAGACTAGAGCTGTTTATCTTAGACGCAGTCAGATTAGCAGTAAAAATATGTTTGATATAGTGCATTCTGATGTATGGGGACCTTGTCATGTGCCGAGTCTATCTGGTCATAAGTATTTTATTCTGTTTATTGATGATTTTTCAAGGACTACTTGGTTGTTTATGATGAAAAGTAGGTCCAAAGTTTTGTCTATTATCAAGTTCTTTTTTGCTGAAATAAAAACACAATATGGTGTGTCTGTCAAAATTTTTCGTACTGATAATGCACTGGAATTTGTTAAAAAAGATGTGGATGTTTTTTGTAAATCTGTGGGTACAATACATCAGACCTCCTGTGCTTATACACCCCAGCAAAATGGTGTGGCTGAGCGTAAAAATAGACATGTGTTAGAGGTGGCTAGAACTATTATGATGCATGCACATGTTCCTCGCTCGTTTTGGCCTGAGGCTATATTGACTGCTTGTTTTCTGATAAATAGAATGCCATCATCTGTGATTGGAAACAAAATACCTATTCAAGTTCTTCAACCCGATATTCAGCTATTTACTGTGCCTCCTCGGATCTTTGGATGTACCTGTTTTGTAAGGTTACTTGGACCTACTTCTGATAAACTGTCTCCTCGTGCTGAGAAGTGCTTTTTTTTGGGATATTCTCGTACCCAGAAGGGATACAGGTGTTACAGTCCTACTGCAAGAAAATGGTATACTAGCAGTGATGTAGTTTTCTTTGAGGATAATACCCCCTACTATTCTACTCGTGGTGACAGTTTACAGTCTGATCTTATTGCCTCTCCTCTGCCTGTTACTACTGATTGTGTGCCTGATACTACTGATAAAGTCACTACTAAGGCTGCTAAGCCTCCTCTTATAGTTTATCAACGCAGGAACAGAGCACCTTCTACTCAAGAAACCCCCCATGAAAACCAATCTTCACCTCCAGAAGGTTCTACTACACCTGAGGTACATTCTGATCTTGATTTACCCATTGCTCTTAGAAAGGGTACTCGTTCCTGCACATCACACAGTATTGCTCAGTTTGTTTCTACTGATCATCTGAATGTTCATTCTAGCAATTTTGTATATGCCTTATCTGCTGTTGCTGTTCCAAAGAATATCCAGGAAGCTCTACAGAGTACTGGATGGTTGTCTGCTATGAAGGAGGAGATGTTGTCTCTTGCTGAACGAGATACTTGGGAGTTGGTGGATCCACCTCCTCAGTGTAAACCTGTTGGTTGCAGATGGGTGTATGCTGTGAAATATCAACCTGACGGCACTGTTGAAAGGCTGAAGGCACGGTTAGTTGCTAAAGGCTACACCCAAACTTATGGTATTGACTATTTTGAGACTTTCTCTCCTGTTGCTCGTCTTAATTCTGTCCGAATTCTTCTGTCTGTTGCTGTTAATCTTGACTGGCTACTGTTGCAACTAGATGTGAAAAATGCCTTCTTGTATGGCGATTTACAAGAAGAAGTCTACATGGAGCAACCTCCTGGGTTTGTTGCTCAGGGGGAGTCTCACAAAGTTTGCAGGTTAAAGAAGTCTATTTATGGGCTTAAGCAGAGTCCCCGGGCCTGGTTTGATAAATTGAGCAAAATTATGATTGATTTTGGGTTTCTGCGATCTCAGGTGGATCATTCTGTTTTCACTAAGAAGACTTCAACTGGTATTATTATTCTGATTGTCTATGTTGATGATATTATCATATCTGGCAGTGATTCCCTTGGTATTCAGGCTACTGAATCTCATCTAGGCAAGCACTTTGCTACCAAAGATTTGGGCAAACTTAGATATTTTCTGGGCATAGAAGTTTCTAGAAACTCTAATGCTCTTGTGTTGTCTCAGCGAAAATATGTCCTAGATATACTGCAGGAGACTGGTATGCTGGGGGCGAGACCTGCTGATATTCCTCTGGATCCTAATGTAAATTGGGATGATGATTCTTCTCCTCTCTTTGCTGATCATAAAAAGTACAGGAGGCTGATTGGTAAATCATTTATTTGACTGTCACCAGAGCTGACATTTCTACTGCAGTGGGTCTTCTTAGCAGGTACCTTGATAAACCCAGACAGTGTCACTGGGATGCTCTTTGTCAGATTTTACGATATTTGAAGAAGTCTCCTGGCAAGGGACTTCACTACAGGAAGCATGGACACTGTTCTCTTGAAGGGTACTCTGATTCTGATTATGCAGGCAGCAGAGTTGACAGAAAATCTACTTCTGGGTATTGTACGTATGTTGGAGGTAATCTTGTTACCTGGAGGAGTAAAAAACAAAATGTTGTGGCCAGGTCCAGTGGTGAAGCTGAATATAGGGCCATGGCCCATACTGCCTGTGAATTGTTGTGGGTGCGCTCTCTGTTAAAAGAGTTCGGGGTTGACTCTTCTTTTGCTATACCTATGCACTGTGATAATAAAGCTTCTATCTTCATTGCGAATAATCCAGTTTATCATGAGCGCACTAAACACATTGAAGTAAATTGTCATTTTATTCGGGAATCTATTCTTACTGGCAAGATCTGCACTCCCTTCACTCGTTCTGAAGACCAAGTTGCTGACATCTTCACCAAGCTGCTGGCGAAGAAGCAATTCTGCACACTGACGGACAAGTTGGGCATGATTGATATCTATGCTCCAACTTGAGGGGGAGTGTTAACATATATTCCTGTTTTATATATTCTGTTAGTTGTTTTGTTATTTCCATATTATATGTGGACCTCTCTGTAAATGTTTCAGTGTTATATATATGAGGGTGCACACATTGTGCAACCCTACGCTTCCCAAAACGGCTTTGTGTTTCACAGGTTTTGTAGTGGTAAATCACACCAAATTGAACTATGCCTGCCCCTACTTATTGATCATCCTTATTAGACTCGAATATGGAGCAAATAGTGTTATATCTGATATTGGAATATGAAAAAGGTATTATCTAATACGATAACATGTGAATTTAATCTGAATGAAAGATCATACATTTTTTCTTAAATATAGTTATGTACAAAATGTCAATATCAAATTTAATTTAATATATATGATAAAATGATTATACGTTCATAATTGTATAATGAATTATATATTTGTCGAATTCGGATTTTTTAAGACTGGATACAACATTTTGACATCCGCCCTAAAATTTTTGGATCTGAAATCTTATTTGTATTCGACATATAACATGTTTGTTTGAAATTTCGGATCCAAATCTGAAATAAATGTGTGGATTCTGGATACCCATTTGCACATTGATGGAAATGAAATAAAATTTGGGCATTTTCTATAGCTTCACGAAAAAGTGTGTTCTATGACGTATCAAAACGATTGTGTTCTTATTTTGTATGGAATAAAAAAGCGGCTAGAACGGCCGCTTAAGCACCCAGCACACCTGGCCGCTTTTTTCCAGCTAAGCAGCACATTAAGTGTTTTGTATTGAAGTGGCCGTCTTTTCCCGCTTTTACCCGCTTCAGCCCGCTTTTTTGGGCCCGCTTAAGCGGCCCGCTTCAGGCGCTTCGGTACATATTTTAATTAGGCAGCCTAATCATTAATTGAAATATCCAGAAATAACATAATATGATACACAAGATCCCAATATGGGATGAAACATGCCATCAACAATAATGTTGTTCCCAATTGGCTTCTGTTGCCTCTGTGAATTCTGCTTCTCAGCAGCAACGATTTCCTATTGAAAGTTTTATTGGTGTACAGTCTAGGTCTTTGTCAATCAGGTTAGTCTATCTTTTTAAAACCTCTTTACATATTAGTGTACCATATATAGTATTCCTAAATAAACTATTATGTATCTGCAATTATTACTTTTATGTACTATTTGTTACCTAACATTTGCAAATACAACATCATCTGTCCAACTCTACTATACTTTTCTTACCTACAACAACATTAGATTTAGTGTGATAGCACTTTATGTAGATTCAGGTGTTGTTTTTGTAAATAATGCATATGTATGTACTGCATGTTGAAGCGGGTATGCGTAATTTGTATACCTATGACATGCGGGCCCATTGTATGAATCTTGAAAACATTTCAGTATGTGATATTTATTAAGTCATTTCTTATCGTGAAACATGAGTGATGCTCGTTACAACAATTTTAAAAATGATTATATTTAAAACATGACTTATCAATGTTGAACATGTTACAATGAGATGTACTTTTATCCATATGACACTTTGTTAAAACTCTGCAATTCATATTTAGTCAAAGTTGAGTAATTGATTATTTGTGTAAAATACAACCAATCTATTAGTAATGCAGATGTCACACTCTTTTTAATTATGCAGATATCACATCCAGTTAATATTTAACTGACAATACCATGCAAGTATTTAATAGTTGCTAAAAATAAGTTACTGTATTTATTACATACTCTTAATTTCAAATATGATCTTTAAACTATATAGCTTATAGAATAATCAAAATCATTGATGAGTATCACTCATTTTTGTTGGTTATTGATTGGTTTTTACAATTTTAATTTGATAAAATATGAATATCTATACCATTTCACTAAACAGACTGCTTTTTCAAAAAGCGCCCGCTTCAATCCGCTTCAAAACCCGCTTCACGCTTAAGCGTTCAAGGGGTTCAATCCGCACGCTTTCCGCTTCACGCTTTCCAAAACCTAGTTATTTTGGGATTTCTACAAAGGTGTATCTCCTGGATCGATGTATTGGGGTATCTCTGGAACATACAAAGTATAACATCAATTGCTGACCTTTGTAGTACAAAATGGGGAGAGAAGGTTCTTTAGAAAAACATAAATGGGTGTTGGGAGTAAATATTAGAAAGCACGAAAGTTTACTGAGTGATTTATGAGAGGAACTCCACCCAAAATAGTACCTCACAACATGACAAACAACAATGTTACACACATAAAGAAAGAAAAGTAGTAATTCTTAAAGCATCATGCCAATAGATAGCATTGTGTTGGCAGCTTGATCACAAGAATTCCTTAAATACAATCCTATCATTAGAATACTTGGAGAAAATGGAACCATATCTAACAACAAACAACACAAAAGTCAAAATGACTAGATCATTCTAACACCCGCAAAAAAGAAAGCCGAAAACAGTGAATTAAAAAGCGGGTGAAGCGGCCGCTTAAGTGGTGAAGCACATGTCCCGTTGTAATTTCAGCTGAAGCAGGCTTTTAAGCGTTTTGGAGTGAAGCTACCGCTTTTGCCCGCTTCAGGGCACTTCACAACAAGTATTGTTGGAGTGGCCCAATCACACGCAAAATCTATTTAAAAATGAAAGCAATACTTTTGGGAGATGTGATGCACCAGATATTGCATTTCAATAAGTACGAGAAAGTTACCATTCAACGTACTTGTACAAAAACTTTGCACAACTATCTGTTAATAAGGTCGTAAAATTTGTTATATTGACTATTATGTACTAAGTCTAGTAGTTTATTGCTCTTTAGGATTTACCGAGTAATATCTAATAATCTCAATTCTACTATATTGTAATGTATTTCTCTTTATTACTGTTTAAATGTGCATCTATTTATATTATGTTGAAGACTACCTTAGTCAACAATATATGTACAAGGTACTAATATCTAACTACTATTACCTGCTAATTTTTTTACTAAATGGTAATTTATAAGCCCAACCGTTCAAACAATATTATGTACATAGTACTAGTATGATTCTTGATTCTTAAGCAAGGATTATGGGTTTTTATGATGTTTGTGTGTTTTTAGCTTGTAACAATTTACTTTTGTAATTAGGACCCTTTTTAAATTGTGAAATTTTGATGAAATGAACTATCATTCAGAATGATTGATTGTTGAGTACTATTCTTTATGTTAGCATTATGGCAGTCACTAAATTTTTCTACATTTTTAAACAATGTAGACCGCTTTTTCAAAAAGCGCCCGCTTTAGTCCGCTTTAAAACCTGCTTTCCGCTTCCCTCTTCAAGGGTGTCAATCCGCACACTTCCCCCTTTGCGCTTTTCAAAACCTAGCTCCAAAAAAAATACTAGCTGATATATCAGTTTTGCTACTCAACGTATTAGTTGGCTCAAGTGGAAAGACCAATGCGTGGATCATTTAGATCTAGCGCTCATCTATCCACATGCTTACTCTTCATGACTAGGGTGATCTTGTTCTTCTCGTAAGGTGTGCATGTGCTTGCTCTTGAACAACATGGTAACTGCAACATGTGCTTGATGTGGTTCGTGGGGGAGAAGAATGAGGCATGATCAGTTGTGTGAATAGTATTAAAACACTCGGATGAGAATGTGGCTGCAACATGCGATCGATGTGGTTGGTGGGGAAGAGGAATGAGGCATGGCCATCATGTGACTAATGTCGATGCCCTCAGATGAGAATGGATGGAATGGAACAAGTGGAATTTGTTAGAAAATATTATTGGTCTATTTTTAGTTAATAGGTTCATTTGTAATATGGGAATAATTGTCTTGGCCCATTTGGGTTATGTCCATTTCCTTGTACTTGCCTACTTTCTTATATATGGGAGTGGAGTTTGCCGTCTATATGAGAAATACTACACATCTTGCTTTTTCACATGGTATTAAAGCATTGAACCCAACCCTAAGGAGAAAAAGAGTGAGGGCTCTCGATTGTGGGTGCTTGTCCTCTCTTCTTGCCTTGGCTGCCCGCCATTCATCATTTTGGCCTTCATGGTTGTTTTCTCTCCTATATTCATGAAAATTTCATCACTGCTATATGATGGTCATCTCTGCACTTTCCTTAGTCATGTCGTCTATACGTTACTTCCGCTATCATCATCAAGGAATTTGTGGCGGCTTCATCAGGTTCATCCATCAAAATACCGTTGTTGGCTTCTTCAAATACATGTGTTGTTGCTATCATCTTCAAGGGATTGCCTGCTGGCTGTCGTCCAAGGGTCCCAAGCTTTCGTCCAATGTTCTATACCTTTTCTCCATAGGCGTGTTCTTGGACCAGGTGTTCATTACTGGTCTACTTTCCAACAAGCATGGAACCACAGAGTCGCAGGCATGACACCAAACAACTGCTCAAACCATCAAAATTCCTTGTTCCCATCCTATTTTGTGCAAATTTTGTCTGATGTTCCCTAACACTTTTTTTTTTCAGTGGCCCTGTTTATGATTCTCTAGCAGGGGTAGCCTCCCCTTGGTTTGGGGTCGTGCCCTCATACCCGTCAGCAGTGCGACGACACATCTTTCCTTTTGTTTCTGCCTTCAAAATCTATGGGTTTTCACTTGAAGATTTTTCCCTCGCCCCTCTCACCCCTCCTGTATGCATCCCTTTCCACGTGAGGGATGGTATCTCTCTTTTCCACCACAACTACTCGTTCTTTTTGTAGTTGGTGTGTGGAGGTCATAGAGGAATGAGAGCGAGAGAAATTATGAAGAGGGAGCCTGAGTAGAAAGTGTATGAGAGTGACATTATATATTCTAGTTATTTCAGGCCTCAGACTCAGAGATAATACCAAACTGGCCAGCAACCTTTGAACTAGTTAGTTGAGCTGGCGATGTGGTGCATTGGGTGTCACCCACTGGACTAACTGACTGGTTAGCAAGCCTTTTAGGGACACAGAAACTTTGATTCATCACCTCTCAAGCCCTCTTTCCCAGCTGTCCTCTTCCTACTACTTCTCCTCCCTCCTTTGTGTCTTCCTTTCCCTCTTGTTGCGACCTCCTATTCTTTTTCCCTGCAACCTGCCAGCCCCCCTTTTATGTGTCATCTGCTGCCCCCTCTTCTGGGCACTCCTCATTTGTCTTTCTACTTGATGTTCTTGCCGTGTCCCCTTCTTTTGGTACCTTCTCTAATCTGCTTCCACCTTCTCTTCCTGTCTCCACATCTAAGCATCCTCCTCTTGCTTAAAAAGTGATGTGGTGCTGCTGTTTATTCTTCCTAGTCCTTGCACTCCTGCTGCTCTTCCTCATTCCAACCATCTTGTTGAACCAGCAAACTGCAGACTTTTGGTCTCACTGGTCGAGATCTGTTTGGGTTATGAAACCTTAATTTGCATAATCATTTTGTTGTATACTCATAACTTTTATTCAGTAAATGACTAGGTCTTGAAGGAAATGTCATTAATAAATCGAAGTATAGGGGTATGGCGGAGTTTATGGTATGGTACTAAAGTTATTGCAGTTGCAAGGTTTAAAGTCTCATGAACTTGGCATGGGGCATAGAATTTCTTTCTACATCTGTAATAACCCTATAACTATCTTATTTATGAAGATTTGATTTTGGAGACCACTGAAAGCTGTGTAGTTTTTATCTTTTGCAAGTTGGAACAGAGTACATACTCATATAAATCAACTACTGATTGGATTATTGAATATTGGTAATGACTGTTTTCATGAAGATTTTGAATGATCTTTTGGTTCCTACCTTGTGTCCATTTTAAGATTTGTAACATAACCACTAGAAGTGTAGTTAGTAACCGTGATTGCTTTAAATAAATTAGTATTATATGATACACTCATTTTCCTTTTAGCTCAGTTTTAGTTCTTTTATAAAGATACATAATTCCTTTTAAGTTACATTCTTCTAACAAATGACTATAGTTCATTTTATTGATATTTATTATTTATTTTATTATATTATTGATGCTATGCTATACTATTATTAACTAGACTATCTATTTGCTAATTATCTTGTATGTCTAAAATAAGAAAATGATTTTTCCCTTGCATACTTACTGATGGCTTATTGTAATTATGGACATTCATGTAGCATTGTGATTAGCCAAGCAACATTTTTCAGTTAATATTTTAAATAACTGTTATTTAAAGCAATTTTTATTAAATTTATGTACAATTCAATCTACATGTTGCAGAGACTTTTTTTTCCTTCAATATTTTGATGTATTTTTCATTAAAAATTTAATTATATCCATCTTGATGCCTTTTTCATAAGAATAGACTCATGTTTATAACATCTTAGAGATGCTCTTGATCCTCTAGCTCCCACAAAAGTAGTACAACTGACAAAAAAACCAGTGTCAAAGTACATTGCTTCATAATTTTCCTTTGACTTTTTAATCCTAGCTTCATCGTTTCATCTGTTTGGGTATATTCTGGTTTTTGTTTTTGGGTTCTGTTCATCCATTAGTTGTGTTTTAGTTTCTTTCCAAACATATATGTGAAGCACTTTGTTATTGTACGGCGCACCTTTGTCACAATAGCTAGTTAGCACTCTTATTTATTGGCTCCATGCAGGTTGTCCCTCTGCACCTGCCTCCTGGTGACCCTTCAACAGAACGAAGCTTGCATATCGATGGCACCAAGGAACAAATTGATTCTGCAAAACAATTAGTGGATGAAATTCTTAACAGTGAGGTCGGTGATTGTATAGGATATGCATATAATTTTCCTTTTTAACCTTATTTTTGCTCTCTTATCCACCATTTTTGCTTTGAAACTACATTTGGTCGCTATCATTATTTTTCCCATTGAAAAGTTTGGATAAAGATATAGGGAGCAATTGGATCTGAGAAGGAGCCTAATGAGGACTCCCCACAGTTTTGTCCGCCTGTCGTCTCTATTCACTTTCTCTGCTGATCTATATACAGATCAATGGCAGGACTGTTGCCACCATCCAGATTCTGACTATCTTGGGGATGTTTCCTATCAATGGCTAGACGAGATTCACCTTTTCTTTAAATGTATTATTTTGAATTGACAACATCGGTGCATGTTTGTTGGAAATAAAGGCTCTAGGTGTATTTTCAGAAAAAGATTAATAGACTACTAAAACGAGTTATGCTCGGAGTCTAGTTATCTGATAAGTGAAAACTAGCAAGCATAAATTGTTACTTGTGACTTGTAACGAATTGATATAAAGTACTTTGAGTTCTAGGGATATATGTCTTTGATGGCTAGATATAAAGTACTTTGAGTTCTAGGGATATATAGGGATATATATATAAAGTACTTTGAGTTCTAGGGATATGTCTTTGATGGCTAGATATGAGTCACCGTTTTCTTATGACGACTGCCAACAATAAATTGTAAAATTGTGTACCAATTATTGCTTGTATTCGAAAACCAATCTCCCTGATGCTTCTGTTTCTGCATTTCTTTGTGATATGATTGGGAAATGTTGTTAGCTACTCATCTGTGAAATTAATCTATTTGTCACGCTGTCATGGTCTTATCAGTCTCTTCTTGCAAAATATATTCTTTTCACTAAACAATGATCTGACATTTGGAACATATCTAAAACTGCTCTAAAACAGTTATATTATTTTATACTGAAAATAATCTAAAGCATTTATCAGCAACTTTTAGACAAATAACTGCTGTGAGGCCAGTTGCTAGAGACTAGTTTCTCATGTAACTACTATTGCCAAACACGAAACACCCTGGTAATTGATCTGAATCATGAACAAAAGAATTGTTGAAGTTGGACGGAATTTTGCTGAAAATTCGAACTGCGACCAATGGGCGATGTTGAACCAGTAATGCCTCGGCTTAGTATAAAGTTCATGGTGGGGTGGTCATCGAAGTTGAACAAAACAATATGATTTTGTCACAAATTCCATGATGTTGTAGGCAAGGCAAAGTCATCGAAGTTTGTGACAACAGATACCAACTCTGCTATATGTCCCCTTAAAAAAGTCTGCTATATGTAAAACCATATTGTCACTCGTTTTCTTGGCATCACACTTGTGATTCAGTTCATTTTCTCTGTCTAAAATAGAGAATAGAAAATGTAATGTGGGTGCATGTTTGTTCCATTATTTTATTGTTAAGAAAAACAGCCACCCCATTTTTGAATAATTTTCATCTAGATCTGATAGATCTGACTTCCATCTATTCTAGCGACATTCATCTTATATCTCTGATTCCCACACATAACTCATGTCCTACTTAATACATCTTTATATGTAGAATTGTATTAATAAATATGTAATGGTAAAATGACATGGCATTTTCTAAGATTTTGTGTAAGTATCATTTAATTATTTTGTATTTATACATTGCTAAGGAGTCTAGCTATCTATAGAGTGGGTAGTCATGGCTTGTGCTTTTGGGTTAGAAGTTAGAACACAAGTAAGATAGATGTTTATGGCATATAGAATGGGGAGTCATATATCTTGGATCTGATTCTGTCGTGTAAATACCTGCAATCATTGCTCCCATTCTTATTATTTTATATATTTTCAAATTAACATTTACTAAACTTTTTTTATGATAAATCTTCCCTTGTGCTATCAACAAGCAAAGTTCAGCCTCTTATGATAGCTGATCATCATCATTGCAGTCTGTAAGCTCTATTAACCTTGTGTGGTCAAACTTCAAATCTGAAAGTAATTTTGTTGCCAAGCAGCTGTCGTCGTAGCACTGCTCTTGATAATTTGCTATAAGTTATAGTAAAGTTTCTGTTGTCATGGGTTGGGGGTGTATATGTCCACGAAACTGCCGCTTATTCTAAGGTAAGAAAACTGTTATCTTTAGATTACTGATTTGTAGCAAAGCTTTTATGAGTTACAGGCTACTGCTAACCAAAAGAGTTGTGGATAGCTTGTAGCTAACCAAATTGATGTGCTGGTCCTGAAATTTAGTATTCTTGATATAAGTAACATCAATACATACAGGTGTGGATACCCATACAGGTATATGGGTATACGGGTATCTGATAAAAGGATTCATAATGCTTATCTTTTTGTACGTACTACTTAATTTATCATCCATAGGTAAATCTAACAATATTAATTTCTTGATAATATCTTTGGGCTACACTGAATAAATATCTTATATCAGATAAAAATCAGTGATTTGATCGTTTCTTAGATAATGTCATATCATCCATTAGACAGTTTGTTTAGGCAAACAGATGAACTGGGCCAACATGCATTGTGCAGAACAACTTGTCTTACTATAAGTGTGTTGAAATTGGTGCCAATCAGATATGTCCTCAATGGATACCCATTACGGATTTGGGTAAGTGAATCTGCTCTGTTGAAATATAATTTGTATCACTTGATCTTGAAGTTGTTTCATGTACAAGCAGCAGATTGAATTATGACTGGAATTATTGATGTCCATACAATGTAAAATTTGTCATTAGACATTGTTAAAATGTAGGAACCATAAGGTGCTGATGCCTCTAGTATTTTTGTCAACCTAATGTAAGATGAATCTATTTTCTACATCCGAAGCCTGCATGCTATGATCTGCAAACACAAAACTGCAAAAAAAAAAGACTGAATGAGTTCATATGCGGTTGCATGGCACCTTGCTTTTGAGTCCTCATTAAATGCCTGTAAAGATCCTACATGACTGTAGATCTGTTTCGACACACGATCTCAAAACTGGCTGAATCCTATAATAGTTTGCAAATAAATACTTTATAACCTAATGCTCCACTTTATTTTTTTTCTTCTTTTCTCGAAATAATTTATTATTACAATCTCAAATTTGCTGGATCATGTAATGATTTGCGAACAAATGATTTTATAACCTAACGTTTCACTTGGAATTTGGAACTGTCAGTGATAACAACTCACATTGGCCCTGTTTTGTTCCAGTGACTACTATTATTAATTTGATTTGCATTATGGTGCTCTTTATCAACAAATTAGGCAGCTGGGTACTAGTACTTTAATGTAAAGATGAGTTTTAGCTATCACTGTCTTGTTCATGTAAGACACATTTGATGCCAGAATTTCTAACCATTAACATTAATATTTTTATGTGTGATACTAGATTTCTTAGTTCTGCTCGGAATATGGAACAGTGAGTGATGGCCATTCACATTCACCCTGTTTTTATTTCTAGTCAATGTTATTATAATTTTCTTCCCAATTGTGGCGTCTCCATCTACAAACTTGCTGGCTGGGTGCTAGTAGTACTGAATCGTAATGATGATTTTTAGAGCTTTTCATCTGGGACGTCTTTGGTCTTTGAATTTCCACCATTAGCATCAAGTTTTTCATGTTTGGTACTAGATATGTTTCTCTTGAATCCTATTGGTTTGTGTGAAAGTTAGGCTTGAAATGAGCAAGTCGTTTTTAGCAGAGGCCTTGTGTCATCGTTCTCACTAGTTTGATCTTTCTGTTGTAAATGGTCTCAGTTCTCACTTGTTTGATCTTTCTGTTGTAAATGGTCTCTCGTTGCCAGTGTTGCTTGTCATGCATGTTCTTTTTCATCTACGATTCTATTGATAATCTTGGAGAAAAATGCCGTGTTTGCATGTATTTAATAACAATAAACATCTATATTGATTATTTTGTTAAGTTATAAACTGTGTTCCTTACTAATAATTGTATATTTATAGTTGGCATGTTTTCTTCTCATGTGATAACGGATATATAATTAATTACACATTTTCATTTTTATTTGTTTTTCTTAAGGTGCAACTATATAGGCTTATTCTATCCTTTCGACTCAATATCAACCAAGTCTATCCATTTTAATTGAGTTGCGTTGACATTGAAGAGATAACACTATATTTACAATGTTACTTCAACTTCACTCATTTAGTTCATTATACATTGAAATCACGGTCTCAAAATGTATTACGTCTTGTCTTTGTTTCACTTAGAAAACAATTTTGAATAAACTACACCTAAATTAGAGCAGTTTGTTTTATTGTTTTGATTTATTGCTTTTCAGATCTCACTGGATGGATGTTTTTCTTACTATTAGGGGTCCCAAGTCTATCTTCACTTAGAAAACAATTTAGGACAAACCACACCTAAATTAGAGCAGTTTGTTTTATTGTTTTGATTTATTATTTTTCAGATCTCACTGGATGGATGTTTTTCTTACCATTAGGGATCCCAAGGCTATCTTCAATGTTATCGTTTAATGCTTAGTAATCGTTAACATCCAGTTTAGGATAGTTTTCGTATTTGAGAATTACATCTAGAGTCTAGGTTCGTCTGCTTTCATCAGATGTAAATAGTAGTTGCTCATGACAGTCTTGTACAGTTCCAGTGGAGTGTTCTTAGTTTATTCTGTGCTTCGTTTGATGTTGCTGCCTTTTAAATCACAGGTTTCAAATACAAAGGCATGGTGTCAGGTTTAAATTTTGAGATCTGGCCTCTACTATTGACACTACCTTTTGAGTTTGACATCTTACTGCGATGGTTTGGATAGTTTGTTTATTCCCAGTTAGTATTATTGCTTAGTAATATTATGACATCTGCTGTGTATTATTGGTTAGTAATATATTTGTTAAATCTTTTACTCATCTTACTATGTGGGTTCTCATACTTAGCTCTGTCTTCTGATACTGCTGCCCGTTTATTTATTTCATGAGATATATGTATCCATTACTAATGTCTGATAGTATTCCATCTATAAAGATTTAAAGTCGCGGAATAGATTGTTTTGTTGAATATCTGCAAAAAATTGAAGAAAATCTGTTAGACATATCCAATATTGTTTTGTCATCTATGCATATGATGGGTCTATCAGGTGCTCTTGGTGTTCAGCAGTCTGGATATTCGCCTCAAGTGAGATTCTGAGCAGGTTTTATTTGTGGTCTACCCTCATGTTGCTGCTACCCATATTACTTATTAATTGATAATATACATGCGTTGCTACTAGTTTTTGTTGATATTTATTAGCTTCAACAAAACTTGTTAGGAATATCCAATATAATGTGTCATGTATGTATATAATGCATCTATCAGGTGCTCGGTGTTCAGTAGTCAACTTTCATCTCAAGTGGTAAACGGAGCTTTTGGCGCAAGTTACATTACATCACCATCAACAAACTGTTCATTTTGAAGTCATACGGTGGATTATTAGTAACAGTACTCTTAAAATATTTACTGCATGTAGTGATCATTCTATTGTACTGGCATAGTTTCTATATAGACATTGCAACTTCCACATTTTAGTTTATACGGGATTAGGAAAAAGATGGATATCTTGCTGATTTGGTTGTGGTCTGCTCCAGTTTGGTAAGTAGATGTCTCCATTTAGATGTCTGTTGGATATATGCAGTATGGTTACTCCTGCATTTATTTGTGTACTACACGTTTTTCACCTATTTGTTTACATTTGATATACACACAAAATGGCCACATGCACCCTGTACTAATCTTTTCTTCAAATTTCTGTGTAGTTGTACCTAAGGTTGTCTCTGGTTCATATGTAGAAATATTCTCTTTTGCAGCCTCGTGGAAGAAGTGGATATCGACCGCCCCGTCCTCAAACCTGGGTTCCTCCTGGACCTCCTCAAATGCAACAACCTAATTATGGATATATGCAGCCTGGCACATACCCCGGGGCGCCCACTCAATACATGTCTCAACCTCCTTATGGTGGTTACGCACCACAACCTCCAACCGCTGGTTATACGGGATGGGATCAATCTGGGAATACACCAAGCCAACAAACTGCCCCTGGTACAGGATATGATTACTACAACCAGCAGTCACAACCACAACAACAGACTCTATCTACTGCTGCTGCTGCTGCTGATAACGCCAATTACAATTATGCCCAACCTCCAGCTGCCACTTATACTCAAGGATCTTATGGAGACCCTTACTCTCAGCAACAACAGCAAGGTTATGGCCAAGATGGATCTTACTCGGGTACTTATGGGGCTCCACCTCAATCAGGATACTATCAACAACCTGTAAATTCTCAGGCCGGATATGAACAACCACAGGCTTACGGATCTGCTGCTCAATATGGCACTGCCTCTAATACTGCTCAAGATGGGTCTGCTACCTCGTATGGTGCTCCTCCTTCCCAGGTTCCCCCTCCAGCCAATCAAGCCCCAGCATCTACCCAGCCTCCAGCAGCCCAACCTGGCTACAGTTCAACACAGACAGGGAGCACTCCTAGTCCTGGTTACCCGCAAGGAACTCAGCCGGGATATGGACCGCCTCCAACCTCACAGCCTGCTTATGGTGGAACCCAGGCCCCAGCGTCAGCAGCTGGCTATGGCCAACCTGCACCAGTCAACCATGCCGCATATGGCCAGCCCTCTCCAGGCTATGGGCAACCCCCTCATTACAGCAGCACACAGGCTCCGTCAGCCACATCAATTTATGGAGTGGCTCAATCTTCAGGTTACGCACCTGGTGCTCCTCAACCAAGTTACGGTCAACAGGTAGCTTATGGAAACGGGCAACCCCCAGCTCCAAGCCAGGCTGGAGGATATGGCCAGCCATCACAACCTCCTTATGGTGATGCGTCTTCTGGTGGTTATTCCCAGCCTTCGGCTTATCCCGGTGCTGACAATGGAGCAGTTAGTGGCTATTCTCAGCCTCCTGCTTATGCAGCTCCTGACAGCATCATTGGTGGCTCTAGCAATGCAACACCTGCTAGTCAAGTTCCCAGTTCTGCGAACGCTTCTGCCCAAGACCAGAGCTCGTGATTATATGCAATGTGACCGTAAGATGAGAACAGTAATTTTGTGTTCAATGAAGACTAATCTTTTCTCTACGATCAGAGAATCGCTGGTTTATTTAGTTTCTTGCTGCAATGATATCTTCATCCTATACCTTTTGCTGGTTCTGCCTCTGAAAAACGCGGGGGTCTTGACTCTGAAGAATGTCGCTTACTTTCTACCTTTTGAATTCCCTTTCAACTTGATATTAGTAGCAATATTATGATTGCATTTATTGATTGCTTTTTGTGTGGCCGTAAATGGTTTTCATAAGAATCTACATAACTATCTCGGATTTTTAGTGTTATCGCGGTTCCATTTTATTCAACCTGGGATTTGTTACCGACGGCGATCAATGATCTTTTGTATCGCTTGTCATATAATTCCCTTTGTCGCAGCAATGCGTTTTAGTGTTGTAGTTGCTCTTTGGGTTGTAATCTGTTCAGTTTACAATGTTAGATTTATTCTGGGGTGACGGATCGGATTTGCACCATTCAGGCAATGCAGTGGATGTTTATGAGCATCTATCGGTTGCTAATTCCCAACCATGCATGGTTTTTGGATCATCGGCAGATAAAACCCATATCTGCCTGATTTTGACGGTTGACTAGTTACTGTACCAAAAGAAGGCAACCTTTGATGTGAATTTTACCAAAAGAACGCAACCCCTTCATGTGATGGGATATTCGTTGTGGAAAGATTTGTTTGCAGTAACACAGATAAATCCAATCAGGGCATGGGCGCTTACTGTTTCAAAAGAAATATGCTAATCTTGGTCTTTACCCGATAGTCTGCTGGTTTTCTACCTGGGTTATGCTAATAAAGCTGACATCTGGTGGGTTAGTTCTGCAAGATTTGTTTATGCCGCAGGGTAGATCAACGCTTTGATTGGGGTAGTAGGTATAAATAGATTCATAATATTAGCTGAAAATTTGACATCTGGTTGTAGGAAGATGATTAAAAAAACCAAACCCGGGGAGCAAGGTCGGCCATGGCTTTTCTGAAAGAGAGTCAATTTAGTACTGAAGGTCATTCAGTGTATGAAAAAAAACATACCAAACACACGAATAAGGTCATCTTTGTCTCTTGATAGAACCTTTTTGTGTTAGGATACATTTTCTGAGATGGTTTGCAGCTTGGATAGTATTCTTCTTGGGGACTGGACAAATGGATATTTTTATTTGAATTGTAGTTGATAGCACAAATTCTAGTATGACATCTTGTTGGAGGTAACAAGAATGCAATGATTTAATGTTTTATAGAAAGAAATTAAATGACTCGGAGAAAAGGCAGACGGACGTAATAGGTATTTTTGACATATTAGCTATGTTAGGCAACAACAATGATTGAGATCAACTTGGATTCAATTTAGGTTCTTTTGCCTGGATAGACTCTAGCATAAGATGTCTTCAAAATTCTGCAAGAAATCGATGATGGATCTTATTGTTAGATTATATCTCATGGAGCTTTGATGCCTTTAAATTGCTGGTCTTATCAAGTTGGGCCACATTCAATGGCACTTTGAGTGTGATTTGGCAGTCCTAATGTGATTTGAGACCGCCCTAGTTGTGACCTAGTAATTAGAGTTCATAACCTAAAATTCTATCTATTGGCAATGAATATATAGTTTTCCTTACATGGGCATAGCATGTTGTTTAAGATTCCTTCCGAGTTTAGGTCTTGCGTTCACCCTTGTAGGAAATTGTTCCCGGTGAACCTGTTGCAATTATCCCCCCTTATAAGAGGTCAAGTCCTCACAAGATAAAGGAGCATGTTTGTATCCATAAACATAAGTAGTAGTTGTGGGTATCAGTCAGTTTGGTCAAGTCATTACAACAACTATGGCAATGTAAATTTAGAGTTTTTCAAAGCAGCTTGAATTTTAATTACTCGAGTTCAAACTAAGTGAAGCAATTACATTTTCATTTGGCTACAATTTAGTTTGCCTCAGACTGATACATAAGAAAACACAAACTTGTTTGTTAGACAAATATGGATGCTCTCACCATTTGTCACTATCTCTGATTATTTCTATGTCATCTGCCAACATGCTTCAACAAATACTACTACACTTCAGTTAATAGGGACATCTAAAATACAAGTAAACTATGCATTGCAACTTACTTCAAATAAATATGCGGTGTACTGCTTGGTTTCTTTACTATTATTAGAAATTTTAGTTTTACGTATTTAGTATGAAGATAATAAAAAAATCAATATGAAGTTTTGATGAGAAATTTATATTCTACATCATTATCATCATCATCTAAGCCTCAATCTGACCATGTTGGGGTCAGCTACATCATCATCATCATCATCTTAGCTGACTGTTATGGGCCATACTCCGGTCAAGATGTTAAGATTCAAAATCTCATTATATAAGTTCTTTCCAAGTTAATTTAGGTCTATCTCCGCTTCTTTTCATTGTGCTTAACTCACTAACCTTGCTTTGAATAGGTGCATTTGTTAGTTGTCACTTCACGTGTCCATACCATCTTATACGACCTTCACACAACTTGTCGTTGATGCTGACCACCCCATTTTGTCCTTGATATAGTCGTTCCTCAAACGATCTTTTTGTGTATTTCCACACACTCATCTCACCATATGCAATTATGTCTCATTCATTTTGTTGAAACCTTATTTCTTCACTACCCAACATTCACTCCCATATAGTGTGACTGGCTGTATAGTTGTTTTATAAAACTTACTTTTTAATCTAAGTGAGATCTTCTAGTCACATACTACTACAGTTGCACTCCACTTCAACCATCCTGCTGCGATCATGCGACACGCATCATCTTGGACCTCACCCTCCTTTTCAATAATAAAACCCAAGTAATGAAATTTATCATATACTAGTACATCCATTCCAACCAACTTGACTCCACTATTCGCAGTTTGAGATTGACTAAAGTTACAATGCATATATTCAGTTTTGCTTCTACTGGTTAGAAATTCATTAGATTCCAATGAATTTCTCCATAGTTCAACTTTATCATTCAAGGTTTCTTTTCTTTCATCAATCAACACAATATCATCAACAATTCACATGCACCAAGGGATATTATCTTAAACATGCTTTGTCAAATCATCCATAACAAGAACAAATAGATATGGGTTGAGTGTTGATCCTTGATGTACCCCAACAATGATAGGAAAAGTTTGTGTCTCTCCTCGATGAGTCCTAACACTTATAGTTGAGTCATCATATATGTTTTTAATCTGGTCAATGTATTGAATAGGCACACCCTTAACCCTCCATAACACTTCCCTGGTTACTCAGTCATATGCCTTTTCTAGATCAATAAGCACCATATGAAGACCTCTTTTGTTTCCTTTGTACTTCTCTGGAAGCCACCTTATCAGAAAAATAGCATTTGTTGTTGATCTTCCTGGCATAAAACCAAATTGATTATCTGATGTCTGTGTAATCGATCTTAGCCTTTGATTAATAATCCTCTCCCAAAGCTTCATAGTGTGACTCATCAACTTGATATCTCTGTAGTTTGTGAAACTCTGGACATCTCCTTTGTTCTTGTAGATTGTGACTATAGTACTATTTCTCCATTTACCTGACATCTTCTTTGTCGTAAAAAACTTGCTAAATTTTTTTGATAACCGCATAGCTTCTTCTTCCCTCATACTATTCTATACATCAATGGAAATACTGTCTAGACCACATGCCTTATTCATTTTCATATTTTTCAAAGCATGCTTGACCTCAGCTAGTGAAACTCATAGTGTAAAAGTGATATCTCTAACATTCATGTCACTTGGGTCTCTAACTTTGTTCTCAGTATCCCCATTGAAAGGCTTATGAAAGTAGTTTCTCCCTTAGTTATATATATCATCATCCTTCACTAACACTCTGCCATCTTCATTCTTGATGCACTTAACTTGACTCAAGTCTCTTCCTTTCCTTTCTCTTATATGAGCCATTTTGTAAATATCTTTTTCCCCTTCTCTAGCGTCCAACTTCTTATACATCTCATAAAATTATATGGACCTTGCCTCTTGAAATGTCTTCTTAGCATCTTTCCTTTGCTTGTTTGTATCTTTGAAAAGTTACATCATCATTTGATTTGGGCAAGCTCCTATAGATGTCTCTTTTGAGTTCAGTCGCCTTTTGTACTTCATTACTGCACCAAAAAGTCTCTTCATATGGAGGCCCACACCCTTTTTACTCCCTCAAGATCTTTTGGCAATTTTTGTTACGTAGGAGCTCATACTTTGCAGCAATAATTTATATTCTAGATGTATATATAATGCTTTATCCTCTTAAACTATTATCATATTCTATTTGCAAGTTTTTGAGCATTAGCTCCTGAGTTTTGATTCTTTTCATAAGTTTGTTTCTTAATAAATGTCTCCTGCCACCTCTTTTGTTGATAAGAGGGGTGCCCTACTGCCACTCTCTTAATACCTTGTTTGAGCGACACTAGAAATCATAAACAAGTCCGGGCAGAGATTGTGTAGAGAAATGGATCATTGCTAGAAGCCCATGTCCCAACCTTATGCCCCGTCCTTATGTTCTTTAATGACATGCCACACTTCAGATCTCTTATTCATCCATCCAAGTGAAATGCCAATTATAAAAAGAACTTCCTCTAGCCATGTCATGACCATCTATTCATTAAACTCTAGCAATAGCTCTAGCTCAAGGCAACTCACATCTAACCTCTTGTTCATCCTCCTACACACATTGAAATTCACAGAAATAATAATTAGGGAAAATCACCAACACTATCCCATAGAGAAAGGAACTTTCTATCTATCATATTATAGGAGGCCATTGTCTCTATCTTGTTTAGAAGGCATAAACCACAATGATGAAGGTCCTACCCCTAATAAGTTCTATGGTAGATTGAAATGTTGTTTAGTGTGATGACTAGAGAAGGTGAAATGTTTTCATACAAGAAGGTCCAAACCTTACCCCCTCATCAACCTTGTGGTAGCGACCAATGTCATAAGTAATTGGGGAACTACTCATGTGCCCTATCCAGTCCTAAGAAGAGTTCATGTTACAACCCATATCACGCTTTACTGATAATTTTAAGATTTAAGATAATTATGGTGTCAATTACACCTTTATTTGTACATTATTAACATCTTGATATCATTAACTGGTTGATTTATATTTTGATGTAACTTAAATTTGTTCTTTGAAAAGTTATATAAACTATGTGTTGTGAATACATCAAGGTTTGAACCCTAGTTGATATAGTAATAGCATATACATATATGTGGATGAACATTATAGTTATCTAAGGAATTGATTAATAAATAAATCATCAAACAATAAATTTATCAACATTTTACTGTAGAATCGTAGAAAATTCAATTACAAATTTAATGCAAAAAGAATGAACCATATCGGAGTTAAAATGAGGAAGTTATGTCACTCTTAGTTTTCATCCAGTTACCATTGATAAACCGATGGTGGACCTTCTAATGGAGGGCCTTCCAATGGCGGGATTTCAAAGGCGGGCCTTCCGATGATCCAAACCGATGGGTTGACTAATGGTTGACGAGCGTAGCCATCTAAGATAACCAATCACGAGATCGACCATACCTTTTTCTATATATATTGGAATTCAACGATATATGTTTTGTTGGATTCATTTTTCAATCCTCTACACAACCAAAGTCTTAAATCATGTAAAGGACGACCCAGGAGGTGGCTCTAGGACAATTTTTGGGGAAGAATATAAAGAATAGTGGAAACCAAAGGCTTCCTTATATATTTGACTTGGTAAGTAGTTCTTGATTGTTGATCATTCCTGCTCTTTGTGTTTCCTTATTTGGAACTGCCCGATTCATCAACCAAAGGTTTCATCTGACCTTCTTCCTTCATCTTATACCTCCAACATGCTTCTCTTATGTTCATCTATGTGCTCTCTAGCCATTTAGACTTGGTTTTTGAGGTCCTAAGCTCAAATCTGAGCTCTGTAGACTAAGATCCAAAATACATCAAATTCACACATGCAATCTATAAGTTAGAATGTGCATAAGTGAGTGGAACATCACCTTCTAACCCTTATTTGAAGCATAAAAATTCAAAATAATGAGTTTCCAGTATTGAATCTTACTTTGTGATAAATGTGAATAGTTTGATAAGTTTTACAATGATTTTCAGTAGTAGAAATGTTTTTTTAATTATACTTTGTGATGCGATACCATATCAAAAGATTGCTATGCGAGATGCTACGTATGAAAAGTGATGAATTGATGGATTTAGAGGCAATGGAGAAGCCAAGTTTGCTCTAATCCAGATATGAAGGATCGATTGATGGTTTATGAGAATGGTGAAAGTCGTTAATTACTCGAAGGATTTGTGTTAAATGTTAAATGCTTAATCGATGAAAGTAGGACAATCATCAGAAACAATAACAATATTGTCAAAACAAATTAAATATTATTACATGATAGATGCCACTACAGAATCCTCACAGGAGGCCTATGTTGTGGGGAGGAAACATGCTTCTCGGATGGATGTATTTTGTCTAGATCCAGGTAAGCCAAAGTGTACTGGTTGGGTGCAAGGTTTTAGGTCAGTGAGGGCAGACTCTTTATAGTTTTGTGGTACCCATCACCAACTGGGGATGCCGGTGGTACCTATGTTACTAATCAATTGACATCTTTGGTAGTGTTGGATCTATAATGGGCTCTAGAGGGGGAGGGTGAATAGAGATAAAACCACTTAAACAAAATTCATTAGACCTTCAAGTTACATCCCAAGATAATGTTGCATATATGAAATTTGAGTGCAACTAAACATGCATTACAAGGGAGAGAGAGAGATTGAACAAGTACAAGATAACACAAGTCATTTATAGTGGTTCCAACCTCCAAACTAGGAGATGTACATCCACTACCTAGAGAGGTCAACCTCTAGGATTTTCAACCATGTCTCACTCCATATATTTCATTATACGAGTTATAACATACTCCCTTTTCAAGGTCAAGGGTACCTAACCTTCCCTTTAAGGACAAGGGAGACATTAACCTTACAAAGGACTTACCCATCTATGACCAAAAGTTTTCTACATTACCAAGGACTTACCTACTCTTACAACAATTCTTTGGCCTTATCCAAGGACTTACCCACTCTTGCAACAAGTCTTTCGCCTTAAAGAATTTACCCACTCTTGTCTTGGATCTTCCACTTATGACTTCACCTTTACCAAGGGAATCCATCCCTTCTTCTTATTCACCTCTCTTATCCAAGAGAGAGAATCTTCATCTTCATGCTATAAAGAGAGATTAGGAGGCGGAGGAAGTGAGAGCCTCACAAGATATACATGTAGGACTAGCTCTCTTATAAATCTCCTACTTACTCTAATGGATATACAAGTGATTAAGCTAATGAGAGTGAATGGAGGCTCTTGGAGGAAAATCTCTCTCAACTATAATACAAGGACCTTCATAGTACTTGGCTAAACATGAGATGAATCCAAAGGGGTCCTATTTACAATAAGAGTTGCGTACTAGTCATTAGAGACACTTAAGATCGAATTCTAGCCATTTTGGGTGTTGCAACAAATATATTTTTGAGTTTTGGCTGTAAACACTTTTATGTACTTTTCCAAACAATATTGTCAGCTGAGTTGTCTTTTGGAAAACTCGATCAAAAACACTATAAGACAAGCTAAATTGTAAGGTGTCGATCGAGTTGTCAGCAGGACAAACTCGATTGATCCTGAGGCACTGCCAAGAGCCAGACAGTTTTTCGACTGAGTTGTCACCATAACAAACTCAGTTGATAAGAGAACCTATAATCACTTTTGACAAATAACCAAAAAGTGTTTATATATTTAATTTAAGTTATCTAAATTTTCATTAAGCTTAATTACAAGTCATACAATCATTACAAGTGACTTACATCAAATATCTATGGAGAAAACTTTTTATTCTTCAATCTTGATCTTTATGCATGTATGACTCGATTTCTCCAAGTTAGGATGTGCACATTTTGGATTTAGAGTGTGTCTTATCTAATCTGAATCCACTCAAGTGGAAGCATTAGATACAAATAAGTGGAATGATTAGTCATTGTCAAAATAAGGGTTTAGTAGATTTAGACCTTAAGTCAACATTCTCCCTCTTTTTGAAGATGACAAACATGTCCATAAATGTATTGAATACATTTAAGTAAAACCATTACTTTGGAGAAACCTAGGGGTTTTATTAGAATTGAGTTCATATGACCCCCCTCAATTGATGCTAATTGAGTTCACATACTCCCCTCAATTGATGCTATATCTCCTGCATGGTTAGCTTTCATAACATTTATAGAATATACATCTTATAATCATATATGTTTTACATATATGTGTTCACACCTTTACATAAGAAATGCCTTCTTTCCTTTTGTCATTTCAAAAAGTGAGGGGGTTTGAAGAGTTAAAACACTTGTTAGAAAAGGGAGTGTAGAAGAGCAAAACTAAGGGCTTATCCAAGCAATATATGTAAAGAAAATCAACACATGCATTAAAACAACTTAGATGTAAATCTAGCATAATCAAGACAATGACTATGCAAGCAATCAACTCAAAATAGTAGATATGCAAATCAAGGAATAAGCTTGGGTACGTATAAAGTTGGATACTAATTTATGAGCAAACAATACAATTGATGAAAAAGACTAGAACTATATGTAGATGAACTACTAGTAGATGATATCACAAGTTAGGACTACTAGTAGGATCTATGTCATTGCAAAAGACGCACAAGTTAAAAACAACCTATGAGTAGATGTAGAGAAATATCCAAATAAAGAGCTGTGTAATTTTAGAAGTATGGAGAGATATTTTTTTTGGTGGGGAAATAGGGTATCATGCCTCTTTATATCTCAAACGGGTGTTGAGTGAATGCAAACTGTAATCACAAACTGTACAGAGAAAAGAAAACAAAAGAAGAACAAAAACTGTACATAAAAAGGAGCCAACTATACATTGATTTCAGATCATTAACACACATTTTCCAAACCGATCTAGCATCCCTACTAAACTCCAAAAAGATTCTTCCATTCATTTCCCTCAAGATTGTGTATGTGAGAAAAATAGATAAAGTTTTATCTTCCTTCTTCAAAATAAGCAGGTCATCATAAGACCACGGAAAATAACCACACTTGATACCAAAATGCCTCCAAAACTCCATAGAAAAACCACACTCAAAGAAAATATGGTCAATACAACACCTTCGTAATCTGTATAGACAAACTAGAGACAAATTGAAAACCCATTCTCTATAGGTAATCTGTAGTAGGTAACTTTCTCAGAAACAACTTCCAAAGACCAATACAACACCTTCGAGGAGTGTCATAAGTCCAAATCCATTTCCCCCATTGAACATTTTGACCCTTCTTTCTGGATATATCCTAACCATCCTTCAAACTGGATTCAATTTTACCCTTATAGTGTATGCAATCCTTCATAAAAGAAGGGGAACTCTGCTAAGAAAGGGAAGTATAGATAACTTCAGAACCCATAAAATCTGAGAAGAACCATGAACCATTTATTATGCAACTATTGACTTTACAGTTCAAGCCTTTTCCCAATCTAAAGATCAGCTGGGAATCTAGAACATCAACAAGATTTTTTTACCCTTCAAACAAGGGTCTCTTCATAGAAGTATACTGTCCCCAGACACAACTTAATCTCCATTAGCAGATGATCTCTCATACTCAAGATTTTTATCTAGAGCTAGGATGAGTTAGCTCTGGCCTTAATAGACCAAATAAAATCATCTTTTACATATCTTTCATGAAGCCACTTGACCCACAAAGACTCCTTATTAGTAGCTAAACTTTGAAGGTTATTAAGAATACCACCATTAGACCAATATTCTACAGATATAACTCCAAGACCCCCTCATCTTTAGGTCTACAGATTTACCTCCAAGAGACAGAATGCAAATGTCTTTTCTCTTTTGATTCATTCCATATGAAGTTCCTCATATGCTATTCGATGCTTACAATCACAGACTTAGGAAGTGAAAAAGCTGAAGACCAAAAGATACTACAAGAAAATAAAGTAGAAATAACCAACTCCAGTCTTCTTGCTTGAGACAACATGTGACACTTCCAAGAATCCAATCTCCCTTTAACTTTATCAATAATAGAAGCACACATCCCTTTTTTCAAACGACCTATAAATAGAAACAAACCCATGTATCTAACTGGTAGAGATTGTACTCAAATATTTAGAATAGAAGAAATGTTTCTCTCTTGCACATTCCTACCCAAAAAGATCCGACTCTTCACATTATTTAGTTTCAAGCCTGAAACCACACTAAAGGCCTCAAAAATACCTTTTAGACAAAACACATTCTGATCATCCTCTTTAGAGAAAAGAAGTAGATCATCTGCAAAGATTATATGTGAAATATTTATCTCTTCTGAAGAATATATATGTTTCAACTCACCACTCCTCATAGAAGCATTGATAATTGATGTAAGGCCTTGCACCACAATCACAAATAGTAAGGGAGATAATGGGTCTCCTTGTCTCACCCCATTAGAGGCACTAAACTGATTAGAAGGAATTCCATTTACCAAAACTCTCTAAGAAGCTGAAGAAAAGGTCACATTAATCCACTCAACATGACAACTAGGAAACCCCATCTTATATAATAGAAAGAGAATGTAATCCCTTCTAATTGTGTCATAGGCTTTAGCTAGATCAACCTTAATACACATGTTTTTTTGAGATCCCACAAAAGTGCTCAAAACATCATTTGCTAAAATGATCACATCACCAATTCTCATCCCATGAATGAAGGCCCTCTGATTATGATATATGAGAGTAGGGAGAATATACTTCACTCTGTTAGCTGTAATTTTTGTGATGACTTTATAAATAAGATTACACAAAGAAATGAGCCTTAAATCCTTCAAACAACTAGCTCCTTGTACTTTGGGGATCAAATTATAAGAGTGCTATTTCATTCCTTCAATAACCTCCCAGAACTAAAAAACCCCCTAAACAACAGAGATAATGTCCTCACCAATGTTATCCCAAATAGATTTAAAAAATATTGCATTAAAACCATCAGGCCCTGATACTTTATCATCCTTCATAGATTTAAACACATCTTCAATATCAAATCTAGTGACAATTTCCTCAACTCATCAAACTACTCTTGTGAGATAGTATATAAGACCCATTCATTGTTCCAAATCACTTTGTTGATAGATATTTTCTATCTCAAAATGCAAGTATACGCTATCATAGTAATATAGGCCAATCAGGCCCAGATGTCGAACACAAGGAAACATGACTTTAGAAACTAGTACTAACTGTAATGTGATCATCTTAGGCTGAAGAAACTTGAATGATTGGGTTAATTATATAAAATAGAAAATAAATCTAAATTATGGGTTGTCATTCTCAGTCTTGGTGAATTCCTTAGGATATTGGTTTCACCACAGTTAACAATGCACTTTAGTCCTAATACATTAATAAAATTCTCTCCTAACCCTAGATTAAGAACTTGTAGCGAGAATTACCCGCTCTCACGGTGTAATTCACTACCTAACCTAATACCAACCCCACTCTTGTATCAATTGTGTTATTAGATAGTAGCTTTATCGAATGCTCTAGGTAATCTCCTCACATTTTTAAACAACCTTTCTCAAAGGGTTTTATAGAAAGTGTATTTCTATAAAGTTCTAACTATTAATTTTCCTTTTTCAAAGCAATTAACACTCCAAGTACTACCTATGGTGATCAAGCATGGATAGTTCATTCATTCACACAGAAATAAATAAAGAAATTAAGAGAAATTGATGAATTAAAGCATAAGAGTCAAATACAATGCATAACTGGGCTACTCCTGGGTCCTAAGGAATGTGGGGATTAACTCCTCATGGTTTCCATAGTCAAAGACATCAAATGAGAAAGAAAAAATGTGGAGAACATGAATAAACCCTGAAGTAGACAGTTCCAACGATCCCTTCTCATGCATGTGCCAATTTGCTACCTTTCGACTGTAATTCTATCCGCCAGAAGTACCCAGATCGTCTAGAATGCATGCTTCTTCTTCGCTATATCCTCCTCTTACTCTCGATCGTCGTACAATGGAAAAAGATGAGATACTTAGGTCTGGACGCACTTCCCCTAAGTCATAGGCATGAATTAGGGTGAGTTAGAACCTCATACGTTGGATTAAACAAAGCTTTCAGATCTTCCTGATCCCGACCTGTTGGTATCGATAGGGTGTCGGTACTACTGACTCCTCTAATTACGTGACTACTTATCAAGTTGTCGGTACCAGTGACCTGGCTGTCGACGATACGTAGTTGCTTCAAAATTCTTTGACAAAAACACTATAACGTCGTTGGTAGTATCGACTTGAATGTTAGTACTATCGAGTCTTCTCAATTTCTTTCTGTTACAACCTGAGCATGTGTCGGTACCACTGACTCCAAATTTGATAGTACCGAGCTGTGTAGATTCTTGAACATTTACATGGAAAGCATAAAATCTAAAAATAAGCTATGGAAAGATTAAATCATTCAGAAACATTAAAATTATGCCTATTTGATGCAAATGAGTATCACATGCTAATAAAAGTAAATCATGCATAATTAATATGATATTTGACCAAAAAGTGCACAAAATTCAAAGCAAAACAGCCTGTGAAAATGACAAATAAATAGTGCATCAAACTCCCTAAGCTTAAAGGTTGCTTGTCCTCGAGCAACACACTCTCAGATCTATTTGAGATAAGTCAGCAAAAGGACAAACTAATATGAATATCATTTCTCAACTATCCCCACTTGACGGTCCCAAACCGACCTTCATTAATCACTGAACAATTAACTACTCTATAGCGACCAAAAACATTCATAAAAGATGTCCTTCCTTAGATTAATGAACACTATCAAGAGAGAAGTTAACATCATACTCAATTAGGCATTTACTTGGTGCATTATGTGATTCCCTATTCTACATTGCTCTTTCCTAATTAGCAATCTACTTGGAAGCAGTTCTCCATATAAAAGTTAATGAGGAGAAGAATCATATCGGTGGCCTACCAATAAGGGCAATGGATGGCATGAAACAGGTGGCTATTGAAGAATCACAAGTACATCCAAATCATTTATACAAAATAAAACATAATGAACCTATATGAGTAAAAGTGAGAAATGCATGAATCCTAATGCCTACTTTTCTGAGTGAAATGATGCACGAATCAAACATTCTCATCAGCTAAATGAGAATGAAGTAAGAAAGCAAAAGAATGCATCATGTTAATGTCTCCATCTCTTTGAGAAGAGTTAAGGGCATCCTTTCTCCTTCTTAACTTTGAAACATTAACAAAATTTTCTTTTTTTCGTTCTTTCTAGCCCATGATTCTCACATGTTGGAAAATTGTGCATGGGCTACATTGACATCATTCACTTTTTCTTTTTGTAGTGGGTATGGATGTGAATACTTTCACTCTTATTTTAGAAGAAAATAGTATATCCACATGATATAGAAATGAATGATAAGAAATGCATGCAATCTACATGTAATTGTTATGCAACTAGAATGCAATGAAAGCAAACTAACTATCTGTGTCACCTAATATGCCATGCAATACAACAAGAGGAAATAATTTGGAGTACTTGTTCATATTGAGGTGGTGATTCAATAATGAGTTGAGGATGGGTGGAATCACATAACTAAGGGACAAAGCCTTTCATGAAAATATAATAAGTCACTCTCTAATGACCTGTGAATAGGGTAACCTTAGGTTTTCTTTCTTAAATTTCAATTTAAGATCCCATTAATTGTTTGATCAATTCAATATCAAACCCAATCTTCATCCACATTTCATAAGTAATTATAATATCCATTCATATTAAATGTCCTTAAGCTGATTTTCCATACACTTCCTCTAAGTGGTGCAACTCAAGAATTTTACAACTAAGCTGGAACCTTTTTATTATTTTTATTTTTATTTTTTTATTTCATGGAACACAACAAAATCAATTGGCATATGCATGAACCATGAAATTAAACTCCACTTTTACACTAGATAGACATGGATACTACAACTTTTAAACAAAATAAAAAAATTGCTAAACTAAAACAAAATAAAAGCTGATGAAAATAAAGCTAAAACTAAGGATAGAAACTGTTCTAGCTACCCCCTAAGCTTGAACTCGACTATGACTACATAGTCAAAGTTTGAACTTAAGAGGTGGAATAGTGGTACCATATCACATGGGTGGTGGTGGAGGATATGGCATGGTGGGATCAAAGGGAGGAAACGTCCCCTAGAAACTTAGCGGTTGCTGCAGAGGTGGTGGAGGTTGTTAATATCCACCAAAGTACCCCTGGCTCCAATAGTGATCAAAGAAAAACTACTGGTGTACCTCCATCCATTACAGATGCATGTGCATGTTCTCTTGGTTGGCCAAGAGAAGTTTCTCATTCTTGAGTTTCACCTACTGATTATGGTATAACCGTCCTTGCACGTTGTAGATACCTACCAATGTAGCTGACTGCTGCTATTGTCCTCTTGGATCTCCTGCAGCATTCCATACATTCCCGCCATGGAGTGTGGGTCATCTTCTTGTGATGGAGGGGGAGTAGAAGAAGTGGAGGCTGCATAATTTTGTAGACTCTTACGTGGAACCGACCTCCTTGTGACTGGGATGGTTGGATCCATCTCCTCCTCCTCTTCTTCATTGTGCTCCTACCGCTGGTCTTCTGCTTCAACTTCCTCTTCTTCCTCCTCATATGATGCACCAACCACATGCCACCGCATGAGGTGGATTCCCCGCAGATCGAAGATGACATCTGGAAGCACCCTCTCCTTATACTGAGTGCCTACTGTACAACACATGTATACAATACTCAGACGAGTGTTGATGAGGCCAGACTTCTTGAAATTCTTGAGATCAAGCTTTTAGGTGTCCTTCCGTGGTTTGGCAGTGGAGAGGTTGAGGTTGAGATGAAGAGCAATCAGAGTGATCAACCCTCCAAAATGAATTGTAGGTTTCCTCCCCACCTGGCACTTGACTCCCATCATGTGTTGTAGAAAGGTGTCAAAGTCCAAACTGTTGCTCCTTATCTAGTAGTAGCTTGTATAGAAAATAGAGGTCAACCCGCTGGGTTTTCCCATGCCCTTGACTAGATCTAGTGAAGAGGGTGTTGGTGATAAGGTGATGGAGAATTCAAGCAAAGGGATGCTCGATGTCATTGATGGAGTTGGTATGCCAACTGATGTGTTGGTCCTCTGGTAGATCAGATAGTAACTCCCATGCCGTTGTGAAGTTGAAATTGTCGAGATAGTAGCGGTCTCCCTCAGATGGCCATCCATATATGGTATTGAATTGCTCCAGCATCAGGGTGTAATTAGTGTTGTAGATACAAAAATTGATGATGCCACCCCTCAATCCATCCCCATGCTCGGGGATGATGAAAACCTCCAGTAATGCTAGGAACTCACAAATGAGATCCGGGTATGTCAATTAGTTGCTGAAGAAAGGATGGTCACCTACCTACCCTTGGTGCTCACAGACCATGTGCATGCTCTCGGTGAATCCAATGGAGACGATAAACTCACGGTCGCCATACCATGTTGCATGGATCTTCCACTTTTGCAACCCTCGTAGATCTTCTTTATGTCGGCGTTGGGATGGGCTACTTGGCCTGGTTTGGGAACAAGGCTTGGAACCCCTGTTGACGAGGAAGCTTCACGCCTTGGTTCCATCTCCAAAGAAAGAGGTTAAGAAAATGGAGCTTGGTGTAGAGTCTGAATGCCCGAAGATTCTTTCACATACTTTCTTGGAAGAGGAATGGAGAAGGTGTGAAGAGAATGGATTCCCTTCCTTTTATAGCTGTGCCTGCCTCTCTACTGTCGCATTGGTACTACCAATGATGTGTCAGTAGTACCGACTTTTTGTCGAGAATCCATGTGAACGGTGGTGCCGACAGTCTCAATTGCTTGAATTTGATGATGCAGACCGTCAATCTTTGGTAGTAATGACTCGTTGTCGGTAGTACTAACATACCCACAGATCGGTATTACCGAGCATTGGATGCGACTGATCTCAATTGCTTGTTGGCCCTCCCCACAAATTGCTAACATCAAAAGTCAGTAGTACCGACTTGGTGCCGGTAGCACCGACTCATTCAAATTCAGTCAGTGCTTTCGAGCGGGAACTCGATGTCTCAAACCTGGGGCACATTCTTTTATTAGTACTACTGATGATATGTCAGTAGTACCAAGTCCTTATTAGTTACTCATTGGTAGTACCGAGTCCTTATCAGTTACTTGGCCCTCTTCTCTACAAAAAATTAGTGTTACCATACCGAGTTGATTTGCTCAATTTGCACGAATTCCCTATAATGTTTTCGATACTACCTAGCTGGATGTCGATAGGACCGACTTGCATAGTCGACTCCATCTCTTTTCCCTGTAACCTTGTTGGTAGTAACGATTGATATTTGGTCTGCACACCACACAAAATGAATCAAGGCACCTTTTTTATATCAAACTAAGTAAAAATGAAAATTACAAATATAAAACTACAAATTGGAATGTAAAGAACATAAAGGATGGTTGGGTTGCCTCCCAACAAGCTCCCTTATTTTACATCATAGGCTCAAAGATCTTAAGCCCATGAGATCAATGGATCTCAATGAGCTTCAAATCATCTTCCTTTCTAATCACATCTACCCCAAAATAATGCTTAAGATGTTGGCCATTGACAAAAAATGGCTCAGCCCCATTGCTAATTTCCACAGTTCCATGGGGGAATGCTCTAATAAACTCAAAGGGTCTACTCCATCTAGACCTCAACTTACCAGGATGTAACTTCAATCTAGAATTAAGCAGAAGGACCTTCTGTCCTGGAGTGAATGTCCTATGCAAAATATGGAGATCATGAAATTGCTTAGTCCTCTCCTTTTAATTTCTTAAGCTTTCATAAGCATCAAACCTAAGCTCATCCAATTCTAACAATCTCTTTTTTTCCTGCATTGTCCAAATTATAGTTTAATTTCTAGCCCATTTGGCCTTATGCTCTAGCTCTATAGGTAGATGACAAGCCCTCCCATAAACCAACCTAAAAGGAGTAGTACCTATAGTTTTTTTTACAGGTGGTACGATATCCCCAAAGAGCATCATTGAACAACATGCTCCAATTAGTCCTATTGGTTGAAACTGTCTTTTCCAAAATCTTCTTGATCTCCCTATTAGACAATTCAACTTGTCCCGTAGTTTGGGGATGATATTGGGTACCTACCCTATGTTTCACCCCATATTTTCTCAACAACACCCCAAATTTTCTATCTATGAAGTGAAACCCACCATCACTAATCATCAACTGGGGGACCCCAAACCTGCAAAAGATGCGTTCCTTCAAAAATCTACATACCACCTGGGCGTCATTGGTGCGGGTTGGAATGGCTTCCACCTACTTAGATACATAGTCCACAACAAGTAATATATAAAGATTGGAATTTGAAGACACAAAAGGGCCCATGAAGCATATGCCCCATAAGTCAAACACCACTATTTCCTAAAAAACATTAAGAGGCATTTCATGTCTTATTGGGACATTACCTTCACATTGACACACATCACATTTACGAACATAATTATATGCATATTTTAAAATTTTCGGCCAATAAAAACCACATTCTAAAACTTTGGCTGCAGTCTAGAACTAGTGTGATGACCTCCTATAGGTAAAGAATGACGGTGTGCCAAAATACTCTAGAATTCACAATCCGACACACAGTTCCTCAGAATACCATCCCTACACTACCTAATCAAGATGGGTCATCCCAAATGTAATACCTTAGGAAGTGGAAAAATCTTTTCTTCTCCTGATATCCCCCATCTCCTGGCAGCTCTCCACATGCCAAGTAGTTCACAATGTTTGTGAACCATGGATCTTTTCTTTTCATAGCAAAGAGCTGCTCATCAGGGAACTCCTCCACAATAGCCATACCAATATCCTTTTCATCCACCTATTCAAGCCTAGAAAGATGATCAACCACCACATTTTTAGTGCCAGCTTTATCCTTGATTTCTATACCAAATTCCCACAATAACAAGATCCACCTGATCACCCTAGGTTTGACATCTTTTTTCTACAACAAGTATTTGATGGCTGCATGATCCGTCCATACAACAACCTTGGCCCTAATCAAATATTGACAAAACTTCTCAAAAGTGAGAACAACTGCAAAAAATTCTTTTTCGGTTGTTGTATAGATCAGTTGCACATCATTTAAAGTTTTAGATGTAGAATAGATGACAACAAGGACTTTATCTCGGCGTTGGCCTAGAATATCCCCTACTGTGTAATCTGATGCATCACAAATAAGCTTGAAGGGTTAACTCCAATCTGGAGCCTGGACAACAGGTGCAGAGACTAGCTTCTCCTTCAACACCTCAAAATATTTCAAACATCACTTATCAAATTTAAAGTCAACATCATATTACAACAACTCTAAGAGAAATTTAGCAATCTTGGAAAAATCTTTGATAAAACGACGATAAAATCTGGTGTGTCCTAAAAAGCTCCTTACTCCCTTCATCGATGATGGTGGAGGTAGTTTGAAGATTTGATCGAGTCTATATCCATGCCTCTATTGAAAACCTTATGTCCCATGGCAATACCTTCACTCACCATAATGTGACACTTTTCCCAATTCAACACAAGGTGAGTGTTCTCACATCTTTACAAAAATTTATCTAAATTGTCAAGGAAATCATCAAAGGACTCCCCACACACCGAAAAATAATCCATAAACACTTCTAGACATCGCTCCACAATATCGGAAAAAAATGGCAAGCATGCATCACTGGAAAGTGGCCGATAAATTGCAAAGACCGAATGACATACAACGATATGCAAACATTCCATAAGGATAAGTAAAAGTCGATTTCTCTTGATCCTGTGGCTCAATGGAAATCTGATTGTATCCTGAATAACCATCAAGGAAACAAAAATGAGAGCGGCCGACAAGACGCTCTAAAATATGGTCGATAAAAGGGAGCGGAAAATGATCTTTTAACATGGAGGCGTTCAATCGTCTATAGTCTATGCAAACACGGCACCCCGTTACTAGTCTAGCAGAAATCAAATCATCATTAGAATTAGTAGTGACCGTTATACCCCCTTTTTAGGAGCCACCTGGGTTGGACTAATTCAGTTTGAATAAGAGATAGCATATATAATACATGTAGATAAAAGTTTTGCTACCTCTTTTTTCAATACCTTAGTAATGATGGGGTTAAGTCGATGTTGAGGTTGTACTGTGACTTTGGATCCTTTCTCCAGTCTGATCTTATGTTGATAAAAACTAGGGGACATCCCCTTTATATCTGCTACAGACTAGCCAAATGCAACACGATGGTTCTTTAGAACCCCAAGCAAATGCTCCTCTTCACAAATGTTTAGTGAAGCTAAGATTATGATAGGAAGTTTCTCCTCTATCGCCAAGAAAATGTACTTCAAATGAGGTGGCAATGGCTTCATCTCCAAATCTGGTGGATTCAACAAAGAAGGGAACAATGGTGGCAGAGGTGGTCTAAGATCCTCAAAATGCCTGGTATAGTAGCATGGAAAGGTCTTGAGAAGCAAGATACTCCTCCAAAGAACGATGTCTGGTATAATCATCTGCCAGATTCATAAGACATGCCTCTAAAGGCAGCTATGGATATGCTTGCTCCAGAGCAGTAGAGGTCGCCTCCTCAATTGTTACTGGGCAAAAGTCCTCTTCTTTATCGCCTAGATGTTGCACTACATTTATTAAAGATATCTCTTTTGTGTTTTCCATGTCCACCGCCAATGTGCCTTTGTGGAATTGCATCATCACATGTTCCATCTCAATAAACAACTTTCCTAGAAACCATGACACATTTCCTTGGACCTACTGCAACATATGACACTGGGCTTTAGCCTTATTAGTCTATGTAGGTTTGGGCATCATAATTTTGAACTGCTCCTCTTTGTTACCCAATGCCAATATTCCTTTTCCCATTTCTAGAATCATATTAGCTGTGGCTTGGAATGGCCTTCCCAATAATAGCTTGTTTCCTTGCCATCTTGCATCTCCATGATAACAAAATCTGATGGAAATACAAACCTGTCCACCTTGACAAGAACATCCTTACAAATACCATAAGGCTTCACCACATAGTTATCTTCCAGTTGAATAGTCATATTTCTCTTTTTGGACTCCTGTAGACCTAACTTTTTGAAGGTGGTCAAGGGCATAAGGTTGATGCTAGCCCCTAAGCCACATAAGGCTTCTCCAAATTTTGTCTTCCCAATAAAACAAGATATATTAAAACAACCTAGATCCTGTCCTTTTTTGTGGCAATGTACCCATCATAAAAGCACTAACTTTCTCTTTCAAAATCACGACCTCAGAATTATCTATCCTCCTTTTCGTATTGATCAAGCCCTTTAGAAATTTGCCATATGACAGAATCTGCTCAATTGCATCAATCAAAGGGATATTGACATGCTGTTTTCTGAAGTTGTTAAGAATTTATGAAATCATTGATATGCCTTAGTTGCTTTTAGACTATTTGGAAAGGTTTCTTACTTTACCACCTTCCTTTGATATGGCAGGATATATATTTCCTTTTTCTCATTTCCTCTATCTCATGAACCTATTCTACATCTTCCTTTTCCTCTTCTATAGTGTCTGGTTCGACTGTGTCTATAGTCACATCTTTTTCCTTATCACCTGTGGCCTCTCCTGCATCTGAACTAGATGGTGTATCATCTAGCAATTTTCTACCACTGTGAAGTAAAACCGCCTTGACCTGTTCATTTCGAGAAGCTACATTAGTGTTCGCTGGAAATCCTTGCTATCCTGGCTTCTTCAAGGAAGCCACTTCCGCTGTAATTTGAGAAATATATATTTCTATATCGTGGATTTGTGCTCCTTGGTTCTATAGTTCTCTTTGATTGTGACTGATAAGCACTTCATTTTGGCTTACTAACTTCCCGATCATCTCTTCAATGCGGTCAATTTTGCTAGGACCCCTGTCCTGTTGTTGACCACCAACCTATAGTGGCTTATGATAACACCATATTTTGTGATGTTTTTGGCCCTTATTTCATTATCAAAACTGCCCTTTTAAATTGTTTTCCTCTCTTTTATATATGTTTTTGCATAAACAGGCCACACCATGCTCTTAACCCAAAATTATCATCTTTTACAGAGTTTTCTCCCATTTTTGACTCATTTATCTGCAATAAGGCCCGTCCCGGCCCACAAACGTGTTCCAACTGCATCGGCCTTCCCACTAGCTGACCGATACACTCCCTGCCCGACAGGGTAGCACAATACACCGACGCATGACATGAGGATGCCACATAAGAAGAAACTAACAGGCAATACGCCTTTTTACCCGACAGGGATCCGGGATCGCCACGACAACTGAAGCGTGTCGCGCGATACAGGCCACCCACCGGCACACGCCACTCGTCATGTGACCGACACCCGACATCCTTGTGCCGGGCGATACTGATATCGGCCATCCCCGATTCCGCGATAATAAGAGCTGAAGGAAGAACACGTGGCGTCCAGAGCACCATAACTTCCCCAACCGCTGCCTATAAATAGCAGCTATAGGACTCCGATGGGATGGGTCGGAACCCTGCGCAAGCCAACTCAGAAAAGCTTCAGGAGCTAGCGTATCGTGCCTTAGAGGTGTGCCGGGCAATTCTAGGTGAGCACTTCTCCATCCCGAGAGGGAGGGAATGGTTCACTTAGGGTCATCCCAGACACCACTGCAGGCCGATATCAGTCAACAACGATACCCGATACAAGTGACCGATACTAGAAGCAACACTCTAACCCGACACGATACTGAACCCCGATACGCATTGTCGGTCGCGGCGTGTCGCCTGAGAGGGTGCCGCTCGACACGATTGTATCAGGCAAGGGCACCCAGCACGATACGTCTTCCCGTCATTAGCGTGTTTCCCGAGAGGGTATGCTGCCCGACACGGGCATATCGGGCAAGGCCCCTACCCAGTATCAGGTTGGAGGATCTGCTGCTGCCTGTCGCCCTTCTATATCAAGAAGGCGACATTTATCTTTACTTATTTTAGTCATTTACTTCCTTTACTTATGCAATGTAATCAAACCCTTATATGTTAATGGAATTAGAAGAGTTTAGCTATCTGCTGCTTTATGTTTGGTACCTTTGTTGGATGATTGCTATGTTTAACATCTGAACTCTAGCTTGTACGCTTGGATCGTGTTTCGATTAGCTACCGAATCGTATTTTCCCGTTGCAATAGCCTTGAGAGAGGTGTTGTGGCTCTAGTGTTTGGTCCTATACTGGAGTATGAGAGTGCCCAGGATCGGAGTTACTGTAGTAACCTTTCCACTCTAACTTAAGTCCAGTAACCTCGAGAGGGGTGTTGATACTTAGTTAGAGGTACCCGCTTCGAGAGAAGGGGTACAGGATGTTTCTGCCGCCGCTTGTTTTGCCGAAGCTTTCTCCTTTGTTCCTTGCTAATGCAATAGTTTTATCTCTCTGTTTCCGTTGCACGAAAACCCTAAAAACTGATAAATGCTTAATACCTTAATTTTCCCCATAGCTCCAGTTGGAGATAGATTTTTTCTGTTTTATCGATTTGATCCTGTTGTTCCCTTGGGGAACTTATATCATCTCCTTGCCCTTGCCGGAGTGTAACATGTCGATTTCGTGTTCTCAACACTACCACCCTTGTCCCTGTGTTCGACCCCGTATATCTACTTCGACCCCGTAAATAAAGTTGCGGGGGCCTAGAAGGTTTCGGGTTATAAATTTAAAAGTTCGACTACTTCAAATCCGCCTCCCCTTTTCAGACGCACGATTTAGACCGATCAACTTTTTGGCGCCGTTGCCGGGGACAAGGCAAAATAGTAATGTTGACGAACTCGAATCCACTAACTACACTCCAGTGCCTCAAGCTTAGAAATAAGCTTGACAACACTCTCTTTTTCCTTTCATTATTATTATTATTATTCTTTGCCTGAAATGAATAATTCATATTATTAATAACATATTTTCTGACTTGATTTTACACGATATTCAGGTACTCAGAAGAAAGGCATTATGCTCAATTGAGCACCGACACCATCAAACATGCCGCCTCGCGTTGAACAACCTCTTTCTAAAGGTGAACGCCAAGGGAGGGCCATACCTCATTCGCCTCCACTTGAAGGCAACGACCGCTACGATGACAATGATCAACCTGAAGATCCGGAAATGGAGCAGTCTGAGGAAGACCATTTCCGTGATAGACGTCGTCATCACCAGAGGCACAGAAGAAATCACAATAATTAATAACAGTGCCAGGGAGGCAGCGACAACGACGATTCAAATGAAGAAGAAAAGACTCTAAGGGAGTTAGCTTCCATAAAGGCTAACAATTCCAGATGCCCTGTCATCATCCCTCGATTCAACGCTACTAATTTTGAGCTCAAGCCATCAGTCATCTCCATGATTCAAAACAAAATCTTTAGAGGAAGTTCTAAGAATGACAATGCCTATCACCACTTGGACGCTTTCAAAAACATCTACGACACCATCAAGATGTGGGGAGTTCCCCAGGAGGTAATCTATTGCAAGGGCTTCATCTTTTCTTTGGAAGATAAGGCTCTATCATGGTATCTGGGGCTGCCCCACCAAGCTATGAATGGATGGGGGGCACTGGTGGATGCCTTCATGAACAAGTTCTATCCAACTGAGAAGACCGTGCGGAACAGACAAAGGATAAATTCCTTCATGCAAAAGCCAAACGAGAACCTCCACGACGCCTGGGAGCGATACCAGGAATATCAGAGGGACTGCCCTCACCACAACTACAAGAAAGGTTTCTTAATCACTACCTTCTATAACGGTCTAACTCCCGATGAAAGGGTTTCACTGAATGCAGTAGCAGGAAGTGACTTCCTGGGGAAGAAGCCGAGTATGTCCAAGAAGATCATCAAGAACATGGCCGAGCTGCAAGCCGACACTGACTATGATAGATCCGACAGGGGGCAAGATAAGAAGGTTAGTGAAGGACCTTCTTTTGAATCCAAGGCTCTGGAGACTATTACTTCTCAGATCCAGAGGATAGCAATGGATGTAAAGCAGTTGAAAGAATCTGGTAGAAAGGGGAAGAAGAAGGTTGAAAAGGTCATGAAGTGTGTCACCTATGGAGAGGGTGGACATGGGGTAGATAACTGCATCTACACCCGACCTGACGCGTCAAGTGATACCGAATCTGAGGTAGAGGAGACTGGGAATGTCTCTTTTGTAAATTTCAAAAGGCCGGACCACCCTGGCTTCAGCTATGGCAACAAAGATGCATCTGAAAACTCACATCAACTGCATAACTCTACCAAGCTACCTCAAGCTTTTGAGAAGAGGGGAGGACCAAGTCAATACACCAAAAACACCTCCTTCCAGTCAAACAAAGGATACTTCCAGGGGCAAGTTAAATACCAAGGATCAGCCAAGGAGCAGGGACATGCCAAGGTTTCAAGCCAATTAGATGTGGTTGGACAATTGTTTGATTTTGTAAAAAGGCAGGACACGATTAATAACCAGCTAACGCAGAGTGCACTTTCAAATTTGGGAGTTTTGAACTCATTATAGGTACAGATGGCGGATATGCAGACGCATCAATGCCAGATTGATCAACAATTAGCTCAAATGGCCGAACTGATAAAGAATCCCTCGGGCAAAATACCTTCCAACACCGAAACTGCCAAAAAGGCAGGGCTGTGATCAAGAAAGACAGAGATCGAGTTGCAAGATATGGATGATGCTGGAGACTAAAAGTGAAGAACCTGGAGCCGTCAAGCTGGCGACGTAAACTACAACGCTCTTCGGGAGGCAGCCCGAGCTTTTATTTTTCCTAGAATAGGATGTTATTTACTTTCTTGCCAGACAAACATTATGAACATTTGGACTGTAATAAGGCCCGAGTCAGTACATGCGCCACATGCGCTGACTCTTCTGTTTTATGGGCCACCACTCTATTTTTATAGACCTTGATGGGTAATACTATCTGAGGCCGGGAACTTGACCTTAGGCCAATGATGTTTTACTCATCAATCGCTTCCCCCCGCTTTGTTTTAAGTTTTTTCCTAGATTTTGTTCTAAAGGCCTCATATCGGGCAACAACCTTGCCGGCGCGCAAAACACACTCATATCGGGCAAAAGTTATATCGGGTTTTGCAAAAGCCATGACGGATGACATGCCCGGGCGGTGAGCACCCGTGTCGGGCAACACGAGTAATTACCATTGTTTCGACGGATGAACTGCCCGTCTCGGGAATAACTTATCTCAACGGCCGACACACGTCCCAAAGTTACCCATTTTACCCCCCGTTGGGATTGCTATATATAGTACGGAGGTTTTACCGTGTCGGGCTACTGTCTTTACTATTTTCACCTACCCGTATTGTGCTGTGGTTTCCTTCGTTTGCTCCCGTGTCGTGCAAACCTCTTCTGCTCTCGTGTCGTGCAGAAAGATTAAGAAAGCAAAGGTATAGCCCGACAACCCTGTCGTCCTAGCTTGCCCGACATGACCTTCCTATCGCGCGTAGCGTATTGAGCTGACAACTTTGGTTAACTTCCTTGTATCGCCCGATACGTGTATCCCGCGATACACATATATCACACGCTCGCCCGATACGGTGGTGTCGGGTAACTTTTATATCGGGCCTAATTTATAATGTGCATTCAGTTTTTCTCTTAAAAGCCGATATCAATTTTAAGTTCTGCCTACCTAATATCGGCAAAATTAATTGATCACCACGGGCATGGCCCTCGGCCACGACCATGACAAGCCAGAGTCACCACGGCCGTGGCCACTGCCCACGGCCGTAATGTTTATTGCCAAGGAGCAACAATTTCAACAGGGGAATGTTTGCCAGATGCCACGCCCGTGGCCGCACACCACGCCCGTGACCCAGCCACTTCACCACGGCCGTGGCTCCTCGCCACGGTCGTATTGAGCCACTCCATTCATTTCCAGTTTCCCTTCACCATAGCCGTACCACCTGACCACGGCCATGTTATACCGTCTTCACCACGGCCGTGGCCCTTCATCACGGTCATGGTGGCCTTCTTTCCAGCAGACTTTTTCACTGTTTTTCCTTTTTTACCCCCACTCAACCCTAGCTCCTATATAAGCACTAATTGCTTCTAGGGCTCGGGAGAGAGCACTCTCCAGCCGTCACCTAGCTGCTCCCTTGCATCCATTGCTCCAATCCACCCATTTCCTTGCATTCAACCCCATTTCCATCCATTTTCCACCCATTTCCACCATAGAAACCTAGTTTCTCTAGGTTTCTATCCATCCATTCCACCTTTTTCATGCACCCCTGCACCATTGGAGGAGGGAGGACGTGTACAGCTGCTTGGAGGTGAAGAAGAAGGCCACTTCATCAAGCTTCATGGAGTTTCTTCCTCTTCTACCCCCTTCTTTTCCTGTTTTCATGACTATGTATAGCTAAGCACCCTTGTGGTGGGCTGTTTGGGATTAAAATGTTACTTTGATACCATGTTGGGGGACAAATTCTTGTAATGAACTCAATTCATATTTATGATGATTACTTCTTGCTTCCATCTCTTTTCCTATCTTATTGCATGCGGTTTGTGCTTCTTGTATGAATTGCTTATTTTGAGGTTTTTGATGAAACTTCATTTCTAGGAGGAATTGGGGTGTATGTGGCAATCTTAGGAATGGCTCCTAGGTCCAACTAGTGGATCCCTAGCTAGCCCCCTTTGTTCCTACATACACACTCCTCCTCTTACAAATGAGTGTGAGATTTAAGTGGCTAGTGTAAGTGAGAGTGATGCAATTGCCTAGGGCCTTCTAAAGGCTAGAGTGGCTAGTGGCATGAGGATTAACCCCTTCATCTCCACTGCCATCTCTACCCTCAACCCTCAATTGTCCACTATCACTTACCCTAGAAACCTAGATTTGGCCAATCTCACTAGAACTACACCTAACCCTAGTCTTCTACTAGTAGTATAGGGTATGTTCTAATGACATTGACCTCGTTGTTTGGTTTGGTAATCTAGATATGAATTGAGCACCATGCATGTTTAATGAACTCCCCCAACTAAAATCAAAGTGACATTCCCCAAACAACCCACCCACCTTAATCACCTTGCTTAAAACCCTAATCACTTAGTTTGCTTGTTAATACTAGCTTAGTTCAATTGCTTTAATTTAATTTAGTCAATTGCTTAGTTTTACTCTTCAGTGTTAACTTAGGCTTTTGCTCTTGCTAGTGGTTAGTTTAGTTCATTTTTGCTTCGTGGCTTGCTAGAGTAGTGTAACCCTTCTTGTTCCTGTTTAGTTAGTTTGATAACTTAGTTTGCTAGTTTACTTGCTCCTCCATAATTTAGTTTCCATCTCGCATTTTTTACTCACTCTCTTAGTTTAATCAACCAACAATCAACCTTAAAACCCTAAAAACCCTACTCTCCACATTAGGAACGTAGCTCTCGCTGTCTAACTCATAGCGCCCCCTTTATCCTCGCGGATCGACCCCGTACTTGCCGCCTCACCTATAATATGACACGACCCCATGCACTTGCGGGCGTAGTGTCTTAGTAGACGTAGGTAGTTAGTGTGGGACCATATAAATTTTGAAAGCACAATCCCATATCCCGTGCCTCCCGACCTCATGGATTGCACTTGTTGCAAGCCTCTAGCGGGAGTGCACCAAGCTTTCTGGCACCGTTGCCGGGGATAGAGGCACTCGGCCTAGTTAGATAGTGTAGCTTAGGCTTTCCTTTTGCCCTCACCATTGCTATTATTTATTCTTTGTGTTACTCTTGCATATTGGTTTGCTAACTTGGTTCCTTGTTGTTTGTTTGTGACTTGCGCAGGTGACAGCTGTGCATGCATAGCACACGTTCGACTTGCACCGACTTGGTGGTTTACGACCCCAAGATTGGGAGAAGAAGACGTCAAGCTCGCCGCAACCTACACTGAGAGGCCGAGATGGCACAGAATGAACCGCCACCGGAGGTTCCACCGCCACATCGCCCGCTTCATGAGTATTTCACGTTGGGGAACTACAACTCCCCCATAGCCACACTGGTGGACCAGATGCCCGGTCAGCAGTTCTCCATTCCACAGGCACTCTTGGGACTTCTTCCCACATACTACGGAATGGAGAACGAAAATCCTTATCACCATATAGACGCGTTCTTAGAAACGTGTTTGACCTTCCACACGCCTGCTACCACCGACGACTCGATACGCAGAACGCTCTTTCCTTTCTCCCTCAAGGAGAAAGCCAAGGAGTGGTACGTCTCAAGGCCAGAGCTTGTCACATGGAATGAAGTAAAGAATGAGTTTATGAAGAAGTTCTTTCCGATAGGCAAGTTATCCTACATGAGAAGGTGCATCACATCCTTCGCCCAAAAAGAGAACGAACCCTTCCATGAGGCATGGGAGAGGTTCCATAAGTTGCTTCGTGACTACCCTCACCATGAGGTCCCGCTTTGGCAGCTGGTTCAAGCCTTCTACACCGGGCTTGAGGAGCAGAGCCAAAACAATGTAGATTCTTCTTGCGGGGGCACGTTCATGGCCAAGCTGCCCGAGGACTCATGGCCACTGTTTGAACATCTCGCCGAGAATTCTTGCCACCGAGCTTCCACTAAAGGGGGGTATTGAGGCCGGAACTACACTCCTCAACCTTCCTCCGTGGCTCCCGCACGCAATGCCACCAACCCCGATATGATGAAAATGATGGCAGATATGATGCAAATGATGAAGAATCAAGTGGGTGGGTCTTCTAGCCAACCCGCAATGGCTGTGGACACTGTAGACGAAGAAGTTAACACTTTACATTCCTTTGGTGGCTGCAACAACCAGGGCCCAATGTCCCAATCCTACACTCCCGAGTGGAGGAACCACCCAAATTTCTCTTGGAAACAACCAAATGAGGATGGACAAGGACAGGGGCAGCATAAGCCACACTACAACTCTAAGTTTGAGGACGAGGTTCTTGGAAGGCTAAGAAGCCTAGATGAAGTCAAAAAGGACGTCAACGCACATGGCCAGTCTATAAGCCGACTTGAGCAGAGGTTGGATCAGATTTCTCTCTCTTTGGCTAGAAGAGAAGAAGGAAGACTCCCCTCTCAACCTATGCCAAATCCAAACAATGATGGGACTTTTCAATATGCTCCTCCACCACCCCAAGCGCCGCTCAATTATCAATATGCTCCACCTCCACCTCACACTTACCAACAACCACCTCCACAATATCACCCCCACCACAACAACAACTACAACCCCAATTCATCCTTCAAAATCCCAACTCCCCTCACCAAAGGCCTCCACCACCCCAACAACCACAACCACCTCCACAAGCTCCCTCTTCTACCACCCATGAGCATGTGAAGGCTGTAACTACATTGAGGAGTGGCGGGACCTTGGAGAGGCCCCATGGCACAGTTGTTGGCAGAGATGACACCGAGGCAGGGCAGGTTGATACTGAGATGCAGATTGATGATACTGTGATAAGAGGCAGTGTTGATACCGTGACGCCGAGCAGTGATACTGTGATACCGAGTAGTGATACTGTGATTCCAGTGATACCGGTGGATGATACTGTTGATTTGGACCGATTGGGTTCCCAACTCCCTCCATATCCTGATGCACTCGAGGAGCCTTCTGCTGCAAAGAAAAAGAAGAAGCATGCGGAAGATATTCTAGAGATCTTCAAGCAAGTGAAAATCAACGTACCTCTTATAGATGCAGTCAAGAAAATTCCGTCCTATGCAAAGTTCCTTAAAGAATTGTGCACCTTCAAAAGAAAGAAAATAGGGAGGACACCTAAGAAGATCAAGCTCACTGAGCAAGTGAGCTCCATTCTCCAACACACCATCCCCCGGAAAAGAAAAGACCCCGGTGCTCCCATCATCTCATGCTACATCGGGGCACATCACATAGACCAGACTCTTCTTGACTTGGGGTCTAGCGTAAACTTGATGCCGTATGATCTGTTTGCTGAGCTCCAAATGGGGGAGTTGAGGCCGGCCCATTGCACATTACAGTTGGCCGACCGATCTGTGAAGACACCTAGAGGGTGTGTGGATGATGTGCTGGTCCGTCTTGATGAGGATACTTCTGCCTTCTTCCCAGCCGACTTTATCATTCTTGATATGGAAAAGGAAGCTAGAAAGGTGCCAATCATCTTGGGGAGACCTTTCTTAGCCACAGCTGATGCCGTGATCCATGTGAGGACTGGGACCATGTATGTTACTTTCATGCACATGAAGATCCGGTTGAACATTTTCAAGTCTTCTACTACAGCTGAAGTGATAGGGGCTACCGAAGAAGACTGTTATTTGGTGGAATGCCTAGATGAGATTGTTGAAGAGTTCCTACCTGTGTGGATTGAGACTGCCACCCAAGGTAGAGGTCTTGAACCAATTGTTGAGTTCCCTGATGATGATGATGAAGATGAGGAAGAGTGTGAGCTAGCCTTAGTGGCTGCAAGCCAGGACCTCCCTTCTATTTCCGCACCTTTGAAAAACTCCCTTGAAGCACCCCTAGTTCTTGAATTGAAGAAACTTCCTGAAGGATTGAAGTATGCTTTCCTGGGCTCAAATGACACCCTCCCGGTGATCATTTCCTCCATTCTCTCTCCTGAGCAAGAAGATGCCTTGATGGAAGTCTTGAGGAAAAACATCCAGGCCATTGGATGGTCTATTACTGACTTGAGAGGGATTGACCCTTCTATCTGTGTGCATCAGATATACTTGGAAGAAGATGCGAGGCCGACCCGTCAAATGCAAAGAAGGCTAAATCCAAAGTTGAAGGATGTTGTAACTCAAGAGGTTTTTAAGTTGCTTGATGCAGGGATCATCTATCCCATTTCTGACAGCACGTGGGTAAATCCCATCCAAGTTGTGCCCAAGAAGGGCGGGATTATGGTTGCAGAGAATGCCGATGGTGAGCTTATGCCGGTGAGAGAGCAATCAAAGTGGAGAATGTGCGTGGATTACCGGAAGCTCAATGAAAAGACAAAGAAGGACCACTACCCACTTCCGTTTCTTGATCAGATCTTAGAGAGATTGGCTGGGCAGAGCTTCTACTGTTTTCTTGATGGGTACTCGGGATATTTTCAGATTGCTGTGCATCTGGCGGACCAGGAAAAGACGACATTCACTTGTCCAAGTGGTACATTTTCCTATCGGAGAATGCCATTTAGATTGTGCAATGCCCCTTCCACTTTCCAGAGATGTGTAACCTCGATCTTTGCTGACATGCTTGATTCGTCACTTGAGGTTTTCATGGATGATTTTTCAGTTTTTGGGAAAACCTTTGATGAGTGCTTGCTACATCTAGCTTCGGTTCTGGAAAGATGTGTGAAAGTTCACTTAGTTCTATTTTGGGAAAAAAGTCATTTCATGGTACCTGAGGGTATAGTTCTGGGACACAGAGTTTCGAAAGATGGGATTGAAGTTGACAAGGACAAGGTGGGCCTTATTTCTACACTCGACTTTCCTTCGACCGTAAGACATGTTCGATCTTTCTTGGGACATGCAGGCTTCTACCGGCATTTTATCAAGGACTTTAGCAAAATCTCAAGACCACTCTGTCGATTACTTGAGAAAGATGTTGAATTTTAGTTTGATGACAAATGTGTTGAAGCCTTCAATCATCTAAAAGAGAGGCTTATTTCTGCTCCTATCATGCAGCCCCCAGATTTCTCTTTGCTGTTTGAGATCATGACGGATGCATCCGATATGGCGGTGGGGGCTGTGCTGGGTCAACGCATTGGCCGAATTCCTCATGCTATATATTATGCAAGCAAAATGTTAGATGATGCTCAAAGAAACTATATGACTACCGAGAAGGAGTTGCTTACAGTGATCTTCGCTCTTGACAAGTTCTGGCCGTATCTCTTGCAAAACAAAGTGACAATCTACACGGACCATGCTGCGTTGAAGTATCTTATGTCCAAGAAAGACTCAAAGCCAAGGTTGATCCGATGGATTTTGTTGCTCTAAGAATTTGACATAGAAATTGTGGATAAGAAAGGAATAGAAAATGGTGCTGCAGATCATCTATCCCGCCTTGATGGACCTTTTGATTTGACAAGTCCAATCAAAGAGACAATGCCACATGAACAACTCCTCCTAGTCTCATATGTCCAAAAGCCATGGTACAAGCACATAGCGAATTTCCTAGCCAGTGGGAGGATACCGAGCATGTGGACAAGAGAGGAAAGCAAGAGATTGTTTGCTATGGTAAAGAACTACATTTGGGATGACCCACACCTCTTTAAGTACTGCCCGGACCAACTCATCAGAAGGTGCATTCCGGAGATGGAGCAGCAAGAAGTCTTATCTATGTGTCATTCCAGAGTGTGTGGAGGCCATTTTGGAGGGAAACGCACGGCCACCAAAGTTCTTCAATGTGGATTCTACTAGCCGACATTGTTCAAAGACGCTCATGACTTTTGCAAGAGTTGCATCAAGTGCCAAAAAGTAGGCACTATCTCAAAGAGGGACATGATGCCTTTGTCACCTATCTTGGTGGTAGAAGTGTTTGATGTTTGGGGGATTGACTTTATGGGTCCTTTCCCTCCCTCGTTCGGGTATGTCTACATCTTGGTCGCCGTAGACTATGTATCAAAATGGATTGAGGCTGTGGCAACAAGAACAAATGATCATAAGGTGGTGTGTGATTTCGTGAAATCCAACATCTTTAGCCGTTTTGGTGTTCCAAGGGCTATGATTAGTGATGGCGGGAGTCATTTCATTCACCGCACCTTCGAAGGGCTGCTAAAGAGACATGGAGTTAACCATCGTGTAGCTACTCCTTATCACCCTCAAATGAGTGGTCAAGTTGAGCTGGAAAATCGGGAGATAAAGCTCATTCTGGAGAAGACGGTGCGACCGGACCGTAAGGATTGGTCACTTCGACTCAATGAAGCTTTATGGGCATATAGGACTGCATATAAAGCCCCGATTGGCACTACACCGTTCAAGTTTGTCTATGGTAAGAGTTGCCATTTGCCGATTGAGATGCAACACAAGGCACTGTGGGCCTTGAAGAGGATGGACTTTGATGAAGAGAGTGCCGGAATGAGAAGAAAGTTTCAATTGCATGAGCTAGAAGAGATGCGGCATGAAGCCTATGAAATGTCAAAGAACTACAAGGAAAGAACCAAGTTTCTACATGACAGGATCATAAAGAAGAAAGAGTTTGAGCCCGGAAAATGGATATGGCTGTACAATTCAAGGATGAAGTTCTTCCCCGGAAAGCTTCGTTCTAGATGGGAAGGTCCTTACCTTGTCAAGAAGGTGTACCCATCCGGGGCAGTGATCATTTGTGCAAAAGAAGGAGCTAAGGAATTCGCTGTTAATGGGCAAAGGATGAAACCTATCGTTGAAGTTGGCCCAGACAAGGCCAACCAAGACTTTGATGTTGTTATGCTGGTAGAAGAAGAATTTGATGAAGAGGAATGCTTAGATGAGGATGAGAAATGGATCTACTACAAAGATATCTTGAAAGTTCCAAAGAAATGACGGAGCACAACAATCAATAAGCCTGGCTGAAGGTGTAAACTTTAGTGCTAGTGGGAGGTAACCCACATGGTTTGAGATTCTTGAACCCTTCTTTTGATACTTTAGTTTTGTTTTACACAAATACACACACGCACACTTGTGCTTGATAGTTTTTTTTTAGTTTTGATGAAATGGCAGATGATACGCACTAAGTAGAGAAATATCAAAGAAAAAATGAAATGCTGCTGAGTTGAGGCTGTCCAAGAGCCCAACACGGCCGTGGCACAAGGCCACGACCATAATGTTTATTGGTCGAAAGTTACAGGAGCCAACAGGAATTTTAGAGATTTGGCCCACGACCGTGGCCTTTGGCCACGCCCGTGGCAAACACAGAGAAATACGACCGTGTCCTCCGACCATGGTCATGTTGAGGTCAGACGAGGCTCCTTCAGCGACAACACGCCCGTGGGCTGACGCCACGCCCGTTCTTTGATGGAAGTACCACGACCATGGCCGGACCGGGTTCAGCAAGATTCTATATAAACTCTCCTAACCACCCTTCCTCTTTTCTTATTCTTCCCCACGCAGAGCACGGCCGTGACGCCGCCAGCACCACCGTGGGCACTCGTCCTCCACCTCTAGCCCTCCAAAACACCCCCAATCACCCTCCTCTCTCCACCATACCTTCCTCGAGTCACCCTACTCCCTTTTCCACCACAAATACACCCCCAATCGAACCTCCTTCTCCACCTTCTTCTCAAAACCGCCCAGCCACATTCCCTACCTAAAACCTCCACTAAATCCCACTTTTCATCCACCAAACCCAAATTAAACCTCCCAATCACCTTCCTAACCTTCCTACCTCTCCATTCCACCCCCAATCCACTCCCATACCACTCCCTACTCATTTTCGAAATTCCAACCTAAATCATGAAGAAGGCAGGGAAGATGGTGAAGAGTGGGGCGAAGGCGACCCTCAACGTCATAACTGGAGGGCGGTGTTCCAAAAATGCCTCCAACAACATCACCGCACCGTCCCACACACCATCTCCACTCACCTCCGCATCCCACTCATCCGACGGCATCCACCTCACCGATTAGACCTATGCGAGAGGAGAGGAAGAAGAAGAGGAGGAGTCCGAGGAGGCTACCCCCGATCAAATGGTTGATGAAATGATACCAGAAGCTGCCCCGCGAGCCCGGCGAACAAAAGTGGGGCCATCCACATCACGCCTATCCACATCCCATGCGTCAGAGGGCCAAGATGAGCAGTCGCAGTCCGTGCGGCAATTGCAGCCCGGAGAGGAGCAACGGGCACAGTGGTACAATATGGATACCACTTCGGGTTCGAAAACTTACACGCCGGCGGACGATGAAAATAGTGAAGATGAGGATATGGAACTGTCCATGGAGGATGATGATGTTCTGGCAAAGATGGAGGAGGAACGACTAAAAATCATGGGCAAGGTACCCGAGGGAACTTCATATGGGAGGGGGCTGAGGCAAAGGCATATCTCTCACAAATACCCGGAGTGCTTGATGAGGCGAATAGTCGCCACGAGGTATGACAGTGAGAAGATACTTGATACCTTGGGCATCAAGGAGGCTGTAGAAGAGAGCTTGAAGACCGTGGGGCTGTGGCATGTTCTCTTCACGCCCCAAATATCATATGACCAGATGACCAAGGAGTTCTTTGCTACGCTGGAAAAGACAAGAGTGAGAGGAAAAGATGCTTTGAAGTTTGCCATCTTAGGCCATTTCTACACTCTCACATCGAAGGACTTGAACAACATTTTTGCGACAAGTCCAGAGGAAGCCAAGGAACTTGATGATGGCTTGTTGGAAAAAGATTTGAAGTATGATTACGTGCTTTTCTGGAAACAAATGACAGGCAGAGATGGGTATTATGCAGGGAGGGTGAAGACTTCAGCTCTAAGCAACCCTCTCATCCGCTACACGCAAAAAGTCCTTGCTAATACCATCGTGGGAAGATATGACAATCAGGGCACGATCTCACAAAAAGAAATGTTTGTCCTGAAAGCCATGATAGAAAAGCAGCATGTCAACCTAGGAGTGCTACTTATTGACCATATGAAGTCCATACCCTATAAGAGCAAGACTCCATTTGTCATGGGAGGGTTGGTCACTTCAATTGCACTCGGGTTGGGCCATGATCTCTCTGGGCTCGAAGATGGGTGTCCTATAGATTATGTTGATATGGATTATCTCATCCACTCACTCACCATCAAGAAGTATGGCAATAGGCTGATGTATCTCACTACCAGTCTGCCGGATCTCGAGCTGGAGCTCCCATACCACGCGGTGCCTCTTCTATCCGTTTTGGGAATCTACTACAAGCTGAGAGACAAAATAGCAAAATGGGAGAGAGATCACCCCAGAGAGACCTATGTCAGGGGAGCCGCTGCCGCACATGAAGAAATGGCAGAGTCAAATGTGCAGGGGCAGGAACAACCAGTTGAAGAACAAGAGCAACCCCAACGAAGACGAAGGAGGGATGAGGGAACATCCCAGCTGCAGCAGCCCTCGAGCAACGCCTATGACATGTCACACATCCAGGCACAACTTGAGGATCTTTATCAGATACAACAGCAGGTGCAGCTCACCCAGCAGCGCATGTGGCAAGACCAACAACAATTACACTACCAGGTCAACCACATGTACCACTACAACCATGCCCAGGTAGCAAGGAACCCCGAATGGGGTGAAGATTTTTGGGGTGGTGTAGCGGAATATCCAGCAGCCTACCCTCCGCCCCAGAACACATACTGGGGACAGTACTACCAGTACCAGCATCCTCCGACAGGCACCGTCCCTCCTCCAGATCACCCCCAGGGGCCGGACCAGTCCTCGTAGTAGCACTGACACTTCCCCTATCTACCCTAAGCTATAGTTTCATGCTGAGGACAGCATGATTCTAAAGTTTGGGGTGGGTAGGGCGGTACGCACCTCCCTTCTCTCTATCTAGTGATTTTTGTTCCACATCTCGCCATTTAGTTTAGTTTTCATTTTATTGCTTTTTCTGTCATATCCATGCATGTCATGTAGTTTTCATTCTCATCATTTTTGCGTAATTTTTCTAAATTTCAGCCATGCATTGCATCTCATGTAGGTTTTTGCTAATTTTTGCATGTTTTAGCTAGGATTTACTTACTTTTTCCCTAAAGTAGGTTTAGATGTGATTTAGTGCAAATTGGCACCATTTTGGCCAATTTTGCCCAGATTTGAATATTCTTGCTCCGATAGGATGTTTTGACTTAATCTCCAATGTTTGAAATGAAAAAGTTTACTCTTGTGACAAATGCATGCTACATTCTTAGATCTTATTGATATATGGTCTTGGTTGTGACTTTTTACATGTGAACCACATCTCTTAAGTCTGTGAATGCTTTGGTTGAATCATGAATTGAGCAAGCGACAAACGCTTAAAGACAATGGAATCACTTGGTAGAAATATGAATATTAGGTTAATTCTATCATGTGATGTGATATTACTTGGTGAAGTGTTGAATTAGCTTTCATGCAGGGAATCATATGTTGAAAACTACACTGATGACCCCTCTTTGATCCGATTATTCTTCCACCATCTTCATACCCCTCCGCCTCATAAAAAGATGCCAAAGTGCACATATTAGCCGTGGCCACCTCCAAAAGTTTAGGGGTGGCCACATCTTTATCTCCCCACTTCACTCTATCCACCATATGCCCTATCTACACCAAGGGCAAAGAAAAAGAAAAAGAAAAGCAAAAATAAAATAAAAGGATGCTCCTGTTTAAGAGCATTCAAATAAAGAAATGAAGAGTGTGTAAAAGCACTCCAAATCTTACCACAACCCTTTCTTCTTCTTTTATACCCATTGAGCTAGAAAACATCAAATCTAGATCGCTTTACCCTTTCTACAGCCAAGTGGATCATCTAGTGTGGTTTGAAGCATAAGACCGAATGCATGAAAGTGAAACAACACTCCTAGTCACCTTTGATTAACATCAACATGAAACGGTTTACCCAGAATGACATAAAGGACATATGGACAACTTGTTTTTCTAGGCTTTATATTTGAAGTTTGTATGCTCAGTGCTCAGTTCATGATTGGGTTGTGAAAGAAGGAGAGGAGAGATGTGAGACACATGCACTTAGTCATTTCTAAGACTATATATATTCAGTAATCTTCTGCTGCTTTGCATTTGTCATTTGTTTTTGTTGAAAAGAATGGAAAAGAGAGATTAAGTTGGAGCATACTTGAGGACAAGTATGTTTTAAGTTTGGGGTGGTGATGCAGCCCTATTTTAGGGCTCCATCCTGTGCCATTTTGTATATAAGTTTCATCTAAACATGTTAGATTACAAGTATTTTCCCCCCAATTTGATTATCATTGTAAATACGCTTATGGATGTTCGTTGCACTATTTTCAGGTATTTGGACCACAATGGATGGACAAGTGTGATGGAGGGGCCCAAAGAAGGCCCCAAAGCTCCCCCAACCTACCTTAGTTGCCAAAGAGTCATCACCAAGCAAGGACATCCGAATTTGACAAAGTTTGAACTTCATCAGCCTGCTCAAGCCCTCACCACGACCATGGCCACTGCCCACGGCCGTAATGTTTATTGCCAAGGAGCAGCAATTCCAACAGGAGAAATGCCCAGAATCACCACGGGCATGGCCCTCGGCCACGACCATGACAAGCCAGAGTCACCACGGCCGTGGCCACTGCCCACGACCGTAATGTTTATTGCCAAGGAGTAGCAATTTCAACAGGGGAATGTTCGCCAGATGACATGCCCGTGGCCGCACACCACGCCCGTGACCCAGCCACTTCACCACGGCCGTGGCTCCTCACCATGGTCGTCTTGAGCCACTCCATTCATTTCCATTTTCCCTTCACCATAGCCGTACCACCTGACCACGACCATGTTATACCATCTTCACCACGGCCGTGGCCCTTCATCACGGTCGTGGTGGCTTTCTTTCCAGCAGACTTTTTCACTGTTTTTCCTTTTTTACCCCCACTCAACCCTAGCTCCTATATAAGCACTAGTTGCTTCTAGGGCTCGGGAGAGAGCACTCTCCATCCATCACCTAGATGCTCCCTTGCATCCATTGCTCCAATCCACCCATTTCCTTGCATTGAACCCCATTTCCATCCATTTTCCACCCATTTCTACCATAGAAACCTAGTTTCTCTAGGTTTCTATCCATCCATTCCACCTTTTTCATGCACCCCTACACCATTGGAGGAGGGAGGACGTCTACAGCTGCTTGGAGGTGAAGAAGAAGGCCACTTCATCAAGCTTCATGGAGTTTCTTCCTCTTCTACCCCCTTCTTTTCCTGTTTTCATGACTATGTATAGCTAAGCACCCTTGTGGTGGGATGTTTGGGATAAAAATGTTACTTTGATACCATGTTGGGGGACAAATTCTTGTAATGAACTCAATTCATATTTATGATGATTACTTCTTGCTTCCATCTCTTTTTCTATCTTATTGCATGTGGTTTGTGCTTCTTGTATGAATTGCTTGTTTTGAGGTTTTTGATGACACTTCATTTATAGGAGGAATTGGGGTGTATGTTGCAATCTTAGGAATGGCTCCTAGGTCCAACTAGTGGATCCCTAGCTAGCCCCCTTTGTTCCTACATACACACTCCTCCTCTTACAAATGAGTGTGAGATTTAAGTGGCTAGTGTAAGGGAGAGTGATGCAATTGCCTAGGGCCTTCTAAAGGCTAGAGTGGCTAGTGGCATGAGGATTAACCCCTTCATCTCCACTCCCATCTCTACCCTCAACCCTCAATTGTCCACTATCACTTACCCTAGAAACCTAGATTTGGCCAATCTCACTAGAACTACACCTAACCCTAGTCTTCTACTAGTAGTATAGGGTATGTTCTAATGACATTGACCTCATTGTTTGGTTTGGTAATCTAGATATGAATTGAACACCATGCATGTTTAATGAACTCCCCCAACTAAAATCAAAGTGACATTCCCCAAACAACCCACCCACCTTAATCACCTTGCTTAAAACCCTAATCGCTTAGTTTGCTTGTTAATACTAGCTTAGTTCAATTGCTTTAATTTAATTTAGTCAATTGCTTAGTTTTACTCTTCAGTGTTAACTTAGGCTTTTGCTCTTGCTAGTGGTTAGTTTAGTTCGTTTTTGCTTTGTGGCTTTCTAGAGTAGTGTAACCCTTCTTGTTCCTATTTAGTTAGTTTGATAACTTAGTTTGCTAGTTTACTTGCTCCTCCATAATTTAGTTTCCATCTCGCATTTCTTACTCGCTCTCTTAGTTTAATCAACCAACAATCAACCTTAAAACTCTAAAAACCCTACTCTCCGCATTAGGAACGTAGCTCTCGCTGTCTAACTCATAGCGCCCCCTTTATTATTGCAGATCGACCCCGTACTTGCCGCCTCACCTATACTACGACACGACCCCGTGCGCTTGCGGGCGTAGTGTCTTAGTAGACGTAGGTAGTTAGTGTGGGACCATATAAATTTTGAAAGCACAATCCCATATCCCGTGCCTCCCGACCTCGTGGATTGCACTTGTTGCAAGACTCTAGTGGGAGCGCACCACGCCGCAGCAGAAGAAACAACGGTCGGGCATAAATGCCCGAATCCTGAGGCAGCTGGGCCATCAGCAGCTGAGAAGAGAGCAAGAACAGAAGAAGTGACGGCTCCAACCACAGCTCCAGTAGCAACGACAGAACCCCTGGATCACACACCACGAAGATTCGTGCCGAGAGATGACGAGCATGGATGCTGGTATGCTGAACTGGCGACTAAGCTCTACAGGCCGAGCAAATTCGGCCACCAGTCTTCCTTCATTCAACTGGGCATTTTTGAAAGACTGGAGAATGTCCTCGCCGTAGCAGGACTGAGGAAGATCTGCCTCAACCGCTCTGCCTCCTACACTGAACTCATAAAAGAGTTCATGTTGTCTCTCCGCCGAGTGAAGAATATAGCTGCGGACATTGAAGAATATGGCAGAGCAGACTGACTGCAAGGGCGACTGTACAACTCGGAGCACGTCATCTTCAAAAAGTTCCTCAACAAGATCTTCTCTTCCAGCGAGGAGGAGGAGAAGTTATTAAATAATGGTGAAAGGATCACCGAAGGGGACGGGTTCAACCCCGTTGATCTCTAGAAGAAGCTGATCGGCGAAACATCGTTCAAACTGGGAAGCAAGGTGGTGGCGGTGCACTCCTATTTCTGGAGGATAGTGCACAAGCTGGTGGCGTGCCTGCTCTTCAGCAAGAATGAGTCCAGCAATATCTACACCGAAGAACTCCACATCATGTGGCACATGATGGAGGGTAGAGTGATCAACCTGGGGCATTTTCTACTGAACAGGCTACACCCGATAAAGGATGCCACCAAAGAATACTGCATGGGTGGCATTGTCAACCTAATCGCGGCTGGGCTGGGGTACCCATGAGAGCTGCGCAGTCTTTCGAGGACAAGGGGCGAAGAGCTGATCGGACTCAAGTACCTAATGAGGGCCAACATTATAAAGAAGGAGGGGCGAAGTTACTTCTACAAGTTCATAAGGACAAACACCCTCCTTCCACTCCCTCATTGCGCCACCTATGACGCAGAAAATCTGGTTTTCAGCACAACTGAAATTGAAGCTGTGGCGGTAGAAGCAGCTTACGCTGCCACCACCAGTATCCAAGTAAGGGCGGCCGCGAGAGGAGAATCAATCCCTCTCGAACCAAGGCAGGACAAAACTTCAACAACCTTCGCCGAGCCAACCGCCACTTCAGAGCCACCAATGACAACAGTTGATAGAGCTATCATCACTCCTGTTATACCAGCCACGGTCACAACAACACCTGCCGTGGCTGAAGAAGAACCAGTGATCGTAGAGATCGCCGAGACAACCATGGGAGCTGTCGCAGAAGAGACAACCACATCTCTCTAAGCTTTACGGTGCCTTTAGAGGCAAAAGAAGAGGCGCGGCCGGACGCCCGTGATGGGGTGTTCGCCGAGATCCTAGAGATGGAGCTCGGGGCTGCACAGCTAACACCGACACCACCGCCAGTGTCCCCTATAGCAGCTGCTGAAGAGATCACCAACAACGTAGTGGTGGAGCAACATCCACCCACACCATGACCATCTCCACCATGACAAGAAGGTGAGGCTGTGACGGCCACAAGGGTGCCGACACCTCACCCAACAACATCTATCTCACGGACGATCGAGATCAGTTCTACCTCATCGGGTAGACCCTCACATGAGAGAAGTATAGTGAGGATGGGAGGGAGATCTGCAGGATCCCCTCCATCGCCTGAGAAAATGCTGGGGCACGAGCTTGACCACTTGCGGGAGGTAACAGAGAGCCACTCGGCTACATTTCATTCTCTAACCCACAAGTTTTCATTTTTCCAGCAGAGGCTGAATAGCCAGGAAAGGGAACTGCTGACTCTAGTTGGCCTTCCTGGCCAACTAGAGGCACTCAACGCGACGCTTCAGCAAGCCCTCCAGTGCCTTGAGATGATCGAGGAGAGGCTGAGCAGGGAAGACGACCATCCACGCCGAAGGCAGCCGAGAAGGTCTCCATCGCCCCTTGGCTCAGGCTCTCCACGGTCCTCGTCAGCAAAATCCTCAAGATCATCTTCCTCTTCCTCCTCCAGTGGGCCATCAACAATGCCTGAGGAAGGGACGCCACAAAGATCGGCCAACAGAGCTCCAGCAGGACAAGCGAGCTCCTACGGTCTGGAACAAACAGCTCCCTCAGTCCCCTAGACGAATCTGAAGATGACAACGAAGACATCAACATTGGGGATGACTCTTCTAATGAATCAGAGGAAGAAGGGGAGGGGATCTGCGCCGCCAATGAGAGGAACCCCCCAGAGGAAGATGCTCGATGGTGGATAAGTTCTCTGTACCGTCAGAGCTACCTTCTTTCAAGATGGCTGACTTCGACAGAAGGGCCATCGGCTACCTGTCGATCAGGGACCAGAAATTGCTGAACAAGGTCCTGAGGTCACAGGCAGAGGAAGAAGATATCGTCTGGAGCAACGACTACTTCTCCGTATGACGGGGAGCACTCAGAAGCATGTTTCGCTCGCCATCCATCCTCGGAAAGAAGCTGTTCAGGGTCCTAGAAGGTGCAATGATAGAGAACATCAACGCCGGGATAGGTCGGAGAACAATATACAATGCCACCCCGACCTTGGCAAGAAGACTAATGATGGGAGTACCAGACTCCATTGCGGTGGCCAACATGCTGCAACACATCAAAAAGCATAACACGAACATGGTGTTGGCCCCATACAAGCACCGCAACGTATGGTTCCTCTGTGTGACAGACCTCAGGAACCACGACAACCAGCTGCTGAGCTACAACAACAACGAGGTGCCACGCTCTGGGCTTATTTTCATTCACCCAGAGGACAAACACCTGAGGCTTCTACCGCTACATCTTCTACGAGCTATAAAGCAAGGAGTCAAACGTCACAATGATGTTTGGAACTTCTTTTCTATCTGACTTCCCCATCCAAGTAGAAGAGGGAAGCGGAAACAATGCCTTCATTGTCTTGCGTGCCATGGAGCTGCTTGACATATTTGGATACATGAGGCACCTCCAAGGCTAAAACTTCTACATTCTCAGGAGCATATATGCACTGCTGCTGATAAAAGATAGGCGCTATTTCCAAGACACGGGGTACCTAAAAATCTGCTGGATAGTGACCTAGAAAGCAAATCTTCACAACCCAGTAGCTCTCTGGAGAAAGAAGCGGAAATGGAAACCGACACCTATGGGGTGGGCAAGTAGTTAGAGATCCGGCAGAAAGTGCACGGATTTGAAGACCCCACTTCGCCTGAAACTCCAGAAGGATTGATCAACAATTTCAACCGCTTCTCATGCGCTACACTCACGCAGGAGCAGGTCAACAAAATCCTTCTGAAGTTGGCTGATTCTACCTCGAAAGATGTCATCTATGAGGCAGGCAATGTCATAGTCCCGATTGATGACTTAAGGGACATGGTAAAAGATGGAGGATGCTTAGCGGTATCTGTGGTGGCCGTCTACATCCAAACACTACAACAAAAGTTCAAATACACATGCATTGCTCATCCAATGCTGTTCAACGACATCTGCCTCGCCGATGAAATAGGAGCAAAGCAATCATTTCTGGCAGAGTTGGAGCATAAGGTTCCACGTACAATCTTCCTGCTCATCCTGCATTACAACCACTGGACGCTCCTGACGATGTACACTCGCCAACGAGCGGGAATTTTCTACAACAGCTCGGACAGCAACAAAGATCATCCGGTGCAGTGTACATCAACAACGTTGACATCCCTCGAGTGCTTAGTACGAAAATACTACGACGAGGTAGCAGCGCAGGTACAACCATTCCTGGATACGGCAGTAAGCAAATGGCACGAGCTCCAGTTCTGCCACCGCAATCCACAACAAATTCCTCTATCCAACGACTGCGACATCTTCGTCTTGGAATGGATATCAAATGAAGAAATGCCTGACCAGCTCCACCACATCGACTACCACAACAAATGAGGAGAATATGTGTGGGAGCTTCTATCTGGCGCAGGCGCTCTCACCGGTTAATCCCTCACCGTGTTGACATTACCCTACCTTATCTACTTCACAACTCTGGGACATAGTGTGGAGTAAGTTTGGGGGGTACCATGTACCAGTGAGGGAGGTATAAATTTTTTTTTCTTTGAACTCCACCCTTTTTGTACTTTTATTCTTCTTCTATATCATGTGTGCATATACATGCTCATACAAAAATTTTGAAATTTTTTGCTTATTTTGTCTCCATGAATATGTACAAAAACACTATATAGTAAAAATCAGATACGACTTCTTGCAAGATTATTTTCTATGTGCCTAAGGAGATGTAAGTTTTGTTATGTCTTTCTGATAATGCAGCCTCAAATGACAAAAGACTACGACTTTCCATGCCAAAAATTTCGAAAAATAATCTTACAACAGCTAAGAGACGTGTATGCAGAAGGAAAAAGCTGCCCAAACAACAACAAAAATTCCTCTTATTTTCCCTTACCCAACAAAAATACCAAAAAGAGAGAATAGCCTTATGAGAGTGAATAAAAGCATGAGAGTTGTGCCAAATGAAAAAAAATACATATACACACTTGTTCTCCAAAAGTACCCATCTTTAGGCATGGTAGATCCGGGGCAGTGGTACGTAGGATGTGAAATCACTGCTCTAAAGCCAACTGGCTTGGACTGCAGGGACCACTCGCCCACTAATGGACCCTTACCTGGATGGATTGATGGGAAACAAGAAAAACCCAAAAAGCCTTAAGCCTACCCAAGCACACAACTTTCTGCCCCCAAAAGCTGTTTGGTGTGAAAGCTAACTTTGAAATCATGCACCAAAGTCTCACTGAAGCTGTAGAGAATTTTTTTTCTTAAATAAGATAGGAGAAATAAAGTCTGTTGTTCGTGGTCTGAAACCCATGGTCTGAAAATAAATCTCAATGCTCGCTCAAACCCATGGTCTGAAAATACCGGTCAAGAAGAAGCATCACAAAACAAAGTTTAAAGATTGATTGAGGACAATCAAAATGCTAAGTTTGGGGGAGTTGATAACACCATATTTTGTGATGTTTTTGGCCCTTATTTCGTTATCAAAACTTCCCTTTAAAAATTTTTTCCTCTCTTTTTATATATGTTTTTGCATAAACAAGCCACGCCACACTCTTAACCCAAAATTATCATCTTTTACAGAGTTTTCTCCCATTTTTGACTCATTTATCCACAATAAGGCCCGTCCCGGCCCACAAACGTGTTCCAACTGCATCGGCCTTCCCACCAGCCGTCCGATACACTCCCTGCCCGATAGGGTAGCACAATACACCGACGCGCGACATGAGGATGCCGCGCAAGAAGAAACTAACAAACGATACGCCTTTTTACCCGACAGGGAGCCGGGCTCGCCACGACAACTGAAGCGTGTCGCGCGATACAGACCACCCACCAGCAGGCGCCACTCGTCACGGTGATCGACATCTGGCATCCTTGTACCGGGCGATACTGATATCGGCCATCCCCGATTCCGCGATAATAAGAGATGAAGGAAGAACACGTGGCGTCCGGAGCACCATAACTTCCCCAACCGCTGCCTATAAATAGCAGCTACAGGACTCTAATGGGATGGGTCAGAACCCTGCGCAAGCCAACTCAGGAAAGCTTCAGGAGCTAGCTTATCGTGCCTCAGAGGTGTGCTGAGCAATTCTAGGTGAGCACTTCCCCATCCCAAGAGGGAGGGAATGGTTCACTTAGGGTCGTCCCGAACACCACTGCAGGCCGATATCAGTCAACAACGATACCTGATACAAGTGACCGATACTGGAAGCAACACTCTAACTCGACACGATACCGAACCCCGATATGCATCGTCGGTCGCGGTGTGTCGCCTGAGAGGGTGCCGCCCAACACGATCGTATCGGGCAAGGGCACCCAACACGATACGTCCGCCCGTCATTAGCGTGTCACCCGAGAGGGTATGCTACCCGACACGGGCGTATCGGGCAAGGCTCCTGTCCGGTATCGGGCTGAAGGATCTGCTGCTGCATGTCGCCCTTCTATATCAAGAAGGCGACATTTATCTTTACTTATTTCAGTCATTTACTTCCTTTACTTATGCAATGTAATTAGACCCTTATATGTTAATGGAATTAGAAGAGTTTAGCTATCTGCTGCTTTATGTTTGGTACCTTTGTTGGATGATTGCTATGTTTAACATCTGAACTCTAGCTTGTACGCTTGGATCGCATTTTGATTAGCTACCGAATCGTGTTTTCCCGTTGCAACAACTTTGAGAGAGGTGTTGTGGCTCTAGTGTTTGGTCCGATACTGGAGTATGAGAGTGCCCAGGATCGGAGTTGCTGTAGTAACCTTTCCACTCTAACTTAAGTCCAGCAACCTCGAGAGAGGTGTTGATACTTAGTTAGAGGTACCTGCTTCGAGAGAAGGGGTACATGATGTTTCTGCTGCCGCTTGTTTTGCCGAAGCTTTCTCCTTCGTTCCTTGCTAATGCAATAGTTTTATCTCTCTGTTTCCGTTGCACGAAAACCCTAAAAACTGATAAATGCTTAAAACCTTAATTTTCCCCGTAGCTCCAGTTGGAGATAGATTTTTTCTATTTTATCAATTTGATCCTGTTGTTCCCTTGGGGAACTTATATCATCTCCTTGCCCTTGCCGAAGTGTAACATGTCGATTCCGTGTTCTCAACACTACCACCCTTGTCCCTGTGTTCGACCCTGTATATCTACTTCGACCCCATAAATAAAGTTGCGGGGGCCTAGAAGGTTTCAGGTTATAAATTTAAAAGTCCAACTACTTCAAATCCGCCTCCACTTTTCGGAAGCGTGATTTAGGCCGGTCAACTTATTCTGTTGTGCCTGAGACATGTCTTGCTAGAAATTATTAGGATCCTTCCAAGAGAGCTTAGGATACTTCCCCCAAGAGTAGTCATTATTCATGTACTATTATTGCTGTCGTGCAAACTTGCACTCCTCATCTTGCCCTTATGAAGAATTTCCATCTTTTGCACACAACTTCTTAGCAATCAAGTCCAATTTCTCATTTAGCACCAAAATAACCTTGGACTCTCCAAAACTTTTAAGGGTTGCAGGGTGCTCTCTCTCATATTCCCATGTCTAATTCTTAAACATGTTCTTTAAGATTTCATGACATCGGGCTGGCTTGTTGTTGAGGAAGAAGCCTAATCCTACTCTATCAAGTGTAGTCCTTTCTTCCTTACGCAGACCATAATATAAAATCTTCACTTGTCCTAACAAGTTGATGCCATGGTGAGGGACCTTCCACAACATGTCCTAGAATCTCTCCCATGCCTCAGAATATGACTCATCAACTTGTTGTCTGAAGTTGTAGATTTTCTTGACCAGGTCATTTGTCTTTTGGGGTGGGAAGTATCGCTCGAAGAAAGCATCAATCATTTATTCCCAAGTTTCAATGCACTCATCATCAAGGTTATGAAACCAAGACTTAGCACTGTTATCCAATGATGATGGGAATAGCTTCAAGTATATGACAGTCGCTGACATCCAATCTATCTTGATCATATTGCAACTTTTGATGAAATTGTTGATACGCATAATTGGATCTTTGAGCCATGGCCATGAAAGGCCTGTGATTTGACTAATGACACAAATCTTGGATCGATCTTGTAGCTACTGACATTGATGAATTGTCTCTTGATTGGCCCTTTTTGTGTAGTTGAAGAGGATGCCTTGATCCTTTCTCAAATCTTCTATTCTTCTGCTTGGTCACCCATTTCGGCTGGCTTAGGTTCTTCTGGTGGAGGTATAGGTGGTGGACTTCGATTAAATATGTCCACTGATCTTCTATACTCCCGTTATCTACGTAGGAGTTCTTCTTGACCTAATCTTGCTGGGGACGACTCTTCGTAGTCGTGGACTTGGGTACGCACCATGGACTAGTATATGAAAATAGTAAAAAATGGCTGTGAGAACACAATACTAATGGTAAAACAATAAGAATGTTTAAAATTCAGCTTTGAATGAATAAAAGAAAAATAAAAGGGTTGGCCTAGAATGACCAACTACAACACTCATAGTGATGAAGTTACCATTTCCCCGACAACAACACCAAAAACTTGATATGTATTTTCTATACGCTCAAAACGCAAGTATATGCTATCGTAGTAATGTTGGCCAATGAGGCTTGGATGTCAAACATAGGGAAACATGCATTCAGAAACTAGTACAAACTATAATGTGATCATCTTAGGCCGAAGAAACTTGAATGATTGGGTTAATTATCTAAAATAGAAAATAAATATAAATTATGGATTGTTGTTCTCAGTCTTAGTGAATTCCTTAGGATATTGGTTTCATCACAATTAATATTGCAATTTAGTCCTAATACATTAATGAAAAATATCTTCTAACCTTGGATTAAGAGTATGTAACGAGAATTACCCTCTCTTACAACATAATTCACTACCTAACCTAATACCAACCCACTCCCATATAGATTGTGTTTTTATATAGGTGCTTTATCAAATGCTCTAGGTAATCTCCTCACATTTTAAACCACCTTTCTCAAAGGGTTTTATAAAATGTGTATTTCTATGAAGTTTTGACTATTAACTTTCCTCTTTCAAAGAAATTAACAGTCCAAGTACTACCTATGGTGATCAAGCATGGGTACTTTATTCATTCACATAGAAATAAATCCAAAAATTAAGAGAAATAGATGAATTAATGCATAAGAGTCAAATACAATTGCATAACAGGGATACCCTCAGGTCCTAAGGAATGTGGGGATTAGCCCCTCATGGTTTACATAGTCAAAGACATCAAAGGAGAAAGAAAAAATGTAGAAAACACGAAGAACCCATGAAGTAGACTATTCAAACGATCCCTTTTCGTGCACATGTCGATTTGCTACCTTCCGGCTGCAATTCTGTCTGCTAGAAGTGTCCAGATCATCTGGAACTGTCCCTCTTCTTTGATATATCCTCCTCTTGCTCTCAATTGTTGTATAATAGAAAAAGACGAGATACTTAGGTCTGTCTGCACTTCTCCTAAGTCATAGGCATGACTTAGGGTGAGTTAAAACCTCAACCGTTGGATTAAACAGTGACGACATACGCCAAAATGACAAACAAATCATTACTAATTAAGCGGAATAAACATAAACAACAGAATAACAAAAATCACTAAAAATTAAAACCATTTTTGCAAAGAGATCCATTTCTAGGAAAACTCTTTAAGGAATAACCAAAACCTGATTTTCACATTGATCATATATTGTACATACACTGTACCATTTCTTCTCGAGGACAATAAATAACAGTTGCTTTCTCAAAACATATACTTAAAGCAACATCAAACCTTGAGGCATACAAGCCAAAATCCCAGATTGTTCATAAAACCAAAACATACTAAATCCAAGGACCTGAGAGTACAGAGATGACACATAGGACTTCTATCTACAAAACACAATGGACTAGTACACTCAACCTGAACTGCCACTACTGTCCCAACTGTTGTTCCTTCTCTATAGAAAGATCTTCGCCACCTCGTGCACATCCACCTAAAAAAATGTGGATCCCACGGGGTGAGACAATTGTCCCAGCGAGAGATATAACTCTTTGCCGACCATATTATTATCATAGATTTATCATTTATAACTAAGAAGAGGTTCTTTTATATTAACATGCAGTATTAATCATTTTATGAACAAAATAAGATAATCTCCTTTCTTAAGGATAACATTGCATCTACCCATGGTAGAGTTATAAATCATCTATATGCTTTGCAAGGAATGTAAAGAAACATAAATAACATCTATCCACTAATATGTATAACTAAATTGCGCATCAAACAATATTCTTGTATTCGATCCTTAAGCAGATATGCTACATGACTGAACATATTTAAACAATCATGCTTATACCCTGAGGATATGAAGCATACCCTGTTCATCTCCAACTGACCACAAACTTCTCACAAGTCGGTACCATACAAGGTCAATGGGAGAGCCGGTTGCCATGAACTCACTTGTCTCAGTCAGTACAAGACCACAAGCAGGACATCTTGTGTCACTGCTAAATAGCTGTATCGGGGTACATAGGCATCCTCGCTTAGAGCTACATCATCAACTACACTCTCTTAGGGGAACATCTACTAACAACCGTCCCCAGTTATGAAATCATCGAGTCATGGCGACACAAGCACCATACTCTGAGCCACGGGCCAGTTCACCGTTCTCAACATAGAGTCTACGACTGAAGTCGCACTCGAGCCAGGATATGACATATAGCCAAATCCCCATTCATTTCGGGCTCATAAGGGGATTGGCTCACACATGGCCGTCCGTACTTACGCCCCCACATACTCAAAATTATGCACTCTGGGTTATTCCATGGGGAACCCATTTCACCATTCAACAAATCGTGACATTGATGGATCTATGGTCAGGGCAATGTTTTATAGTTTCTAGTGATATATTACATGCATTACAACATTCTTTTAGCATCAAACAAGTTATCATTATTAATCACAACAAATTCTACAAAGAAAGGTGCAATACATCTTATCACATACTTTTCCAAATCTTTAAAACACATGATACTTGGGATCTCAGTCCCTTATCATATTACTGAGAATTCTCATCTCTTTACTTCATCATTATCATGATTACTGGATCTGGGTATTCAAACCCTTAGATCATCACATAACATTGTTACCTCTCTAACAGGTAACCATTACCTCTAGGTCCTCAGACCAAGGTATTCATTTCACATGTTGTACAAGTATTCTCATGGCTCACAAGGCCATCACACATATTGTCACCTCTCACTAGGCAACAACTAACCACATGGCACACAAGGGCATTAAACATCTTGTCACCTCTCACTAGGCAACAACTCACCACATGGCACACAAGGCCATTAATTGTTATACTTGTTACACAAGTATTTAACATGCCTTACATGGATTATGCAATAAGAGAAGTGCAACCTTCCCATCATTAGGATTAGGGTTTCCCATTATTAACCATTTAGGTTTTCAAGATAATATTATCAATGATCAAACCCTAATTCATTGCTCCACACATCTAGGAGCAAACTTTGATATCATAAGTATTCAATCATACTTATTTATTCTCATCATTTATCATTAAATGATTATCAACACAAGGTATGAGTTTCTCTCTCATCCTTACCAGAGTATGAATACATCATACTTTATTAACTTGGCTTAACCCTTTCTCAAGGTATGTTAGCCTACACTTATCAAACTGCATTAAGCTCATTACATCTCAATGTAACAATTGGCATGAAACACTTCATGTGTTACTCATCCATACATATTGGATTTAAGGCACATCAAGGTGTAACAACCTTAAAGTGCTGGATGTGATAGTTACCATGCCTTGGTGTATCACTTCCCTCATCACTTTTAACTTACTTAAGTCCATCAACTTATCTTTTTTTTGGTGAACCCAGCGTGCCTCTCCTTTTTATTGCTATATTCAAAATTTTGTATCGTCCTATTACAAGGTGTAATGAGGTAAAGAATAAGCTGCTAAAAGATGAAAGTAAAACTATACAGACTGTACAATTTTGAAGTCTTGTATACTGCTATTCCAGTTCTCAGTCGGAGTTTTCTTTATGCCCAGGAAGATCCTTCTAATTCTTTCTGTCCATGTATGATATATGAGTGTCGCAACAACAATTCTTCCCTTCTTCTTTAGTTGATTCAAATCCTCTATGCGTTTAGGCACACCTGTAGGTCTGAAATTGCAGCCAAAGGACCTCCATGTTTCCGTAGTAACCTTACACACAAAGAAAATGTGGTGCATACTCTCTTCTTTGGATTCGCAAAGGGTGCATCTCGACACCAGGTAGAGCCTAAAATTCCTCAGGACATCAGTGGTTGGTAGTCTATTAAGAAAGGCTTTCCAGAGTATCAGGGAGAATCTTCTAGGAATCATGTTGTTCCAAATCCAAAGCCCCCAAGGCACTTCAGAAGATGTTTTCCTGCTGATATTCCAGCCGTCCTTTAATTTGAAACTTTGTTTACCTTTGAATGAGATGTATTCATTTCCAGCAATAGGTTTAGGTAGTTGTGATAGCATGTTTTCTAGCTCTTTGCAGCCACACACAATTGGGCATTTCCATTCGCCATTAGCTATAATAGCTTTCACCGGGCAGTTAGCACCACCTCTAATACGATGCATGAGCTGTTTGTCCACTATATCAGCTAACTTTCTGCCACCAGGGAGCCATGGGTCTTACCAGATTTTGAATTTAGCACCATCGCCTACATTTAGTTTAATATTGCTCAGCAACACATCTCTTTTCTTCAGTAGTTTTCTCCACAACCATGAAGCATTGGAGTGTTCAACAACTGACCAAATGGAGTCATTTTTTAGGTATTTTCTGTGCATCCATTTGACCCATAAATTGTTCTTGTCATTTGCCAAATCCTAGAGATTTTTTAGTAAGCCTGCGTCAGCCCAGTCTTTAATGCGCCTAATGCCCAGACCACCCTCGAAATTGGGCTTACATATCATGCTCCATGAGATGGTGTGAACATGTTTTTTATCTTTGTCATCGTTCCAGATAAAATTATGCATCAGCTTCTCAAGCTCGTAAATAACTGATTTGGGAATGGGGAATGTGGTAGACCAGAATATATGGTAATGACAATGTGGAAATAATGAGCTCTATTCTACCGGCGCATGACAGAAGACGACCTTTCTAGGAATCCAGTTTCTTTTTACTTTGTCGATAATAGGTGAGCACATGCTCTTTGTTAGTCTGCCGGTGAATAAGGGAGCCCTAGATAATGGACAGGTAGTTGCGATACAACAATGTGCAATATAGGACTGATATTAACGTTGTTGCAAGCTCTGCTAAGGAACAATTGGCTTTTATCATTATTGAGCTTTAACCCAGAGATGTGTTGAAAGATTTCCAGAGCCTTCTTTACGCCTTCAGCATTCTTCTCATCATACTTTGAGAATACTAGGAGGTTGTCTGCAAAGATGATGTGGGAAGCTTGATTGGCACCGTCACCTTTGATGGGGTCAATTTCCTTTTTGGCAATCAGGTCATGCATAATAGTAGAAAACCCCTGCATAGCAAAGACAAACAAGTATGGTGCGAGGGGGTCACCTTGGCAAACGCCATTGTTAGCTTCAAATGGAATGGAAGGTGATCCATTTATAAGGACCTAAAAAGAAGCTAAGCAGAAAATTTCATCTATCCATCTAAGCCAACATTGGGGGAATCCCATTTTCTTCATGATGAAAATTATGTAATCTCTTCTAATTATATCGTATGCCTTTGACAAATCAGCCTTGACACACATATGCTTCAGGCCTTGAGCATTAGAGAAATTACTTAGAACTTCATTTGAAAGAAGGATTGCATCCTCGATGGATCTGCCTTTAACAAAAGCCACATGGTTCATGTCAACTATCTCCTCCATGATCGGCTGAAGCTTGTTTGCCAGAATTTTAGTAATGATTTTGTACACTGTGTTACAAAGGGAAATGGGCCAGAAGTCATTCACCTTAACTGCATTTTGAACTTTAGGAATGAGAGTTATACAAGTTTTATTGCATCCTTTGAGCATTTTTTCGTTCTGAAAGAAGTTAAGGACAACTTTTGTGACGTCTACGCCAATAATACCCCAACATTTTTTTGAAAAAGCACGGGTTGAAGCCATCAGGCCCATGAGCTTTATCATCCTTTAACCTTTTGACAACTTCTTCAATTTCAGCTGCGGTAACCCATCTGCTTAGGTTGAGCTGGCTTTATCTCTTGAGATGAGGTAACTTCCAGTCTTCCTTCCACTTGATGACATAAGTGCTGGTTGAGTTAAACAAGTTCTTGTAGTATCCAACAATCTCGTCACGGATCACATTCTTATCATATATCATTTGGCCTTCCACTTCCAGGGAGTGAATGTTATTTCAGACTCTTCTAGTTTTCAGAGACGCGTAGAAGAAGGCTGTGTTCCTTTCCCCTATTTTGAGCCACTGGATTCTCAATTTTTGCTTGATAAAACTCTCTTCCTCTTCTTTAGCTTTAATGGCTTCATCTCTAGCTGCTTGCAATTCTTTTTGTAGAAATTCGTTAGTGGGGTTGACGTCTACTTTCCTTTGCAGAGAAATGGCCACTACTTTCAGTTTAGCAACTTTCGACATATAGTTCTTGACTTTAGTTCTATTCCATTCGTAGAGTTTTAATCGCAACTTATTCAATTTGCAGTATAGCCTGAACATAGGGGCTTCGCTATATTCTTGTTCAACCCAACTATTACTCACAAAGTTGAGGAAGATATCTTCATTGATCTAGTTGTTAATGAATCTAAAGGGGATGGTTCTTCTACCTCCCTTGACAAGTTGCACGCTGATCATACGATGATCACTGACAATGGTGTCAATAACCTCCACCCATGCATCAGGGAACTCATCCAACATATACACATTCGAGAGAACTCAGTCAATTTTAGAGAATGTGATATTGCCTTTTTTTCTCCTGCTGTCCCACATAAAGAATTGGCCTTTGGTAGTGAGTTCAACAAGGCATGTCTCATAGATTGAGTTATGGAAATCTATCATGCTCCTTGCTGACGGGTGATGCTTTCCAAGCTTTTCTGAGTTAAACCTGACAGTGTTGAAATCTCCAACAATGCACCAGGCCATAGTCATAGACTTACTAATTGTGTTTAGACCATCCCAAAGTAAGGTTCTATCGACATCTCTATTTTCCCCATACACAGAAGACATGTGAAATTTGTGGCTGCCGTTATCTACATAGCAGTGTAATATTTGTTCATTAGCCCAAATCTTACTGATGCTAATATTAGAGTCTTTCCAGATGACAAGGGTGCGCGTGTAGGTATAAAACTCACTGTTAGAGAGAAAGTTTGCATCTTCCCAGACCTGCTTGACTACAATGCCTATATCTATGTCCAGTAATCTAGACTCCAAGATGATGTAAATTTTAGCATTATTTCTTTCTATCTCCTCTCTGACCAGTGAGACTTTGTTCATGATGCCTCTCACATTCCATGAAAAAATGGAGAGAGGTCTATCCATTAGATCGGGGGGGGGGGGATTGATTGGCCTTTCCACCACTTCCATCACAACCTTCCATGTCTTTATCCAATAGGGAGAACTTGTTTATGATTTCCACGTTTGTTACAGTGCTGTTGCTCTTACTTGTCACCTTCGGCCTGGGGGGGATTTGGACTTCTTCCCTTGCACCTACCATTGATTTTCTTCTACCTGTGTTGGAGTAGACAAGTTGGAGTTAGGATTCTCGCTTGCGCCAGTGATTGCCGCCTCTTGGGGTTCATGTGTGTTGTCCAGCAGAGTGTCATCGCCACTTTTGACATCGATAAGCTCAACATCATCTACCTTCTCATAATTTTGCCTTGGAATCCAAACCTTCTTCTTTGGGATAGTTTTCTTTGGGGCACAGTCAGAACAGAGGTTGAATTTGTGACCAAAGGTTCCACAGTGTTCGCATTTGCTGGGCTTCCACTTGTATTCAAACTGGACAGTGTCAGCCTCTTCATCTTCATTCTCAATTTGGATTTGTTCCGGGAAATCAAAGTTGCCCGATACGAGGACCTACAGTCTGGTGTACTCCAGTCTTGTAAAATCCACCATGGGTCGATCGAGGTAGATAGGTTTGCCCAGGAAAGAACCCAGGTAATTGAACATCTCTCTGTCCCAGAGTTCCAGGGGCAGGTCTAGAAATTTTACCTAGATCGATATTTTTGCTAGATTGAGTTTTTCCATCGGCTCGCCCCTCTGCCATTTTTTCAGAATCAGTGGCTGCCTGACAATGAACCATGGGCCTCCCTCCACATCATTGTTTAGATCTTCGTTGTTTGAGAATAGTATTAGGAAGTAGCCATTACCTCTGGATATAATGTCGATGGAGCCTTTGACGTTCTAGATATTTGCCAAATGGATGATGAGGGTATGCCAGTGCGGTTGCAGGCTGATGATGTAGCCCTCCGCCGCTTGACTCCACCTGGGTGCATTTTGTTCTGTGATGGCTTTTGGGTAGATCAACTTTCCGTCTTTCATGGTGATCTCCATTTTGGAAAGGGGAGTTGGGTTTTCCGATGGCTTCTCGGTGAACGTTTCGAACCAGTGGCGAATCTCCTTAGCAACTGAGACTCCATTTGTCGGTTGAGGTCAGATTTCGCTTCTAGACCTCAACACGTTAGTGTAGGAGGCCGGGTTGTCCGCCTTCCCCCCGACTAGGGTAGCGCCGCCGGTCGCCCCATGAGTCACCCCCTCTGCCTCTCCAGACATCGTTGCCATCTTTTTTTAGGGTATTTCCCATCAACTTATCTTGTATTAGGGTATTTCCCATCCTAATACTTTATCCACTATCCCATCATATTAATCTTGTAAAGTATTGGCCATAAGTCACACACTTGAATTACCCAACTATCATCAATGATATGGACTCATCTCAGGTTAAGGCATTGTTGATATAAGGTTTTCCATTATCAACCACTTTAGGTGTTTCACCTATCAAGGTATTAGCCACACCATTACTTGGTGTTACACTCATCACTCCTAAGAGTGTCTTGCCCTCACCTTTGCAAGGTATCTCAGGTTAGAAGTGTGCATATGTTCACCATATCGGGTTGTAAGTATATGAGCACTTACCATATCAGGCTAAAAGTATATACACACCATTCATATCAGGCTAGAGGTGTTTGTATTGTTACCCATGTCGTGCATGAGGTATTAAGCCATCATCATGTCGGGCTAGAGATGCATTCAATCACCATATCGGCTGGCTCACCATCTAGGGTTGGCCGTGACGGGTTAGGGTTTGCCATATCGGGCTCAACCCAATATACAAGTCGATAGGAGTGAAGGGCACCAAGCCATGTCGGGCTAGACCATCCAATGTTGGGTTGTAACACCCTTGTGGGGTTAGGGTTGGTTGTGATGGGCACATGATACATGTATGTATCACCCATAGTGTTTAAGAGGTATCAACTCATCACCATGTCCGACTAGACATCAACTAGGGTTGTGTATCGGGCTACCATATTGTGTAATAGGGTTTACTTAAATGTTCATATCGTTCACCAGATATGTGTGCTTCATGATACCAAGTACCGATGATATATTATATGATCATATTGTGTAATAGCATTTGCTATTCTTTACTTATATCAGGTTACCCAAATTAGGGTTTCATGTCAACTTATAAGTATTCATTTAACCTTGTATCGTGCATGGAGTCTATACTTGACTCCCTATCATGTAAGAGGTGTATACTACACCCCCATATCGTGCACGAAGGTATACAATCATATCCATATCGTTTTAGTGAAGTAGATGCATCATCATATCGGGTTAGAGGTGCTTTCTTGTGTGCTTGCACCTGATATCACTTTTATAAAGTGATACCATCATCTTCAAGCTCTAGACCTTAGTTCTAACCGTTATAGTTCATGGCAATAGGTCTAAGAAACTACTAGAACTCATAATTTCATCAACTATTTTAGGAAATTTCAGAATTAAAAGTAGATCATTAAATATAGCAATTTAGGTGATGAATAATAACATGGTTGAGTTCAAGTTATATAACCCACCTTAAGAACAACTTCAAAGCTCCAAGCTCCAAAGCTACATGTTCCTAAGGTTGAAGATGACTTATAAAAAGTCCAAGGCTAGTTCACAACTCCTTCATATACAAGGAATCACCATGGATATGCATGTAACGCCCAGGCCCACTGCCCAAGGCTCTAGTAGAGTTTTAGGAATGACGACTGTCCCCACAGACCACCACTAGCCTTAACTACCCGCTTTGTCCTCACTCACGCGCATGCCAGGATCAACTTCCTGATAGGTCACCCATTCCAGTACTACTCCTAGATAAGCATGCTTAACTATGGAGTTCTTAGTGATGGGATCCCAGAAAAGGAGGTGCACCTCGGTGATATGGGTAGTCTAATCATTCCTTTTAAGATCATGTAATCCGAGGCCTCAAATCCTGGGATGTTACAATCTCCCCCACTTAGACTCTTTACGTCCTCGTCAAGGCTCAACTATATGGCCTCATAATCTGACCCCATTTCAGTGCAGACCCACAATGGCCCATGGACACCTAGCTCCCGATCACAGAATACCAGCGCAAGGGTGGCTACGTCAACCATGGACAACCCTTTCCTACATGCCTGGACCGCACGGCTCAAGACTGGCATGCCATGTCCATGTGGGCCCCACCTACTGGAGGGTTATGGATCTGATACCATTTGTACCGCCCGTGCCCACTGCCCAAGGCTCTAATAGAGTTTCAAGAATGATGACTGTCCCCACAGACCGCCACTAGCCTTAACTGCCCGCTTTGTCCTCACTCACGCACATGCCAAGATCAACTTCCCGATAGGTCACCCATCCCAGTACTACTCCAAGCTGAGCACGCTTAACTATGGAGTTCTTAGTGATGGGCTCCCGGAAAAGGAGGTGCACCTTGGTGATATGGGTAGTCTAATCATTCCTGCTAAGATCATGTAATTTGAGGCCTCAAATCCTGGGATGTTACAAAGCAATTGGTGAAGAAGAAAAGAAAAGAAGATCAAAACCCTAAAATCATACTTCAATCCCAGGTTGAAGACGATCATGGCCTCACCTTAGGGTTAAGTATTGAGCTCCTTCTTTCTCTAGCACCATTGCACGATACCTCACATCCCTTGCACGATATGCCACCACTTGTGGCCGATATCCTCCTCACTTGGGGCCAAAAACACTTCACTATGGCCGATATCACCCTTCTTGGCCGATATCACCCTACTTGGGCGATATAATGTTGCTATGGGCGATACCCAAAGCCCATGCATGATACCACATCACTCCTGCACGATACAAGATATCTATGCATGATACCTTAGGGTAGGAGGGTGGTAATGGTCCCAAAATTGCACTAAGGGATGAAACTATGGGTACATATACTTGTTGCTCATGAAGGAGGGTAAAAATGAGGTGTCATCAATTTGAGCTAGTAAGTGTCACGTGTCCATGCATGGATGACTCGTGTACATGCATGCATAAACATTTATATTGACGTGCAAAACAGTTGAGGGTGATCTAGGGATAACGATTTGTCCATTACATATCCCTTTGATTAAGATATATCAATTAATTCATCACTTTATGCACAACTCGTCACAACTTTACTAAGGAAGTTGTAACCCGACACAACTCACCTCCTTGAGGTGCTTTGCATGACATGGACTTTTCCAAGAGTTTACAAAATGATATGAGGCTCCTCCTATGGCTCCTTGGCCGATAGGCACTCATATATAAGCTTTTCAACTTGATACAACTCAAGTTAAGCTTTCATATTCAACCCTTTTCTTGGTCATTTCATCACCAAGATAACCATCATTCATAATGGAATAAAACATGGTGTCTCCTTCTTTCTATCTCCTATAAATGATACTAGGAGGGAGTAGGGACACTCTAGAGGTGGTATTTTGCATATCAACCCCACATTTTGGGTAAATTACAATTTGTACGAAAATTGGTGCACAAGGTACCACCATTGTTCAAACAAGTTCAAACTTGGAATTTGGGCTTTCCAAAAGCCACCACCTTGCATAATTCTCTCTATAATGATGCTAAAACACATGAGGCATGTTAAACATATGATATATTGCAATATAACCCCTCAACTTGGGGAAAATTTCACTTTGGTCCATAACAAAGGAACATTGCTCAAACAACATTCAATTAGGACCAAACTTGGAACATAAGTGTGTCACATGATAACAAAACACCTTATAGGATTATATTAAAGTTCTAATAAACTTTATTAGCCAAAAAAATAGGGTTAACTCATAACCCAGGTCAGGGTTGTTACAAGTTATAAACCCCTAACAAGGATTTCGTCCCTGAAATCCCAGGTAAAGGGAAATAGATATTATTCATTCATCATATCATCAAGTCTCCACATAACATCTTAATGTTATGGAGATACCATAGAACTTTGATCAACACAAAGTTCTTCTACACATGGTTATCATAGAACCTATCACACATGACACATACTCCACATTCCTTTTCATTATTGACTGTAGAGTCAACTCTATGTCAGGTAATACTTTTCTTAGTCAGAGAAATATTATACACACCTCATTTAATTTAGGTGTCAAACCTCACTGATTTGTCACCTTGCTCAACTTATAACTTTATGTGACATGAATCTTGATTCTGGGGAGTCTTCCATATTCCTCATCCAGTTTAGCATTTCACTTCCAAGGAAAGACCAGAGTTACGTTTTGTCACCCACTTGTGACTACAAGTCTTATCATACATCTGCTGTGCCATCTAATATGTTGACACAACACCAAACTTTTGTACTGCTTGTACCAACTATCACATTAATTGTACATACTCTTTTCATAAGGGGAGGTTACTTATCAATTAAGAACTTATCTTAGAGGTATCTTTAGACGTTATGTATAAGTTGCCTTAACAGATATAGATAGGGGTATTCTAAGGAATTATTTTTAGCTTGATAAGCTTTTCCCACAATGGTTTTACAATTGTTCCTTCAATTAGTACATCCTTATTGATGTTATGTTTATGCGGAGCATAAACCCCTAACATGTGATGTCCATACTATTTTATGTAACTAGACTGATTTCATAGTTGGCCATTCCAGGTAACCAACATTAATCATCTAATTAGGAGTTATGTTTTTACTTTGCCATATCACCTGATACTTCTTAGATACCATAATTTCTTACCTTGGTATCCATCACATGTGTCGAAAACACATCACATCTTCATCATTTCCATCTCTCTGTTGTTTTTACCAAAGCCACACATATAATAGGATCTTCTTTTCATCCCGGGACCTTATTTATTACACATATCTTTATCTCAGAACCAAGGTCCAAGACGAACTGATACTTTTCTAAGTATCCATCAATTGAACATTTTTAACTCATGCACATCAAGTGTCATAAGACCCACTTGATTTCCATATCCCTAAAGGAAAGAACACAAAGAAACATATTCCTCTTATCACCGTATCATTACCCAGGGTTGTTTATCAAAGAGAAGAAATTATCATCTCCTCTAATTATCGCATGAACTTTCAACTATTCATGAGTCATGTACTCTTGTTTCATCCTAGGTTCCTTGCCATCATTATAGGAATTATAAGGATGATTACATGTCATCACTCCTTTCTTTGTTATTGTCTAACATGTTCATGAACATTTTGTGATTTTATCACATTTCCCATTTCTACATCATGGGAAAAGATCTTTACTATTCACACATGCTTTATCAGACAAGGATCATCTCCCTTGTTCTCATTCTCTTATCATGAGGGTTATACTTTTTATTTCCTCATACACACAGATTGATCTGAGATCATCTTAGATTCCATTTAATGCACTTAGTATGTGATACAAATGTCCATACAATTTTTCCAGTTTCATTATACTCACTAGATTGTCTCAGAATGACTACTTGATCAGAGTAATCAGAAAGATAACAATCTAAGAGTTCCATACTTGCCCTATCTCCAATAATTATATACCTGGCTAGGGTATACAAGTACTGAGATTAGGTAGTATGCACTTTATTTACTATCATGTTCCTTACTTTTCATATCATTATAAACACATGATTTAACATTCCTAGATTTTCTCCAGGAATCACTTCTATATCTCATCCTCTTTCACATAGATAAGAGCAATTATAGAGCATTTAAAAGAATACTGAACATAATATAAATTATAGTTCTCATCATTTCTTCCCTATGTCCCCATAGGACAATCAATAGGGAAGTCCATAACAACAATCCTTTTTAGGATTATCAGATAGCATCAAGATAAGGCACATCAAAATGAAAAAGCTCTATTCAACTGTTACCCCTTGCAGCCATCCACCGCTTTAGGTTGACTCAACCCATAGAGTCTAGCTATTTCATGTTGTTGCTCTTGCCTTTTTACACTATTGGGATGTGACTTTTGTAAGCCCTGTCGAGTCTACCTCGGTTGTTGAGTCATTTCCTCCCTTCTTTTCAGAGAAAAGAGTTTAGTATGCTCAACATGTACACATCTATAACATGTCTTGTCCTTGTACCATGGTCTTATCGGTCTTATTACCGATGTATAAGCTAAGCCATGAGTTCTTACTGGTGGAAAGTTAGGACTTTTTCCTTTACATAGTGATTACTGCCCTGGTGCACTAGGCATTTATTGCACTGGTGGCACCAAAAACTTTGGCTTTTTAGAACAACTAGGAAAATGTCTCTAAAATTGTAGTGACATTTCCTAAATTCTCAGCTTATTTCTCCTCCTTGGGCACTGCCATCATAGATATACTATATGTCTAAACTTATGGCAGAGTCTACTTTCTCGCCATATGTTAATCTTTCCCACATTTCCACTGATCCAACATGACTATGTCATTTAGGAACCCTTTCAAAGCCCAAAGTTTCTGCATTAAGGACCAGTAACCTAGGTTGTAATGCTAGTACTGTTGGGTTTTAGGGGAGACAGAGAATGCAGTGGAAACAAAAATTTTCTTCTCCCCAAACCCAAAACAAAGGAAACGTGTCAATGTCTATACAATAGGAAAGATGGTCTGTAGAGGCATACCTTGTCCCAAGGCTTACTCGGCGACGTTACCTCACGGATTGCACGGTCTTCACCTTTGGTCTTGGATGGTGTCTGTGCAGCTCCTAGTCATACCGGGACTGGCACCTCCTGGTCTCACCGGGACTGTCAGGATTGACAACTGTCCTCTGAATGGCATAAGTCTCCCGCCTCTGAAGTAGTCCACATGGACCACTTGGAACTCCGATCTCCTTGTACCATAAGGAATCAGAAGGATTCACACCCTCCTGTCAGCGTACTAGTCACCGACACACTCTTCTGCCACAAGTCACTTTCTGCAGTTGTCTTTCCCTTGTTGTGCCTCCCTTATTGGGTAGAACTTGCTTGGGCTCTCTCTCGATTACCAAAACCAGAGAGAACGACAACTTTGCAGAGCAAATGGTGCACTGAGTTGTTGTCCTGAGAAGCCCCCACTACCCCTATATATATAGGAGGGTCATGGGATAGGGTTCTCTATCCCAGGAAATGCTGGATTAAAGCAGGAGTAGAAGGGTTCAGAATTTTCCATGAAAACAACCAACTGCGCCACCTGAACCGATCGTTTCATACATGAAATGGTCGGTTGGGGAGTTGAGCCGATCGGTTCAACCTCAACCGATCGGTTGGGACCTCTGAGCTGATCGATTCACTTCTGAGCCGATCAGTTCGTGGTCCTGATCCAACTTAAATTGACTTTCAAATTTGTTTCTGATTAATCAAATATTAATCCTTGTCCAAATCAAAATTTTACAAGTGAAACAAATTGTATTTGCAAAATAGTCAGCCTGTTATGAGCCGATCAGTTCATCACATGAGCCGATCGGTTCACCAACCTCAGCCGATCGGTTCATCACATGAGCTGATTGGTTGGGGCAGTAGACTTGTGCAAATCAGTCAATTGTAGTTTCAATCAATCCAATACTCTAATAAATCGGTCAAACACCTTGAACACTATGATATTGAGCTATCAATTGATTGAGTGTTTAATTGAACTACTAAAATCCTTTAGTAATCAATCTAAACATGGTTTTTGTATAAACTCCTCTTCCAGGTTAAATCCTATGTGTGTGACCCTACAGGTCCGTTTCACGTTGGCAGTGAAAGTCCATAACACTTATGACTTCACAAGCAAAGAGCGGCGCCTAGTCACACATCAGTGCTACCCAAGTGAAATAGAAAGTTGGAGAACAACTTTCAATCCTACAATCTGTGAATGGTGTTATAGTGAATGTATAATTCCTTTATCACTGATATCCCGAATGAACTCAAGGCATGGAAAAGTCATCCTATCAACGTTCATTCACTTTCTTGATCTCAGAGTAGATTGGAGGAGATATGCATGACATCAATATCACATACTGATTCACACATGTGTGCGCATGCCTATCTCAATCCTACTCATCAAATGGCCATGGATATCAAACTCCCTTAGGAGGGACAACTCCCATATCTATCAATCACCCCTTAAAAGCCCCATGTGTCAAAGCCACCCAATCATCACCTTTATAACAACCCATGTTTCAAGACACGGTTTGATGATGTCAAAGTGTACCCAACGACATGTGTTGAGTGTAGTGATTTTAGGTCAAAGAATCACACTCACCACCATCACTGTGAGAACTGACTATGACTACCATTGTCATGGTTCCATGTGTCAAACTCATGGTGGGTCTGTCTGGTAAACTTGTTCTCTAACAAGTACCTATGTGTTTGGTTTGATATCTCCATATCATGACTAACGAGATTCTGTCATCAACCAACACCACAATCTAGTCTTGTGTGTCATTGCTGTATATCTACCTTCCACAATGACATCCGACTAGGGACATAATAAGAATGTACAAACTCTTAGCATATGTAAGATCTCATCGTTCAGGTCCTCAACCTGAAAGCATACGTCATTGAGTACTGTCATTCTCTAGACATTCAATCTGTCCTGTCACTATCTCATATGACTGAACCAGAAAGAATTGGAAGCTTGCCTTTGGTGTTTATCAAATCAATCTTAATGTATCCCACCAATCATCCCATGATTGGCTCTCAGGGCATACATACCAACAAACTCCCACTTGTACTGTGAGCCAATCACCCTTGAATCATATTCATAGTGATCTTCAAACATGTCCCACATGTTACTGTGCTCTAGTGCTAACATAGTGAGTTATGGCAACACCTTGCCAAAGTCAGTATTAACTGCATATCTCTCATCTCTTCGCTGTACGTCACACGTATGAGATGGAGTTGCCGTAATATGCGATCTAGTATTCCTTTTCTAACCTTTAGCCACATTGTATGAACAAGCATTCCTTACTTGTCACCAATGACTGGAATATCTATAAGTTCATCTCATGAACTTCTAGATCCATATAGTATCCATTGCTATTATCTAACACACATATACTCAGATTTTCCTTTTAAAAAACTTTATTGGAACGTTTCCAATTATCAACAAACAATCACTTTTATATATCCCATATATATTGTGATTAATTTTCTGTCCTTTTCAGAAGTTCGCATCAATGTAACTCTTTACAGTGAACCCTTCCTTATTTCCATAGAACTATTACTTCTCAAGTACTTATCAAGTTCTTAAGGTATTCCAGTAACCCTTACTGGAACTAGACATACATTCAATCATCATGTCCCACATACGAGTTATCAGGATGAGCACATCATATTGTTATGTCCTACATACAAGATGATGAATGCATTTTATTTTGCTATGTCCATGCATGCAAGATAATGGGATGATTACATACATGATAAATCCATATCTATTCTTAGTGTTCCCATTCTTCATAAGAATTGGACACTTGGCTCTGGGGTACTAACTCCATGTAACATGGATAGGTTTTCTCCCACTGAATCTATGCACACTGAACCCTTTAGTATAGATTGCGAATGTATGCTTTCTCTTTTTAGGTCAAGAGGTTTTTGAGAACTATATCTATAGATCTCTATTCCTATCACATAGGAAACGTCTCTATCTTCCTTAAAGATAATTTCCACTTTGGATTTCCATTCTAGAACATTTCCATTTCACATCAACATGTGGAATGTGAATACGCTCCCACTAAATCACAGATCCCTTCTTTATCTTTGACATATCAGTCAAACCCTTTGACTATATTATCAAAGTAAAGATCACAATTCTAAGTTGCCTGTACTTAATCAATCATATTGATTAGTCCATTGTAACTTATAGAATTCATTTACATTAACAGATTCATAAACCTTATAGCCTGTGTCACATACACATCCTTGTTTTTATTCCTCATAGGAATGCGTTTTTAGTATCCGTATGCCAAATGTCTTAGTCATTAAGTTGCAATCAACATGCATCATCCTTCTCAAAATGTTATCCATGTGTCTTAATGCTTTAAGACTCATTCACACTTATGGATTTCATCCCAATGGTTGCTACCATCAAGGTCATACCTTATGGTTCACATGGAAGTCATTTAGGATGTAATGGTTATTAACCATAACTCAAAATCTGGTTCCTCATATTCATCTAGATAGTTGACTCATCACATGACCAACTCATCACATAGATAATCGAGGTGTCTCTGTCAAGGATATAAGAACTCATAACTCCTTATGATTCTTAATGTCCTTTATTAGTGTGGGGTATTATTTATTTAAGAAGAATTTAGTTATTTGATAATCATCCTCTAACTCCTTAGAGTATGACTCCTTATTAATTTTGACATCACCATGCCTTAATCATGAGTTCACTATGATACACTATCATAATCACTCATAAGGACCTCAAACATTTGGTTCAAGTATTTCATTCATTGATATCATCAAGAATTAACACTTTACCAAATTCGTACTTCATCTATGATATTCTTGAACACTTCAAGATATTCATATTTGGTATTGCTCTAAACACCATTTGAAGTACTAGCATTAACTCCACTAGGTATGTAAATACATCACATGTATTATACCTAATAGGATAATCATTCTCCCACTACCACTAGTGAAGATTGATTAATCATGTCTAAGAGATTCATGTCTCTTACTGGTTCTCTAACCAAAAGAGTCTAGATTTATCCATCATATGGAAACTAGAAATGAATTTCTCATGATTTATGCTAATTTTATTGTTTGAGTTATCGATAACTTTTAGGTATCATTTTATCTTATGCATATCAAGTACCATAAGATAAACAAGGCATTGTCACATAGATTGAAACATCAACTTTATTAATTTCTATCATTGTCATACAATATGCAAAATTAATGTGTTTCTATCCATTGTCAAATATGAAATAGCAGTTCATAACTCTATTACATGCCTTTAAGGCTGAAAATAACTAAAATACTCCTATCTATGGAGGCAAAACTTGCCCCATTTATTGTGTGCTTTACATTTTATATCTTGGTATCATATACCTCAAAAGTGTTATAAGTTTATTTCATGACACCTTCAGGTGGAGACGTCTGTCGCCTCCTTCTTCTTTAGTTCTTCCAGATAGAGTGGACAATTCCTTTTCCAATGTCCTGGTTTTTGACAATGGTGGCAATTTCCTCTCTTGGTCACTCCTCCCTTGGCCTTGAGATCTGAAGATGCCTTGGGTTGTTGGCTAGCATCAGAACCCTTCTTAGCTTTGCCCTTGCCCTTGCGCTTGGACTTGCCTTTCGTGATGCTGATCATCATCACAGACTTAGGCTTGTCCTTCTTCATCTGTGTCTCGGCTGTCCTCAACATGCCTAACAACTCTATCAACGGTTTGTCAAAGTTGTTCATGTTATAGTTTATCACAAACTAACTGTAGGATTCTGGCAATGATTGCAGTATCACATCAGTAGCCAACTCTTGGCTCAGGGGAAATCCCAGTCTTGTCAGGTTCTCCACATACCCAATCATCTTGAGCGTGTGAGGACCAACTGGATCTCCTTCTGTCATGACACACTTGAACAATGCTCTGGAGACATCCTATCTCTCTTGCCGTGCTTGATCTTCATACATGTTCTTGAGATGATGAATCATCTCATTGACACCCATGTTCTCATGTTGTCTCTACAACTCGTGGTTCATGGAGCACAACATCAAGCACTTTGTATCAATGGCATCATCGGAATGCTTCTTATAAGCATGCCTTTCTACCTTTGGTGCAGTAGGAGCATGTTCCTCTGGAACTGGAGTATCCAGGACATAGAGCTTTCTCTCTTGAGTGAGAACAATTCTCAATGTCCTAAACCAGTCATGGAAGTTAGTCCCATTCAGCTTGTCCTTTTCAAGGACCGATCGCAATGAGAAGTGATTGTTGTTTGTTGTCATTTGTACTACAAAAAGGAAATATATGCAGTTTAGTCCAAAACTCAATTTTGACTTATTTGATTGATTTGAAAAGTTGACGATATAATTAGGACTTTAATTAATTATCGCTCCCACTATTTTGTTCAAATTGATAGCCTCACCATCAATTCGGAAGATTGCAGCGTACAATCTTCTAGTGGGTCAAGATCCATATTTCATCAAGTCATGAGTCAGCTTTGGCTGATCGCCCATAATCTTGACTATTTAGGTAGGCCATCATGCCAATTGCATCATATGAAACTCTTGATGAATGAAAATGTGCAACACCTTGCCATGAACATTCCGTGCCTCTGGGCTTAGATGCTCTAAGAATCACCAGTTAAGTCTAACCCAAAAGCCGACATGGTAAACATGGACCCTACTTTGGCAGAACCTACATGTTTACCCTTCACACTTCAGCGAGATAGACGGCGCACCACACTTTGGCATAACCTATGCTTGGTCGATCAAGTTTTTCATGTGTGCCACTAATGGAAGGCATAAAAGACTTAATATTTAATGAGGGATTTGGTTTTATAGGTACATATACATATCCAATCACCACAATAACTAGTATGTATCATATACATGCTATATCCCACATAAAACATGAAAAATGATAAAAGCGATGATTATGGCCATCCTAATGTGATTCCTTGAGCCAAGAGTAATCACGGTCATCTAGGTCTACATCACATGCAACCTGTACAAGATGAACTCTGTGCTTTGCCTTTATTGGGTTTGATCAACTCATCTCCATGATTGATCGACTTGCCATCAGGCCGGTCGGTTGGGTGCCACTAGTCGATCGATTGGCTCCTCCAACTGATCGGTTCACCTGGTCATCATGCATCTCCTCATGGCTGCCACCCGATCGTCTCACTCCTCGAACCGATCGTCTGAATCACCAACCAATCAGTTCACTCCTTGAACTTATTGTTTCAGTCATCGTCAGGCTGTCCTCCGTTCTTTGACATAACAAGAAATAAAAATCTATCCTATTTACATTTGAATTGGGAAACCTCGAGTTACATTCGGGGGGAGCAAAGGTAGGAAAGAAATATCAAGTTATCTAGAGTTACATCAGGAATAGGAGATAGGGAATTAGTGCGCAGACTGAGATGCAAGCAACCACATACAACCCAAGCACACATACATAGGGTTTATTGGCCATAACCACGCTATACATCCACCACAAAACTCATTTAAGGGTGACACATGTCAAGTTCATTCATATTACATATCATATATGTATATTGGGATTTGTGGATTTAAGATTGGACATGCATAAAGCCAATTTTATTCGCATCGTATGCAATAAATAAAGGCGACAAACCAAAATTTATCATATCGATAATCCTAAAGCATAGAGCAGTTGACGTGGCTCTGATACCATTGTTGGGTTTTAGGGGAGACAGAGAAGGCAGCGGAAACAAAAATTTTGTTCTCCCCAAACCCAAAACAAAGGAAACATGTCAACGTCTATACAATAGGAAAGATGGTTTGTAGAGGCATACCTTGTCCAGAGGCTTGCTGGGCGACGTTACCTCACGACTTGCGCGGTCTTCACCTCTGGTCTTGGATGGTGTCTGTGCAGCTCCTGGTCGCACCGAGACTGGCACCTCCTGGTCTCATTGGGACTGTCAAGATTGACAGCTATCCTTTGAGCGGCAGAAGTCTCCCACCTCTGAAGTAGTCCACACGGACCACCTGGAACTCCGATCTCCTTGTCCCACAAGGAATCAGAAGGAGTCGCACCCTCCTATCGGCATACTAGTCTCCAACACACTCTCCTGCCACCAGTCGCTTTCTACAGTTGTCTTTCCCTTGCTGTGCCTCCCTTATCGGGTAGCACTTGCTTGGGCTCTCTATCAGTTACCAAAACCAGAGAGAACGAAAACTTTGCAAAGCAACTGATGTACTGAGTTGTTGTCCTGAGAAGCCCCCACTACCCCTATATATAGGATGGTCATGGGACAGGGTTCTCTATCCCAGGCAATGCGGAATTAAAGTAGGAGTAGAAGGGTTCAGAATTTTCCACAAAAACAACCAACTATGCCACCTGAACCGACCGTATCATACATGAAATAGTCGGTTGGGGAGTTGAGCCGATCGGTTCAACCTCAACCGATCGGTTGGGACCTGTGAGCTGATCGGTTCACTTCTAAGCCGATCAGTTTGTGGTCCTGATCCAACTTAAATCGACTTTCAAATTTGTTTCTGATTAATCACATATTAATCCTTATCCAAATCAAATTTGTACAAGTGAAACAAATTGTATTTGCAAAATAGTCTTCTCTCTTTCCCAACGATCTCAGTTAGACCAGTTGAGCCGATTGGTTCAGCCTGCTATGAGCCGATCAGTTCATCACATGAGCCGATCAGTTCACCAACTTGAGCCGATCGGTTCATCACATGAGCTGATCGGTTGGGGCAACAGACTTGTGCAAATAAGTCAATTGCAGTTTCAATCAATCCGATACTCTAATAAATTGGTCCAACACCTTGAACACTATGATATTGAGCTATTAATTGATTGAGTTTTTAATTGAACTACTAAACTCCTTTAGTAATCAATCTAAACATGGTTTGTGGATAAACTCCTCTTCCATGTTAAATCCTATGTGTGTGACCCTGCATGTCCATTTCATGTAGGCAGTGAAAGTCCATAACACTTATGACTTCACAAGCAAAAAGTGGTGCCTACTCGCACATCAGTGCTACCCAAGTGAAATAGAAAGTTGGAGAACAACTTTCAATCCTACAATCCGTGAATGGTGTTGTAGCAAATGTATAATTCCTTTGTCACTGATATCCTGAATGAACTCAATACATGGAACAATCATCCTGTCAACGTTCATTCGCTTTCTTGATCTCAGAGTAGATTGGAGGAGATATGTATGACATCAATATCACATACTAATTCACACATGCGTGCGCATGCCTATCTCAATCCTACTCATCAAGTGGCCATGGATATCAAACTCCCTCAGGAGGAACAAATCCCATATCTATCACTCACCCCTCAAAAGACCCATGTGTCAAAGCCACACAATCATCACCTTTATAACAACCCATGTTTCAAGACTGCGTTTGATGATGTCAAAGTGTACGCAATGACATGTGTTGAGTGTAGTGATTTCAGGTCAAAGAATCACACTCACCACCATCACTGTGAGAACTGACTGTGACTACCAGTGTCATGGTTCCATGTGTCAAACTCACGGTGGGTCTGTCTGGTAAACTTGTTCTCTAACAAGTACCTATGTGTTTGGTTTGATATCTCCATATCATGACTAACGAGATTCTGTCATCAACCAACACCACAATCTAGTCTTGTGTGTCATTGCTGTCTATCTACCTTCCACAATGACATCCGACTAGGGACATAATAAGAATGTACAAAATCTTAGCATCCGTATGATCTCATCGTTCAGGTCCTCAACCTGAAAGCATACGTCATTGAGTACTGTCATTCTCTAGACATTCAATATGTTCTGTCACTATCTCATATGACTGAACCAGAAAGAATTGGAAGCTTGCCTTTGATGTTTATCAAATCAATCTTAATGTATCCCACCAATCACCCCATGATTGGCTCTCAGGGCATACATACCAACAAGTATCCAGTCTACTATATGTATCACTGTTGTCCTAACCAGCCCAACAAGAGCTTAAAAAAATAGGATTCTCTATCCTTATTGGGTCAAGATGGAATTCTCAGGCATTCATTCTTCTCTTACCTGATCCCTTGCACCCTTTCTTGGTGCAACAACATTGCTCTCAACAATGTATTTCTCATGTTCCCCAGTCATTTATAAACTTTACCCTTTCCTCTACATAAGCATAAGTTACTATAGGGTATACTGGAGGACACTAACACAGACTCAACACCTTAGTCCTATGTCTCTGTAGACTCAGCGAACCTTAAGCTCTGATACCAAACCATGTGACGACAGATGCCAAACTGACAAACAAATCGTTACTAATTAAGCAGAATAAACATAAATAGTGTATTAACAAAAATCACTTAAAATTAAAGCCATTTTTGCAAAGAGATCCATGTCTAGGAAAACTCTTTAAGGAATAACCAAAACTTGATATTCACATTGATCATATATTGTACATGTAACATACTAAATCTCAGGGTCTTTCCTGCAATTTACCCTCTTTTGAGCTCTTCTTTGCCTTGTAGTCCTTTTGGACTAGTTTCATAAATTTCCCTTCTTTTATATTCTTTTTGTACTCCTTGTGCAATTTGAGCACAATTCAAGATTTAAATTACCTTTTTTCCTCATTTATTTAAATGGAGGGGTGTTTGCACAAATAACCCACCTAAGGTAATAATTAAGGAATAATAATGCAAAATAAAGTTTTATGAGTGATATAAGTAGATAATATTAATTTGGAGCTTTTTGGATAAATATATTAGCAATAATGTGTATTTAAGTTAATGTATGAGAATATTAACCTTAATTGTTTCTCTCTCCTAAAAATATGATTTTAATGCATGAAAATATTTTATTTAATTGATAAATGATTATTGAAATCTTAATGTGCTTAATATCTCGAAATCCACTCATATAATCCATTAAAAGAAGTCTTTTCATATAATTCATTCATTTTAATATATTAATATACACTTTAATGAACAATATATTTATTAAGGGCCATATTATGAGTAAAACGACAATATAATTGCATAGGATTGTTCTAGACTTTAATATGAGCATGTGGTTCAAATTTTGTGTCTTTTGGAGTTGGTTTGACCCCTCAAAACTATTTAATACACTTTTAATATAGTGTAAATTAAAATGGTGAATAATAACCCACCTACATACCTCACTCTTCATATGGGCTAATAAAATTTGTAAATGCATGCTATTAGTGAGTGGAGGACTGTTGGACTCCAAATCTTGGATTTGGGAACCAAGGGTTGCTTATAAAAGCAACACATAATTATTTGCCCATGCATTATATTAATATATGCTTTAATAATCAAAATAATTTTTTTTGGAGGCCAAAGGTTGGGTGAAACGAAAATCTAACTATATAGAATGAATATAGACGTCTTTAGAAACCTATGGTTAAAATTTGAGGTTAATTGGAGCTTGTTTGACCTTCCTAATGCATTAAACAAGTTTTTAATATAGTGTGACATTATATCACTAAGATATCAATGATATGGTTCAGCTTTAATCAGTGTCACGCGTGACACATCCGCATGGGTCCATCATGGACACTGATCTAGTGGCTCGCATGAAGCCTGACCCGCATCCAACGACCCAAAACTTGTCTTCTACCTCCAGCCGTTACATGTGTAACGAGCTCGACTCCTCAGCTTCGATCTCCTCGTATACTCGACCATTTTGTGAGATTTCTTCTCTATTCGCTTTGTCTCTTCCTTCCGGTTCATTTAAGCCATTGCTCGTCAAGAGAGGTACAGCGTAGCTGAAATGCCAAGCGGCACCGGCCATGGCCTCTAACGACCACCTTCGTTTCGGCTCCACACACATCCACGCCTATAAATAGCACCCTCCTCAGCTTCGTCGGCCTCCTAGCAACCTCCACATACATTCAATTTTGTCTGAGGAAGCGGGGGAAGCGGCCAAAGAGGAGCGTTTCCCTCTGAGATTGCGGCCCCTCTCCACGGAGCTAGGTAGAACCATCGTCAAAATCATTTGGTTTGGTGAGTTCCTCTCTCGATCCTCTTCGTTTCGAGTACCTGAACGTCGATTTTGGTCGAGTATTGCAAAAATGCCCAAACGACCAAGTTTGCACATTGCTGCCAAGGCAACACATGGCCTGGGGAAGAAGACAATGGTCAAATGACCATTTTGCCCCCGAGCACCCTCCTGCTCTCTCGCTGAGGGCACTATTGTCTTTCGGTTAATTGCTTTTTATCATCCACGAAGCTTTTTCCTGATTGGCTCATCTTGTTTAATTCGTAGTAAATCGCTCGATTATCGGAAAAATATAAATAAATAGTCGTTGGAAAGGATTTTTCGAGTAGAATCCGAATTTCCAGTTTTGAGTCCTGTTTTTCATCCCAACTCTGATAATTAACTCAAACTCTAATTTAAATGTATAAAGCGTTATAAAATGATTATAATAGTGTTTTAACTCTATTTTTGAAAAGAAAATATGTTTTCTCGAGTAGAAAAATATTAGGAATCGTTTGGCCCTGTTTCCAGACCCAAAATACAAAGTTTTAATCCATGGTTTATAAATATGGACATTTTACACTCAAAGTACCTTTAAGTAACCTAATACATGTGTAATGTTTGTAACTAGGGAAATATGGAATGGTGATACAATCAGATTGGTGAATGTGATGATAATTAATTAAAATAGGTATGTGGACCCTATTTATATATGTGAATCCTATCAAAGATGAATGTGAATGTTTATTGTGCAAACAATCCTAATCTCTCAGTTGGGTCTTTTCCAACCCCACAATCATTATTGTGCTAGCCTTGTTATTCTCCTAAATGCATTTTTGGATCTTTTACTTCTTTGATGAATCAATTGCAATTGTGGCTCACATATGTGAAATATTTAATCTTGTTATGGCCAATGTTGGCCCCTCCATTTATTTATTTCCTGGGTTTTATTCCCAATGCTATGTTGTTATCTTGTTATACTTTTCACTCTACTACCAAGTGAATGTTTATTCATGATATAGCTATTGACCAATTGACAATGTAGTGTACATGAGTACAAACCACCCACAGGGCACTGGGGTTTTAGTCCCCCTACCAATTTTATACAGGGCACTAAGGTTTTAGTCCTCCTTCCAGGAACTGGGGTTTTAGTCCCCCTGCCATTTTATATTAGTGAGGTCCGGTAGGTGCCTCACCCTACATTGAGATGATTTTGAGTCATAATTTATATTCATGCAAAGGTGATATTTGTTGATATTGAAATGTGGCAGTTTTCTAAAATCTTATTTACTCATTTGCCTCTCACTCCTTGAAATTCCTTAGTGGAATCTTTTGTTATGAAATGCTTAACTTTATGATTGCCTTTATCCTTTTATTAACACATACCTTTTATCTTTCTCTTGTTGGATGACCCCAACCATCCAGGCTAGGATCAGAGTGCGCATGGAAGCTTGGTGAACCTAAGGCTAAGGATAGGACAAGAAGAAAAGGAACATATAGCTTGCATGATCATAGTTGCTTTGATATATTAAGTTGTTTTGTTTGGAGACAATATTGGCTTAGTCTAAGTCTTCCTCTACCTAGATCCTATGTTTTGTATAAAGTTGTACTTCCTTTATGGAAATTTTATAATGTACTCTTTATACATTTTGAATAAAGTCAAGTTTTAATTCTTCCGCTGCCACACAATTGGTGTTTTTGTTTATCATGTTGTATAGTAGAGACATGGTCTTTACAGTACATACACTGTACCATTTCTTCTTGAGGACAATATGTAACAGTTGCTTTCTCAAAACCTATACTTAAAGCAGCATCAAACCTCGAGGCATACAAGACAAAATCTAAGATTGTTCATAAAACCAATACATACTAAATCCAAGGACTTGAGAGTACAGAGACGACACATAAGACTTCTATCTACAAAACATGACAAACAATACACTCAAACTGAACTGTCACTGCTGTCCCAACTATTGTTCCTTCTCTATAGAAAGATCTTTGCCACCTCATGCATGTCCACCTAAAAAAATGTGGATCCCACGGGGTGAGACAATTGTCCCAGTGAGAGATATAACTCTCTTCCGACCATATTATTATCATAGATTTAACATTTATAACTGAGCAGAGGTTCTTTTATATTAACAGAAAATATTAATCATTGTATGAACATAATAAGATAATCTCCTTTCTTAAGGAGAACATTGCATCTACCCATGGTAGAGTTATAAATCATCTATCGGCTTTGCAAGGAATTTAAAGAAACATAAATAACATCTATCTACTAAGATGTATAACTAAATTGTGCATCAAACAATATTTCTCATATTTGATCCTTAAGCAGATATGCTACGCGGCTGAACATATTTTAACAATCATGCTTATGCCATGAGGAGATGAAGCATACCCCGTTCATCTCCAACCGACCACAAACTTCTCACAAGTCAGTACCATATAAGGTCAATGGGAGAGCCGATTGCCATGACCTCACTTGTCTCGGTTAGTATGAGACCACAAGTGGGACATCTCGTGTCACTGCTAAATAGCTATGCCGGGGTACATAGGCATCCCCGCTTAGAGCTACAACGTCAACTACACACTCTTAGGGGAACATCTACTAACAACCATCCCCAATTATGAAATCATCAAGTCATGGTGACACAAGCACCATACTCTGAGCCACATGCCAGTTCACCATGATCAACATAGAGTCTACGACTGAAGTCGCACTCGAGCCAAGATATGACATATAGCCAAATCCCCATTCATTTCAGGCTCGTAAGGGGATTGTTTCACACATGGCTGTTTGTACTTACACCCCCACATACTCAAAAGTAATCACTCTAGGTTATGCCGCGGCGAACCCATTTCACCATTCAACAAATCCTGATGCTGATGGATCTATGGTCAGAGCAACGTTTTATAGTTTCTAGTGATATATTACGTGCATTATAGCATTCTTTTAGCATCAAACACGTTATCATTATTAATCACAACAAATGCTACAAAGAAAGGTGTACTACATCTTATCATGTACTTTTCCAAATCTTTAAAATACAAGATACTTGGGATCTCAGTCCCTTATCACATTACTGGGAATTCTCATCTCTTTACTTCATCATTATCATGATTACTGGATCTGGGTATTCAAACCCTTAGATCATCACATAAACATTGTTACCTATCTAACAGGTAACCATTACCTCTAGGTCCTCATACCAAGGTATTCATTTCACTTGTTGTACAAGTATTCTCATGGCTCACAAGGCCATCACACATCTTTTCACCTCTCACTAGGCAACAACTAACCACATGGCACCCAAGGGCATTAAACATCTTGTCACCTCTCATTAGGCAACAACTCACCACATGGCACACAAGGCCATTAAACATCTTGTCACCTCTCACTAGGCAACAACTCACCACATGGCACACAAGGCCATTAATTGTTATACTTGTTACACAAGTATTTAACATGCCTTACACAGCTTATGAAATAAGAGAAGTGCAACCTTCCCAACATTAGGGTTAGGGTTTCCCATTATTAACCATTTAGGTTTTCAAGATCATATTATCAATGATCAAACACTAATTCATTGTTCCACACATCTAGGAGAAAACTTTGATATCATAAGTATTCAATCATACTTATTTATTCTCATCATTTATCATTAAATGATTATCAATACAAGGTATGAGTTTCTCTCTCATCCTTACCAGAGTATGAATACATCATACTTTATTAACTTGGCTTAACCCTTTCTCAAGGTATGTTAGCCTACACTTATCAAAGTGCATTAAGCTCATTACATCTCAATGTAACAATTGGCATGACACACTTCATGTGTTACTCATACATACATATTGGATTTAAGGTGCATCAAGGTGTAACAACCTTAAAGTGTTGGATGTGATATTTACCATGCCTTGGTGTATCACATCCCTCATCACTTTTAACTTAATTAAGTTCATCAACTTATCTTGTATTAGGGTATTTCCCATCCTAATACTTTATCCACTATCCCATCATATTATTCTTGTAAAGTATTGGCCATAATTCACACACTTGAATTACCCAACTATCATCAATGATATTGACTCATATCGGGTTAAGGCATTATTGATATAAGGTTGTCCATTATCAACCACTTTAGGTGTTTCACCTATCAAGGTATTAGCCACACCATTACTTGGTGTTACACTCATCACTCCTAAGAGTGTCTTGCCCTCACCTTTACAAGGTATCTCGGGTTAGAAGTGTGCATATGTTCACCATATCGGGTTGTAAGTATATGAGCACTCACCATATCGGGCTAGAAGTATATACACACCATTCATATCGGGCAAGAGGTGTTTGTATGTGTTACCCATGTCATGCATGAGGTATTAAGCCATCATCATGTTAGGCTAGAGATGCATTCAATCACCATATCGGGTGGCTCACCATCTAGGGTTGGCCATGACGGGTTAAGGTTTTCCATATCAGGCTCAATCCAATATACAAGTCGATAGGAGTGAAGGGCACCAAGGCATGTCGGGATAAACCATCCAATTTTGGGTTGTAACACCCATGTCGGGTTAGGGTTGGTTGTGATGGACACATGATACATGTATGTATTGCCCACGGTGTTTAAGATGTATCAACTCATCACCATGTCCGGCTAGACATCAACTAGGGTTGTGTATCAGGCTACCATATTGTGCAATAGGGTTTACTTAAATGTTCATATCTTTCACCAGATATGTGTGCTTCATGATACCAAGTACCAATGATATATTATATGATCATATCGTGCAATAGTATTTGCTATTCTTTACTTATACCGGGTTACCCAAATTAGGGTTTCATGTCAACTTATAAGTATTCATTTAACCTTGTATCGTGCATGGAGTCTATACTTGACTCCCTATCATGCAAGAGGTGTATACTACACCCCCATATCATGAAAGAAGGTATACAATCATATCCATATCATTTTAGTGAAGTAGGTACATCATCATATCGGGTTAGAGGTGCTTGCTTGTGTGCTTGCACTCGATATCACTTTTATAAAGTGATACCATCATCTTCAAGCTCTAGACCTTAGTTATAACTGTTATAGTTCATGGAAACAGGTCTAAGCAACTACTATAAATTATAATTTCATCAACTATTTTAGGAAATTTTGGAATTAAAAGTAGATCATTAAATATAGCAATTTAGGTGATGAATAATAACATGGTTGAGTTCAAGTTATATAACCCGCCTTAAGAACAACTTCAAAGCTCCAAGCTCCAAATCTCCACGTTCCTAAGGTTGAAGTTGACTTATAAAAAGTCCAAGGCTCGTTCACAACTCCTTCATATACAAGGAATCACCATGAATAAGCAATTGGTGAAGAAGAAAAGAAAAGAAGATCAAAACCCTAAAATCATACTTCAATCCAAGGTTGAAGATGATAATGGCCTCACCTTAGGGTTAAGTATTGATCTCCTTGTTGATATAGAACCTTTGCACGATACCTCACATCCCTTGCATGATATGCCACCACTTGTGGCCGATATCCTCCTCACTTGGGGCCAAAACACTTCACTATGGCCGATATCACCCTACTTGGGCGATATAATCTTGCTATGGGAGATACCCAAAGCCCATGCATGATACCACATCACTCCTGCACGATACAAGAGATCTATGCAAGATACCTTAGGGTGTGAGGGTGGTTAGGGTCGCAAAATTGCACTAAGGGATGAAACTAGGGGTATGTATACTTGTTGCTCATGGAGGAAGGTAAAAATGAGGTGTCATCAATTTGAGCTAGTAGGTGCCACATGTCCATGCATGGATGACACATGTACATGCATGCATCAAAATTTATCTTGACATGCAAAACATTTGAGGGTGATCTAGGGATAAAGATTCATCCATTACATATCCCTTTGATTAAGATATATCAATTAATTCATCACTTTATGCACAACTCATCACAACTTTACTAAGGAAGTTGTAACCTGACACAAATCACCTCCTTGAGGTGCTTTTCACGACATGGAATTTTACAAGAGTTCAAAAAATGATATGAGGCTCCTCCTATGGCTCCTTGGCCAATAGACACTCATATATAAGCTTTTCAACTTGATACAACTCAAGTTAAGCTTTCATATTCAACCCTTTTCTTGGTCATTTCATCACCAAGATAACCATCATTCATAATGGAATAAAAAATGGTTCCTCCTTATTTCTATCTCCTATATATGATACTATGAGGGAGTAGGGACTGGTAATTTGCATATCAACCCCACATTTGGGGTAAATTACAATTTGTACCAAAATTGGTGCACAAGGTACCGACATTGTTCAAACAAGTTCAAACTTGGAATTTGGGCTTTCCACAAGCCACCACCTTGCATCATTATCTCTAAAATTATGCTAAAAAACATGATGCATGTTCAACATATGACATATTGCAATATAACCCCTCAACTTGGGTAAATTTCACTTTGGTCCAAAATAAAGGAACATTGCTCAAACAACATTCAATCAGGATCAAACTTGGAACATAAGTGTGTCACATGATAACAAAACACCTTAGAGGATTATATCAAAGTTCTAAGCAACTTTATAAGCCAAAACAAATAGGGTTACCTCATAACCCAGGTCAGGGTCATTACATAAACAAAGCTTTCAGATCTACCTAATCCCAACCTATCAGTACTATCAACTCCTCCTACTTGCACGACCATATGTCAAGTTGTCGGTATTACCGACCTGGCCGTCGATAGTACCGAGTTGCTTCAAAATTCTTTGACAAAAATACTGTAACGTCATCAGTAGTATCGACTTGAATGTCGGTAATACTGAGTCTTCTCGATTTCTTTCTGTTGAAACCAGAGCATGTGTTGGTACCACCGACTCCAAAGTCGGTAGTATTGAGCTATTTAGATTCTTGTACATTTACCTGGAATATATAAAATCTGAACATAAGCTCTGGAAATAGATTAAACCATTCAGAAACATTAAAATTATGCTTATTTGATGCAAATGAGTATCATAGGCTAATAAAAACAAATCACGCACAATTAGTATGAAATTTGACCGAAAAGTGTACACAAATCAATACAAAATAGCATGTGAAAATTGCAAATAAACAGTGCATCAGGAGTATCATTAAACAAGCTACTATAAAACTTCCTCACACTCTCCATAATCAAATCAACATCATAAACATTACTCCCATCATCATAAGTAAGAACATTAATATGGTTTCTATAATGCCCCTCCAAGCACATATATGACAGCAGAAGCAAACCTAATATTTTTCATAATATGGGTCACTCAGCTCGGAGGAACATTACAAAACACGAGAAGCATTACAACAAGGTAAATGAAACACCAGGAATTAACTCAAAAATAGATTCATACTTTGTTCATAAAAAGGGAAAGACATAAACTATCTCATTTTATTTCAAAAACCCAATACAAGTAGACTAAACAAATCTAAAACTTGGAAGGATGAACTAGGCTAAAGGATCTATTGAGTGGTAGATGGAACCCCACCAAGCCAAAGTCTCCTTGAGTCTGCTACACTTGAAGGCTCACTTCAATTCCCTCTTGCTCCTTTATCTAGGGACATCTCGTCCCACGACCATGCGAAATAAAGCAACAACATCAGTAAGCGACACCATACATTTTATAAGAAGTAAAAATAAACATATACTTGACTGAAAGGAAATCTTGACATGAATTTAACTTAAGCATTCTTGTAATTAACTACTTGACATAAATAAGAAATGAATAATTAAAATATGCACTCTCTATGATTTGCCCACTTAAGAGCCCATAATTGACATGAATGCCCATGATTTGGCTAAAAAGCCCATAACGACCCTAAAGTCCATGATTGGCTATAAAAGCCCATAATTGGCATGAATGCCCATAACGACCCCTTGAGGTCCATGATGGTGAGAACATATAAAACTTAAATCAAATTCTTATAACCTGATTCTTAAAATGAACATTACCATAATCTTGAACATTAAATCTTTGACATAATGGGATTTCTCCCTCATTACATGATTTACATGGTTCTTTCTTAAATGTATTAATCATTACATGATAATAATCACCAAACTAATGAGCATATGTGATAAACATAGGACTTTATGAATATAACAAATAACATGCAATAATATAATTTGAGACATGATCATTATCTTAATTTCATTCATTAACTTGAAATTTAAAGCATAATCATAAAGCATACATAACATGCAGTTCAACCGAAGTACATATGTATGATGGCATGACCCACTTACCTTATTGGAGCAAACTCTAATTTAGTCTCCCTGATCCTAAGTCAATTCTATGTTCCTGAATTTACATTATTTCTATTAATTATCATCATTGATACATCCTAAACCCTAATCTTAGGTTATTAAGAAAATGTGGTATGATTTTATAGAGATAGGATTTAAAAACACTAGAATCATGTTCTCCTCAAAAAACCCTTTCCAACACACTATTATTCATAATTTTCTGACATTGTATGGATTTACTGTTGTTGTTTGAAGTAAGGACTTAATTGGAAATTTTGTCTAAACAAACTGACCTTTTTCTTTTAGTTGGACATGCATCACAGTAGGCCCATCATATTGTGGCCCATGGCTAAGCGTCTAGCAATAGGGAAACCACCCTTCTCACTCAAGACGTGACCAGGGAGAGCTGCCGCTTCCCTGTTTCCCCTACTCTAAACAGAGCAGTGCGTCGTCAGGCTGCCACGCTAGCACCCAGGGTGGCCGCCCCACTCAACATCCTTCCTCCGCATTGGGCGGTCAACAAGTGATTCTTTTGTGGTCATTCACACATCAGGTGCACTAGACATGTGGCCCAAAGGCCTCTACCATTGAATAGGGCCGCACACCCTATCTATGTCCTCCAACAACATGAGAAATCTTCCTCGCCTCCTCCGTTCTGTGAAAACTAAGATCGCGTTCCATCTACGATCTCCAACGAATGATCACTGCTCGACCCCACCTCCTATTGTGCACCGTCCTCACTCATGCTGTGTATGGCATCTCCTCCTGCTAGGAATGACCTCGCCTTCAGCTGTGCACGTATGGAGAAACTCCCACCAGATATTTTGAGTGTGTAGAAACATAGACCCAAGTAAGATTCATCCAAGTGCTGAGTAGAGGTGCTTCAATAGCTGCCATGGCATCCGCCGGGTTCAGTTGGTGGCTGCAAAGTTCTACTGAGATTCGTGAAGGCAATGGGAACATCAAACAGAGGTACTGGCGATCTGACTTCATGTTTGTGCTGTAGGTGATGGGGCTTACCAGGGATAGTTTGAAGAAAGGAATCTCTAACATGGCTAACCATGCCGAGGGCAACTTTCTGGATAGAGCACTCAAATCCATAAGCCATGGTGGTGATACTTTATGAGTTGATGCAGATTGACAAGGTTGAAAGGTGTAGCTTTAGGGTTGATGATGTCGGGTTATGGGGTAGTGGTTCTTGTAGGCACAAAGGGTGAAAGATTCTAAGAGAAACCAATAAGGCTAGGAATTGGTAGAACTCTGTGTTAGGGTTACGACGAGTGTCTATGGATGGAGGAGTCTACATATATATAGGCATCACTGGGTTTGTCCTTCCATCTAGAAACTGGAGGGTGGTTTCCTTTTTGTACAAGACCGTAGATCCCAATATGATTGCGACTCTTTGGGGCAAGAAAACCATCTGTCCATTGAGAAGAGGGCTGCTATTCACAGAAACATAATGGAACATGAAGCTAAAACAACCATCAGATTGATTAAAAAGAAGAAGCATGTGATAGTGATAGATATTATGTGAGACATTAGGCATATGAGACACAATAAATTAGATATTGAGCATCTAATGGTTTCAACCCATATAACTTCTTTCCTAATTATCATGAGGTTTCAAACAAGGTCTAGTTGACCCCAAACTTTACAAGTCACTTATTTAGACCATGACGATTCTGAGAATTTAGTTAGTTTTTAAGTTTAAGAGTCACACTCGTTGTCCTTGCCTAATTATGTGCTTGTATATTTATCTAATTATTTAATATTATCCAAAATTATTTAGAGGCATATAGGTTTCGAGATCAAATTAATATTGCATTATTTTCAAATGGATCTATTGGACCATATTATGGAAAATAGCTAGGTGAATTTCACTTTAAATCATTAAGTGTTGATTTATATCTCTTTTATCTTATCTTCATAATATTTAAGGGAAATTGTTAACAATTTGGAGGTCATGTGTATTTGGGTCTAATAAATTGGAATTCTATGGTAGAGCTTCATGAAGGACTTTGATGTAATTATTTTATAAGCATTATATTATGGGGATGTTATAATTCTACCCACCTTAAATAAATTTCATCCTCGAAATTTTCTCATATTACCCACCTTAGAGTCTTACATATTCTATCTACAGTAATCACCTTAAAGTCTCATCCTCATGGTAAAACACTATGTTGAACTCCATGTTGGTGTGCTACTAATGATTCTATTTGACATCATCATTGGCATGACAAAAGACCTCTCTTAACTCTTCTCTAGGGTTTCTAATTTTATCATAGATCTTACTTACTTATCTATGTCAAATATCTACTTTCCATATTCATGCTCGGTCTTACTATGTGTCTTGATCTGGTTTAGGTGATTGTATGTTTCAAACTTTTAATGCAAACTCTTATATTCTTTGTCATCTTTAGATACATGTCGGCCGGTCATATATTCAAAGGTGACTTATCTTATCACACTCATCTTAGTACCTCCCTCATGCACATGTCCCATACCACATGCAATTAAAAGGACAAGATAAACATGATTATGCATATAACATTCTAGCTGTAAAACCCCATGAGCCTGTGTCCCATACCACTGACATGCAGGAAAAAGAGAGAGCATGATATATACAACTCTAGAGGTAACATAAAAATCTAAGACATCTAGGCACATAACCCTAATCCTTATCTTAACTTATGTATCCTAACTAGACCTGCACTTTGATTTCTAATATCTTTAACTTGATATTCTATACTTAAGGCTTAGAACATATGAATCGTTAGCTTAGTGGCCATCTACTCATTTCTCTGATACCATATTGTAATGCCCCTCCAAGCACATATATGACAGTGGAAGCAAACCTCATGTTTTCCATAACATGGGTCACACAGCTCGGAGGAACGTTACAAAACACGAGAAGCATTACAACAAGGTAAATGGAACACAATGCATTAACTCAAAAATTGTTTCATACTTTGTTCATAAAAAGGGAAAGACATAAACTATCTCATCTTATTTCAAAAACCCAATACATGTAGAATAAACAAATTTAAAACATGGAAGGATGAACTAGGCTAAATTATCTACTGAGTGGTAGATGACACCCCACCAAGCTAAAGTCTCCTTGAGTCTGCCACACTTGAAGGCTCACTTCAGTTCCCTCTTGCTCCTTTATCTTGGGACATCTCGTCCCATGACCATGCAAAACAAAGCAACAACATCAGTAAGCGGCACCATACATTTTATAAGAAGTAAAAATAAACATATACTTGACTTGAAAGGAAACCTTGACATTAATTTAACTTAAGCATTCTTGTAATTAACTACTTGACATAAATAAGAAATGAATAAGTAAAATATGCACTCTCTATGATTTTCCCACTTAAGAGCCCATAATTGGCACGAATGCCCATGATTTGGCTAAAAAGCCCATAAAGAACCATGATTGGATATGAAAGCCCATAATTGGCATGAATGCCCATAACAACCCCTTGAGGTCCATGATGGTGAGAGAATATAAAACTTAAATCAAATTCTTATAACCTTATTCTTAAAATGAACATTACCATAATCTTAAACATTATATCTTTGACATAGTGGGATTTCTCCCTCATTACATGATTTACATGGTTCTTTCTTAAATGTCTTAATCATTACATGATCATAATCACTAAATTAATGAGCATCTGTGATAAACATAGGACTTTATGAATATAACAAACAACATGCAATAATATAATCTGAGACATGATCATTATCTTAATTTCATTCATTAACTTGAAATTTAAAGCATAATCATAAAGCATACATAACATGCAGTTCAACCAAAGTACATATGTATTATGGAATGACCCGCTTACCTTATTGGAGAAAATTCTAATTTAGTCTCCCTGATCCTGAGTCGATTCTATGTTCCTAAAATTACATGATTTCTATTAATTATCATCATTGATACATCCTAAAACCTAATCTCAGGTTATTAAGAAAACGAGGTATGGTTTTATAGAGCTAGGATTTAAAAATACTGGAATCATGTTCTCCTTGAAAAACCCTTTCCAAGGCACTATTATTCATAATTTTATGACATTGTATGGATTTACTGTGGTTGTTTGAAGTAAGGACTTAATTGGAAATTTTGTCTAAACAAACTGACCTTTTTAGTTGGACATGCCTCACAGCAGGCCCATCGTCTTGTGGCCCATGGCTTAGCATCTAGCAATAGGGCGATCACCCTTCTCACTTGAGATGTGACCAGGGAGAGATGCCGCTACCCTATTTCCCCTACTCTAAATAGAGCAGTGCACCGTCAGGCTGCCAGGCCGGTGCCCAGGGCGGCCGCTCCACTCAACATCCTTCCTCCGCATTGGGCGGTCAACATGTGACTCTTTCATGGTCGTTCTCATAGCAGGAGCACTAGACCTGCGGTCCAAGGGCCTCTACCATTGAATAGGGCTGCACACCCTATCTCTATCCTCCAGTAGCCTGAGAAATCTTCCCCGCCTCCTCCGTTATGTGGAAACTAAGATCGCGTTCCATCTACGATATTCAACGAATGATCATCGCTTGACCCCACCTCCTGCTGTCCACCGTCCCACCTCTTACTAAGTATGGCATCTCCTCCTACTGGCTATGACCTCGCCTCTAGCTGTGCACGTTTGGAGAAACTCCCACTAGATCTTTTGAGTGTGCGGAAACATAGATCCAAGGAAGGTTCATCCAAGTGCTGAGTAGAGGTGCTTCAGCAGCCGCCATGGCATCCGCCAGGTTCGGTTGGTGGCTGCAAAGTTCTACTGAGGTTCATGAAGGCAATGGGAACATCAAGCAGAGGTACCGACGATCTGACTTCATGTTTGTGCTATTGGTGAGGGGTCTTACCAGGCAGAGTTTGAAGAAAGGAACCTCTAACGTGGCTAACCATGCTGAGGGCAACTTCCCAGATAGAGCTCTCAAACCCATAAGCCATGGTGGTGATCCTTTGTGAGTTGATGCAGATTGACGAGGTTCAAAGGTGTAGCTTTAGGGTTGATGATGTCGGGTTATGTGGTAGTGGTTCTTGTAGGCACAAAGGGAGATAGATTCTAAGAGAAACCAATAAGGCTAGGAATTGGTAGAACTATGTGTTAGGGTTATGACGAGTGTCTATGGATGGAGGAGTCCACATATATATAGGCATCACTGGGTTTGTCCTTCCGTCTAGAAACTGGAGGGTGGTTTCCTTTTTGTACAGGACCATAGAACCCAATATGATTGTGACTCTTTGGGGCAAGAAAACCATATGTCCGTTGAGAAGAGGGCTGCTATTCACAGAAACATAATGGAACATGAAGCTAAAAAAACCATCGGATTGATTAAAAAGAAGAAACACGTGATAGTGATATATATTATGTGAGACATTAGGCATATGAGACACAATAAATTTGATATTGAGAATCTAATGGTTTCAACCCATATAACTTCTTTCCTAATTATCATGAGGTTTCAAACAAGGTGTAGTTGACCCCAAACTTTACAAGTCACCTATTTAGACCATGACGATTATGAGAATTCAGTTAGGTTTTAGGTTTAAGAGTCACACTCATTATCCTTGCCTAATTATGTGCTTGTACATTTATCTAATTATTTAAGAAAATCCAAAATTATTTAGAGGCATATAGGTTTTGAGATCAAATTAATATTGTATTATTTTCAAATGGATCTTTTGGACCATATTATGGAAAATAGCTAGGTGAATTTCACTTTAAATCATTAAGTGTTGATTTATATCTCTTTTATCTTATCTTCATAATATTTCAGGGAAATTGTTAACAATTTGGAGGTCATGTGTATTTGGGTCCAAGAAATTGGAATTCTATGGTAGAGCTTCATGAAGGACTTTGATGTAATTATTTTATAAGCATTATATTTTGGGGATGTTATAGTTTCTATGCCTTCTAGACTTTAAAAAAGCATAAAAGAAAGATGAATTTGTATCCCCCAACTTCAACCATTGTACTCTTCTTTTCTATCTAAGTAAGCTCTTGTCATCTTATATAGCTTTAATAGCATCATCTCTAGCCTGAGATATGGAATTTTTCTCTAACCTATCATCCAAATTAGCTTCAACTTCCCCCTACAAAGAAAAAAACTTTAAGTTCAATCTCTTTAGACTTAGAGAAAAGGTGACCAACCACCTCCTTGTTCTACTTTTTGAGAGCTTTAGATACCTGTAACATACTGAATCTCAGGGTCTTCCCTGCAATTTACTCACTTTTGAGCTTTTCTTTGACTTTTAGTCCATTTGGACATTTTCCACAAATTTCACATCCTTTTGGATCATTCTTGTACACCTTGTGCAATTTGAGCACAATCTGAGGTTGAAATCACTATTTACCCTCTTTTATGATAATTGAGGGGTGTTTGCACAAATAACCCACATTAGGGATAAGTTAGGGTTAATTATGTAATTTGGTCTTTAATGGGATTATATAGTAGATTATATTTATTTGGAGCTTTTTGGATAAATATATTATTAATAATGTGTATTTGAATTCATATATGAGTGTATTAACCTTTATTGTTTCTCTCTCCTCAAAATATGATTTTAGTTCACATTAATATGTTATTTTGTGGAGTAATGAGTATTTATACCCTAATATGTTTTATATGTCGAATGTACTCACATGTTTCTCATTAATAGCTTTTTCATATAATTCCTTGATTTTAATGTATTTTTATACTCCTTTATGAGCTATATATTTATTAATGGCCATATTATGCATTAAACGAGATTTTAATTATATAGCATCGTTATATATGTTATTTTGAGCAGGTGGTTCAAATTTGGTGTTGTTTGGAGTTGATTTGACCCTTCAAATCCTTTTTATAAGCCTTTAATATAGTGTAACTATAGTTATTACTTTTATGTCGTTGATTTCCTTCAAATGTAACGCTATGTTCCGTTATTTTTGATCCTGTCACGCGCCCCTTTTGGCCTGCGCGCGATCCAACGGCCGCGATTTGCTTCCCAGCTGATCCAACGGCGTCCGTATCTCCTTCAACCTTCGGCCGTTACCTCTGATCGGCTCCAGCCGTACCCACCCCCCGTTCTCACAGCTCAGTCAATCGTTTCACACGATTCCTTTTCCTTTGAATTCGGCTCTCGACGACGAATTGAACGAGCCCCACCTTATCGCCTCTCTCCCCGTGTGGACGAAACGCCCAACTGGGCTCTCCGCCTCCTCTTCGCGGAGGAGTTACAGAGTGGGGTTGCTATACCCCCTTGCCTACCCGAGACCTATAAAACAATCCTCAGCCCCCGCTCATCGCTCCTCCACACTCAATTCACCCTAATCTACCCTCAGTCACCTGGACCTAGCCGCTCTTCTTCTCCGGCAATGGTGGCTTGCTGCTCTCACCCCTGGTCTTCTCGGGTCAATTCCTTGAGAGGTAACCAACTAGAACCCCTCCTCTTCATTTTCACACTAACAGTATTCCTCGCCTTCGCATGAGTTGCCCGGACCTATAAGCCACCGACGACCTCTGCCGCCGCCACCTGATTTAGAGCTTCTGAGCTCCTTTTACCTCGTTGCCGCCTCCGTTCGCTTCGCCTTGACCCCGAGATCGTACAGACAGCCTTAGCCGAGCTTTTTCTTCCTGTTTCTAACAGCGTGGACTCGAGGTTCAACCCCTCTGTTTCTTCTTCGCGCAATGGCCTCTGGTCATTTTTCCGCATCGACTTTCACCCTGTTTTGGCTCATTCTTCATCACCGGGAATCGACGAATACATCTAGATAGATCCTGAGCTGGACTCTTTCAGAACCCAAGAGCGACTCGAGCTTTTGGTTCCCTTGTGCTGCTCCCTCGCCATTGCTGCGAGTCAAAGAAGCGGGGTCGGGATCTGACCAGGGTGCCCTTGCCCCTGTGAGTAGCCGATTGATCTGCTATGGGTATTACTGTAATTTCACTTGAGAATGGTTTCTCGCTAACGAGGATACAAAGATTCCAGAGGACAACATTGCCCTCATCGCTTCAAATGATTTGTTTTAACGAGTAAGGGTATAATAGTCATTTCACCGGTATTTACATCGAAATTGTATTTTGATTTAATTTCTGTCACACTATAGTTTTCTTAATTTCTGATTGGTCGGATTTACTTAATTCATAGTAAATCGATCCTTTATCAGAAAAATATGAATAAATAGTCGATGGAAAGGATTTTTAATGTAGAATCTTATTTTGTGGTTTTTGAGACCTGATTCTCAATGGTTTTCTGAAGTTTGCTTTCATTAGCATTCTTAGTATGTGAATGTTTTAAAATACATAATTAATTCATTTTAACTCTGTTTTATATAATAAAATATGTTTTCTTAATCAGGAGATTATGAGTAATCTTTTGGGCTTGGTTTTGAACTCTAAATCGTAGTTTTGTAAAATTAGGGTTTTTTCTATGCTTTATTTCTTTATATAAATTAATACATGGGTTATATTTATAACTAGGATATTATATGGATGGTTTGATATCTGTTTGGTGGATATGATGGTAATGTTTATATCTAAGGTATGTGTACCCTATTTTGTATATGAGGCTTATTTTATGTATGTGACATCTATGATGAATGTGTGGAATATATAATGTGCAAACAATCCTAATCTTTCAGTTGGGCTTATATCCAACCCCACCAATTATATTTGTGCTAGCCTTGTTATCCTTCTATTTACATTTATTGTCTCTTTACTTAGCTTAGGCCATTGTGGCTTAATCATTGGAATCATGTGAATCATTCTTCTTCATATGTTGCCTCCCTTACTTGGAAATGATTTAATCTTGTTATTGACTCATCTTTTGAAATGCTTGTAAATATTATATATATTGTGGTTGTCCTTGTGGCTCATTTGAATGTATCTCCTTAATATTGTTATTGACTATGTGGCTCATCCTTTTGAGATATGTGGAAACATTGTATAATGTTGTTCCTTGTTGGCTCCTTTACTTGTTGGAATTCTTGTATAATGATGTTGCCTATGATGGCTTGTTGATTGAGATTATTTATTTGGGTTTCATTCCCAATGCTATCTTGTTACTTTTCACTATGCTGCCAAGTGAATGTTTATGCATGATATAGTTATTGGCCAATTGACAATGTAGTGTACATGAGTACAAACCACCCACAGGGCACTGAGGTTTTAGTCCTCCTGCCGGGCACTGGGGTTTTAGTCCCCCTGCCATTTTATATATTAGGCACTGGGGTTTTATTCCCCCTGCCACTTTTTAGGCACTGGGGTTTTATTCCCCCTGCCATTGGTGAGGTCCGGTAGGTGCCTCACCCTACATTGAGAGGACGTTGAGTCATAATTTATATTCATGCAAATGTGATAATTGTTGATATTTAAATGTGGCAGTTTCTCTCTCTTATATTCATATATTTGTCTCATTTCTTTGGAAATCTCTTCTTGTGGAGAATCTTTTATGTTGCAAAGCTTTTTATTATTAATTTTCCTATTCCTTTTTATTAACACATACCTTTTATCTTTCTCTTGCTGGATGACCCCAACCATCCAGGATAGGATCAGAGTGCGCATGGAAGCTTGGTGAACCCAAAGCTAAGGATAGGATAAGAAGAAAGGAATATATAGTTTGAGTGATCATGTTTGCTTTTATGTTATATAGTTGTTTGTTTGGAGACAATGTTGCATTAGTCTAAGTCTTCCTCTACCTAGATCCTTGTATGCTTGTATAAAGTTGTACTCCCATTTGGGGAAATTTTATATTGTACTCTTTATACATTTTTGAATAATGTCAAGATTTAATTCTTCCGCTGCCATACTTTTGATGATTTTGTTTATCATGTTTTTAGTAGAGACTTTGGGTCTTTACAGCATGGTATCAGAGCATCAAGGTAGTCGGATTCTTGACTAGTTCAAAATTGTCTCCCTAGAGGATATAGTTTCCCTTTAGCAAGTTTTTCACCTTAGAGTTGACCTTTAAAGAATGATTGATTTAGGATCATAATAATTTCTTATTAGAAATAAAATTTGTCAACTTTTTGGTGAATTGTTTATTGAGTAGCTATTAGAGCAAGAAGTTGAAGTGATGGTGTCTAGAAAGGGTCAGAGCTTAGGGGCTGGCAATATTTTCCTCCGCCCCACTAGCTTGGTCACGAGGACTCCTGAGCTCATATGACCTGGCCCGGCCTGATCTGAAACGGACAACTCAAAATAGTCTACCCTTAGACATATTACCTTATTGTTGAATAACCTTAGAATCCTTTGTATGATGATTTGATTTCTTTTCTCAAACAAAAATCATCTAGTATCTTATATGAGCCTTAGATTTCCTATGTTTAGGGTTTGGTGTACCCTATGCTATATCTTGTGTTGGAAGGAAGAGTTTAGTAAGACTTTCATGTTGGGCTTTATACCCTTAAAATAGTTTGACTTAGTCAACCCTTTGAGTGAAGTGGTAGTGTTAGTACCTTGATAGGTTTTGGGGTTTTTGATTTCGAGGACGAAATCCTCTTTAAGGGGGTTGGAGTCCCTTAATGCCTTGAAATCAAGAAACTCTAACTCCTTAGATATGGGATTAGTGAGCTTATATGTTTAGTGTTGAACAAACCTAATATGTTTGCAATTCATCTTGTTTGTTTATGAACAAATGGATAAGTCATGCAATTCTTATGCTTGAACCTTAATATACTCTTGTTGCACATAATCATTAATTTTTCATATGTGGATACACATAGCTTGGGTTTGGTCACCCTAATAATAAAATATGTAATGGTAAAATGCACCCTTAGGATGCTTTATCATGTTAGGGTCATGTTGACCTAAACCCTAAGATGTAATCATCTAGCCTTGACAACATATGTACATATATACCCTTCATGCCTTTCTTGACACTTTAGTGACATTAGGTGTCATCACATGATATACCTTAATGCATGTAAATGGATTATAATCACTTAATCATATTTGTGACCTAATTATCAACACATGTTAGGCATATCACCTTGTTCACTAAAATACATCTCATTAATCATCTTATTGGTTTATGGATAAAATCATTAATAGGATAATGAGTAATTAGATTCATATAATGTGAGGTTAATTCATAGTAATTAGTGTTGTGAGAGAATATGATTAGTGATGTCATGGATATGAGTATGTTAGATGTTGTGTCAATATGTTCCTTAGATATAATCCATATACCCTTAGACCTGTTATTAGGGTAATAATGGGTTGGATGATATTAGATGGCATAATTCCACATGATGTAGTTGTTGGGTAATAATGTTGAGTTATTTAGGTTTTGACCTAATACATTAGTGTGGTTGGGAATGGTTTAATATAGGTTGTAATGGCCTTGTAAACCCTAATCGTGCTTAAAACCCTTAATGAGGGAGATACCCATGATATATAGTTGAGATATAATTGTTTCGTAATAAAATGTGACACAAGTGTTAGTATAATAGATATGCTGCCTTTTTATGATAGAGTTTATGCATCAAGATGTCGGTTATGTTGAGTTTGATATAAGGCTATAGGTTGTGTGGAAACCTTAGTAACACCTCACCTATGTAGGTTTTATGTAGTACCCTAGATTAAGGGTTATAACCTAGTTGTTTATGGTTGGGATGTTACACACTCACACTCTCTTTCCTCTTGTTGTGATTTCGGGGACGAAATCCTCTTTAAGGGGTGGTGTGCTATAACATACTGAATCTCAGGGTCTTCCCTGCAATTTACTCACTTTTGAGCTTTTCTTTGACTTTTAGTCCATTTGGACATTTTCCACAAATTTCACATCCTTTTGGATCATTCTTGTACACCTTGTGCAATTTGAGCACAATCTGAGGTTGAAATCACTATTTACCCTCTTTTATGATAATTGAGGGGTGTTTGCACAAATAACCCACATTAGGGATAAGTTAGGGTTAATTATGTAATTTGGTCTTTAATGGGATTATATAGTAGATTATATTTATTTGGAGCTTTTTGGATAAATATATTATTAATAATGTGTATTTGAATTCATATATGAGTGTATTAACCTTTATTGTTTCTCTCTCCTCAAAATATGATTTTAGTTCACATTAATATGTTATTTTGTGGAGTAATGAGTATTTATACCCTAATATGTTTTATATGTCGAATGTACTCACATGTTTCTCATTAATAGCTTTTTCATATAATTCCTTGATTTTAATGTATTTTTATACTCCTTTATGAGCTATATATTTATTAATGGCCATATTATGCATTAAACGAGATTTTAATTATATAGCATCGTTATATATGTTATTTTGAGCAGGTGGTTCAAATTTGGTGTTGTTTGGAGTTGATTTGACCCTTCAAATCCTTTTTATAAGCCTTTAATATAGTGTAACTATAGTTATTACTTTTATGTCGTTGATTTCCTTTAAATGTAACGCTATGTTCCGTTATTTTTGATCCTGTCACGCGCCCCTTTTGGCCTGCGCGCGATCCAACGGCCGCGATTTGCTTCCCAGCTGATCCAACGGCGTCCGTATCTCCTTCAACCTTCGGCCGTTACCTCTGATCGGCTCCAGCCGTACCCACCCCCCGTTCTCACAGCTCAGTCAATCGTTTCACACGATTCCTTTTCCTTTGAATTCGGCTCTCGACGACGAATTGAACGAGCCCCACCTTATCGCCTCTCTCCCCATGTGGACGAAACGCCCAACTGGGCTCTCCGCCTCCTCTTCGCGGAGGAGTTACAGAGTGGGGTTGCTATACCCCCTTGCCTACCCGAGACCTATAAAACAATCCTCAGCCCCCGCTCATCGCTCCTCCACACTCAATTCACCCTAATCTACCCTCAGTCACCTGGACCTAGCCGCTCTTCTTCTCCGGCAATGGTGGCTTGCTGCTCTCACCCCTGGTCTTCTCGGGTCAATTCCTTGAGAGGTAACCAACTAGAACCCCTCCTCTTCATTTTCACACTAACAGTATTCCTCGCCTTCGCATGAGTTGCCCGGACCTATAAGCCACCGACGACCTCCGCCGCCGCCACCTGATTTAGAGCTTCTGAGCTCCTTTTACCTCGTTGCCGCCTCCGTTCGCTTCGCCTTGACCCCGAGATCGTACAGACAGCCTTAGCCGAGCTTTTTCTTCCTGTTTCTAACAGCGTGGACTCGAGGTTCAACCCCTCTGTTTCTTCTTCGCGCAATGGCCTCTGGTCATTTTTCCGCATCGACTTTCACCCTGTTTTGGCTCATTCTTCATCACCGCGAATCGACGAATACATCTAGATAGATCCTGAGCTGGACTCTTTCAGAACCCAAGAGCGACTCGAGCTTTTGGTTCCCCTGTGCTGCTCCCTCGCCATTGCTGCGAGTCAAAGAAGCGGGGTCGGGATCTGACCAGGGTGCCCTTGCCCCTGTGAGTAGCCGATTGATCTGCTATGGGTATTACTGTAATTTCACTTGAGAATGGTTTCTCGCTAACGAGGATACAAAGATTCCAGAGGACAGCATTGCCCTCATCGCTTCAAATGATTTGTTTTAACGAGTAAGGGTATAATAGTCATTTCACCGGTATTTACATCGAAATTGTATTTTGATTTAATTTCTGTCACACTATAGTTTTCTTAATTTCTGATTGGTCGGATTTACTTAATTCATAGTAAATCGATCCTTTATCAGAAAAATATGAATAAATAGTCGATGGAAAGGATTTTTAATGTAGAATCTTATTTTGTGGTTTTTGAGACCTGATTCTCAATGGTTTTCTGAAGTTTGCTTTCATTAGCATTCTTAGTATGTGAATGTTTTAAAATACATAATTAATTCATTTTAACTCTGTTTTATATAATAAAATATGTTTTCTTAATCAGGAGATTATGAGTAATCTTTTGGGCTTGGTTTTGAACTCTAAATCGTAGTTTTGTAAAATTAGGGTTTTTTCTATGCTTTATTTCTTTATATAAATTAATACATGGGTTATATTTATAACTAGGATATTATATGGATGGTTTGATATCTGTTTGGTGGATATGATGGTAATGTTTATATCTAAGGTATGTGTACCCTATTTTGTATATGAGGCTTATTTTATGTATGTGACATCTATGATGAATGTGTGGAATATATAATGTGCAAACAATCCTAATCTTTCAGTTGGGCTTTTATCCAACCCCACCAATTATATTTGTGCTAGCCTTGTTATCCTTCTATTTACATTTATTGTCTCTTTACTTAGCTTAGGCCATTGTGGCTTAATCATTGGAATCATGTGAATCATTCTTCTTCATATGTTGCCTCCCTTACTTGGAAATGATTTAATCTTGTTATTGACTCATCTTTTGAAATGCTTGTAAATCTTATATATATTGTGGTTGTCCTTGTGGCTCATTTGAATGTATCTCCTTAATATTGTTATTGACTATGTGGCTCATCCTTTTGAGATATGTGGAAACATTGTATAATGTTGTTCCTTGTTGGCTCCTTTACTTGTTGGAATTCTTGTATAATGATGTTGCCTATGATGGCTTGTTGATTGAGATTATTTATTTGGGTTTCATTCCCAATGCTATCTTGTTACTTTTCACTATGCTGCCAAGTGAATGTTTATGCATGATATAGTTATTGGCCAATTGACAATGTAGTGTACATGAGTACAAACCACCCACAGGGCACTGAGGTTTTAGTCCTCCTGCCGGGCACTGGGGTTTTAGTCCCCCTGCCATTTTATATATTAGGCACTGGGGTTTTATTCCCCCTGCCACTTTTTAGGCACTGGGGTTTTATTCCCCCTGCCATTGGTGAGGTCCGGTAGGTGCCTCACCCTACATTGAGAGGACGTCGAGTCATAATTTATATTCATGCAAATGTGATAATTGTTGATATTTAAATGTGGCAGTTTCTCTCTCTTATATTCATATATTTGTCTCATTTCTTTGGAAATCTCTTCTTGTGGAGAATCTTTTATGTTGCAAAGCTTTTTATTATTAATTTTCCTATTCCTTTTTATTAACACATACCTTTTATCTTTCTCTTGCTGGATGACCCCAACCATCCAGGATAGGATCAGAGTGCGCATGGAAGCTTGGTGAACCCAAAGCTAAGGATAGGATAAGAAGAAAGGAATATATAGTTTGAGTGATCATGTTTGCTTTTATGTTATATAGTTGTTTGTTTGGAGACAATGTTGCATTAGTCTAAGTCTTCCTCTACCTAGATCCTTGTATGATTGTATAAAGTTGTACTCCCATTTGGGGAAATTTTATATTGTACTCTTTATACATTTTTGAATAATGTCAAGATTTAATTCTTCCGCTGCCATACTTTTGATGATTTTGTTTATCATGTTTTTAGTAGAGACTTTGGGTCTTTACAATACCACTTTTAGTTTTCTATAAATGCTAAACATAGGGGTACCAGATATCTCAGACCTACACCAAGTATTCTTAACTACATCCTTGTAACCCTGTTGGTTTGTCCAAGTGTCAATGAACCTATAACAAGTTGGAGCATGAAGAGATATTACTCACTAGCAAATATGCATTATTACCAGTAGATGATTACCACTAAAAACTCAAGATTGTATCAAAATACAATATACATATATATAGATATAAAAAGTTAGAGCACAATGGAAGCAATTTAAAACACAACCAATAGATCCAAAGAGATCATAATCAAAACATACATACCAACTCAATGCAAGTAATTGTAAGACATTAGATACCAATTTAGAGCAATTAAAAAGATAGAGTTAAATGCAAGATAGGTAATTTAAAGCATGGAAATATGCATATCATTAAAACATACTAAGTATAATGCCATAGAATAAGGCTATTGGTTGAGAAAGTCTAGTTGATAGGGAAATTACCATCCAAAAACTAACTGTATATTCAGTTAACAATGTTTTTGATAGAGTTTCTGGGTTGAACTTCTTACCAACAAAAACTTTTGGCAAGACCCTATTGGTGCCTATCAGTTGAGTTTCCTTAGGACAAACCCGACCGACAACAACTGCTACCAGAAAGCACATATATATTTCAAAAAAACATGTCTATAGGTATGATAAAAATATAATCAATATTCAAATATGTATAATCAAGTTAGTAATGCACAATGAAAGTATCAGGGGCAGATTTTGAGCAAGAAAGTGATGAGAATCACAATATACCGATTTTGACTCAAAAACCATAAATAAAGTGTATACAAACTTAGAAAAAACAAACAATGATTTGATATGAGTAGGAATAACATTACCTCTGATCTTACAATTTCTTTTCCACTTTTTGCAAACACATACACATCTCACCTTTATTCTTTCATGTAGATTGAGAAACCAATTTTGCAAATCAATATCTCATATCAATCCACTTTGTAAGTGACCTACAAGAAGAAAGATGAAATGGTCCCTGATCATGTTTTTAGGCCCAGAGGGGTTAGCTTAGCAACCGAAATCCTTTTACTCTTGGGTGCCTTCCTAAAAGGACAATATGTAGAATAATGACCAATTTCATTGCAATAGTTGCAATTGTCCTTAGCCTTGGAACTAGAGGATTCTCCATGAAAGATTTGAGGTCCTTTGTATTTGTTACTCCTTTGGCTACTATCTCAACCTATACTATGTCTACCAATTTATTTAGTAGTATGGTGTAGGATATCCTTAAGATTCTTTTTACCACATATAAACTTTTGCAAAGAGGATCTCAAACTATGATTACCATGCATAAGAGAAGTAATAGTAGAAGATAATTGATTAATACATCTCTAGTATGCAAAAGAATGGTTTCTAAGCACAGAGGTATAGTCATATAAGAATCTTTTCCAATATGAAGAGAAACAACATTATTCTCTATACTAGTAGAATTAGAATAAGATTTAAAGACATTGATTTTAGCAAGTAAGGAAGCATTTTATTTTTCAAGCAAAGAGTTCTTAAAAAGATAGACACTATTTTTAGATTCTGTTCCTTGCATAACAAAGTCTTTGTCCTCTTTTTATGTTCTAAGAGCATTAATATCAAGCATGAGAGAATTTAAAAATTTAGTACACTCTTCATTAGAACTAGGCATAAGAGGTTGAGATTCTAGAAATCTAATATTATCAACCAAGTTAGCATTTTCAAGTTTAAGAGAGTCTACTTGACTAAGATAAGTATTGCTTTCTATCTCAAGACCATTGAATTTCAATTCAAGTTCTAGATAAAGCTTTTGAAGATTGTTAACATCATCTTGCAAGTGAATGTTAGCATGCTCAAGATCATCTTTTCTTCATGCAAGTTATCAACAATCTTAGCAAGCTTATTCTTTTTATGCTTATAATACAGAAGAGATGGATGAGTAGCAATAATAATGGCAATTAAGGATTCTTTATCTAAAGAGTTTAGATTTACCTCATTTAAAATCTTCATTTGAACTTGCCATGAGAGAAAAATGGTTTTCTCCACTTTCACTAGAGCTTGATGTAGATGCTCCACTAGAATCATCACTTGAGCTTGAGTTGGAGGACTCACTAGAGCTTTTGTGCCATTTCTCCTTCTTCTTATGCTTCTACTTCCTTCTCATGTGCTGATGGATCTTTTTGCAATGTAGACAATCTTCCTTGAAGTGACTCTTCTTTCCACATTTGAATCATCGAGTGGAGGAAGAAGATTTGCCTATGTGAAGTCTACCTTTGGAGTACATGACATCTTATTCAACTTCAAAGGATGGAGAAGTTTGACTAACAATAGCTTCAACTTGGAATTTTATTTTAGACTTCTTCTATCTCTTGAACTCTTTCTCTTCTTATCTTTCTTATTCCTTTTGCATGTCAAGTCTCACTTCAAAAGCTTGTAGATTTCCTATGAGCTCTTCAATAGGAATTTCACCAAGGCACCCGTTTGGACGGATCATTGAAGAGTACATCTACATTCTTAAATTTTAGGAGTCTAACTACGCCAAAGTCAAATGCTACCCATCATATTTTTTCTATTTGCATAGTTAAAATAGGTATTTCTCTAGTAAACCTACTAGCAACCCAGGGTACATGGCAGAACTAGTGATGAGATGCCGGATAGTAGAAGAGGAATGGTGGAAGAACTAGTGGTGGAAAAGGGACATGGAAGAAATTGATGTGTGGGAGGCAGAGAAGTAGTGACCAAAATGCTCTACTACAAGCCATAGTTCCATATATGGAGGAAGGGTTGAGGAGGAACAGAGGACTGATGGATGAAGGTTGAAGATGAGTCGGAAGTGGCAGAGCAGGACGAGACTATCGAGAAGGAGGCTAGTGATGGATGAAGGGTGAATATGAGTTGGAAGCAGTACAACATGAAGAGACTGCCAGGAAGGAATATAGTGATGGACAGAGGTAGAAATGGAGGAGTCAGAGGCAACATCATGAAGATACGTTAGAGAAGGAGGATAGTGATGGATGAAGGTAGAAAAATTAGAATCGGAGGTGGTGCAGTAGGAAGAGACGACATTGAAGGAGGATAGCATTGGATAGAGATAGAAGAGGAGGAGTCTGAGGTGGGATAATAGGAAAAGATGGCGGGGAAGATCGGAGGTGTAAGAGGTGGAGTGGGAGGCCCAAAAGTAGGAAAAGGTGTTAGGGAAGCAGAATTATTAGTAAGGAGCAGGGAAGGATGAGTGGGGACTGGAGTCCATGTGTTGTGGTCATTCCAATTCACATCGAAATTGGCATGATTTCAAAGGCTATAGCTGAGCATGTGAGAATACCATTCTGGAAATGCAGGTGATCACAAACTACTTCACAAAATATCCAAACCCAATCATTATAATCAATGATATTTAGAATTTCATGTTTAACTACAATCCCCCAGTGAAATACAGTACCCAAACGACCCCCAAGTGAATTTGCTTCTTCAATGATAGTCACCTTTGTATGCCACCATTTGGGAAGAGACTGAAGAATCTTCCAATTTATATTTCCTTGATCCATAGGATGACCTAATATGGAAAGACCATTTATAATGGTGCTGAGACTTGAGTACATTTCAACTACCCTTTCCTCCTTTCTCATCTTGAAGTTTTCAAGAAGACCGCTGAGCATATAGACTCTACTTTCCTTCACTTGCTTTGTCTCCTCATAAGTGACACATAGATTTCTCCATATCTCATAGGCCGTATCACAAGAAGAAATCTGATTGAACTCGGTGGAGGAAATAGAGGCATAGAGGATGTATATGACTCTTGCATTCAAGGTTACTTTCTTCAAAGTAGCCTCTTCCCATTCTTCTACATTTTTCTTTGATTTCTTGTATGGAAGATCCATTATTCTCCATAGCTCAAGACTTGATCCTTGGATGTAGAATTGTATTCTTATATTCCAATAGAGGAATTTTCTCCTATCAAAGATTGGAATGTTGATGTAGTATCTCCCACTTTGATAATCATCCATCTTCTCCTACTTGTAGAAGTATTGCTTGTAGAAGACCCACTCTGTTACCAATTTTGGGATCCATAATGGGATCTAGAGGAGGGCATGAATAGAGATAAAATCACTTAAAAAATTCATTAGACCTTCAAGTTATATTCCAATATAATGTTGCATATATGAAATTTGAGTGAAACTAAACAAGAATAGCAAGGGAGAGAGAGAGAGAATGAAGAAATACAATATAACACAAGTTATTTGTAGTGGTTTCAACCTCTAAACTAGGAGATGTACATCCACTACCTAGAGAGGTCAACCTCTGGGATTTTCAACCATATACCACTCCTTATATTCCATTATAAAAGTTATAACATACGAACTCCCTTTTTAAGATCAAGGGTACCTAGCCTTCCCTTTAAGGACAAGGGAGCCAATAACCTTACAAAGACTTACCTATTCATGACCAAGAGTCTTCTAACTTACTAAGGACTTACCTACTCTTGCAATGAGTCTTTGGCCTTCTCCAAGGACACACCTACTCTTGAAACAAGTCTTCCACCTTCAAGGATTGACCCATTGTTGTCTTGAATCTTCTACCTTTGACTTAACCTTCACCAAGGGACTCCTTCCCTTCTTCTTCTTCACCTTTCTTAGCCAAGAGAGAGAATCTTTATTTTCATGGTAGAAAGAGATATTGGGAGGTGGAGGAAGTGAGAGACTCACAAGATATACATGTAGTACTAGCTCTCTTACAAATCTCCTACTCACTCTAATGGATGTATCAAGTGATCAAGCTCAAGAGAGTGGATGGAGTCTCTTAGAGGTAAATCTCTCTACACTATAATATAGGGACCTTCATAGTGCTTGGATAATCATGGGATGAAACCCAAGGGGTTTTTTTTATAGTTAAGGTTTCTTACTATATAGTAGAGACACTTAGGATCAAATTCTAGCCATTTTGGGTGTTGCGAATATATTTTCAATGTGAGAAACACTCTAATGGCTATAAACACTTTTCTGCACTTTTCCATACAATGTTTTCGGCTGACTTATCTTTTGGAAAACTCAACCGACAACACTATAAGACAAGCTAAAGTGTAGGGTGTTGGTCAAGTTTTCACCAAGACAAACTCAATCGACAATGGGCATTTCCAAGATCCAGACATGCTGTTGGCTGAGTTATCACTAGGACAAATTTGGTTGATTAAACAACCTACAATCACTTTTGAAAAATGCCCAAAATGTATTTATATATTCAATTTGAGTGCTCTAAATTTTCATTAAGCTAAATTACAAGTCATACAATCATTATAAGGGATTTACATCAAATATCTATGGAGAAAACTATCAATTCTTTAATTTTGATATGTATGACTTAATTTCTCCAAGTTAGGATGCACACATTTAGGCATTTTGAATGCGTCTTATCTAATGTGAAATCACTCAAGTAGAATCATTAGACACAAATAAGTGGATTGGTTAGTCATCATCAAAATAAGGGTTTGATCAATTTAGACCTTGAGTCAACATGTAGGTCCACTGATGCACAACAAGCAAGACTGCTTTGACTCTCCTCCTATGTACCCATGTTTATAGGAGTCTAGATATTTGATCACTCCCATTAGACGTTTTAGATCCAGATGTGGTATTGATGTTAAAGGCTTAGGATCCTGGGCATGCTTCTAACTCTTGTACAGTAAGACCGTAGCTAGATGTGATGCTTTCACATGATGTGGTACACCTCATGTGGGTCCAGTCACATAATAAATAGATTAAAGATTATGTGAATGGATTTAGTTTATCCTTTCACTACAATCAATATTAGATCAACTGCCATACTGATTGAGCTAATCGATTTATAGTTTTAAATCTGCCATGCCTACATGCTTTCATATTCAAGTTCTATAAATTACATACATTTAAATTATCATGGTTACTTGTTGATTTTCTAGGCACTAAGCCAGTAGCTCATCAACCTACTGAAACATTTTTCAAGTAAAGGACCAACTTCAACACAAGAGTCTGAAGCTTTTTTTATCAAAACTAGAGAAAATGTCTTATGAAGAAGTAGTTAGATTAGCTAGTCGGTCTCTATCCTTCCTTTCAATCATGGGAAGGAGTGAGTGAGATAAGATAGTAGTTTGTAATGATTTGTACTCAATGTATATAAAATGAATACTCTTTCTTCTATCTGAAAGTATCTATTATAATAGTCAATGTTAATGATATTTGATGTTTCTAGTTGAAATAAATCAACGATTCAGCAAGTTTCTTTATGACTAATGAAAAAAAGTTAAGGTGGTTTATATCATATGATAATGTAATGACCCTGACCTAGGTTATGAGGTAATCCTATTTGTGTTGGCTAAGTAAGTTGCTTAGAACTTTAATATGATCCTATAAAGTGTTTTGTTATCACGTGACACACTTATGTTCCAAGTTTGGTCATGATTAAATGCTGTTTGAGCAATGTTCCTTTGTTTTGGACCAAAATGAAATTTACCCAAGTTGAGGGATTATATTGAAAAATGTCAAATGTTGAAAATTACTTAAGTGTTTTAGCATCATAAGGGAGATAATGATGCAAGGTGGTGGCTTGTAGAAAGCCTAAATTCCAAGTTTGAACTTGTTTGAATAATGCTAGTGCATTGTGCACCAATTTTGGTACAAATTGTAATTTACCCAAAATGTAGGGTTGATATGTAAATTACCACCTCTAGAGTGTCCCTATTCCCTCCTAGTATCATGTATAGGTGAGAGAAAGAAGGAGAAACCATGTTTGAATCAATTATGAGTGATGGTAATCTTGGTGATGAAATGACCAAGAAAAGGGTTGAATATGAAACCTTAACTTGAGTTGTATCAAGTTGAAAAGCTTATATATGAGTGCCTATCGGCCAAGGAGCCATAGGAGCAGTCCCATATCATTTTGTGGACTCTTGTAAAAGCCCATGACGTGCAAATCACCTCAAGGAGGTGAAGTGTATCAGGTTACAACTTCCTTAGAAAAGTTGTATCGGGTTGTGGATAAAGTGGTGATTTAGTTGATATATTTTATTCAAAGGGATAAGTAATGGACGAAAATTCATCCCTAGATTATCCTCAACTATTTTTCATGTCAAGATAAATGTTTATGCATGCATGTAAACGTGTAATCCATGCATGGACACGTGGCACCTACTAGCTCAAATTGATGACACCTCATTTTTACACTCCTTCATGAACAACAAGTATATATACCCCTAGTTTCACCCCTTAGTGGAATGTTTCAAATATTACCACCCTGCTCCCCTAAGGTATCGTAAATAGGGTCCTTGTATCGTGCAGGAGTGAAGTGGTATCGTGCATAGGGCCTTGGATAACATCCATAGCAAGATCATATCGGTCAAATAAAGTGGTATCGGCCAAGAAGGGTGATATCACCCATAGTGAAGTGTTTTGATCATAAGTGAGTGGCATACCATGCAAGTGAGTAGAATATCATGCATGGGTGGTGTAATATCGTGCAAGAGTAGTAGGGTATCATGAAAATGTGATAAGGAGCAAGAAGGAGCTCATACTTAACCCTAAGGTGAGGCAATGATCATCTTCAACCTTGAATTGAAGCATGCTTTTAGGGTTATGATCTTCCTTTCTTTTCTTCTTCACCAATTGCTTATCCATGGTGATTCCTTGTATATGAAGGAGTTGTGACCATGGCAATTTGATAAGTTAGCTTCAACCTTAGGAACATGGAGCTTTTGAGTTTGGAGCTTTAAAGTTGTTCTTAAGGTGGGTTATATAACTTGAACTCAACCATGTTATTATTCATCACCTAAATTGTTATACTTGATGAACTACTTTTAATTCCGAAATTTTCTGAAATAGTTGATGACATTATGAGTTCTAGTAGTTTATTAGACCTGTTTCCATGAACTATAACAGTTAGAACGAAGGTCTAGAGCTTTAAGAAGATGGTATCACCTTATAAAGTGATATCGGGTTCATGCACACAAGTAGGAACCTCTAACCCAATATGGTGATGCACCTACTTCACGAAAATGATATGGATATGATTTTATACTTTTTTGCACAATATGGTGGTGTAGTATACACCTCATGCATGGTATGAGGTCAAGAAAACACCTCAAAAACAATATTGGGTTAAGCACACACCTCTCTGCCCGATATGGTGTGAAGCACACACACACCTCTCTTCCCGATATGGTGTGAAGCACACATACACCTCAAAAGTGATATGGATCAAGCATACACCTCTTTTCCTGATATGGTGTGAAGCACACACACCTCAAAAGTGATATGGAAGCACACACACCTCAAACCCGATATGGAAGCATACATACACCTCAAGGGTGATATGTTAAGCACACATACACCTCAAACCCAAGATGGTAAGCATTCATACACCTCAAACTCGATATGGTAAGCACACATACACCTGTAAGGTGATATGGGTTGCAAGCACACACCTCATATGGTGGAAGCACCTCAAAACCCATATGAAGGAAATCACCTTAGATGCAATGTACTTGATGAAGTAACTCATGAAATGTCTTATATCAAGTCATACATTAAGAGGTATGGAGTTTAATGAATATTGATTAAGTAGGATAATGTACCTTGAAGGTCGAGCCAACTTAATAAAGTATGAAGTAGTCAATATCCTAGTAAGGATAAGAGAGAAACTCATACTTTGTGTTGATAATCATTTAATGATAAATGATGATAATAAATAAGTATGATTGAATACTTATGATATTAATGTATGATCCTAGATGTGTGGAGCAATGAATTAGGGTTTGGATTGATAATATGAATTTGAAACCCTATTCGGCTATAAAGGGAAACCCTAACCCTAATAGTTGTTGCCTCGTGAGAAGTGACAAGATGTTTAATGGCCTTGTGAGCCATGCAAATAGTTGTTGCCTAGTGAGAGGTGACAAAATGTTTAATGGGCCTTGCGAGCCATGTGATTAGTTGTTGCCTAGTGAGAGGTGACAAGATGTTTAATGGGCCTTGTGAGCCATGAGAATAGTTGTTGCCTAGTGAGCGGTAACAAGATGTTTATAAAAGTGTCATCTCAGAAATGATAATGTTCAAATAAACTAAGAAATGGAAACTTAGTAACATAATATTAATAATAAATGGATACAATAATAATAATGAAATCTTAATCACACATGCTTTATGGTTATAGCCAAATAAGGGCTATAGTGTTTTCAATATGCTCAAAGGAGATAAGAGGAATACTTGTATTATATAAAGGAAGTGAATAAGTATGATGGCTTGGCCAAGGTATAATGCCTAGTGAAGGTGATGTGGTATTAAGTGATGAGTTGCACAGGATTGGCACAGTCTAATGCCTGGAATAGATGCATAGGATTGGCATAATCCAATACCTAGAATAATGTCACAGGATTGGCATAGACCAATACTTGGAATAAAACTACAGGATTGGGAAAACCCGATGCCTGGATACAACACTCACATGATTGGCATAGACCAATACCTGGAATAAAACTGTTACAACACTAAATTTTGGGTTCATTTGCTGAGAAATGTAATTTCTCATATTAAAAATAAATGAACAAATAATGAATGAATGCATGGTTAAAATAGCCTTGTTTATTTATTTATGGGCTTTATTGGCTATTGGGCCCAATAACAAAGAAAGGACAAAAGAAACTCTATTAATAAGTAAATAAGAAAATAGAGGAAAGAAAAGTGTTGAAACCTGTAGAAGGCAAATAGAAAAAGGGATTTCGTGCTTCTTGGATTCTTTGGGTTCCAAGGAGTCCAAAATTTCATAAAGAATACAATAAGAAAAGAAAAGGTCAAATGAGTATTTCCTTGTTAATAAAGAAATTGAAAACATTGATGAAATGTGGAAAACAAGTAAAAAGAGGCGCAATTGAGTTATCCTTAGTGGGATTTCGTATCCCAAGGATTCCTGATGTAAAAAGGGAAAACCAACAAGGAAAACTAAAGAGAAATAAAGAGAAAACCTCAAAAAGAAATATTTTAATAAGAACTCAACAACATAATGTGAGATAATGCATATTAATGCATTTAGAAGGATAATGAGTATTCCTTAAAAAGGAATTTCGAATTATTTGAGTTTCTTGGGATCCAAGGAGTCCCAATGAAGAAAGATGAAAAAGAAAATACCAAATTTGCAAAATATAAAGATAATGTGATACATTATTAATGGTTTTTGTGATACTAATAAAAATGAAGTATTTTCTGTTAAGGAAAACTTAATTTCGAGGCCAATGGATTAAAATCCAAGGGCAAGGATATTAAAAGTGATAATTCTCGAATTTATTAATAACCAAAGCATAAGGATTATCAAGGAGGTAAAGAGGAGAGAGGAAGGTTTCTTCTCATTGAAAGAATAGGAAACCAAGTTGGGAAAGGACTTGGTTGCTTCATGGGTAAGCCTAATGGGGCATGGATACTCACCTTATATAAAGGGTTAAAGGCCAGGGTCGAGTTGGAAAAGAATCCCACGCACTCCTCTCTTTCCTTCTTCTTTCTTTCTTCTTCTTTATTTAAAACCCTAGTATGGAGGGGTAGTGTAGACATGGAACCACGAGGAGCTTCTGAACGATCTTGATGAAGGTAGGATGCACCCACGACGATCTAGGGAGATCGGCCATCCTTCCCTGCCCCCCAAGCACCTACAGCAGCAGCCGCACGGCTGCAACACAACTGTGGGTCGCAGCTCTTCCCAGCCCTGACCAGCTGTGCTGGTCATGAGCTAGCTGGCGCCCCAAGGGCGGCAGAGGGCTACGGAGCTGAGGAAGGGGTCGGCGGCAGCCATCGGCTCAGGGAAGAGGAGAGGAAGTCGCACCCTGCATGGCTAGGGCAACACAGCAACACCTGCGAAAGGTTGAAGACGGCTTGCAGCCGTTGGACGAAATCGCCCCCAAGCGCGCAATGGTTTGACTCAACTATAGAAGGGCAGAACATTCTTTCGATTATGTTTTCAGATCAGGCGGGTGTGTTTCATGGATGATGAGCGACATGTCTTGCTCAGATTGGCCGAAAGGTACATTTTCTTGCATAAATCATAACTAGAGATTGGTAGCTCCGATGGAAATATGCAAAACATGAAAATTGATCAGGAGAACATGCAGAATTTAATAAAAATATAGTTGAAGACAAATTCTGATTGCAATTCAAAAAGTATGCAAATATACCATCTTTAATGATTTAATTAATGCAAAACCCAAATCGTTGGTGATTAATGAATTAGAAAGGGTTTTAATGGATGATTAAAGTTAATACTAGCCTATTAATGATAAAAAGGAACATTAGGAACAAAAAGGACGAACTTTTCATGTAATTCATTTGATTTAGAGTTCCATATACATGAATATACTTTAGTGGGCCTTGAAACCCTAATGTTGACTAATTCAACTATTAATGGCTTTAATTGATTAATCTCATGATTAAAATTGGAATATGTTGAATCTAATCTATTTCGAGAATTAAAGTTCCTAATTTGTGGATAAATGCCCTAAATGTAATAATTAGGGTTTTCTCATGAATAAAAGGTGGAATTAATAGCAAATCAAGTTCATATGTGTTTTGGACCATAACGAACTTTGAGTTGATGATAAATGCGTATAATGATCTTGTCATGGATTAAAAGGATAAAAATAGTAGCTTTAATAGAAGAGGCTTAATAAGCTTAATTAATGAATAATTATGCCTTTAATTCGGAATTGAGAATTAGATGTGGAAATAACTAGGGTTTGTGATCAATTGTGTTAAATTAATAAAAGATGAAGTGAAACCCTAATTGCAAAGTAAACCCTAAAAAGGGCTAGTAACCCTAGGTCACGATTAGGCCTATTAGATTTGTATACCATGATTCATGATAGAAAATATTGGATGAATATTTCAGGATAAAATTGTGCTTGCTTGATTTACTCTAGATTACTTATTTGCTTGGAATTGTTGATTCTGCAAAACAGGTATGTGGTTACGCTTATGACTACCCGAATCAGTTTTCTGGGATTTTATCGATGTTTCCATCATGGATTGAATTAAACTGTTGGATGTATTTAATTCATGCAAAGTATAATGTGAATATGACTATCACATAAGATATGTGCCTACTAGCTCAGATCCTGGTCCCCTCTGTGGCTTAAATAGTTGACCTAGTAAATGGCTACCAATGGGGTAGGTCCATCAGGTCATTAGATGACTTAGTAAATGGCTACCAATGGGGTAGGACCATCAAGTCATCATGAGTTAGATATTGGGCTACCTTCGAGTAGTGCCATGCGACTCAACCCTAGATATTGATCTACCTGTTAGGTAGGATCATACGGGGTTTAATAAGGAACTACCTAGAGAGGAGTAGTATCTCAGTCCACTACAGGGACAACACAGAGATAGGGGATAGGAAAGGATTGAGTAGTATGGTTTAAAACATAATCTTGGTTGTTAAATGATAATTGGCTGATTACTTTGTTACTGTAGTTGCACAATTTTGTTTCCCCCACATACCGGCTTCTTGCTGACCGACGTTTTGTTTGTCGGCATTTTAGGTACAATGAAAAGAACAAATAGTAAAGTGGCATATGTGGAATTAAATGAGAAGTAACGTGCACAGGAGGATTAGTTAGATTAGTATCTTCTTGGATAAAAGTTTAGAAATCCCAGATTTTAAAAGGTAAACAAAGTTTTATTTTATACCAATTTTCAGTTTAGTTGGTAAAGTTTATTAATTGTTATTGATTATTTGTCGAACCTTTGATCCTGTTAATTGGATAACGACACTGATCTTTCGGTCTCCCTTAATTGGGGGTTATCGAGAGGTGGGGTCGTTACAAAAACTATAGGATTGGGAAAACCCGATGCCTGTATACAACACTCACAGGATTGGCATAGACCAATACCTGGAATAAAACTACAGGATTGGGAAAACTCGATGCCTGGATGCAACACTCACAGGATTGGCATAGACCAATACCTGGAATAAAACTACAGGATTGGGAAAACTCGATTCCTGGATACAACACTCACATGATTGGCATAGACCAATACCTAGAATAAAACTACAGGATTGGGAAAACTTGATGTGTGGATACAACACTCACATGATTGGCATAGACAATTACATGGAATAAAACTATAGGATTGGGAAAACCTGATGCCTGGATACAACACTCACGGGATTGGCATAGACCAATACCTGGAATAAAACTACAGGATTGGGAAAACCCGATGCCTGGATGCAACACTCACATGATTGGTAATAACCCAATACCTGGTTGTTAATCACAGGATTGGTAGAGTCCAATACCTGGCTATTAATCACAGGATTGGTAATAACCCAATACCTGGCTGTTAATCACATGATTGGTAGTAACCCAATACCTGGCTGTTAATCATAGGATTGGTAGAGTCCAATACCTGGCTATTAATCACAAGATTGGTAGAGCCCAATACTTAGTTGTCAATCACAAGATTGGTAATAACCCAATGCCTGACTGTTATCACAGGGTTGGTAATAACCCAACACCTGGATGTTATCAAAGGATTGGCATAGTCCAATACCTAGAATAGTTGCACATGATTGGAAAAGATAATACATGGATAGATTATGATGATGTATATTCACATGACTAGTACAATTCAATATCTGGTTAGCAGATTGGCTGAGGCCAGTAGACAGAAATGAGAATGATTCATGGATGACATACCATGATAATGAGCACTACAAGATAAGCTTGAGATATTGATATAGTATAATGGGTAAATGACATACATGTTCTTCATATTCCTTGTAAAGTGAATAGATGAATTACTGCTCTATCATAGATAGTTGCAATGCTTTAAAAGATGAGAATGTTCTAAACTGCTTATCCTCTGCTTAGTTTAATACTATTTACTTGTGATAATAACATTTTTGGCAGAGAGTTATATCTCTCGCTGGGACAATTGTCTCACCCCGTGGGATCCACATTTTTTTAGGTGGACGTGTACAAGGGTGATTGAGACCGTACTGTAGAGAAAGAACAACAACAACAGGGACAATAGTGATAACTCAAGTTGAGTGTACTGTCTGTCGGGTCTTGTAGATAGAAGTCCTATGTGTCGTCTCTGTACTCTTAGGTCCTTGGATTTAGTACATGTTGGTTTTATGAACAATCTAAGATTTTGGCTTATATGCCTCGAGGTTTGCTGCTGCTTTAAGTATTTGTTTTGAGAAAGCAACTATTATATGTTGTCCTTGAGAAGAAATGGTACAATGTATGTACAATATATGATCAATGTGAATATCATGTTTTGGTTATTCCTTAAAGAGTTTTCCTAGAAATGAATCTCTTTGCAAAAATGGTTTTAATTTTTAGTGATTTTTATTAATATGTTGTTTTTGTTTATTCTAGTTAATTAGTAACGATTTGTTTGTCAGTTTGGTGACTGTCATTACAAGTTTGGTATCAGAGCTTAAGGTTCACTGCGTCTACAGAGACATAGGAATAAGGTGTTGAGCATGTGTTAGTGTCCTCTGATATACCCTATAGTGACTTCCGCTTATGCAGAAGAAAGGGTAAAGTTTATAAATGGCTAGGGAACACGAGGAACACATTACTAAGAGCAATGTTGTTGCACCAGGAGAGGGTGGAAGGGATCAGGAAAGAGAAGAATAAGTGCCTAAGAATTCCCATCTTGACCTAATCAGGATAGAGAATCCTACTTTTTATGCTCTTGTTGGGCAGGTTAGGACAATAGTGATGCATATAGTAGACTGGATACTAGCATTACAACCTAGGTTACCAGCCCTCAATGCAGAAACTTTGGGTTCTGAAAGGGTTCCTGAGTGACATAGGCATGTTGGAACAGTGGAAAATGTAGGAAGGATTAACATATGGCAAGAAAATAGACTCTTCCATAAGTGTAGACAGATAGTACATATGTGATATAATGCCAAGGAGGGGAAATAAGCTGAAAATTAAGGAAAGGTGTCTATAATTCTAGAGACATTTGCCTAGTTGTTCCAAAAAGCCAACATTTTTGGTACCACCAGTACAATAAATGCCTAGTGCACCAGGGTAGTAGTCACTAAGTAAAGGAAAAAGTCCTAACTTCCCCCCTGTAAGAACTCCTGACTTAGCTGCTATATCGGTAATTAGACCGATAAGACTATGGTACGAGGATAAGGCATGTTATAGATATATACATGTTGAGCATACTAAACCCTTTTTTTCAAAAAGAAGGGAGGAAATGACCCAACAACCGAGGCAGACTCGACAAGGATTATGAAAGTTACAACCCAAAAGTGTAAAAAGGCAAAAGTAATAATATGAAATAGCTTGACTCTATGCTTGAGTCAACCTAAAGTGGTAGATGACTTTGAGGAATGACAGTCAGATAGAGCTTTCTCATTCTAATATGCCTTCTCTAGATTTTATTTGATAAGTATAAGAAGGTTGTTGTTGTTGAGATTCCTTTAATTAGTCCTATGAGGACATAAGGAAGAGATAAGAAGGATGATAACTTATATTCAGTCCAATATTCTCTTATATGTTTTGAAATTTCTCGTTTCGTGAAGGAAGAGAAGAGATGTAAAAGAAAAACCCAGAGAAAATTTGGGATACTAAATAGTAAAAATTTAAAAAGATGAAACATAATATAAAACCAATGCATACTACCTAATTTCAGTTCTTGAATACCCTGGTTAGGTATTCATCTATTGAAGATAAGGTAAGTATGATACTCTTAGATTGCTATCTTTCTGATTACTTTGATCAAGTAGTCATTTTGAGACAATCAAAAGAGCATAATGAAGTCAAATATGTGGCATGGATATTTATACCACATCCTAATTGATATATGGAGAAATATGAGTTAATCATAAATCAATTTATAAACAAAAGAAGATGTTAAGTATAATGTATACCTTGGTCTGAGGACCTAGGTGTAATAGTTACCTGATGAGAGGTAACAATGTTCAGTGATGGACTGAGGGTTTGAATACCCATATCTAGTAATAATGATTATGATAATACCTAGAGGTGGTGACATGTAATCATCTCTATAATTCCTATGCTGATGGCAAGGAACCTAAGAGGAAACAAGATTGAATGACACATGAACAATTGAAAGTTCATGTAATACTCGAAGAAGGTGATAATCTCTTTTCTTTAATAAACAACCCTGAATAATGGTGGGGTGATAAAAATGACTATGTTTCCTTGTGCTCTTTCTATTCCGAGACATGAAAATCAAGTAAGTCTTATGACACTTGATGTGCATGAGTTAGAAGTGTTCTATGGATGGATACTTAGAAAAGCATCAGCTAGTCTTGGATTTTAGTTCCAAGACAAGCATATGTGATAAGTAATACATTTGGTCTTGGTAAATAACAATAGAGGATGGAAATGATGATGATGTGATGTGTTTTTGGTACAAATAATGGATACCAAGGTAAAGAATCATAGTATCCAAGAACTTTCAATGATATGAGAAAATGGGAACATGACTCCTCATAAGAAGTAATGTTTGGTTACCTAGAAGGGCCAACTTTGAAATTTGTCCAGTTACATACTTTAGTATGGATACCATATGTTAGGGGTTTATGCCCTGCATAAACATGACATCAGCAAAGATGTATGAGTCGAAGGAACAATTGTAAATTTTTTTTTGGGAAAAGTTGATCAAGCTAAAAATAATTTCTTAGAATATCTCTATCTAGATTTGTTAAGGCAGCTTATACATAACATATAGAGATACCTCTGATGTGGTTCTTCTTAATAAGTAGCCTCTCCTTATGACAAAAAAAATAAATAGCTAAAGGGATAATTGATACAAGTCATAAGAAAGTTTAGTGTTGTGTCAGCATATTTGAGTGGCACACTAGATGCACGATAATACTTATAGTCCCAAGTGGGTGACATAACATAACTCTGGTCTTTCCTTGAAAGTGAAATGCTAAACTGAATGAGAAGTATGGAAGACTCCCCAAAATCAAGAATCTTGTCACATAATGTTGTAAGTTGAGAAAGGTGACAAGTCAGTGAGGTTTGACACCTGATGTGACACCCCACCATCACACAGACTACGAGATGACATGCGAAAACCAGCGGAACCCGCATGTTACCGAAAACACTGGTTAATTAAAACCGATTGCGGAAAGCATGCATGAGAGAACTTTTACATCCAGATCTTGCAGAGAAAGCATGTTATAAAAATATTTACAGGCTTTGATATATGTCCACAGCTTATTGGAACCAGCCGTACAGTTAGCACCAGAGTTCAACACCTGTTTATACATACATAACGGCCACGTACGGACAACAGTAGGATAAACTAGAATTACAATAGCTAGTCATCGTGAAACGTCATCGAACACCTCCGAGGACCTGAGAGTACAGGGATGATGACTCTAGGATTCTACTACAAAACCACCAAAACAACAACATGTCCACCTCTTGCCTTCTACTTCTCTTCTTCCTGCTCGGCCGCAACCTCACGACCACCACCACATCTAGAGAGATCACCTAAAAAGGGTGTAAACCAGTGGGGTGAGACACACGGTCCCAGTGAGAAACATAACTCCCCTCCAAAACTATAAAACCTCTGAAGGTTAAGGCAACAACAATAGTAAACTGATAAAGCTTATAACAAGAGCATCATACTGAGTAAGGCTATCATTACCATCACTCTTACCAAGATATCCAGGAGGCATATAACCAAGCATTTCTTTATGGAACATGATTGAAAAGATAAGATTTATAAGAAATTATCACAGAATATAAGGATCATACACATAACTGCAAGGTATAACTAGATCATCTATATAAGTACAAGGCCTCAATCAATATTCTGTGTTTTGCTCTAAGCAAGATATACTATTCGGCTGGATTACATTTTATTATGCCCTGAGGAAGTGAGCCTTCCCTGCTCAAATCTAACCATTGGCTGCGAAGCTCGATCCGGTGCCATACAAGGTCTAAGGAGATCCGGACTCCATTACCTCACCTTCTCGTGGTCAGTACACGAATCATCAAGCAAGATCGCAATCTTATGCTTATAGGGACTCAGCCTCTGGGCCAACTCTGCAAGCTACCCATCTCTCTAGCTCACCTCATCACAGGTGCTAGTACATACATCCGAGCCATGAACACATCATGCTCATCATCACATATCCCGAGCCATGGGTCTGTTCACCATGCTCCATATATCCTGAGTCTGCAACCACAGTTGCACTCAATTCCTCCTATTTTAGGCTAGGGGAAACCTCGCATATTCAACAATATGCGGTCCAGGTAATCTCACAGGATAAACTTGTTTCACCATCACCATGATACTGACAATGATGGATCTATGGCTAGGGCAAACTACATGATATGTTCATCTATAATTAATTAGTGTATTTTAAGCCAATTGTTGAGGCAACCAAAGTATAACATAGCCTTATAGAATTACATCATTATTGCCATCATCATACTGTCCTGGGACCTCAATCCCTCATGATATCAACCACTGCCTCTCAAGGCATCATCATCATGCAACAACATGCTGGGAACGCATCCCTTATCTCATCATCAGAGGATAACACCTCAACTAGGCACTCAACCTTATATCAGGTCCTCAGACCTATCATCTTGTTATCTCATTATCACATGGTGCTACTCGAGCACATACATCTCATAGCTCTTACCAGGATGTGAATCCACATAAAAATACCTGCATGGTTAGTATACACATTCATAGAGATAACTGAAGTCATCATGGATTAACATGATTATCATGCTACCAAGTATAAAGCAACATCCATGAGTATATTACGCATAATCTGTAGAAAGCATAGTTTCATCATCAATCATAAGCATATATCATGCTCCATACATGTGATCATAATCATGAGCCACATCATCATGTGAAGCAACATCATATGCTTCCAAGCTTCCTGGTTCACAACCTATCATTGTAACCCATTATCATATATACATGATTCAAGGTGATTACATCATATCACTTGTATTATCATTATTAATAGAGAATGTAACCCTCACCATAGGTATGGCAAGTGGCGCCAACCCTCACCAAAGGGTGTAACGGCTAGGGTTCCAACCCCTAGAGCACTTGTGCCATCATATCGACCAACCACGCTTCAACCTATCATGCAACCAGCTCACAAGGTGTCAGGAAACCAGATCTAAGGATGAATCGTGCATCATCAGCAGGGGCTGTCAGCCAAGGGCCTATCGTGCATAAGAAATAGGGTTAGGGTTATAGTTCTATCAGTCCACTCTCTCAACAAGAAACATGTCGGCCAAGATCATGATGCCCAATACGCCCTATCATTTAACCATACCCACATCGTCCAAGGGACCCTCATGACGGCCAAGGTACTCTATCGTCCAAGGCATCCTATCATCCGCGAGCATGGTAACCACTAAGGCACCATATCGGCCAACTCACTTAGGGTATGATGGATGAACACAAACCCCATACTCGACATAAGGTTACCCACCTTACTCATATCGCCCAAGGAAGGGGCCAGGGTGTCGCCCACCTATAACAAGCAACCCCACAAGAAGATCTATCGTCCAACTAGGTAAAACATCTCCTATCGTCCAAGGACTATCACAAGGTGTGCCATGCAGAACACACATCAAGGTGTATCGCCCAAGCTCCAACTCCAAAAAGGGTATTGGCCAATCTCAACTAGGCATATCGACCAAAGGTACAACCCAAGACAAGGCCATCAGGCAACACTACTCCAAGGTCATATCGTGCAAGGCACAACCCAACATGGTCATCTTCAACCTCAACCACAAGGGCACCAAACCCTAATTGATCAAGAAGGTCGTCTCACCTCTCAACAACCAAGAGAGAGTGGTTTTGCACAACCTCTATCACCAATCGAGCAACCACAAGGATCAACCTCAACTTAGGTCATCACATATCCAAGAGCTCACCTCTCAAATCCATGGTGAGAGGAGGGTGTTGCTCAAGCAACTGGAATATAGGCTCACCTCTCAACTTAAACGAGAGAGGGGTATTTCCCACATCACTAGAGCTCAAACTCACTTCTCAAAAACAAAGGAGAGAAAGGGGTATTGCCCCAAAAGAAACCCTAAACTATGGTTCGGCCAACTAGATCCAAAGGTATGTATACATCAACAATAGCATGCTCACCATATCCATAAGATCAACAACATGTACTAGAGCAAGAAACATAACATGCATGGCTGATCATCCACATATATAAATCATGCAACATAGAGAAGGTAGTATAGCTAGGGTTAGAAGTTATGTAACCCGCCTTAAGCAATCTCTTCAAGATCCAAAGCTCCAAGCTTCTAGCTCCTAGCTCCAAGCACACCACTTTTAGCCACCTCAAGAAAAGGAGCAAGAACCATAACCACCATGACCGAAGAGTAGGCAAGATGGAGAAGAAGATGCTAAGGAGAGAGGGAAGATGCTTACCAAATAACAAGACCCACCTAGGGTTCGGCCACCAAGCTAGAGGAAGAAGAAGAGATCTCCACCAAGGGGAAAGGATCATCCACCAAGCTCTCCAAGGAAGGTGTGTCGTGCACCCAAGGAGGGAAGAGCAACAAAAGAGCTAAAGGGTTCCCAAGGAAGAGAAAGGCAAGGAATATATAGATGAGGGTCAAGGTTAAACCAAGGCAAGGTGTCACCTTACCAAGGGACACTTGTCCACACGTTTTACCACCTTGCAAACCTCATGCACATGCCATGCCACCACTCAACCAAGGTTCGGCCACATGTCCAAGCTAGGGTGACACAACCAAAGCAAGGAGGTCAAACAAGGTCAAAGGCTGACACACTACTCCACTAGGCCGACACACCCATGGGAGATACCCTATGGCCGACACAGGGCATCCTTGCCCGATACAGGGCTCAACCAAGCAAGGCAAGGCCCGAACAAGGGAAAACAAGGCCCAAAAGAGCTCAACCAAGCCAAAGTCAACTCAAGGCACGAACCCAAACCTTCCTCTAAACCCTAGAGGAAGAAAAGAGAGAGAAAGACATCTCTGAAGGTGGAAAACTTGCTCTTCAACCCTAACTTAGGTTATTTTGTAAGTAGCACCTCCAACTCTCAACAAAATACAAGTAAATCCTAATCACCACTAAAGGTGATTAGCAAGCAATTAAGCGCAAGGTTTAGGCAAAAAAAATAGGGAAAGCCCAAAACGAAGGTCAGGGTCCTTACACCTGAGTTAAATAAGGTATGTGTAATGTTTCTCTAAGTAAGAAAAGTGTTACTTGACACAAATTTGACTCTACAGTCAATAATGAAAAGGACAGTGGAGTATGTGTCCTGTATGACATATTCTATGATAAACCAATGTGAAAGAACTTTGTGTTGATCAAATTTCTATGGAATATCCATGCCATTAATATGTTATGTGTAGACTTGATAATATGATGAATGAATAATATCTGTCTCCCTTTACCTAGGATTTTGGGGACGAAATCTTTGTTAGGGGTTTATAACTTGTAATGACCCTGACCTAGGTTATGAGTTAAACCTATTTGTTTTGGCTAAGTAAGTTGCTTAGAACTTTAATATAATCCTATAAGGCGTTTTGTTATCATGTGACACACTTATGTTCCAAGTTTGGTCCTGATTAAATGCTGTTTGAGCAATGTTCCTTTATTTTGGACCAAAGTGCAATTTACCCAAGTTGAGGGGTTATATTGCAAAAGATCACACGTTGAAAATGCCTTAAGTGTTTTAGCATCATAAGGGAGAGAATTATGCAAGGTGGTGTCTTGTGGAAAGCCTAAATTCCAAGTTTGAACTTGTTTGAATAATGCTAGTGCATTGCACACCCATTTTGGTACAAATTGTAATTTACCCAAAATGTAGGGTTGATATGCAAATTACCACCTCTAGAGTGTCCCTAATCCCTACTAGTACCATGTATAGGAGAGATAAAGAAGGATACACCATGTTTGAATCAATTATGAGTAATGGTAATCTTGGTGATGAAATGACCAAGAAAAGGGTTGAATATGAAACCTTAACTTGAGTTGTATCAAGTTGAAAAGCTTATATATGAGTGCCTATCAGCCAAGGAGCCATAGGAGGAGTCCCATATCCATTTGTGGACTCTTGGAAAAGCCCATGATGTGCAAAGAACCTCAAGGAGGTGAAGTGTATCGGGTTACAACTTCCTTAGAAAAGTTGTATCAGGTTGTGGATAAAGTGGTGATTTAGTTGATATATTTTATTCAAAGGGATACGTAATGGACAAAAATTCATCCCTAGATTATCCTCAACTGTTTTTCATGTCAAGATAAATGTTTATGCATGCATGTACACGTGTCATCCATGCATGGACACGTGGCACCTACTAGCTCAAATTGATGACACCTTATTTTTACACTCCTTCATGAACAACAAGTATATATACCCCTAGTTTCACCCCTTAGTGGATTTTGTCGAATCTTACCACCCTCCTTCCCTACGGTATCGTGCATAGGGTCCTTTTATCGTGTAGGAGTGAAGTGGTATCATGTATAGGGCCTTGGATATTGTAACGACCCCGCCTCCCAGTAACCCCCAATTAAGGGAGACCGAAAGGTCGGTGCCATTATCTAATTAACAGGATCAAAGGTTCAACAAATAGTCAATTATAATTATGAAATCTACTAACTAAATTGGAATCGGGTATAAAAGTAAAACTTTACTTACCTTTGAAAAACTTTGGAAATCTATCTATCCAGAGCTTGAATCTACTCTATCTAATCCTCTTTCCACTTTATGTTTTATTTTCACAATGTGTCACTTTACCGTTTGTTCATTTCAAGGTTGTACCTAAACCGCCGACAAACAAAATGTCTGTCAGTACATCGAAATATACTGGTATGTGGGGACAACCAAAAGTTTGCACATATGGATAACAATCTAATTATCACAATCAAGTTAATTAACCAGCCAATTTACATTTTCCAGTATGACATTCTCCACCACTTTTTCCCTAACCCTCGCATACCCACCTTAGGGTTTCCTTTGCTAATGACCTAAGGCCACCTTCTCAATCCCGAGCTTGGTGCCTGGGGTCACCACTCATGGTTCCCTCTAGTCATGCAATATCATAGGCCACCTTCTCATTCCCGAGCTTGGTGCCTGGGGTCACCACTCAAGGTGTCCATTGGTCTACCCATCTGGGCCAGACCTTTGGCATCATCCATCAGGGTGGCATGTAGGAGCGAGAATACATACTTCTATTATTAATGTGATAATCATAGTGACTTTATAGTTTGCAAGTACGAACATCCAAACTGATAATTTGCATTCAATGCGGTTAACCATCCGAAAAATCCTCAGGAAACTAAGGTGGTTATTCATAATTAACCACATACCTGATAAGCAGACTTGAATGCGGAAATAACTCAATCAATCAGGAATCAAGCAAGCATACACACACAATTTGTTCCTGAAAAAAGGCATCCAATTTCTCTATCATTAATCATGTCATCGTGATCCATTATTCTTAGTTGTCTTTTAGGGTTATTACTACTTTTTAGGGTTTTGACCATAATTAGGGTTTTACTTCCTTTTCATTACTTTTACCTTACTTTTATCGAATATCCATAAAACCCTAATTATCTTGTCATTAAGTTCCTTAAGATCAGGTTTGGACCATGAAAACCCTAATTTTCAGATTACTATATCTTTTCTTTTCTTTTTCTCTAATTTAGGGTTTCTAAACTTGTTAATCAACATATTGAGTTAAAAACCCTAAACCTTGTAATTCTATCATGAAAACAGGTTAAAAACCATCTTAATCATTAATCAAGTAAATCATGTTCTAACTAACATATTTGAAAGATTAAATATATCTTTTATCAACCATTAGGGTTTCTAACCACATATTAATCCCTTTTCTATTCAAAATATGCACTTTTGCCAAAATATACATATTTAGGTGTCCAAACAATTTTTATTGCATTCCTCATATTTTTATGATCATTTTTCATGTATTAATTTTCTTCATCCGAGTTTTCTATTAAAAGATACGATTTTTATAAGAAAACTCCTTTTATTCGATTTAATAGCAAATTCCAGAAAAACGTGGATCGTCTGATCCATGGTCCACGGTCCACTGAGGATCCAACGGCCATGGATGCATGTGCCTTACTTTGATTTAGGTTGTGAAGGATGGAAATGTCCTTACCTTCATTCACCGGTGCCAGGGACAAGGAGGTCTTTTCCTCCGATCTCCTTCAACCTCACAATGAACTCTACGCGCAGAGCATCACCCGCTCCCGGTCAACTCCAGTGTTGACCCTAGGCTCTAGGCCATCGGCGATCGAGATAAGATGGCAACTGCTCTGCCGGGACCTTCCAGATTCGATGGCATTCTTGGATGCCTCGACGGTGCACTAGGTTGTCGGGTCGAAGAAGCTCTCCTTCAGTAGGGTGCGTGGCCTGGCAAGGCTTCTTGGCGGAGGTTTGTACGCAAATTGGTTGCTCTCATCGATTTGCTCCATCTTTGCAGACTCACAGGGATGCTCTGGGGCTATTCACATGGTGTGTAGCCCCCTCTATTTATATTGGTCCACACATGACCGTCGAGAAGTCCTAAAATGGGCAAAACACCTAGAGGCAACGAAACACAAGGAAACTAGGGGTAGATCAACTCAGATTGATCCCCCAGACTTATTGGGAACGTTTGCTGCCTCTGACACGTCTTGGCTTGCAAGAAATCTGATTTGGAAAGCTCTTCTCTATGTTTCTGACTTTCCTTATTTGTCCTGAGGTAGGAGATGATCTCTTGATCATCGAATCTCAATCCCACAGTTAAAAGCTCACACGATCCATTTATTTTAGGGATTTTCAAAAATCCATATCTATTAAACCGAGTGTCCAATTAATTCCAAATTTGGAGGGAAGGTCCATAATGACGTAATCTACCTCTTTACGAAAATTGGGGTCATTATATAAAAGAAAACGTTCCTTTTCTTTAAGTGCAAGATATCTCTTAATTATATATATTTTGCACCTATTTTCTCTTTCCTTTGCTATGAATTTATTATTTTGAGTTCCTTAAACCTCAAGGAACCTTAATGGCTCGAAATACCCCTATTGGGAATATTTCCTTAGCCTCTTTCCTTATCTTTCATCCCTTTTTCTTATTATCTTATTAATGCCTTAATTTGGGGATAACTTGAGAAATTGATATCTCCCAAACCATAACTCCTTTTTGCCTCAAATTTTAAGGGAACGTTTTTGTTGGCATTATCTAGCTTTGTGCGAAATTTGGGAAACAAATTCCAATGAATGAGAAGCCTTCCTTCTCTCCCAAGTTATCTCATTAATTAGTCCAAATTAATTGATATTCCTTTTTCCTTTGTCATTATCTTGTTATCTTGGGTCCCTTGGACCTCAAGAAATCCTAAAGGCACGGATTCCCATATTGGGGAACATCTATTTGCCCTTATCCTTTTATTTATGTCTATTTCACATATTTTCCACATTTTTATCATTATTTTCAATTTCTTTCTTAATAAGGAAATACTTAATGGGTCTTTTCTTTTATTATTGCATTCTCTATGCAACTTTGGACTCCTTGGGACCCAAGGAACCCAAGAGGAGCGAAATCCAACTTTGGATTGTATTCTTTTGCCTTCTGGAGGTTTCCACACCTTTCTTTTTCTCAAAACTTAATTATTCATTTACTAATTGAATTTCCTTGTTATTGGGCCCAATAGCCAATAAAGCCCACAAAGCAATCATCAAGGCTATTATAATGAAATTCATGCCTTCAATCAAAATACATCATTATTTGTTCATTTATCTTTAATATGAGAAATTACATTTCTCAGCAAATGAACCCAAAATTGGGGTTGTAACATCCTTCCCCTCTTATAAGAATTTTGCCCTCAAAATTCCATTAAGCAAACAAACAAACAGGATAAGACTTCCTCATGTCCATCATGGCTCCTATGTGGCTCTACCCTTTTCCATGGTGCTTCCCAAGAACCTTCATCATCTCATATTCTTCCATCTGAGTTCTTCCTTACCTTGGTGTATCGTACCCTCATAGGTGACTCAGGACTTTTCAGTTTCTCAAAAAAAAACTGAATAGGTTCAAGGCTCAACACATGGCTTGGGTACCTCACATAGTGCTCTAGACCAGACATATGGAACTCATCACACATCATGTTATCCTACAGAGTAAGGTTAAACACAACCATCTCCACCAATCCATCTCAAATGGACCCATGTAGCGGGGACTCAACTTTCTCAGCTGTAGCTTAGAGGGGTCAGATTTTCACATCACATATCCTCCCACAGTGAACGGCATGTCAGTCTGCTTTGCATCAGCTCGTGACTCATGTCACCACTGGGCTCCCTCTCAGCCATTACTCAATCAAAGTGACTTCATCGACACACACTGTGGTTCTTTTCTGACCTTCGCGAGGCCTCCTTCACCAACATCATCTTAATGAAGTGGTGACCGACACAACCTCCTTCTAGAACTTATTTCATCCCGATAAAGGCTATGGTGGTTAGCATCACATCCTATAAAGGACAAGAACTATCTCTATGTATCACCTTGAACAAGCACACATGCTCTCATCAGACCCTCTAGTCTGGATCATACTAACCATTAGTTAGGGGTGATAAACTATTCTAACATCGAGTTCTTCATGTATCTACTTCCATACCTCATGGAAGTGAATATTTAGGATATACTAAAAAACTTTGCACTCGCATCATGGTGTAGTTGAACCATCTTTCTATCATAAGTGGTTCAACTGGATCTGTCTCTTGACGATACTCTTTCTTTCTCATGTCATCTAGGTAAGGCGATTTACCATAACCCATATTGCATCTTGACCTTCCTTGGTCTATGGGAGACTCATAACATCCATAGTGATGAACTCCCATTCCCTCTCGTGAACTCTTTATACTTTATATCCTTGCACTGGGTTACTGGTGTTCATCCTTCATCTCCGGGCCACATGCTACATGCATCAGGCATCCAAAGTACTACCATCACTTACTATCTTCGTAGTACCATGGTGTATGATGAACTTAAAATCATGATCTCCTATATGTCACGATTCTTCAAGGTTGATTCCTCAGAAACCCTAAACCACTCTCATTAGGGTTTTATTACCTTCCTATCCAAGAAAGTGCATCTGAGGTTATATCACCATCCTTTCACTACATCAAGGACTAAACTGGCTAACCAAACAACCATTAACTTGTTCAACATATCTTGTTACATATGTGTGTTAGCCAAAACACATCTTCTTTCCAAACATAGAGTTAGCCCAACAACCTCTTCTAGCCAAACTAGGCAGCTACATCTCAACCAGAGCATCCATTACCACTTCTTATGTATTAGGTAATGTTGATGACATACACCTTCCTGTATTTCACTTATCATCACAAACTTGAACTCTAAGCCTATCTTCATTGAGAACACTTTGAGCTCCTCCTCATGGTGATCAAACTCAACCTTGTGATTCCTTGTAACACTTTGCAAAAATCCACCTAGTTCAAGATAAAACATCCTCACAAGATGATCTCCTTAATACTCTTAGTGTTTGTAAACCATCCATGTATTATTCGCTCCATAAAGGTATGTTATCATCTCTATCCTCATACCTTGTAGCAACATTCCAACTCACATCGTCTTTATCCTTGGTGTATGGCATGCGTACTGTCCTATCTCTCACTCCCATAATAAGAGGAAATAAGCATTTGGCTACAGTCCAAATACAGAGTTCTTCCTGTTCCAAGAATAGAGATGGTACATCCCACCTTGCCAGTACACCTTTACAATTAAGTTAAAACATGCCACATATGTCTCTACTTCACAAACGTCTCAAAAACAAAGTTACTTCTATGGAAAACTGGCCTCAAACTTACTTGGTCCAAGCAAAATCCTTGGTCATCTCCTATAGGTCTATAGGGTGCAAGCACTTTGGGGTCATCCCTCTTCCCTTATGCATCCAGTGAGTGCCCTACTCATCCGCCCTTTGGGGCCCATGAGTTCATGAAGGTGATCAATCTCCTAACCCATGGCCCTCAAACGATGATAGCTGTTACCTCCCGACCCTATGGTCATGTGCAACTAGGGAATTAGGAAACTCCTACTTCCATCAGTCTTATCCCTACCTAGACCTAGGATAGACTTAGGATTTTAACATAGTACATGTCCAACTTAGAACCTTACCCAAACCTTCATCATCTCTCTGCATTCCTGGGTTTTCTTTCATCCTTTCACGGGGGTCATGGCGACCTTCCTACCTCGGTCAGGCCCCATACCGATTATATTCACATGCACATAGAGATGGTTATCTATGGGTCTATAGGTTCATTCTCATACCATGTACTTTTCACTTAGCTTCTCAAGATCCTATGAGACCTCTTTAGGTTACCTCAAAACCAACAAAGCTGGTATACACCCTACCAAAGGGTCCCTCTCCCAGGATGGGAGGAAACTACAACTCTTGACAACAAGGTCACAACCATCCTTAGGGTTTACATTCATATGAGCATGCCTAACCCAGCAGCTACTAAGGCACAAGCGGATCACCTATTAAACCATGCTAGGTCACACTCGTTCTCTTTCCTTAACATTAGATCAACTTAGTTGTGAGGGGTTCATCAAACATACCCTTAACTTAAGGGGTTTCTTTTACCTTTACACATGAGAAGTACCATGCTCGAATCTATTAAAACAAAAAAACCTCGTCATGAGCATCAAGTACACTACTTCCCTTCTTAGGCCTAGGAACCCTAGATTCTCCTTTGGGTATCCAACTGCATGCTCAATCTCTTAACCACGAATCAAGCATGTCCAAAGTATGTCATGTACTCCCATGATCCTTTTATATGATCAACACCTCATGGTTGAGTCCTCCTCACAGACAACCAAGTAGGTATAAGGCCTCACAACCTGTTACTAAACCTTTCTAGGTCTAAAGAACTCTTCTTCCTATCTCAGAAGGTAAACATCTATACTATAGGCACATACGTACCAGAAGTCTCATCCTCTCTCTAAGGTTTGGTTCCTCTAAAGGCCACTAAGATGTTATCATCCTCCATGGATCAGGAACAAGGCAACCACTATCATCTACTTAGGTCGCATCATCCTCAACCCTCTGTCGTTCCTTATGTCTTTGAATCTAAGCTTCCAACCTCCTTGCTGGGGTCCTACTTTCTCTCTCTAGAGCTAACTCCACATCCAGCCATACTACTGGAGGTTCTCTCTCCATGAAGGATCAAGCTCACAGACATACCTCTACGTGGGTGATGCCTATGTTCAACTTATGTTTCCTTGAGGTTATCTTTAGTTCTTTATGTTTATCTCATAAGCTATCTAACATGCTCCCTTGGCCAGGGTTTTAACTTACTGCTCGTACTACTAATGTACTCTGGGTGTAAGCTATATCCTACTTGCAACAACCCATAAGGTTTCTATAGGTTCTTCTCTAACCTCATCGATGAAGGAGCTATCCTTTACTCTAAGATGCACGACCCTTTCCAGGGTTGGGTCACCAAAGTTACCAGGTCATCTAACCTCTCATGACATCCAAGGCATGTCTATCCAAACATCTGGTCTACCAAGACATCTAACTCATCATGTCATCTCTCTCTAACCTTCACTTAGGGTTAGGGTTAACATCATCCTTAAAGGATGTGCGGGTCTCTACATTCAATGGAGGTCTCTACCTCCAAGACTAACTCTCTCTACTCATCCTCCTAATATGGAGGTCTATCCTCAGGTCTCTCCTGAGGGCAGTGACAACTCGTGTCATACGACCTAAGCATGCATCTATTCTTTAGTTTGTTCTTAATCTATTAAGCTTATGTCCATGACATTTTATTTACATGCTTTTCATTAATTTGGTGGAGGATTACTTAGACCTTATTAACCTTACCCATACCTCAAGAGGGTGAGGAGAAGAGAGAAACCCCTAATCCTTAAGGTCCTTAACAGAATTTGGGTGGAGAAGGGATGAATAATATGAGAGAGTCCTAAAGGTATCTTATTTTGAGTCATATCCTAAGACATCGACCAGGCAGTCACACAATCCGGGAGTCCTCGTATTCCGACTAGCGGTGCGGAGGAAAATATTGCCAGCCCCCAGACGTGATCCTTTTCTAGACACCTCAGTCTTTCGGACAATCCTCTAATAACTCCCTTGGGTTCTACGGTGTTTGTAAAATTTAATAATTATTAATGGTTAGATGAAGAACCTACACTCTGATACCAATTGTAACGACCCCGCCTCCCGGTAACCCCCAATTAAGGGAGACCGAAAGGTCGGTGCCATTATCCAATTAATAGGATCAAAGGTTCAACAAATAATCAATTATAATTATGAAATTCTACTAACTAAACTGGAATCAGGTATAAAATTAAAACTTTACTTACCATTGGAAGACTTTGGAAATCTATCTATCTAGAGCTTGAATCTACTCTATCTAATCCTCCTCGCACTTTATGTTTTATTTTCACAATGTGTCACTTTACCGTTTGTTCATTTCAGGGTTGTACCTAAAACCCTGACAAACAAAACGTCGGTCAGTATATCGAAATATACTGGTATGTGGGGACAACCAAAAGTTTGCACATATGGATAACAATCTAATTATCACAATCAAGTTAATTAACCAGCCAATTTACATTTTCCAGTATGACATTCTCCACTGCTTTTTCCCTAACCCTGGCATACCCACCTTAGGGTTTCCTTTGCTAATGACTTAAGGCCACCTTCTCAATCTCGAGCTTGGTGCCTGGGGTCACCACTCATGGTGCCCTCTAGTCATGTAATATCATAGGTCACCTTCTCATTCCCGAGCTTGGTGCCTGGGGTCACCACTCAAGGTGTCCATTGGTCTACCTATCTACGCCTGACCTTTGGCATCATCCATCAGGGTGGCATGTAGGAGTGAGAATACATACTTCTATTATTAATGTGATAATCATAGTGACTTTATAGTTTGCAAGTATGAACATCCAAACTGATAATTTGCATTCAATGCGGTTAACCATCTGGAAAATCCTCGGGAAACTAAGGCGGTTATTCATAATTAACCACATACCTGATAAGAAGACTTGAATGCGGAAATAACTCAATCAATCAGGAATCAAGCAAGCATACACACACAATTTGTTCCTGAAAAAAGGCATCCAATTTCTCTATCATTAATCATGTCATCGTGATCCATTATTCTTAGTTGTCTTCTAGGGTTATTACTCCTTTTTAGGGTTTTGACCATAATTAGGGTTTGAATTCCTTTTTATTACTTTTACCTTACTATTATCGAATATCCATCAAACCCTAATTATCTTGTCATTAAGGTCCTTAAGATCAGGTTTGGACCACAAGAACCCTAATTTTCAGATTACTATATCTTTTCTTTTCTTTTTCTCTAATTTAGGTTTTCTAAACTTGTTAATCAACATATTGAATTAAAAACCCTAAACCTTGTAATTCTATCATGAAAATAGGTTAAAAACCATCTTAATCATTAATCAAGTAAATCATGTTCGAACTAACATATTTGCAAGATTAAATATATCTTTTATCAACCATTAGGGTTTCTAACCACATATTAATCCATTTTCTATTCAAAATATGTACTTTTACCAAAATATACATATTTATGTGTCCAAACCATCTTTAATGTATTCCTAATATTTTTATGATCATTTTTCATGTATTAATTTTCTTCATCTGAGTTTTCTATTAAAAGATAAGATTTTTATAAGAAAACTCTTTTTATTCGATTTAATAGCAAATTCCAGAAAAACGTGGATCGTCTGATCCATGGTCCGCGGTCCACTGAGGATCCGATGGCCATGGATGCACGTGCCTTACTTTGATTTAGGTTGCGAAGGATGAAAATGTCCTTACCTTCATTCACTGGTGCCAGGGATAAGGAGGTCTTTTCCTCCTATCTCCTTCAACCACGCGATGAACTCTGCGCGTAGAGCATCGCCCGCTCCCGATCAACTCTAGTGTTAACCCTAGGCTCTAGGCCATCAGCGACCGAGATAAGATGGCCACTGCTCTACCGGGACCTACCGGAGTCGATGGCGTTCTTGGATGCCTCGACGGTGCACTAGGTTTTTGGGTCGAAGAAGCTCTCCTTCAGTAGGGTGCGTGGCCTGGCAAGGCTTCTTGGCGGAGGTTTGTCCGCAAATTAGTTGCTCTCATCAACTTGCTCCATCATCACGGGCTCACAGGGACGCTCTGGGGATATGCACATGGTGTGTAGACCCCTCTATTTATATTAGTCCACACATGACCGTCGAGAAGTCCCAAAATGGGCAAAACGCCTAGAGGCAACGAAACAAAAGGAAACTAGGGGTAGATCAACTCAGATTGATCCCCCAGACTTATTGGGAACGTTTGCTGCCTCTAACACATCTTGGCTTGCAAGAAATCTGATTTGGAAATCTCTTCTCTATGTTTCTGACTTTCCTTATTTGTCCTGAGGTAGGAGATGATCTCTTGATCATCGAATCTCGATCCCACGGTTAAAAGCTCACACGATCCATTTATTTTAGGGATTTTCAAAAATCCATATCTATTAAACCGAGTGTCCAATTAATCCCAAATTTGGAGGGAAGGTCCATAATGACTTAATCTACCTCTCTACGAAAATTGGGGTCATTATCACAAAGAAAAAGGTCCTTTTATTTAAGTGCAAGATATCTCTTAATTATATATATTTTGGACCTATTTTCTCTTTCCTTTGCTATTAAATTATTATTTTGAGTTCCTTAAACCTCAAGGAACCTTAATGGCTCGAAATTACCCTCTTGGGAATATTTCCTTAGCCTCTTTCCTTATCTTTCATCCCTTTTTCTTATTATCTTATTAATGCTTTAATTTGGGGATAACTTGAGAAATTGATATCTCCCAAACCATAACTCCTTTTTGTCTCAAATTTTAAGGGAACGTTTTTGTTGGCATTATCTAGCTTTGTTCGAAATTTGGTAAACAAATTCCAATGAATGAGAATCCTTCCTTCTCTCCCAAGTTATCTCATTAATTAGTCCAAATTAATTGATATTCCTTTTTCCTTTGTCATTATCTTGTTATCTTGGGTCCCTTGGACCTCAAGAAATCCTAAAGGCACGGATTCCCATATTGGGGAACATCTATTTGCCCTTATTCTTTTATTTATGTCTATTTCACATATTTTCCACATTTTATGATTATTTTCAATTTCTTTCTTAACAAGGAAATACTTAATGGGTCTTTTTTTTCTTATTGCATTCTCTATGCAACTTTGGACTCCTTGGGACCCAAGGAACCCAAGAGGCACGAAATCCAACTTTGCATTGTATTCTTTTGCCTTCTGGAGGTTTCCACACCTTTCTTTTTCTCAAAACTTAATTATTCATTTACTAATTGAATTTCCTTGTTATTGGGCCCAATAGCCAATAAAGCCCACAAAGCAATCATCAAGGCTATTATAATGAAATTCATGCCTTCAATCAAAAGACATCATTATTTGTTCATTTATCTTTAATATGAGAAATTAAATTTCTCAGCAAATGAACCCAAAATTGGGGTTGTAACAGATATCATCCATAGCAAGATCATATCGACCAAGTAAAGTGGTATCAGCCAAGAAGGGTGATATCTCCCATAGTGAAGTGTTTTGATCATAAGTGAGTGGCATATCATGCAAGTGAGTGGCATATCATGCATGTGTTGTGGCATATCGTGCAAGAGTAGTAGGGTATTGTGAAAAGGTGCTAAGGAGCAAGAAGGAGCTCATACTTAACCCTAAGGTGAGGCAATGATCATCTTCAACTTTGAATTGAAGCATGATTTTAGGGTTATGATCTTCCTTTCTTTTCTTCTTCACCAATTGCTTATCCATGGTGATTCCTTGTATATGAAGGAGTTGTGAACGATCCTTGGACATTTGATAAGTCATCTTCAACCTTAGGAACGTGGATATTTGGAGTTTGGATCTTTGAAGTTGTTCTTAAGGCGGGTTATATAACTTGAACTCAACCATGTTATTATTCATCACCTAAATTGTTATACTTAATGAACTACTTTTAATTCCGAAATTTTCTGAAATAGTTGATGACATTATGAATTATAGTAGTTGCTTAGACCTATTTCCATGAACTATAATAGTTAAAACGAAGGTCTAGAGCTTGAAGAAGATGTTATCACCTTATAAAGTGATATCGGGTTCATGCACACAAGTAGGCACCTCTAACCCAATATAGTGATGCACCTTGTAACATACTGAATTCTGGGCATCTTGCCTTTTGGTCCTCTTTTCTATCTTTTCCTCTCATTTCTACCCTCTTTGGCTTTTTTGTTTACTTTGTGGAGAATATGATGGTTTAATGAACATTTGTTCACATTTTCTCTCAATATTTGGGTTTTATGCACAAATACCTTAGTGGAAGCTTAGTAATGGGTCAAATATGCAAAATATCCACTTAAGTGATAAAAAGAATAAATATTTCATCCTAGAACTTTCTAGTTCTTTTTATAATATGAAAAAGAAAGAAAATCCCGAAATATACATAAAGGAGATGATAAATGTAATAAATGGAGATAATATGGGATGTATTGGATAAAAGGAGATAATTGGAATATATTGTCCCAAAAATCCTAAATAGAAACCCAAGAAGATAATTTGTATAATAAATATATCAATTTCGTTTTCTTGACTTAAAAGTTGCTTAATGTCCAAGTATCATCTAATTTGGATAATAAATAAATACATAATGCCTTTAATACAAGATAATGGGAAATAAGCCAAGGAAGAGAGATAAAACATTTAATGTCCTAAAATTGGAAAAATAACTCCAAATTCGTAATCTATATGTCAAAATGAGTCTATGTATTAATTTGTATTTAATTTGGTCAATGTTTAATATTTTATTTTATTCAGGAGAGAGAAAATGACTTAGAGACCAAAAATATTAAATATATGTTGAAAAAAATTAATTAATGCCAAAATATGTTCCACACGTTTAGTATTGCTTATAGGCCAAGTTTGATATTTTTAGAAAGATTCTAGATGCCTCTAATAAATTAAAAGGATAAATAAGTGGTAAAATGTAAATGAATTAAATAAAATAATAAAAGTCTTCAAAAAATATATTAATTCCAAATTCGTGTTATACATGTTAAAATAGACCTGTGGATGAATTTTGACCCAAGTTGGAAAATATTTGTTGAGAAGATAAATTAAGAAGAGAGAAAGTGTACAAAACTTTCAAATCATTATTTAAAATAACGAACAACTTCAACAAATGGAAATAATGCCAAATTCGTATCCAACATACTTTATATGACTTATGGGTGAAGTTTTATTATTTTTGGATAATCATAGAGTCATAAATAAATGAGGAAAGAGAAAATGTGTTTTGAATTATTTAACACATTATAAATTCTCAAAAAGCAAAACTAGTTTCTTATTCGGATTCTACACGTCAAAATTAGTCAGAATATAAAATTTGGTAATTTTTGGGTGTTGTTTGGGCCTTCAAATGAGGAGAGAGAAAAACATTTAAATTTAATAACACAATTTGGTCGCATTTTAATACAAGTATAATCCAACTAGGACTCTCCCCATCCGCGAGATCGGACGGCTCATGGTCCTTCGTGGACCCGAGTCCATTGATCTGATGACTCGCGGTCGTCTTCTTCCTCAAACCGTTTGGGAAACAGGTTGTTCATTTTCTGAGTTTTCAAATTGCATTTTCTCTTTCAATTCTCAACCAAATCGAGAACTTTTTAATTCGTTGGATTTCTCGTTGGATTCCGCTTTATTTAATCCTACAATTTTGGTGTTTTCACAATTATCTAGAGAGTTCCTCTTTGGCTGAACCTCTTCTCTCACCCCACCCATGCAAACCCTAGTATAGATCCCCTCATATATAAATACCTATACCCATGGCTTCGCGGGAGCTATTTCAACTCTTCAAACCTTTCAATTTCTAGTTTGATCAGTGTTTGGCCCTCCAGCGAGCAGTCAAATCCACCAGGCTTGTGGTAGCCCTCCCCCTCTCTTTGCTTCGTCTCAGTTCAATTGCAAGGTACCATCATTTCCTTCTTTCTCTCCTCTTCGTTTTGAGTATCTACGCGTCGAATTTGATGGAGTATCTCGACTTTGCCCAAATCAACCGAACATCAGCTTCGCACTGCGTAGCTATGCCGTGAGCAAAGGTAGAAGAAGCCCTCTGTTGTTTTTACATTTTTGCCCCTCTCTTCGCCTTCTTCTGTGCTTTTTCCCGCTAAGGGCAATCTCATCTTTTGGCCTGGTTTTGTTTTGTCAAGACGAGTCAAACCCGGATGTTGACCATGTGACTTGGACATCCCTTATTGGGCCAAGTCAGTAGGTGGGCCCAGGCTCTGTGTCTCTGTGTTTGACACAAAGTGCCTACGTGGCAATTTCTAATTGGTGCTTTTTAGAAAATTCATAACTTTTTACTCGTTGCTCCAAAAATTAAAAATAAATAGTGTTTTGAACTCAGGAGAACGAGATATATCCATTAAAAATGTTTTTGTAGTTTGATTCTGAGGTTTTCGAATATGTATTTTTCGAGTTGATTTAATTAACTAATAAATATGGAAAATACCCTAAAAAGTCAGTATCTCAAAAATATACAAATCTATATGTTATTTTGATTAGAAGAACATAAATAAGACAGTAGTGAGGTTTTTAGAGTCTAATTCGATCGTTTGTGGAAAAGTCAATGGTTTTGAGGTTTTAAGCCTTTAATGAATATATATATATATATATATATATATATATATATATATATATATATCTAATACATAAATATGATGATCATGTTAGGGAAAGTGGATCTGATCTCGTGTGAAAGTTATGAAAAGTGGTTCTAGGATTCTAAAGAATAAGGTATGTGCTATGTATGTACTTAATACACTTCAGTTGGGAATTATTTGTTCCTTAACCTATGCTTTCCATAATGAGGCTTATTTGCACCTTATATTCTATTCTCTTGAATCTATTGCTATAGTTGCCTCATAATCAGTTTGGAATATTGTTCTTGGGTCTTGGTACCCCACTGCCATGTTCTACATATGAGATTCTATTACTTGCCATAGTTTCTAGCATGTTGATTTTATTAGACTAATTAACTAGTGTAGTGGTACTTGTATGTACAACCACCCATAGTTGGGGAATGTGTTATTTCTCCCCTGGGGAATGTATTATTCTCCCCTGCACATGAAATATGTGTAGGTGACTGGGAATGTGTTACTCTCCCCTCACCCTTTGGTTGAAGGTCTGGTAGGTGCCTCAACCCTACATAGTTAAGATAGTCAATATTAATCATACATGCAAATCCTTGGTTATATATATTTTATGGCAAGCATCTATTAAAATATTCTTTTATATAAATGGCCTCATTCTCTTGATGTTTTATCTTTTGATGAACCCATAGCCTGATTTACTTGTTATATTTATCTTGTCACCTTTAGTATAGTTTAGTGACACATACTTTTTATTTTCCTTTCCCTCTTGCTGGGTGCCTTCCCAACCAACCAGATGTGGAGCAAGGTGATGAATAGGACTTGAAGATCTTAGCTTGGCTTGGACTTAGCTGATGGATATGTTGCTCGGATACAAAAGTGGAGTAGTCTAGACTTCCCTCCACTTAGATCCTCTTTTTGTATAAAGCATGTACACCCATATTGGGAGATCTTTGATGTATCTTGTACAATCTTTTATGAAATTGAATATAGTCAGAACAATTTTATTTCGCTGCTATCCAAATTGGATTTTGTTTACCATTGTTTTTAGTAGAGGGTGGTTTATCCCAATCTTTACACACCTACTTCACTAAAACGATATGGATATGATTTTATACTTTCTTGCATGATATGGTGGTGTAGTATACACCTCTTGCACGATATGAGGTCAAGCAAACACCTCAAAAATGATATTGGGTTAAGCACACACCTCTCTACCCGATATGGTGTGAAGCACACACACCTCTCTGCCCGATATGGTGTGAAGAACACATACACCTCAAAAGTGATATGGATCAAGCATACACCTCTTTGCCCGATATGGTGTGAAGCACACACACCTCAAAAGTGATATGGAAGCACACACACACCTCAAACCTGATATGGAAGCATACATACACCTCAAGGGTGATATGTTAAGCACACATACACCTCAAACCTGAGATGGTAAGCATACATACACCTCAAACTCGATATGGTAAGCACACATACAACTCTAATATGGGTACCAAGTACACACCTCAAACTCGGTATGGTGGAAGCACCTCAAAACCCATATGAAGGAAAGCACCTTAGATGCAATGTACTTGATGAAGTAACACATGAAGTGTCATATATCAAGTCATACATTAAGAGGTATGGAGTTTAATGAATATTGATTAAGTAGGCTAATGTACCTTGAAGGAAAGGTCAAGCCAACTTAATAAAGTATGAAGTAATCAATATCCTAGTAAGGATAAGAGAGAAACTCATACTTTGTGTTGATAATCATTTAATGATAAATGTTGAGAATAAATAAGTATGATTGAATACTTATGATATTAATTTATGCTCCTAGATCTGTGGAGCAATAAATTAGGGTTTGGATTGATAATATGAACTTGAAACCCTATTAGGCTATAAAGGGAAACCCTAACCCTAATAGTTGTTGCCTAGTGAGAAGTGACAAGATGTTTAATGGCCTTGTGAGCCATGTGAATAGTTGTTGCCTAGTGAGAGGTGACAAGATGTTTAATGGGCCTTGTGAGCCATGTGATTAGTTGTTGCCTAGTGAGAGGTGACAAGATGTTTAATGGGCCTTGTGAGCCATGAGAATAGTTGTTGCCTAGTGAGAGGTAACAAGATGTTTATAAAAGTGTCATATCAGAAATGATAATGTTCAAATAAACTAAGAAATGGAAACTTAGTAACATAATATTAATAATAAATGGATACAATAATAATAATGAAATCTTAATCACATATGCTTTATGGTTATATCCAAATAAGGGCTATAGTGTTTTGAATATTCTTAAAGGAGATAAGAGGAATACTTGTATTATATAAAGGATGTGAATAAGTATGATGGCTTGTCCAAGGTATAATGCCTAGTGAAGGTGATGTGGTATTTAGTGATGAGTTGCACATGATTGGCATAGTCCAATGCCTGGAATAGATGCACATGATTGACATAATCCAATACCTAGAATAATGTCACAGGATTGGCATAGACCAATACCTGGAATAAAACTGTAGGATTGGGAAAACCCGATGCCTGGATACAACACTCACATGATTGGCATAGACCAATACCTGGAATAAAACTATAGGATTGGAAAAACCCGATGCCTGGATACAACACTCACAGGATTGACATAGACTAATACCTGGAATAAACTACATGATTGGGAAAACTCGATGCCTAGATGCAACACTCACAGGATTGGCATAGACCAATACCTGGAATAAAACTATAGGATTGGGAAAACTGATGCCTGGATGCAAAACTCATAGGATTGGCATAGACCAATATCTGGAATAAAACTACATGATTGGGAAAACCCGATGCCTGGATGCAACACTCACAGGATTGGCATAGACCAATACCTGGAATAAAACTACAGGATTGGGAAAACTTGATGCCTGGATACAACACTCACAGGATTGTCATAGACCAATACCTAGAATAAAACTATAGGATTGGGAAAACCTGATGCCTAGATGCAACACTCACAAGATTCGTAATAACGCAATACCTGGATGTTAATCATAGGATTGGTAGAGTCCAATACCTAGCTCTTAATCATAGGATTGGTAATAACCCAATACCTGGCTATTAATCACAGGATTGGTAATAATCCAATACCTGGCTGTTAATCACAGGATTGGTAGAGTCCAATACCTGGCTGTTAATCTCATGATTGGTAGAGTCCAATACCTTGATGTCAATCATAGGATTGGTAATAACCCAATGCCTGGCTGTTATCACATGGTTGGTAATAACCCAACACCTGGCTGTTATCAAAGTATTGGCATAGTCCAATACCTAGAATAGTTGCACAGGATTGGCAAAGATAATACCTGGACAAATTATGATGATGTATATTCACATGACTGGTACAATTCAATATCTGGTTAGAGATTGGCTGAGGCCAACAGATAGAAATGACAATGATTCATGGATGACATACCATGATAATGAGCATCACATGATAAGCGTGAGATATTGATATAGTATGATGGGTAAATGACATACATGTTCTTCATATTCCTTGTAAAGTGAATAGATGAATTATTGCTCTATCATAGATAGTTTTTTTTGGTCGGCTAAAACTCCTGTTGCTGTATTGAAAAACAAAAAATTTGGGCACAGTACAAGAACCCCTAAATCTAAAACTAGAAAATGGAATACATGCTCATGCAGGAGTTGTTCCATTCCAAAAAACAAAAACTAGGAAAGACAGAAAACCTAGAAACACATAGCTTGATGCTACAGAAGAGAACCTACCCAAAGAAGACAAAAAAGGCCTACATGATACATACAAAGAGACACAAACATATAAGCTCACCCAGAAAGAGTGCCCCTTTCCATGATCTTACAAGCACTCATCTGTCGACCAGGAGAACTAGACTCCAGCAAACAAGAAACGTAATCTATGAGCTCCATCTTTCAGGAACTATGATCAGCTGTAAGCATCTATGCCTCTCCAAGACAAGAGACAAGAAGATGTAAGACTTGACTGCTGAAAGCAGCTCCCTGCCCTGCATCCAGTAAGAACAATTCAGTCTTGCCAAAGCTAGAAAGATCTCCACACCTCCTGTAAGACATGTTGAGAAAGACCTCATCTGCCACTATCATTAACCACACCCAGAAATTGTGGAATCCAAGGATCATTGCAAACAAATATACGGAGGAGCCGAATCTCAAACTAGACTTGATAAAGAAGAAGCTCTTAAATGTCTGCAGCAGCTAACAAGCAAAACGAAATACAGGGGAAGACAGGAGAAACTGGCAAAGTCAGCTAGAGTCATCGACCCACGACACTTCATCTGATCTAACTTTCCGCGGCTTCTTCTTTTTCTTCCTAAGCCTGGGACCCTCGCTAAGCTTGAACTCCAACATTGGGTCCTGTTCGGGATCGTAGGAGCTTGCAGACTCATCCACGGAAACATGTTCAGAAGCTATGTAGTACTCGTGTGAAATACCAGTATCATGTACCAGGTTCTGAACACACTGCGGGGTAATCTGTAGATTTGAGAAGGATAAATCCCACTCTAAGTCTAGGCTATCCACCGCTATGTAGGGGGAATCACAATACATGTCTGGTTCAGTAGGAGCCATTGCATAGATAGTTGTAATGCTTTAAAAGATGAGAATGTTCTAAAATGCTTATCCTCTACTCAATTTACTACTATTTACCTGTGATAATAACATTGTTGGCGGAGAGTTATATCTCTCGCTGGGACAATTGTCTCACCCTGTGGGATCCACATTTTTTTAAGGTGGACGTGCACAAGGGGGATTGAGACCGTACTATAGAGAAAGAACAACATCAACAGGGACAACAGTGACAACTCAGGTTGAGTGTACTATCTGTCGTGTCTTGTAGATAGAATTCTTATGTGTCATCTCTGTACTCTCAGGTCCTTGGATTTAGTACGTGTTGGTTTTATGAACAATATGAGATTTTGTCTTGTATGCCTCGAGGTTTGATGTTGCTTTAAATATATGTTTTGAGAAAACAACTGTTATATGTTGTCCTCAAGAAGAAATGGTACAGTGTATGTACAATATATGATCAGTGTGAATATTAGGTTTTGGTTATTCCTTAAAGAGTTTTCCTAGAAATGGATCTCTTTGCAAAAATGGTTTTAATTTTTAGTGATTTTTGTTAATCTGTTGTTTATGTTTATTCCACTTAATTAGTAACGATTTGTTTGTCGGTTTGGCGACTGTTGTTACAGATAAAATGGTTGGTTGGTTGTAGCCCCTCCTTGACGGTCCCTAACCTTGATTAGTAAGTTCAGGTCACATCAGTTCAAGAATGGAAAAAAAGGATTTGAATCAGATTTTCTAATTAGTTTTTTTAAAAAATGTTCAATAATATCATTAACTATTACTCTAACACTTTAAATCACAGTCTTATCCATTTTGTTACCTACTTCCCTCAAAAGAGAATCATATGATACTCATGATCTCCTCAAAGCCTCGATTGTGGAAATGTCCTCTGAACCCTTCCCACAAGAGATTCTAAGAAAATTATCTTATCTCCCATCCCTTCATCCCTAGATTTCTCAAACCTCACATGTTCTTTCAAAAAATATCATCTTCCCCTCTAGATACCCATTTGAAACCTAACTCTAAGTGATCTTGTGACCAAACCCTACAATGTTGCCTCTGTATTATTTTAAAATGTGGTAGATGTCTTCAACTCTATCAAGGGAGTAATCAGTAGGTCCTCATTAAACCTCGTCTGGTCGCGTTGTGTTAAGTTGAAAGAACATAATATCTTCAAAATTGAAAGAGATCTTGAGAATATTTTAGTATGAGAGGAGTGCTATTGAAGGGAGGAGATCAAGTGTTAAATGGTTAAAAAAGGGGATTAGAACACAAAAATTATTTCATGTTCATATTAAAATCAAGAAGGAGACTCCACCTATGTTTTCATACATTTTTTTGCAAATATAGCTTCTCCCAAGCCCAGGTAAAGGAGGAGGGTTGGTGGTAGGTTGAAAGTCAACCATAAAACTTTGTCACTCTTCCTATGAAATGGATCCTTATAAAAATTTTGTTGGAGCATCCCTACCCATCGAAAAATATGCAAGGGGTTTTGACACAATGACATCTGGTTGTGTTGAAGGATAGACAAGGGTTTCCACATCTTGGATGGGTGGATAAAGAAGCTAGTCCCTTTGCATCATCGTCCATATGTAGTGAAAAATGTGCAAGGGTTTCCACATCTTGGACGGGTGTGGGTAAAGAAGCTAGTCCCACCGCATCATTTCCTGAAAGTATTGGAAAATGTGCAAGGGCAACATTTTTGACGAAGGTAGCTAAAGAAGCAAGTTAAAAAAAAAGGATTAGAGTTGGATCTTGGAATATTGGCTCTTTGATAGGGAAATCTTTGGAGATAATGGATACCATGATGAGAAGAAAAGTCAATATAGCTTGCTTGTAGGAAACCAAGTGGACATGGGAATGTTGTAGAGAGATTGGAGACACAAGATGCAAAATTTGGTATACAAGTATTTATTAACATCAAATAGTTGTAGCTATTATTGTTGATAAGATGTTGAAGGATGGCGTTGCAAAGATTGCAAGGATAGGCGATAGTATCATAGCTGTCAAGGTTGTTCTTGGGGGTAATATTTTTAACATTATTAGTGCTTATGCCCCCCAAGTTGGCCTTAGTGAGGAGGCTAAGAAGGATTTCTGGGAAGACATGGATGAATTGATGCTAGGAATACCGATAGAAGAGATTATGATGGGGAGTGATTTAAATGTCCATGTAGGGAGTAGCATGCTGGATACGAGAGAGTTCATGGTGTTTTGGATATGGTAGTAGAAATGTAGAGGAGAGAGAATATTAGATTTTGTAGTTGCATATGATATGATTTTGGCAAACACATTTCAAGAAAAGAGAATGTCATAAGATTACTTTCAAGAGTTGGCACAATTATAGCCAAATTAATTTTCCTTATGAGATGGGTGGACCATATTATATGTAAGGGTTGTAAAGTGATTTTTGGTGAAGAACTCATGACTCAACATAGGTTGGTGGTTTTGGATATTAACATGGATCAATAAAGACAAGCATAATAAAAACCAAGATAGTAGGATCAAGTGGTGGATTCTTAAAGGAGAAAAAAGTTGACTTTTCATGATAAACTTAGCAAGGAGGGAACTTAGAACTTGGAGTCTGATGTTAACACTATGTGGAATAATAAGAGCTCCTACATAAATGTTTTCTTCCAAAGTGGGTTTAGGGGAGTCTAAAGGTTGTGGGCCTCCATAGAAAGAGACTTGGTGGTGGAATGATGAAGTACCGAAGGCTATTAAACTGAAAAGGAAGATCTATAGGAGATTTCCCAAATCTCAAGATAAGGCAACATTCCAAAGATACAGGCAAGCAAAGAAAGAAGCTAAAAAGGTTGTTTAGGAGGCAAGGTCTAGATACTTTGATGATATTTATAAGAAGCTAGAGATAAGAGAAGGGGAAAAAGATATATATAAAATGGCTCATATAAGAGAAAGGAAAGGAAGAGACTTGAGTCAAGTAAAATGCATCAAGAATGAAGATGGGAGGGTGTTGGTGAAGGACGATGATATCAAGAACCAATGAAGAAATTACTTCCATAAGCTTTTTAATGGAGATACTACAAATAATGTTAGAGACTCGTGTGACATGAATACAATCTCCACCTGTTTGGTGAAAATATCAAACAATTTCCCAATCTTAGGTACCCAGTGATCGAACCAGACACAACTCTTGGATTAGGTTGCATGACACACATCATGTCTGGTTGCCCGATATCCCTTATGCATGGATGCACTCCATGGTTGGCCGATATGTGTGGCTAAGTGCCCTAGACGATAGATCTTTGGTGAGGGATATGATCCTACCCGATACCCCTTTGGGTGAGGAATGGCACTACCCGCCATACCTTTGGTGAGGGTAGGCGGTACCTTTGGTGAGGGTTATGCCTAGCTCGGAAACCCTAGTTTTGGTAAGTAGTTATCTTGTAACCGCACCTTTTTGGATGATGAGTTATGAATGATAGGTTGTAACCAATGATATGTTTGATACCTAAAGTTGGCACTAAGTGAGATGATTAGATACATGTTTATGTTCATAAGATAAAGGCATAGTGGATGCTCGTGGTTTGTTTACAATAATGTAATTTGTTTACAAGACACAACTTTGTGCTTCATGTAGTTATAATCATGAATGTTGATCCAATCATGTACCTGCAACCCTAATAGCATGATAATCATAAAGATCTATGTTTGGTGATTCAGTTATCTCTCTTGATATGCATACTAACCATACATGTGAATAAAATGAATTTATAGCCAGGAAAGAGCTACGAGGTATATGTGCTTTGAATAACATTGAATGATGATAATCCTTGTTGATGAGATAACATATATCCCCAGTATGATGTGAAAGGTCTGTTGACCTGATAAAGGCTGAGTTCCTAGTTGAGGTGTTATCCTATGATGTTGAGATAAGGGATTTCTATCCCATGATGGTGATGTAAGCCTTGAGAGGTAGTGGCATTCTGTGATGAGGGATTGAGATCCCATGGTAATAATGCAACTCAATACTGTTAATGTTTTACAACTTGGTTGCCTCAACAATCCACTTAAAATATACTAATTAATTACAGTGGAACATATCATGTAGTTTTCCCTGGCCATAGATCCATCATCGTCAATAGTTTGTGATGGTGAAATGAGTTCTCTTGCGGGTTAACCCGGAAGCGCATATTGTTGAATATGTGTGGTTGCTCCTAGCCAAAAATAGGAGGATTAGAGTGCAACTTCGGTTGTAGACTCCAGAGCACATTTTCAGGCCCGTGGCTCAATATGAAAGAGCATGGTGAACAGGCCCATGGCTTAGGATGTGTGATAAGAGCATGGTGAATAGGCCCATGGCTCAGGATGTATGATAAGAGAATGGTGAAAAGGCCCATGGCTCAATGATTATGGAGCATGGTGAATAGGACTGTGGCTCGGATCACTAGCACCGATACCTGTACCAAGGTGGGCTAGGCAGAGGGTAGCCTGACCCTATATGGCTGTGGCCACCTAAGCATGAGACTGTGGTCCTGCTTGTTAAGCACTCATGCACTGACCACGAGGTGGTGAGGTCGTGGAGTCTGACTCTTCCATTGACCTTGTATGGCACCGGATTTGGGATTCACAGCCGATGGTTGGATTTGAGCGGTAAGGTTCACTTCCTCAGAGCATGATAATACATAATCCATCCGAATAATATATACTGCTTAGGGAAAAACACGGAACATTGATTGAGGCCTTGATTGCATAGTTGATCTAGTTATACCTTGCAGTTATTTGTACGATCCTTATATTTTGTGAAAAGTTCTTATAAAGCTTATCTTGTCAATCATGTTCCATAAAGAATACTTGGTTATATGCCTCTTGTATACGCTGGTAAGATTGTTAATAAAATAAGTTCTGCTCAGGATGCTACTCTTATGATTTGCTGATATCAGTTATCTGCTTTACCTGCTTTTTCTGAAGTTTTATAGTTTCGGCGGGGAGTTATGTTTCTCGCTGGGACTGTGTGTCTCACCCTGTTGGTTTACATCCTTTTTAGGTGAACGTGCTAGATGTGGTGGTGTTCGTGAGGTTGTGGCTGAGTAGCAAGAAGAGTAGTAGGAGGCAACATATGGATATGCTGCTGTTTTGGTTGTTTTGTAGTAGAGTCATAGAGTCATCCCTATACTCTCAGGTCCTCAGAGGTGTTTTGACGATGTTTTACAATGTATAGCTGATGTAGCTTTGTATATCCTGCTGCTGCCTTGATGTGGCCCGTTATGTATGTATAAATAGGTGATGAACTTTGGTGCTGACAGGGCATCTGGTTCCCATAGGCTGTGGACAAATATCAAGGCTTATAAATATTTATATAACATGTTTCCTTGCAGGATGAGGATATGAATGTAATAGTTTTCTTATACCTGCTTTCCGCAATCGGTTTTAATGAACCTGTGTTTTCTGTAATATGTGGTTTATGGTGATTCTATGCGTTTTTGCGTGGCATCTCATTGTCTGTGTGATGGCGGGATGTCACAATAGAGGTATCAAATTGATGAGTTACAAAACAAAGCTTTGGGGGAGGATTATTGAGAAAAGGCTAAGATCTATAACACATATATCAAACAACCAATTTTGTTTCATGTCTGTAAGATCAACAACAAATGCTATTTTTCTGATAAGGAGGCTTATGGAGAAGTATAGAGAAAGCAAAAGAGATCTTCCTATGGTGTTTATTGATTTGGAAAAGGCTTATGATTGAGTACCCAAAGAAGTTTTTTGGATGGTTTTAAAGAAAAAGGTTGCGCCAATCCAATACATCAACTTGATCAAAGACATGTATGATAGTTCTACTGCAAGTGTGATGACTTGTAGCACCCGTCCTTATGATATATAATACAATTGAGCAAAAGCTTTCAGCTTGAAGGGGGATGTCTCATTTATGAAATCATAGCAAATAAACATATAGTCACCATTGAGATTCATACATTGTTCTTTGAACAAGAAACTACAATTGAGTTCTATTATAAGTTTAAAAATTTCTGAACATGGAAAACTATTCATAATAGTAAACATGGGTGGATCGCCTAGTATGGATGGCACCTTGCTAGTTAGATCTTGAAAGTCTTATAGTCCTTTATTGCTCTTCTTGAGTCCTTAATTGCTCCAATTCCTGGGGACATCGCGTCCCCAACCATGTGAAGGGGAAAAACAACACATTAGTAAATGGTACTGGAACATTATAACATAAGAAAAATAAAGTATACTTGACATGTAAGAAAAAGTTGACATGAATTGAATATAAGCATTCTTGAATCATTAATAACATGAAGAATTGAATAGTAAATATGTGCATCTCTCTATAACACTCCCTTAGGAGCACACGATTGCTAAGAAAGACCTTAACAACCCCTTAAGGTCCATGATTTGGGAGCATATAAAACTAGATTAATTCCAATTAAATTGATCATTAACATGAAATTAACATTAACATTAACATAATCATGATTGTAATGGCCGTCACCAAATTGATAGACAAACCGTCATTAATTAATTAGAATAAACATAAACAACAGATTAACAAATATCACTAAAATTTAAAACCATTTTGCAAGGAGATCCTTGTACATAAAACTTTTACTGGAAGATCTAAAACTCATACATATCATGATTTACATTGTACAACATTGTTTTATCTCATCTCGAGGACAAATATAATAGTAACTCTATCAAAACACATACTGGAGCAACATAAGACCTCGAGGCATTCAAGCCAAAATCTCAGATTGTTTATGAAACCATAACGAACCAACTCCATGGACCTGCGAGTACAGAGACGACACATAAGACTTCTATCTACCAGACATGATAGACCGTACACTAAACCTGAGCTGTCACTGCTGCCTCAGTTGTCACTCCTCCTCTGTAGAAAGATCTTCGCCACCTCATGCACGCCCACCTAAAAAAATGTGGATCCCACAGGGTGAGACAATTGTCCCAGTGAGAGATATAACTCTCCTCCGACCATATTATTATCCCAGATTAAGTATTTATAAACTGAGCATAGGTTCTTTATATATTAACAGACAGTATTAATCATTATATGAACATAATAAGATAATCTCCTTTCTTAAGGAGAACATTGCATCTACCCATGGTAGAGTTATAAATCATCTATCTGCTTTGCAAGGAATGTAAAGAAACATAAATAACATCTATCCACTCAGATGTATAACTATATTGCGCATCAAACAATGTTTCTCGTATTTGATCCTTAAGAAGATATGCTATACGACAGAACATATTTTACAATCACACTTATGCCCTGAGGAGATGAATCATACCCCGGTCATCTCCAACTGACCACAGACTTCTCACAAGTCGGTACCATACAAGGTCAATGGAAGAGTCAGTGTCCATGACCTCACTTGTCTTAGTCAGTACGAGACCACTAGCAATACTATGTCAACAACTTAACAAGCTGTGCCAGGGTACATAGGCATCCACGCTTAGAGATACAACGTCAACTACACTCTCTTAGGGGAAACATCTACTAACAACTGTCCCCAATTACTGAGTCATGGCGACACAAGCACCATACTCTGAGCCACGGGCCAGTTCACCATGCTCAACACAGAGTCTACGATCAAAGTCGCACTCGAGCCAGGATATGGCATATAGCCAAATCCCCATTCATCTAGAGCTCGTAAGGGGATCGGTTCACACATGGTCATCTGTACTTACACCCCCACATACTCAAAAGTATGCATTCCAGGTTATGCCGCAGAGAAACCCATTTCACCATTCAGCAAATCCTAACGCTAATGGATCTATGGTCAGGGCAATGTTTCATAGCTTCTAGTGATATATTATGTGCTTTACAACATTCGTTTAGCATCAAACAAGTTATCATTATTAATCACAACAAATGCTACAAAGAAAGGTGTAATACATCTATCACGTACTTTTCCAAATCTTTAAAACACATGATACTTGGGATCTCAGTCCCTTATCACATTACTGGGATATCTCATCTCTTCATTATCATGATTACTGGATCTAGGTTATCAAACCCTTAGATCATCACATAACATTGTTACCTCTCTAACAAGTAACTATTACCTCTAGGTCCTCAGACCAAGGTATTCATTTCACTTGTTGTACAAGTATTTTCATGGCTCACAAGGTCATCACACATCTTATCACCTCTCACTAGGCAACAACTAACCACATGGCTCACAAGGCCATTAAACATCTTGTCACCTCTTATTAGGAAACAACTAACCACATGGCTTATAAGGCCATTAAACATCTTGTCACCTCTCATTAGGCAGCAACTAACCACATGGATTATAAGGCCATTAAACATCTTGTCACCTCTCATTAGGAAACAACTAACCACATGGCTTATAAGGCCATTCAACATCTTGTAACCTCTCATTAGGAAACAACTAACCACATGGCTTATAAGGCCAATAATCATTATGCTTGTTATACACACATTTAACATGCCTTATAAGGCTTATATAATAAGAGAATCATAGCCTTCCCATCATTAGGGTTAGGGTTTCCCTTTATAGCCGATTAGGGTTTCATGTTCATATTATTAATCCAAACCCTAATTCATTGCTCTACACATCTAGGAGTTTACATTGACATCATAGGTATTCAATCATACTTATTTATTCTCATCATTTATCATTAAATGATTATCAACACAAGGTATGAGTTTCTCTCTCATCCTTAGCAGAATATGATTACATCATACTTTATTAACCCTTTCTCAAGGTATGTTAGCCTACACTTATGAACGTGCTTTAAACTCATTACATCTCAATGTAACAAATGACATAACACACTTCAAGTGTTACTCATCCAAGTACATTGGATTTGAGGTGCATCAATGTATATCAACTTTGAGGTATTGAATGTGATATTTATCATGTCTTTATCTATCACTTCCCTCATCATAGTTAACTTACTTATTTTCATCAATTTACCTTGTATTAGGGTATTTCCCATCCTAATACTTTATGCAATAACTCATCATATTTATTCTATAGTGCATTAGCCATAATTCACACACTTGAATTATCCATCTATCATTAGATGGTAAGAACTCATATTGTATTAAGACATTCTCCACTTAGGTGTTTCACCTATCAAGATATTAGTCACACCATTTCTTAGTAATACACTCTTTACTTCCAGGAGTGTTTTACTCTCATCTTTACAAGGTGTCTCGAGTTGGAGATGTGCATATGTTTACCATATCGGGTTGTAGGTGTATAGACACCACCATATCAGGTTGGAGGTGTATGAACACCATCCATATCGGGCTAGAGGTGTTTGTTTGTGTTACCCATGTCGTGCATGAGCTATTAATCCTTCACCATGTTGGGCTAGAGGTGTATTTAATCACCATATCGGGTGGCTCACCATCTAGGGTTGGCTATGATAGGTTAGGGTTCACCATATCAGACTCAACCCAATATATTCATCTCATTACCTCCTTCAAGGTCACCATCTTATCTTAAGGACGAGTAATAGGTTAAACAATTAGTTAAACTATTCTCAACCCATTACATAAGTCAATAGGAGTGAAAAGTACCAAGCCATGTCGGGCTACACCATCCCATGTTGGGTTATAACACCCATGTCAGGTTAGGGTTGGTCGTGATGGGAACAAGGTACATGTATGTATCACCCATGATGTTTAAGAGGTATCATCACATCATCATTTTGGGTTAGAAATCAACTAGGGTTGCCCGTGACGGGCTATATGTCATCTAGGGTTGTGTATCAGGTAGATGTATTCCAAACATATCGGGTTAGATCTTGTTCCATACGTCATATCGTGCAATAGGATTTACTTAATTGTTCATATCGTACACCAGATGTGTGTGGTTCATGATAACAAGTACCAATGATTTATATTATATGATCATATCGTGCAATAGCACTTGCTATTCTTTACTCATATCAAGTTACCCAAATTAGGGTTTCATATCAATTTACAAGTATACATTTAACCTTATATCGTGCATGGAGTCTATACTTGACTTCCTATCGTGCAAGAGGTGTATACTACACCACCATATCATGCTAGAAGGTATACAATCATATCCATATCATTTTAGTGAAGTAGGTGCATTATCATATCGGGTTAGAGGTGCTTGCTTGTGTGCTTGCACCTGGTATCACTTTTATAAGGTGATATCATCATCTTCAAGCTCTAGACCTTTGTTATAACTATTATAGTTCATGAAAACAGGTCTAAGAAACTACTAGAACTCATAATTTCATCAATTATTTCAGGAAATTTTGGAATTAAAAGTAATTTATTAAGTATATAAATTTAGATGATGAATAATAACATGGTTGAGTTCAAGTTATATAACCCGTCTTAAGAACAACTTCAAAGCTCCAGGCTCCAAAGCACCACGTTCCTAAGGTTGAAGATGACTTTATCAAAATTCCAAGACTCGTTCACAACTCCTTCATATACAAGGAATCACCATGGATAATCAATTGGTGAAGAAGAAAAGAAAGGAAGATCAAAACCCTAAAATCATGCTTAAATCCAAGGTTGAAGATGATCATGATCTCACCTTAGGGTTAAGTATTGAGCTCCTTCTTTCTCTAGAACCTTTGCATGATACCTTAAAACCCTTTCACGATATGCCACCACTTGTGGCCTATATCCCCCTCACTTGTGGCCTAAAACACTTCACTATGGCCAATATCACCCTTCTTGGCCGATATCACCCTACTTGGGCGATATGATCTTGCTATGGGTGATACCCAAGGCCCTATGCACGATACCACTTCACTCCTGCACGATACAGGGACCATATGCATGATAACGTAGGGAAGGAGGTGGTAATATCCAAAAAATTCCACTAAGGGGTGAAACTAGGGGTATATATACTTATTGTTCATGAAGGAGTGTAAAAATGAGGTGCCATCAATTTGAGCTAGTAGGTGCCACGTGTCCATGCATGGGTGACACGTGTACATGCATGCATCAACATTTATCTTGTCATGCAAAATGGTTGAGGATCATTTAGGGATAAGGATTCGTCCATTACATATCCTTTTGAATAAGATATATCAATTAATTATCACTTTATTCACAACTCGTCACAACTTTACTAAGGAAGTTGTAATCCGACACAACTCACCTCCTTGAGGTTCTTTGCACGTCATGGTATTTTAAAAGAGTCCAAAAAACGATATGGGACTCCTCCTATGGCTCCTTGGCCGACAGGAACTCATATATAAGCTTTTCAACTTGATACAATTCAAGTTAAGGTTTCATATTCAACCCTTTTCTTGGTCATTTCATCACCAAGATTACCATCACTCATAATTGATTCAAACATGGTGTCTCATTCATTATATATACTCTAAAGGATACATAGAGTAAGTAGGGATACTCTAGAGGTGGTAATTTGCACATCAACACCACATTTTGGGTAAATTGCAAATTGTACCAAAATTGGTGTATCCAACACAAGTATTATTCCAACAAGTTTCAACTTGCAATTGGGGCTCTCCACAAGCCACCCCTTAGCACCATTTTATCTCTCATGATACCAAAACACATAAGGAACATTAAACATGTGTCAATTTTCAACATAACCCCTCATATTGGGTAAATTGCACTTTTCACCCCAACTATCAAATAATGCACAAACTGCTTGCAAAAAAGCTCAAACTTGAAAATCAAACCCTAAAAGAGTCTTACTTACTTTTCAAAATATTACACCAAGTTTGTAAACAACTTACTTAAGTGAAACTTCTAGGGTTAAGCCATAACCCAGGTCAGGGGTATTACAATTATAAACCCCTAACAAGGATTTCATCCCCAAAATCCTGAATAAAGGAAGACAATTGTTATTCATGCCTCATGTCATAAAATATCCACATAATATCTTGATGTCATGGAGATGACATAGAACTTTGACCAGTACAAAGTCCTTCCACACAAGGTTATCATTTGAATCTATCATATATATATATTTATCTACCTCTTCATTATTGACTTACAATATATATACTATGTCAGGTAACACCTTCTATATCAAAGAAGTGTTATTCATATTTTGAATGATTCAGGTGTCAAACCCCACTTAGTTTTAACATTTCTTTTTCATGGAGAGATTATGGTTACATTTTGTCACCCACTTGGGACTACAAGCCTTATCATACATTTTTAGCTTTGATAAGCTTTTCCCACAATGATTTTACAATTGTTCTTTCAATTAGTACATTCTTATCGATGTTATGCTTATGTAGAGCATAAACCCCTAACATATGATGTCCATACTATTTTATGTAACTAGTCTGGTTTCACAGTTGGCCTTCTCAGGTAATCAACATAAATCAGCTGATTAGGAGTTATGTTTTTACTTTCCCATACCACCTGATATTTCTTAGATACCAGAATTCCTTACTTTGATATGTATCACATGTGTCAAAAACACATCACATACTCATCATTTCCATCTCTCTATTGTCACTACCAAAGCCACACATATAAAAGCATCTTTCTTTCATCTTGGGACATAACTTGTTACACATATCTTTATCTTGGAACCAAAGTCCAAGGTAAACTAATACTTTTCTAAGTATCCATCAATGGATTATTTCTAATCCATGTACATCAAGTGTCGTAGTACTCACTTGATTGCCATGTACCTAAAAGGAGAGAACACAAAGGAACATATTCCTCTTAGCACCCCATCATTACCCAGGTTTGTTTATCAAAGAGAAGAGATTATTATCTCCTCTAATTATTGCATGAACTTTCAACTGCTCATGAGTCACTTACTCTTGTTTCATCCTAGGTTCCTTGCCATCAACATAGGAATTATAAGGATGGTTACATATCATCATTCCTTTCTTTGTTATTGCCTAACATGTTCATGAACATTTTGTGATTTTATCACATTTCCCATTTCCACATCATGGGAAAAGATCTTTACTATTCACACATGCTTTATCAGACATGGATCATCTCCCTTGTCCTCATTCTCTTTATCATGAGGATTATACTTTTTACTTCCTCATACACACAGATTGATCTGAGATCATCTTAGATTCCACTTTATTTCACTTAGGATGTCATACAATTGTCCATACTATATTTCCAGTTTCATTATACTCACTAGATTGTCTCAGAATGACTACTTGATCAGAGTAATCAGAAAGATAACAATCTAAGAGTTTCATACTCACCTTATCTTCAATAGTTGAATACCTGGCCAGGGTATACAAGTATTGAGATTAGGTAGTATGTACTTTGTGTACTATCATATTTCTTACATTTTGTATCATCACAAACACATGATTTAATATTCCTGGATTTTCTCTAGGCATACATTCTATATCTCATCCTCTTTCACACAGATAAGAGAAATTATAGAACATTTAAAAGAATACTAAACAGAATATAAATTCTAGTTATCATCATTTCATCCCTATGTCCCCATAGGGCAATCAATAAGGAATTCAATAACAACAATCCTTCTTATGATTATCAGGTAACATCAAAATAAAGCATATCAAAATGAAAAAGCTCTATCTGACTGTTACCCCTCGCGGTCATTTACCGCTTCAGGTTGACTCAACACATAGAGTCTAGCTGTTTCATGTTGTTACTTTTGCCTTTATACGTTATTGGGCTGTAACTTTCATAAACCCTACCGAGTCTGCCTCAGTTGTTGAGTCATTTCCTCCTTTCTTTTTGAACAAAAGGGTTTAGTAATCTCAACATGTACACATATATAACATGTCTTGTCCTTGTACCATGGTCTTATCAATCTTATCACCGATGTAGAGACTATGCCATGGGTTCTTATAGGTGGAAAGTTAAGACTTTTACCTTTACATAGTGATTACTACCCTGATGCACTAGGCGTTTATTGCACTGGTGGCACTGAAAACTTTGGATTTTTAGAAAAACTAGAAAAATGTCTCTAGAATTATAGTGATATTTCCTTAATCCTCAACTTATTGTCCCTTCTTGGGCATTACCATCACAGATGTACTATCTGTCTATATTTATGGCAGATTCTATTTTCTTTCCATAGGTTAATCTTTCCCACATTTCCACTATTCCAACATGACCATGTCAATCAAGAACCCTTTTTAAAGCTCGGAGTTTCTGTATTGAGGACTGGTAACCTCAATTGTAACGCTAGTATCCAGTTTACTATATGCATCACTGTTGTCCTAACCAGTCCAACAAGAGCATAAAACTAGGATTCTCTATCTTGATTCGATCAAGATGGGAATTCCTAGGCACTTGTTCTTATCTTGCCTGATCCCTTACACCCTCTCCTGGTGCAACAACATTGTTCTCAGAAATGTGTTCCTCGTGTTCACCAGTCATTTATAAACTTTACACTTTCTTCTACATAGGCAGAAGTCACTATAGGGTATACTGGAGGACACTAACATAGACTCAACACCTTCGTCCTATGTCTCTATAGACTCAGAGAACCTTAAGCTCTGATACCAAAACTTGTAACGGCCGTCGCCAAACTGATAGACAAACCTTCATTAATTAAGCGGAATAAAAATAAACAACGGATTAACAAAAATCACTAAAATTAAAAATCATTTTGCAAGGAGATCCTTGTATAGAAAACTTTTACTAAAAGATCCAAAACTCATACATATTATGATTTACATTGTATAACATTGTTTCATCTCATCTCGAGGACACCATATAATAGTTGCTCTATCAAAACACATACTGGAGCAATAGAAGACCTTGAGGCATTCAAGACAAAATCTCAGATTGTTCATGAAACCATAACGAACCAACTCCAAGGACCTGAGAGTACAAAGACGACACATAGGACTTCTATCTACAAGATATGATAAACAATACACTCAACCTGAGCTGTCACTACTACCTTAGTTGTCACTCCTCCTCTGCAGAATGATCTTCGCCACCTCATGCACATCCACCTAAAAAAATGTAGTTCCCACGTGGTGAGACAATTGTCCCAACGAGAGATATAACTCTCCGCCGACCATATTATTATCCCAGATTAAGTATTTATAAACTGAGCAGATGTTCTTTATATATTAACAAGAAGTATTAATCATTGTATGAATAGAATAAGATAATCTCCTTTCTTAAGGAGAACATTGCATCTACCCATGGTAGAGTTATAAATCATCTATCTGCTTTGCAAGGAATGTAAAGAAACATAAATAACATCTATCCGCTAAGATGTATAACTGTATTGCGCATCAAACAATGTTTCTCGTATTCGATCCTCAAGTAGATATGCTACACGACTAAACATATTTTACAATTACACTTATGCCCTGAGGAGATGAAGCATACCCCAATCATCTCCAACCGACCACAAACTTCTCACAAGTCGGTACCATACAAGGTCAATGGAAGAGCCAGTTGCCATGACCTCACTTGTCTCGGTCAGTACGAGTCCACTAGAAGGACTATGTCAACTTCTTAAACCCCTAAGCTTTTCCCACAATGATTTTACAATTGTTCTTTCAATTAGTACATTCTTATCGATGTTATGTTTATGCAGAGCATAAACCCCTAACATATGATGTCCATACTATTTTATGTAACTAGACTGGTTTCAGAGTTGGCCATCCCAGGTAACCAACATAAATCAGCTGATTAGGAGTTATGTTTTTACTTTCCCATACCACCTGATATTTCTTAGATACCATAATTCCTTACTTTGATATCTATCACATGTGTCAAAAACACATCACATCCTCATCATTTCCATCTCTCTGTTGTCATTACCAAAGCCACACATATAAAAGGATCTTTCTTTCATCTTGGGACATAACTTGTTATACATATCTTTATCTTGGAACCAAAGTCCAAGGTAAACTGATACTTTTCTAAGTATCCATCAATGGATTATTTCTAATCCATGTACATCAAGTGTCGTAGTACTCACTTGATTGCCATGTCCCTAAAAGGATAGAACAAAAAGGAACATATTCCTCTTATCACCCCATCATTACCCATGGTTGTTTATCAAAGAGAAGAGATTATCATCTCCTCTGATTATTGCATGAACTTTCAACTGTTCATGAGTCACTTACTCTTGTTTCATCCTAGGTTCCTTACCATCAACATAGGAATTATAAGGATGATTACATATCATCATTCATTTCTTTGTTATTGTCTAACATGTTTATGAACATTTTGTGATTTTATCACATTTCCCATTTCCACATCATGGGAAAAGATCTTTACTATTCATACAAGCTTTATCAGACAGGGATCATGTCCCTTGTCCTTATTCTCTTTATCATGAGGATTATAATTTTTACTTCCTCATACACACAAATTCATATGAGATCATTTTAGATTCCACTTTATTGCACTTAGGATGTGATACAATTGTCCATACTATATTTCCAGTTTCATTATACTCACTAGATTGTATCAGATTGACTACTTGATCAGAGTAATCAGAAAGATAACAATCTAAGAGTTACATACTCTCCTTATCTTCAATAGTTGAATACCTAGACAAGGTATACAAGTACTGAGATTAGGTAGTATGCACTTTGTGTACTATCATATTTCCTACTTTTCATATCATCACAAACACATGATTTAATATTCTTGGATTTTCTCCAGGCAGCACTTCTATATCTCATCCTCTTTCACATAGATAAGAGCAATTATAGAACATTTAAATGAATATTGAATAGAATATAGATTTTAGTTCTCATCATTTCATCCCTATGTCCCCATAGGGCAATCAATAAGGAATTGAATAACAACAATCCTTCTTATGATTATCAGGTAACATCAAAATAAAGCATATCAAAATGAAAAAGCTCTATCTGACTGTTACCCCTCGCGGTCATTTACTGCTTTAGGTTGACTCAACACATAGAGTCTAGCTGTTTCATGTTGTTATTTTTGCCTTTATACATTATTGGGTTGTAACTTTCGTAAACCCTACCAAGTCTGCCTCGGTTGTTGAGTCATTTCCTCCTTTCTTTTTGAACAAAAGGGTTTAGTATGCTCAACATGTACACATCTATAACATGTCTTGTCCTTGTACCATGGTCTTATCGATCTTATCACTGATGTAGAGACTATGCCATGGGTTCTTACAGGTGGAAAGTTAAGACTTTTGCCTTTACATAGTGATTACTACCCTGATGCACTAGGCGTTTATTGCACAGGTGGCACCAAAAACTTTGGCTTGTTAGAAAAACTAGACAAATGTCTCTAGAATTATAGTGATATTTCCTTAATCCTCAACTTATTGTCCCTCCTTGGGCATTACCATCACATATGTACTATCTGTCTATACTTATGGTAGAGTTTATTTTCTTTCCGTATGTTATTCTTTTCCACATTTCCACTGTTCCAACATGACCATGTCATTCAAGAACCCGTTTTAAAGCTTGGAGTTTCTGTATTGAGGACTAGTAACCTCAGTTGTAACGCTAGTATCCAGTCTACTATATGCATCATTGTTTTCCTAACCATCCCAACAAGAGCATAAAACTAGGATTCTCTATCCTAATTTGGTCAAGATGGGAATTCTTAGGCACTTGTTCTTCTCTTACCTGATCCCTTGCACCCTCTCCTGGTGCAACACCATTTCTCTCAGCAATGTGTTCCTCGTGTTCCCCAATCATTTATAAACTTTACCCTTTCTTCTGCATAAGCAGAAGTCACTATAGGGTATACTGGAGGATACTAACACAGACTCAACACCTTAGTCCTATGTATCTATAGACTTAGAGAACCTTAAGCTCTGCTACCAAAACTTGTAATGGCTGTCGCCAAACTGATAGAAAAACCCCCATTAATTAAGTGGAATAAACATAAACAGCGGATTAACAAAAATCAATAAAATTAAAAATCATTTTGCAAGGAGATCCTTGTACAGAAAACTTTTACTGAAAGATCCAAAACTCATACATATCATGATTTAGATTGTACAACATTGTTTCATCTCATCTCAAGGACAACATATAATAATTTCTCTATCCAAACACATACTGGAGCAACATAAGACCTCAAGACATTCAAGCTAAAATCTCGGATTGTTCATGAAACCATAACGAACCAACTCCAAGGACCTAAGAGTACAAAGAAGACACATAGGACTTCTATCTACAAGACATGATAGACAATACACTCAACCTGAGATGTCACTACTGCCTCACTTGTCACTCCTCTACAGAAAGATCTTCGCCACCTCATGCACGTCCACCTAAAAAAATGTGGATCCCACGGGGTGAAACAATTGTCCCAGCGAGTGCTATAACTCTCCGCCGACCATATTATTATTCCAGATTAAGTATATATAAACTGAGCAGAGGTTCTTTATATATTAACAGGTAGTATTAATCATTGTATGAACAGAATAACATAATCTCCTTTCTTAAGGAGAACATTGCATCTATCCATGTTAGAGTTATAAATCATCTATCTGCTTTACAAGGAATATAAAGAAACATAAATAACATCTTTCCACTAAGATGTATAACTGTATTGCACATCAAACAATGTTTCTCGTATTCGATCCTTAAGCAGATATGCTACACGACTGAACATGTTTTACAATCACACTTATGCCCTGAGGAGACAAATCATACCCCGATCATCTCCAACTAACCACAAACTTCTCACAAGTCGGTACCATACAAGGTCAATGGAAGAGCCGATTGCCATGACCTCACTTGTATCAGTCAGTACGCGTCCACTAGAAGGACTATGTTAACTGCTTAACAAGCTATGCTAGGGTACATCGGCATCCACACTTAGATCTACAACATCAACTACACTCTCTTAGGGGAGACATCTACTAACAACCGTCCCCAGTTACTGAGTCATGGCAACACAAACACCATACTCTGAGCCACGAGCCAGTTCACCGAGCTCAATACAGAGTCTACGACCAAAGTCGCACTCGAGCTAGGATATGGCATATACCCAAATCCCCATTCATCTCAAGCTCGTAAGGGGATCGACTCACACATGGCCGTCCGTACTTACACCCCCACATACTCAAAAGTATGCATTCCGGGTTATGCTACGAAGCAACCCGTTTCACCATTCAGCAAATCCCGACGCTGATGGATCTATGGTCAGGGCAACATTTTATAGTTTCTAGTGATATATTACGTGCATTACAACATTCTTTTAGCATCAAACAAGTTATCATTATTCATCACAACAAATGCTACAAAGAAAGGTGTAATACATCTATCACGTAATTTTCCAAATCTTTAAAACACATGATACTTGGGATCTCAGTCCCTTATCACATTACTGGGAATTCTCATCTCTTCATTATCATGGTTACTGGATCTGTGTATTCAAACCCTTAGATCATCACATAACATTGTTACCTCTCTAATAGGTAACTATTACCTCTAGGTCCTCAGACCAAGGTATTCATTTCACTTGTTGTACAAGTATTCTCATGTCTCACAAGGCCATCACACATCTTGTCATCTCTCTCTAGGCAACAACTAACCACATGGCTCACAAGGCCATTAAACATCTTGTCACCTCTTATTAGGCAACAACTAACCACATGGCTTATAAGGACATTAAACATCTTGTCACCTCTCATTAGGCAACAACTAACCACATGGATTATAAGGCCACTAAACATCTTGTTACCTCTCATTAGGCAACAAATAACCACATGGCTTATAAGGCCATTAAACATCTTGTCACCTCTCATTAGGCAACAACTAACCACATGGCTTATAAGGCCATTAAACATTATACTTGTTATACAAGCATTTAACATGCCTTATAAGGCTTATGTAATAAGAGATTTACAACCTTCCCATCATTAGGGCATGCTCATATTATTAATCCAAATCCTAATTCATTGCTCCACACATCTAGGAGTTTACATTGATATCATAGGTATTCAATCATACTTATTTATTCTCATCATTTATCATTAAATTATTATCAACACAAGGTATGAGTTTCTCTCTCATCCTTACTAGAATATGATTACAACATACTTTATTAACTTGGCTTAACCCTTTCTCAAGGTATGTTAGACTACACTTATCAAAGTGCTTTAAACTCATTACATCTCAATGTAACAAATGACATAACACACTTCATGTGTTACTCATCCAAGTATATTGGATTTGAGGTGCATCAAGGTATATCAACTTTGAGGTACTGAATGTGATATTTATCATGTCTTGATCTATAAATTCCCTCATCATAGTTAACTTACTTAAGTTCATCAATTTACCTTGTATTAGGGTATTTCCCATCCTAATACTTTATGCAATAACTCATCATATTTATTCTGTAGTGCATTAGCCAAAATTCACACACTTGAATTATCCATCTATCATTAGATGGTAAGAACTCATCTTGTATTAAGACATTCTCCACTTAGGTGTTTCACCTATCAAGATATTAGTCACACCATTGCTTAGTAATACACTCTTTACTTCTAGGAGTGTTTTACCCTCATCTTTACAAGGCGTCTCGATTTGGAGATGTGCATATGTTTACCTTATCGGGTTGTAGGTGTATAGAAACCACTATATCAGGTTGGAGGAGTATGAACACCATCCATATTGGTCTAGAGGTGTTTGTATGTGTTACCCATGTCGTGCATGAGGTATTAATCCTTCACCATGTTGGGCTAGAGGTGTATTCAATCACCATATCGGGTGGCTCACCATCTAGGGTTGGCCGTGACAGGTTAGGGTTTTCCATATCAGGCTCAACCCAATATATTCATCTCATTACCTCCTTCAAGGTCACCATCTTATCTTAAGGATGAGTAATAGGTTAAACAATTAGTTAAACTATTCTCAACCCATTACATAAGTCAATAGGAGTGAAAAGTACCAAGCCATGTCGGGCTACACCATCCCATGTTGGGTTATAACACCCATGTCAGGTTAGGGTTGGTCGTGATGGGCACATGGTACATGTATGTATCTTCCATGATGTTTAAGAGGTATCATCTCATCATCATGCCGGTCTATACATCAACTAGGGTTTCCCATGATGGGCTACATGTCATCTAGGGTTGTGTATCAGGTAGATGTATTCCAAACATATCAGATTAGATCTTGTTCCATACCTCATATCGTGCAATAGGATTTATTTACTTGTTCATATAATACACCAGATGTGTGTGCTTCATGATAAAAAGTACCAATGATATATTATATGATCATATCATGCAATAGCACTTGCTATTCCTTACTCATATCAAGTTACCCAAATTAGGGTTTCATATCAATTTACAAGTATACATTTAACCTTGTATCGTGCACGGAGTCTATACTTGACTTCCTATCCTGCAAGAGGTGTACACTACACCACCATATCTTGCAATAAGGTATACAATCATATCCATATCATTTTAGTGAAGTAGGTGCATCATCATATCGGGTTAGAGGTGCTTGCTTGTGTTCTTGCACCCGATATCACTTTTATAAGGTGATATCATCATCTTCAAGATATAGACCTTTGTTCTAACTATTATAGTTCATGACAACAGGTATAAGAAACTACTAGAAATCATAATTTCATCAACTATTTCAGGAAATTTTGGAATTAAAAGTAATTCATTAAGTATAGCAATTTAGATGATGAATAATAACATGGTTGAGTTCAAGTTATATAACCCGCATTAAGAACAACTTCAAAGTTCCAAGATCCAAAGCTCCACGTTCCTAAGGTTGAATATGACTTTATCAAAAGTCCAAGACTCGTTCACAACTCCTTCTTATTCAAGGAATCACCATGGATAAGAAATTAGTGAAGAAGAAAAGAAAGGAAGATAAAAACCCTAAAATCATGCTTCAATCCAAGGTTGTAGATGATAATGACCTCACCTTAGGGTTAAGTATTGAGATCATTCTTTCTCTAGAACCTTTACATGATACCTCACAACCCTTGCACGATATGACACCACTTGTGTCCGATATACCCCTCATTTGTGGCAAACAACATTTCACTATGGCCGATATCACCCTTCTTGGCTGATATCACCCTACTTGGGTGAGATGATCTTGCTATGGGCGATACCCAAGGCCCTATGCACGATACCACTTCACTCCTGCACGATACAGGGACCCTATGCATGATATCTTAGGGAAGGAGGGTGGTAAGATCCGAAAAATTGCACTAAGGGGTGAAACTAGGGGTATATATACTTGTTGTTCATGAAGGAGTGTAAAAATGAGGTGTCATCAATTTGATCTAGTAGGTGCCACGTGTCCATGCATGGGTGACACGTTTATCAACATTTATCTTGTCATGAAAAATGGTTGAGTATCATTTAGGGATAAGGATTCGTCCATTACATATCCTTTTGAATAAGATATATCAATTAATTCATCACTTTATTCACAACTCGTCACAACTTTACTAAGGAAGTTGTAACCCAACACAACTCACCTCCTTGAGATACTTTGCACGTCATGGGATTTTCTAGGAGTCTAAAAAACTATATGGGACTCCTCCTATGACTCCTTGGCTGATAGGCACTCATATATAAGCTTTTTAACTTGATACAACTCAAGTTAAGGTTTAATATTGAACCCTTTTCTTGGTCATTTCATCACCAAGATTATCATCATTCATAATTGATTCAAACAAGGTGTATCATTCATTCTCTCTCCTATAAATGATACATAGAGGAAGTAGTGATACTCTAGAGGTGGTAATTCGCACATAAACACCACATTTTGGGTAAATTGCAAATTGTACCAAAATTGGTGTATTCAACACAAGTATTATTCCAACAAGTTTCAACTTGCAATTGGGGCTCTCCACAAGCCACCCCTTAGCACCATTTTATCTCTCATGATGCCAAAACACATAAGGCACATTCAACATGTGTCAATTTTCAACATAACCCCTCATATTGGGTAAATTGCACTTTTCACCCAAACTATCAAATAATGCACAAACAACTTGCAAATAAGCTCAAGCTTGAAAATTAAACCGTACTAGAGTCTTAATTACTTTTCAAAAAATTACATAAAGTTTGTAAACAACTTACTTAATAAAAACTTCTAGGGTTAGGCCATAGCCCAGGTCAGGGGTATTACAATGATTCTTGAACTTAACATGATGAGATTTCTCCCTCTTGAACACAATCTCTTCACATGATAAGATTTCTCCCTCATAAACATTAACATTGATTTCATGAGTCATAAAGCATAAAACTTAATCATCATGAACATTTTGACCATAAGACATAACATATAACAATCATCAAGCAATAATATAGAGTGAACATGATCAAAACATTAATTTTTCAATAATAAAGTCTACTTTGTACTTAACATGCAATCAATCATAATAACTTATGCTCAACAACATGACCCATTTACCTTGGAGCAATGTAGATCCTAAGACAGTCTTCTTGATCCTTGTATCAAATCTAGGTCAAACTTCCTCTTGTCTTGATTAGGCTCTAAACACCTGTTCATAAACATAATTAATCAATACCTTGTATTGATCTTAGGTTGAATTAGGGCAGATTAAGGTTTGAGTGCATTAGGGTTAGGCTCACTTGGTTAACTTAGATCATATTAATTACAAGTACACATAATTAGGGTTTCATGGGACCAAATTGAGTTTCTAATAAAACATCAGAATAGAAAGGAAAATCATAGCTTGAAAATCATAATATTGTGTCCCCCTAAAAAAACACTTTCCAATGACCATTTATTTGAATTTGTCAGAGCATCCTATGATTTACTATAAATATTACAAAATCAAACAATTAGAATATAGGAAACCATATCGTGACATCGATTTAAATCTATGAATAATCCAATGTAAATAGAACGCAAAAGTACTAAAGTACCTTAGGCGCACACTACATATAATCAGTTAGGCAGGGGCAATCTTGTCATTTCGACTCATTTATCAGAACTCGCAAAAATAGAAAATAGGAACTGGAATACCCTTGTTGCCCTTCAAACATTAATAGGGCGATCAACACCCCAAGGGCACCAAGGTCAAATGATGACCTCGTTTGTTACTCCCCGCGAGCCATGGCTCGAGCTTCGCTCCAAGAGTAAGAAGATGAGATGCTACTCTGATCAACTCACATTTTTACGCAGTTGCAAGACATCAACCATTTCTCACCTTCCAACAAAGTCTTCGAGCAGATAAGAGAGTCTAAACATGCCTAGGAGCATGAGGAGAAGCATTAAGAGAGGCAAAAATAGGGGGAACTCCTTGCAGATTGGAAACTAGGTAGAGAAGGTGGTTATGTTCCCAAAAGGCTCGAGAAACATTCTAGAGGGCATGGCAAGTCAAAAGAAAAAAGATGGCTTGGTTGAAGGGGAACAAAGTCGATGAGACGTAGTCATGCCAGTGAGGTATGATGAAGGTCTATAGGGTATGTTAGTTGATCCATCCACATGGAAAATAGATAATGGGAAATGATAGCTGAGTGTTCATGGATGCTTACTGCGATCGTAATTGGCCTGGGTTGACTGGAGCCGTGAGGTATGGGCCATCGTCTCTGAAGATCCAACTCGATTAGGTCGGGTAGTCTTGAGGCACCAACAAAGAAGTTGAGGGAGGAGGAGGAAATCTTGATGTTAAGTGATTTGTTACTAGGCCTTATATAGGCAGGGGTGGTGTGTACCTCATTTTGTAAAGGCAGGGTTGAGAGGCAGTTAAGACCTAATTTGGGTATTTCCTCATATGGTGAAAATGGAAGGTGAGTGATAGAACATTGGGTTTAGGAGATTTAGGTGAGGTCACTGGAGAAAAGATCTCACAAAATAGAAGCAAGGAGAGGGAGAACAAGATTGATCATTGAAAATGCTGTGAACGGTCTTCGTCCACGAGAAACACAAAGGAAGAAGACAATCAAACAACCATTCATTCTCGATCAGATGGTGGGTAGTGCACATGCTAAAAAGAAAATAAATCATATAGGTGTGACAACAAATAAAATGACTAAACTTTAGGAAACAAAAGCTATTAAATGTAAATTCGATTGATTAAATAGTGAAACTATATACAAACATCTCCTAAATTAGTTAGAGGGTCAAACATGGGTCAAATGAGTTCAAATTTGAACCAGAGGCACATTAGAAGGTCTAGAATATTCTTGTAAAGTTATATTTCATTTTTGTTCATATCTTGGTCCATAACTTCTATATTGACCATTAATCCTTAATTAAAAGACATTAAAAGTAATATAATTTGAAATGGCTCTTAATATTGAATTCTTGAGCCACAATTTTGAGATATATTCTATTTAGAAATTCAAGAGTCACACGATCACTTCTTTAACCTTTTTCATATGATTTTTGACCATCTTGGAGGAGAGAGAAAAGAAAATATGATCATCATGAGTTAATAGATATACATAATGCACATTTGAGAGTAAAAGTGAAATTGAGTCTTCATTTAAGTTTTCTTATCCAATTTTCATATAAGGACAAGAATTATTGGTCTTTTTGAATTAAAACCCCTCAACTATTATTATTTAGAAAAATTCCATTCTAAGTTTTGAATTAACTATTAAATTGGAATGTGACATGACTCCTAGAGGAGAGACACCAACTTTTCCTATCACAGTTGGGGCACATCAAGCATCCACACTCAACCCATATATATTCATTCTTGTTAGGATGAGCTGATAAAAAATGTTCATGATGATATTCCTTGGTGCATGTTATTTGCTGATGATATTGTTTTGATTGACAAAACTAAAGATGGATTGAATGATAAAGTTGAACGTTAGAGAAAGGCATTGGAATGAATTAGATTTATGAGTAGCAGGAGCAAAACTGAGTATATGCATTACACTTTTAGCCAATCTCGCAGTGTCAATGATGGAGCCATTTTGGATGGAGTAGATATACCAAAATGTGATAAATTTTTTTTACTTGGGTTCTATTATTCAAATAGACAGGGATGTCTAAAATGGTGTTTGTCACATGATCACTATAGGATGGTTGAAATGGAGGAGTGAAACTAGAGTATTATGTGATAGGAAGATCCCTCTTAGGTTAAAAAGTGAGTTTTATAGAGCAGCGATTGGCTGGCCATGCTCTACGAGAGTGAATTTTGGGTGGTAAAGAAACAAGGTCTCAACAAAATGAACCTGGCTGAAATGCTATTATGAGAGGGATGTGTGGGAAGACAAGAAAAGATTTTTGAGAAATGACTATATCAGGAATAAAGTGGGGGTGGTGAGCATTGAGGACAAGTTGCACGAGGGCCAACTTAGATGGTACAAACATGTGCAACATAGACCGACTAATGCACCTATACGAAGCAATGCTATTGAGTCAAGAACAATAAATAGAATAAGAGGAAGACATAAATTAACATGGGATGAGCTTATAAAGAGAGATTTTGAATCTCTACATATCAACCAAAATATGGCCCATGATAGAACTGAATGGAAATAAAGGATCCATGTAGCCGACCCCAACATAGTTGGGACTGAGGCTTAGATGATGATGATGATGATAATTATGATGATTAAAAGCAAGAAGGAGAAAAATTAAGGTTGATAAGATTAGTAGGAAGGATAGATCTTGGGTAATTGGGGAGGATGGGGTTATGATATAAGATGGTGAATTTTACAATGATCTCTCCATACTTGATCCTATTCAAGAAGGGGATGACATGCTACGTGAGATTTCATAGGAGGAGGTCAGCTCGGTGTTCACAAAGACGAATGGGGGATAGTACCCCTGGGCCTAAAGGTTTCACTACGTCAATCTATTATTTGCATGGGACATGTAAAAAGATGTGGTCGAGCTAGTTAAACAATGTATGAAAGGCATGACTCATAGAGACCTCAAACATGTTAGTCTTGTTCTGATATCTAAGGCCAACAACCAATAGGGATGGAGGACTTTAGACCAATAAGTCTTAGGAATGTAGCCTTGAGAATCTGTGTCAAAGTAGTATTTGGTAAAATCTTTATTCGACCATTGTTTGATTTTCCTAGAGCAAGTAATAATTTTCAAAGGTCAAAATATTAACAAAAGAATTAGGCTAGCTTAAGAATTGATGCATGATATGAACCTGGGAGGAGAGTGTTGTAAGAACATAGTGCATTAGGCTAGCCTATCAAAAGCATTTAATATGATTGATTAGATCTACCTAGAAATGGTTATTCTAGTAGTTGGGTTTTGGACCAAAGTTAGTAGGTATCATCATGAACATATCTACATGGGCGTGGTTCTCTATCTCATCAAATAGACAAAAATGTGATTTTTCACAATGAAAAGAGGTTTTAGGTAGGGGGCCCTATATCTCCTTTGTTGTTGATTTTGTCGCAAGTCATTTTGGGTAGACAAATCAAGGATGAAGAGAATAAAGGTATAATCACTAGATCTTACACCAAGGGTTGCAAATTGTCTCATAAATACTAACTATTTTTGATGGCTTAATATTCTTTGTCAACCTAAGGGGGACCAAAATTGAGAGAGATGAGGAGATTCTATCTTGCTACATGAAAGACTCAAGAGAAAGTGTAAATAGAGGTCAACTAGATATAATTAGGGCATACAATGTATTTTAGGAGACTTGCACTTACCTAGGCTTGGGGATGTGAATGTGGAAGGGATGTGATTCCTTATATAGGTGTTCTGCTTATTGCATGTCGGATCCTTTTTAGGCATTATGAGATGTTAGTGAAGGATGGCCTCGTGGATGGACATAATGCCTTCATTCTTGAGAAGGTTAATAATGGTACGATCAATGCTTTCATATATCACCATGTAAAAACTGGCATCCTATGTATTGCATCTCACTATGTAAAAAACCGTTGAGAGGAAGATCACACATTTCTTATGGGAATCCAATGGGCGCGTGTAACACCTTTTAGCATCCCCCAAATAAGGAAAGACCTTAAACTTTAGAGCCATTACCTAAAATTCTCAAGATCTATATTTAACCAAATAACAAATAATAGCAAATTATTTCCATTACTTCAAAAATATTGGTTAAAAGTAATACAATGATGCTCTTCTAAGGAATTACATGAATTTCTAACATGAGAGCTATTACATATGAGGAGAAGTATCTAACTAGTCCTCCTTTACTTAGCTTTAATGCCTTCATGTAGATTTCATCTGGTTTATCATGTCTTGATATCTTCTTATCTTTCATTTACCTAAAATGGCATGAAATAAAAGCATGGATCAGTATATTTCTATATTGTGTATGTGGGTGCATGCAAAACTGTGCAGGTAAGCTAACAACATATAATCAATCAATTACTTGCTAATAAGAATTGGCATTTTCATTACATATTCTAACCCATACTTGAGATACTATCTTGGGTGTGACCAATGTCCCTCTAGGGATCATGTGCACCCCTCGATACATGTCATCCTAGGATTCAAAATACAATATTCTTATTTATGTGATACTCTTAGTGACATGATAATTGAACATAATGTAAATAAACACTCAACAATTTATTTAGTCAATCTTCGAGAAACCTTGGCAAACACTGACAAATGATATTGCAGGTAGTCATAATTGTAACCACATACCTTTGGTAGAACCATGTAGATCTTGCAGTCATACTTTAAGCATATCATCAAATCAAGCAAGAAAAGAGGAATCCAAGCAATCCATCATTTAACCTATATGTGTGTAAATCCTAAAGTGTCACCATCACATTATTTAGATTAAACCCTACTCGGGCCTAGTCTAGGGATTAGGGTTATGTTCGGGCTTGGATAAGGAATAAGGGTACAAACCCTAACTCCATCACATATTCAACATTAGGTAAAACCCGAATTATTAGACCCATCATATCCTTTTATTATTAATACTTAGATCAGATTAGGTTCATCAAGATTATCCTAACTCATCACAGATATTGTTATTCACCTTAAAAGCCCTAATTCCCCATCACTATTGTCATGATCATCTTAGTTCCACATTATGTTTGATAATGTCAGATAATAACACAAAAAAGTATTTTTAGTGTAACACCATTTTAATCTCCAAATCTAGGGTTTACATGAACTAATCTACTTATTAAGCATGTAACTCATGGTACGTTTTGAACTACGATGACAATTAGACTTTGATTCAATTTAATTCACATTCCTCTCATTTTTGGATCATTTTGGTATATAATTTCATTATATTTTGAGTTGCCAATAATTATTTACATCATTTACAATTTAACATTAATATGATTAGTTAGAGTAGGCCATGACAAAATATACCATTATCTATTTGGGCCACGTGGGATCGGTGCACCCAATGGCCTGCATTTGCCTCAACCAAGCAGTCCACATGGGAATAATTATAGGAATGTATGGAATCCCCTTTTTACCCTCAACACTGTGATCAAGATTGATCATGTGGGTTGTGGTAATGGCATAAAATCCCTATGGGTTATCTTCCTCGTCTTTGTGTTTGATGACTAACCTACGCACCATGGCGAGTTCAACACCACAATTGACTCTCATGCCTAGGGATCAACAATCACAACTAAAGAAGGAAACACATTTTGTGGGTCTTTTCAAACTTAGGGAACCTCGTGTTTGAGTCAGAGCACAACTGGTAGATATACTCTATACTCGACTCTATGACTGAGATAGGGAAAATCAAAGAAAGATCATGATATCCACATCAATTCATTTAGGCTCAGTGCTTTGAAAGGGTTCACACAAATCCTACCAATCTCCAAGTGATCTTTCCATGGATGATGGGATGGATCCTACATCTCAACCGTAGCTTCCCAAAGATGTAGATGGATTGGTGGTATCACCTTCCTAATATACCTCCAACCAAGCCAAGGATCAGGGCAACATCCTGGTTTCCTAAGGATGCTCCCTAGCCCATGAATTTGGTAGGAGACACCTCCACAGTCTGGGTCGAGGTTACCACTGCTAGAGACTAAGATTGGGCCTAGGGGTTTGGTGGAGAGGGTCCTCATGGAATTGAGAGTTGGGTCACCCTTTTGGGGTCTCAAGGAATCCCAATGTACCTTTGTATGTGCATGGGTTTCATGGAGAGACCAACAATGCCCTGCCCTAAGATTTTGGGTTATGGAGCAATTAGGTACTTTTCATATACATCGATATAACCACTGCTTTACATCTTGTTTGAAAGATTTCCTTCTCTCTAAATCAATGGATGAAGAAATAGGGAAAAAGGTGAAGGGAAGAGAGAGAATGAGCTGAGGGATGGTCGCAAACACTATTAGCCCTGGTTTCCCTATTTAGACGCATGGTAGGAGATAAATGGTGCGTCATCCAATCCATGATCAAAGGTCTTGATCGTGCTTTACACATAAATGATGCATGGGTTCTCTCGCTGAAGTCAAATTCATTTTTTTGACTTCCTATTTTAGAAGCAAATCTATTTATTTCAATTAAGTCCCTCTTTGTTCGCAATTCTCTATAGCCCAGTAGAAAACTCCTTTTGCTATGAAACTTGGAGAGCAACCCATTAATGCATTTCTCATATTATATCCAATTTTTGGGATTTGTTGGAATATGTTTAATATCCAAAACTCACTTCTTTAACATATTCTTAAATTAATTACCCAAACCACATGGAAAGTCCTTCATCTGTCAAATTTTAGAATTCTCTTCCTTTCATTATTAAATTTTCAAGTACGCCAAATTCAGGATGAGATAACACTATCTGATGCCTCAAATCTTATGTTTCCATTCATGGTTATATAATTTTCCTTTGATTATCTAAAACACCGTATATTTTATTTTCTTTTGGAAACTTGCATATTATATCACATTTCAGTTTTCTAATAATTCACAAAGTTACTTACCTTTATTTATGCACAAAATCTCTTATTTCTTAATCTTGTGCCCCAAGGACCTATATGCAAAGCATATAGTTTCATGGGCCTCACTTGGGCCATGGGCTGCACCCATGACACAAAGTGGTTAACATTGTTACTTTATCAATTTTAATCAGGGAATTATCTTACCAAATTAGGTCTCATATATTTATATAATTCAAATTTAAATTTGAGGATATTACATTCAACCCTCCTTGAAAGGAATTTTGTCCCCAAAATTCAAACCTAGTAAGGTTAGAATGAATGGTAAATCTTACTTTCAAACCTTAGGGTTAGAAACCCTACTTAGATATCCTTATCATCCTTTATTGATATGCACATCCCTCATAATACTAATAAGATTTGTACCTTCATTCAATTCAAGCTATACCCACATCTTTAGTATTACATGATATCATCTCTTGGTGAGTTACACTTTCATTTCATGATTTCAATTCCTCTTGGTGATCACCTTTTCACCTAGGTTTCCAACCTATTGCTCATTTATCTTCACATAAGGGTGAGGTAACACCTCAAACCCTAGATCGTGTCATTATACTTAACTTAGGGTATTCATTCTCATATGTAAATTTTAATCATAACTTATGTATACCCAATCTCTCTCACTAATACTAAGATGAAATAAGCATTTGGCTGCACCTCAAAAACAAAGTTCATACCACTCAAAGAGTAGAGATGGTGTATCCACACATTATATTAAAATTTTGAATTTTAGGTTGAATCATTATCAACATGACTCTCAACCATACTTACATTTTATTCCCACAATATTCTTATATTCCATAAAGTAAAGTGCCTTTCTCACTCTTGAGTTTGTGTACAACTACAGTAAGTTTTCATTTTTACATGACTTCTTGTATGCTTTACATTTCCACCTCATGTGTCATTAGACTTAGCCACCTCCCTAAGGTCTATAGGGGTACAAGTACCTTTGGAGTGATCTCCTGTTGGTGGGCCTTATGCATTTAGGGAGTACCTCTCACATTTACTCCTTGGGCCTCATGAAACCATGATGGTGGCCAATCTCCTGACCCATGGGCCTAGGCAAACATGGCTGACTACCTCCTGACCCTATGGTCTTATGCATTCAAGTCACAATCCCCTCCTGATCTCATTGGTTTATGTACCTTCAATTCTCCCTACCTAACCTTAAGATCGATATAGGACTCTACCTTACCTAGGGTTTATCACATCTTTAATTTTCCAAGATTTAGGTTACATTCAAGGTTACCTCAATTCTAAAACTGATTGGTCAACTCACCCTTATAGGGAAGGTCCTAACCTAGGGTATCTTCTTGACTCATAGGAGGAGGTTAGTCTCTCTTAGCCACAACCTGACCCAATAGGTTTAGGGTTTTTCCTCCTCCTTATGTCCTTTTCCCACTCTTGGGTTGACCCACCCCCGATCAGGAAACCAACCCTAAAAGTTTCATATTTTCATTTTTATGCAACCTAATATACAACTTCCATTACAACTTGTCAACCCTTGTTTGATCAATCTCTGGGATACCTCCTATGGGGCTTTGTCCCAACAACAGACTCAGACCACCTTACCCTCTAGGGGCTTGATGCCTTACCAATCTTCCCAATCTGGGACTTGACCTTTTGTGACCTTCCCTATACAAGGCTTGGTTGTCTACACTCCAAATGCATACCACCTTTCATATCTGGGGCTTGGTGCCATGTTGGCCTTCTCATCCATGGGCTTGACCTTACTTGACCTTCCCCTCCATGAGCTTGGTACTATGTCAACCTTCCCATCCATGGGCTTGACCTTTCACGATCTTCCCCTCCAGGGGCTTGATATTCTATGACCTTCCCCTCTAGGGGCTTGATCATAGTCATCTCAATGACTTTCTTTCCATATCAAACTTCCAAAGATATCATGGGGGGGGGGTTTGAGCATTTTATATCTATGTCATGTGTTACTCATAGGTTCCTTATGTTTCTTAAACCTTTCACATGAATCCCAAAGAAATTTCTCCACATGCATGCATGCATAGTATACTGGTCACCTAAATATATTTGTATCTTCTTACTCCCTTTCACCCTAATTAAGGTTCATACGGGTAGGGTTACTTTATCACCCACACCAATCCCATTTCCCAAGATTAGGGTTTTGAGTTAGGGTTAGGGACTACTCAACCTACACCCTACATATTAGGGTTTTATGATACCCCTAACCCACTAAGGGTTTTCTAAACCAATCCTAGCTCTATCTAGAGTTTACCCTTGCAAGGAAAATCCATAAAAGATTATTATTTATTTTATTATTATTTCCACAATAAATGTACAATATTTGGTGGAGGATTCCTTAATGCTACTTATTTTCAAAAAACCCTAATTTGAGATGAGAAGACTTAGAGGAAACATTACTTCAGGCAAACCCTAGGTTCAGGTCAAGCATGTATCATTATGGCTAAGGGTGTCCTTGTATACCAACTTAATGGTGCGAAGGAAAATATTGCTAGCCCCCAAAACCATGATTTATTCTAAACACCATTACCATCAGGCCATGCCTTAGTAATTCTCCTTAGATTTCTATAGATTACTTGAAATTATAAACTATTAAATATTATTTGAAAAATTTAGGGCTCTGATATGATTTGTAACACATGGGCCCAATGCACAAGACTCTAGTAGAGTTTAGGAATGACGAATGGCCCAACAAACCACCACTAGCCTTAATTGTGCACCTTATCATCAGTCATGTGCAAACCATGATAAGCTTCATAACTAGTCACCTATCCTAGTACTACTTTGGGCTAAGCACGCTTAATCACAAAGTTCTTTAGTGATGGGCTTCTTGAAAAGGAGGTGGACCTTAGTGATATGGGTAGTCCAATCATTCCTATTATGATCATTTTATGCGAGGCCTCAAATCCTGGGATGTTACAATCTCCCCCACTTAGACCTTGACATCCTTGTCAAGGCTCAACTATATGGCCTCACAATATTTACCCATGTAGTGCACACCCAAATGGCCCATGTACACCCAACTCCCGATTGCGGCTACCAGCACAAGAGTGGCTTCATAACCATGGACAACCCTTTCCAACATGCCTAGACCGCATGACTTAAAGACTGACTTGCAATAAGCCCAAGTGGTCCCCACCTACTAGAGGGGTTATAACTCTAATACCAAATGTAATGACCTAACTTTTTAGCATCCCCCAATTAAGGAAATACCTTAAAGTTGAGAGTCGTTACCTAAAATTCTCAAGATCTAGATTTAACCAAATAACAAATAATTGCAAATAATTTCCATTATTTCAAGAATATTATTTACAAGTTATACAATGATGCTCTTATAAGGAATTACATGAATTTCTAACATGAGAGCTACTACATATGAGAAGAAGTATCTAACTAATCCTCCTTTACTTAGCGTTAATACCTTCAAGTAGATTTCATCTGGTTTATCATGTCCTGATATCTTCTTATCTTGCATTTGCCTAAAATGGCATGAAACAAAAGCACTGATCAATATATTTCTATACTAGGTATGTGGGTGCATGCAAAAGTGAGCAAGTAAACTAAAAACATATAAATAATCAATTACATGTGAAAAATAGCTAGCATTTTCTTTACATATTCCAACCCATATTTGATATGCTATCTTGGATGTGACGAATATCCCTCCAGGGCTCGTGTGCTTCACCCCTTGATGCATGTCATCATAGGGTTCATAATATGGTATGTTTATTTATTTGACACTCATAGTGGCATTATAATTGAACAAAATTTAAATAAGCACTCAACAATTTATTTAGTCAATATTTGAGAAATCTCGACAAACATCAAAAAATGATATTGTGGGTAGTCATAATCTTAACCACATACCTTTTGGAGAACCATACATATATTGTAGTCATACTTTAAGCATATCGTCCAATCAAGCAAACAAAGAGGAATCCAAGAAATTCATCAATTAATTTGCATGTGTGTAAATCCTAAAGTGTCACCATCACATCAGGTTGTAGTTTAGGGCTTAGGGTTATGTTTAATTTTGGATAATAAATAAGGGTACAAACCCTATTTCTATCACATATTCAACATTAGGTGAAACCCTAATTATTATATCCATCATATCCTTTTATTATGAACACTTAGATCTGATTAAGTTCATTAATATTATCCTAACTCATCACATATATGGTTATTCACAGTAAAACCCTAATTTCTCATCACTATTATCATGATCATCTTAATTCTCCATTATGTTTGACAATGTCAGATAATAACACAAAAAAAGGCTTTGAAGTGTTTTAACATTTTAATATCCAAATCTAGGGTTTCTATGAACGAATCTACTTATTAAATTTGTAACTCATGTTACTTTTGAACTATGATGAAAATTAGTCTTTGATTCCATTTTATTCACATTCCTTTTATTTTCTTGATCATTTTGGTATATAATTTTATTATATTATGAGTTTCCAATACTTATTTACATTATTTACAAGCTAACATTAATTTGATTAGTTAGAGTAGGCCATATCAGAATATACCATTATCTATTTGAACCATACGGGCTCGATGCAACCAATGGCCTGCAACCAGCTCAGCCAAGTAGTCCACACGAGTGACTTTATAGGAATTTATGGAATCCCCTTTTTACCCTCTAAGCTATTAATGAGCTTGATCACATAGGTTGGGGTAATGCAATTAAATCCCTAGGGGTTATCTTCCTCCTTTTGTTTGATGACTAACCGACCCGTCACATGAGGTCAACACCAAAGTTGACTCTCATGACCATGGCTCGAGGATCACAACTGAAGGAAGAAAAACTTTTGGTGGGTTTTTCAAACTCAGGGAACCCCGTGGTTGAGTCAGAGCATGACTGGTAGATAGATCCTATACTTGAATCTATGCCTGAGATAGGGAGAAGAAGAACTAGGAAAGATAAGGATAGATACCCCAATTCATGTATCCTCGATGCTTTGAAAGGGTTCGTACGACTCATGTAAATCTCTTGATTCTCTTGCCATGGATGAAAATGGGTTGGAGCCTACACCTCACCCTTAACTTATCGAAGGTGTAGCTGGCTTACTGGTAGCACATTCCTAATCTACCTCCAATGAAGTCAATGATCATCGCCCCTTCCTGTTTGCCCGAGGATGCTCCTTAGCCCATGAATTGGTGGGAGATGCCTCCCGAGTCTGGGTTGAGGTCCCCACTATCGACGATGAAGAGCCGGCCTAGGGGTTTGGCGGAGAGGGGTCCTCATGGAATTGAGAGTTGGGTCACGCTTCAAGCATCTCAAGGAATCCCAAGGTGCCTTTATATGTGCCTTGGTTTCATAGAGAGACCAATGATGCCACACCCTAAGATTTTGGGTTATGGATCAATTAAGTACTTTTCATATATTGTGAGATAACTACTACTTTATGGCTTGTTTGAAATGGTTCCTTCTCCCAAAATCATTGATGAAGAAATAGGGAAAAAGGTGAAGAGAAGAGAGAGAATGAGTTGAGAGATGGTCACAAACACTATTGGCCTTGGTTTTCCTATTTAGATGCAAGGTAGGAGACAAGTGGTGTGTCATCCAATCCCAGATCAAAGGTCATGATCATGTGAGACACATAAATGACACATGGGTTCTCTTGCTAAAGTCAAAATCATTTATTTGACTTCCTATTTTAGAAGCAAATCTATTTATTTCAATTAAGTCCCTCTTTCTTCACATTTTTTATAGCCTAGTAGACAAGTCTTTTTTCTATGAACTTGTAAGGCAACCCATTAATGCCTTTCACATCTTATATCAAACTTTTGGGATTTGTTGGAATGTGTTTAATATATGAAACGTGTTTCTTTAGAATATTCTTAAATTAATTACCCACACCACATGGAAAGTCATTTTCATTCAAATTCTACAATTCTCTTCTTTTCATTATTATTTTCAACTATGCCAAAAGTCAGGATGAGATAGCACTATTCGATGACTCAAATCTCATGTTGCCATTCATGGTTAGATAATTTTTCCTTTGATTATCTAAAACACCACACATCTTATTTTATTTTGAAAACTTGCATATCATCTCACATTTCAATTGTCTAATAATTCACAAAGACACTTATCCTTTATTTATGCATGAAATCTCTTATTTCTTAATCTTATGCCCCAAGCACCTATTTGCAAAGTAAATAGTTTCATGGGCCTCACTTGGGCCATGGGTTGCACTGATGCCACAAAGTGGTTAACAATATTACTTTATCAATTTTATTCAGGGAATTTGCTTACCAAATTAGGTCTCATATATCTATATAATTCAAATTTACCAAAATTGAGGATATTATAGGGTGGGAAGAGACACCAGTTATTGGGAATGAGTGACATTTACCAAAGCATAAGGGGACATAAGATTGCATCAACTTAGAGATAGATAGAATGACTCCTTAATGAAATTATCCTAGGGATTGTAATAAGAATGACTTCCTATGGGTGATATTTTTTAGGGATAATCATGCCAATGAATGTTGTAACCTAAGTATTGACCACCCTTGGTTTGTCCAAAGGGGGAGGGTTGCCTCCATATGTTTGAGGCAAATGTAGATGTTTTCACCTTACTTATGTAATGGGTAAGATGGGATATACATAGAGGGGGTGTGGCATTTTAAACTACATCTTGGGTAGAGACTTATGATATATGGTAGTTGACCTAAGGTTGATACATATCACAATCTAAGAGCTACCAACTTTTTGGATATGTGGGAATTGGTGATGTGACCTCCTGGACCAAGTAATCACACCTAATATTTATGAAGTGTAACACACGCCCCACTGCCCAAGGCTCTAGTAGAGTTTTAGGGATGCCGACTGACCCCACATACCATACTGACTTTAATTGTGTGATTTTTCCATACTCACGCACAAGTCGATATCAACTTCTCGACAGATCATCCCTAAAAAGGAGGTGTACCTTGGTGATATGGGTAGTACAATCATTCCTTTTAAGATCATTTCATCTAATGTCTCGAATCCTAGGACACTACAATCTTTCCTACATAAACTCTTGATGTATGACTCAAGGCTCAGCCATATGGCCTCATAATATTTCCCCTATCAGTGGGGACCCAGAATGGCCCATGGACACCCAACTCCCGATTACGACTACTGGTAGAAAGGTGTTCAATCACCATGGATATCCCTTTCCAACATGTCTATATCACATGATTCAAGACTAGCATGCCACATGCCCATGTGGGATCCACCTACTGGAGCGGTTATGGATATGATACCATTTGTAATGCTCGAGCCTACTACCCATGTATCTAGAAAGGTTTTAGTAATGATGAAAGGTCCCACAGATCATCACTAGCTTAGCTACACACTTTCTCCTTACACACAAGCTAAGATCAACTCCTCGACTGGTTAACCATCTTAATACTACTCTAGGCTAAGCATGCTTAACCATAGAGTTCTTAGTGATGGTATCCCTGATAAGGAAGTGCACCTTGGTGATATGGGTAGTACAATCATTTATTTTAAGATCATTTCATTTTTAGTCTCACATCCTAGGACATTACAATCTCCCCCACTTAGACTCTTGATGTCCTTGTCAAGGCTCAACTATATGACCTCATAATATTTTCCCATTTCATTGTAGACCCAAAATGGCCCATGGATATCTGACTCTTGATCATGGCTACCAGCACAAGAGTGGCTAAATCACTATGGACAATCCTTTCCAACATTCATGGATAGCACAACTTAAGATTGGCGTGCTACATGTCCATGTGGGCCCCACCTACTGGAGAGGTTATGGATCTAATACCATTTGTAATGCATGAAATGACTTCCCAATGCTCTAGTCGAGTTCTAAGAATGACGGCTAGCCCCACAAACCACCACTGGCCTTAACTACGTGCTTTGTCCTCACTCACGCACAAGTCTGGATCAACTTGCCGACTGGTCATCCATCCTAGTACTACTTAAGGTCATCATGCTTAACTTTAGAGTCTTTAGTGATGGGCTCACTGAAAATGAGGTGCACCTTGGTGATATGGGTAGTCAAATTATTCATTTTAAGATCATTTCATCCAAGGTATCAAATCCTAGGATGTTACATGAAGTGATAGGAGAACTTTGGGTAATGATGCCACAAAAAAATGACAAACCGATATGGTGCCCAAATGGGTATGGTTAGCTTACATTTAAATTGATAGAAAATATTACCATACAGAGTAGGGTAGAGTAATTCTTCTAGGGTCATACTAGAACAAGCTTAGATTAGGAACAAACATCTTCCCTTTGAAGGTCTCCACCTTTACTAGGAACCTTATGATGAAAATATATACCTATAAGTAGAAGGATTAAAGCATATCACATCCATTCAACATCTAAATATGAGTATTGTGTCTCAGGTGAGGAAGAATCAAATGATTGTTTGTTCCTTAAAATCAAGGTGGCTATGATAGTTTGGATAGAATTGCAATTTCCTCAATCTTACATGATTTTGGGTACAATCCTCTCTTTCAAAACCTCAAGAGTTGTTAGGATTTGGAAAATCTTTTTATATGTCTTGGGTATTCCTGTGGAACGCATCCCTTAATTGGCCTATGGACTACTAGATGTGCTAGTAGGCTCACTTGTAGGAGGATGGATAGCATGAGAAAATGGTCTAATGCAAGGAATAACTTTCAAGTTGTGACAACCCCGATTCCTATACACTTTCCTAGTTGACATTCATGCGTGCACTCATATCTAATATATGTCAAGAAGGAAAATGCAAGGGATTGTGATTGTCAACTATTTTATAAAAGGAGCCAGACCGTGTTCACAAACATCATTGATTAGCCACACAAACAACATTCATTGTAGGTAAAGTCATACATATTATTCAGAAAAGAAGAAGAGAATAGTTTTATGAAATGGAAATACATAGCATTTAAAACATCCTATACATCATCTAGAAGAATGAATAACTATTTAATTGAAAAAGAGATAAGAAATAGAAATCTAGCTAACTATCTTCCATGCCCATTTATTTGGTAGCTTTAGGTACTTTGAGATGCATTATTTGTTCCTTGTACCTAGAAAATACAAGAAATAAAATCATCAAAATAAGTTGGTACGTGGTTCAAAATACAATACTATGATTGCATAATTCAAATACTTGAAGAAATAAAAGAAAGAAAAGAAAACCATTGTTTAAGGCAGAAAAATTAGGTAAACACATCTTTTAGACGTATCATTAGATGCAGTTGTCCTACTATTCTATCAACACTTTATCATACATCCAGTATGGGAAAACTACTTTATCGTACATCTAGCATGGACAATTCACCTTACATCCATACTAGCCAATATATCATACATCCATACTGGGCCATCTCCCGTTTGTGCATATCTTAGTAGCTACAACTCATCAACAGTTCATTTATGTTCCATTTAGATTTGGCGAAGCATAAATACTAGTAATCATCCAACAAATGTATAGGCAAATAAGTCACCCAAGGTACATCATATCTTATGCAACCATGGAAAACTAGTATTATACTTAATAAAGGCCACATACCTAATTTGATTAGATCTGAATTCCAAGAGTCTAGAAGGATAGTAAACTGATCACCCTAAAAAGAAAGTAAGGGTGTGGGCCACTATGAGTCCATATGATCCCAAACTAGGGTTTGTCCTAAACTTAGGATTATTTTCACCTTTCTATGATTATATCAAGTTTATTCATTCCTTTTTGTCTTGTTTTAGAGTCACAAGATCAGGTCTTTATCTTAGGGTTTCCATTATTTAGTGATACCTATTTATGTTCAAGAAAAGAAACGTCCAACATTAGGGTTTCTACTATGGGTTAGATCATTAATGATTTATTTTTAGGATTCCCATTAATTAGATATTTCAGGGTTGAATCTAGGGTGATCAGGGTCGGTCATGATCATAGTGGGGTCATAAGAAATTAGGGTTTTCATTTAATGCATGAAATATACATACGGAGAGAGAGAGAGAGGAACTAGAATTTAAGGTTTCTAGATAACCATTCATACGTGATTATGGTTTCATGCTATTGTGAGGATTAGTGATTCTATTAGGGTTTGGGATTCACAAAGATAAGATCATATCAAATAATGACCATTGTTACATGATTACTTTACCTGAGTATGGTCATTAGGCTTTAAGCTAATATTTTTTAAAATATCATTCAAATCTAGGTCCTAATGATATTTTATTTGAATAGCTCGTATATTTCTGATGAAAATGGTATATAATTTTATTACCTTCGATCATCCTACTATTTTCTATGATTTTTCTGAGATAATATTTTTTCTATTGATTAAATAAAAAGGATTGATACATTACCTTGATCAATGGCCAAATCCGACTGGATCAACGACCACGATTGACCGAGTCTTTGCAAGGGATGAGTGCGGCTCGACTGAGTCAACCTTAGGTCGTGCTTTGCGGTTGGTCCACGTAAGTCTTAGTCAGCATGACACCTTCCCCTCCTCTTCCTTTGCTATTGTTTTCTCAAGTAGCAAGGTGGATCTCCGAAGGGGCTCCGCTCACTCCTGGGTGGTGCTGGAGTATGGGTGAGGATGCGAGCACCTTTGTGGGCTCATTCCAAACCTGGAAAACAAGGTCGCATGATGTGGCTCCCTGTGGTTTGGTGCACCGCTATGGCAGGTAGAGAGGCTCACCGATGTAAGAAGGGTCAGAGATGGGGAGCGGCCTTGGTTAGGTGGAGGTAGCCGTGTATGCTCGTGGTGAGTTGGTGAAGATGATGGAGTGAATGAATTGGCTCGGGGAGGGATGTGGTTGCGAGGTGGTGCAACGTCTGAAGGTTGTAGATGATGAAATAGGATAGAGGTGTTTGGGTTAGCTTCTCAAAATTGATGGTGGGGAATGAGGAAAGGAGGGATGGCAGAGGTAGTGGTGGTCTTAAATAGGAGTTTGAGAGTAAGGGCAAGGAAGACCTAAACTCATCGCTGCCTCCAGGAGAGGTGCGGAAATGAGGGAGTTCATTCTCCCTGATCCTAGGGCGAGGGTGATTGGGATTGCATTTTTTGAGTTTGTTTTGGTGAGGAGAAGATATTTTCTCAACTAGAATCACAAGTGAATGAGAGGATAAGGCCTTAGGAGTCATGATTAGAAGCTCAGGCTATCGAGAGACAGATCGAGAAGGGTGGGGGGTTAGGGATGATGTTTGTGCTATCATATCATTACTTGATCCACGTGTTGCCTCATCCAATGGCTGAGAAAGGGGCTAGATTATCTAAGCGGCTGCGTGACACATCAATATCATGTATTTGATCAAAACTTAGGTCCTACTAAGTATGAACTAAATGCAATAATGTACATAATTTGAAAAACTCATAACTCCTAATTAGCATATCAAATTGCAACAAAGTTTTAGGTGGATCTTCATGATATCATTATACAACCCTGGTATCAAATTGAGGGTCAAACTCAAATGTTTGTTATATAAATTGTCCATGTACCCTAATACATGGATTTCATCTACTATGAAATTAGGATTTGGATTTTTATGAAATTAATAATCACTTTTAATCAATTAAGCAAGGGAAAAGGTTGGGGGTATTATTGGAAATAAGAAAATTACAAGAGAGAGAAAAGATAAGAAAAAGCTTACTCTATCACACAAGTAGTATCATATGGACATGTATTAGGATGGAAGGACAAACTATTGGTATGTTGGAGCATTGTGGATCAATTGGGGTCATCAAGGAGATAAAAGTATTAAGAAACATACTTATGGAGGTAAAATGGGAGAAACCCAGGGAGGGTCATTTTATACTAAACTTTGGAGAATTATTATGGAAAAGGGTTCCAGAAGGATCTATGGGGGGCATTGGGAGTGTTTTGATACCATAGAGGCATGGTGTTAGAGTTTCTTAAGATGTGGGTGTTGCAACAACCAATTAGGCGACATAACTGAGGCTTTAGAAATATGCTGAAGCATGTGTTGAGAGGCAAACCATGAGTATTTTCAAATAGAATTGGATAACCCTAGGCTGGTTAGATTTCAAGATGGTTTGCAAGGCTCCAATGAATATAAAAAAACAACTTGGGATGGATGGTCACCTTGTTGCATAGGTAATCTTGGTGATGCCACCTAGTCCATAGGGAGGCCAATATAATGGCTTGTAGGCTTGATAAATATGATGTTGGTCTAATAAATAATAATAGACTTTTGCACTTGGATGAGATGCCTCTCTCTATCAAAGGAGTTTATAGACTAAATATTTTGGACCTATCCTATACCAAACATGTCTTTTTTTACTAACATACATATAAATTAGAGATATACATAGAACTTTCTTTTAGATGGATTAACATACCCAAACCTTTCATATTGACTCTAGAAATCCTATTCCCATGATTAGGAGACCGAAATGTTTGGTTCTTTAGATTTGACCAAACAAGGATAGAGTTACACCTTAATGTACATTGTTAATACATATAACGTGAATAACTCAAAGATAACCCATACCATATATATATATATATATATATATATATATAGAGAGAGAGAGAGAGAGAGAGAGAGAGTCATGCTAGAATACACTCGAGTGTATCTCGAGCAGAATACACTCAAGTAGTTTCTCAAGATGCAATATTTTTTTTGAAAATATAATCCATTGACCTTCTTAAACATCTCGTGAACAACTCATACACAAAATTTGAGCACATTTGGATATGTATAGCTCATTTTATGAAGACCGCAAAAATTATGCATTTCAAATTAGTTTCGCGTGTCGATTTTGTTGCCCTTGGATGAGTGACTTACACTCATCCAAATGGGCTCAAAATTTGTATGTAGCCTAGTTATAATATGATGGTGAAGATCAATAGTTTACATTTTGCAAAAAATAGTCTTGATATACAAACACACTTGAGTGTATTCGTGCGATCCGTACACTTGAGTGTATTCTAGCCTGACTCTCTCTCTCTCTCTGTATATATATATATATATATATATATATATATATATATATATATGATGGTGAAGATCAATAGTTTACATTTTGCAAAAAATAGTCTTGATATACAAACACACTTGAGTGTATTCGTGCGATCCGTACACTTGAGTGTATTCTAGCCTAACTCTCTCTCTCTCTCTGTATCTATATATATATATATATATATATATATATATATATATATATATATAAATATAACATACTAGAGGTAACCCGCTCTCCCTTCTCTCTAGGTCACCTTCTCTCCCTTCTCTCTAGGACTCCCGGTGGCCACCGCTGGGGGAAGGGAGCGCTCCCTTGGCTCTTCCTCCCCCTGGCTACCACACAGCCTCACCAAGGTCCGATTGAAGTTCGGTGCGAAGTCCAGGAGCTAAGATGTGGCTGGGGACTTCCTCTCAGTTGACCTGGAGGAAGGGGATTTGCTGGATCTCTCCCTCGATGTGTGGGTCGAGAGGCAACGTGACGCGCAACATGGAGTCAGATTCGGATCCACAGTTCACATTCAATTTCATCGGCTCCTCTGCGTTCAAGAGTGATGGAGGGAGTAGGTGCTCCCATCTGGATCTACTATGGCAGCTGCTCCATCATTGTAGGTGAAGGGGGTTACTCCTTCACATGCTCCTTCTCCTTCCCCTCTGAGGCTGACGATGATCCCCTCTCCTTCTTCCATCTGGGTCAGGCTTCTCCAACCTGCTTGGCGGGGCTCCTTCAATGGTGCATCGGCGGCGCCCCCTTTCTAGGTCCTGGCACTTCCAGATCTCGATCACATGAGGATGGCCTTGGTCATGATCGTTGACCCAAGTTCCTCCTTTGGAAGTTTAGGGTGTTCATTTGTATGCCCTGTGCACACAAAGCAGCTTCGACAAGGTGCTACTGTGCTGCCATAGCCAGTTGATTGTGTGGCTTGTGTCATGGATGTTGAAATCTCCTTGAGATGCTGCTGATCTGGGCTCTGTCCCAAATCTAGGATGGCTGTGTCTATCCAGGTGACTAAGGTCTATCCCGCCGTTGTAGCTCCAGGTGCACACTAGCGTTTGATGGCAATCCGGTCCCCAGCCAGCTGAGAAGGACACCTTCAAGGTGTTTGATGGAAAGCCTCATTAGGCTCCTCATCCCGGTTCTAGTGAGAATCTTATTCATGCACAATGTGGATATTTGAAGAAAGGTCTCTAGACACATGCAAGTGTTTATAGTCAGATATGTCCTCTCCTTGTGGGTGAAATGAACGCTATAGGCTCCATGGATGCATGTCTCCAGCTCCAAAAGTCTTTGGAAGTTTGTTGACTATGTCCCTGTTGAGCTCGAACTATTTTTTTGCTAGACCTTTTGAGTGAAGTATTGACCAGGTGTAGATGGACACTACTCCAGGGAGAAAGTCTTTGAGTGACAGTCATGTCTTTTTTGTGTTGCTATCTTTTGTGTTCCTGCTGAGTTTGTTCTTGGGGTTGGGACAGGTGATGGCTTGCCTTTTTGAGCTGGCAGAAGTGATGGAGTTCATTCAGGCATCTTTGTGGGTGCTATGTTTTTGTCCTGTATGCTTTCCCTCCCCCTGCTAGGTACTTCGGTCTTGTTTCTGTATCCTGCCCCTTCTATTAGTCTTACTTAGTTTGGAGTCTTCCTTTGTTGGATCCCTTTTATGTCTCCCTGCGTGGAGATTTGGGTTCTGTTTTGTTTTCCCCAAGGGGAACAATTTGTACCCAAAGTTTTTGGTTTTTTTAGTAACAAGATTTTGAGTGGCCAAAAAAAAAATAACATACTAAGTAGATATTAACATAATAACATGTATATGTTCTAACATGTGAGTAAGTTCATGAAATGTGTCACATATGCTTCCTTTGCTAACTAATATTCATATAATTGCTAAATAAGAGGTATAATGTACTTAAAACATGTATTAGAATAACAATTGGAGTTTTAACATGTAAACATCTAAGTAAAAGAGAAATTAATGGACTTAATATGATAAATTAGTAAGATATTGAAATTCGTGCATAATATTATAAGGAAACTTTTTGGAAACAAATTGAAGATGATAGGACTAAATTAAGTGAATGTTGATAATATAGATATAATATTTTAATAAATATAATGGTAATGAACCAAAAATCCTAATGCCATCATAACTCATAAAAGGAAACATAAAAACTGAAATGTAATGGAAAAACCATGTTCTTTGGGTCTCGATCAATTTGGGTGCCAAGTTTCACTTTATTTTAACAATCCTAGATATCTTAATTTCTTTTGGGCTTAGAAAATATGAGTTTTAATCCAAAATATTAAATAGTATGTCCAATGACTTCAAAAGTAGAAATAAATCCCAAATCAGAAATCTACATACCAAAATTGATCTATGTGTTAATTTTCACATTAATTGAACAATCTCATCTATCCCAGTTTAATTTAGGAGAGAGAATATAACTTGATCTAAATAATAATAAAAAATAGTAAACAACTGCAAAAGTGCAAAATGAAGTTGAAAGTGGATTCTAGATGCCCTAATTAGTCTAGGTGTCAAATTTTACCTTTTATGGATGATGTTTGTTGTCTTAAATAGAATAGAGAACAAAAAGAAAAAAAAATGAATTTGTTAGATTTTGATCGAATTTATCCTCAAATTGATTAGTTTGTCACATTAAGATTCTCTAGTTTCCAATTTTGGAGTCATACACATAGTTCTCTAGGCCATCATAACTTGATCCAAAGGTAGCGAGTTTGCCTCCTACCCTAGATTGGTTTCCTTCTTTTGCTCATACAGTACAAGTCATATTCTCTTTGTGATTTCTCTCTCGACTCTCAATATCTTTCCAAGAGTTTTATGCTGTTGGTTTCCTTACATTGTTTTGCACAAGTTGAGCCTAAGAACCTTCCCCTTCAATCCCTAAATAGGAAAAGCCCAACATGGGTGCAAACTTTCTCACCACCATGGACATACCTGTCCCACCATCAATGTATCACGACCCTATAAAGCCTCCTAGAAACTTTCCTCAAGTCATAAAAAGCATTTGCCCAATCTCAATTCAGTTTGAGACCTTCCATGCCACAGTCACAAAGTGAAAGTGTATCTCCAGTCATCTCCTCTCTGGGGCTACTCCAACCACCACAATCGAATTCAATACACTATAAGCATCCTCACAACTTGCCATAACTTTTCCCATGTCTAGTTTCCACAATGTTAACCCATACGAACTCCCCACAAGCTTGGCCCTCTGAACTTGTTTTGCAGCAACTATAATGGTGTCATTACATTGTTCCTTTTCTTTCCTCAATGTTTTCTTCACTTTTGGCATTGCCACAACTTAATTAACTCAGGACAATTTGTGGGCTTTTGATTTCTCTGTGTGCATTTTCTCTCTCCCTCTTTCCCCCTAGAGCCAAATAATGGCAAAAGATTGCTTTGGATATTTCGGGCATTCATACCAGCCTTTCCTTAGCTTGTTGGGTTCAAAAGGAGGCAATGAAGTTGACAGTATTTTCCTTCATTGTTTTTTGCAATTTTGGATCAAAGATTTGATGTTCCAGGACAACTTCTTGGCCAGGTTTGGATGACGACCAACCTTGCACATGTATTTCCAATGTTATCTCTATTGATTAGAACCTTTGACCAGGGGTATTTTAGTTATTTTTCCACTGGGTCTTGCTGATTGCAGTCACATTTTCAATAGAATAGATCTGAACCATGTAAGTAATCATTGAGCCATGGTAGAATGACTCATCCACCTAATCACATATTATCTGGCATATGTTGAATTTTCTCTAATTGTTGATTGGTTAGTTATTTGAAAATTCATAACTCATAACTATAATTTAGAAAAAATAAAGTAAAACATGTTATGGACTCAAAAAAATAATCTATAAGATCACATGGTTTTGGTAAAATAATTCAATAATAATAAAATTTGATTTTTAAGGTTTAGGCAATTAATGTAAACCTAACCCTAATCTCATATATGCCTCTAATAGGTTTAAGGTGGACTGATATGGAATTAGGGTTTTCACTTTGAACTTATGTAGACTCTATGTGAGGTATGTTTCATTCCATGTTATTCTTATTGAGCAAGAAACCTATTTTCCCTCTCTCTCTTGGTCCTATGTACAATAGCCTACACAATTTTTCTCTCCTGAGAATTTATTTCATGTGAAAGATTCTACATTTATTCTGAATTTCTGATCATCTATTGGATATTCTTATTGACTGTATGTTATGTTTTACTTCATGATGAACCCTAATTGTGAAATTTAAACCAAGTTGTTTCTCATTGTGAGATGGAGACCTAAATTTGCCTAATTTTTTGGTGGATGTTTTATATTGTCCACTTATGTGATGGAAGTATATTTAATTCTTTTTATATGACTGTATCTTTAATTAGCTCTATATTTTGCATGCTTTGTGATTCAGTTGACCTAGAGTTGTGTAAGTACTTTGGTTTTTATGGGTTATGTGCTCTTTATTTTTAGGATGGAGGATTGATGAATGTATATTCATCCACTTTCAACTACATCTTTTATAGTCTTTTTGTAGGAGTTTATTTCTTTTTTCTCAATTTTTTTTGGAAATAATTATAATTTGCTCACTCCTTGACCATTGATGCAAATTCTTATAATTTTCACTCATATTTTGTAGATTCAACCTACATTCACAATTTGGAAACAATAACCTACTTAAACTTCTAGAAATCAGAGACCAAAGGCTTCAAATTACAATATCTCGACCACCTCAGTATTTGAACTGATCAGTTCATGTAGTGAATCGGTCATTTCATCCTTGTAGAAGGCCGCACCTTAGAGTCCCAAATGGACATTTCACTCCTCAACTCAACATTTACATGCTGACTGAAACAGGCATTTCATACATTCCAACCGCTCAACTTAGAAGACGATCCTGACATTTCAATCTTTCCAAATGTCCAAATCAGATTGCTTAATGGCCAGGTCTTGGTCAAATGACACCACCACCCTATCTCTAGGTTTTTGACCCACAACCTTGGGTCCACACTCCTCTAGATATGAATTGGTCAGTTTGGACTTTGAACTGGTCGATTCAACATCCAGTTCTTCAACATCCACCAGTTATTATTTTTCTCACCCCCTTCAGGGTTTCTACCCCCTACTTTCCTTATAAAAGGAGGGGGACTCCATAAGAAAGAGAACTCAAATTTTGTAATTGCACTCTAGATTTCGACAATTTGTTATTTTAGTCTTGCATCTTGTACTCTTGTTTCTTCAATAAAAATTTCTAATTGTTATCTCCATTTGTTCTTGGTCTTCTTTTTGGGAGCAAGGAATTAAGAAGGGCAGTCATTTCATTGTCACTAGACCAAGATCCTTTTGGATTCTTCTTCTTTCTAGTCTATTACTTCCTTTCCTACTTCCTTTATTATTTCTTTAACTTCTATTGATCATGAGTAGTTTTCTATATCGGGGCACGAGGAGTATCCCCATAGCCATAGTTGACTAGATCTATTCCATATGATGCTATTTGTTAGATGGTTTTTGTTTGGATTGACATGAAGGACTTGATCTCTTATTTTTGTCGAATGCTAGTATTGGGTGATGAGACCTCAGACCCCAAGGATTGGAACAACCAAAAAAATGCACAAAAATCCAGATGAGATCTCAAAATGATTTTTTTTTGGGATTTTTGGGCAAGGATCTGTAAACATCATGATCAATGGGATTGCAGGGAGTTTGACTTTTGTGAATGCATTTGAGGATTTTTTGCATACCTTCATATAACTTGTTTTAACTCCATAAAATCCATCGATTTAGATTTACACAAGATATGATGGTAAAACCCATAATCCTGATATCTTTTATCATCGATTCAATCTCATTTTTCCAACACTTATTTTTCCTATTGCTCTCTTTCCTTCTTGCAATTTAATTTCTTTTCATAGATAACCTTTCCTTTATTGTTCTATTCATAGATCTCTTTTCTTTTTTTATTAGCATAACTCTTTCTTTATTTGTTCTTAGTGTAACTTTTGATTCTTGTTCTAGCATAATATTTATTTCTTGTTCTAGTATAATCAAACTTTCAAACCGACCAAATTTCCTTTCTGCATCTAATAAAATTTGTTCAAACAAAACTGGTTTGAATTCAAATCTTAATCACACTGTCCTATGGGATTGACCCTCTCTATACTAATAAATTAACCTTAATTAGTTGTTTTACCTTTAACAAGAGGTTAAACTCTAGGAATCAACCTCTAGTGAATTGGTGTGCCAGATGACGCATATCAATTTTGGCACCGTTGCCGGGGACAATGCATTTGTTTTATCAAACCCCAAAAACTTTTGAACAAAGACCTTTTTTCTATTTTCCTTTGCCTTCCTAGTTCCATTCTGGGAGTGATACTCCTCCTTCTATCGAGTTTCCATTCTATATTCTATTTTTCTACAACTGCCTTTTATATGTATTATAATTGTGCACATGATGCTTGCAAAATGCTAATTCTGTGCCCCAAATTTTTGTGCTAGAAATATGTTGAATGTTACATCGTTTAAATTGAGGAAACCATTTTAGGATGAAGGAGGAGGAAGTGACCGGTAGGATTGAGTAGGCCCTTGCTACTCAGAAAGAAACTATGTTGGCTGAACAGGCAGCCTGTGATGCAACACTACACGAGGCTGATTGGAAAAAACAATTGTAGGACTTCTCAGTCCCCAAGACTGCCTATGCTCAACATCCTATTGCTCCACCTAACATCACAACTCCACAATTTGAGATCTGAACTCAATGGATCATGATGCTTCAAGAAAACCCATTCACCGATAACAAATGTGTTAATTATCAGGACCACCTCCAAAGATATTTTGATCTTTGTTCCTTACATAAGATCCTAGGTGTTTCTAAGGATGCCATATAGCTCATAATATTCAAATACTCTCTTTCTGGACAATCTAGTAGCTGGTATAATGACATGGAGGGAGATAATGTCACTACTTGGAATGCCCTCTAATCCAATTTTTTGGAAAAATATTATCTCCTTCTCTCACCTATGAAATCAGGGGACAAATGACCCAATTTGGCATGGTCCCAGGTGAGACCTTAGGAGAAGCTTGGGAGAGGCTCAAAGACCTTCTCAATAATTTACCCCAATCATGATATTCCCTAAGCCCAAATTATCAAAATATTCTACCATGGTGTTGACAACAACACCAAAGTCTTTCTCGATTCCTCATATGGAGAAAATTTTATGTTTTAAAACCTAGATAGTGCTTGGGAGACTGTTAAACATAGTTCTAAGACCCAAGCATGATGAGGTATCAATGGGGTCCTCAAGGTAACTAAGACTAATGAGAATTATGACATTAGAGATATTTCTAAAAACCTTAAACTTCTAGTCATAAAACAAGATTGTCTAGAGTCTCGCTTCAATGCTTATGAAAGGAGAGGACAATCTAAACAAATCAAGGTTGTAATCTCTCTCTGTGATCTCTTCCAGGGGTATGATCACACTACCCAAAGTTGTCAACTTCTTTACACTGATCCCATGCAAACAAATATTGGACAGCAAATGAAGGGCCTCAACTCCATTCATAGTATACCCGATCAAGTTTATTATAACCCGAATAAAGCCAGAAATCACCCTAGATTCCAATATGGAAACCCATTGGGTGCTGAAATTTCTCCCCAACAAAGACACCTCATTCTCAAGAAAATATTGCAAATCTTCCACCACTAGTCTTTCCATACAATAACAACCAGAGGAATTTTGGGAACCAAGGTAATTATAGGGGCAATTTCTAAAACTATGGCCCTACTAAGGGAAGCAATATCGAAATTTGAACCAACTACCACCACAATTGAAATAGAGTTCCCCCATTCCCTCAACTGATAATAGAATAGCTACTCTAGAGAAGATTATCCTTTCTCAACAGTCCCACTAGAAGGCCACTAATGCTCAGTTGGCCCATATCTTAGCTAGCCAAAACCCCCCTCTGACACCTTTGTTGGGCAACCAGAAAACAATACCAAATGTCATGATAAACTTAAAGTTGTGTACACCCATTCTAGAAAGGTGCATGGTTCTCCCCCTCCTCTAGAGAAGACTCCTGTAGTATCCTTGAAATTTAAAGAAGATGACACCATAGTTTTTGAAAAAGAACCTTCACCAGTCACACCCTCCATCCCCATTCCTGAAGCTCCACAAGTGGAAGCTAACAAGCTTGAAATCCCAATCTATAAACCTCATCCACCATACCAAGCCCATCTCAAGCAGACTAGGCTAGATTCCTATTTCATGAAGTTTAAAAAGCCATGAAAAAATTACATGTGGACATTCCCTTCTTAGATGCTCTCGCTGACATGCTCTCCTGGTCCAAGAACATGAAACTCTTTTGACCCTGGAAATACACCATTGAGGAATATGAGATTGTGAAACTTTATAGAACCACTTCAGATATCATTTTAAAATAAAATTCCTAAAAAATAGAAAGATCCCAATTCCTTTGGGATTGGGTGCTATCTAGGTGACAATGCTGGTAGAAAAGGTCTTGCTTACTTAGGCACTAATATTTCAATCATGCCTTATAGTCTTTGTATAAGATTAGGATTTGTTATATGCTTCCCACTGCCATGACCAACCAGTTGACAAATGCATCCATGATGAAGCCTATGGTTATTATTAAAGATATACCTATAAATGTTGCAAAAGATGACTATGTCCCATGTGATTTCGTGATATGGACATCAAGTAAGATCTACGTTACCCTCTCATTTTTGGCTTCCCCTTCCTGCCCACTGCCTGAGCCTTGATTGATGCTGAGGATGGAACTATCCTTGTACAATTAGGAAGGAAGAACCTAGGGTTTACCGTGTTTGAAATCATGAGAGGGGCGAGCCTTCAGGAAGAGGTCTATCTCCTTGATTGTGTTGAAAAATTTCCCAATTAAGACAAGAATGGGAATTACTTGAGGATGCTTCCATGCTTCCCTTATGGCCCCTTCTTAATGCAGTTTTGACGATGATAAATTAGACCAATGCAAGGCTCATCTTGATAATTTTGAGAAAGTTCCACATGTTGAATTTGAGGACCTTAAAATTATTTCTCTTCTAGAAGCGACACTCGAACCCCCTAAGGCCCCAGAAATGAAATGTCTCCCATAAGGACTTAAATATGTCTTTCTTGATGAACAATAAATCTTCCATGTCATAATTAATTCTGACATTACTTCTGAGAAGGAATACAAGCTCATGACAAAGCTAAGGAAAAGGAGGTCTTCTCTAGGGTCCAAAATGACTGAGTTGATAGGGATCAATCAAGCTATTTGCATGCGTAAAATCCTTATGGTAGAAGAGTATAAACCATCTTGAGACCCTCAAAGAAAATTAATCCCAAACATGAAAGAGATTGTCAGATTAGAGGTTATCAAGATTTTGAATCATAAATCATCTACCCAATCTCTAACTCCCCTTGGGTCAAACCTGTCCATGTGGTCCCCAAGAAAGGGGAACCACTATTGTGAAAAATGACAATGATGAGCTCATCCCCACCCATACTGTTATGGGTTGGAGGATGTGTTTTGACTATAGGAAGCTGAATAAGGCCACTAGGAAAGATCATTTCCCTCTTCATTTTCTGGATCAAGTACTAGAGCACCTTGCCCATTAAGAATATTTTTTCTATTTAGATGGTTATTCATGTTTCTGTCAGATTCCCATTCATCCTGAAGATCAGGAGAAGATCACCTTCATTTTCCCCTTTGGCACCTATGCATTCAGGAGAATGCTCTTCAATATGTGCAATGCCCCTGCCACTTTTTAGTGGTGCACGTTCGTTATTTTTTGTAGGATTGACCAAAACGGTTATGGAGGTCTTCATGGATGACCTCTCCATTTATGAATACTGCTTTGATTCTTGCCTAAGACATTTATCCCTAGTCCTTGAAAAGTTGAAGAGGCACACTTAGATTTAAATTACCGAAAATGTCATTATATGGTTAAGGAAGGAATTGTTTTGGGACACCGCATTAGAAATTGAGGCATAGAGATGGATAGGGACAAGATTGAGGTCATCTCCAAACTTTCCCCTCTCACCTCCATCAAAGATATTCATGCCTTCCATGGGCATGTTAGATTCTATCAGTGATTCGTCGCTGATTTTTTTAAAATTTCCAAACCTCTCATCAACTTCCTCAAAAGGATGTCCCCTTCATTTTTGACAAGGTTTGCATGACTAGTTTCCTTTTCCTAAAGGATGCCCTCACCTCTACCCCCATCGTTTGTGCATATGATTGGTCCTTGCCTTTCATGATCATGTGTGATGCTAGTAATTATGTTGTTGGTGCCATTCTTGAGGATGAGTTGATAAGAAACATCATGTCATATACTACACATACAAAACTTTAGACGATGCACAACAGAACTTCACTACTACTGAGAAGAAAATGGTAGACATCATCTATGCATTTGACAAGTTCCGATCCTATCTAGTTGGGCCTAAGGTAACTTTTTACATGGACCATGCAACCATTCGATACTTAATGACCAAAAAGGATGCCAAACCCCATCTCATTTGCTGAATCCTTTTACTTTAGGAATTTGATCTAGAAATCCTTGACAAGAAAGTCTATGAAAATGTTGTTGCCGACCATCTTAGCCACCTAAGCTTGTATGATGATGATGGAATCCCCATTAATGATTCCAAACTAGATGATAAATTGCTTAAGACTGGATCCCAATACCCTTGGTTCATTGACTATGCTAATTATCTTATAGAAGGTGTCCTACACCCGGATCACACAGAACATGATAAAGTGAAATTTTTGCATGACGTTAGGAACTTTTATTGAGTTGACCCTTATCTTTTTAGACTGTGCAAATGGTCTTTGCTGAAGATGTGTCACTGAGGAAGAGGCCTATGATTTCCTCACCCAATGTCATTTTGGCCCCACTAGAGGGCACATGAGTTCCCATAAAACATCTAGGGAAGTGCTTTGTTTTGGTTTCTTCTGGCCCACTTTAGACAAAGACTCTTATGAATTCATCCTAGCTTCTGATCAATGCTAGAGGTCTAGAAATATTTCTAAAAGAGATTATATGCCCATGACCCCTTGGAAGGAGATATTGATCTTTGATGTATGGGGAGTGGATTATATGGGGCCCTTTCCTTCTTCCTGTGGGTACTTATATATCATGGTAACTATGGATTATGTTTAAAAATGGGTAGAAGCCATCCCCACCAAAACTTTTCCCTCAAAATCCATTAAGAAGAGTTTCAAAGATACCATCTTCCCTAGGTTTGGGGTGCCTCGCACCATGATTTCTGACAGGGTATCACATTTTTTGGAGAAAAGCTTTGATCCCATACTTAAAAGATTTAGAGTCCACCACAAGGTCACATATCCTTACCACCCTCAGAGTAGTGGTCAGGTCGAGGTTTCTCATTGCCAAATCAAGTCCATCCTAGAAAAAAACTATCAATTGCACTATGACTGAGCTTTAAAAATTAATGATGCCTTGTGGGCATATAGAACTGCTTAAAAACTCCTTTAGGCACCACTCCTTTCAGGTTGATCAATGGGAAATCTTATTATATTCATGTAGAATTAGAACACAAGTCTATCTGGGCTATTAAAACCCTTAATTTTGATCTTTCTACTACATGTGAGAAATGTTTTCTTTAGATTTTGGATTTGTAAGAACTTAGGATGATGACCTATGAAAATTCTAGAATTTACAAGGACAAAACCAAGTTATGGCATGATGGCCATATTCGTCAGAAAGATATTCAAGAGGGCGACCATGTCTAAGTTTACAATTCTAGGTTTAGGCTCTTACTTGGAAAACTCAAATCTAGATGGTATGACCCTTATATTGTAAAGAGTGCCTATCCACATGGCACATTTCTTCTTTGGGATAAGTGGAAGGGTGAATTTTTGGTAAATGGGTATAGACTTAAGTAGTACATCATCACTAAAGACTTCATGGGACCAAGAGAATGACGAATCCCTATTCCTACAGACTTAAAATTAAGTGACCCCTACCCCACCCACTCTGGAACCAAAGTCGGCTCCGTGAATACACATGTTGGGCCTTCAATGTAAAACTGGGCGCTTAATGGGAGGCAACCCAACAACCTCTTTTGTTCTTTTGTCTTCCTTTAAATTTAATTTTGCAATATCCTAACCTTGTTTTTGTTTCACATTCTTGTTACACAAAAAAGTGAAATGGTCAATTGAACTTCCAAATTGGCTGACTCAGGTTGCGTCTGATTTAGAATTCAAAACATTTCGTCCGTCACCCACGATAGATGAACTGAGTATTTCACCTAGTGAAACAATCATCTTGTGGTACAAGATGGCCATTTTAAAACTAGTGATGGGCTTGAGTAATGAAGAGTTCAAGCACCCCCACAAAAAACCAACCAGACATTTCACCTCATAAATAGTCAGTTCATGGTCACAACATATCCATTCAAATAAGAGTCTGCATTGAGAATTCAACCATTGTTTTGTTGGTATGTATGTACCGAGAACCAATCATATTATGATTGGATTGACATACATCATGATTGATTTGATAAATATCAAAGGCAAGCTTCCAATTTATTTTGGTTCAATCAATGAGATAATGATGAAGCAGAATGAATGTCTAAAGAATGACATTACTCAATGACGTATGTCTTCAAGTACGTGACTTGAACAATGAGATCATACATATGATAAGAGTATGTACATTCTTGTTATGTACCTAGTCATATGTCATTATGGAAGTTAGATAGACAACAATGACACATAAAGACTAGAGTGTGTGTTGGTTTATGATAGTGTCTCATTAGTCATGATATATGATATCAAACCAAACACATAGATACATGTTAGAGAACAACATATAGGACAGACCCACCATGAGAGTGACACATGGAACCATGATATGGTAGTCAGAATCATCTCTCATAGTGATGCTAGTGATTGTGATTCTTAGACCTAAAATCACTGCACTCGTCGAATGTGATTGGGTACACTTTGACATCATGAAACGCAATCCTAAAACATGGGTTGTTATAAAGGTGATGATTGGGTGGCTTTGACACATGAGATAGACTGTGAGTGATAGATATGGGATTTGTCCCTCCTAAGGGAGTATGATGTCCATGCCACTTGATAAGTGAGACTAAGAAAGGCATGCACATGCACATGTGAATCAATATATGATATTGATGTCACACATATCTCAGACAGTCTACTCTAGTTCAAGAAACATGAATGAACGTTGAAAGGATGACAACTCCATGCCTTGAGTTCATTCAGGATATCAGAGACAAATGAATTATACATTCACTGGAATACCAATCACAAATTGTAGGATTGAAAGCTGTTCTCCAACTTTCCATATCACTTGGGTAGAACTAATGTGCGACTAGGTATAACTCTTTTCTTATGATGTCATAATCTAGCTATGGACATTCATTGCCAATGTGACATGGGACCTATAAGGTCACACACATAGGATTAACCCGAAAGAAGATTTTATCCATGAATGATGTTTGGATTGATTACTAAAGTGTTTAGGTACTCAATCAAACATTCAATCAATAGACTTGACTCAAAATCATCAAGTTCAAGTGTTGAACCAACTGATTAGTGTTACAACCCCAATTTTTGGGCTTGTATGGTTTGAAATGCAATCTCTCCAATAAATGTATGATTAGGGAAATTGTATGATTTATGTGTATTGAATGGATTTACTTTGCAATATTTTATCTGTGAATGTGATTTCATGGATCATAATATGTTAATGAGTCCAATATGATTAAAAGAAAAAGAAGAAATCAAATAACACATTATTAAGAAGGAAATTTGAGATAATGATGAAGATATGAGAAATATGTGGAAATATGTATGATTGAATCATCATGGATGAGATTTTTAATCCACAAGGTTTCTAACGGTAAAAGGGATCCAAATAAAGAATATAAAAGAACAAGAGTGAGAAAATATGCATAAAATATGCCTTAATAAGTGATAACTTGCATATGAAGAAAAATATCTCATACTTTCATATTTGAGTCCAAAACTTATCAAACAAGTAGCTTAAGTCATGATGGAATTTACTCTAAAATTTGGGATTAAAAGGATAAACATATTGAGAGATATGAATTTTGTAGGCTTTCCTAAAGTGAGAAGGATAACATTAAATGTCACATTCATTTCTGACTTATGTTCTAATACGTGGCCCGATAGCCATTGGATCTTTGGTCCAACGGTGGCTTCTTTTCATTTGAGATCAGAAAAGGGAACAATAAACATAGTTTTCCCAATTGATTCTCTTGACACACAATCCCTGTGAGAACCTGGGGATTGCTCCATTAGAAGTGGGAGAGAAAACTGAACCCAATGGTCCATGGTTTCCCCTGCTTCCGTGTGAGATTCGGAATTCCCCAAATCCTAGTTTGTTTAGGAAGCCAGAGATCCTGAGAGGTAGGAACTCTTGTGGTCCTACCTATATAATATGCCTTAGGATGTCTTGAGACCATAACACAATGAAGGGAGCATCCAGTTCTCTCACTCTCAGACAACTGAGGACGAGCATGTTGTCATTCTCCTTGGCTTGAGTTAGCAGTGCAAGGAGTGCTTTGGGTTGTTGGAGATTGCAACCACAAATTAGGCTGTCATCTTGGTGTATCAACTCTCCATGAATGTGTGGTTGTAGTTGGAAGAAGGTCTGAGGGATCCAGCCATTGGTGAGGGCTCTCCGAAGCTGCGCTCCATGGTGGTGCCCTGTTTCCACACAGAAATAGGGGCCTTGCAAAGCGAGACCAATCTGTAGAAGAGAAGGTGTAGGGCACGGGTCAGCTGGGTAAAGTTGGAGTCAGATCCGGAGGAAGATCTGTGAGCCAGAAGGAGAAAAGGAAAAAAGGAAAAGGGAAGAAAAGAAAAGCAAAGAAAAGTACACGTGGCATCTCGTGATTGGTCCTCATGTAATTATCTTAGAATAATTATAGAAATAAATTGGTAACATGAATGAAATAATGCAATATATGAAAATTGATCAAAAAAATGCAAGGAATTAAATAAAAATATTTTTAGAGCCTGGATCTGATCATAGTTCGAAAAGTACCTAAAATTGCTATCTTTAATGCTTTTATAACTAAGAAACCCTAATTTGATGATTAATGAAATTGGGAAAAAGTAATATGGATGTTTTATGAAAATATTAACCTATTGTTAATAAAAAGGATGTTTTGAGTCTAAATAGATGATCCATATGCTTAATAGGCTAATTTAGGGTTTCATATGAATAATGTGCATTAAGGGGCTTAGAAACCCTAATATAGGTGTTGATGACTTTTAATAAGTTATATTTCAAGAGCCATTGTATAAGATGATATTAGGATGATCCTAAGACAAATTGACAATAAAAGGGTCTTTAACATGAATAAGTTGAGTAATTAGAGTTTTGAACATAGAATTGATGTTTTAGGGTATGTTGACCTAAAAAGGATAAAGTTTGAGAAATTGATCTAAAAATCCCTAATGAATCCTAATGAGACTTAGAAACCTTAGAGAGGTATCCCAAGGCAATAAAGAGTTGTTTGGGATGAGATGGTAACAAATGAGGTGTTATACATATTTTTAGGATCAAGATTGCTTGATTGGTGCTTGTCTATCTTGATTGGACATCTTGATTGGATTGGATTGGATTGTGCTTATTTCCTGTGAGATCTTCAAGTCAGGTATGTGGTTACACTTATGGCTAATCTTTCTAGTTTCACAATGATTTTTGGGGTTTTATCTGTTGCTTAGAAATAACTTCTTGGTTGACTTTTATTTCATGCAACTATAAAGTGACTATGACTATCACCATAAATATATGTGCATGACTAGCTCAGATCCTAGTCCTCCTATGTAGCTTTGATGATGATGAGATGGATGACCTAGTACATGGTCTATCCTTGGGGTAGGACCATCAGGTTATCATGAGTCGATGTGTTGGTCTACCCTTGGGTAGGACCATACGACTACATAACCCTAAGTCATGATGTACTTGTAAGGTAGGATCATAGGGGCTATTTGAGATCTACCATACGAGAGAGGTAGTATCCATGTCCACTGTAGGGACATCATAGAGGCAAGGATATGTAGGGATTGAGTAGTTATGTTTAATACATAAATTTTGATATGTTAAGTAATAATTTGGTTGCATTATGTTGTTACAAATAGATGCAAGATTTTGGTTCCCCCACATACCAGTATATTTATTTATACTGACTGACGTTTTGTTTGTCGGCGTTTTAGGAATTCTGAAATTAGACAAATAGTAAAGTGGAATATGTGAATAATAAAGTTAATTCATAAAGAAGGATTTAGTTAGATAAAACTCTATCATGGGTAAAAGTCCCAGATTCCTATTTTGAAAGGTATGTGAAAAGTAAATTTTTATCCAATTTTAAGTTTAGTCTGTGGTAGAATTTAATAATTTTTTTTATTATTTGCAAAACCATTGATCCTATTTTGGGATAGCGGCTCTGACTTCTCGGTCTTCCTTAATTGGGGGTTACTGAGAAGCGGGGTCGTTACAATTAGAGTGTAAGATTGATTGGGAATTGAAGTGACTGAGTTCTACACGATCTGGACAACCAACCGACCGATTCACTGGGTAAATCGATCAGCTCATGGTCAGTGGTATGACAAATTCACTCGGTTCAATTGGACCAAATGATCAGTGTTGGGTTTTCTCAGTTTGTGAGAAAAGTTTCCCATTTCATAAGTCCAATTCGATTGGGTCAAGAATTGATCTTCGTATTAATTTAAAATGAAATAGGAAAGTCAATCGTAGGAAAGTTTGGCTTGTGAACTGATCAGTTCACACATCCAATTGACTGGTTCACATAGCCAACTGACCGGTTCACTAGTAAATTGACCGGTTCACATGCCGCAGTGCAAATTATTCATGGAAAATCCATACCCTTCTATTCTCGCACAGACTGGGAACCCTAACCCTACCAATTACTTTAAATTGAGGGGTACAGGGGGTTTCTCTAGACACACAATAGACAACATCTCAGAATGACTCCTGAGAAACATTTGCTCTAAAAAGTTGTTGTCCTCTTTAGTTTTGGTAACCAAGAGAGCCTAAGAAAGTGCCACCCGAATAGGGAGGAAGCACAACGAGTGAAAGACAATTGCAGAACAACAACTAGTTGTGCGAGTGTAACATCCCTGACCTGGGTTATGGCCTAAACCTAGAAGTTTTGCTCAAGTAAGTCATTTACAAACTTATTCTAATATTTTGAAAAGTAATTAAGACTCTTTTTGAAGTTTATTTCAAGTTTGAGCTCTTTGCAAATTATTTGTGCATTATATGATAGTCTGAGTGTAAAGTGCAATTTACCCAAGATGAGGGGTTATATTGCAAAATGTCACATGTTGACTGTACCCTAAGTGTTCTAACATCATGAGAGAGAATGATGATAAGTGGTGGCTTGTGGAAAGCCTAGATTCTAAGTGAAAAACTTGTGTGAATAATGCTAAGTGATTTGTGCATCAATTTTGGTACAAATTGTAAATTATCTAAAATGGAGGGTTGATGTGTAAATTACCACTTTTAGAATGTCCCTACTCCTTCCTAGTAGCATCTAAAGGACATAGAAAGAAGGAAACACTATGTTTGAATCATCTTGGTGAGATAGCATTCTTGTTAATAAAAAGACTAAGAATGTAATGTAGTTATAGCCTTTGTTGGAGTCATATCAAGTTGAGGACTTGATATGGGAGTCCCTATCAGACATGAAGCCTAGAGGAAATATCCTATCAATTTGTTGACCCTTGGATTTTCCCATTATGGGCTAAGCACTTCAATGAAGTCATATGTATCAGCTTGCAACTCTTCTTTGGAAAAGATTGTGTTGAATATAATAATAAGGTGAGTGGAAGTAACTTGCCCTAGAAGATAACCAAAGGGACAATCCTTATCCTTTGCATTATCCTTAATTTTTGCATGACAATATAAATATGAGATGCATGCAAAATACATGTGCCAATCAATGCATGGCTATGTGGCACTTAGTAGCTTAAGGTAATGACACCTCTTACACTCTTTTTCATAAACCACAAGTATAAATACTCTTCTCTTGACCTATTAGTAGAATTTTCAGATCTTGTTATCATCCTTCTCTTTGATATCATGCATACCACTCTAGCATCGTGCTTGTGTGAAGGATTATTGAGTTTTAGAGGTTGGTATCGACAATAGAGAAAGGATATCGACCAAGCAAGGTCATAGCAACCTAGCAAGGTGATAACAACCATTAGGAGTGAAGATATCGTGCAAGTACTAGGGAGCTCAAGTCTTGGATCTTGCAGAAGCTCATCTTCAAACTTGGGAATGTGAAGAGTTAGAGATTGGATTTAGGAAGTTGTTTTAGAGTTGGGTTATATAACTTGAAACCAATTATATTATTATTCACTTTCAATATTGTTGAAATTGTTGAACTACTATCAATTTTGAGTTCTTATGATTAATTTATGTTCTTTTGAGTTCCAATAAATTATTAGGAATATTATCTATGAACTAGATCAGTAATACAAATGACTTAAAACTGATGATGATGACATCATCAAGGTATAACCCGATATGGGGTTGAAATACCTTAAACCCGATATGGAACCCAAGATGAAGGGTAACCCGATATGGATATGGGTGATACGTCATACATGATATGAGGCATGTTTTATGAATGTTTTGGGAGGTACCTACTTGCACCTTATAAACGATACAAGGTTAAGGTTACACCTTTCACACAATATGGTATACTCTACCCAATATGGTTGAAAATCCTAGATGATAGAGTGAAATGCGATATACCCCTATCTTTTGTAATGGACTGTTGTGAAAGGATCCAACTTGATATCTAGATTATTATCCAATTATATAATACAACTAATCCTTGTAAAGGAATGAAAAAATGTGAGCATAATGGTTTTCCCAATATACTAACTCAGTGTGTTAGCCAATATGTTAACATGATATGAAGATCCAATATAGGAATCTGATATGACAATCCAACATGGAAACCCGACATGGTATTATGTATATACCACTTAAACGATACATGATGAGATAATACATTCTATGCCTGATATGGTGCACACCATGTGCATGATATGGCAATGAGTATATTCCTATGACTGATATAGTGCACAGTTGTGCACGATATAGGAACCAAATATATCCATATGCTCGATATGAGGTCAAGAATCTAACCCATACATGATATGAGGTTGAATTGAGATAATAAGAACTAAGTGATAACTAACTCGAGATGGTTACACATTATGGTGTTGGGGGATACACCCTAAACACGATATGATGATGTTGTTTCATCATATGATAGACATGGATACACGATAGGATGTGAAGGTTGTATCTAAAACACAATATGATAGCATATATACACCGTGATGCTCGATATGGTAGGTATGATTCAATCTAATGTAATTAACTAAGTGATATATGTTGTGTGTTGTGTTAAATGCAACATTAAGATGCAATGTGATTAATGCAATTTGATAATGGTGAACTAATGTACCTTAAGTGTAGAATTGAGCCAACCTAGTAAAAGTATGGTGCACTCAACATCCTAGTAAAGATGAGAGAGAAACTTATAATAACAATGTAATAAGTATATGTTGATACTCCTAAGATGAATGGAGTATGAATTAGGGACTAATCTTTTGTGATGTAATCTGGAAACCCTAATTGATTAATAAAGGTAAATCATAACCCTAAGAATGGGTGATGAGATGGTTTGAAACCCTAATCAGTTGATAAAGGGAAACTCTAACCCTAATCAATAAGAAGAATGTGTTTCTTTTGCATTATAGGGTTATGACATGTGTTTGATATTGTTGATTAGCATGATATACTAACCATGCATGAATCATGAGGTGATGAGCATAGCTAAGTAAGAGCTATAATGTTTATATAATACAATTTCAACGAGCTTTGTGAACTATGTGAATTAATACCTTGGTATAATGACCTAGAGGTAATGGTTACCTACTAAGTGGTGACAATACTTAGTGATGAAGTAAGGGTTTGAATACCCATGCATGATAATGATAAGAGATTGAGATTCTAAGTGTTATATAAAAGTACTTCATAAACATATTTATACCTTTATTTGTAACATTTGATATAATCCTTGCTTGCAACTTGATTGATGCTAAAAGATACTACAATGTACTTAATTAATCAAGATAAATGTTATCATGTAGTTGCCCAAACCATAGATCCATTCAGTGTCAGTATTTGCTGAATGGTGAAATGAGTTTAACTCAGTATACATATTTTTAAATATGTAATCATCATACCGGGTGCTCAATGGACTCCCCAACTAAACATGGGTGCTCAGTGGACTCCCCAACTACACCAGGATATCTTAGTGGTCTTCCTGATGAAACTAAAACATGATCCCTTAGTGGTCTTCCTGATGAAAAATGATCTGAGAAAGATCAGTGGTCTTATCCTGAAGAGAGTACATGCTATGACTGTAACTCTATAGCGAAGATGCCGCTATACCCCGACATAGCTAATTGGATTTGACACAAGATGTCTTGCTAGTTATCTCGTACTGACTGAGAAAGGTGAGGTGTTGATAGCCGACTCTGTCACTAACCTTGTATGGTACCGATGCTTAACATAGTCATGGTCGGTTGGAGCATGAGCGGTATACCTCATCTCCTATGGGCATAAATGTGAATGTAAACACGTAATCATCCGTGTAGCGTATTTGCTTAAGGATCGAATATGGAAAACATTAGTTGATGCCTTATTACTATTATACATCTTAGTAGATAGATGTTATACATGTTCTTAATATTCCTTATAAAGCAAATAGATGACTTATAACTCTGTTATCAATGTCATTGTTTTATATTGAAAATAAACCTGTTAATTGCATAAAGATATCCTCTGTTCAATTTTCATACTATTTCCAGTGATAATAATATTGTTGGTAGAGAGTTATATCTCTCATTGGGACAATAGTCTCACCTCGTGGGATCCACATTTTTTAGGTGGACATGGATGAGGGAATAGAAATCGGACTATAGAGGAAGGACCACATAAGTAGGGACAACAGTAGTAACTCAGGTGGAGTACACTATCTGTCGTGCCTTGTAGATAGAAGTCCTATGTGTCGTCTTTGTTATCTTAGGTCCTTGGGAGATAGTTCTTAGTGGTTTTATGAATGACTTGAGATTTTGGTTTGATTACCTTGAGGTTTTATGTTGCTATTGTATATGTTTGAGTAAAGCAACTGGTCTTTGTTATCCTCGAGATGAGGCGGTATGATGTATATACAATATGAACCATATGTATATAAAGTTTTGGTCCTTTCTGTAAGAATTTCTAGGAAGAGGATCTATGTGAAAAATGGTTTTAATTCCTAGTATTTTTTTTAATTCTGCTGCTTATGGTTATTCCACGATTATTACTAGTGATGGCTTGATTTGTAATCGGGTCGTCACAAAGTTTTGGTATCAGAGCCTTAAGGTTCGTTGAGTCTACAAAGACATAGGATTAAGTTTGTTGAGTCTGTTCTAGTGTCCTGCAGGGTATCTTATAGTGACTTCTCCTCATACAAGAGAAGAAGTAAAACTAAAAGATGGATGGAGCGCACGAAGAACATGCTGTTGGGAGTAGTGTCACTGCACCAGGAGGTGGTGTAAGGGATCAAGCTTGAGAAGAACCCGTGCCTGAGAATCCCCAGCTTGACCAAGCTATGCTAGAAAACCCAGCCTTTCATGCTCTCTTTGGGAAGATCATGAATACAATGATTCATATGGCTAACCAGATACCAGTACCAACACCTAGAATACCAGTTCCTAGTGAGGGACATGGATCTAGTAAGACCTTTAAACGGTAATGCTGGGTAGGAGCCACTGAATATGCTGGCACAATAGACCCAGTAGATGTAGATTCATAGCTTATTGAGATCGAGAAAGCCTTTAGGATCCTTGATATTCCAAAAGTTGATAAGGTTAAGCATGCTATGTACCTTCTAAAAGGAAGCACTGGCCATTGGTGGTCCATCAAAGAAGAGAAAAGACCTGGTGTTGAGGTCGGATGGCAGGAATTCTCACAAGAGTTTGTTAGTAGATACTTTCCAAAGACTTATCTGGATGAGAAGATCTCACACTTTGAGCGGATTAGACAAGTACCGATGAAGGTTAGAGAGTATGAAGCTAGGTTTATGGAGCTTATGCGGTTTTGTCCACACATGGCTACCACATATGAGGAGAGAATTCAACATTTTGAGAAGGGTTTGAATGCTGAGTTAACCACACTAGTATCTTCTCTAGATAATAGAGAGAGGTTTTCCACCTTTGTGGAGTCAGTTAGGTAGATAGAGAGGTTCGTGACTGAGAAATAAGATGTGAATAGTAGGAAAGTACCTACACAGTTCTAGGGTTAGAGGTTTGACAATTTTAAGAAACCAAGGTTTACTGCACCAGTTGAACCACAGAGGTTTAGTGCTCAGACACAGTGAATGTCCAACAGAGGTAGAGGCCATAGTTTTCCGCTAAGTGGAGCCCATAGCTCGGCATTGATGTCAGTGACAGGACCACTTACATCGCAATGGGAGGACAGAGTCTGCTATAGGTGTAGGCAGACATGACATATGATAAAGGATTGTCCCGTTAGAGACATGGAAGTAACCCAACCACCAAGGCAGAGTCAACATGGATCGCAGAGACAACAGTTCAGTAGTGGCACACAAGGACATGGACAAGCGTCCCAGGCAGGATCATCTACACCAGCCAATAGAGTACGAGGTTAGCAACATGCAACAATGAGATTCTATGCTATGAATCAGCCGGAGGCAGTGGTTAATCCATGAGTCATGATTGGTCAGATGGAATTATTTCATTCTTATATGTGTTCATCCTATTTTGTATCTGTTTTGATTGATCTGGGTGCTACACATTCCTTTATCACTCGAGAAGTGATTCATGACTGTAATATAATTGTCAACCGTAGAATGAACAATTTTTTATTAGAAACTCCGTTAGTCGGATCTGCAGTGTTGAGGGAGGTATGCTCTCCCTATGTTCTTTCTTTATCAGAACACAACATTCAGGTGGATCTTATACCACTTGAGATGCATGGGTTTGATGTAATTCTCGGGATGGACACCCTAGAGAAGTATAAGGTTGTCTTGATTGTGGTTCCAAGCAAACTATGTTCACACACGGTGACAAGACATGTGTCTTTTGGGGGGATAGAAAGATCCTTCCAACATGTCTAGTGTTAGTGATGGTAGTAGAGAGGCTGATGCGACAAGGATGCTTTGAATTCTTAGCACATGTGGTAGACACCCGAGCAGAGAGTCCTAGTCTTTGTGAAGTTCCTATTGTCAGGGAGTTCGAGGATGTGTTTCTGGAGGAATTTCTAGATATTCCTCCACCTCGAGAGATTGATTTTGAGATTAATATTATTCCAGGAACGCAACCCATAGCCCAAACACCTTATAGGATGGTGCCAGCTAAGATCGCAGAACTCAAGAAGAAGTTATAAGAGTTACTTGAGAAAGGTTTCATTCGACCGAGTACTTCACCTTGGGGTGCTCCAGTTCTTTTTGTTAAAAATAAAGATGGGTCTATGAGACTATGCATAGACTATAGATAGCTTAACAAGGTCACTATTAATAACAAATATCCTCTGCCAAGGATAGGTGATCTGTTTGACCAATTGTGTGGTGCAACAATGTTCTCTAAGATAGATCTAAGATCGGGATATCATCAGTTACATATCAAGAAGAGTGACACCACCCTTAATGCCCTCGGCATAAGGGACTCGATCGACAACATTCTAAGGTGCAACCATATCCTCCTCGTCTTATATCAAGTTGTCTCAATGTATAATGATCTCACTCTTGAGTTCATGACCACCTTCTACCGTCTCCCATATTCATAGAAAAATTCTAGCTTCCAGATCTAGATCTTTGGGGAGGAATTATAGGTCTTAGCTAGACAACTCACCTCCATCATCCTTGATGGCATGAATGACTATTGGCTTTCTCATTGCATGGAGCTCCCCCATGACTCCTACTCCAAAAAATACAAAAAAACAAGTTTTGGGCATACATCACAATACTTCCACCTACTCCCCCCAAGGTCCCTAAGCCTCCAACATCAACAATCCTATCATCAGATACCTTCACTGAATCCTATCCCTGCACTATCTTTAATAGGGAAGTCACTTAAGGGGATATTACTCAATTAGAACTATACACACTGTGGTGTATTCTGAATGACGAGCCATTAAACTAGGGAAACACCATCCTTGAGCATATTGACACTCAAGAGAGCCACACCACCACTTCACCCTTCTGTATCATCCATATAGTGACTGCTTTAGCCATCTTCTTGGGCTACACTCACATTTCCTTCTCGACAATGCTGTGTAAAGGACACCTAATTAACCTCCTATACTTAAAGGAAGGCAAGTTCATATGCTACAATGCCAAAGATGTATACTATTTGATGTTCATGGATTCCTATGTAACCCTCAATATTCCCCACCATGCCAGGTTTGCAGTTGCCAATTTTGTTTTTGACCTGGCTGATTTGCCAACACATACGATAGTTCAATCTCGAGTACCCCACTCTCGACAATGCCATCCCCAAGCACACCACCCATGGGTAGAGTGTTTCAATGGAGGAAAATGATGATGATACCAGCCCTCCTCCTCCTCCATCTCAACATTGCACTAGGAGGCATACTGCATAAGATACAAGAACTGATGAGCCTTATGGCTTCTATGAGATCCAGGAGCAATTGGATTAGATCTAGCGTGAGATGCAATGCCAGGGGAAGAACCTTAACCACTCTACTTGATGTAGGGTTCTTAGGAGTACTGGCATATTGACTCAGGCCATTACGCCCCCATAAGACCCAACTACACTGAGTATGGGGCCCACTAGGACTACCCTGACCCCAACTCTCCATATTAGGGCCTTTACTACTATGAGTCTCCCTCCTCTTCTGCTCCACCACCGCATCAATCTCCACCATAGAAATGATTTTCTTCTCTCCATCTTGGGTTTCAAATTTTCTCTGGATGAGAAAAATTCTAAGTTTGGGGTTGAGGTGGGTGGTACGTAACAATTCCACCCCTATCTTTCTTTTCTAAAATATTTGTTTTGTCATTTAATTTTCTTGCATGTAGTTCGGTTTCTAGGAAGTAGTTTGCTTTTGTTCCTTAATTATTTAAAATGATCCTTATCTATTCGGCCAAATGAATAGACTATGGATCTTTGTACCCACTTTGAATGCACTAAATCTTCCTTGCATCTTTTTTTACAAGTTTCCATGATTAGAAAACACCATGTCACCTATGACCCCAAATTGCATTACTCCTCAGATATGTTGGCAATTCTTATTGCATCGATAAGAATCAAACACACAATTTTTCTATGTTAAATTGTAGATTAACTTGTCATATCTCTTGTATGATGAGGTGATAGGAAGAGTCCAACTGATGTGATGACAATAAAAAAAAATGGAAGTTTTGAAAGCACAACAACAATCTCCTTCAACCATCTTAACCTCCAAAAAAAAATCAAAACCACCTCATGTCAAACCCCAAGTCCAAGGTGGCATGCCTTCCTTTACCACCATTCTTCCATACCCCTCATAAATTTAATAGGAGCATACCATCAAAAGTTGCCAAAGTGCACACCAAAAAAATGTGGTCAATGTAACCACAACCCATGAATAAAAAGATCCCCAATTGAATAGATGAGATATCACCTTCTTCCATACCTCATTCATCCTGTTCTTGTGCAACAATTACAATAAAAGTGGGAGTGTCAAAGTGAAGCGAGATGAAGTCTGTTTTTTTACAAACTCTTGATATGAATAAGCTATGAAACATGTTTTAGTAGGGAATGTGGAATTTTGTGTTTTGTGATTCTAGGAGATTCGGTTGCTTGGTCAAGAAAGGATGTAAGGAACAAAGTAATACTAAGAGAGTGAGGAAAGACATGTTGCTAGTACATATTGGGATAATTTTTGATTCTTTGTTACTTGAGGACAAACAAACATTCAAGTCCAAGGTATTTTGATGAATGTATATTCATCCATTTTCAACTGCATCTTTTATAGTCTTTTCATAGGAGTTTATTTCACTTTTGCCAATTTTCTAGAAATAATTGCATTTTTTCACTCCTAACCATTAATGCAAATTCTTATCATTTTTCACTTATATTTTGCAGATTCTACCTTCACTCACAATTGGGAAATAAGAACCTGTTTGAACTTCTAGAAATAAAAAACCAAAGGCTTCAAATTACAATATTTTGACCACCTCAATATTTTAACCAACTGGTTCATGCTGTGAACTGGTCCTTTTATTCTTGTAGAACCCGCACCTTAGAGTCCCAAATGAATGTTTCACTCCTCAACTCAACCATTCCACACTAGATGAAACATGCATTTCATACATCCCAACCGCTCGGCTCAGAATCCGAGTCAGACATTTCAAGGTTTCTAAATGACCGACTCAGATTGCTTAATGGCCAAGTCTTGGTTAAACAGTGCTACCACCACATCTTTAGGGATTTTACCCACTTCCCTAGGTTTGTGCCTCTACAAATTTGAACCGGTCGGTTCACAACCTACAATTTAAATTCTTCAATATCCTCCTGTCATTCTTTTTCTATGCCCCCTTTAGGGTTTCCACCCCCTCCTTCCCTTATAAAAGGAGAGGGGATTACACAAGAAAGGGGATCTGCTTTTTGTACTTGTATTCTATATTTCAGTACTTTATTATTTCATTCTTACATCTTACATTGTTATATTCAATAAAGATTTCTAGTTCTTATTTCCATTTATTCTTTGTCTTCTTGTTGGGAGAAAGGAATTAAGAAGGGCAACCATTTCACTATCACTAGACCAAGATCCTTTTGGATTTTTTCTTCTTCTAGTCTATGGATTCCTTTCTTACTTCCTTAATTCTTTCTTTAACTTATATGGATCATGAGTAGTTTTCTATATCAGGGCATAAAGAGTAGCCCCATAACCATAGTTGACTGGATTAGTTCTATATGGTGATATTTGTTAGATGGTTTTTGTTTGGATTATTGTCGACTTGAATGACTTGATCTGTTATTTTTGTCAAATGTTAGTCTTGGGTGATGAGACCTCAGACACAAGGATCCAAATAGACAAACAAATGCAAAAAGATCTAGATGAGATCTCAGAAGGATATTTTGTTGGGATGTTTAGGCAAGGATCTACAATCATCATGATCAATGGGTTTGTAAGGAGTTTGACTTTTGTGAATGCATTTGAGGATGTTTTTACATACCTTCATCTAACTTATTTTTATCTTTGTAGTTTCCATCGATCTAGTTTTATACAGGTTAGGTGGCAAATTCCATAACCTTGATATCCTTTATCATCGATTCAATCTTAGTTTCTCAATGCTCATTTTTCAAATCGCTCTCTTTCCTCTACTCATAGATAATCCTTCCTTTATTTTTTCATAACTCTCATTTCTTTTGTTATTATCATAACTTTTTCTTATTTGTTCTTAGTGTAACTTTTAATTCTTTTTCTAGCATAATCTTTCTTTCTTGTTCTAGTTTAATCAAACCTTCAATATAAAAAAATTTCCTTTCCGCATCCAATAAAATTTGTTCAAATAAATCCGGTTAGAATTCAAATCAAAATCATGTTGTCATGTGGAATCAACCCTTTCTATACTAATAAATTAACCTTAATTAGTTGTCTTTCCGCTAACAAGAGGTTAAAGTCTAGGAATCAACCCCTAGTGAATTGGTTTGCTAAACGACGCGTATCAAGGTTATGTGTTCCTGCCGACTTTATTTATTTGGGAGTTTGGTTATGTGCCTTAATCTATTAGGTTTTAAGGTTATGAGCCTTAGACACCATTGTTTTTATATTTCACTAGTGCCTTGATGTTTCTTAGTTTGTCTTATTAGATTAAACCTTTTAAGGGGTGGAGGGAAGTTAGTTGATAATATAAGGATGGCTATATTTCAGGGACAAAATCCTCTTTAAGGGGTGGAGTGGTGCAACATACCCAAACCTATCATCTTGACTTTATAAATCCTATTCCCATGATTAGGAATCCAACATGTTTGGTGCTTTAGATTTAACCAAACAAGGATAAAGTTACACCTTAATATAAATTGTTACTACATATAACATGAATAACTCAAAGGTAAACCATAACATATATATGCCTAAAAATAAATATAACATATTAAGAGGCATATTAACATAGAAAAAATGGTTATGTGCTATCATATGAATAAGTTCATGAAATATGTAACATATGATTCCTTTGATAACTAATATTCATATAATTTCTAAATAAGAGGTATACTATACTTAAAACATGTATTAGAATAAAAATTGGAATTTTCATGTGCAAACATCTAAGTAAAAGAGGAGTTAATGGACTTAGTATGATAAATGAGTAAAATAAGGAAATTTGTGCATAATAATATAAGGAAACTCTTTTGGAAACAAATTGAAGATAATAGGACTTAAATAAGTGAATGTTGATAATAAATATATAATATTTTGATAAATATAATGGTAATGAGAAAAATCCTAATGGTGCAATAAACCATAAAATAAAATCTAAAAAGTGAAATATAATGCTAAAATCATGTTCTTTGGGTCCCGAATAACTTCAGTACCGAGTTTCACTTTATTTGAACAATCCTAGATATCTTAATTTGTTTTGGGCAAGAAAATTTGAATTTTGCTCCAAAATATTAAATAGCACATCTAATGACTTCAAATTTAGAAATAAATCCCAAATTACAATTTGACATACCAAATTGATCTATCTATTAATTTTCACATTAAATGAACAATCTTAACTATCCTAGTTTTATTTAGGAGAAAGAATATAACTTGATGTAAAAAATAATAAATAAAATAGTAAACGACCCCAAAATGCAAAGTGATGTGAAAAATGGATTCTACATTCCGTAACTAGGTTAGGTGTCAAATTTCACCCTATTTGGATGATGTTTGTTGTCTTAAATAGAATATAGAACAAAAAAGAAAACAAATGATTTATTATATTTAAATTGAATTTATCCTCAAATTTATTGGACTTTCATATTAAAATTCACTTGTTTCTAGTTTTGAAGTCATGCACCTACCTCTCTCAGCTGTTAAATCTTGATCCAAAGGTAGTGAGTTTGTCTCCTACCTTGGACTAGTTTCCTTCTTTTGCTCACACAATACAAGTCACCTCTTCACGGTTTCTCTCTCTGCTCCCAATATCTTGGCAAGATTTTTATGTTGTTGCTTTCCTTTTATGTTTCCACACAAGTCGAGCCCTAGAAGCTTCCCCCTTGAGCCCTAAATAGGAAACACCAAAATGCAAACTTTCTCGCTTCCATGTGCATACCTTTACCCTTTCCAATGCATCACAACTTTATAAAACCTCACAGAAACTTTCCCCAAGTCACAAAAAGCAATTCCTCACTCTAAATTTGGTCTGAGACCTTCCATGCCACCATCACAAACTAAAAGAGTATCTCCAGTCATCTCCTCCTCTCCGGAGATACTCCAATCACCACAATCCAATTTGATACACTATAAGCATCCTCCCAACATGCCATAGCTTTTCCCATGTTTACTTTTCCATGATGTTAACCCAGATGAACTCATCACAAGCTAGGCCCTCTCAACTTGTTTCACAACAACTGTAATGGTGTCATTGTGTCATTCATTTTCTTTCCTCATGGTTTTCTTCATACTTGGCATCACCATGGTTAATCGACTCAAGACAAGTGTTAGCTTTTAAGTTCTCTGTGTGCTTTTTCTCTCTCCTTCTTACCTCTGGAGCCAATAATGGTGGACTATTGCTTTGGACATTTCATTTAGTTGTACTAGCCTTTCCTTAGCTCGTTGGGTTCATAACGAGGCGAGGAAATTGACAAGATTTTTTGTCATCTCCATCTCGTCGTATCTTGTGATTTTGGATCAGAGATTTGATGTTCCAAGATGACTGCTCGACCAAGTTTGGATGACGACCAACCTTACACATGTATTTCCAGTGTTATTCTTCCCCCTTCTGTTGGTTGGAATCATTGACTATGGGTATTTTGGTTATTTCTCCACCGGGCCTTGTTAACTACAGTTATGTTTTCAACAGAAAAAATCTGATCCATGTGACAAGTAATCATTGGGATAAAATAGCATGACTATACACCTAATCATAGATTTCTGGCATATGTGAAATTTTCTCTGATTTTCGATTGGTCATTATTTGAAAATTCATAACTAATAATATGTAAGTCAAAAAAATAAAGTAAAAAATGTTCTGAACTAAAAAAATATAATGTATAAAATCACATGGTTTGATAACCATATTCATTAATATTAAAAATGCAATTTTTAGGGTTTATACAATTAAATGTAAACCTAACACTAATCTCATATATGCCTTAATAAATTTCTTGTGGACTAAGATTGAATTAGGGTTTTGACTTTGGGCTTATGTAGACTCTATGTGAGGTATGTTGCATTCCATATTATTCTTATTAGGAAATAACTATTTCCCTCTCTCTTAGTCTTATGGACAATTTAACCTACATAATTTCTCTCTCTTAAGAGAATTTATTTCATGTGAATGATTCTATGTTGATTCTAATCTTCTAATCATCTTACTTTGTTGGATATTCTTATTACTCCATATTGTACTTTACTTCATGATGAACCCTAATTGTGAAATTTAAACCGAGTTGTTTCTCATTGTGAGATGTAAACCTAAATTTGCCCACTTTTTTGGTGGATGTTTTATATTTTCCATTTATCCGGTGGAAATCTATTTAATTCTATTTATATGACTGGATTTTGACTTGCCTCCACATTTTGTATGCTTTGTGATTCAGTAGCCCTAGAGTTGTGTAAGAAATTATTTTTTATGGGGTTATGTGCCCTTTATTTTTCAGATGGATGTTATGAGCCCCATACTGGGTTTTCTGCCCACTTTATATATTTGGGAATTCAGTTATGTGCCTTACTCTATCATGTTTTAAGGCTATGAGTCTTAGCCGCCATTGTTATTTATATTTCACTAGTGCTATGCCTATCTGGCATGGATGTAGGTTGACTATTATTGTGATGGGTTTTGTGCCCTAAATTCTTTATGTGTGCTTTTGTGGAAAATCTTGTATTAGTTTTAATGACAAGTATAACTATTTTTCTTGATTATCATCTTATTGAAAATCATATTCTTTTTATGTTCACTTGGATCGTACTTTACTCTTCTTTGGGAAGCATTGTTATATTATATGTCCATATTTCACAATTTTTCTCAATTCCCTATACATGAACATATCGACCTTTATGCTGACAACTTCCATTTTCTTTGCCTTATAGAGTATTCTTCCAACCTCAAGTGTAGGACACGGAAGACATAATAGGCAGATGTGGACCTGGCTTATGGAGATGATTCTTAATGGGAGACAAACTTGATACAGTTTAGATATCCCTCTATTAAATCCTAATGCTATTGTAATTTCATGTAAACCCCACGTGGGAGAATATTATGTAACTTGGATAAATTAAATATAGTCATGAAATATTATTCTGTTGCTGTACTTTTGTATTTTATATATTATTATTTGATAAATGAAAAAAACTACACATATTCTAGCATACCTTTCAATATGTTTGGAATAGATGGATTTATTACTCAAATTTTAGTAGGGAGTGGATCCCCTATCAGGTTCCACTCCATACAGATAGAGGGAGGATGATGTGGAATTTATTGTACTAAACAATTTACTATAGATGAAATCCCTAGACTAACCTAAATTAGGCACACTACAAATCCACCCTTATGTAGACGAGTCTTATCATAGTACAATTGAGGGTCAAATTCTAAGTGATAACTTTTTTGAGATACTTCACAACTGATGACACCTCATTTTTGCTTACTTAGTGAAAATTAAGAATTAATGTCAAATGTATGTCTAATGATGGAGTCCATTCCACATTCACACATTTCCCGAATTTTTATCAATATCTCCCCATATTTTCCCACCTGTTCAGTCCATTCATTTCATCGTATTTTACATAGTTCTAATTTTTTTATGAAGAAACATTCTTTTTCGGACTCAAAGTGCAAGCAATTATATTTTTATTAGTTTCTTTACAAATCATTCAGTTGAATTATCATGAAAAAATATTCCTTTTGCCCACTGATAATTTGTTGCTTTTCCCTTGATAAATCTAAGAGATAATTCTGGATGATCTCTGTCCACAATTTTCTATGATTTTCTAGTATATTTATGAAATTACATAAAAATTGGGAAGTGATTTTTATCCAACTTGGGACACCCAACATATATGATCCATCCTCCACGTTCCATGTGGAAGATTGCCTTGATTTGAGTGACATGCTAGGCGGCATGGCATATCAGGGTGATCTTCCACCACTTCCAGAAAGTTATGTCGAAAAAATTGAACCCTAAAATCCACCTATAAACACCCCTTATACCCATCATATTCCACCCCCTTCTGAACCTCTCTTTAATTTTTTTATTGTTCGTGGTCAAATGATCCTTTCTCTGGCACCTCCGAATTTGTTAACACTGTTAGGATGCTAAAATGGTAATTTAGCTATTTTCTTAACTACTTCTACTATTATACTACTCTACATTAAACTTCTCTATCAACTTTCATTATTCATATATGTTTAAAATTTGATCTTATTTATTATCCACACCTTATCATCCTCTAGAACATCCTACACATTGGTCTGAGTCACCCATGAGGGATCTCCACTGTGAGTGGTCCTAACTTGATTAGGACCCAATCTACTAAAAAATAGGACTGTAGGGAAATGATAGGAAGGATGTTGACATCTCCATCCCTAGATTACCATCCATAAATAGAAAGTGTGCTTTTATTATCACTTTATATTTGTTTTATATTTATCATAATGAAATTGCTCTTTTTATAAATTGCATAAAAATGGCTCGATGCTGGTTTACCGACAATATGGGGGTGTTAATCCTTCCCCACTCATAATAAGATATCCATACCTAAAATTTGATTCTTTATATTATTTTAGTTATTTGACTCATATGCCAGATGATCTTTTCATCATGGACAATCGATGCCTAATCTTGTTTTTCTAATTTTTTTGTATGCAATGAGGTTGCGACTCCGACCACCTTTCCTATATTTTTCCATGCGACCACCGAACTGAGTTCCACTACCAAAAGGATAGGAATCACACATATTATTTTGGGCACAATATGACAAACTGACAAATCCACTGGGGACCACTATGATGATCTGAATCAAATCCTCATTATTTTGTAATGATTAAGTGTTTTCACATATGTTTGGTTTTTCTCTAATTCTATCTTTGTTTTCCTTTACTTTCCTATTTTTCTTTTTTTTTATCCTTTGTTTGGTCTGGGGAATGGGTCACACGTCACCCTAATTTGTGAGACTTTACCACAAGGATCAATGCAATTCACTACCCCCTGCCTTTCTCTCCTTGAACAGTTCTAACAAATTCCCATTATCTCTATTATTTTCAAAGTTTTTCTTGTTTCTTTGTTTTTCCTGTTGTTTTAGGGTTTCAAGTATGATTCCCTTTTTATACTTTTAGGCTCACTTACCTTGCATCTTTAAATGAAAGGAAAATAAAGAAAACCACAAATTAGGAAAGGATGAATAGTAGATGTGGGTTGGAAGCAAGATTTTTTCTTTATCCAATAATAGTGTCATGGTTTCTTTATCTATATATGCTTTGCTTTCATTCGTTATGACTTCACTTTGTAAAATGTTAACATTTTGCACTTTCCCTCTTCGCTCCTACAATGCTATGCATCATGGAATGGACGCCGCCTTAAGTTGGATCCTTGAAAGTGTTGAATGGTGTCAATAAAGGTACCGATGCAAAATTAAGCTAAACATCCAAAAGCCTATAAAACACCCCACTCTCCTATCACTCACCATTGATTATAGCCTCCACAGCCATCAATTGTATCATAAGAAGTTTCCATGTCCATTGAAACCAGGTTACCTGACATGACTTTTACATCACGGGAAAATTCACTATGGGTGAAATCCCTAGGATTTACCTTAACTGACGTGCAATAATCACCACTTGCAAGTGGATCTATGTTATCATAGTATAGTTCAAGATTGAACCAAAAGGACAAAGTTTTTAAGCATTATTGTGATCAAGGTAACCAGATGAGAACTAGTATTGAACGTAATATTGGGATTCAGTTGATTATAATAAGGTTGCAAATAGTAAAGACTGAATAGAAGTCTTACATTTATTAGATGACAGGGATACTAGAGTGTAATTGGTTTCACCACTGCTACCTATATTTCATTCTCTCACTACATCACATTAAGTATGAACATGTATATGTTGAGGTCATGCCCCCTTTCATCATCAGGATTAAAACTCAAACATATATCACTCCAAGCTTGCTGTTGTGTTACCTAGAGATCATACATATATCTCCTCAGAAAATATCTATCTGAAATTTTCATCAAGGGTTTAACAAGAATTTAATAAATATCCTAGATCCTGGGTTCAAATTTCTCTACACCTAGGATCATGATAAACATGCAAACCTATTGATCAGACAAGCATACTATAATAAAGTAATTAATTCTAAACATATATTCATCCATATAGAAATAGATGCAGATAAGAGAGAAAAACTGAGCAGCGGGGCTAGTCCTAACATCTTAATGAGAGGACTACTCACTCATGACAGAAACAATAGTACAATAGAAAAAGACAAAGGAAGCCATGATCATAGAAGAATATAAAAGTAGATTTGTAGGTTTGGAAGCCTATATTTTTGCTGGAAACTGATGGTGGGTGGTACAACATCATGTCCACCCTTAGACATTTGTCAAAAGTGGACTTAGAGAACAATTCTTCCTTATTCAGATGAATGGAACTATCCTCACAATTGATATTAGGTCGACGATGGTGGATGGCATCAACTGATGGAAAAAGGTCAAGTGGACCAAGCTTCTATCAAGGTCTGGATCTTAAGACCTTGGTGGTAGTGAAGATGGACGGCTCCTTGGTTGATGTTCATCAACTGATGGGTGAAGGTCAAAGGCTCCTGAAGGTCAAAGGTGAGTGCAGACAGCAATATCCTAGAAGTATCTTTGGTGGATCCTTCTTTGTTGGAAGTCCCCCTATATTTACAAGTAGAGGCTAGGGTTTATAACCTTCCCAACTGCCATGGATTTACGTCCTCAGTCACCATGAAGGTGAATAGAAAATGATTGAGGCATACAAAGAGTTTGTGGCATTCAGTAATTCCATCAGTAGACAAGGGGTTGGGATGAACCATTAAAGGCGACACAAAAGTCCCTTTGGAAGCGTACATAGAACAACCATCAATTGTTACACACATGAATTCCTTTGGAAGGTAGAGTCAAAGTGACCATCACAAGCTATATACAGAAAATCCATTAGAAAGAAGAGTCTGACCAACCATTAGAAGATAAATACTTGATGACCATATGAAGGTGAGATCCCAGAATAAGCATCGGAAGGCAAAAAAGAAACAAACGTGATGTGAAGATGAGGCAATCCAAATAGTTGAAAGTATTCAATTGGTGATAGTTTCATATTTTGTGTTACTCGAGGATGGACAACATTTAAGTATGAGGTGTTTTGATGAATGCATATTCATCTTGGTTTTAGTTGCCATTTTTGGCCTAGTTTTGCACTGAAAGCTCTCATAGACCCCCTAAATCTACTAATATATAATTTTCTTCAAGTTCATATGATTGTTTAAGGTTTTGATCAAATCCATTCATCTCTATTGTAGGATTAAGAATTGCACTATGTGCACCAGTGTAGGAGATGGTGATCCTGCTAACCGACTAGTAGGCTCAAGAAACTTTTGATAATTTGGACCCTATTTTTGATGGTTAGTCCCTTCATTAGAAAGCATCCTCATCAGTTAGAGGATTCATTGACGCAAGCCCATCAACCCATAGAAATACCCACCCCCTCGTGCGGGGGTGGGTCTGTTCCATGATGCTACAACTGTATCTGAGAAGGATGCTGCAATCACGACCAAGAAGACAATGCTGTGATTGTGGCCAAGTCATCGTGTCGACCAACACTCGGCACGGTCGATCCTAGCTTGGCTTTGCCAATCCAAGGCTAAGGCCTAGGTGTAGTGACTGTGGCACACGACCATGACTGCGGCACCCCAACACGACCAATACAACCACCTTGACCACAAAAATTTCCCACAACCATGGCACACGACCACGATAGCCCAACTCGACCATGATAGATGCCTCAACTACAAAACATCACCACGACCATGAAACCTTAGCATGGTTGGGTGCACGCCCAACATAGTCATGACAAGGAGTACCGTGACCACTACTGAAGGCCGTGACCACAATAGCTAATTCGGTCCTCTCCAGATCTACACCTATAAATAGATGACCCCCTCCTTTGTTTGAGGCATCACTTTCTCTCCATCCACACTGACATGCTTCCGCTCTGTGCCCAGCCAAGGAAGATGATCTCTGCCACCAAAGACTTCCTCTGTGGTATCCTTGCTACTCCTCCATCTCCACTCCATCAAGATATATCTCCTAGACATGAAAGTGGTGGGGGTTTAGACATGTAGCACCCCCTCCATCAGGCATCCACTGCTCCATCTCCTGTGAGTAAGAGCATGAGAAGAGAAGGAAGAAGGAAAGAGAAGATCATCCTCATCCATCTTGGTGTTCTTCCCCTCCTCGTCTAGATCGATTAGACATCATGTAGAAGACCATTTCTCCACCGACCCCCTCCCCCGATAGTGGAGAAATGGTGAAGAAGATGGTCATGGCTCGGTGGAGAAACAATCTTCTATACGATGTTAGAGAAGATCTGGATGAGGAGGGGAAGAACACCAAGATGGATGAGGATGACCTTCATTTTCCTTCTTCCTTCTCTTCTCATGCTCTTGTTCACATGAGATGGATCAGTGGATGGGTGATGGCGGGGGGTGCTACAGGTCCAAACTCCCACCACTTTCGTGCCTAGGAGATAGATCTTGATGGAACAGAGTAGCAAGGACACCACAGAGGTAGTCTTTGGTGGTGGAGATCATCTTCATTGACTGGGCACAGAGTGGCAGCCTATCGCCGTAGATGGAGCAGAAGCGATGCCTCAAACAAAGAAGGGGGTCGTCTATTTATAGGTGTAGATCTGGAGAGGACCGACTTAGCTGCCGCAGTCGCAACCTTCGGTAGTGGTTGCGTTACTCCTTAGTACAATTGTGCTAGGTATGCACCCGACCATGCTGTGGTGCTGCAGTCATAGTGGTGTCTCGTGGTGGAGGCATCTATTGCGGTCGAGTTGGGGTGTTGCGGTCGCGGTCATGTGCTACGGTCGCGGACAAATTTTGTGGTCGAGGTGGATGTATCGATCGTTCTAGGGTGTCGCAGTCATGGTCATGTGTTGTGGTTGCTACACCTTGGCCTCAGCCTGACCGTGCCAAGCTGGGCCTGATCGTGTCAAGTGTTGGTCGACACACTAACTTGGCTCCAATCATGACATTGTCTTCTTGGTCGCAGTCATGACATCCTTCTCGGCTGTAGTCGCATCATCATGGAAAAAACCCACCCCCACGTGGGGAGGTATTGCAATGGGTCGATGGGTCAACGTCAATGAATCCTCTAACTGATGAGAATGCTTTCCAATGAAGGGACCGGACATCGAAAATAGGGTTCAAATTACCAAAAGTTTCTTGGGCAGGACCATAGTCTCCTACACTAGTGCACATAGTGCAATGCTTAATCCTATAATAGAGATGAATGGATTTGATCAAAACCTTAAACAATCATATGAACTTGAGGAAAATTATATATGAGCAGATTCAGGGGGTATATGAGAGCTTTCAGTGCAAAAGTTGGGCCAAAAATGGCGACTGGAACTAAGATGAATATTCATGCATCACCTCTCATGCTCAAGATTCTACAGAAGATCAAGCTTCTAGAAGGGAAAAAGGACAATGGGAAACCTTTAGCCACTTCTGCCATTTTCTAGATGTGAAGCTGCCATACAACTTCAACATGACCAAGTTCAATGAGTACTCCAGAAAGGGGGACCCAATGGCTCATGTCAAGAAAAATTGCTCTAACATGGGGAAGGTGAAATACGATGACAAGGTACTGATATGATGCTTTGCACGAACCCTGAATAACCTCACTTTAGCATGGTACAACAAAGAAGACATGACAATTATTACCACATGGACCAAGATGGACAATTTTTTTGTAGATCAATTATTTGGAATCTAAACCATATCCCCATAAAAGAGGACCTGTAGGCATTACAAAAAAAGGCAGAGGAAAGCTTTTTTGAGTTTGTTAGAGGATGGAGAGAGTTGGACACCCAACTAGAATTCTAACCCATGGATAAAGAGGCCTTGGAAATGATGATCGGAGCAGCCACACCATCCCTCATGCCTTGTTGTCCCTATAAAGGTATAATAGAACTAATACAAGTAGGAGTTTAGATTGAGAAATCTATAAAAACGGGGTCATAAATACACATGCCTGACTTGTCAGCTACACTTCACCTCTATAATGACCAATCAAAAGTCCAAATAGACCAAGGTTATGTCAACAGATTCAACGGTGTGATGTATACTAATCCCGATTAGAAACAACATGTGACAACAACTAAACATCCAGATTTAACCAGTTTAAGTGCCAATGACTCAAAAAAATAATGTCCCAACACCGAACAATAGTAGGCTTAGATGGAACCACCCAACTATTAGTCTCAATACTTGCCTATGTAGTATTTGTGGATACCAAGAAACTACTATGGGTATATACCACCTTTGTTTCAACAACATGTACAACAAATAATTGGAAATACTTCAAGCACAACGAGCAATCCAACAACTCAAGCAGACCAGTAACCTTGACTCCACCATCAAAAGAACCATACAAGCCAAAAAGGAAGTGCACTCGATTGTGAAATTTCCTTAGCACCATATTTTGAGACATAAAATATCTACTAAAGTTTCGTACCATATGGGAACCATCAAATCCCTTTCCTAAAAGATACAATGCCAACACCTTTGAAATTTTCATCAGTCCAAGGGACACAAGATGAATTCTCACCTCACTCTCAAGCATAGATTACAAGACTTTATTGAATCTAGTAAGGTCAACGAAGTAGCATCAGAGAAGATGCCCTCATCTTCCAACACTATAGCTATCATATCTTTTCTAGAAGATTCAATATAGGGGCTTCTCCTTCCTTTGGGTCAAGCTACCAATAGTTGGTCTCAAAGCACACAAATTGTTGCTTCTATACAAGAGAGGAAGCCTGTAATCCCATTAAGAACCAAGAATCCCATAAGCATACAAGAGATCTCCAAGGGAAAAAATGGCAGACTATGTGGGTTCCGAAATTGCCTTTCCTAATAGAGGATCATCAAATGGAAATTCCTCATCCAAAAATGGTAGTATGATCTACCGTATCCAAGCTAAACACATCAGAGAAGGTCCAACACATTGTCTCAAAGAAGCATGTTCAAAATTTGACATGGGCAAAGAGAAGGTAACTACATATGTAGGAGTTCCTACTAGCACACCATAAGATCAGACAAGCACGGTCTCCATCCCAACAATCAACACCAAGCAGGTACCTCCAACTCTAGAGCTTTGTAGAGAAACCAATCTAAAGGGCTCAGACATAATTCAGTTTCTAGAAGAACTTGAAGGGGAAGTGTCATTGGGTGAAGTGATGCAAAGCTCCCCCGCACACTGAGAAGTAGTTATGAATTTCTCGATGGGGCTTGCATCTTCAAAGACATCAAATCATAGGCACTTAGGACCACTTCTGGGTTAATCATGACCCCACATATGATCTCATTTTGTGAAGATGAATTACCCATTGGAGGGAGCCACAATAGGCCCATACTAATCACTTCCATATTTAAGGACCTCAAAATCCCTTCTTGATTTGTTGATAATGGGGCATGCCTCAATGTCCTCCCCTTAAATATTCTCATCATCTTATGAAGCAACCCTTCCAACTTACAACCAACAATGTAGAAAGAAACCTCATTCGATGGGGTAATCAAGGATGTCTGGAAGATATCACACTCGGGTTATAAACTGGACTATAGATGTTTGCAGTACCCTTCATGGCAATGGAGTTGAATCCCACTTTTAACCTTCTCTTGGGAAGTCCATGGATTCATCACAACATGGTGAGTCCTTCGCCACTACATCAAAGAATGAAGTATTGGCTGAGACATGCCATTTTCACTATCCAAGCCAATAACACTCGACACCATAGCCCGCATCGAAGAAGATAATATCCAATTTTGCTTCAAGATGTTGTACATTCCTGATATCAGTTGGGTGCCACCACAAAGATGGCCTCCCATACAATCCTACACTATTTTCCCAATGGTTAGGGGAGATGCACATTCCCAGACTGTTGTCTGGGATCCAAACTCTAGGGGAACTAAGAGATCATCATGATTTCTTCAAGACAAAAAGGATTGGTCCCAATGGTTTTATGGCTCCTACTATGCATGACCTTGAATCACCAGGTGGACATATTGGAATCTCATAACATTGTGGTGCACTATGATGCACTTGACCATGAGAGGTTATCTCAACTGTCCACCACTGACTTAGGATCTCAATAGAGAAGTTAGAAACATTTGGCTAGATGAAGAGCATCAACTCAGGCTACTATATCAATGGGACCTTATGTAACATCCAAAGATTTGAGACCTCAGATAAAAATGATCTTAAAATAAATGATTGAACTACCCATATCACCAAGGTGAACCTCCTATTCAAGGAGTCCATCACTAAAGAACTCTGTGGTTAAGTGTGCTCATCCTAGAGTACTACTAGGATGGGTGACCAATCAGGAAGTTTATCCTAACTTGCACGTGAGTGAGGACAAAGTGTGTAGTTAAGGCTGGTGGTGGTCTGTGGGGACAATCATCATTCTTAAAACTATACTAGAGCCTTTGGTAGTAGGACCAAGCATTACACCTTGGCCTCAAGCTGAAAGGTCATCATACTTACTTCCTTGCACGGTAGCTGCACAGAAGAGGATGCCAACATCACCAAGGTCATCCTCCATGTGATAATGTCTTACCTCATGTAGGAGATCAATGACCATTCCCAGGAAACTACCCCATGATCACATATAGCATTGGGAGATCTCCCTTGTCACTGAAGATAACCATGTCACCCAGATTATCCAAAATAATCAATAGTCCGAAGACAAGATCATCCCTCCAAAAAGGGAAGCAATCAAGCACATGCCTGCAAATACAGTCAGCAAGTGATGCCTGGAGCACCTACACATCTAAGAAAGCATCAAACATTACTAAGATGATCATGTTGGTGAGGTGAAAATCACTGACCCAATAGCTAAACTAATGGAGACACCATCCCATGTAGTTGGTTATGATCCTCTTTGGATCTAACCCAATTGTCCTAGTCAAGATGACTCCAAAACTGAAGGCCCTAATGACATGGAGGAATATTAAAACATTTCAAGGGAAGACTATGATGATGACAATTACATGATCAAAGTTTGATGCATCAACACCATCTTTGATACAAAAGCCGTAGAAGACCCACAATCTCTCACCCATCCTATGTAGAACACAGATGAAGTCAAGAATTGATGTGTAGAACTCTGCAACGTCCTGAGGACCAGGTCCCCTCACACACTTAAAATAAAATCCCTCTAGAGAGACAACACTTTGATGTGGTAGAGATCCCATAATTGCTATTTATTCATGCTCTACCACATCCCCACACTCCATAAAAAATCCTAAAAGTTTACAAATCCTCAAAATTCCAAAAAACTAAAAATTTAGAAAACCTAAAAATAGTTGAAGACGAACTGGATCACCAAGAATTGGAAGACTATTTCATCGAAGTATCCCATATATAAAATGACAAAGATGTCAAGTTCAAAGACGTCCCCATACTGAAATATATGACATAAGAGCATGAACCTTTTCATATTGAAGATGAGATGGAGACGATAAATATCAGCTCATGCCCCGAGAACCACCAACTCAAAAAAAGGCTATACCTACCTTAGAATATTAAAGACCACTTGATAGAGCTTATATGCCAGTGCACCGACTTTATGTGCATGGATCTATTCTGACATGCCTGGAACCCCATGAGGCAATCATAATTCACAGATTGCCTATCATTCCAAGCATTATCCTTATCAAGCAAAAGGCTAGATAAAAGTGGCTAGAGTGGAGCCTCAAGATCGAGGAAGAAGTTTAGAAGAAACACAATATTGGTTTCTTAGAGTCAGTCAACTATCCAACATGGATTGTCAATAGTGTACCTGTACCAAAGAAGAATGGAAAAGAACACATGTGCATGGACTATCACAATCTCAACAATGGATTCCCCAAGGATGACTTTCCACTTCCACACATAGATGTACTCACTTATAATAATCAATCATGTGCTCTTCAGCTTCATGGATGGATTTTCTAGTTATAATTATATTAACATGGCAAGGAAGTTAAAGAGAATACAACCTTCATCACAAAATAGGGGTATTCTACTGCCAAGTCATGTAGTTTGGTCTAAAAAATTTGGGGGCCACATATCAAGGAGTGATTCACACTCTATTCCACAACATGATGCATAAGGAGCTGGGGGTTCATGTGGACAACATGATATCCATATATAAAAGTCTGGAACACCACATTACCAATATTGAAAAGCTATTTCAACAACTACAATGATTCTCTCTATGCCTAAACCCAACCAAATGAAGCATGAGGGTTATGTGATGTAACCTTCTTGGGTACATTGTTAGCAAGAGGGGAATCAAAGTTGACCTTGGGAAGGATCAACCATTCTGGGAATTCTCTCCTAGAACAAAGGAGATATGAGGTATGCTTGGTTACCTTCAATACATTCATCACCAAACTTAAACCTATATTTGAGCCTATTTTCAAGTTAGTCAATAAGAACTCTAACTTTGGATGGAATGAATAATAGGAAGAGGATCTTCAGAAGCTTAAAGATTGCCTCACCAATCCACCAATGATGAGGTTGGCAATACAAGGTACCCTTTCATCCTTCGACTATTAGTTTGTAAAACATTGATGGGAGGAGTCCCGATTCAATCCATAACCAATGGAGAGCATAATATATATTATTTGTCCAAGAAGTTCAATGATACTAAGACCCATTACACTACCACTGAGAAATACTATATGGCCTTAATACATGCAACAAGGAAATGCCACCATTATTTGATGACACATTCATCACAGTTAATTGCCAAGCATGACCCAATCTACTATTTGTGAGATTGCCCAACCCTCACCCAATGATGCTTGTAGGTCATGTTGTAATAGTTTGACATCACCTATCTAGAAATGAAGAAAGTCAAAGAACAAGATGTGTCTGATTAACTAGCAGATTCCCTATTCCCAAAAGAAGAGACAGATGAATATGAATTCCCAAAAAAAGACATTGGTATGATCAATCTTCCAGATGTAGGTATCCTTATATAAGATATTTTTAAGGGAATAGTCAATCACAAAATGGCTGGTATAGGAGTGACCTTTTAGAATCCATAGGGATAACAACTACCTGTAGCAAGGTTGTCAGAGTTTAACCACACTAATAATGTGGAAGAATATGAAGCATGCATCCTAGGACTTCAGCTCACTAGACAGTAAGGGGCACACCACCTACAGGTCTATGAGGACTCACTTATCATGATATCTTAGGTGCATAACAGCCAAAAACCATTAGAACATGGTTTCATATCAGGAACACATGGGCTTGATGGCCTGAGACTTCGAGCACATCTCCTTTCACTTTGATAGAAGAGAACACAATGCCTTTGTTAATGCTCTTGCAACTCCTGCTTCTTGCATCAACATCCAAGGGTACCAAACCTTCTCTTTTGAAGCACATAAACGCTCTCAACTGGACTACTTCACGGTCATAAACAACACACCTGATAGAGAACAAAAGGCTTGATTTTACAACATCAAGGCATATCTAGAAATTCAAGATATTCCCAAAGACCTCTCTTAGAGAAAGGAACAAAAGCTCAAATGACAAGCCATGTAATATATCCTAGGAGTAGGACATTTGTATCGCTAATCCTATAAGCATAATCTCCTTTGATGTTTCAAGAAGATGGAGCAAAAACTCTCATGAAATATGTTCACATAGTTTTATGCAATACACATATGAGTGGGGTCATGCTAGCAAAGTAAGTACAAATTTTGACTGGAACACCATGAAGCTGAAATATTTCTAGCATGTCTACAAATGTCGAGTCTGCCAGATCCAAGATAACTACATCCATGCACCTACTAATAAGCTATAAAACATAGACATTCTCAGCTTGAGGAGTCGACATTATTAAAAAATCTATCCAAAGGCATCAAATATGAATTTCTTCATTCTATTTGCAATAGACTACTTCACAAAATGGGTAGAAGCAATGTCCATCACCAACACATCGACTCATCAAGTCATCAATTTATTAAAAAAGAACATCAAAAGTCTGTATAGGGTAAGACATGAGATTGTGTTTGAAAAAAATACAAACATCATTGCTAAAACTCTAAAGGAGTATCAAATCTCTTTGTGGATCAAGAACCATCAGACACAACCAAATTAATCCTAGATGCATCTGATCCATAGAAGCTACCAACAACAACCTGATAAAGATTCTAAAGAATACAATCAGCTTCCATGCCAACTGGCATGAACACCCCCCGATGGCTCTCTAAGAATATCCACTTCTATCAGAACCTCTATAGGATCTATGCCATGTTCTCTTATATATGGGATGGAGGTAGTTTTTCCATTCAAGATCCACACCCCTTCACTCTGCATACTAGAAGAAACAAATATTCCTATGACATAATGGATTCAGGATTGAATCTACTGCATCAACACACTTAAAGAACGAAGAACAAGATCTTTGCTTCATGCCCAATGTTATCAAGAAAGGGTAAACCAGGCATTCACCAAGAAAGTCCAACCTCACAATTTCTAAAAGGGTGACATGGTACTACGCATCATCCAGAATGCTGACTATAGGAAAAATTCAATCCTAAATGGGAAGGGCCCTACATTGTCCATGAAAACTATGACTGGAGTGGACTCTGCCTAGATGATATGGATAGAGAATTCATCTTCACCACACTAATGACAACCTTGTCAACCACTACTACAACTGATAATCAAGCATAAACAATAAGAAAGCCTCTGACAAAGAGCCATATAAGGTAGCAAAAAGCTCCCCCCTCTAAAATACAATTCAAATCTACTTCAATACCTAGACGTGTACCCCTCATACACCCTGAAGCAGAAAGGCCTAAATATAACCTAGGGAATAGGATAGAAAGATCATGATCATTATCCTAAGATCCTAATGGCCCCGAACCAAAAATTAATTCCTTAAAATAGTCTAACTTTAACAAAATGCCTTAAAAATGTTCATGATAGAGGCACATGAAAGGTGAAACACCATGATCGATATCACAAGAGGATGAAAAAAAGCTATCAGTTCTTAAGAGTGAGTGAGATTTGATCCTCACAATCAATGATCTAACACCTTTATCCAATTTAATTCCATTTATTGGGGTTGACCTGAGAGGGGAATGGAGGGAGGGTAAAAACAAGTTGAAACTCCTTTTGGCTGTCTATGCCTAAAAAAAGGTGAGACCACCTGAAGATGGATAAACCCGGGAACCATGAGTTGGAAAACCTTCACATGGAAAGCCCCATTCATTTCTTGTAGAACCATAATCCCTCAAACTAAGGCCCTGAGCATCAATGTCCAATCAAAAGCTTTAATGAAAAGATACACAATAAGTGGACACCTCACAAACAAACCATCAAATAACCCTTAAACTAGGATGCACATGCTTGTGGCAGATTGCTACATTAAAGTGTGTCAGGAGTGAAGCCTATCGGGGTGTCTTTGACACCTGGCGCCTTGGCCCAATGGGGGAGGAATTTTTCACTAACACACCCATTACACGACATGACTTTAGTAGTAAGGGTGAAATCTGTGGTTAGTAGATACCTAATTCATCTCCTTCATTTGAATGAAGGTCCCCATCGTGGTAGAGTTAGATGAAAAGATTCAAAGGGTAGAACCATCCACTGATAAGAGACCAAGGCATGCAATAGCTAAAATGCTTGGGGATTTAACGTTTTGACTTCACTAACGGAAGAAAATGAAAAGGAGGTGATCCCTATAGATCTTTCAAAGCTTAAACTTAGTAGCTATCCTAAATGTTCTTAACACATAGGTAGGATGACTAGATTGATCCCTATCACATGATTCATCAAGATGAGATTTATAGTGATACACACACCAAAAATCAACAAGGACCTAAGTTCAAATACACATTTTAGACATCATGGAGGGAGTACCCATGCCAGTGCCACAAATCATTTATAATTTTTTTATTTCAAAATAAATTTATTACAAAAATCTCAACTCCTCATGCCAATGAACAAAAAGATAATATTCAAAGAATAAATAGGCAAACATAATTCTAGTTCTATAGAAGAATCATAGGTTACTACCTTTTAGGGAATCGATGCAAGCCACTCTAGGTACTTGGGAGAGAATTTACAACCTACATGGAAAGAATCATGTGTTAAATTCCTCCATTTTTACCACATTTTCACCACTATATCGTTAACCTTTTGTGAATCAAACACTGACCTATTGAAAAAAGGAGGAAGCACTTCACCTAGTATGAGTACATTCAATGATTGAACTACCTCAATATTGAGATTAGGAAGTATGCAACACAACTCCCCAAACCTAGAAGCATGATCAACCACTAAAACTAGGCATGGTGACTTCACAATCTAAGTTTTCAAGACTAAACTCCATTCACCCACAATGTATGTCTACATATGTTAGACCAATAAGCCACTCAACCAGATCACAATGTAGCTGAAAAGGCTCACCAACCTTAATGTACGCCAACAAGAACTCCTTTGCAATGATGTAGTGAGGATTTGAAGACTATACAACTGATGCACATTCCGAAAAACATTTGTAGTACCTTTAAGTGTACACTCATTCTCTTAGTCATCCTAGCTTTGTCCAAGAATGCATATAGATCATTAAACATCAAAGGAATGCTAATTTTCTTTCTATATATGGTGACAACAACTCCAGAAGTAGTAGATATCACTTTCCCAATGGTCTCTCTGAAAAAAACTCAACAAGGAGGACTAGGATGTATGCTCACAAACAAGGTATATTAGAAGAATCTACACCATGTTGCACTTCTCTCTTGAACAAATCCCATAGGGGTGTCATCTGAATGAGGCAACCATCTACTATCAATCAATGATCAGCTTGGGACTTCTTCATGCATAGAAGACTCCCCAATTCAACAACCCAACTCAAATTCTTTGGTATGATAGGCCATTGGTTATAAAGAGGAAGTCGGGTTATCTAAGACATATCTTCTAAAGTAGGAGTCAGAAAAATATCCCCAAAGATGAAGTTAGTGACTGAGAGGATCCCAGAATGGGATCACTACTGGCATCAACTCTCTTACAAGATGTACTTAAGATAGAGGATTTAGATGATGAATCCCACCAAAATTTGCCAACTTAAAATATTTTGGATGATAATTAATTAAAAGCTTAATTAAAATCATTAATATTAACAAATCAAATCGAAAGTATTTTGAAAAAAATGCAAAATTATCTTTGTAGAAGTAAATGGAAAACACATTCTCATTGCAATCAGTCCTTGAGAAGGAAAAACTAAATGGGACCAAATTCCATGATCGGTTTAGGACTTTGAGAAACATTCTCACTCATGAGTGCAAATTCTATGTCCTTGAAACACCAGTTCCAGAGGAACCTGCTCCAAATACACCTAAGGCTGAAACAGAGGCTTACTAGAAGCATACAAATGATGCCGCAAATATCAGACATTATGATGAGATTTATGAACTATGAGTTGCAAAAACAACATGAAAACATGGACATTCTCAAGATGGAAACACATCTTAATAATCATGTAAAGCAAGAAAGGTATAATGTCTCCAAAGTGATGTTTGAGTGCTAACAGATAGAGGGAGATTTAGTAGAGCCCCATGTGCTCAATATGATTGGGCATATGGAACATCAAGAGAGAATGAGATTTCCTTTAGGCCAAGAGTTGGCCATATATATGATTCTACAATCATTTCCTGAATCATATTACCAACTTATGGAGTGCTATTACTTGAATAACTTGGGAAAACTATTGCCTAAATTGTTTGATATTAATCATGACTTTGATGAGTTGCTACCGATGAGAAGGGTGGATGACGTAAACAATGATATGCTCTGTGCTCTAGTCACTGAAGAGGAAGTTAAGAATGCAGTTTTCTCCATTAGTCCCAACAAAGCGCCTGGACCCGACGGGATGAATGCGAAGTTTTTTCAACATATGTGGCAACTGGTGAAAGATGACATAGTTAAAGCAGTAAGATGGATCATGGGTGGACATAATATGGTGAGGGCTGTCAACCATGGGTTTATTAAACTGATACCAAAGAAGAAAGAGATTGAGAGCATAGTCGATTACATGCCTATAGCCTGCTGTAATGTAATTTATAAAATTATATCTAAAGTCATTACAGGTTGACTGAAGAGCATCCTACCGACTATCATATCCAAAGAACAAAGCGCCTTTATAAAAGGGAGAAGGATAGCGGACATCACTCTTCTTGCTACGGAATTCCTCACCGGGTTCAAGAATAGAAGCAAGGGTGCTAAAGCTTGCCTGAAGGTGGACTTGACTAAGGCTTACGATCATGTAAGATGGGAAGCCCTATGGGCCATTATGAAAGCTCTAGGTTTTTGTGAGAGGTGGATAAACATCATTGAACAATGTGTGACCACCACTTCCTTCTCTATTTTGTTAAATGGCAGGCCGGTGGGTCTCTTTACAACTGCGAACAGCCTAAGACAAGGTGATCCCTTGTCCCCAATGCTGTTCACCATTGTGATGGAAGGTCTTACCAGATTGATGAAGGCAGCGGAAGATTCAAGGAAGGTTAGACCGTTCAAAATAAAGAATGTCAAAGTCTACTCTCATCTCATTTTTGCTGACGACGTTATGCTTTTCTCCACCGGCCATGCCAATAGAGTCCGTGAGCTCAAAGCTGTGATGATGAAGTTTGGACACCTGACTGGCCTTTACATAAATACCATTGAGTCCAAGATGTACCTCTCCAGGTCGTGCGATGCTAGGAGAGGGAGGATGCGAAATTCCATTCAGATCAAGTTGGGTAAATTACCTACTCGGTACCTGGGTGCCCCAGTGGCTGGTGGTAAAGGATCCACAACAGATTTCATTCAATGCCTGGATATGTTGAGAACAAAGATTGACGGATGGGCGGCCTGTAGGATTTCTATGGCTGGGAAGTTGGTTCTGGTTCGTGTGGTACTCCAGACAATGATCTGGTATTGGTGTGACGTTTGTGAGCTCCCCCTTCCTTTGGCGGATAAATGCAGACAGATTATAGCTAATTTCATCTGGGGCAACAAAGGGCATGGAGTGGCTTGGCGTGTAATTGCCAAACCATTCAGTAGTGGGGGTATGAATATCACCGATCCTAAATGGATGGTGAATCAGAGTCAATGTAATAGAGTGGATCAGTTCCTTAGATAGAAGGAAAATATATGGAGCAGCTGGATGACTGAAAGATATGGGTGTTTGCAGAACGGGTTTGACAGTAACTCTTCTCGTATTTGAAGGAGTATGTGCAAACAGTGGCACGAGATGCAACAATGGTATAGTGTTGAGAGTCATGGTTTGGTCTGCTTATCTTCTCCTAGGACAAGACCATGTATCAACACTGGTACCGATGAAGAGGTAGTTTGGAATAAGCTGTTGTGGAACCAGTTCCATATGCCCAAGTGGAGTACTACAACTTATAGGGCTTTACTCACTAAATTACCTACTGCGGACAGACTAAGAAGATGGGGCCTGCAGGTTGATGCTCTTTGTTGCCTATGTAATGGCGAGGAGGAAAGCCACCAACATATCTTTGGTAGCTGCAGGTTCTTTAGAAGAATCTGGTCGATTATATGCTTGAAATGCGTGTGGGGGCAGATTTTTGAAGTGGATCTCATTAGTACTGTTATAAAAATTAATGAGAAGCTAAAGAACAGTAGCAGCGCTGCGGCTGGGGGTTTTTGCTTGACTGGTGCTTGCTACTACATATGGGAGGAGAGAAACAGTAGGATTCATGGTGGTTTGGCTAGGGACGAGGAGAAGATTGTGGCCAAGATAGCGCTGGCTTTAGGCCGCACTTTAAGTTGTAAAGAAGGCTTTGCTTCTGGTCTGTCAGAGCAAGCTAAAAGATACTAGGGTTTTTGTAGATAACACCCCCCATGTATACTTCTTGTGTTGTTTGGTTGGGCTTTTAGTCCCTTTGGCAATATATTTACCTATTTCCAAAAAAAAAATGCCAAAGCACGAATTAAGAAGGATAAATCCATGATGGAGACCAGTGAAGGGGAGTCCTAGGGAAAAGGCAAGGCCAAGAAAAGTTCTAAGGCTAGGCTGAAGTCCATGTCTTCTACACTCAAGATAAGGAGAAGGGTAAGTGCAAAATAAATTTGTGCTTTTTACTTAAAGAAACTAAGGAAGATGAAGCAAGGGATAGATATCTCTACTTTAGGTATATACCTAATTGTTGGTATATATTTGGTCAGAGAGACAATCATGTGATGATTATATTGGGTCATCATGTAATTGATTTGACAATAGTAAATGTTATTCTATTTATCATGTTTGTCTCAGTCATTAGATGATGACACAAACATAATAGATGTCTAAATAATGATGTTACTTGATGACACATGTCTTTACACTGAGGACCTGAACAATGCAATCATTTGTATGATAAGAGAACATACATTCTTGTTATGTCCCTAGTCAGATTGTGAGAATTCGTTACACTAAACAAGATTACTCAAAACATAAAGCACAATTGATCACTAATTAATCACATACCCAAAAATATGGATAAATTAAAACCAATTTGAACGTCAGCACCATCTCAAAAACATTTGCATAAGAGACCAACATCTTTTTTATATCCATACTATGCTAAGAATTTGATATAAATTGTTCTATCACCTTAGCCACAACATATATACACAGGAGAACAATATTTGCATATACCACACAACAAACATTAACATGCTAACAAAATTTTGATTCATTTCAAACACCATATACAAACTTTTCCTACCCAGACCTGAGAGTACAAGGATGACTCTAGGATGCACTATACATCCAATCAACTTTCTCAAAGATTCATTACTATAGCTTCTTGTTTCTGCCACATGTTTGTTTTCATCACTTCCGATTACCTAAAAAAATGTGGCAAACCACAAGGGAGAGACCCATGTCCCAACAAGAGATATAACCTCCAACAACGCTTATTGATTACAACATTTTAAATAGTAGATAACTAAGAAGTTGGAGTATTTAATAATAAAACAGATTGAATAGCTCAAGTATGCTAAACAGATTCAACACTTAATCTTAGCAACAAGTATGATCATCAATGCATATATAGATAAAAAATAAACCCATTTCTTTGGATAAATATCTACTCAAATATCATCAAATTGTATCTAATAACAATCATTATCATTAATCTGACTATCATCATATTCCTTGCTAACAACATAGGTAATCTAATAGCATAAGAAACCCTGACATCATGAATATGTCTAGTAACATAACGTGGCTATCGATATTGGAATCTCAAATAAAGGGAACATATATATATCACGCGTATAAATAACATCCACTCAAAATCCAACTGACCACTGCTAAGTCAAAATCAGTGCCATACAAGATCTAGGAAGAGCTGGACTCCTAATGTAACATACCAGATCTTGAACCCTACCCTAGAACTAAGCCTATTTGGGTTTGACCAAACAAGGTTGAGGTTAGTGTGACCATAATAATATAATGCATGAATAATGTAATATAATATGTCATATAATTTATTTGGTGATAATAAAATGATAAACAACTTAATTTCATGCATAATATGGTTAATGGGCCTCTAATGGTCTAGGGGATATAACCCATGTAATAAAGCCTCAAAATAAAGAATAGACTTCAAATTCATAATCTACACATTAAAATAAGCCTACATGTCAATTTTCATCTAATTTGGTCAACCTTGAAATCATAAGTCTATATAAGAGAGAGAAAACTGCCTAAAAGGTGTAATTAATAAATAAATATAATTCTTGACACCAAAAGTTGGAAATAAAGAAAAATTCGTATTCAACATAATGAACATACCTTAATGATGAAGTTTCACCTAAGTTGGATGATCTGTGTGTCATTAAGGCATCAAAAAAAAGAAACAAAGAATAAATTAAATAACTTATCTAAAGTTTCCAAAAGTGAAATCAAATTGGATATTCGAAATCTACATGTTTAACTTAAATTGTGTGAAAAGTTTGGTTTAATTTGGATAAGAATAGGACCCCTAAATAAGGAAAGAGAAATATGTGCATTAATTGGTTTTAATTTTACTCCTAAATCGATTAAGCTATAGTTTCCTAATCTAATGTTGTCACGCGGGCTTTGATTTCCTTTTTCCTATTTCGGATCATTTTTGGACCGTTGATCTGTGATCTAATGACTCTGAGGTTGTCTCCTAGCTCGGGTCGGAGTAGGAGTACATGCCACTTCTGGCGATTTTGGATTGCGGATATCTCCTTCAATTCTTGGTCTTTTTTGATAATTTCTTCACCTCTGTGATCCTTGCATGATTTCGCACCCACCCATCCTATATATATTGGGGTTTTGTTTCCTATACTGCATGGATGTGTAGCGTCATCCTCGTTTCCCCTATTTTCCCTCTCCTCTTCTCCTTCTCGCCACTCCATGGCTTTGGGTACTCGATTTGTGTGTCCGTGACCTTCCCCTTGCTCCATGTGATGGTTCTCGTGCTTTGGTTTTGCCCGGTTAGGCTAGGAGTATACCTCCCTAGTTTTGTTGCTGGTGACGTCCCTTCCCGACTCTGATGGTGAGATCTGGACCTTTAGACACCCTGTAAATCGTCTAGTTGGCTTCACGGAAGGATAGGTGTGCCTTTAGAGTCCCCAATTTGTTATGATCAGGTGACGTGTTGATTTCCCTTTTTTTTCATGCCTGTTTGTAGTGTTTTTGTAATTGGCTTCCTGTTGCCTTTTCTCTCCATGGATTCAAGTGGCGATCATTTCTCCCTGTTCGGCTTGGCCTAGCAAACTCTTCAGTGAGTTTTCCGGCGAGTTTTGGTCTCGATTTCTCGGTTTGAGGTTTGGCCTTCGGCCTTTGCAGAACCTCATTCTCACAGCCATGGCTGGCTCGCGACTTCCGGGTTGAATCCCCTTTAGCAATGGTCGGCTTTGCCCTACTTCTCTTCTCATCTTTGTTTTATCGCCCTGGGGCATTTCCGTCATTTTGCTTATTTCTCTTTTGCTTGGGCGAGTCAAGGCTGAGGGTTGATGCAGTGACCTGTCCAGCCCTGATTGGGCCAAGTCATGCAGGCCCAACCTGCTCTTCCCTTTCTTTGTGGATTTTCTCCACTTATGTAGCTTTATCGGATTTCTTGATTGGTCGATTTTGTAAAATTGATAACTAATTACATGTTTGGCCAAAAATTACGAATAAATACTCATTGGAATAAAAAAAATAATAGCTAACTAATGGTACATGTTTTGATTACTAAATCTAAAGATTAATAACAAGTGTTTTCAATAGATCTAATTAATGATGAATTAACTTGTAAAAATCATAACTTATTTTATATAAGTCAGAAAAACATAATAAAATATGTTATGAACTTATAAAATTATAACCTAAAATATGGCATGGTTTTGATAACCTAATTCACTCATAATAAAAAGGCAAATTTTAGGGTTTTGAATAATTAATATAAATCTTACCCTAATTCCACATATAAGCTTAATAGGTTCTTTGGAGGCCTAGGCTTGGACCTAGTTGGACTGTGGATGATTTGAATCTAATGTTGAGGTATGTTTGCATCTCTGATTATTCTTCTTGAGCAATTATCCTATTTTTGTCTTACTTTTAGTCCTATGGACATTAGCCTACACATTGTCTTGTTCTTTTGAAATCATGCTTCATGTGAAGTATCTTATTTTATTATTGATCATGTGATCATGGATATTCTCTTGGAATCTTATCTTGTTGCCTTGGTGCAATTTGGACTTTTGATCTTATATGCCCACTGTGATGTGGAAGTTTACTTGTTGATTCGCCCACTGTGATGTGGAAGTTACTGGTTGACATGTGATGTCTCTTTCCAACTTTAAAGTGGATTTGTTTATATGTTTGTTTTGTCCATTGTGTGATGGCCACATTGTATTAATCTGACTATACTTTTCTACTTGCCTCTACATTTAACATGCTATGTGATTCAGTAGCACTAGAGTAGTGTAATTGCATTGGTTTTGGGGCAGTAATACCCTATTGTTTATTTGGAGGATGGCAGTATACCATTCCTCTGTAATCGAGTGTGGCAGTAATCCATACTCAACTTTATATATTTGGGAGATTGGCATTATTCCTTTCTCTATCAGGTTCAAGTTTGTGCTTGGCCACCAATTGTGTTTATATTGTTCTAGGGCTATGCTTATCTCACATGCATGCATGTTATTGATCATGATTCTGGGGTGTGTGCCCTACTCTCTTTATGTGCCAGTATGGCACATTCTTTATTGTTTTGATTATGGCAAGTATCTTCTTTTTATATGTGTTGATGATTCTTATCTTTTATGCCCGATTGGGTAGTCCTTATCTCTTGCATGGGAAGCCTTTTATTTTGATGTCCCTTATTCTTTATAAATTGGTCAATTTGCTTTTTAGTATGCACATACCAGCCTTTGCTGATGTCTCCTTTTGTTTCTCTTTTGCTGGGGTATGCTTCCAACCCTAGGTGGAGGACTTGGATGCAAGACATGATGACCTAGACTTAGCTTGAGATGATGAAGCTTGGAGACAATATTAAGGTGGTTTAGATTTCCTCTACATGGATCCTTGTGATGTAAGTTTGTAACCCTTTGTTTTATAATTGAATATAGTCATGTCACTACTACAGAAATGGATTATAACGTCACTTTTAAAGGTGTCGGTTTTAATAATACACCGACACCTAAAAAATAAAGTGTCGATTTATAAAATAAATCGACATCAATCTGTGAAGGGCGACCAGACACGGGTATCACTTTTATTCGGTGTCGGTTACTTAATAACACACCGACGCCGAAAATTAACCGCCAAATCCAAAATTTCCAGCGAAAAAAATTACCTCCAAAAATTTAACATATGGCGTCGGTCATTACCTAAAAAACCGATGATGAAAGGTTATTCACGAAACAGAAATTGGGCAGATTTTGATCGTCAGTTTTACATCAATGACTGACACTTATGGTTTTTCCCGCGCTCTTCGCGGGAAATATTTCATACTCTTTGAGCGTCAGATTTTCAAAACAACCTACGACTATGGTTATTAATCGAGAACCAATTTTTTAATCGGTGTATGTAGATAGACGTCGGTTTATTTCTAGTTAAAACCGACGATTATCATTTGGAACAGGTGTTGATTTGTGTTGTTAACCGACACTGTAAGTTTTATGTGTCGGTTGTGTTGAATAATCGACACCGAATGTTAACTTAATATCACGCGAGCGAGCCCGACTCTTCCCCTTTCTCTCTGTGATTGCAATCGGCTATTAGGGTCTGGCGATTCCAACATTCTCCTTGCTCACCACCTCCGATCTCCTTGCTCGCTGACGCCGTTCTACTGCTACTGCCATCGCCTCCGTTCGTGGAGCTCGCCGCCTCCATGGAGCTTGCCGCCGCCATGAAGCGTCACCGTGGAGCTTGCCGTTTGTGGAGCTCGCCGCCATTCATGGAGCTCACCTCCTCTGTGGAGCTCGCCACCTTCATGGAGCTCGCCGTTCGTGGAGCCTCCACCGTTTTTGGTCCTCTCCTCCAGCCGATCCTCCTCTCACCGGTGCTAGCAGTCCTACTACTGGAGCCAAAGCCAGTGCCAGTAGCCACCATGCTAGCAGTCTTACTGCCGGAGCCAAAGCCAGTGCTAGTAGCTAGCGCCAACAGCAGCAGCCTGAACCAGAGCTTGCCATTAGCGTCACCACTGCCACTGCTAGAGGTAAAGCCTCCAATTGACTAGGTTTGCATCCTCAATCCATCCTTAACTTATGTTAACAAATAATCCCTATAAACATGTAATGTTTATTTAATAGAATTGATGATTGGCTTGGTTATTAATAATATATGACAAAAATAAAATGCTTGTGAGTCATATTTAGACCTATCCCTAACAAGGTTTGCTTTCCACTTGGGCCAATACAACTAAACATGTCTCTCTTTCATGTGCCAAGCAAGCTGCATGATAGACTTTGCAGTCATTGATGCGTGCAGTCATTGATACTTTCTGCATGTATATCTTCTAAAGGTTTGTAGAAGGTGAGCTTGTAGAAGATGAGGTTGTATGTTTGGAAACCATGTTGGAGGTTTTGAGGTTTACGAATTCTCCTTTGATACTAGCGGATAGGACCCAGGCTCCTGTTCATTTTCTGATTCACTTCAAAATGATTAGAATGTGCCTGGGTCGTTATTATAAGTATGTTCTTTTATCCTTTTAAAAAGTATTTCAAACATAGTGTCATGTACTCATAAAACTAAATATGAGTGTTGATTAAACAAATAGATAATAAGTGTCACCTCATTTTATGAAATACCAAGATACATCAAATTATAGAAAATACTAGTCTGAAAATATATAACATAGTTATATGTACTAAAACTTTTTCTGAAAATATATAACATGGTTATATGTACTTACACTTTGTTAATACTAATATTATGCAGTCTCTATCCACCCACAACAATCACTATGAACTGGGCCTCTATGTCAATGTTAATGTTCCCTATTCAAGAACAATTGGACATCATCCTAGATGATCGTTCCTTAAACCAATTGGCCACACCCAAAAATTGGTGTTTTCTAAAAGGAAGACACTACAGGCCTGGTGAAGTGAACCTAAATTTTGGCAATTATTCACATGTTATCGAGGTTGAGTATGATTTGGCGGGAAATCTTATATCAAAATCTGGTTGGCGTGATTGGATTAGAAAGATGCTAGTGGGCCGTAGCGACATGCTTTTTCTCTGTCCAGTTGGCCATAATACCATCAATGTTTGGATAACCAACATCAACTGCGAGACCCCCGATCATCTACGGCGGTATGAGCGCACGGAGGAGGATATCAACTCGAGTTTGGACGAATATGATTATGAGGCCCCTGTCAGTTCAGATTTGTCTAAATACAGTGAGGAGCTTTGCGACACAACACAATCATCAAAAAGGGCATGGTAAGTCCAATTAACAAATATAATTGTCAAGACAAAAAAATTATGTTTACACTTTTTATCTGAAAGTAATCAATACTCATAGCTGCTTTCTTTTCTGAACTTCAGGAGAAGATCGCCACAATGATAAGTCCTCAAAGTTACTGATGCAGGACCATGTTGGTGTAGTATTTAGTTGTCTATCTATCTAGACTTGTCTGTATTAGTAGTTATTTTAATTATGCACATGTTTAGGGGTACACCAACACCTTTGTTTAGTTACTGTTTAGGGGTACACCCCTGTGTGTGGATGTAAAAAAAGATTAATGAATGGAACTAAAAGTTTCTACATGAATGCTTCTAACTGAAGTGTGTGTTCCCATGAATGTTCCAAATTCACAAATCCATCCTATCTAATGACACATTCAAAACCAAACAACAAAAAGAAATATGCATATCCTATTATGTTACAAATTACTGATAAATTTCATTATAAATGTTCTTTTATCCTTATTATAACTATGTTAACAAATAATCCCTATAAACATGTAATGTTTATTTAATAGAATTGATGATTGGCTTGGTTATTAATAATATATGACAAAAATAAAATGCTTAATTTTAACATATGATTGTCTAGTATTTTTTCAATGATCACTTCCATTACGGTTCAGGAGATCATCGGCCTTCTGCCTGCCCGTTCGGATTCCACGTGCACCCATCCATCTCGCCTCTCTCCCTGCTCCACAGCAAGATGCCCGACTGGTCTCAAACAGGGGTAAACATCCCCAAAAACCCTCTGTCTCGCCCTCTGATTTGTATTTACTTAAATACTTATTTGTATTTACTTATCTACTCGTTCATCTAATGATTTTTTATTCATCACATTATTTAAATTTAGGGCTTTATATTTAAATGCATCTAAACATTCATAAGCTATTAATGTTGATTAATTTAGGAAGCATTGATATGTTGTTATGGCTATCCACAAATGTTTTTATAAGAAATTATGTGTTGAATGGGGTTGTGAACAAGGAATTTGTGTTGTATTTGTTGGCCTAGAAACCCATCCAAGATTTACTCATTAGGAGTAAATCTTGGATAGTCCCCAGTTTGGGACTGTTCTTGAAAACCTAATCTCACTTAGGATGTAAGTGTATAATGTGTATTGGGTTTTCAAGAAAATTTTGGCAGCATTTCCCCGTTTGTTCTCTAAGTACATATGTACTTGGAGAACAACGGGGAAATGCTACCAAAATTTTCTTGAAAACCCAATACACATTATACACTTACTAGTGAGATTAGGTGTTCAAGAATGGGATAGGTGGTACACATTTAAGAATGACATCAAATGTATAAACCCTAAAGTTTTAACCATAAACTCTAATCTATTTACCCTAGACCCTAATTTTGTTGTAATATATACTTATTTTCTCTTTGATCATAGAATGGATAGATCATGGATGTCCATTCACAATCGCTGCACCCCAAAGTTTATTTCTGGTATAGATCAGTTTGTTAGATTTGCCGAGGAACATAGGAAACAACCTGGAGATAGGTTCTTCTATCCATGTAGGCATTGCGGTAACAATTTGAAAGTCAGTACTAGTGACGAAATTAGAAGTCATTTCATGTGCAACAGGATTGTACAAGGCTATACAGAATGGCACTGCCATGGAGAGATTTCAAACCTGAAACCAGTGGATGTCGATAGCAATGCTTGTGTGGAAGAAGAAATTGCCTCCAATGACGTAGATGTGAATGAACCAGTTCCAGTAGACATCGTTGATGTGATGCTGGATAGTTGTGGGGTAGAGCACACCGATCCACCTCCCATGTTTAGAAACATTGTGCATGATGATGAGATACCATTATACACGGGTTGTAAGTTTACGAAGCTTAGCATTGTGTTGAGATTGTATAAACTAAAAGCTAACAATCGAAGGAGTGACAAAAGCTTCAGGTCATTGTTGTCTTTGTTGAAAGAAATTCTTCCTGAAGGAAACAAGCTGCTGATCTCAACATACCGGTTAAAGAAATTGTTGTTCCCAATGGGAATGGAGGCCAAGAAGATACACGCATGCCCGAATGATTGTGTATTATTTCAAAAGGACTATGTAAATTTGAAAGATTGTCCGAAATGTGGTGCGTCAAGGTATAAATTGACGACTTCGGGGGAGTCCAAAACTGGTTCTCCCGCCAAGGTGATGTGGTATCTACCTATAATACCACAGTTTCAATGCTTGTTTTCCAATCCTATAGATGCAAAGAATTTGAGATGGCGTGAAGATGTTAAGAAAAATAATGATGGGATCCTACGACATGCGTCTGATTTTCCACAGTGGAAGTAGATTGATCTATTGTACCCTGAATCCGGTGAAGAGGACATGAATCTAAGACTTGGGCTTTGTACAGATGGGATGAATCCGTATGGGACATTGAGCATCCAACATAGCACTTGGCCAGTCATGCTTGTTATATACAATCTTCCTCCCTGGTTGTGTATGAAAAATAAGTACATTATGTTGTCGTTGTTGATATCAGGCCCTAAACAACCTGGAAATGATATCGATGTTTATCTTGAACCTCTGATTGATGACTTAAAGAAACTATGGGGTGAAGGTGTGATGACCTATGATGCTTCATGAAGAGAGACATTTTGTTTGCACGCTATGTTGTTTTGTACTGTGAATGACTTTCCAGCATATGCGAATTTGTCTGGATATAGTGTCAACGAATCTAAAGCGTGTCCTATATGTGAAGAGAACACTGATTCAATATGACTAAAACACGGCGGAAAGACTATATATCTTGCTCATCAAAGGTTTCTTCCAAAATTTCATCCGTATCGTAGGTTGCACAAAGCATTCAATGGACGGAATGAGGAACGTAGTGCACCTAAACCTATATCAGGGGAGGATGTTTATGAAAGAGTGAAAGAGATCGCCAATGAATTTGGTAAGAGATCACAATGTACAATGGCCACAAGGAGTGACAAGTCTTTATTCAAGAAGAAGTCGATATTTTGGGATCTTCCTTATTGGAGTTCTTTGACAGTCAGGCATTGTATCGATGTCATGCACGTTGAGAAAAATGTATGTGATAGCGTCATCAGTACTCTGTTGAATATACCAGGTAAGACTAACGATGGGATAAAATCCAGAATGGACCTACGTGAAATGGGAATAAGGTTAGAATTACGTGAAATGGGTAATAAAAGAACATACTTACCTCCCGCTTGTTACACATTGTCTAGAAAGGAGAAGAAAACATTTTGTGAATGCTTGGTAAATGTTAAGGTGCCACAGGGTTACTCATCCAACATCCATACATTGGTATCAATGAAAGATCTGAAGTTGATAGGTCTTAAATCTCATGATTGTCACATTCTAATGCTACAAATATTTCCTGTGGCAATTAGATCTATATTGCCGAAGCATGTAAGGTTTGCAATCACCAGACTTTGTTTCTTTTTCAACAGTTTGTGCAACAAAGTTATTGACCCCGATACTCTCAATAATTTGCAAAGAGAAGTGGTTGTTACCCTATGTCAGCTTGAGATGTATTTTCCTTCGTCGTTCTTTGATATCATGGTACATCTTGTTGTCCACTTGACTGGGGAAGTGAAAATGTTGGGACCAGTTTTCTTGCATTGGATGTATCCCTTTGAATGATACATGAGTGTTTTTAAAGGTGATGTTCGAAACCGTTATTGGCCTGAAGGGAGTATTATTGAGGGTTATGTGGTGAGAGAGGTTATGGATTTTTGCAATGACTTTCTAAGTGGTAATGATGCTCCCATGAATAACAAAAATATTGGAGCACGGGTGAAAGAAATCAACCACGAGCAGTTGGAGCAAGGTCACTTGTATATTTTACACAACATCGACGAAGTGAGTGTTTATATCGAGGAACATACCAATTTCATCAAGAGACAATATCCGTGATCCAATTCAATGTGGCTTGCTAGAGAGCATAATAAGACATTTATTAAGTGGTTTGAAGATAAAGTCTTACATCAACTATCTCAAACACTAGATAATGTTACTAAAACCATCAAATGCCTCGCCTTTAAACCAAAATTGAATGTTATATCTTATGAAGGGTTTGACATAAATGGTTTCTCATATTACACAAAGCGTCAAGATGATAAGAGTGTCATCCAAAATAGTGGGGTCACCCTTTAAGCGTCTTCATTTGTTTTTGCAAGTACAAAGGATAAAAGTCCACGTGAAGCTAAAATGTCATATTACGGTGTCATTGAAGACATATGGGAGTTTGACTATGTAGATTTCAGAATTCTACTCTTTAAATGTAATTGGGTTGACAACAACAAATGAGTTATAGTGGATGAATTGGGTTTCATGTTAGTGAACTTTGAAAAGATTAGCGAGAAGGGTGAACCATTCATATTGGCATCACAGGCAAAATAAGTATTTTATATCGATGATCCTGCAAATGATAAATGGTCGGTTGTTCTTCATGGTAAAAAACAGTTCATTGAAGATCCTATAGATGAAGAAGAGTACTATGATAAGTATGATGACTCCAATCCATTCTCAGTTGGGTTGCCAACAACACCAAACATTGAAGTTGGGGATCACAATGACTTGTATGTTCGCGGGGATCATAATGAAGGATTGTTAATTGATAAAAGATCACAATATTAGAGACATGGATGTTTATATTTTTATTAGGTTCCCATGATGACCGCGCTGATGATCACCGTGAGGGTGAGGACATGCTTGCACCGCCTGAAAATGTAAGTTTTAAGAATATATCCCTAAGGTTTCTATCTATATGTTCATTTATAATTATATTACGTAAGTGTGTTTTTTTTCAAAATTTTAGGATACTAGTTAATAGCAATTCTATTTAATTTGTAGGTGTTTTCCAAAGACTACAGGATATGCAGGATGGCCATGACATAGCTATGCAGGCCATCGACATTACTTTGTAAATCCAAAGCACATCAGTCAGAGAGAAAGCAAGCATCCCACATTAAGGTTATATAGATATATAGTGGGACTAAGGTGACGATCCCACCTGCTAAAACAGGTTACTGACAACTATATGTTATGACTGGGAGGTCGTGATTCAACAACCGTATGCATTAGCAGGAGGAAAAACATATTTCACCATGAGTTAACATTGAAGAAGGTCTACTAACCTACTAGTAACCGATGTCGATTCCCCTAGAGGCCAAACAACACGGCCGTGCTGGTCAGCACGGCCATGGCAGCGGGTGAGATGGCATCGGTTATCACTAAGAAACCGATGCCGATACTGCCCCAGATGGCGCCCTTTCTGTGGCGCGAATGTATGTGGCATCAGTTTCGAACCTAATAACTGACGCCTATACCCCTGTTGGCACATTTTCGGTGGCGCGTGAAGGGTTTTGGTGTCAGTTTGAGAACCGACGCGTAACGATTGGGCTTTTAGTGGCACCCACATAGGTGTCGCTTAAGAACCGAAACTAAAGGCCTTAAAAAACCGACACTAAAGGCCGATTATATACTAGTGTGTTTTTCTTCTGCTGCTATACATTGGTCTTTTGATTACCATTATATAAAGATTTGAAAATTTTACACCCACTCCAAGATACCTTGAAGGTATGTTTGGACTGGAGGTTTTATTATTCAATTTTTTAGCACTACTACAAAAATGGCTTATAATGTCACTTTTAAAGGTGCCGGTTATATAAATACACCGAAACCTAAAACCTACAACGTCGGTTTAATTAAAAAACCGACATCTATTTGTGAAGGGCAACAAGACACATATATCACTTTTATTTAGTGTCGGTTCCCGAATAATAAACCGACGCCTAAAATTAACCGCCAAATCCAAAATTTCCTCTGAAAAAAATTACCTCCAAAATTTAACATATAGTGTCGGTTAGTAACTACTAAACCAATGACAAAAGGTTATTCACGAGTCAAAAATTGGGCACATTTTGGTTGTCGGTGTTACTACAATAATCGACGCTTATAGGTTTTCCCGCGTTGTTCCCAGGAAATTTTTCACACTCTTTGAGCGTCAGTTTTAGAAAGAAACCGACGACTATGGTCATAAATCGAGAACAATTTTTTTAATCGACATATGTAGATAGACGTCAATTTTTTTCTAGTAAACACCGACGACTATGATTGAGAATAGGTGTCGGTGTGTTTGTAGAACCGGCACCTTTAGTTTTATGTGTCTACATTTTGACTAATCGACGCCTATTGTGCAGTTAATAGCCCCGCGAAACAGAACTTTTCCCCATTGTCTCTGTTTCATTGCGAACCTGCTAGGTCTGGCGATTGCTGGTGCACTCCCCACCACCGTTGCTCCCGCCGTCATTTCCCCAGTGGCCGTTGCCCCCATGCCGTCGCCGTTGCTTCCCCGCGCCACCACCACCGACGCTCCTCTCCTGGTCGCTCGCTCACCACCAACGCTCCTCTCCTCATCGTCGCTGCTCTCACCTCGTCGACTGACGCTCTACTCTTGGTCGCCCGCTCACCGCCTCCGGCCTGGTCACCCGCTCATCATCCCCGCCCGCTTTCCGCCACCGCCCTCTCTCCGACTTGCAGCTCTGACCACCAGATCGCTGCACCTGGTACCCTTCCTCCTCCTCTTCCTGCATAGACAATAGGTTCTCCGGCTTGCTCCTTGCTCCTGCTCCTGGCCCCCTACCCCTCTTCCTGCTTCTTCCTCCTCTTATCATTTTGAATTGAGTTGTACATGCATCAAAATCGTTCCTACTTCATATAAGCTCTGTATGTATGTACTGCTGCACCCATTTGCATCTTTATGTATGAACTGCTACACCTACATTACATATTTATCATTTGTACATACATTGCTGCTCTGCTATGAACTCAACCACTAATATTTATTGATACATTATACTTGTACCTATACATACAATCATACCTTAGTTTTTCTTGTATTGTTATGCATTCAACTAATGTATTATCTATGTAGATGTACTTTGTAGTTTGCAATACATATAATGGTATAATGTACATATCATGTACTGCCTACTACTATATAATGCATATTCTATACTATGTAGCATGTACCTCTAAAGCATAACATATTACATATATCATGTACTGCCTGCTACTATATATTCATATACTATGTAGTATGTACCACTAGCATATATATCATCTATGGGCTACTTCTGTATATTACTTTATTTATCAATTGATCTGTATTTATTTATCTATTGTTTGTATTTATTTATGTACTGTTTCAGGAATTAATTGATCATCTACTGCTTCCCGCCATCTCCCTGCCTATCGCCTGCTCACCTGCCTGCTTTCTTTCCTACTCGCCTACCCTCGGACTCACCCTCTCTCCCTGCTGACACCTGACTGGGCTCAAACAGAGGTAATTAACATCCCCCAAAACCCTATTTTTTACACTGCTTGATCTTTAATCACATAGACTTAATCAACATTGCTACTTGTACGATCCTAGTGATTGAAAGCACTCTTTCCTAGTCTCCTCAGTAACTAATGTTCCCTTGAGATGAGTGTGAATTGATCTAGCTTGCTTACTTTCCTTGTAATGCCATCTTTTATGTGCTATGACCCACTAGTCACCTTTAGAGTATTAAAATGATGCAACTTGTACACTTGTTAAATTTGAATCTAAAAATCCTATGAAATGATATCACCCCACAAAATCAGTAGTCACTATTATGTCTTGTACACTCTAGAATCAATATCTAATACTCTTATGCTATTTTAACACCATGAGACCTTTTTTGCTCATTCTAGTGGATTATTATGACTGATGATGACCTAACATGAAACCATGTTCTTAATGATATGATTTTGTTGGCCTAGAAACTCGTCCAAGATTTACTCATTAGGAGTAAATCTTGGATAGTCCCTGGTTTGGGACTATTCTTGAACACCTAATCTCACTTAGGATGTAAGTGTATAATGTGTATTGGGTTTTCAAGAAAAGTTCGGTAGCATTTCCCCGTTTGTTCTCTAAGTACATATGTACTTAGAGAACAGTGGGGAAATGCTGTCGAAATTTTCTTGAAAACCCAATACACATTATACACTTACTAGTGAGATTAGGTGTTCAAGAATGGGATAGGTGGTACACATTTATTATATATAAGAATGACAACACATGTATTTGTTGGCCTAAAGTTTTAACCATGCATAAACTCTAATCTGTTAACCCTAGATGTGAACTTTACAATGCGAATGTGAACTTTACAATGTGAACATACGATGTGAATGTGAACTTTACAATGTGAATGTGAACTTTACAATGTGAATTACTTTACAATGTGAATGTGTACTTTACAATGTGAACTTTACAATTAGTGTTACTTTACAATGTGAAATTTATAATTTGAATGTGAACTTTCAGATGGATGATCAGGACCGTGTTGATGATCACCGTGAGGGTGAGGACGTGCTTGCACCGCCTGACAATGTAAGTTTTAAGAATATATCCCTAAGGTTTCTATCTATATGTTCATTTATAATTATATTATGTAAGTGTGTTTTTATCAAATTTTAGGTTGGTGATGTACCCACTGAAGAAATTACAACACTTGATGAGAAGCAAAAGAAAATTGAGAAAGTGAGGGGCATTACAATGATGAACAAGTTAATACAGCAAAGGGGCAATTGACCCAAATTGGTTGTGGATTTCGATCAGGCAGGAAAGCCATATGGAGTGAACAACAACTCATTTGTTTCATATCTTGGGGTTCTTACTCGCAGCCATTGTAGTCCTATCCTAGAATCATGGCATAGAGTTCCTAAGGGGAAGAAATACCACATATGGAAGGAACTATGCGTGAGTTATTATTATTTGTAATTCTATTTGTGTAGATTACTAATTTTTAGGATACTAGTTAATATAAATTCTATTTAATTTGCAGATCATATTTGATCTGGATGAAAAGCTGCATCGTAAATGTGTGATGAAACATTGTGGGAGGGTCCTAAGGAACTATAGGACCAATCTCACCTGAGATTACATACGCAATGCTGAGAATAGGTTCTTGATTGATTCCAATTCTAGACATTGATCAGTATTTCACTAACTCTACACTAATAATTTTTGTTTGTATTCTCTTTGAAAAATATATATAGGAAGAAGGAAGCCACACAACAATGGAACTACTTGGACCCCAAAGAATGGGAGGAGTTTGTCACCCAAATAAAAACAGATGAATTCAAGGTATTAAGCGCCACTCCCAATTTAATTAATATACGTTTTTATGTATTCACCTATTCAAGATTAACCTTTAGTATTACTAACCAAATCAATGTGCTAACTAACTAGGCTATCAGTGATGCTCAATGAGCAAGGCGTGCACTGAATGTGCACGACCACATGATGGGTCCAAGAGGATATGCAGGCATTTGCCAAAGACTACATGTTGAGTCTACTCAGCCTACTGCTACTCAGGATACTGCATAGTCCTCTACTGCTGCTCCCGCACCTCTACCTCGTTATGTTATGTGGATAGCTGGGAGGCAAAACAAGAAGGGAGAGATACCGAAGCCCGCAACTGCTGAGGTGGCTGCAAAAATGGTAAAAATCAAACTCTTAGAGCAATCTATCGATATTGATTATTGTTATGTTTACTTATGAATTTTTGTTGATGGTGCTTAGCGGGAGCTACACGAGCAGAGGAAGGAAGGCAAGTTCATCCCTCAAGGCACAAGGGATGAACTGACAGTTGCTCTGGGTAACCCAGAGCATCCTGGATGTGTAAGGGGTGCAGGCACTGGTGTGGGCATCAAAGCGTTCTTTGGGCCATCCCAGCGTAAACCTGTCCCAAAAGCGAGACTTTCACAAGCTGAGGTAACTTATTCTTATTTTTGAACGTTATTGTGAAAGGGAATTCAATAATCAGAAACTAGCATTTCTTTTATCCATGTATAGGTAGATTCCTTATTTGATAGGAGAGTCGAGGAAGTAGTTGATAAAAGACTCTAGGAAGCATTTAAGAAGTGGCAGGCGTCTTAGACTACCACTCAGACAGTACCTGTGGTGAACCTCTCTTCTCCTCCTCCTCATACTGTAGAGGTTGGGAACAATCCTATAGACCCACCTAGCACGTCCTCTGTAAGTATTTTTATGGCATATATAATAGCTAGTCTGTTCAAGATGATATGTTTGTGTATATATGAATATAACATTCTTTACGTAAATTTGTAGGGGTTGAAGCCATGCCGACTACAAAGTAAAGGATATATCGTTGCAGATGCATCAGCTTACCCACCCCTTAAAGGGTGCATGTTTCATGGGAGTCCAGTACCAGATGGCATGGTACGTGTGAGCCCCATACATATACTCACTGGCTGGATGAATCTTGCACTGCCTCATACACACCCAGATGCTGAAACACTTGGTGAGGCAGTAGGCGGAGTGATACTGTGGCCCGAAGCGGATTTCCTCTATACTGATATTGTATGATAAATTTTCATTACTTTAATTTGTTAGTGTGTATATATATATGAGTCAATTGATATGAAATTATATATACAGGTCAAAAAGACGAGATCCACTACATCTCGGCCTCCACCTCCTCAACTACCAAGTTGGCTTCCAGGGAACCTACACGCCTCGATATGTCCTAATTATATGAGTGTGGCAGTATGGATCGGCGAACATAATCCAAATTGCCCTATAAATGTTACTATTCCGAATGCTGTAGGTAAATAATACGATAACAATCTATTTATACAAGTTTAGCATACATATTAATGCATACGTAATAGAAGTTTTGGATACGTATTTATGCAGGTCAAACATTCGGAAACAACATATTTATACAAGATATTTTGGAGTTGTTTAGTTATGAATGGTTGAACACATCTATGATAGAGCTGTGGATATGGTGAGATTAATGCATACGACAATCTGGTTTATACATCCATATACCTTGTTTTATATACAGAAATCTGGTTTCTTATATATTAATGCATACATAATACATGTTTTGCAGCCACTTATACAAGACATGTATAGATTTTGGGTTTTCCCATGTGGGATTTTTGGTTCCATCTTTGATTAGTCTTGTAGTTATAGATCCTTCTTCAGTTACTTCATACTGCTGTGATGCTTTGAATATTTTGGTAAAAATAATAAGACAGTGATAATAACTTCATTCAATGTCAAGTAAGTTTACTTTGCTTGTAATTTGAACTTAAGCAAATTACATTTTTATTGCAGATATTGAGTTATTAATTTTCTACTTTTTTACCTGTAGTTCTAAGAATTGGGAGTTATTAGTTATTGTCCCCAAGATATTCACCATATATTATCTAGATCCCGCGGGGAGTGAGTTGGATGTATTATATGGACATGCAATTAAAAGGCCATTATTCTCGTGAGAAATATTTTATGTTTTTATATCTGTTAACATTTGTTACTGCATTACTATTTAATTATGCAATTTAATGTGTTACATTAACATATATAGGGCTTTGCAAGAGTACAAAAAAGCTGGAGAAAAGGTCCCTAGGAAAAAAATCTGACACTCATTTGGGAGAATGTGAAAGTAATTTCCTGACTCTGATGTATATATTATTTATGTGAACTGTGCTTATTTGTATTTTTGAATATTTTGTATGTTTCAATTTATAGTGTGCTACAAAAGACAACGACTGGGCATGTGCCTACTATGTGATGCGATTTATGGACCTAATCATCAAACATGTCGTATTGGAAATCGATAACATATAACATGTATTATACATAGTCTCGTTAGATAATATGAAATATATGAATCTTATTATATATTATTATAATTATGTATATACGTCATTCTCTTTGTAGGTCTTTAAAACTGAGGACTTCAACACAGGTGCAAATCGTTTCGATGTACATGCTCCCTATACGAGAGATGAATTAGATGCTGTAAGAGAAGATTGGGCAAAAGCCCTACAAAGAGTGGGAACTTTTCAATATTATTTTGCTGACAATGATGACAATGAATAAAGAATAAATTTGTTCTCATAATTAATTTTGTGTGAATGTGAATGAATTTTTATAAATTTTCATATGTGTGTGAAAATCATCAATACATGAATGTTTCTACATGTGTCTGAATGTGAAAAGAGATGAAATAAATGGAACTGCAGGTTGCTACTGGTTTCTACATGCGTGTGATGAAAAAATAATATGAATTAAATGTTCTTATAAATGAGTGTGAATCACATATATATAATATTGTCCATCATGTTAATTTTACAGGTTTGTGGCTTGTTGTTGTCTGATATCAATGGATGTCGTAAAACCTACAGTTCATAATTGAACTGTAGGTTTCTCATCCTGCGACCAGCCACAGTAGGTCTGCAGACCGCAGAAAAAAAACATACAATAGGTGTCAATTATTTGTATAAAACCGACGACATATAGTTATAGTGTCGGTTGCCATACTGGTAACCGATGTCGATTTCCCTAATGAGGCCAGACACCACGGCCGTGCTGGCCAGCACGGCCGTGGCAGCGGAAAATAGGCGTCAGATATTTGTATACAACCGATGACATATGGTAATAGTGTCGGTTCCCCTACTAGTAACCGACGTCGATTTCCCTAGAGGCCAGACACCACGGCCGTGCTGGTCAGCACGGCTGTGGCAGCGGGTGATATGGTGGCAGTTATCACTAATAAACTGACGCAGATAGTTCCCCAGATGGCCCCCTTTCTTTGGCGTGAAGGTATATGGTGTCGGTTTCTAAGCTAATAACCGACGCCTATACACCCCTGCTGGCGCATTTTCGGCACGTTTTCGGTGGTGCACGAAGGGTTGTGGCGTCAGTTTGAGAACCGACGGGTAACAATTGGGCTTTTAGCGGTGCCCACATAGGTGTCGCTTAAAAACCAACATGAAAGGCCTTAAATAACCGACACTAAAGGCCGGTTATGTACTAGTTTAGTAAGGAGGTGTTTTCACTTCTTTACATCATGGTGTCAGAGCCCATGGTAGTCGAAATCTGACTATTTCAATTTTGTCTCCCTTTTAGAACCCTTGACTTTGTTAGTTAGCTCTAAGTGAGATGTTGACTCTAGATTTGATCGATGATGATCTTCTTATGCAATAAGGTTTGGTTTGAGGCTGAGATTAGGTTATGCGGAAGTATTCATATGGAAATATTGTGACTTTTTTCCCGCATTGATTTTTAGCTCACCATTGTTTCATATCGCATGATTCTTCAAAGGAAAATATATTTTCAAGTATACTACAATAGGTACAAAATTTTCCTCAGGTTTTTCGATGTTTTCTTGAACTAAGTCACAATGAAGAGAAACTCTAGTTTGATATAACCCTAGTTTGTGACTAGGATTGATATAATGGTGTTGTTTACCTACCCTCTGACTTTTTGGATGTTCATGTAGGGTTGATAGGTTAGAGACACAGGGACCTAAAAACTCAACCCTAGATGGTGACTTATAGTTGGATACATGAGAAACATAAATCTCTAAACCTTTCATAACTAAGAGATGTGGGTAGCTCTAAAAAGTTGTTTAGTTTGACTTGTTAGGTTGAACCTTTTTAAATGGTGGAGATTAGTTAGTTGTTGATGTTTGATCTATAGATTTCGAGGACGAAATCCTTTTTAAGGGGCGGAGTGCTATAACATACCGGATCTTGAACCCTACCCTAGAACTGTGACCTTTTGGGTTTTACCAAACAAGGTTGAGGTTAGTGTGACCATACTAATATAATGCATGAATAATGTAATATAATATGTCATATAATTTATTTGGTGATAATAAAATGATAAACAACTTAATTTCATGCATAATATGGTTAATGGACCTCTAATGGGCTAGGTGATATAACCCATGTAATAAAGCCTCAAAATAAAGAATAGACTTCAAATTCGTAATCTACACATTAAAATAAGCCTACATGTCAATTTTCATCTAATTTGGTCAACCTTGAAATAATAAGTCTATATAAGAGTGAGAAAACTTCCTAAAAGGTGTAATTAATAAATAAATATAATTCTTGACACCAAAAGTTGGAAATAAAGACAAATTTGGATTCAACAAAATGAACATACCTTAATGATGAAGTTTCACCTAAGTTGGATGATCAGTGTGTCATTAATGCATCAAGAAATAGAAACAAAATATAAATTAAATAACATATCTAAAGTTGCCAAAAGTGAAATCTAATTGGATATTCGGAATCTACAGGTTTAACTTAACTTGTATGCAAAGTTTGGTTTAATTTGGATAAGAATATGACCCCTAAATAAGGAAAGAGAAATGTGTGCATTAATTGGTTTTAATTTTTCTCCTAAATCGATTAAGCTATAGTTTCATAATCTAATGTTGTCACGTGGGCTTTGATTTCCTTTTTCCTATTTTGGATCATTTTTGGACCGTTGATCTGCGATCTAACGACTCGGAGGTCATCTCCTAGCTCGGGTTAGAGTAGGAGTATAAACCACTTCTGGAGATTTTGGATTGCGGACATCTCCTTCGATTCTTGGTCTTTTTTGATAATTTCTTCACCTCTATGATCCTTGCATGATTCTGCACCCACCCATCCTATATATATTGGGGTTTTATTTCCTGTACCACCGGGATGTGTAGCGTCATCCTCGTTTCCCCTGTTTTCCCTCTCCTCTTCTCCTTCTCGCCACTCCATGGCTTTGGGTACTCGATTTGTGTGTCCGTGACCTTCCCCTTACTCCGTGTGATGGTTCTTGTGCTTTGGTTTTGCCCGATTAGGCTAGGAGTATACCTCCCTAGTTCTGCTACCGGCGACATCCCTTCCTGACCCTGATGGCGAGATCTGGACCTTCAGACACCCTGGAAATCATCTAGTTGGCTTCACGGAAGGCTAGGTGTGGCTTTGGAGTCCCCAATTTGTTATGATCTGGTGACATGTTGATTTCCCTTTTTTTTCATGCCTGTTTGCAGTGTTTCTGTAATTGGCTTCTTGTTGCCTTTTCTCTCCATGGATTCAAGTGGCGATAATTTCTTCGTGTTCGGCTTGGCCTAGCGAACTCTTCGGTGAGTTTTCCGGTGAGTTTTGGTCTCAATTTCTTAGTTTGAGGTTTGGCCTTCGGCCTTTGCAGAACCTCATTCTCACGGCCATGGCTGGCTCAAAACTTCGGGGTTGAATCCCCTTTGGCAATGGTCAACTTTGCCCTGCTTCTCTTCTCATCTTTGTTTTATCACCCAGGGGCATTTCCGTCATTTTGCTTATTTCTCTTTTGCTTGGGTGAGTCAAGGCCGAGGGTTGACGTTGTGACCTTTCCAGCTCTGATTGGGCCAAGTCATGCGGGCCCGACCTGCTCTCCCCTTTCTTTTAGTGGATTTTCTCCACTTATGTGGCTTTATCGGATTTCTTGATTGGTCCATTTTCTAAAATTGATAACTAATTACTTGTGTGGCCAAAAATTACGAATAAATACTTGTTGGAATCAGAAAAATAATATCTCACTAATGGTACATTTTTTGATAACTAAATCTAAAGATTAATAACAAGTGTTTTCAATAGATCTAATTAATGATGAATTAACTTGTAAAAATCATAAATAATTTTATATAAGTCAGAAAAACATAATAAAATATGTTATGAACTTATAAAAGTATAACCTAGAATATGGCATGGTTTTGATAACATAATTCACTCATAATAAAAAGGCGATTTTTAGGGTTTTGAATAATCAATATAAATCTAACCCTAATGCCACATGTATGCTTAATAGGTTCTTTGGAGACCTAGGCTTGGACCTAGTTGGACTGTGGATCATTTGAATATAATGTTGAGGTATGTTTGCATCCCCGATTATTCTTCTTGAGCAATTATCCTATTTTTGTCTTACTTTTGGTCCTATGGACATTAGCCTACACATTGTCTTGTTCTTTTGAAATCATGTTTCATGTGAAGTATCATATTTTATTATTGATCATGTGATCATGGATATTCTCTTGGAATATTATCTTGTTGCCTTGGTGCAATTTGGACTTTTGATCTTATATGCCCACTGTGATGTGGAAGTTTACTTGTTGATATGCCCACTGTGATGTGGATGTTACTGGTTGACATGTGATGTCTCTTTCCCACTTTGAAGTGGATTTTTTTATATGTTTGTGTTGTCCATTGTGTGATGGCAACATTGTATTAATCTGACTATACTTTTCTACTTGCCTTAAAATTTAACATGCTATGTGATTTAGTAGCACTAGAGTAGTGTAATTGCATTGGTTTTGGGGCAGTAATCCCCTATTGTTTATTTGGAGGATGGCAGTATACCATTCCTCTGTAATCAAGTGTGACAGTAATCCATACTCAACTTTATATATTTGGGAGATTGGCAGTATTCCTTTCTCTATCAGGTTCAAGTTTGTGCTTGGCCGCCAATTGTGTTTATATTGTTCTAGGGCTATGCTTATCTCACATGCATGCAGGTTATTGATGATGATTGTGGGGTGTGTGCCCTACTCTCTTTATGTGCCAGTATTGCACATTCTTTATTGTTTTGATTATGGCAAGCATCTTCTTTTTATATGTGTTGATGATTGTTATCTTTAATGCCCGATTGGGTTGGGTAGTCCTTATCTCTTGCATGGGAAGCCTTTTATTTTGATGTCCCTTAATTTTTATAAATTGATCAATTTGCTTTTTAGTATGCACATACCAGCCTTTGCTGATGTCTCCTTTTGTTTCTCTTTTGATGGAGTATGCTTCCAACCCTAGGTGGAGGACTTGGATGCAAGACGTGATGACCTAGACTTAGCTTGAGATGATGAAGCTTGGAGACAATCTTGAGGTGGTTTATATTTCCTCTACATGGAACCTTGTGATGTAAGTTTGTAACCCTTTGTTTTATAATTGAATATAGTCATGTTTTTCTTCCGCTGCTATACATTGGTCTTTTGATTACCATTATATAAAGATTTGAAAATTTTACACCCACTCCAAGATACCTTGAAGGTATGTTTGGACTGGAGGTTTCATTGTTCAAATTTTTAGTAAGGAGGTGTTTTCACTTCTTTACATCATGGTATCAGAGCCCATGGTAGTCAGAATCTGACTATTTCAATTTTGTCTCCCTTTTAGAACCCTTGACTTTGTTAGTTAGCTCTAAGTGATATGTTGACCCTAGATTTGACCAATGATGGTCTTCTTATGCAATAAGGTTTGGTTTGAGGCTGAGATTAGGTTATGAGGAAGTATTCATATGGAAATATTGTGACTTTGTTCTCGCATTGATTTTGAGCTCACCATTGTTTCATATCGCATGATTCTTCAAAGGAAAATATATTTTCAAGTATACTACTATATGTACAAAATTTTCCTCAGGTTTTTCGATGTTTTTTTGAACTAAGTCACAATGAAGAGAAACTCTAGTTTGATCTAACCCTAGTTTGTGACTAGGATTGATATAATGGTGTAGTTGACCTACCCTATGACTTTTTGGATGTTCATGTAGGGTTGATAGGTTAGAGACACATGGACCTAAAAACTCAACCCTAGATGGTGACTTATAGTTGGATACATGAGAAACATAAATCTCTAAACCTTTCATAACTAAGAGATGTGGGTATCTCTAAAAAGTTGTTTAGTTTGACTTGTTAGGTTGAACCTTTTTAAAGGGTGGAGATTAGTTAGTTGTTGATGTTTGATCTATAGATTTCGAGGACGAAATCCTTTTTAAGGGGTGGAGTGCTATAACATACCAGATCTTGAACCCTACCCTAGAACTGGGACCTTTTGGGTTTGACCAAAAAAGGTTGAGGTTAGTGTGACCATACAAATATAATGCATGAATAATGTAATATAATATGTCATATAATTTATTTGGTAATAATAAAATGATAAACAACTTAATTTCATGCATAATATGGTTAATGGGCCTCTAATGGGCTAGGTGATATAACCCATGTAATAAAGCCTCAAAATAAAGAATAGACTTCAAACTCATAATCTACACATTAAAATAAGCCTACATGTCAATTTTCATCTAATTTGGTCAACCTTGAAATAATAAGTCTATATAAGAGAGAAAACTTCCTAAAAGGTGTAATTAATAAATAAATATAATTCTTGACACCAAAAATTGGAAATAAAGACAAATTCGTATTCAACATAATGAACATACCATAATGATGAAGTTTCACCTAAGTTGGATGATATGAGTGTCATTAATGCATCAAGAAAGAGAAACAAAATATAAATTAAATAACATATCTAAAGTTGCCAAAAGTGAAATCTAGTTGGATATTCAGAATCTACATGTTTAACTTAACTTGTGTGCAAAATTTGGTTTAATTTGGATAAGAATAGGACCCCTAAATAAGGAAAGATAAATATGTGCATTAATTGGTTTTAATTTTACTCCTAAATCGTTAACCTATAGTTTCCTAATCTAATGTTGTCACACGGGCTTTGATTTCCTTTTTCCTATTTCAGATCATTTTTGGACCATTGATCTGTGATCTAACAACTCTGAGGTCGTCTCCTAGCTCGGGTCGGAGTAAGAGTACAAACCACTTCTGGAGATTTTGGATTGCGGACATCTCCTTTGATTCTTGGTCTTTTTTGATAATTTCTTCACCTCTGTGATCCTTGCACGATTCCACACCCACCCATCCTATATATATTGGGGTTTTGTTTCCTGTACCACCTGGATGTGTAGCGTCATCCTCGTTTCCCCTATTTTCCCTCTCCTCTTCTCCTTCTCGCCACTCCATGGCTTCGGGTACTCGATTTGTGTGTCTGTGACCTTCCCCTTGCTCCGTGTGATGGTTCTCATGCTTTAGTTTTGCCCGATTAGGCTAGGAGTATACCTCCCTAGTTCTGCTGTCGGCGACGTCCCTTCCCGACTCTGATGGCGAGATCTGGTCCTTCAGACACCCTGGAAATCGTCTAGTTGGCTTCACGGAAGGCTAGGTGTGCCTTTGGAGTCCCCAATTTTTTATGATCAGGTGACGTGTTGATTTCCCTTTTTTTTCATGCCTGTTTGCAGTGTTTCTGTAATTGGCTTCCTGTTGCCTTTCTCTCCATGGATTCAAGTGGCGATCGTTTCTTCGTGTTCAGCTTGGCCTAGCGAACTCTTCGGTGAGTTTTCCGGTGAGTTTTGGTCTTGATTTCTCAGTTTGAGGTTTGGCCTTCGGCCTTTGCAGAACCTCATTCTCGCAGCCATGGATGGCTCGTGACTTCGGGGTTGAATCCCCTTTGGCAATGGTCAGATTTGCCCTGCTTCTCTTCTCATCTTTGTTTTATCACCCAAGGGCATTTCCATCATTTTGCTTATTTATCTTTTGCTTGGGCGAGTCAAGGCCGAGGGTTGATGCGGTGACCTGTCCAGCTCTGATTGGGCCAAGTCATGCGGGCCCGGCCTGCTCTTCCCTTTCTTTTAGTGGATTTTCTCCACTTATGTGGCTTTATCGGATTTCTTGATTAGTCGGTTTTGTAAAATTGATAACTAGTTACCTATTTGGACAAAAATTACGAATAAATACTAGTTGGAATCAGAAAAATAATATCTAACTAATGGTACATGTTTTGATAACTAAATCTAAAGATTAATAACAAGTGTTTTCAATAGATCTAATTAATGATGAATTAACTTGTAAAAATCATAACTAATTATATATAAGTCAGAAAAACATAATAAAATATGTTATCGACTTATAAAAGTATAACCTAAAATATGGCATGGTTTTGATAACCTAATTCACTCAAAATAAAAAGGCAATTTTTAGGGTTTTGAATAATCAATATAAATCTAACCCTAATTCTGCATATATGCTTAATAGGTTCTTTGGAGGCCTAGGCTTGGACCTAGTTGGACTGTGGATCATTTGAATCTAATGCTGAGGTATGTTTGCATCCCCGATTATTCTTCTTGAGCAATTATCCTATTTTTGTCTTACTTTTGGTCCTATGGACATTAGCCTACACATTGTCTTGTTCTTTTGAAATCATGCTTCATGTGAAGTATCTTATTTTATTATTGATCATGTGATCATGGATATTCTCTTAGAATCTTATCTTGTTGCCTTTGTGCAATTTGGACTTTTGATCTTATATGCCCACTGTGATGTGGAAGTTTACTTGTTGATATGCCCACTATGATGTGGAAGTTACTGGTTGACATGTGATGTCTATTTCCCACTTTGAAGTGGATTTGTTTATATGTTTGTGTTGTCCATTGTGTGATGGAAACATTGTATTAATCCGACTATACTTTTCTACTTGCCTCTACATTTAACATGCTATGTGATTCAGTAGCACTAGAGTAGTGTAATTGCATTGGTTTTGGGGCAGTAATCCCCTATTGTTTATTTGGAGGATGGAAGTATACCATTCCTCTGTAATCGAGTGTGGCAATAATCCATACTCAACTTTATATATTTGGGAGATTGGCAGTATTCCTTTCTCTATCAGGTTCAAGTTTGTTCTTGGCCGCCAATTGTGTTTATATTGTTCTAGGGCTATGCTTATCTCACATGCATGCAGGTTATTGATGATGATTGTGGGGTGTGTGCCCTACTCTCTTTATGTGCCACTATTGCACATTCTTTATTGTTTTGATTATGGAAAGTATCTTCTTTTTATATGTGTTGATGATTCTTATCTTTTATGCCCGATTGGGTTGGGTAGTCCTTATCTCTTGCATGGGAAGCCTTTTATTTTGATGTCCCTTATTCTTTATAAATTGCTCAATTTGCTTTTTAGTATGCACATACCAGCCTTTGCTGATGTCTCCATTTGTTTCTCTTTTGTTGGGGTATGCTTCCAACCCTAGGTGGAGGACTTGGATGCAAGATGTGATGACCTAGACTTAGCTTGAGATGATGAAGCTTAGAGACAATCTTGAGGTGGTTTAGATTTCCTCTACATGGATCCTTGTGATGTAAGTTTGTAACCCTTTGTTTTATAATTGAATATAGTCATGTTTTTCTTACACTGCTATACATTGGTCTTTTGATTACCATTATATAAAGATTTAAAAATTTTACACCCACTCCAAGATACCTTGAAGGTATGTTTGGACTGGAGGTTTCATTGTTCAAATTTTTAGTAATGAGGTGTTTTCACTTCTTTACAGCATGGTATCCGAGCCCATGGTAGTCGGAATCTGACTATTTCAATTTTGTCTCCCTTTTAGAACCCTTGACTTTGTTAGTTAGCTCTAAGTGATATGTTGACCCTAGATTTGACCAATGATGGTCTTCTTATGCAATAAGGTTTGGTTTGAGGCTGAGATTAGGTTATGAGGAAGTATTCATATGGAAATATTGTGACTTTGTTCTCGCATTGATTTTGAGCTCACCATTGTTTCATATCGCATGATTCTTCAAAGGAAAATATATTTTCAAGTATACTACTATATGTACAAAATTTTCCTCAGGTTTTTCGATGTTTTTTTGAACTAAGTCACAATGAAGAGAAACTCTAGTTTGATCTAACCCTAGTTTGTGACTAGGATTGATATAATGGTGTAGTTGACCTACCCTATGACTTTTTGGATGTTCATGTAGGGTTGATAGGTTAGAGACACATGGACCTAAAAACTCAACCCTAGATGGTGACTTATAGTTGGATACATGAGAAACATAAATCTCTAAACCTTTCATAACTAAGAGATGTGGGTATCTCTAAAAAGTTGTTTAGTTTGACTTGTTAGGTTGAACCTTTTTAAAGGGTGGAGATTAGTTAGTTGTTGATGTTTGATCTATAGATTTCGAGGACGAAATCTTTTTTAAGGGGTGGAGTGCTATAACATATCGGATCTTGAACCCTACCCTAGAACTGTGACCTTTTGGGTTTGACCAAACAAGGTTGAGGTTAGTGTGGCCATAATAATATAATGCATGAATAATGTAATATAATATGTCATATAATTTATTTGGTGATAATAAAATGATAAACAACTTAATTTCATGCATAATATGGTTAATGGGCCTCTAATGGGCTAGGTGATATAACCCATGTAATAAAGCCTCAAAATAAAGAATAGACTCAAAAGCCTCACTAGCACACTGACAACACGAAGGGACAACACCTTCCTATCAATTCTAGAAGAATGTTAGGAATTCACAGTAGTTTGCGTTGACTACATAGGGGTGTGGAGGATGTTCCATCATGCTCAGAGGATGTCGTCAACCTTCTTCTGTGGTGTAACACCAAGAGACCACCAACAACAATAGTCCGGTTGCTTCTTGAGAAAGAAGCACAACACTACAAGGACTGTCACTGAACTTTCTCTAGGACTAGGTAAATGCCTTGAAAGCCTCTTTCTCACTTCATAGTTGTTAATGCAATCTATTGGTTATGGGAAATGTGGGAAGATTTTTTTTCTGTCATTTTTGTCACCATATTTCCCTATACTAATTGAGATTAAATTTGCTACTTCTTCATCTTGGGTACTAGATACTAGATGTGGATTACACATTTGCTTACATGATTTGAAAAGAATTAGACCTTTAAAGAAAGGTGATGTTAAACTATGTGTTGCTAATGGAGCAAGGGTTTCTATCGGTCCAGTTGGACCCTATGAGTTATCTTTGCCAAGTGGGCTTGTAATAGAGTTAGAAAACTTCTATTATGTGCCTACGACTAATAGAAACATCATACTTGTGTCTTCTTTGGACAAGAATGGATCTAAATTTCTTATAAAGAATGGTCGATGCTCTATTAGTAAAATGAGATCTTTTGTGGAAATGCCCCTATGTCCCATGGTCTATACTTGTTAGATATGGAGAAAAGCATGTATAAAGTAAATACCAAAAGGTTGAAACTTTATAACTAAAAAAACATACCTTTGGCATTATCATCTAGGGTCAGACTCCGCAAAGATGGTTATTTAAACTCTTTTGATTTTAAATCAATGGAGACATGTGAGTCTTGTTGTTAGATAAGTTGACAAAATCTCCTTTCACTGGTAGAGAGCAAGTGATCTATTAGGACTCTTGCATACTAATGTGTGTGGGCCATTTTGAACAAATGCTAGAGGTGGTTACTAATACTTCATTACCTTTATTGATGATTTCAATAGTATGTATCTCTATTCTTGGTGAAATATAAGTCAGAAAACCTTGAAAAGTTCCAGGATTTAATGAATGAAGTACAAAACCAATTTGATAAAAGTATTAACGGACTTTGGTCCAATCGATTCGGAAAATACTTAAGCCAAAAGTTTGAGGACCTTCTGTGAGACTATACTTGGAACACCACAACATAATGGTGTATCAGAAAGAAGGAAACACACATTACTAGATATGTTTCGATAAGTGATGAGTTTTATCGATCTTCCAAGTTCCTCCTGGGGATATGCTCTAAATTGCAATGTTTACACTTCAGTGTACCCTTTAAATGAGTTCAAAAGAAACAGTATGAGATATGGATTGGGAAGCATCCCAATATGTATTTTAGGAATATTTGGGGATGTGAAGCTTATGTATGGAAAATATTTTCTAAAATGATTGGCCCTAGATCACATAAATGTTATTTTGTTTTATACCCCAAGGAAACCAAGGAATAATACTTGTATAACCCATCTGACAATAAAGTAGTTGTTTCCAAGGATGCTATTTTCTAAGAAAAGGAATTTATTTCAAAAGGAATTAGTGGGAGGAAAGTTGAACTCGAAGAGGTTCAAGACCACCAAGAAAAAATTGAACATGTAGAGGTATATAAGGAACAAAGAGACTCATACCATGTAGTGGAATCTCAAGTTCCTCATGTAACACAACAACCTTGTAGATATAGTAGGACACACCTTGACCCTAAAAGATTTGGTTATCTTGTGAGTCAAGAAGGTGGTGAGTTGGTCATAGATGATGAGCCAACAACCTATCTAGAAGCTATTAAGGGACCAGAGTCTGAGAAATAACTTGAGGCCGTGAGATCTAAGATGGACTCCATGTACACCAACAAGGTTTGACCTTGGTAGATCCACCTTAGGGGATAAAACTGATAGGGTGCAGGTGGGTCTTCAAGAAGAAGGCCAAAATAGATGGTAATGTACAAACTTATAAGGGTTGATTGGTTGCAAAGAGTTTCAAACCAGTTCAAGGTGTTGAACATGATGAAATCTTTTCACCAGTTGCCATGGTTAAACCTATCATGATTATGCTTGCCATTGTATCTTATTATGACTATGATATTTGAAGATGGATGTTAAAATTGTATTCCTTATAATGAGGATGTGTGTGACATAGGATTAAGGTTTTATAAATCCAAACAATTCAAATTAACACTATAAGCTATAAAGGTCAATCTCTGAATCGAAGCAAGCATCTCAGAGCTAGAATCTTCAATTTGAAAAGGCAATCAAAGAGTTTTACTTTAGTCAAAATGAAGATGGAACCTATGTTTAAAAAATGTTAGTGGGATCATATATGTATTCCACATATTGATAGGGAATGACATCCTTAGCCCAGAAATATTAAAAACCTGGCTGGAAAGTACCTTCTATATGAAGGATTTAGGTGAAGCATCTTATGTCTTAGGAATTAAGTTTATTGAGATAGATCTAGAAGGCTTCCTATCTTAAGTAAGTGCACATAAATAGGCAAGATGATGAAGGGGTTCAACATGAAGGACTCAAAGAGAGAAAATTTGTCCATGTTTTGTGGAATTAGTCTCTCAAGAGTCCAATATTCTAGTTCTTGTAAATAATGGGAACACATAAGTAAGATGACATATTCATCCACTATTGGATCTATCATGTATGCAATGTTATGTACTCATCATGTTGTCTTGTACGTATTGGACATTACAAGATGATATCATTTAGATCACAGTAAAGGTCACTAGACTACCATAAAGGACATCCCTGAGTACTTGAAAGCCTAAGGATTAGTTCCTTGATTATGGTAATAAGGAAGAGTTGAGTGTAAAGGGTTACACCTATGCAAGCTTCCAAACTGATAAAGAAGATTAACAATCACAATATGAATTTGTGCTTGATCTTAATGCTAATTTGTAAGTTGAAAAAGTTATGAGCAAGAGACAGTTGTTGATTCTATAATAGAAGTCGAGTACCTTGCTATTTGAATCGATCATAGGATACTATATAGATTAATAAGTTTATTTAGATGAACTTGTGGGAGGTTCCAACCATTAATGACACACTAGAAATACTGTGACAACAATGTAGCTACTGGATAGGCTAGAAAACTCAGATAGCAAACTACAACATTTCCATATCATATGAGAGATCATATAACAAGGAGATGTGAAGACTTTTAAAGTACCAACTAAAATTAAATGTTGCTAACCCGCTACAAAATAACTTGCATAGCAAAAACATGATGGACATGATAAGATCACTTGGAATAAGATTTGTGGGTGATTGGCTCGAAGTGCAAGTGGGAGTTTATTGGTATATATATGCCTAGAGAGCCAATTATGTGATGATCATTCTGGGACATCATGTAATTGATTTGATAATAGTAAAGTTAATTATGTCTATCATGTTTGTCTCATTCATGAGATGATGACACAAACATGGTAGATGTCTACAGAATGATGTTACTAGATGACATATGTCTTCAGGTTGAGGACTTGGAACAATGAGATCATATGTGTGATAGGAGTACATACATTCCTGTTATGTCCCTAGTTGTATATTATAATGGAAGAAAAATAGACACTAGTAATACATAATACTAGAATGTGTGTTGGATGATGATAGAGTCTCATAAGTTATGATATGGGATATCAAGTCAAACACATACATACCTATTAGAGAACAGTGTACCTAATAGACTCACCTTGAGAGAGATACATGGAGGCCATGTAATGGTAGTCACAATCAACTCTCTATGTGATAACAGTGATTCTGTCTCTTAGACCTGGAGTCACTACACACATCACATGTCATTTGATGAACTTTGACACTATACAATGTGACCTTGAATAAAGGTTTCCATAAAGGTGGTGCTCTGGTATGTTGTGACAGATTGGGACGGACTGTGACTGATGTAGATGGGACTTGTCCTTCCTACATGATTTGATATCCTAGACACTTGATAAGCAAGTATGAGAAAGGTATGGACATACTCGTATGATTTAATATGTGATATCTATTCTCACATGAAAGTAGACCTTTAAAGAATGGTGAGGTTGAACTACATGTTGCTAATGGATCAAGAGTTGTTTCTAATGGAATTAGAACCTATGAGTTATCTCTACCAGCTGGGGCTTGTAATAGAGTTAGAGAACTGCTACTATGTATCTTCCATTAATAGGAATGGCTTCGAATTCCTTATGAAGAATGCTTGATGTTCTATTAGTAAAGATGAGATCTTTTATGAAAGTGCCCCTATGTCATATGGTCTATACTTGTTAGAGTTGGAGACAAGCATGAATAAGATAAATACCAAAAGGCTAAAACTCGATCACTCAATAACTCAAACAAAACATACCTTTGCATAGTCATCTAGGGCACATAAGAAGATGGAATCCATGTGAACCAACAATGTATGGACCTTGGAGGATCCACCCAAAGGGGTAAAACCCATAGGGTGCAAGTGGGTTTTCAAGAAGAAGATCGACATGGATGGTAATTTACAAACCTATAAGAACAATTTGGTTGCAAAGGGTTAAGAGAAGTTCAAGGTGTTGACTATGAAGAAAGCTTTTCACCAATTTCCATGGTTAAATCCATCAGGATCATACTTGCTATTGTAACTTTTTATAACTATGAAATTTGGCAGATGGATGTTAAAATTGCTTTCCTTAATGGAAATATTCTTAAGGATGTATACATGACACAACTTGAAGTTTTACAAATCCAAAAGATGCAAATAAAGTTTGTAATCTACAAAGGTCAATCTCGGGATTAAAGCAAGTATATCAGAGCTGGAATCTTCGATTTGATGAGGTAGTCAAAGAGTTTGTCTTTAGAGCCTCCCCAGACCATACCAATGCATAGGGCTAAAGAGAGAGCCAAAAAAGGAACTTTTGTGTATAATCCTGCATATTCTCGAATCTTATCAGTTATGATAAAATGAAGATGAACCTTGTGTATACAAGAACTGTAGTGGGAGCATAGTTGTATTTCTCATATTGTATGTAGATGACATACTACTGATGGGGAATGACATCCCTTCCTTAGAAATGGTAAAGAACTAGCTGGGAATTAACTTCTCTATGAAGGATTTAGGTGAATCATATTATATCATAGGAATCAAGACCTATACAGATAGATCTAAATGGCTTCTTGTCCTAAGCCAGAGTACATACATTGACACAATGTTGAAGAGGTTCAACATGCATGACTCAAAGAGAGGGCATATTTCCATTGAAAGATCTGGATGGGGGTGAATATAGCTTTTTGTAGTTTTTAAATTTAATTAAAAAATTAAACACTTGAACAAGAAGTAGGAGGAAACAAGGAAGACACAAGGATGTAGAGTGGTTCCTACCTTAGAAATCTAAGGTAGTAAGTCCACTACCCAATTGTTTCCAATCAAGATTTTGAAAGAGATCAATTTTATTACCTCTCAAGGATGTTACATAAAAAACAATCACCTTCCTTACACCCAGTAACCTTCTAAAGTAGCCTCAATCCCCCTAGAAGCAACCTTCTGAAGTAACTCCAAGCTCACCCTTGAAGTAGCCTTCACCTGAAGTAGCTTCAATCCTTGAGGCAGTCTTATGAAGTAATTCCAAGTCACCAGGAGTAGCCTTCACCACCTGAAGTATCTCCAAAAACCTCATTTCAATAGACTCCGACCTAGGAGTAGTCAAGGAGAATAAAATACAATAAAAGGAACAAGATTGGAAGAAAGAAACAATGTTACCAATGAGTACAATGCTTTGATCCTATATCAAGCGTATTGATCTCCTATCCACTATAGATGAACGTGGTAGTATGGTGGCTAGGAGATTCTAGGCTATAGGACACTAATGTATAGCTCAAAAAAACAAATTTCAAGTGTAGCTTTGCTTGTTGCTCACAAGGAATGATTCTCAAGTGTAATTGTATGCACAAGTGATGCTTTGGGTGTCCTAAGGCCTCTCCTATTTATAGGAATAGGTTACAAGTGCTTAAGGACATTCTAGACACTTTCTAGGATGTTCTTAGATCTCAACTAGCCGTTAGGTGTCCACTAAGTTCATTGCAATGTCTAGTTGTTTATTGCTGAAAAGTGCAGTCCAGAACTTCTCTCGGTCGAGAAGTTTGTCGACTGAGAATATCTCAGTCGAGATTTTTGTCGACCGAGTGGGAGGTTGAGATCAATGTGTTGTAACATTCGATTCAAACTCCCAACTACTTTGCTAACTCAGTCTAATGGCTAGGAGGGGCTATTCTCAGTCGAGAACTTTTTCGACCGAGAGTGTCTTGGTCGAAGATTTTGTCGACCAAGAAAGTCCTTGATTCAATGTGTATTGAGTCATCTACTAAGTGTGTGTATCAATGTATAATTGTACTTATATCTTAGGGGAGGATCTATCTAAGTGTTGTGAATGGATAGAGAAGATCTAATGCTTGATTTACATGATGTGTAAGTACTTGTACAGTATTTACTTGTACAAGTATTTACATTAAGTACAATCATGAAAATAAAAGCAATCTAAGCATGTTGATCTTCCAATTTGTCTAGATCTTCAACTATCCACATTCTTATTTGTTTATCCCTAAAATACTCAAATAACAAGTTAGATCCACAAGAATGAAATTTTTGTCTTTATTAAAATAAAGGGTTTAATAATGTCCAATTCAGCCAACAATCTCCCCCTTTTTGAAGATGAAAAACATTTCTAAAATATAAATCAAGGGAATTTAAAAAGCATGAGTTTCATACCTAAAATTTACCTTTTGTAGATTTTCTCTTGTTTATTCAAGGAGTGTGTGCTAGTATTCCCAAAGAGGTATAGAACATAATATCCAACTCTTAGGGAATATAACAACAATTTATGTAAAGCCAAGAGATTATGAAACTCAAATAATTTTGGGGAAAATTATTTTTGTTTTTGATTTATATTACTTCTCCCCATTTGTCATTTCAAAAAGATAACCATATAACCAATTTTCTCCCCCTGAATGAGATACTCTCCCTTAATTGTATACTATAACAAGAATGTCAAATTTAGCCATAATTCAAGAATAATGATTTATTTCTCAATCATTTGCAAGGGATGTTAAGACCTAAAATGACATGAGAATCCGTTATGCTCATAGTAGAATCAATGAATGTATTGCTCAACCATTTATAAGGGATGTTAAGCCCTGAAATGATAAGAGATTCTTTTAAGATCATAGTGGAATCAATGAATGCATCTCTAACCAAATACAAGGGATATTAAGCCCTAATTTGTTTTAGAGAATTCAATTAAGATCAGGATGTACTTCATATTCAAGAATTTTGCAAGATCCCTTATAATCAAGATTAATTTAAGGATACTAAGGTCATAACTAGATTTGAAGTTCAATTGAATAAGTAAAGTAATGAATCAATTTGTTTTTAACATTTTGAGCAAATATACTAAGGTTGAGTGCAGGTGAATGATTTACAAATAAGAATTTTGTCAGGCTTATTTTAGGTCGACCATGACTTCGACCTGGGTGCCCCTCGTTCGAACTCCTTTTTGTCCGAGAGGTAGTTATGTAGATATCCAATATATACATTTTCATGAGTTATCCAATGATCCACTTCTAGAATATGACTTGATCTTGTTGTGTATGATCATTCTTAGTTCTTCATTTTGCTCATATAGGAACTTGAGAAAGTTCAAAGCCTTTTTGTGACTTAGGATTAAGTTTTCCCTTGCCATGATAGGACTTAATTCATGTGAGCAAGATTTGAAAATATATCTTGTTTTAATTTCTTAAAATTCTCAAACTTTAAATCATGATGGTGATGATTATATTCTAACCAAGTTCCTTCAATTTCAATTATGTTGAGCAAAAACTCTAATGCCAATAGATTTTCCATTAGTACTTTTCTTGAATAAAACTAATCTTTTCCTCTTATATGCTTGTTTGGGACAATTTAATCATGCAAAGTATATAGTTTTGATGCCCGTATATTCTTCCTTTGGAGTAGGGTCATTCAAATATTTGAAGCAATGCAATATGTAAAGTTCATTACATATTTGAGTCACTTAGTTAATTGCAATTGAAATATCTTTTTCTTATTAAACAATTCTGACAGAGTTTTCCTCGATCGACAAAGTTCTCGATCGAGTGAGGTTTAGTCGAAGTATTTGTCAACCGAACATTTCTCAGGTTTTTTGTAGGCTTAAGGCAGTAACCCTCTCGGTCGACTATTTCCTCAACTGAATTGTTCTCGGTCGACAACATTCTTGATTGATAATGTTACTGTTTCTCCAGAAAAAGCATATTTGAGATAGAATAGTCTTTGGTCGACAACCTTCTCAACCGAAGAGTGTCTTTGTCGAAGTTGTTGTCGATCAAGATTATTTCTATTTTATTTTCAGTAATTATTTGCAAGTAAAACATAAGGTACTTTCAATACAATTTTATAGAAATATGCAAATTAAAGCTGAACTTAGTTGAGATAAGACATTTTAAATATCAAGGTAACATTTTAGGTCAAATCTCAACTAATCATATTCAAATTTCCTAGGTTTGAAGTCTTGTAACCCATACTAAATCAACTTCTTTTTTCTTGTATGGGCATGAGAAAGAATAATGTCCAAGACGCAAGCAATAGTGACAACAAATGAAGTCAATCTCATTTCTCCTTTGAGTTGAGTTGTTCTGGGGTACAAATATGACCTTGGTCTTGGGTGCTTGTGTTCTTCTAGATTTATGATGATATTTTCTTTTTGGAACATATCCTAAACCTCTTCTTCCAATTTGGTCGGAAGAAATCTTTAGGATATTATCAAGAATACCATTGTTTTTCAAACTACTAATTTTCTTTTGTAACTTAGCAATTTCATCCATTCACCTTTTAATATCTAACTTTGCTTGATCTAGATTAGATAACAAACTATCTGTTTCTTTGATAACAACATCATAATCTGAATGAATACACAAGATAGGTTGGGTTTGAAGATCATTCAATTTTGGAAGTAGTTCAACCTTTTCTTGAGAAAGAAAATCATAGTTTGTTTCTAGAGTAAGCAACTTCATATTGCAATAATTAAAAGAGGATTTCAAAGTAGAATTTTCAAAAATAATACTTTCCTTTTGAGAAGCAAGATCATTTAATTGAGCATATAATTCTTCATTAGTTTTTGTAACTCTTTTTAGTTTCTTTTTACAATCAATATATTTATCATGTAATTCATCAATGCTAGCAATTAACTCTTCCTTAGATAAATAAAAAAGACTTACTTCTTCTTCTTCTTCATTTTTTGTAGCAATAAGGCATTCCACTTCTTCTTATCCATCCTCACTATCATCACTTGAGTCATTCCATGCAGTTTTATAGGCTTTTTCTTTTTTCTTGTGAGATGATTTCTTTCCCTTCTTGAGTTTGGGACAATCACTTTTTAAATGTCCCTTTTTGCCACATTCAAAGCACCTAGAAGAAGAAGAAACACTAGAAATTTTGTTAGTTTTAAATCTTCTATACTGCTTACCATTTACAAAGAGAGTTTCTTCTTCATTGTCTTCTTCACTTGTATCGTGACTAATTTTAGTTGTTGCCTTGAATGCAATATCCTTTCTTTTCTCCTTTTTGTGTTCAGCCACCAATCTTTCTTCTTCTTCAAGGGTGACCTCATGAGTCTCTAAGTTGCCAATGAGCTGCTCCATCCTTAATCTAGTGAGATCATTAGCTTCTTCAATGGATGACACCTTTGGTTTTTACTTTGGAGGAAAACACCTAAGGATTTTGGATACTTGATCTTCTTCACTGATGAATTTTCCTAATGCACTCAAACCATTAATGATAATAGAGAATCTTGCATACATTTCACTAATGGACTCATTTGGTTCCATACAAAATTGTTCAAACTTTTGTTTTAGCATACTAATCTTAGAATTTTTTACTTGTATAGTTCCTGCATGTGTAATTGAAAGTTTATGCCATATGTCATATGAAATTTCACATGAAGAAATTCTATTAAATTCACTTACCGATATAGAACAATATAAGATACTTACAACCTTGGCATTAAGTTGAGCTTGTTTTACTGTATTTGCATCCCATGTAACATACTCGGTTTCTCGAAGCATGTATGGAGTAGACACCATTCTCCAAAGTTCCCAACTGATTCCTTGAAAGTAAAATTACATCCTCCGCTTCCAATAGATGTAATTGCTTCCATCGAACGGTGGTGGATGAGCTACGTAAGTTCCCTCTAGGTTAAGGTGGTTGAGCACACCATCCCCCATGCTTCAAGACTTATTAAAGCTCCTTGAAGACCTGTTCTAATACCAATTGAAAGATCTAGAGGGGGGTGAATAGAGATTTTTGTAGTTTTTAAATTTAATTAAACAATTAAACACTTGAACAAGAAGTAGGAGGAAATAAGGAAGACACAAGGATGTAGAGTGGTTCCTACCTTAGAAATCTAAGGTAGTCAGTCCACTACCCGATTGTTTCCAATTGGGATTTTGAAAGTGATCAATTTTATTACCTCACAAGGATGTTACATAAAACACAATCACCTTCCTTACACCCTTGAAGTAGCCTTCACCTGAAGTAGCCTCAATCCCCCTAGAAGCAGCCTTCTGAAGTAACTCCAATCTCACCCTTGAAGTAGCCTTCACCTGAAGTAGCTTCAATCCTTGAGGAAGCCTTCTGAAGTAACTCCAAGTCACCGGGAGCAGCCTTCACCACCTGAAGTAGATCCACAAACCTCATTTCAATAGCCTCCAACCTAGGAGTAGTCAAGGAAAACAAAATACAATAAAAGGAACAAGATTGGAAGAAAGAAACAATGTTACCAATGAGTACATCGCTTTGATCCTATATCAAGCGTATTGATATCCTATCCACTATATATGAACATGGTAGTTTGGTGTCTAGGATATTATATTCTATGGGACACTAATGTAGAGCTCAAAAAAACAAATTGCAAGTGTAGCTTTGCTTGTTTCTCACAAGAAATGATTCTCAAGTGTAATTGTATGCACAAGTGATGCTTTGGGTGTCCTAAGGCCTCTTCTATTTATAGGAATAGGTTACAAGTGCTTAGGGAAATTCTAGACACTTTCTAGGGAATTCTTAGTGCTCAACTAGCCGTTAGGTGTCCACTAATTTCATTGCAACAACTAGTTGTTTATTGCTGAAAAGTGCAGTCCAAAACTTCTCTTGGTCGAGAAGTTTGTCGACTGAGAATGTCTGTATCGAGATTTTTGTTGACTGAGTGGGAGGTTGAGATCAATGTGTTGTGACATTTGATTCCATCTCCCAACTAATTTGCTAACTTAGTCTAATGACTAGGAGGGTATATTCTCGGTCAACAACTTTGTCGACCGAGAGTGTCTCAGTCGAAGATTTTGTCGACCGTGAAAGTCCTTGATTCAATGTATTGAGCCATCTACTAAGTGTGTGTATCAATGTGTAATTGGTCTTATATCTTAGGCGAGTATCTATATAAGTGTTGTGAATGGATAGGGAAGATCTAACACATGATTTACATGATGTCTAAGGACTTGTACATAATATACTTGTACAAGTTTTTACATTAAGTACAATCATGAAAATAAAAGCAATCTAAGAATGTTGATCTTCTAATTTGTCTAGATTTCAACTATCCACATCCTTATTTATTTATCCCTAAAACACTCAAATAACAAGTTATATCCACAAGAATGAAATGTTTGTCATCATTAAAATAAATGGTTTAATAATGTCCAATTTAGCCAACATCCATGTCCCATTGAATTAGCCTCTCTAGATCCTAGTGTCTTGGTTCTTGTAAAGGGTGAGAACACATGAGTAAGATTCCATATGCGTCCACAATTGGATCTATCATGTATGCAATGTTATGCACTTGCCCCAATGTCTCATATGCTTTGAAAATGGCAAGTAGAAATCAGTTAGATCCCAGTGGGAGTCATTGGACTGCCCTAAAGAACATCCTTAAGTACTTGAGAAGGACTAAGGATCAATTCCTTGTTTATGGTGGTGAGGAAGAGTTGGGTGTAAAGGGCTACACCGATGCAAGCTTCCGAATTGACATAGGGTATTACTTATTTCAATATGGATCTATGTTTTGCATGAACAACAAAGTTGTGAGTCTTGAAAAGTTCCAAGAAAGAAAAGGTTGATGATTCTACAATGGAAGAAAATACATTGATGCCTGAAGCACAACAAAACAATTGTTTGGATCAAGATGTTCATTAGTGAGATTGGAGTGGTTCCAAGCATTAGTGATGTAACAGATTTGTATTGAGACAAGAATGGAGCTATTACACAATATAGAGAACCTAGATCACATTAGTGTTCCAAGCACATACTATAATGCTTCCATCTCATATGAGAGATCATACAGTGAGGAGATGACAAGATTTGTAGAGTGCCAACTAAAAGAAATATTACTGACCCGCTAAAAAAAGCACTTTTGATGTATAAGTATGATGGTCATCTTAGATCACATGGGATAAGATTCATGAGTGATTGACTCTAAGTGCAAGTATGAGTCTATTAGTATATATGCCCATGAGTCAGTTTTATGATGATTGTAATGAGACATAATGTAATTGATTGGATAAATTATCAAGGAAATTCCATCTATTTTGTTTTGTTCATCAAAGAGATAATGGTATAACATAATAGATGTCTAAATAATGATGTTACTCAATGACATATGTCTTCAGGTTGAGGACTTAAACAATGAGATCATATGTATAATAAGAGTGTGTACATTATTATTGTGGAATCAAAATAGAAAACAATAATACATAAGACTAGATTATGTGTTGGATGATGATAGAATCTCATTAGTCATGATATATGATATCAAGCCAAAGATAGGTACTTGTTAGAGATCAGTGTACCAAACAAACCCACCTTGAGAGTGATCCATGGAACCATTGAATGATAGTTACAATAATCTCTCAATGTGATAGTAGTGATTGTGGTTCTTAGACTTGAAGTCACTACACTCATCACACGCCCTTTGATGAACTTTGACACCATCCAACATGACCTTGAATAAGAGTTGCAGTCAAGAAACATGGATTGAGTATTAACAGGATGGAAATTCCATGCCTCACATTCAATCTAGATATGAACGACAAAGGAACTATAAAATCATAGTAAAAATGATCATAGATGTAGGTTGAAGTTGTTCTCTAGCTTTCTAATTGCTTGGGTAGCAATGACGTGTTGCTAGATACTGCCCATTGCTTGTGATGTCCTAATATAGTCATGGGCATTCAGTGTCAATGCAATTTGGTACGTATAGGTTCATACACATATGATGCACCTGGAATAGGAGTTTACTCATGTATAGAGTTTAACTTAGTTACTAAATTGATTATGTAATCAACGTAAACAATATTGTCTGACAATTGGTTGATTGGAATGTCCATTCGATTGAATGGGAATGCAAGTCATTCGACTAGAGTGTCTAGTCGATTGACTAGAAAGTCCAATCGACTGAGTGGACAATCAGTAAGACTGGATCAAGGATTGATGCAAAATTCATGACGTGTGCATTACTCGTCACATTGAAAGCTAGTATGTTTACGAATAGGAAAACAATCCAATCAATTGACTGGATGTTCCACTTGACTGACTGAATGTTTTACTAGACTGAATGGCATGCTAGTTGAGCGAATGGGAGCCTAGTTGAGCAACTGCGAGCCCAATCGACCGACTAGTGATTCACAACAATTCAAAATTCATGAAATCCACCTCATCATGTCCCTGGGTTTATGCAAACCCTAGCCCATCCATTCCTATATAAAGGGAGGGGTGGCCAAGGCTCTGTGGATAAGACTCCTCATCTCAATGTTGTGGTAATATGAGAGATAGATGCATCTCATCCATAAAAGGGAGAGACAGTCAAAGGGGAGAAAGTCAACGTTAGGACATTGACAACACGAAGGGACAACTCATTCCCGTCTATTCTAGAAGAATAATGAGGAGTTCCTGGTGGTCCATGTGGACTATGTAGAGGCATGGAGACCATTTCCATCACACTAGTAGGATGTTGTCAAGTGCCATCTATGGTGATACACCCGGAGTCTGCCGTTAACTATTGTTCTGGTTCTACTTGAGAAAGAAGCGCAACAGTGCATGGATTGTTGCTGGACTTGCTCCAAAACCAAGTATATGCCTTGCAACCTTCCTTCCCATTCATAGTTTTTAATGTGATCCACTAGTTTATGGGGAATATGGCAAGAAAATATTTGTTTCCACTGCCATCTCTATTTATATTTTCTAATAGTGGTATTAGAGCCACATCAATTTGCTAAGTTTTGGGATTTAATCGCTATGGGCAGTATTTATTTTATTGCATGCAATGTGAATATTTAAAATGATTCATGTGCATGTCCAATTAAATACCACATATGTTAGGGAATATACTATATATATGATATGATATATATGCAATTTATACATGTCTCCCTAAATTTATTTTGATGGTGGATGCATGTGTGGTTATGGCCAATACCCCTTGGATGTGTGTGCTTGGTTGAATGGTTTAATTCCTACCTTTTAAATTTGGTTTGCATTATGAGCCTCTCTCTATTTCTCCATATGTAATTTAATGCTTTCTCCCTATACTCCCCTTGAATGTAACTTAAGGTTTAACCTTTTACAATGTAATAAATAAATAAATAGGATTAGCTTTAAATTCTATATCATCGAAAGAGAATAAATTATGCACTTGGCGAGTGAACCGATTGGGAAGTTGATTTGATCAACCAGAGGACTGAAGAGGTAGAGGTTTGGAGGATCTAATCGACCGACTAGAGGTCTAATCGACCAGCTAGAGGAGTCCATACAGTCACTTGAAGTAGGAGCCAATAAAATGATCGATGGAGGCCAATCGACTAACAGACAGACGAATCAAATGACTAGAAGAGTCAATGGACCAATTGGCTTGTTCTAGCAGAAATTTTTTTCCTTAACAGGTTGTAACATGTGATGTTCGACCTTATGTGGATAGAAATTCTTTGTGGATCCAAAGATTTGCATTAGTATGGCCATAACCATCACTCATATAAATTGTGATTGCATGTTTCGTTTGTGGATATAGTATGTATATGATACATATTATAAGTAAGTGGTAATTGGATATGTATACATATTTATATATAAAATCTCTCAATAAATATTAAGTCTAAGATGTTTCCATTAGAAGCATACATGAAAATATTTATCAACTAAGTGTAGGTTATGCCAAAGCACGATGCACCGTCTATCTCATGGAAGTGTGATGGGAGATATGTAGTTTTTCCAAAGTAGGGTACATATTCTATCGTGTTGGCTTTTGGGTTAGGCTTAAATAGGTGGCCTTAATGAGATTAAGTGCCTAGAAGCATAAAGATGGAGTGTAATAAGGAGTTGTACACACTATGTATCCAAGATTTGCATTAGATGTAATTGGCAAAAGTTGCCTACCTAAATAGTCAAGTTGGGGGTGATCAGCCAAAGCTGACTCATGATTTAAGGAAATACAGATATGGTCTCACTAGAATGTTGTACGTTGCAGCCTTATGAATGAATAGTGAGGGATATCGATTTGAAAAAAATAATGGGAGTGATAATTAATTAAAAGGCCTAATTAATATTGTCAATATAATAAAATCAAATCAAAAGTGTTTTGACAAAATGCAAATGTTTCTGTTATAGAAATAAATGGAAAACACACTCTCATTACTTTCAGCCCATTAGAAGAATAAAATAAATAGGACAACTTCCATGACTGATTTAGGACTTTGAAAAAGGTTCTCACTCATGAGAGCAAGCTCTATGTCCTTGAAACACCAGTGTTAGAGGAACCCACTCTAAATGTGCCTCAAGATGAAATAGATGCTTACTTGAAGCATGAAAATGATGCCACAGACATCATAGACCTTATGTTGAGATGTATTAACTCTGATTTTCATAAACAACATGGAAGCATGTACATCCTCGAGATGGTAACACATCTTAAAAATCATGCAAAGTAAGAAAGGTATATGTCTCCAAAGCATTATTTGAGTGCAAACTAATACAGGGAGATCCAATAGAGCCCCATGTTCTCAATATGATTGGGCATGTGGAATATCTAGAGAGATTGAGATTTCCTTTAGGAAAAGAGTTGGCTAAAAAATGATTCTACAATTGTTGCCTGAATCATATATCCAGTTTATTGAGTGTTATTACTTGAGTAACATGGCCTAACTACTGTCTAAATTTCTTGGCAAGTTGATAATTGTTGAAGCATGAATGAAGAAGGATAAACCCATGATTGTTATTAGTGAAGGGGATTCCAAGGGAAATGGCAAGTCCAAAAAAAGTTGTGAGGATAGGACAAAGTCCAAGTCATCTACAATGAAGACAAGGACAAGGGCTAGTGAGAAAGGGATATATCCGTTTCACTTAAGGGAACTAAGGAATATGAAGCAATGGATAGAGATCTCGACTTTAAGCATATACTTAATTGTTGGTGTATATATGCCTAGAGAGCCAATCATGTGATGATTATACTGGGACATCATGTAATTGATTCAATAATAATCAAGATAATTCCATCTATCATGTTTGTCTCAGTCATGATATGATGACACAAACATAATAGATGTCTAAAGAATGATGTTACTTGATGACGCATACATTTAGCTTGAGGACCTGAACAATGAGATCATTTGTATGATATGTGTACATACATTCTTATATGTCCCTAGTTAGATACTACTATGGAATCAAACTAGACAACAATAATTCATAAAACTAGAATATGTGTTGATTGATGACAAAGTCTCATTAGTTATGATAAAGTTAAACACATAGGTACTTGTTAGAGAACAATGTACCAAATTGGCCCACATTAAGAGTGATACATGGAGACCATGGAATGGTAGTCACAATCATCTCTCAAAGTGAAAGTGGTGATTGTGGTTCTTAGACTTGAAGTCACTACACTCATCACATGTCATTCGATGAACTTTGACACCATCCAAAGTGACCATGAATAAGGGTTCCCAGAAAGATAGTTCTCGCGTACATTGTGCCACATGGGGATTGACTGAGTGATGTAGATGTGATTTTTCCCTCCAATAGGAGTTGGTATCATGACCACTCATTAAATGAGACTGAGAAAGGTATGTCCATACTCATGTGACTAATTTATGTGGTATGTGAGATCACATGCATCTCATAAAGTCTTCTCTAGTTCAAGGAACATGGATGGATTATTAAGAGAATGAAAATTTCAGGCATTGAGCTAAATCTAGATATCAAAGACAAAGGACTATACGATCACGATAACATTGATCACAAATTGTAGGTTGAATTTGTTCTCCAACATTCCAATTACTTGGGTATCATGATGTGTTTCTGGATACCTCTGATTGCTTGTGATATCATAATCTAGTTATGGACATTCACTTCCAATGTAACTTGGGACCTATGGGTCAAACACATAGGATGCACATGGAATAGGAGTTTACTCATGAATAAGGTTTGAATTGGTACTAAAGTGTTTAGACAATCAACTTAAATAACACTAGATGTTAGTTGGCTGACTGGAGTGTTCAATCAATCGAGTGGAAATGGCAATTGACTGCCTGGAGTATTCGGTCGACTAAATAGGAAGTTTAGTCGACTGATTAGATGTTCTAGAAGACTGGATCAAGAAATTGATGCAGACATTATGATGTTCATTAATCATCAAAATGAAAGATAGTATGTCTAGAAGTAATAAAACATTCCAATCAACTGGCTAGATGTTCTAGTGGACTGATTGGCATGCTAGTTGATCGAGTGAGAGTCCATTTGACTGACTCATGATTCGCAGCAGTCGAAATTTCATTAAATTTGTCCCATAGTGTCCCTGGTTTTGTGGAAACCCTAGCTCATCCATTGCTATATAGGAGGGGCGGCCAAGGCTCTGAACACTCTTGTATGACAAGTATCATCATCTCAACATTGTGGCAATGTGTGAGCCAGAGGCATCTTACCCATAAAAGTGAGAGATAGATGAAGGGGAGAAAGTCAATGCTAACATGTTGATGACCCAAAGGGACAACTCCTTCTTGTCAATTCTAGAAGAATGATAGGACTGATGGCCTGTGTGGACTATGCTGAGGTGTGAGGCCATTGTCATCATTCCAAGAGGATGTTGTCAGATTCCATTCATAGTGTTACATGCGGAGGAAGCTACCGACAACAACTTGGGTGTTGCTTGAGAAAGAAACACAACATTGCAAGGATTGTCGATGAACTTGCTCCAGGATAAGGTATATGCCTTGCAACCATCTTTCCCACTTCATAGTTGCTAATGTGATCCACTGGTTATGGGGAATACGGTCATAAATATTTTTGTTTTGTTATCCATCTCTGTCACCAAATTTCCCTATAGTGGTATCAGAGCCACATCAATTTACCAAGTTTTTGGATTTAATGAATATGATTAGCTTTTTGATTTATTTTATTGCATGTGATACAAATATTTGAAATGATTAAAGTGCATATCCAATTACATATGATTTATGTTGGGTAATGTCACATAGATCCTATATGTATGCAACCTATACATGTCATCCTAACAATGTTTTGATGGTGGATGTATGCGCAGTTATGGTCAAAACCCCTATGGATGTGTGTGCTTGGTTCCATGGTTTATTTTCTATCTTTAAAATTCTATTTGCATACATATATTCTCTCTCTCTTTTTCCATATGTAAGTTAATAATTTCCTCCCTATACTCCCCTCAAATGTAACTTGAGGTTTCACCTTTCATAATGTAATAGATAAATAGGATTAGGTTTAGTTTATGTTTTGGCGAAAGAGAAGATATTCTACACCAGGCGAGTCGGTCGAGTGGGAGTCGAGTAGATCAACCATAGTACCTAAGAGGTAGTAGATCAAGGAGCAAATACATTGACTAGAGTTCCAATCAACCGAGTGGAGGAGTTCAGACAACTGCTTGATCTAGGAGCCAGTCGACTAACCAATGGAGGCCAATTAACTCATAGGAAAACAAATTGATCAAATAGATGAGTCCAATCAATTGACTAGATTGTTTCCAGTGCAATACCTTTTCCTTTACAAGTTGTAACATGTGATATTTGACCTTAGTTGGATATAAATTCTTTGTGGCTCCAAAGAAATGCATTAGTCTGACCATAATCATTGCTTGTAAGTTTGTGATTGCATGTTTTTATTTGTAGATATAGTATGTATATGATACATATTATAAGTATGTGGTCATTGGATATGTATATGTATTTATATGCAAATAAAATCCCTCAATCAACTATTAAATCTTATATTACTAATCTTGATCGACCAAGTGTGGGTACGCCAAGCGTGGTGCACCATCTATCTCGTGGAAGTGTGATGGTAGTTATATGGGTATGTTAAGTAGGATGCATTACTATCGTGTTGGGTTTTAGGTTAGGCTTAATTAGGTGAATTTAAGGAGATTAAGTTCCTAGAAGCATACATATGTAATATGACAAAGAGTTGTACATATCATGTATCCAAAAATTGCATGAGATGCAATTGGCAGATGTTACCTGCCTTAATAACTGGTTATGGATGCTGACGTTGGCTGGATAATAAATTAATTAGTTTGAATCTTACCACTTTAAAAGGTTGTATGATGAAATATTCCAAACTAATAAATGGTGGCTATAAATATGAAAAAAATAGTTGGAGTGATAATTAATTAAGCCTAATTAATATCATCAATATTTTAAAATAAAATCAAAAGTTTGTTAACAAATGCAATTTTTTTTATTGTAGAAACAAATGGCAAATATCAACACATCTTCTTTGGGATCAGTCCTTGGGAAGGACAAACTGAATGAGAGTAACTTCCATGATTGGTTTATAAAATTGAGAATAACTCTCACTCAAGAGAACAAGCTCTATGTGATGGAGACACAAGAGCCAGATGAACCGGTTCCCACCATGCCTAAGGCTGAAATGGATGATTACAAGAAGCATACCAAAGATTTCATGGATGTCAAGTGTCTGATGCTATGCTCAATGAAGTATGAGATTTAGAGACAACAAAAAAACATGGAAGTCATCGAGATGGTAACACATCGCAATAATATCTTTCAAGATTAGACAAGACAAGAGAGATATGATATCTCAAAGGCATTGTTCAAGTGCAATATGGCAGAGAGAGATCCAGTGGGGCCCCATGTGCTCAAGTTGATTGGGTATGTGGAGAACCTAATGAGACATGGATTTCTCTTAGTCCAAGAGTTGGCCACAAATGTAATTTTGTAGTCATTGCTGGATTCATATAGCCAGTTTTTCATGAACTACAACATGAACAAATTTGATAAGTTGTTGTCAGAATTGCTTGGCATGTTAGAGCTTGTGAAGTAGAAATGAAGAAAGACAATCCTAAATATGTGATGATGATCAACAGAGGAAAAGGGAGGTCTAAGGGAAAAGGCAAGTTAAAAAAGAGTTCTAAATCCATCCAGAAACCCAACTCTTCTGCATTTAAAGCAAAGGGAGGAGTGAATAAGGAAGGGAAGTGCCACCAACATGGACAGTGGAAAAGGAACTGCCCTCTTTATACAGAGGAACTCAAGATGAAGAAGTAGGAGATAGAGGTCTCTACTTCAGGATCCGAGAAGAAATAAAGCTAGTTAAGGTGGAACTGTGTGAATCAAGAGTTGATGCCACTACAGTTGAACCCTTCCATATATCTCATCCCAGTGGGCATGTAATAGAATTAGTGAATTTTTATTATGTACATGTCATTAATATAAACATCATATATGTATCTTATTTATCTGAAGAGTATCATGAATGATTGATGTTTAATTTTAAAGTTAAACATCTTTTATGGTAGCACACCAATGTCTCATAGTCTATACTTGATAGTTCTAGAGACAAATATGTATAACATATATATTGAATGAATCGATGACTCAAATTATATACCTATAGCATTGTCGTATAGGGAACATAAATAAAGAAATCATTTATAGAATCCATGAGGATGGTTATTTAGACTCTTTTGGTTTCATGCAAGTCTTATTTGTTAGGAAAGATAACCCAAGATCTTTTCACCAGAAACAATGAGAGTGAGAGTGATATATTAGGACTCATACATATTGTTGTATATATACCTTTAAAAAAAATGCTAAAGGTGGTTACTAGTATTTGAACACTTTGATATGATTGATGTGGAGAATACTTGAACCAAGAGGTTGAGGAGCTTCTGCAAGATAGTGATATTGTATAATAATGGACTCCACCTAAAACATATTGATGTATAAAAAAAAGGAAACATATCTTGTTATGATCATTGATAGTCTAGCTAATCTTCCGACTTCCTTCAAGGATTATGTTTATAAACCACAATGTGTTACACTTAATCATGCACCATCTAAATTAGCTCAAGAGACACCATATGCAAAATGGTATGGGAAACGTCTTAATGTGCCTTTTGTGAAGATTTGGGGATGTGAAGCTTATGTGAGAAAACAATTTCTTAAAAGGCTTGGTACCAAATCAGATTAATGTTATTTTGTTGAATATCCTAGGGAAATTATAGGTTACTAATTTTAGTATTCCATATGATAACAAAGTGTTTTTTGCCAAGACAACTATATTCCTAGAAAAGGAATTTATCTCCAAAGTAATCAATGGGAGAAAAGTAGAAGTTGAAAATCTAGAGACCAACAAGAAGAACATTGAACCTATAGTGGTATAGGAACAAGCAAAATCACAAACTTTTGAGGAATCTCAAGATCCTCATGTAACACAAGGACCTCATAGATCTAGTAGGACACTTCTTAAGCTGGAAGATTTGGATATCTTGTGGCTGAAGAAGGTGATAAGTTGGTCATAGATGATGATACAACAACCAACCTTGAAGCTAATGAGGTACTTGAGTCTGATAAATGGCTTGAGGCCATGAGATCTAAGATGGAATCCATCTATACCAACAAGGTTTGACCTTGGTGGATCCACCTTAGGGGGTAAAATCCATAGGGTGCAAGTGGGTCTTCAATAAGAAGACCAAAATAGATGGTATTATACAAAATTATATGGGTAGATTGGTTGCAAAGGGTTTCAAACAAGTTCAAGGTGTTAAACATGATGAAATCTTTTCACAAGTTGCCATGGTTAAACCCATCAGGATCATGCTTGCCATTGTAGCTTATTATGACTATGAGATTTGTATATGGATGTTAAAATTGTATTCCTTAACATGACAATGTGTGTGACACAAGTTGAATGTTTTATAAATCCAAACAATTCAAATAAACTTTGTAAGCTCTAAAGGTCAATGTATGGATTGAAGTAAGCATCTCAGAGCTGGAATCTTCAATTTGACAAGGCAATCAAAGAGTTTGACTTTAGTCAAAATGAAGATGGAACCTATGTTTACAAAAGGTTAGTGGGAGCATATATGTATTCCACATATTGATGGGGAATGACATCCTTATCCTACAAATATTAAAAACATGGCTGGAAAGTACTTTCTATATAAAGGATTTAGGCAAAACATCCTATGTCTTAGGAATTAAGATCTATAGATATAGATCTAGAACCTTTCTTGTCCTACAAAAGGGCACATAAATAGGCAAGATACTGAAGGGGTTCAACATGAAGGACTCAAAGAGAGAAAATTTGTCCATGTTCCATAGAATTAGTCTCTTAAGAGCCCAATATTCTAATTCTTGTAAATAATGGGAACACATGAGTAAGATAACATTGGATCCACTATTGGATATATCATGTATGCAATATTATGTACTCATCTTGTTGTCTTGTATGTATTGGACACTATGAGCTGATATCATTTAGATCCAAGTAAAGGTCACTAGAATACCATAAAGGACATCCCCAAATACTTGACAAGCACTAAGGATCAGTTCTTGATATGATAATAAGGAAGTGTTGGGTGTAAAGTGTTACACCGATGCAAGCTTCCAAACAGATAAAGAAGATTAACAATCATAATCCAAATTTGTGTTTGATCTTAATGCAGAACTGTAAGTTGAAAAAGTTATGTGTAAGAGACAGTTGGCGATTCTACAATAGAAGTCGAGTTCCTTGCTATTTGAACACACCAGAGGATATTGTACAGATCAATAGGTTCATTTAGATGAACTTGTGGGAGGTTCCAACTATTGATGACACACTAGAAATACTATGACAACAATGGAGCTACTGGATAGGCTATAAAACTCAGATAGAAAACTACAACATTTCCATCTACAACAAGGAGATGTGAAGACTTTCAAAGTATTGACTAAAATCAAATGTTGCTAACCCTATAAAAATAACTTGCATAGAAAAAATTTGATGAACATGATAAGATTACTTGGAATAAGATTTGTGGGTGATTGACACTAAGTGAAATGGGTGTTTTTTGGTATATATATGCCTAGAGAGACAATTATATGATGATCAAATTGGGGAATCATGTAATTGATTTGATAATAGTAAAGGTAATTCCATTTATCATGTTTGTCTCATTCATGAGATGATGACACAAACATGGTAGATGTCTAAATAATGATGCTACTAGATGACATATGTCTTCAGGTTGTGGACTTGAACAATGAGATCATATGTGTGATAAGAGTACATACATTCCTATTATATCCCTAGTTGGATATTATAAAGGAAGAAAAATAGACACTAGTAATACATAAGAATAGAATGTGTGTTGACTCATGATAGAGTCTCATAAGTCATGATATTGGATATCAAGTCAAACACATACATACCTGTTAGAGAATAGTGTACCAGATAGACTCACCTTGAGAGAGATACATAGAGGCCATGGAATGGTAGTCACAATCAACTCTCTAAGTGATAATGGTGATTTTGTCTCTTAGACCTAGAGTCACTACACACATCACATGTCGTTCGATGAACTTTGACACCATACAACATGACCTTGTATAAAGGTTTCCATAAAGGTGTTGCTTCGGTATGTTGTGACACATGGGGATTGACTGTGAGTGATGTAGATGGGATTTGTCCCTCCTATACAAGTTGATATTCCAGACACTTGATAAGCAAGTCTGAGAAAGGAATGGCCATACTTGTGTGACTTAATATGTGATATGTAAATCTAATATTGTCTGCTCTAGTTCAAGGAACATGGATTGAATATTAAGAGGATGACGATTCCATGCCTCAAGTTCAATCTGGATATTAGTGAAAAAGAAACTATATGATCATGATAAAACTTATCATAGATTGTAGGTTGAAGTTGTTCCCCATTTTTCCAAATACTTGGTAGCAATGATGCATTGCTAGATACCACTCATTGCTTGTGATATCATCATCTAGTTGTAGACATTCAATGCTAATATAATTTGGGACCTATAAGGTCACAGACAAAATGTTACAACCCCAATTTTTGGGTTCATTTGCTAAGAAATGTAATTTTTCATATTAAAGATATTTGGAAAAATAACGATACAATTTGTTTTGAATAAATGGATTTCGTTAACAATAGCTTTGATGATAGTGTTGTGGGCTTTATTGGCTATTGGGCCCAATAACAAGGAAATTCAGTTAGTAAATAAATAATTGAGAAATTGAGAAAAGAAAGATGTGGAAACCTTTGGAAGACAAAAGAACTTAATCCAAAAGTGGATTTCATGCCACATGGGTTCCTTGGGTCTCAAGGAGTCCAAAATTGCAAAGATAAAGCAATAAGAAAAGAAAAGATCAATTAGATATTTCCTTATTAAGAAAAAAATTGAAAAAAATGTGGAAAATAAGTGAAAAGAGGTACAATTGAGTTATGCTTGGTGGATTTTCATATCCAAAGGGTTTCTACTATTAAAAGGAAAATAAAAAGAGAGATAAAAAGAGAAATCCTCAAAAAGAGATATTTAAAAAAAAAAGATAAGGACAAATATGAAATAGACATAAATAAATGGGATAAAGGCAAATAGATGTTCCCCAATATGGGAATCCATGCATTTGGGATTTATTGAGGTCCAAGGGACCCAAGATAACAATATAATGACAAAGGAAAAAGGAATATCAATTAATTTGGACTAATTAATGAGATAACTTGGGAGAGAAGGAAGGCTTCTCATCCATTGGAATTTATTTCCCAAATTTCGTACAAAGCTAGATAATGCCAAGACAAACGTTCCCTTAAAATTTAAGACAAAAAGGAGTTATGGTTTGGGATATATAAATTTCTCAAGTTATCCCCAAATTAAGGCATTAATTTGACAAATAAAAAAGGGGTAATTTTTTTGTTTGATCGCGTGCAACGAAGGCTGTTGGATCTTGATCCAATGTGGGATGGTCATCGTCCAAGTCCCGTTGGGACTGTGATTCCATGTTGTACAGAGGGACTTTCCCTCTTGGATTCCTCACGATTCAATGGATGTGCAAGATGGATGACGATTCCGTTGGACTCAAGGAAAGGAACCAAAGGGAAACATCCCTGGTTTCCATGTGTTTCACTGCCTCTAGGGAATTTGCCCAATTCGGGGCTTCTTTAAAACCATAGGAGGACCTCTATATAGGGGGGGGATACACACCATGCACATAGCCCCAGAGAACCCCTGTGAGTCCGCGCTGATGAGGGGAATCGATGGGAGCAACCGATTGCAGAATGCATCCCGACCATGCCCTTCATTTCCCGGTCGACCCTCCGGCCTTCTAGCACTGATCGACACCTTCTCGGGACCAACCTGGAGCATACGGAAGGTACTGCGAGATTCTTTGGGAGTGTGCGGAGGTGGGGCGGCCATCATCGGAGGCATAGGAGGAGAGATGCCCGGAGTCAACGAGAGAGTTGACCACGGCAGGAACCTGCTCTGTGGAGCTTTTCTCGTGAGGAAGAAGAAGGAGATAGGGTAAAAAGGCTACTTTACCACATATGCTCAGGAAGGAATAGGAGGGCAAAGTTGTCCTTTGACTCCATCTCTGACCCGCCTTGCAAAAGCGACCCACTTTGCTGATGTGGCGGCCTCTCATTGGCCTAAAGGTACTTTTATTGCGAAAATCATAACTAAATGTAGCATTATCCAATAAGTACAAGTGATACATGAAAGTTGATCAGAAAAACGTGAAGAATCCAATAAAAATATAATTGGAACCTGATATTTCTTGCAATTGAAAAAAATTACATCAAGTTATCATCTTTGATTATGGTAAAACACTGATTTGATGTGAAACTCAAATTTAATGACTCTTTTGGGTTAATTTTGGTTTGGAACCCTAATTCTGAGAAATATTAACCTATTAAGAATAAAAGGGAGAGTTAATTTTGAAAAAGGTAGTTTCATGCTTGTTTTAGGGTTTTATGCACATGAATATGTTTAGAAACCCTAATTTGGGAGAATATGGGTTTTAATGGGTTAAATCCGAAAATATAATTATAGAACTGAGTTTTCATGGTTATAAGCTATTTCAAGCATTAAAGTTCCTAATTTGTGGATAAATAGTATTAATATAGAAATTAGGGTTTTTGAATGAATCAAGGTAGAATTAATGATAAATAACGTTCATATGAGTATTAGAGCATAATTGATGATAAACGAGCATAATGACCTTATCATGGGTTCAAGAGGATAAAAATGGTAGCTTTAATGAAAAGAGGCTTAATGGACTTATATAATGGTTGATTATGCCTTAAATCTGAAACTGAGGATTAGATGTTGAGATAATTAGGGTTTGTGATCAATTACGTTAAATTAGGGTTTAAAATAGTAAAAGATGAAGGGAAGCCCTAATTGCAATAGAAACCCTAAAAGTGAATTAGAAACCCTAGGAAGCAAGCTAGGTTTAATGGATCTTGATGACATGAATAATAGATAGGGAATTACGTGATTATTTCAGGATCTTGTTGAAAATTCTTGCTTGCTTGGATTCATATTTGCATGGATATTTCTGTTCAAAACGTCAGATCAGGTATGTGGTTATGCCTATGAATATCCCAAATTAGTTTCTCAAGGATTTTTGAGGTTTTATCGATGACTCAAATTAAACTATTGGTTGCATTTAATTCATGCAAATTATAATGTGAATATGACTATCGCATAAGAGCTGTGCCTACTAGCTCAGATCCTAGTCCCCTCTGTAGCTTTATAGATTGACCTAGTAAATGGCTACCAATGGGGTAGGTCCATCAGGTCCTTAAATGACTTAGTAAATGGCTACCGATGGGGTATGTCCATCAAGTCATCATGAGTCAGGGATTGGGCTACCCTTGGGTAGGACCATGCAACTCCATAACCCTAAGAATTGGCTACTTGTGTGGTAGGGCCATGGGGGTAAGGATCTACCATATGAGAGAGGTAGTATCCATGTCCACTGCAGGGACAGTACAGAGATAGGGGATAGACAAGGATTGAGTAGTATTTCTTAAAACGTAATCTTGGATGTTAAATGATATTTGGTTGACTACATTGTTAACATAGTTGCACAATTATTGTTTCCCCCACATACCAGCTTCTTGCTGACCGACGTTTTATTTGTCGGCGTTTTAGGTATAAATGAAAAGAACAAACAGTAAAGTGGCATATGTGGAACTAAATGAGAAATAATGTACACAGGAGGATTAGTTAGATTAGTATCTACATGGATAGAAGTTTAGAAATCCCAGCTTTTAAAAAGGTAAGCAAAGTTTTTATTTTTACCATATTTCAGTTTAGTTGGTAAAGTTTATTAATTATTATTGATTATTTGTCAAACCTTTGATCCGGGTTATTAGTTAACGGCTCTGACCTTTCAGTCTCCCTTAATTGGGGGTTACCGAGAGTCGGGGTCGTTACAATTGGTATCAAAGCGTAGGTTCCTCACTTAATCTTTAATAATTATTAAATTTTACAAATTCTATAGAACCCAAGGGAGTTATTAGAGGATTATCCAAAAGACAGAGGTGTCTAGAAAAGGATCACGACCGGGGGCTGGCAATATTTTCCTCCGCACCGCTAGTTAGAATACGAGGACTCCCAAATTTGTGTGACTGTCTGGCCAAATTCTTAGGGTATGATTCGAAATAAGATACCTTTAGGACCCTCTCATCTTGTTCATCCCTTCTCAACTCAAATTCTGTTAAGGACCTTAAGGATTAGGGTTTTCTCTCTTTTCCTCACCCTCTTGAGGTATGGGTAAGGTTGATAAGGATTAAGGAATCCTGCACCAAATTAATGAAAAGCATGTAAATAAGATGTCATGGACATAAGCTTAATAGAGTAAGCGTAAAGGAATAGATACCTGCTTAGGTCGTATGGCACGAGTTGTCATTGCCCTCGGGAGAGACCTGAGGATAGACCTCCTTGGCTGGAGGATGAGTAGAGAGAGTTAGTCTTGGAGGTAGAGACCTCCATTAAAGTAGAGACCTAGCACATCCTCTGAGGATGATGTTAACCCTAACGCTAAGTGGAGGTTAGAAAGAGAGATGACACGGTAAGTTAGATGCCATGGTTGACTGGGTGTTTGGATGGGCATGCCTTGGGATGCCACACGAGCCATGAGAGGTTAGATGACCTAGTACCTTTGACGACCCAACCCTAGAAAGGGTCGAGCATGTTAGAGTGAAGGATAGCTCCTTCATTGATGAGGTTAGTGAATGACCTATAGAAACCCTATGTCTTATGCAAGTAGGGGATAGCATGCACCCAGAGTACATCAGTGGTACGGTAGTAGGTTGAAACCCTAGCCAGAAGGGCACGATGGATGGCTTATGAGATAAGCATAAAGAGATATGGATAATCTTGAGCTAAACATGAGTTGAGCATAGGCTTCACCACATAGGGGTATGCTTGTGAGCATGAGCCTTCATGGAGAGAGGACCTCTAGTAGTATGGCTGGATGTGGGGTTAGCTCTAGAGAGAGAAAGCAAGAACCCAACAAGGAGGTTAGAAGCCTAAAACCCCGAGATATGAGGAACAATGGGGAGTTGAGGATGATGCGACCTAAGTGGATGATAGTGGTTGCCTTATGCGTGACCCCTGGAGGCTGATGATATCTTGGTTATCTTTAGAGGAAACAAACCCCGGAGAAAGGATGATGCTCCTGGAAGATATGGTATAGGAGTTTACCTACTGAGATGAAATAAAGAGTGCCTTAGACCCTGAGGAAGGTTTAAGTAACCAGTTGTGAGGCATTTTACCTAGTTGGCTGTCCTCGAGGAGGACTCAACTCTGAGGTACTGCTTATATAAAAGGATCATGGAAGTACATGACATACCTTGGATATGCTTGATTCATGGTTAAGAGATTGAGCATGCAGTTGGACACCCAAAGGTGAACCTAGGGTTCCTAGACCTAAGAGGGGAAGTAGTGTACATGATGCTCATGGTGAGAATTGAGTCTCTATAGTTTCGAGCATGGTACTCCTTAGGTGTAGAGGAAAAGGAAACCCCTTAATGTTAAAGGTAGGTTTGATGAATCCCTCATAGCTAAGTTGGTCTAATGTTGAGGATGAGAACAAGTATGACCTAGCATAATTTGGTAGGTGTCTATTTGTTCCTTAGTAGCTTGCTAGGGCTAAGCATGCTCATGTGGAGGCAGACCCTAAACATAAGGATGCTTGTGACCTTTGTTAGCAAGGTGTAGTTTCCTCCCATCCTGGGAGAGGGACCCTTTTGTAGGGTGTATACCAGTTTTGTTGAGGTTTCATAGGATCTTGAGAAAGCTAAGTGAAAAGTAAATGGTATACGACTAAACCTGTCGATCCATAGTTAACCATCTCTAAGTGCATGTGGATGTGTTACCATGGAGGTAACCGGTATGGGGCCTGACCAAGGTAGGTAGGTCGCCATGATCCCTAAGAAAGGATGAAAGACAACCCATGAATGCAGAGAGATATGATGAAGGCTTGGGTAAGGTTCTAAGTCAGACATGTACTACAATATAATCCTAAGTCTATCCTAGGGTCAAGTAGGGATAAGACCGATGGAAGAAGGAGTTGCCTAATTCCCTAGTTGCACGTAACCATAGGGTCAGGAGGTAACATCTATCATTGTCTGAGGGCCATGGGTTAGGAGATTGATCACCTTCATGAACTCATGGGACCCAAAGGGCAGATGAGTAGGGCACTCTCTGGATGTATAAGGGAAAAGGGATGACCCCAAAAGTGCCGACACCCTATAGACCTAGAGGAGATGACCAAGGATTGTGTGGTAACTCAAGATGGTTCTAGATCAGTTTTCCATGGAAGTATTATTTTTGATATCATGTTGTTTGTGATGTGGAGACATGAGTTGCACATTTCAAATTAGATTTGAAGGTGTACAGGCAAGGTGGGATGTGCCATCTCTACTCCTGGAATGGGAAGAACTCTGTATTTGGACGACCGCCAAATGCTTATTTCTTCTTGTTATGAGAGTGAGAGATAGGACAGTACGCATGCCTTACACCAAGGATAAAGATGATGTAAGTTGGAACGTTGCTATAAGGTATGAGGATAGAGATGATAACATACCTTTGTGGAAGGAATAATACATGGATGGTTTACAAACACTAAGAGAAATAAGGTAGTCATCTTATAAGGATGTTTTTAGCATGAGCTATGTGGAAATTGCAAGTGATACAAGGTTGAGCTTGATCACCATTAGGATGAGCTCAGAGTTTCTTGATGAAGACAAACTTAGAGTTTGAGATGGGATGATAAGTAGAATACATGGAGGTGTATGTCTTCAACATTACCTAACACCTAAGGATAAGAAGTGGTAATGAATGCTCTAGTTGAGATATAGATGCCTAGTTAGCTGGAAGCTAGAAGAAGTTGAGGTTGTTCGACTAACCTTATGTTTGGAAAGAGGATGTGTTTTGTCTAACACACAGATGTAACAAGATATGTTGAATTAGTTAATGGTTGTTTGGTTAGCCAGTTTAGTCCTTGATGTAGTAAAAGGATGGTGATAGAACCTCAGATACACTTCTTTGGAAAGGAAGGTAATAAAACCCTTTTGAGAGTATCAAGCTTGAGGAATCATAACAATACAGGAGGTCATTATATACCTTGGTACTACAAAGATAGTAAGTGATGGTAGCACTCTGGATTCTTAAAACAAAGTTGCATGTAGCATGTGGCCATGCAAGCCAGGAGGTGAAGGACGAACACCAGTAACCCAGTGTATCGATATAGAGGATAAAAGATTCCCTGAGAGGGAATGGGAGTTCATCACTATGGATGTTGTGGTAAGTCTCCCTTTGACCTAGAAGGTCAAGATGCAATATGGGTTATGGTAGATCACCTTACCTTGATAACATGAGAAAGAAAGGAGTATTGTCAAGAGATAGATTCTGTTGAACTACATAAGAGAGAGAGATGGTTCAACTACACCATGATACAAGTTCAAAAGTTCTTGAGTATGACCTAAAGGTTCACTTCCATAAGGTGGAAGTAGGTACATGAAGAACTCAGTGTTAGTACCGCCTATCACCCCTAACTAATGGTTAGTATGATCCAGACTAGAGGGTCTGATGAGAGCAAGTGTGTTGGTTCAGGGTGATACAAAGAGGCAATTCTTAAGATGTGATGTTAACCACCATAGCCTTTATCAGGATGCAAGAAGGAGGATGTGTCGGTCACCACTTCATTAAGATGATGTTGGTGAAGGAGGCCTCACGAAGGTCAGAAAAGAACCACAATGAGTGCAGATGAAGTCGCTTTGATCGTGCAATGGCTGAGAGAGAGAGCCCAGAAACGACATGAGTCGTGAGCTGATACAAAGCAGACTGACATGCAGTTTACTGTAGGAAAATGTGTGATGTGAAAATCCGACCCCTCTAGGCTACAACTGAGAAAGCTGAGTCCCCGATATATGGGTCCATTTGAGATGGATTGGTGGAAAAGGTCGTGTTTAACCTTACCCCTCAGGATAACATAATGTATAATGTATTACATGAGTCTGATCTAGAGCACTATGTGAGGCACCCAAGCCATGTGTTGAGCCCTCAACCTATTCAGCTTTTGAGAGGCTGAAATGTCCTGAGTCACCTATGAAGGTATGATATTCCAAGGTGAGAAAGAACTCAAATGGAAGAATATGAGATGATGAAGGTTCTTGGGAATAACCATGGAAAGGGTGAAGCCACATGGGAGCCATGATGAACATATGAAAGGCTTATCCTGTTTGTTTGCTTGCTTGATGGAATTTTGAGGGAAAATTTCTTATAAGAGGGGAAGGATGTTACAACCCCAATTTTTGGGTTCATTTGCTGAGAAATGTAATTTCTCATATTAAATATATTTGGACAAATAATGATACAATTTGTTTTGAATAAATGGATTTCGTTAACAATAGCCTTGATGATAATGTTGTGGGCTTTATTGGCTATTGGGCCCAATAATAAGGAAATTTAGTTAGTAAATAAATAATTGAGAAATTGAGAAAAGAAAGATGTGGAAACCTTTGGAAGACAAAAGAACTTAATCCAAAAGTGGATTTCGTGCCACATGGGTTCCTTGGGTCTCAAGGAGTCCAAAATTGCAAAGATAAAGCAATAAGAAAAGAAAAGATCAATTAGATATTTCCTTATTAAGAAAGAAATTGAAAAAAATATGGAAAATAAGTGAAAAGAGGTACAATTGAGTTATCCTTGGTGGATTTTTGTATCCAAAGGGTTTCTACTATTAAAAGGAAAATAAAAAGAGAGATAAAAAGAGAAATCCTCAAAAAGAGATGTTTTAATAAAAAAGATAAGGAAAAATATGAAATAGACATAAATAAAAGGGATAAAGGCAAATAGATGTTCCCCAATATGGGAATCCGTGCATTTGGGATTTATTGAGGTCCAAGGGACACGAGATAACAAGATAATTACAAAGGAAAAAGGAATATCAATTAATTTGAACTAATTACAAAGCTAGATAATGCCAAGACAAACGTTCCCTTAAAATTTGAGACAAAAAGGAGTTATGGTTAGGGAGATATCAATTTCTCAAGTTATCCCCAAATTAAGGCATTAATTTGACAAATAAAAAAGGGGTAATTTTTTTGTTTGATCGCGTGCAACGAAGGCTGTTGGATCTTGATCCAATGTGGGATGGTCATCGTCCAAGTCCCGTTGGGACTGTGATTCCACATTGTACAGAGGGACTTTCCCTCTTGGATTCCTCACGATTCAATGGATGTGCAAGATGGCTGATGATTCCGTTGGACTCATGGAAAGGAACCGAAGGGAAACATCCCTGGTTTCCATGTGTTTCGCTGCCTCTAGGCGATTTGCCCAATTTGGGGCTTCTTGACAGCCATAGGAGGACCTCTATATAAGGGGAGGGATACACACCATGTGCATAGCCCCAGAGAACCCCTGTGAGTCCGCGCTGATGAGGGGAATCGATGGGAGCAACCGATTGCAGAATGCATCCCGACCATGCCCTTCATTTCCTGGTCGATCCGCCGACCTTTTAGCACTGATCGACACTTGCTCAGGACCAACCTGGAGCATAAGGAAGGCACTGTGAGATTCATTGGGAGCGTGCGGAGGTGGGGCGGCCATCACCGGAGGCAGAGGAGGAGAGATGCCCGGAGTCAACGAGAGAGTTGACCACGACAGGAACCTGCTCTGTGGAGCTTTTCACTCGAGGAAGAAGAAGGAGATAGGGTAAAAAGGCTACTTTACCCTGGATGCTCACGAAGGAATAGGAGGGAAAAGTTGTCCTTTGACCCTGAAACCTACTAGAGGGGGGGTGAATAGAGTTTTATAAAGATTTTATTAATTATTTAAACTTCAAACAACCACAATGAAAATATTGGACAAGGAGACACAGGGTTTAGAGTGGTTCCAACTATAGCAAATACTATAGCCGTCAGTCCACTACCCGGTTGCTTACCCAACCGGGATTTGAAAAGAAATTTATTTTATTACCTCGCAAGGACTTTACATAAAATACAATTTCTTTTCCCAAACCCTTCAAGCAGCCTTCACTTAGAAGTAATCGCCCAACCTTGAAGCAGCCTTCCCTTGAAGTAGGTGCACCAACTCCCGTTGCACCAGCCTTCTGAAGTAGCTTCCCGTGCGATAGCCTTCTTGAAGTAGCTTGAAGTCCCCTTCTCCACCTGAGAAGTCAACCCTCTCCAATCTGCAGCCTCCAACCCTAGGAGTAGCAAGGAGAGTACAAAGGATAAAAAAGAACAAGAAAGAAAACGGAAATTACAACTTATCCTTTAAGCCCAAGGCTTGATATGCCTAGATCAAGCATATAGATCTCCTAGCCAAGTGTGTGAACTTGTGATTGCTGTGGATAGGAGAATCTAGCCTATAGGACACGAAATTGAGCTAAGGAGAATGTAGACTAATGATTACAGTGCTCAAATTGCTTGCAATAGATTGCTCAAGTATGCTCAAGTGTATTCTCAAGTGTAACAAGTGAATTCTAGTGTCCTATGGCTTGTCCTATTTATAGGAATGGCCTAAGTATGCTTAAGGACGTTCTAGACAACTTCTAGGGGTTTCTAAGTGCTTAACTAGCCGTTAGGTACACAGTTGTTGCTTTAACAACGGCTAATTAATTTATTCTACAGTTGCTGTCAGAGACCATCTCGGTCGACAAATGGTCGACCGAGACACCTACTCGGTCGAACTTTTGTCGACCGACAGGCTCTCTTTCTTCAACTGCCAACTAACTTGTCTGTTGTGTCTAACGGCTACTTTGGATCTTTCTCGGTCGAGAAGATTGTCGACCGAGAGTGTCTCGGTCGAGGAGTTTGTCGACCGAGAGTGATCCTGTTTCAAGGTTTCAATTTAGGCATTAATTATATGCGTGAGTGTGCATAAATGATCCTATTTAAATGGGATGATATGTCTAACTATGGTGTTTGGCTAGGGAAAATCTAACGCTTGATTTACATGCAATTCTAAGTACTTGTACATTATATATTTGTACAAGTTTTTACAACAATGATTACATTGCATGAAAATATAAACAATTTAGCTTGTGGATTTTCCCTAGTTGCTTTGCCATCCATCTTAGTCCTGCACACTCAAGTAGCTCATTAGATTAATAAGAATGAAATGTTTGTCATCATCGAAACAAAGGGATTTATCATAATATCCAATTTATCCAACAATCTCCCCCTTTTTGAAGATGACAAACATTTCCTAAATATGAAATAAGAAAATATAAAGCATGTGAGTTTCATACCTGAAAATTACCTTTTGTAGCCATTTATGTTTTGCAAGTGAGTGCTGGCCAAGATGTTATGAAACTCATTTATATTTTTGATTTTTTTATATTCTTTCTCCCCCTTTGTCATTTCAAAAAGATATCCAGGTTGAATATTTTATTTTTCTTCTCCCCCTTAATTTTATATTATGCTCCCCCTTATCCTATTAGAAACATGGATTTTTGTCTAATTTATCCACAATTTGTTTCTCAATCATTTGCAAAGGATGTTAAGCCTTGAAATGATATGAGATTCCCTTAAGCGTATGATGAATGTATATTTATTTCTCATTTATCAAAGGATGTTAAGCCCTAAATTAAATGAGAATCCTCTAATCTTAGAGTACATAAAAATGTCTCCATCCAAATGCAAGGGATGTTAAGCCCTGTTTTGGGTAGAGAGTTCCTTCAAGTACAAGATACCATTTTCAATAAATTCATAATTTTCCTTATAATCAATGAAAATTTTCAGCTACACATGGTGGTTACAATGTTTTTGTAAGCTTCTTCAATCAAATGGTCAAAGTTGTTTTTATGATCTCCCCCTTAGATATCCCAAATAAAGACTTAAATGCTTTGCAATATGTTTGAAGAGTGTCCATATGCATAAAAGAATACTCTGTTTCACAAATGATGTTCAACATGCATCCTTGGTTTAAAATTATTTGATGAGCAATCATTTGCAGCAGAATTATTTCAGACTTGACAACAGAGACCTGCTCGGTCGACGATTTCTCGACCGACAGTGTTCTCGGTCGACTAGTGACTCGACCGAGAATGTTTCTGGAGAACTGTTTGTCATAGATCATTATCAATTTAGCCACAAGGTTTTATTTATTTCTCCCTTTATTTTGTATGCTCTACAATAATAGTCTTTATAATCCATTTATTTACAAGATGTCTCACATGCGAAAAGATATCCATCCAAATCAACAAAAGGATAAACAATTTCATTAATAAGCATGGAACGATAGACACATCATACAGAAGTGATCCATAACAATCATTCAAAGCAAGTCATTACAACTAATATTACTCCAACACTCACTGAAAAGATTTAAGAATTACATCAACGTCAGGATCTTTCCCAATAAATGGCTCAGCTCCATAGTATTGAACCAAGGTTTGCCAATCTAGAGCTCCCGTCTTGGTTAAAGCATATGCTTCCAAGAATGTAGGAACTCGGTCAAATCGGAAATGAGCAACAATATCTTGTAATTGCATAGATGAAAATTGAGTATGCGTTAGATCCATGGATGGTGGAGGTGGAGTTTGATAGTAGTTGTACGAAGGATTGTATGGATTGAGCATGCCTGGATTTAAAGAATATGGATATTCATTAGTTTGGTTTGGGGAAAGGGTTTGCATTCTTTGGTTTAAATATGTCATGGCATGATGATTGTAGTCTAATTGTCTACTAAGGTGATATTGGGAGCCAGCAATATAAGTAAGAGTATTTTGAATGGGGTCTTGTGGTAGGGTAGTAGGAGGAGGTGGTGGTATGTCCTAATGAGATGTTTCTCCTTCTACTCTAGCCCTTTTGTGACCAAAATCTATTCCCATTTTCTCTACGGTATTCTTACTTATCTTTTGTGGTCGACGCTCCCATGTATATCCCATATCCTCAATGTTTGTTTTAAGAAAATGTTGAGTAATTTGGCAAACGAAATCCGCATATGGTGGGTTGCCAGAAAACTCAATCATGTTTTTAAGAATTATACGGATGAAGTTTGTGGGAATGCGGCTTATGATGGCATAAATGAGGCACATACGGAATATTGGAACTTCAGATTTGTTGGCTCTAGGGTGAATATTTGTAGAAACAATGAGATTTACACTCCTACAGGCTGGTTTGAGATTTAAAGCGTAGTAGGTTCCCCTATCTTCATGACAAGTAGTGTTGGATTGAAAAATAGCTCTTTTTATGTCACTAAGGCTAATGGTATGATCATCTTGGGAGAGTTGATTTAGTGGATTTCCGGTGGTGAGATCAAGGGAATCTTGGTATTCGTCTATGTCAATTTCTAGCATGTCAAGAATATCCCCTTCGGTAAATTTAAGGCTATGCCCATTGACCATGGTGTAGAAGAAAGTGGTTTCATTTTCAGTATGGGATATGAGATTGGCATAAAATTCGTTGACTACCTTAGTGGAATAGAAAGGGAAAGAGGGATTGATGAAGTCCTTCAATTTCTGCACTTCAAAGAGATCTTCCAGATCGACTATGTTGATGAAGTCCATGACTTCGACTGGTCGTCGTGGAAGAGGGGCTTTGGAGGAAAGCCGTAGATACCGATCACCAGCATCTCCATCGACGAAGGCGATGTCGTTGATGATCGTCAGTGGTGGAGTAGCTTCCCGAGCTTCCCTTCCTTTTCTTCCGGTGACCTTCTTCTTCCCATGGGCAGCTGATGATGAGGCCATTTGTGTTACTTGAGTGTGGAGAAGAAGCAAGGAAGGTTGGAGGATGAGGATGCTGAAGAGTAGCACGAAAATGCACTAGAGAGGGTCTATGGAAGCAAGAGTATGCAAGTGTGAGTTGGTGACCCGTTTTTGCCCCCTTTTATAACATTCCAGCGACCAGGTCGGTCGATGATTCGTTGACCGAGCGTCCGCAATGGTCGTGTTGCAGACGCGCCACTCGGCTCCCAACGGTCAAATAACGGTCATAAACGGTCATAACGGTCGGTTTACAACGGTCGTATCCAACGGCTATTTCTCGGTCGAACAATTGTCGACCGACATTGTCTCGGTCGAGCATTTGTCGACCAAAAGTTTGTCCGATATTAAGTCTGTTTAGATTCTGTCGGTCGAGAGAGGTGAGCTGACTGAGAGGGTCTCGGTCGAAGAATTCGTCGACCGACAGACTTACTGAGTAAGAATTTTAAAGCTGATTTTTTAATGCAAAAGGTAGATTATTTTTGTAGAGCATTTATATGGATATTCTTAAGGGAGTAATATTGGGATAATTTAAGGCTTAAATGATAACAAATGATTTAATTTTCAAGAAAGATTTATATTAAGATTAGGTCCAAAGAGAGAATTTCCAAATAAGCAATTTTTGTCGAAGCTTATTTTAGGTCACCCTTGACTACGACCATGGCGCCCCTTAGACAAGTTTTATTTTGACCAAGAGGCAAATTTTGCAGATTTTTCAGATTGAATATATTGAGTATAATATCTGCATAAAATTTAAATATCAAGTTGAAGCATACTACTTAATTGGAGGCACAATTAATTATTTCAAAGATACTGAGTTAGAGATTTTGTTGCAAGCAATAACATATAACTAATAAATTATTTTGCTTGCTTATATATTTTCATGGATCCATGCATACAATTTTCTATGCGCACCCAATGATGAAAGCATGGTATAACAGCATACAATGATAATTCTATTTTATAATCAGTATATGAATAGACCAGAAAATACTTTTACGAAAAAAAATCATATGAAAATAGGAATTTTCTTTTCATTTGACTTAGACTTTAAATCATCTAGGGAACAAACTAATATTAATTTCATTTACATTTGTAATTATGTAGAGTTGAGATAGACATAGAAATATGCAACTAATGTCTTTGGTCATATCTCAACTTGATTTTGTTCATTTAGTTTGGAGGTTTTGGAACCCAAACTAACTCTACATCTTTTCTCTTATAAGGACATGAAAATGAATAGTGACCAAGGCGCAAACAGTAATGACAACATATTGAGTCAACTTCATATCTTTTTCTATGGTTGTGTCCTATGTTGTCATTGGGTGAGGATGTCCTTTTAGGTACATATATAGATTGGGTTTGTGACTTTCTCTGACTAGGTTGTTGATGAGATTTTCCTTTAGGCTTGTAACCTAGTCCCCTTCTCCCAATTTGTTGATAGGGATTATCTAGAATTTGATCAAGAATGCCATGGTTATTCAAACTACGAACTTGTTGTTGTAGCTTGGCAATCTCATCCATTCTTTTCTTAATGTCTATTTTTTCTTGGTCTAGATTGGATGACAATAAATTTCTTTCTTTAACAATAGTGTCATAATCTATATGGGTGCACAATAATGGTTGTTTTTGAAGATCGTTTACTTGAGTCTGTAAGTTTGAATTTTCAACAGAAAGGAGCTTGCAATCGGCTTCCATAGATTTTAACTTAAGATCAGAAAATTTATTTCCCTCTTTAAGATCCTCATTTTCAGATGCAAGAGCAAGAAGTTTAACATTTAGATCATCATTTTCCTTATTTGATTTCTTTAATTTCTTTTTGCACTCAACATATTTATTATGTGTTTCTTCAATAATAGCAACTAGTTCTTCTTTAGATAAATCAAACAGACTTACCTCTTCTTCTTCTTCTTCTTCACTAGTTGTAGCAATAAAGCATTCTTTGTGCTTATCCTCTTCCTTTGATCTCCATGGGCATCCGGTTGTTTTGTGGCTTGTTCCTAAACACCAATTGCAGCATGTAGTGGTTTCGTCCAAGCACTTTTCACCATTTCCCTCCATTCTTCAAGACCTGGTTAGGGTTCCTTGAAGCCTGCTCTGATACCAATTGAAAACTACTAGAGGGGGGGTGAATAGAGTTTTATAAAGATTTTATTAATTATTTAAACTTCAAACAACCACAATGAAAATATTGGACAAGGAGACACAGGGTTTAGAGTGGTTCCAACTATAGCAAATACTATAGCCGTCAGTCCACTACCCGGTTGCTTACCCAATCGGGATTTGAAAAGAAATTTATTTTATTACCTCGCAAGGACTTTACATAAAATACAATTTCTTTTCCCAAACCCTTCAAGCAGCCTTCACTTAGAAGTAATCACCCAACCTTGAAGCAGCCTTCCCTTGAAGTAGGTGCACCAACTCCCGTTGCACTAGCCTTCTGAAGTAGCTTCCCGTGCGATAGCCTTCTTGAAGTAGCTTGAAGTCCCCTTCTCCACCTGAGAAGTCAACCCTCTCCAATCCGCAGCCTCCAACCCTAGGAGTAGCAAGGAGAGTACAAAGGATAAAAAAGAACAAGAAAGAAAAAGGAAATTACAACTTATCCTTTAAGCCCAAGGCTTGATATGCCTAGATCAAGCATATAGATCTCCTAGCCAAGTGTGTGAACTTGTGATTGCTGTGGATAGGAGAATCTAGCCTATAGGACACGAAATTGAGCTAAGGAGAATGTAGACTAATGATTACAGTGCTCAAATTGCTTGCAATAGATTGCTCAAGTATGCTCAAGTGTATTCTCAAGTGTAACAAGTGAATTCTAGTGTCCTATGGCTTGTCCTATTTATAGGAATGGCCTAAGTCTGCTTAAGGACGTTCTAGACAACTTCTAGGGGTTTCTAAGTGCTTAACTAGCCGTTAGGTACAAAGTTGTTGCTTTAACAACGGCTAATTAATTTATTCTGCAGTTGCTGTCAGAGACCATCTCGGTCGACAAATGGTCGACCGAGACACCTACTCGGTCGAACTTTTGTCGACCGACAGGCTCTCTTTCTTCAACTGCCAACTCACTTGTCTGTTGTGTCTAACGGCTACTTTGGATCTTTCTCGGTCGAGAAGATTGTCGACCGAGAGTGTCTCGGTCGAGGAGTTTGTCGACCGAGAGTGATCCTGTTTCAAGGTTTCAATTTAGGCATTAATTATATGTGTGAGTGTGCATAAATGATCCTATTTAAATGGGATGACATGTCTAACTATGGTGTTTGGCTAGGGAAAATCTAACACTTGATTTACATGCAATTCTAAGTACTTGTACATTATATATTTGTACAAGTTTTTACAACAATGATTACATTGCATGAAAATATAAACAATTTAGCTTGTGGATTTTCCCTAGTTGCTTTGCCATCCATCTTAGTCCTGCACACTCAAGTAGCTCGTTAGATTAATAAGAATGAAATGTTTGTCATCATCGAAACAAAGGGATTTATCATAATATCCAATTTATCCAACAGACCCCATCTCTGAACCACCTTACAATAGCAACCCATTTTGCTGATGTGGCGGCCTCTCATTGGCCTAAAGGTACGTTTCTTGCGAAAATCATAACTAAATGTAGCATTATCCGATAATTACAAGTGATACATGAAAGTTGATCAGAAAAATGCGAAGAATCTAATTAAAATATAATTGAAACCTGATATTCCTTGAAATTGAAAAAAATTACATCAAGTTATCACCTTTGATTATGGTAAAACCCTGATTTGATGTGAAACTCAAATTTAATGACTCTTTTGGGTTAATTTTGGTTTGGAACCCTAATTCTGAGAAATATTAACTTATTAAGAATAAAAGGGAGAGTTAATTTTGAAAAAGGTTGTTTCATGCTTGTTTTAGGGTTTTATGCACAAGAATATGTTTCGAAACCCTAATTTGGGAAAATATGGGTTTTAATGGGTTAAATTCGAAAATATAATTATAGAACTGAGTTTTCATGATTATAAGCTATTTCGAGCATTAAAGTTACTAATTTGTGGATAACTCGCCTTAATATAGAAATTAGGGTTTTTGAATGCATCAAGGTAGAATTAATGACAAATAACATTCATATGAGTATTAGAGCATAATTGATGATAAACGAGCATAATGACCTTGTCATGGGTTAAAGAGGATAAAAATGGTAGCTTTAATGAAAAGAGGCTTAATGGACTTATATAATGGTTGATTATGCCTTAAATCCGAAATCTAGGATTAGATGTTGAGATAATTAGGGTTTGTGATCAATTGCGTTAAATTAGGGTTTAAAATAGTAAAAGATGAAGGGAAGCCCTAATTGCAATAGAAACCCTAAAAGTGAATTAGAAACCCTAGGAAGCGAGCTAGGTTTAATGGATCTTGATGACATGAATAATAAAAAGGGAATTACGTGATTATTTCAGGATCTTGTTGAAAATACTTGCTTGCTTGGATTCTTATTTGCATGGATATTTTTGTTCAAATCGTCAGATCAGGTATGTGGTTACGCCTATGAATATCCCGAATTAGTTTCTCAAGGATTTTTAAGGTTTTACGATGACTAAAATTAAACTGTTGGTTGCATTTAATTCATGCAAATTATAATGTGAATATGACTATCACATAAGAGATGTCCCTACTAGCTCAGATCCTAGTCCCCTCTGTAGCTTTATAGATTGACCTGGTAAATGGCTACCAATGGGGTAGGTCCATTAGGTCATTAAATGACTTAGTAAATGGCTACCAATGGGGTAGGTCCATCAAGTCATCATGAGTCAGGGATTGGGCTACCCTTAGGTAGGACCATTCGACTCCATAACCCTAAGAATTGGCTACCTGTGTTGTAGGGCCCTAGGGGTAAGGATCTACCATATGAGAGAGGTAGTATCCATGTCCACTGCAGGGTCGGTACATAGATAGGGGATAGACAAGGATTGAGTAGTATTGCTTAAAATGTAATCTTGAATGTTAAATGATATTTGGTTGACTACATTGTTAACATAGTTGCACAATTATTGTTTCCCCCACATACCAGCTTCTTGCTGACCGACATTTTGTTTGTCGGCATTTTAGGTATAAATGAAAAGAACAAACAGTAAAGTGGCATATGTGGAACTAAATGAGAAATAATGTACACAAGAGGATTAGTTAGATTAGTATCTACATGGATAGAAGTTTAGAAATCCCAACTTTTAAAAGGTAAGCAAAGTTTTTATTTTTACCATATTTCAGTTTAGTTGGTAAAGTTTATTAATTATTATCGATTATTTTTCGAACCTTTGATCCGGGTTATTAGTTAATGACTCTAACCTTTCGGTCTCCCTTAATTGGGGGTTACCGGGAGTCGGGGTCGTTACACAAAAGATGCACTAGGAATATGAATTTACTCAAGAATAGAGTTTAACTTGGTTACTAAAGTGTTTAGGTAATCAACTTAAACAACACCGACTATCAGTTGGCTGAATGGAGTGTCTAGATGACTGACTGGGAATGCCAATTGATCAATTAGAGTGTCCAGTCGATCGACTGGGAAGTTCAATCGACTGATTGTATGATCAATAAGACTGGATGAAGAAATTGATGCTGACATCATGATGTTCATTAATCATTGCATTGAAACACAATATGTTTTCTAATGAGAAAACACTCCATTCGACTGACTGGATATTCCAATTGATTGACTAGTGTTCTAGTCGACCGACTACAAACTCAGTCGACTGACTCATGATTCATAGTAGCCAAAAGTTCAGGAAATGTTTCCCATAGTATCCTCAGGTTTATGGAAACCCTATCCCATCCAATCCTAAATAAAGTGGGAAGTATCCAAGGTTCTGAAAACTCTTGTATTATAAGTATCCTATTCTTAATGTTGCGGTAATGTGAGAGCTAGATGTTCGATTTTGTGGGACAGAACAGACAATAAAAACAAAAAAATTTATGTGACTACAAACCCATAACCAGTACATTACATCAACAACTATGCTATAGGAAAGATGGTTTAGCGAGATATACCTGGTCCTGCGGCCTGCTCAGTGACAATACCTCACAACTAGTGTGGCCTTCAACCACCTAGTCTTTGACAGTTTCTGTGCATCTCCTGGTCTTCAACCAAACTACGGTTAACGATCGTCCACCTAAGTGGCAGAAATATCCCTCCTCTATAGATAGTCCACATGGACTACTGGGAACTCTAGTCATCCTAATTGATAGACTAGAAGGCATTGTCCCCTTCTGTCAGCGTACTAGTCACTGATACACTCTCCCACCACCAATCACTTTTTTATAGTTGTCTTTCCCTCACTGTACCTCCCTGGATGGGTAGAACTTGCTTGGGCTCTCTCGGTTACCACAACCAGATAGGACAAAAACTTTGCAGAGCAACTGATGTTTTGAGTTGTGTCTTCTGAGAAGCCCCTTGTACCCCTCTATTCATAGTAGAGGGAAGGGTTAGGGTTCCCATTCTGTGTGGGAGTATAAGGGTCCAGATTTTCCATGAACTGATTTTATTGTGGCAGGTGAACCGATCATTTCATAAATGAACCGGTTGTTTGGGAAGGTGAGCTAATCGGTTCATAACTGAACCGATCATCTGGGAAGGTGAGCCGATTGATTCCCCCAGTGAACCAGTCATTTCACTTCCCAGAATTTCCCACAATTGACTTTCCTTATTCATTTCTAATAAATGCAAAGAATAATTCTTGTCCCAATCAAATTGAACAAGTGAAACGAGGATCTTGTCTCATAAATTGGGAAACCCAACACCTGCTTGTTTGGTCCATGTGAACTGATTGGTTCACTAGAGTGAACTGGTCATCTCACTGACCATGATTCAATCGATTCACCCAGTGAACTGGTCGGTTGGTGGTCCAGGTTGTGCAGAACTCAGTCAATGCAGTTCTCAATAAATCTAACACTCTAATCACACTACTACAGAAATAAACTTTGGCGTCAAATATTTAAGGCCTAAGGCGTTGGTTTCCAAGGGACACCCAAGTGGGCACCGCTAAAAGTCAACACCTATAGTGTCGGTCCCCCAACCGACACCATAAACCTTCCTGCCACCAAAAATGCGCCAACAAGGGGACTATCGGTGTCGATTCTGAAAGAAAACCGACACGATAACCTTATTAAAAATGTCAGTTATTAATTAACAACCAACACCATACCCCTTCCCACCACTAAAAAGGCTCCAGCAAGGGCATCATCATTGTCGACTTTATATAGGTAACCGACGCCATATCTACAACAACAATGGTCGTGCTACCCAACACAACCGTGGTATCTGGCCAGAATCTACTAATAACCGAAACCATCGACGTCAGTTTTTATACTAATAATCGATGTCATATCCCCTTCCACCATGGTCGTGCATCAGTTTCACAGATAACCGATGCCAGAAGGGGATAAAGATGTCGGTTTTACATTAACAATCGACGCCTATGTGTTTTGTTGTCATTTTTACACAAATAATCGACGCCTATGTTTTGATTTTTTTCTTATCAGTTTGCATGCCTATTGTATGGCTGGTCAGTAGGATGCAGATTCAGTTCTGAACTACAGGTTTACAACATCCATTGATATCAACCAACAATAGTCCACAAACCTACAAAATTAACAAGATAGACAATATTATATATTTATCATGTGATTCACACACATGTATAAGCACATTTAATTCATATTATTTTTCATCACAGACGTAGAAACTAGTAGTTCCATTTCAAATTTCCTCCATTTTCATACACATTTAGCAACATGCAGTTCCATTCATTTCATCTCTTTTCACATTCAGACATATGTAGAAACATTCATGTATTGATCATCTTCACATTCACACATATGGCAATTCATAAAAAGTCATTCACATTCACACAAAAATAATTATGAGAACAAAGTTTAGAAATATCATTCTTTATTCATCATCGTCATTATTCCAATTATATTTAAAAATTCCCACTACTTGTAGGGCTTCTGCCCATTGTTCTCTTACATCATTTAACTCATCCATCGTATAGGGAGTATGTACATCTAATAACTTTTCACCTGTAGCGAAGTTAGTTTTAAACACCTACAAAGAGAATGATGTATATATGTAATTAATAATATATAATAATATTGATGTATTTCATATTATCTAATGAGACTACATATAATACCTGATGTATGGTATCGATTTGCATTGCAGCATGTTCGATAATTATGCTCTTAAATCGCATTACATAGTATCCACATGCCCAACCGTTGTCTTGTGTAGCAACCTATAAATTGAAACATACAAAATATTCAAAAATACAAATAAGCATAGTTCACATAAATAATATATACATTGGAGTCGAGAAATTACTTTCACATTCTACCAAGTTAGTGGCGGGTTCTTTTTCTTGGGGACCTTTCCTCCAGCTTTGACGTACTCTTGTAAAGCCCTACATGTTAATGCAACACATTAAATTGCATAATTAAATAATAATGTAATAATAGATGTTAACGTAGGATCTAGATAATAGACAGTGAATGCCTCGGGGACAATAACTAGTAACTCCCAATGCTTACCACTAGAGGTAAGAAAGTTATAAATTAATAACTCAAAAGTCACAATAAAAATGTAATTTTCTTAAGTCCAAATTATAAGCAAAGCAAACTTACCCGACATTGAATGGAGCTATTATCACCATCTTCTTGTTTTTACCAAAATATTTAAAAACATCACAACAGTATCAAGTAACTGACCTAGGGTTTTTAATTACAAGACTAATCAAAGATGGAACCAAAAATACCACATGGAGAAATGAAAAATTTGTACATATCGTGTGTAAGTGGCTGCAAAATATGTATTACGTATGCATCAATATATAAGAAACCAGATCACCGTATATTAAAAAAGGTATATGGATTTATAAACAAGATCTCACCATATCCACAACTCTATCATAGATGTGTTCAGCCAATCATAATGAAACAACTCCAAAATATCTTGTATAAATATCTTGTTATCGAATGATTGACCTACATTAATACATATGCATTAATACATATGCAAAATTTGTATTACATATGCATTAATACGTATGCAAAACTTTGTAGAAATAGATTGTTATCGTATGATTGACCTATATCTTCCTTCGGAATAGTAACATTTACAGGGCAGTTTGGATCATGTTCGCCTATCCAATCTGCCATACCCTTACAATTAGGCCCTAACGAGGCGTGTAGGTCCCTTGGAAGCCAACTTGGTACTTCAAGAGGTGGAGGTGGAGGTTGAGATGTAGAAGGTGTCTTCATTTTGACCTATATATATAATTTCATATCAATTGACTCATATATATGTACGCACTTACAAATTAACGTAATGTAAATTTAGCATACAATATTAGTATAGACGATATCTGCTTTGGGCCACAATATCACTCTGCCTTCTGCCTCACCAAGTGTTTCAAAATCTGGGTGGGCATATGGCAATGTAAGATCCCTCCATTTGGGGACTACACTTATCAGGCTCACACGAACCGCACCATCTGGTACTGGAGTCCCATCAAACATTTCCCCTGGAAGGGGTGGGTAAGCCGACGCCTCTACAATGACATATTCTTGACTTTTTAGACGGCATGGCTTCAACACCTACAAATTTACGTAAAGAATGTTATATGCATATATACACAAACTCCCAACCTCTGCAAAGACTAGCTACTATGTCATAAAAATACTTACATAGGATGTGCTAGGTGGTGGGTCTACATGATTACTCCCAACCTCCATAGTAAGAATAATAGAAGCGCGGAAGGTGCCATCTAAGTGGCCGTCTGAGACGCATGCCACTTCACCATTGATTCTTGGACTTTCCTCTCAATTAATTCATCTACCTATACATGGATAAAAGAAACTCTAGCTATCGATTATTGAATTCCCTTTCACAATAACATTCTAAAAAAATAATAGGTTACCTCAACTTGTGAAAGTCCCGCTTTTGGGACAGGTTTGTGCTGGGATGGCCCAAAGAATGATTTGATGCCCACACTAGTGCCTGCACCCCTAACACGTCCAGGATGCTCTGGGTTACCCATAGAAACTATCAATTCATCCCTTGTGCCCTCAGGGATGAACTTGCCTTCCTTCCTCTACTCGTACAGCTCCCGCTAATCACCATCAAAAGAAATTGGTAAGTAAACATAACAATAATCCATATTGATCGATTGCTCTAAGTGTTGAATTTTACCATTTTTGTAGCCGCCTAAGCAGTTGCGGGTTTTGTTATATCTCCCTTCTTGTTTTGCCTCCCAGCTATCCACATAGCATGGAGAGGTAGAGGTGTGGGACCAATAGTAGAGGACTCCTGAGTAGCAACAGACTGAGCAGTAGACTGAGCAATATACTCATCCTGTAGTCTTTGGTGAATGCCTACATAGCCTCTTGAACCCATTGTGTGGTCATGCACATTCAGTGCACGCCTTTCTCTTTGAGCATCACTGATAGCCTTGTTAGTATGCACATTGATTTGGTTAGTAACACTAAAGGTTAATCTTCAATAGGTGAATACATAAGAACGTATATTAATTAAATTGGGAGTGGCACTTAATACCTTGAATTCATCCATTTTTCTTTGGGTAACAAACTCCTCCCAGTCTTTGGGGTCCAGGTAGTTCCATTGATTAGGGGATGCCTTCTTCCTAAATTTATTTTTTAAAGAGAATACAAACAAAAATTATTAGTGTAGAGTTGGTTAAAAAGTGATCAATGTCTAGAATTGGAAATAAATCAAGAACCTCTTCTCAGCATCGCATATGTAATCTCGGGTGAGATTTGTCCTATAGTTCCTTAGGACCCTCCCACAATGTTGCATCATGCATTTATGATGCAACTTTTCATCCAGATCAAATATACTCTACAAAATAGAATTGCTATTAACTAGTATCCTAAAAATTAGTAATCTACAAAAATAGAATTGCAAATAATGATAACTCACACATAGTTCCTTCCAGATTAAGTCTTTCTTCCCCTTAGGAACTTTATGCCAGGATTCAAAAATAGGACTACAATGGCTGCGATTAAGAACCCCAAGATATGAAATAAATGAGTTGTGGTTCACTCCAACTGGATTTCCTACATGATCAAAATCCACAACCAGTTTGGGTCCATTGCCCCTTTGTTGTAGTAACTTGTTCATCATTGTGATGCCCCTCACTTTCTCAAATTTTGTTGTTGTTCATCAAGTGCCCCAATTTCTTCAGGGGGTACATCACCAACCTAAAATTGGACAAAAAAACACACTTACATGATATAACTATAAATGTGAGGTGGGATATATTTTTAAAACATACATTGTGAGGCAGTGCATTGACATCCTCACCCTCACAGTAATCATCAACACAGTCATCATATGAATTCTCAGCCATCTGAAAGTTCACATTTAGATTGTAAAGTAATTTACATTGTAAAGTTCACATTCACATTGTAAAGTAACCTTTAGTCGTCAGTTTATTAGTTAATAACCGACGCCATATGTTAAATTTTGGAGATAATTTTTTCGCTCGAAATTTTGGATTTGGCAATTAATTTTAGGCGTCAGTTTTTTAATAAGGAACCGACACTGAATAAAAGTGATACCCATGTCTGGTCGCCCTTCACAGATAGATGTCGGTTTATTTTATGAACTGACGCTTTATTGTTTAGGTGTCGATGTATTTATACAACCGATGCCTTTAAAAGTGACATTATAAGCCATTTCTGTAGTAGTGAGGAATCTAAGACTTGGGCTTTGTACAAATGGGATGACCTGTACGGGACATTGAGCAGCCAACATAGCACTTGGCCAGTTATTCTTATTATATACAATCTTCCCCCTTGGTTGTGTATGAAAAATAAGTGTGTTATGCTTTCCTTGTTGATATCGGGTCCTAAACAACCTGGAAATGATATCGACGTTTATCTTGAACCTATGATTGATGACTTGAAGAAGCTCTGGGGTGAAGGTGTGATGACCTATGATGCTTCACGAAGAGAGACATTTTTTTTGCACGCTATGTTGTTTTGCACTGTGAATGACTTTCCAGTATATGGGAATTTGTCTAGATATAGTGTCAAAGGATCTAAAGCATGTCCTATATGTGAAGAGAACACTTATTCAATACGACTAAAACATGGCGGCAAGACTTTATATCTTTCTCATCGAAGGTTTCTTCCAAAATTTCATCCGTATCATAGGTTGCGCAAAGCATTCAATAGACGGAATGAGGAACATAGTGCACGTAAACCTATATCAGGGGAGGATGTTTATGAAAGAGTGAAAGACATCGCCAATGAATTTGGTAAGAGATCACAATGTATGATGGCCATAAGGAGTGACCAATCTTTATTCAAGAAGAAGTCGGTATTTTGGGATCTTCCTTATTGGAGTTCTTTGACAGTCAGGCATTGTATCGATGTCATGCACGTTGAGAAAAATGTTTGTGATAGCATCATCCGTGCTCTGTTGAATATAGCAGGTAAGACTAAAGACGGGATAAAATCCAGAATGGACCTATGTGAAATGGGAATAAGGACAAAATTAACAGAAGTAGTTAGTAGTGATCGGATAACATACTTACCTCTCGCTTGTTATATGTTGTCTAGAAAGGAGAAGAAAGCTTTTTGTGAATGTTTGGTAAATGTTAAGGTGCCACAGGGTTACTCATCCAACATCCGTAGATTGGTATCAATGAAAGATATGAAGTTGATAGGTCATAAATCTCATGATTGTCGCACTCTAATGCAACAAATATTTCCCGTGGCAATTCGATCTATATTGCCAAAGCATGTAAGGTTTGCAATCACCAGACTTTGTTTCTTTTTCAACAGTCTGTGCAACAAAGTTATTGACCCTGATACTCTCGATAAATTCCAAAGAGAAGTGGTTGTTACCCTATGTCATCTTGAGATGTATTTTACTCCTTCGTTCTTTGATATCATGGTACATCTTGTTGTCCACTTGACTAGGGAAGTGAAAATGTTGGGACCAATTTTCTTGCATTGGATGTATCCCTTTGAATGATACATGAGCATTTTTAAAGGTGATGTTCAAAACTATTATCGGCCTGAAGGGAGTATTACTGAGGGTTATGTGGCGAGAGAGGTTATGGATTTTTGCAATGACTTTCAGAGTGGTAATGACACTCCTGTTAATGACAAGAATATTGAGGAGCATTTTGGCAAAGGAATTTTGGGATCACGGATGAAAGTAATCAGTTGTGAGCAGTTGGAACAAGTTCACTTGTATATTTTACACAACATCGACGAAGTGAGTATTTATATCGAAGAACATACCAATTTCATCAAGAGACAATATTCTCGAGCCAATTCAATGTGGCTTGCTAGAGAGCATAACAAGACATTTATTAAGTGGTTTGAAGATAAAGTCTTACATTAACTATCTCAAACACCAGATAATCTTACTTAAAATATCAAATGCCTCGCCTTTAAACCAAAATTGAATGTTATATCTTATGAAGAGTTTGACATAAATGGATTCTCAAATTACACAAAGCATCAAGATGATAAGAGTGTCATCCAAAACAGTGGGGTCACCCTTCAAGCGTCTTCATTGTTTTTTGCAAGTGCAAAGGATAAGAGTCCACATGAAGCTAAAATGTCATATTACGGTGTCTTTGAAGACATATGGGAGTTTGACTATGTAGATTTCAGAATTCCGCTCTTTAAATGTAATTGGGTTGACAACAACAAAGGAGTTATAGTGGATGAATTGGGTTTCACGTTAGTGAACTTTGAAAAGATTGGCGAGAAGGGTGAACCATTCATATTGGCATCACAAGCAAAACAAGTACTTTATATCGATGATCCTGCAAATGATAAATGGTCGGTTGTTCTTCATGGTAAAAGACAGTTCATTGAAGAACCTATAGATGAAGAAGAGTACTATGATAAGTATGATGACTCCAGTCCATTCTCAGTTGGGTTGCCAACACCACCAAACATTGAAGTTAGGGATCACAATGACTTGTATGTTCACGGGGATCATAATGAAGGATTGTTAATTGATAAAAGATTACAATATTAGAGGCATGAATGTTTATATTTTTATTATCTTTTATTTTTCTGAATGTGAACTTTACAATGTGAATGTGGACTTTACAATGTGAATTACTTTACAATGTGAATGTGAACTTTACAATGTGAATGTGAACTTTAGAATGTGAATTACTTTACAATGTGAATGTGTACTTTACAATGTGAACTTTACAATTAGTGTTACTTTACAATGTGAAATTTATAATTTGAATGTGAAATTTCAGATGGTTGAGCATTCCCATGATGACCGTGTTGATGAACACCATGAGGGTGAGGACGTGCTTGCACCGCCTAACAATGTAAGTTTTAAGAATATATCCCTGAGGTTTCTATCTATATGTTCATTTATAGTTATATTATGTGTATTTTTTTTTATCAAATTTTAGGTTGGTGATGTACCCCCTGAAGAAATTACAGCACTTGATGAGAAGCAAAAGAAAATTGAGAAAGTGAGGGGCATCACAATGATGAACAAGTTAATACATCAAAGGGGCAATGGACCCAAATTGGCTGTGGATTTTGATCAGGCAGGAAATCCATATGGAGTGAACCGCAACTCATTTGTTTCATATCCTGGGGTTCTTACTCACAGACATTGCAGTCCTATCCTAGAATCATGGCATAAAGTTCCTAAGGGGAAGAAAGACCACATATGGAAGGAACTATGCGTGAGTTATTATTATTTGTAATTCTATTTATGTAGATTACTAATTTTTAGGATACTAGTTAATAGCAATTCTATTTAATTTGTAGAGCATATTTGATCTGGATGAAAAGATGCATCGTAAATGTGTGATGCAACGTTGTGGGAGGGTCCTAAGGAACTATAGGACCAATCTCACCTGAGATTACATACACGATGCTGAGAATAGGTTCTTGATTGATTCCAATTCTAGACATTGATCAGTATTTCACTAACTCTACACTCATAATTTTTGTTTGTATTCTTTTTAAAAAATAAATATAGGAAGAAGGAAGCCACACAACAATGGAACTACTTGGACCCCAAAGACTGGGAGGAGTTTGTTACCCAAAGAAAAATAGACGAATTCAAGGTATTAAGTTCCACTCCCAATTTAATTAATTAATATATGTTTTTATGTATTCACCTATTCAAGATTAACCTTTAGTGTTACTAACCAAATCAATGTGCTAACTAACTAGGCTATGAGTGATGTTCAATGAGCAAGGCGTGCACTGAATGTGTACGACCACACAATGGGTCCAAGAGGATATGCAGGCATTCGCCAAAGACTACAGGCTGAGTCTACTCAGCCTACTACTACTCAGGAGACTGATGAGTCCTCTACTGCTGCTCCCACACCTCTACCTCGCCATGCTATGTGGATAGCTGGGAGGCAAAACAAGAAGGGAGAGATACCGAAGCCCGCAACCACTGAGGCAGCTGCAAAAATGGTAAAAATCAACTCTTAGAGCAATCTATCGATATTGATTATTGTTATGTTTACTTATGAATTTTTGTTGATGGTGCTTAGCAGGAGCTTCACGAGCAGAGGAAGGAAGGAAAGTTTATCCGTCAGGGAAGAAGGGATGAACTGACAGTTGTTCTGGGTAACCCAGAGCATCTTGGACGTGTAAGGGGTGCAGGCGCCGGTATGGGCATCAAAGCGTTCTTTGGGCCATCCCAGCGCAAACCTATCCCAAAAGCGGGACTTTCACAAGCTGAGGTAACTTATTCTTATTTTAGAATGTTATTGCGAAAGAGAATTCAATAATCAGAAACTAGCATTTATTTTATCCATGTATAGGTAGATTCCTTAATTGATAGGAGAGTCGAGGAAGTAGTTGATAAAAGACTTCAGGAAGCAATTAACAAGTGGCAGGCGTCTCAGACTGCCACTCAGACAGTACCTATGGCGGACCTCTCTTCTCCTACTTCTCGTACTACAGAGGTTGGGAGTAATCCTATAGACCCACAACCGAGCACGCCCTCTGTAAGTATTTTTATGGCATATATAATAGCTAGTCTGTTCAAGATGATATGTTTGTGTATATATGCATATAACATTCTTTACGTAAATTTGTAGGGGTTGAAGCCATGCCGACTAAAAAGTGAAGGATATATCATTACAGAGGCATCAGCTTACCCACCCCTTAAAGGCTGCATGTTTCATGGGAGTCCAGTACCAGATGGCATGGTACGTGTGAGCCCGATACATATACTCGTTGGCTGGACAAATCTTGCACTGCCTCATGCACACCCAGATGTGGAAACACTTGGTGAGGCAGTAGGCAGAGTGATACTGTGGCCCAAAGTGGAGGTCCTCTATATTGATATTGTATGATAAATTTTCATTACAGTAATTTGTTAGTGTGTATATATATGAGTCAATTGCTATGAAATTATATATATAGGTCAAAAAGATGAGACCCGCTACATCTCGGCCTCCACCTCCTCGACTACCAAGTTGGCTTCCAGGGGACCTACACGCCTCGATAGGTCCTAATTGTAGGAGTGTGGCAGTATGGATCGGTGAACATAATCCAAATTTCCCTATAAATGTTACTATTATGGAGAATGATGCAGGTAAATCATACGATAACAATCTATTTATACAAGTTTAGCATACATATTAATGCATACATAATAGAAGTTCTAGATACGTATTAATGCAGGTCAAACATTCGGAAACAACATATTTATACAAGATATTTTGGAGTTGTTTAGTTATGAATGGCTGAACACATCTATGATAGAGCTATGTATATGGTGAGATTAATGCATATGGCAATCTGATTTATACATCCATATACCTTGTTTTATATATGGCAATCTGGTTTCTTATATATTAATGCATACCTAATACATGTTTTGCATCCACTTACACAAGAGATGTACATATTTTGGGTTTTCCCATGTGGGATTTTTGGTTCCATCTTTGATTAGTCTTGTAGATACAAACCCGTATTCAGTTACTTCATACTGCTGTGATGCTTTTGAATATTTTGGTAAAAATAATAAGACGGTGATAATATCTCCATTCAATGTCGAGTAAGTTTACTTTGCTTGTAATTTGGACTAAAGCAAATTACATTTTTATTGCAGATATTGAGTTATTAATTTTCTAATTTCTTACTTGTAGTGCTAAGAATTGGGAGTTACTAGTTATTGTCCCCAAGACATTCACTGTCTATTATCTAGATCCTGTGGGGAGTGAGTTAGATGTATTATATGGACATGCAATTAAAAGGCCATTATTCTCGTGAGAAATATTTTATGTTTTTATATCTGTTAACATCTGTTACTGCATTACTATTTAATTATGCAATTTAATGTGTTACATTAACATATATAGGGCTTTACAAGAGTACAAAAAAGCTGGAGGAGAGGTCCCCAGGAAAAAAAATCTGACACTCATTTTGGAGAATGTAAAAGTAATTTCCTGACTCCAATGTATATATTATTTATGTGAACTATGCTTATTTGTATTTTTGAATATTTTGTATGTTTCAATTTATAGAGTGCTATACAAGACAACGGTTGGGCATGTGCCTACTATGTGATGTGATTTATGGACCTAATCATCAAACATGTCGTATTGGAAATCGATAACATACAACATGTATTATACATAGTCTCATTAGATAATATGAAATATATGAATCTTATTATATATTATTATAATTATATATATACGTAATTCTCTTTGTAGGTCTTTAAAACTGAGGACTTCAACACAGGTGCAAAGCGTTTCAATGTACATGCTCCCTATACGAGAGATGAATTGGATGTTGTAAGAGAAGATTGGGTAAAAGCCCTGCAAAGAGTGGGAATTTTTAAATATAATTTTGCTAACAATGATGACAATGATGACAATAATGAATAAAGAATAACTTTGTTCTCATAATTAATTTTGTGTGAATGTGAATGAATTTTTATGAATTGTCATATGTGTGTGAAAATCATCAATACATGAATGTTTCTACATGTGTCTGAATGTGAAAAGAGATGAAATAAATGGAACTGTAGGTTGCTACTGGTTTCTGCATGAGTGTGATGAAAAAATAATATGAATTAATGTTCTTATACATGAGTTTGAATCACATATATATAATATTGTCCATCATGTTAATTTTGTAGGTTTGTGGCATGTTGTTGGCTGATATCAATGGATGTCGTAAAACCTACAATTCATAACTGAATTGTACGTTTCTCATCCTGTGACCAGCCACAACAGGTATGCAGACTGACAGAAAAAAAAACATAAAATAGTCAGTTATTTGTATAAAACCGACGACATATGGTTACAGTGTCGGTTGCCATACTAGTAACCGACGTCGATTTCCCTAATGAGGCCAGACACCACGGCCGTGCTGGCCAACATGGCTGTGGCAGTAGACCCGACATAAAATAGGCGTCGGTTATTCATATAAAACCGATGACATATGGTTACAGTGTCGATTTCCTTACTAGTAACCGACATCGATTTACCTAATGAGGCCAGACACCACGGCCGTGGTAGCGGACTAGACACCACGGCCATGCTAGTCAACACGGCCGTGGCAGTGGGTGAGATGGTGTCAGTTATCACTAATAAACTGACGCCGATAGTGCCCCAGATGGCGCCCTTTCTGTAGCGTGAAGGTATATGGCATCAGTTTCTAAGCTAATAACAGACGCTTATACCCCCTGCTGGCGCATTTTCAGTGGCGCGTGAAGGGTTGTGGCATCGGTTTGAGAACCGACACATAACGGTTGGGCTTTTAGCGGCACCCACATAGGTTTCGCTTAAAAACCGACACTAAAGGCCTTAAATAACCGACACTAAAGGACGGTTATGTACTAGTGCATGACTTCTTCACCGAATTCAGGGTACAATAAATCAATCTTCTTCCACTATGGTGAATCAGACGCATGTCGTAGGATCCCATCATTATTTTTCTTAACATCTGCATGCTACCTCAAATTCTTCGCATCTATCGCATTGGCAAACAAGCATTGAAACCGTGGTATTATAGGTAGATACCACATCACCTTGGCAGGAGAACCAGTTTTGGTCTCCCCCGAAGTCGTCAATTTATACCTTGATGCACCACATTTTGGACAATCTTTCAAATCCACATAGTCCTTTTGAAATAATACACAATCATTCGGGCATGCGTGTATCTTCTTGGTCTCCATTCCATTTGGGCACAACAATTTCTTTAACTGGTATGTTGAGATTGGCAGCTCGTTTCCTTTAGGAAGAATTTCTTTCAACAAAGACAACAATGACATGAAGCTTTTATCGCTCCATCTATTGTTAGCTTTCAACTTATACAATCTCAACACAACGCTAAGCTTCGTAAACTTACAACCTGTGTATAACGGTATCTCAGCATTATGCACAATGTTTCTAAACATGGGAGGTGGATCAATGTGCTCTACCCCACAAATATGCAACATCACATCAATGATGTCTACTGGATCTGGTTCGTTCAAATCTATGTCATCGGAGGCAATTTCTTCTTCCACACAAACACTTCTATCGACATCCACTGATTTTAGGTTTGAAATCTCTACATGCCAGTGCCATTTTGTATAGCCTTGTACAATCCCATTGCACATGACATGACTTTTGATTTTGTCACCAATCCTGACTTTCAAGTTGTTACCGCAATGCCTACATGGACAGTAGAACCTATCTCCAGGTTGTTTCCTAGGTTCCTCGGCAAATCTAATAAACTGATCAAGACCATAAATAAACTCTAGGGTGCATCGATTTGGAATGGACATCCATGATCTATCCATTCTATGATCAAAGAGAAAACAAGTATATATTAGAACAAGATTAGGGTCTAGGGTTAAAAGATTATAGTTTATGGTTAAACCTTTAGGGTTTAATGTCTTATATATAATAAATGGTTAAAACATCCTAAGTGAGATTAAGTGTTCAAGAATAGTCCCAAACCGGGGACTATCCAAGATTTACTCCTAATGAGTAAATCTTGGATGGGTTTCTAGGCCAACAAATACATGTGTTGTCATTCTTATATATAATAAATGTGTACCACCTATCCCATTCTTGGACACCTCATCTCACTAGTAAGTGTATAATGAGTATTGGGTTTTTAAGAAAATTTTAGCAACATTTCCCCGCTATTCTCCAAGTACATATGTACTTAGAGAACAAATAGGGAAATGCTGCTGAAATTTTCTTGAAAACCCAATACACATTATACACTTACATCCTAAGTGAGATTAGGTGTTCAATAACAGTCCCAAACCATGGACTATCCAAGATTTACTCCTAATGAGTAAATCTTGGACATGTTTCTAGGACAACAAATATATGTGCTATCATTCTTATACCTACAATCCTAGTTTCATCATTCATATCCTAGTTCTTCAAGTTAGGGTGATTATTGATGTCTTTAGAAGTATGATTGGCAATCTAGGGAAAAGTTCATCATTTACATTCTAAGCATGTCACGTGTGTGCATTACAGTTCATCATTAAGCAAGAAGGGTGATTAGGATTCTCAATATACTCAACAAGGAAATAAGTTACCAATTTCATAGTTAGGACAGTAGAGATACCCTAAGATCTAGATCTAATGGTTCATAATGAGCCTTTGATAAAGTTACATCACTAGATGATTATATAATTTTAAAAGCAATACACAAATAAATTTAAATGAGTAGATAACTAAATAAAAAATAGTAGACAAAAAAATACAAATAAGTAGATGAATAAATACAAATTTATTAATAAACTAATATAAATCAATAGATGATCAATTAATTCCTGAATCAGTACATAACTAAATACAAATAGTAGATGAATAAATACAGATCAATTGATTAATAAAGTTAAATCAGTTGATAAAAAAAGTTAAATAAGTAGATGATTAAATAATAACAAAATCAGTACATAAATAAACAAAAATCAGTAAATAACTTAATTTTAAAAAATGCCCAGCAGCAGCCTAGGCGTGCCTTGGCACTGCCCAAGCATCTGCCTAGTCCGCCCAGGCCACCCAGAGGCCTAACTAGGCTGGGCACCTGGGTTTAGGACCCTAGGTGAATGTCTGGGCCGCCTAGGTGTCGCCTGGGCGAGGGCGAGTGCCCGTACCACTCAGGTCGGCGGTGGAGGAGGGGTATACAAGCGGATAAGGAGGGGTTAAGCTTAGAAAAAGGAGGGGTATAGCTTACTTGCTTAGGTCGGCGGTGGAGGAGCAAAGGAGAGAAGCGGCGGGCGGCAGTAGGTGAGCAGCGGCGGGCGGTAGTAGCGGTGGCAGAGTAGTGAAGCAGTGGTGGTAGTGATGGTAGTGGAGCAACAGAGAAGCGGTGGTAGCGACGGCAGTGGAGCAGCAACGACAGAGCGGCGGCGGTTGGAATCACCAGAGGAAGAAATAGTTGAAATTGGAAATGATATAGAGAAAGGGGAAGAGTCTAGCTCGCACGGGTACTATTAAGTTAACAATAAGCATCAGTTATTAAAACCAACCGACACTTAAAACTTTAGGCGTTAGTTATCAAACAAAAACTGACACCTATGTTCAATGACAGTCGTCGGTTCCAACTAGAAAAACCGACGTCTATCTACATATGCTGACAAAAAAACATTCTCAAATTATGACCACAGTCGTCAGTTACGTAGAAGAACCGACGCCAAAGGGGGGTGAAAATTTTGGTGGGGACAACGCGCGAAAACACATTAGCATCGGTTATTTCAAGATAACCGACGATAAAAGTGGTCCAAATTTCTGTCTCGTAAAAAACCTTTAGTCATCGGTTTATTTTTTAACAACTGACGCCGTATGTTAAATTTTGGAGGTAATTTTTTTTCACTGGAAAATTTGGATTTGGTGGTATATTTTAGGCGTCTGTTGCTTATTGAGGAATCGACACTAACTAAAAAGTGATACTCGTATCTGGCCGCTCTTCATAGATAGATGTTAGTTTTAGTATTTAACCGACGTTGTAGGGTTTAGGCATCGGTGTCTTGGATACAACTGACGCCTATAAATGTGACATTATAAGCCATTTCTGTAGTAGTGTCAGTTGGTTCAAAACTTGAACTTGATGATGTTGGATCAAGGGCTCTAGAGGGGGGTGAATAGAGCTTCACAAATCTCACAAAACATATTAGACCTTCAAATTATATTAAGTGTAAAATCTTAAGCATACAACCAATTTGAAGCTCTAACTAACAAGCATAATAAGGATGAGAGACTAGGATAACATACACTTGGACAAAGTGGTTTAGAGTGGTTCCACACTTCAAACTAGAAGTGAGTCAGTCCACTACCTAGATGTGGTTAGTCTCTAGGAATTTGCAATATTGATGCTCTTATATTTATTCAAAAGATTACAAGACAAAACCAAACTCATCCAAGGACTTAATACCTCAAGCAAGGATCTTCAACCTACCAAAGGAACTTACCCACTTGAACTAGGGAGTCTTCAACCTTAAACAAGGATTTACCCACTCCATCTTCAAGTCTTTGGCCTTCTAGGAATTACCTATCCTTCTTGAACGTCTTCCTTGCCTATCTCCTTCACTCGGAGATCTTGATCACCATGCTTTCTTCAACCTTGAAGAACATCAACTCCTTCTCCTTCACTTGGAGAAGATCTTCAAGCCTTTTCTTCAATAAGGAAAGGGGGTAGGAAGATGAAGGTGGAGATATTTACATGGATACAAGGGATAGCTCTCTTACAACAGATCCTAACTCACTCATATTCACATATTTGAATTGAAAGTAGAGAGAGAAAGGGGCTCAAATGGGTGCAACACTCTCAACTAGGCTAGAACCAAGCTATGCAATGAAAGAGCAACCTTGGAATGAACTCCAAGTGGTCCTATTTATAGATGGGGGCGCCCCTTTGAGTTGGGGAACACTTAGGGCCAAATTATAGCCATTTTTGTACAAGGCAACAAATCTATTTTTGTCCAAACAAGTCACCAACGGTTAGAATCCCTTTTTCTGCATTTTCCATACAGTACATTCGGTTGAGATTCAATAAAGGTAACTCGACCGATCGGCTAAAAGACAAACCCAATTTTCAAACAATCAGTCAAGTTTGTCCTGGGGAAACTCGACCGACCAATGAAAATAGCATTTGGTCAGTAACCTGATCGGTTGAGTTTTGTGAATGCACAACTTGATCAATGCACTCTCAAGAAAATTGATCCAGTAGATCGGTCAAGATTGTAACTCAATCGGTCAACAGCCTGTGATTGATTTTCTAAAGTGCTTAAAAAGTGATTAAAACTTAGTAATAAGTGTCCCACATAATTTTCTCATCTTAGTTACAAGTCATATCATCAATACAAGTGATTACAAAATTCTTCTAAGGTCATTTACATGGATTTCCTAATTAGCACACTTGCATTGCTTTTGACTTATACTTTGACAAGCTAGGGCCTGTGTAATTTGATCCTTTTTATGTACCTAACACCTGAAATCAATCTTGAATGCACATATTAGATACAAATGAATGGAATGGTTAAGTCATTATCAAAATATGGACAATGTATAACCTCTAGGTCAACATTCTCCCCCTTTTTGACAATGAAAAACCATTCCTCAAACATATTGAAAAAGATATAGAAATTATATATTTGCCTTGTGAATTAGGGGAAATCAATATTTGAACAATGTGAATTGCTCCCCCTCAATCTATGCTTACTTTAACTTGCATAGTTGGTCTATCTACACAAAGCAATTATATCATACATGTACTATATGGTCCTTTGCAAGTTACATGATAGAGCATATAATGAACAAGAAAAGGATCTCATAAGAAATAAGCAGCAGTATGACAAAGAATAGCAATATGATTGAGTTTTAAGTGATTGAAGTTCTCTCCCCCTTTTGACATTCTCAAAAAGTGAGGGGGTAGAAGAGCATAAAATCATGTCTTCTCCAAACACAATTAAGCCGATATTCAAACATGCAATCTCATATCATATATCGACCAGAGATGAAAGAAACACACAAGCTAATTCATAATCAAAATATGGTGAAAGATAGCACCAACTCATAGGATATGACTTATCAAAGAGCAAGAGTGCACATAACATAGATTACAACTCAGAATCATGTTCTCATAAATGGAGCTACAAACAAGAAGCGATGAAAATTGAAGATAAAATAGTACATCTCAGATAATATGCCCAAATGTTTCTAATATAAAATAGCCTAGAAAGATATATATGATTAGCAAACTAGACTAAAATGAAGAAACAACTAGACATCTAGACTATCTATGTCCACATCATCATCATCATCATCATCATCATCTCTAGGCTCGTAGTCCTTATCTCCATCTGAAGGTTCAGCAGCAGTGGCTTCATCACCGAAATCACCACTAGAGCCATCACCATCATTAGAAGCATCCTCAACATCACCATCATCGTCGTCAGTAGCAGCAGTCTCAGCATCAGCCTGGTCAGGCATCTCCTCGTCCACAGGAGGTCCAAAACCACGACTGGGACAACGAGCATTCTGCTCATCCCAAGTCATACCAAGAGCATAGAGCTCATTGGCTTGAGGGAAGGAAGGAGCAGAATTGCCAAGACTGGCAAGTAGAGTGGCCAAGGGGCCAGTAGGCAATGACAGGGAGATGGGAGCAGAACCACCAGCAGTAGAGGGAGTGGGAGCAGCAGTGGAAGGCTCAGGGGTATGGTCGTAATGATGATATGCATTGGAAGCATTATCACTACTGGGGAAAGGCTGGTAGGTGGGCTATGGGTGTGTACAGGATAAGTTCATGTTTGACATAATTGAACATAAATCCTAGTGCAGGTGCTCCTGAACTTGGAGGTTGTATGCCTATTGGTGCAACATGTAGCACATGAGGGTTTCATTGGACACATGAAACGAGGAACGGTTAGGTAAGGGTGGCTGAGGAGGTGGATCTCGGTTAGAGGAGGCTGGGGTAGTAGAGGCAGAGGCTAAGGGTGAAGCACCGAGTGTGGTGGAGGAAAAGACTGGCACAAATTTATGAATTTTGGTCTCATTGATACACACTCCCTTCATGGCAAGCTTGTAGTGGAAGTAAGAAAAGAGTGATTTCTCAGTGGTGAAATGAAACAGACACATATCAGGGTTAGATAAGGTGGATGGGTGTCGCGGGTGTTCTTTCCAAAGTCAAAATAGGTCATATGGTTGAGAATGTATCTTGACCATTTGACTCCGGCATTCTCAAGAATGCAGTACATTATGACCGTAGTGTTCTCTGTAATATCCGTTTGATTTTTCTTTGGATGGATGTTGTAGTTGACCACTAGGGATAATATATGCTTTCTGAGGTCAAGAGAGGAGGAGGGTAGAGTGATCTTATTCTTATAAGGAACATCGGGTTTCTTCAGGTAGAGATGGATATCGGGAAGAGTGATCTCATTTTGCTTGTAGAAACCCTCATGATCCAAAATATCAAAATACTCCTCGTAATCCTTACGCCAGGTGTCATTCTCATCGTCTCCTGAAAAGAAAACATTCAGGATATCTTTAGAGATCTAGAATTTCTTCCTGGTGATCATGGATGTAAGGATCACTTGAGTATTCGAAGGGGGTACAAGGGAGTCGTAATTCCAACGCAACTTTGCGTAGAATTTGTGAACTGCTTTTGTGCTTATCATAGAATTATGAAAGAAGTCATGTTCGACAGCCAATGCTGATAGGTGATGAATGGATAACAACATTGCCACTTGATCTATGCTTTCTTAACGCCTAGGTCTAGGCTCAAACAAGGATCTAAAAGGAAAAGGACTCCTAGGAAGAAGGTTCTTATACCTATTTATGGTCTCTATTGAGACAAAGAAGGTCTCATCAAAAGGAACCAAGCGAGATGATGAAGAATAGGATGGTGAATTTCTAGGGGTGGGTCTCTTTCTTTTATGAGAAGCCATGGATGCAAAAAGAAGGAGAAGAAGAGAGCAAATGCAAAAACAAACCACCAAAACCCTTCACCCACTACTACAGAAATAGCGTTCAGTGTCGCTTTTCTGGGCGTCAGTTATTAAGGAAAATCGATGCCTATAATATCAGGCGTCAGTTATTTAGGAAAACCGACGTCTATATTCGAAGACCAGCCAGACACGGGTACCGCTTTGTATTCAGCGTCGGCTTACTATTACCAACCGACGCCTAAAAGCGCCCGCGAAATCCAATTTTCGAGCGAAAAAAATTTGGGCCACATACAACGTCGGTTTTTTAACTATTCACCGACGCCTGTTTAAAATGAAAATTTGCACGAAAAGTTCCACTTTAGGTGTCGGTTATCCTTGGATAACCGACGCTGATAATAGTTCCCGCCAACTAATTTGGGGTCGGTTTTTTACTATCAACCGACGTTGAAGATAATAGGCGTCGATTATCTTATATAACCGATGTTGTTGCCCAACGTAATAGAGGCCCGATCACCCGAATCTTCCCCCTTTCTTCCTATTTCATCGATTCTGTGCGCTAGCTCATCACCGCTCTCCCAAAATCGCCACCTGCTGCTTCTCGCTCACCGCCGACGATCCGTGCTGCTGCTCTGCATCACCGCCGCCGCCCCCCATCTTCCTCCTTGTGCTGCCGCCGCCCGCTCCTTCCTCCCTGCTCCTTGCACCGCCACCGCTTCCTCCCTGCCTGGGCACCGCCACCGGTTGTCTTCTTCCTTGGCTCCGGTCGCCGCCGCTGTCTTCTTCCTGGAGCTCGCCGCACCTGCCCTGCGTCGCTGTCTTCTTCCTTGCCTCCAGCCTTGTTCTCAAGCAGGTACCTGCCGACCTACCCAGGCGGCACCCAAGCACCTAGGCGGCCAGGCGTTCCCCTAGGGTTTTCCCAGGCGCCCAGCCCAGTTAGGCCTCTGGGATGCCTGGGCGATGCTTGGGCTACGCCAAGGCACAATGCTGCTGTGTATTTTTTTTAAATTAAGTTATTTACCGATTTGTGTTTATTTATGTACTGATTTGTATTTATTTATGTATTGTTTCAGGAAGTAATTGATCATCTGCTGCTGCCCGTCATCTCCCTGACTGTCGCCTGCTCACCTGCCTGCTTGCCTGCCTACTCGCCTACCCTCCGTCTCGCCCAAACAGAGGTAAATCCTATTTTATTACACTCCTTGATCTTTAATCACATAGACTTAATCAACATTGCTACTTGTATGATCCTAGTCATTATTATATTGTTTGTATGATCCTAGAAAGTGAACAATCATTGTTCTTTATATTACTTCTACATTGGTATAAATTAGAATGAACAATCACTAAATTATATACTGTTTGTATGGAGTCCGGCTTCGTTATAGATATCTATTATTGTGTTTGTTGGCCTAGAAACCCGTCCAAGATTTACTCATTAGGAGTAAATCGTGGATAGTCCCCGGTTTGGGACTGTTCTTGAATACCTAATCTCACTTAGGATGTAAGTGTATAATGTGTATTGGGTTTTCGAGAAAATTTCAATAGCATTTCCCCGTTAGTTCTCTAAGTACATATGTACTTAGAGAACAGCGGGGAAATGCTGCCGAAATTTTCTTGAAAACCCAATACACATTATACACTTACTAGTGAGATTAGGTGTTCAAGGATGGGATAGGTGGTACACATTTATTATATATAAGAATGACATCAAATGTGTTTGTTGGCCTAGAAACCCATCCAAGATTGACTCATTAGGAGTAAATCTTGGATAGTCCCCGGTTTGGGACTGTTCTTGAACACCTAATCTCACTTAGGATGTAAGTGTATAATGTGTATTGGGTTTTTGAGAAAATTTCGGTAGCATTTCCCCGTTTGTTCTCTAAGTACATATGTACTTAGAGAACAGCGGGGAAATGCTGCCGAAATTTTCTTGAAAACCCAATACACATTATACACTTACTAGTGAGATTAGGTGTTCAAGGATGGGATAGGTGGTACACATTTATTATATATAAGAATGACATCAAATGTGTTTGTTGGCCTAGAAACCCATCCAAGATTGACTCATTAGGAGTAAATCTTGGATAGTCCCCGGTTTGGGACTGTTCTTGAACACCTAATCTCACTTAGGATGTAAGTGTATAATGTGTATTGGGTTTTCGAGAAAATTTCGGTAGCATTTCCCCGTTTGTTCTCTAAGTACATATGTACTTAGAGAACAGCGGGGAAATGCTGTCGAAATTTTCTTAAAAACCCAATACACATTATACACTTACTAGTGAGATTAGGTGTTCAAGGATGGGATAGGTGGTACACATTTATTATATATAAGAATGAAATCACATTATACACTTAGGATGTAAGTGTATACCCTAATCTTTTCCTAATATATACTTGTTTCCTAATATATACTTGTTTTCTCTTTGATCATAGAATGGATAGATCATGGATGTCCATTTGTAATCATTGCACCCCAGAGTTTATATCTGGTCTTGATCAGTTTATTAGATTTGCCGAGGAACATAGGAAAAAACCTACAGATAGGTTCTATTGTCCATGTAGGCATTGCGGTAACAACTTGAAAGTCAACACTGGTTAGGAAATCAAAAGTCATGTCATGTGCAACAGGATTGTACAAGGCTATATAGAATGGCAATGGCATGGAGAGATTTCAAAACCGAAACCAGTAGAAGTCGATAGCAGTGCTTGGGTGGAAGAAGAAATTGCCTCCGATGACGTAAATGTGAACGGACCAGTTCCAGCAGACATCGTTGATGCAATGCTGGATAGTTGTAGGGTAGAGCACACCAATCCACCTCCTATCTTTAGAAACATTGTGCATGATGCTGAGATACCGTTATACACAGGCTGTGCTAAGTTTATGAAGCTTAGCGCTGTGTTGAGATTGTATAAGTTGAAAGCTAACAATAGATGGAGTGACAAAAGCTTCACTTCATTGTTGACTTTGTTGAAAGAAATGCTTCCTGAAGGAAACGAGCTTCCAATCTCAACATACCAGGTAAAGAAAATGTTGTGCCCAATGGGAATGGAGGCCAAGAAGATACACGCATGCCCGAATGATTGTGTATTATTTCAAAAGGACTATGTAGATTTGAAAGATTGTCCAAAATGTGGTGTGTCACGGTATAAATTGATGACTTCGGGGGAGTCCAAAACTGGTTCTCCTGCCAAGGTGTTGTGGGATCTACCTATAATATCACAGTTTCAACGCTTGTTTGCAAATCCGAAAGATGTGAAGAATTTGAGGTGGCATGCAGATGTTAAGAAAAATAATGATGGGATCCTACGACATGCGTCTGATTCCCCATAGTGGAAGAAGATTGATCTATTGTACCCCAAATTTGGTGAAGAAGATAGGAATCTAAGACTTGGGCTTTGTACAGATGGGATGAATCCATACGGGACATTGAGCAGCCAACATAGCACTTGGCCAGTCATGCTTGTTATATACAATCTTCCTCCTTGGATGTGTATGAAAAATAAGTACGTTATGTTGTCATTGTTGATATCGGGCCCTAAACAACCCGGAAATGATATCGATGTTTATCTTGAACCTTTGATTGATGACTTAAAGAAACTTTGGGCTGAAGGTGTGATGACCTATGATGCTTCAGCAAGAAAGACATTTCGTTTGCACGCTATGTTGTTTTGCACTATTAATGACTTTCCAGCATATGGGAATTTGTCTGGATATAGTGTCAAAGGAGCTAAAGTGTGTCCTATATGTGAAGAAAACACTGATTCAATAAGACTAAAACATGGCGGCAAGACTGTATATCTTGGTCATCAAAGGTTTCTTTCAAAATTCCATCCGTATCATAGGAAGCACAAAGCATTCAATGGATGGAATGATGAACGGAGTGCACCTAAAGCTATACCAGGGGATGTTGTTTATGAAAGAGTAAAAGACATTGTCAATGAATTTGGTAAGAAATCACAATGTAGTATGTCCACACAGAGTGACAATTCTTCATTCAAGAAGAAGTCAATATTTTGGGATCTTCCTTGTTGGAGTTCTTTGACATTCAGGCATTGTATCGATGTAATGCACGTTGAGAAAAATGTCTGTGATAGCATCATTGGTACTCTATTAAATATACCAGGTAAGACTAAAGATGGGATAAAATCTAGACTGGACCTACGTGAAATGGGAATAAGGTCAGAATTAACACAATTACGTGAAATGGGTAATAAAAGAACATACTTACCTCCCGCTTGTTACACGTTGTCTAGAAATGAGAAGAAAACTTTTTGTGAATGCTTGGTAAATGTTAAGGTGCCACATGGTTACTCATCCAACATCCGTAGATTGGTATCAATGAAAGATCTGAAGTTGATAGGTCTTAAATCTCATGATTGTCACACTCTAATGCAACAAATATTGCCCGTGGCAATTAGATCTATATTGCCGAAGCATGTAAGGTTTGCAATTACCAGACTTTGTTTCTTTTTCAACAGTCTATGCAGCAAAGTTATTGACCCTGATACTCTCGATAATTTCATTTTTGTATCTGTTAACATCTGTTAATTTTGTCACACTCTAAAATTTCATTTTTGTATCTGTTAACATATGTTATTACATTACTAATTACTTATGCAATTTACTGTGTTATATTAACATGTAGGGGTTTAGATGCATTCAAAAAGGCTGGAGGAACGGTCCCAAGGAAAAAGAACCAGCCAATAAATTGGCAGAACGTACAAGTAAGTTCCCGACTCCAATGTATATATTATTGATGTGAATTGTGCTTAGTTGTATTATTTTGTATGTTTCAATTTATAGTGCACTACACAAGACAATGGCTGGGCATGCACATACTATGTGATGCGATTTATGCAGATGATTATCAAACATGCCGCATTGGACATCGATACCATACATGAGGTATTATATATAGTCTCATTAGTTAGTATGAAATATATCAATCTTATTTTTATATTATTACTTATATATATACATCATTCTCTTTGTAGGTGTTTAAAAATGACCACACTATAGGTAAACGTTTAAAAAATATACATGCTCCATATACAATGGAAGCATTAAATGAAATAAGAGAAGAATGGGCAAAAGCCATACAAGCAGTGGCAATTGTAAGATATAATTGGGATGTTGATAGCGATACTGAATGATACTTTGTAAATGAATATTTCTGAATGTTAATACACGTATTTGAATGTTTCTATATGTGTGAATGTGAGAATTGAATTGATGTCTGAATGTATCTACTTGTGTGAAATTTTTTTTGTTAATTTTGTAGGTTTGTGGCCTGTTTGTAGGCTGATATCAATGGATGTCGTAAACCTACAATTCAGAAAACTGAACTGCAGGTTCTCATCCTGCTGACCAGCCACAGCAGGCCTGCAAACTGATATGAAAAAAAAATAGATATAGGCGTCGGTTATTTACAGAAAACCGCCAGCAAAGACCTATAGCGTCGGTTTTTTGAACAAAACTGACGCCTAATGTGGCCACGGCCGTACTGGAAATGGCGTCAGCTGTTAGTGTAAAACTGACGCCTATAATACATATAGCGTCAGTTGTTTAGTTGATCACCGACGCCAAAAGGGTTCACGCCACAGAAAACGGCGTCATCTAGGACACTTTCTACGTCAGTTACCAATTAAACACCGACGCTATATTCCATATAGGCGTCGGTCTTTTAGTAGATAACCGACGCAGAATGTGTCGTAGATGACGCTGTTTTCTGTGGCGCGAACCCTTTTGGCGTCAATTTTCTATAAACAACTGACGCCTATACGTTAAATAGGTGTCGGTTAAAAAACCGACGCCGAAGTGTTGGACCTTTAGCGGCACCCACATAGGCGTCGCTCGAAAACCGATGCCAAAGGGGGTTACACAACCGAAGCTAAAATGCATTTCTGTAGTAGTGACCTACCAAGGTTGAGTAAGGAGGAAGGTTTAGGGAAGCCTATCTAGGTCAGAAAAGAGCTAGGATAGGGAAGGTAAGGCCTGGGGTTGAGAGATTAGGGCTAGAAGAAGGGGAATCAGTCATCTATTCTCTAGTTGAGAGGGAGAATAGTCAGTCGAACCCAACTTAAGTTGTCTTCAGCCCACTAATCGGTCGAGTTCTGAGAGTTGAAAACTCGATTGATTGGTCCATTTCAGAATAGCTCTCAGCCATGGATCGGTCGAGTTTGTCCTCAAGGAAACTCGACCGATGGTCAACCTGACCTAAAACCATCAAACTTAATTTTTAGCCATTTGAATGCTAATTAAATTCATTTTTCAAGTCTATTATGTATATTGAACATACTTAGGCACATATCACTCATCATTGGGTACTATTTAGCGATAAAAATCCGAAATTTGAGAAATGCCCAAAAATAAGTGAAACTAAGCATGACAACAAGAAAATTAGCAATTTTAGGCAAGCAAGATGATTTAAGCATGATCAAGACATATAGAATAAAAGAAACTAGCTAGATAACATGTCAATATCATATAAAGCAATTATGAGTAGTTTAGATCTAATGAAGTTAAATTTTTCTCTAGCTAGAGGTTTGGTGAAAATGTCTGCCAACTGATTTTATGTGTCCACATGCGTGATATAAATATCCTTTTTGGCAATGTGGTCACGAAGAAAATGATGACGAACCTATATATGTTTAGCTCTACTATGAAATATAGGATTATAAGAAAGATTGATTGTACTAGTATTGTCACAATAGATAGGAGAAGCATAAAAAAGTATGTTAAAGTCTTGGAGCATTTGCTTCATCCATAGGACTTGGGTACAACAGCTTCCGACTGGAGTGTACTCAGTCTCGGTAGTTGATAATGCCACGGTGCTCTATTTCTTAGAAAACTAAGACACCAGGCATGGTCCTATAAGGAAGCAAGTTCCACTTGTGCACTTTCTATCAATCAAACAACCCACATAATCAGCATCACTATACGCCACAAGAGTAAAGTCCCTTGACTTAGGGTACCATAGTACAAAGTTTTGAGTTTTGGCTAAGTACCTTGAAATCCTCTTAACAACAATAAGATGTGATTTCCTAGGACTTGATTGAAAGCGAGCACACAAGCTAACACTAAACATTATTTCAGGTCTAGAGAAAGTTAAGTAAAGTAAACTTCCAATCATACCTCTATAGAGCTTCTCATCTACCTTTTCACCTTCTTCATCTTTATCAAGTTTGGCGGTGTTGGACATGGGTGTGTCCATCGGCTTCATGTTCTCCATTCCAAAGCATTTGAGTAGCTCATTGGTGTACTTGCCTTGGTTGATGAAGTTTCCATCTTTGGTTTGCTTGATTTGGAAGCCGAGGAAGAAAGTAAGCTCACCCTTCATGCTCATCTCGAACTCACTCTGCATAAGAGAACTAAACTTCTTGCAAAGATCAATATTAGTTCCACCAAAAATGATATCATAAACATAAATTTGAATGATAAGGAAATGGCTAGAAGTGTGTTTTAGAAATAAAGTAGAATCAACTTTGCCCATCACATAGTTTTCTAACAAAAACTTCTTTAATTTCTCATACCAAGCTCGAGGTGCTTGTTTGAGTCCATAGAGAGATTTTTGTAGCATATAAACTTGGTTAGGTATCTTTTCATTTTTAAAGCCTAGAGGTTGAGCAACAAATATTTCCTCCTCGATTGTACTATTCAAAAATGCAATTTTAACATCCATTTGATATAGCAAGAAATTCGTATAGCTAGCAAAAGCAAGTAGCATTCTAATAGATTCAATTCTAGAAATAGGAGCATAAGTGTCATTAAAATCAACACCTTCCTTCTGATTGTAGCCTTAATCCACTAACCTTGCTTTGTTCCTTACCACCTTGCCATTTTCATCAAGCTTGTTGCGGTAGGCCCATTTAGTGCCAATGATTTTTCTGCCACTTGGTCTTGGCACTAGAGTCCACACTCGATTCTTCTCGAACTTCTCTAGTTCCTCCTACATGGCTAGGATCCACTCGTCATCTCCAAGAGCTTCCTTGATGTTCTTTGGCTCTAGTTGTGAGATGAAGGCATTGTCTGCTTGTTCTTTGTTGTAGGTAGCTCGTGTCTTCACCCTCTCGAATGGATTACCAATGCTTAGCTCTTTGGTATGATTCTTTGTGAAGAAAGGAGTGGGATCCTTCTTCTCTTCATCTTCTACTTCAACCACCTGCTTACCATTGTTATCGATGTTGAGGTTTTTTAAGATTGGAATTAAGTCATCTGCAACATCATTATCAACAACATTCTTTCCAATAGCAGGGTTATATTCAATAAATTTGACATTAATGGACTCTTCAATTTTAGATAGCTCAGTGTTGAAAACTCTATAAGCCCTGGTTGTAGTGCTATAGACTGGAAGAAAGCCTTGTACGATTTCAGATCAAACTTGTCGAGAGAATCCTTTGTATTCAAAATAAAACAAGGACATCAGAAAACATGAACGAAGTTGATGGATGGCTTTCTACCACACCATAACTTATAGGGGGTTTCTTTCAAAGACGGATGTGAAAAAAATTAGTTCTGCACAAAACATGAGGTGCTAATAGCTTCAACCCAAAACTTATTTGGAGTGTCATACTCTAAAAGCATGGTCCTAGACATCTCCTGTAGCGACCTATTTTTTCTCTCTACTACCCATTTTTTTGAGGTGTATAAGGAGAAGAGAAATTGTGCGAGTAACCAGATTTTTCATAAAAGTGCTCAAAAAGATCATTTTCAAACTCTCCCCCATGGTCACTACAGATAGAAACAATCTGGCAAGAAGCTTCATTTTCAACTCATTTACAAAATCTTGAGAAAACATCTAGAGTATTACTTTTAGAGATGAGAAAGAATGTCCAAGTATAGCGAGAGAAATCATCAACAATCACAAGAAAATACTTGGAACCATGAAGTGTTTGATTCTCATAGGTCTGAATAGATCAATATGAAGAAGCTCAAGAGATCTTTTGGTACTAAGGACTCCTTTGGATTTGAAGAAGGACTTGGTTTTATTTCCTTGTGTGCAAGGTTGGCATTCCTTATCCTGTTCAAAATCCAATTTGGGAAGTCCCCTAACCAATTCATTTTTTCTCAACTTATTCATTTGATGCATATTCACATTACCCAATCGACGATGCCAAAGAGATATATAATTTTTATCCACAACTAAGAATCTATCAAGTACGGGCTTCAGAGCATCAATCACAATAACATATAGATTACTATTTCTAGTTCCCTTATATATAACATTGTAAGTGAGGGAAACTAGAAGCAAACATTCTAAAGAAGTAAATAGAATAAGATAACCATTATTACAAAGTTGGCTTACACTTATCATATTTTGATGTAGACCATCAACAAGCAAAACATTTTTAATACAGATCTCGTTGTCTACATCACCCTCACCTATTACCTTACCCTTTTTGTTGTCCCCGAAGGTCATCGATCCTCCTTTCTTCTTTATGAATTTGTTGAAATGGATGATTTCACCTATCATATGCTTTGAGCAGCCACTATCAACAATCTACCTTCTTTTGACCTGCATGAAAGAAGGATGTTGGTGCCCAACTCAAACTTTGGGATTTGGGGTTAGCTTGGGGACCCATTTCATCTTTGGGTTGGTCCCCTTTGGCTTGTAAGGACAATAAGTAGAATAATGATCATCACATTTACAATGATCACATACCATTGGGTTCTTAAGAGACAGAAGTCTCTCCATGGAAGAAAGGAGGTTCCATACTCTTCTTCTTCTTACCCTTACTCTTGTTCTTGTTCTTACCCTTAGGAGCAGTCCCATCATATCCTAAACTACTAGTACCAATTTGTTTGGTAGAGTATTCTTGGATAGCATTAAGGGATTTCTTTCCCGTAATAAACTTTTGCAAAGAAGCTCTCAATTTTTCATTATCATCACTAAGATTAATATCAGTAGATGATAAGCTAGCAAGATCATCTCTAGAATGCAATAGGGTGGCCTCTAAACAAAGGGCTTTAGTATGAAAAGAATCATGTTCTAGAGCAGTGCTAGCTACCTCATTACTTTACAAGATTGGTCTAGAGGATAGATCATTTACTTGAGCAAGCAACTTAGCATTTTCAGATTTAAGCAATTGAATTTATTTTTGATAAGCATAAGTTTCTTGTCTCCTAGCTTCATTAATAAGGTTAAGTTCTACATTTTCAGTTTTAAGAACATCAATCTCATCTTGGCATTTGTGGTTCTCTTCCTTAAGAGTATCCATGGTCTTAAGGTAGACAACATTCTCAACTTCAACTCTATTGTATTGGAGCTCAAGATTAAGAAATTTCCCTTGCAAAGTATCAATACTATCAAGATGTAGCTTTTCAGTTTAATCTAGAATCTCAATCTTAGCATAAAGATCATCTATAATTTTTCCTAACCTTTTCTTTAGCTTTGCATTTAGTAAAAGATGACAGGCTAGCATTAAGCATATCAATAGGAGTTTCTTTGGACAACTCATGCAAATTAACTTCACTTACCCCACTTACCTCACTTACCTCACCTACATCATCACTTGTAGAGGCCATGAGAGCAAGGTGGCATTCTACATATTTAGAGCTAGAAGAAATTAAGGAAGACTCCTCCCAAGATACATCAGTTGCATCCTTGCTTCTTCTTTCTTTCTTCTCCTTTCTCTTGTATTTTCCTTCCTTCTTATACTCCTTGTCCTTCTTGTAGCTACTCTTGTGGTGGCTCTTCTTGGCCTTAGGGTAGTCACTCTTGTAATGGCCTTTTTGGCCACATTCATAACACCTAGGAGTAGATGAAGAAGACTTCCCTTTGAAGTTCTTTCCCTTGGAGTAGTTAGCTTCATGCTCATTTGGGCCTTCATCTTCACTTGAGGAAGGAGTTGGGGACTTGAGTGCAAGTTGTTGTTGCTGAACCATCTCTTCAATTTGAGCTTTGAAGGCAGTGTCCTTGATCTTCTTGGACACCTTCTCTTCTATCTTTTCTTCTTCTTCTTGTTTGTCAAGCCTTGGCTCATGAGCTTGGAGGTTGCCTACCAGCTCCTCAGTTGACAATTCAATAAGCTTGTACACTTCTTTAATGGAGTTCACTTTGGGCTCCCATCTCTTTGGAAGAGATCTCAAGATCTTTGAGTTGATTGTGCCTTTGTCCATCACACTACCAAGAGCTCTCAATCCATTGATGATGACAATAAGCCTTGTGTACATGTCCGCCACTCTTTCATTCTTACCCATCTTGAAGTTCTCAAGGAGACCACCAAGCATGTAGATCTTAGCCTCCTTCACTTGCACTATTCCCTCATCGGTGACACATAGCTTGTTCCAAATCTCATGTGTCGTATCCAATGAGGAGATCCGGTTGAACTCAGATGGAGTGAGGGTTGCATAGATGATGCTCACAACTTTGGCATTGAGCTGAGCTTGCTTCATTTGGGCTTCCGTCCATGTGGAGATTTCCCCCTTTGGATCTTCATACTTTAGGTGCACCACATTCCAAATCTCGTAGCTTACTCCTTGGAGGTAGAAATTTATTCTTCTCTTCCAATAGAGGAAGTTGGTGCTGTCGAAGATTGAAGGTCGCATGGAGAAGCTTCCCTCCAAGTTGAGAGATCCAAGTGCTAAATCACCCATCTTCTCCTACTTGTGGAAGAAGCTTGGAGAAGACCTGCTCTGATACCACTTGTTGGATCAAGGGCTCTAGAGGGGGGATGAATATAGCTTCACAAATCTCACAAAATAGATTAGACCTTCAAATTATATTAAGTGCAAAAGCTTAAGCATACAACCAATTTGAAGTCCTAAATAACAAGCATAGCAATGATGAGAGATAAAGATAGCATACACTTGCACAAAGTGGTTTAGAGTGGTTCCGCACTTCAAAATAGAAGTGAGTTAGTCCACTACATAGAGGTGGTTATTGTCTAGGACTTTGCAATCTTGATGGTCTTATATTCATTCATAGATTACAAGACAAAACCAAATTCATCCAAGGACTTAATACCTCAAGCAAGGATCTTCAACCTACCGAAGGAACTTAGCCACTTCAACTAGGGAGTCTTCGGCCTTCAACAAGGACTTATCCACTCCATATTCAAGTCTTTGGCCTTCCAGGAATTACCTATCCTTCTTGAATGTTCATATTGCCTATCTCCTTCACTCAGAGATCTTAATTACCATGCTTTCTTCAACCTTGAAGAACAACAACTCCTTCTCCTTCACTTGGAGAAGATCTTCAAGCCTTTTTCTCAATCAGGAAAGGGGGTAGGAAGATGGAGGTGAAGAGCTTTACATGGATACAAGGGATAGATCTCTTACAACAGATCCTAACTCAATCATATATATGGATTTGAATTGAAAGTAGAGAGAGAAAGGGGCTCCAAGGGGTGCATCACTCTCAACTAGGGTAGAACCAAGCTATGCAATGAAAGAGCAACCTTGGAATGAACTCTAAGTGGTCCTATTTATAGTTGGGAGTGCCCCTTTGAGTTAGGGAACACTTAGGGCCAAATTATAGCCATTTTTGCACAAGGAAATGAATCTATTTTTGTCCAAACAAGTCACCAACGGTTAGAATCACTTTTTCTGCATTTTCCATACAATACATTCGGTCGAGATTCAATAAAGGTAACCCGACCGATCGGCTAAAAGACAAACTCAATTTTCAAACCATCAGGACAAACTCGACCGACCAATGAAAATAGCATTTGGTCAGTAACCCGATCCGTTGAGTTCTGTGAATGCACAACTCGATCGATGCACTCTCCAGAAAATTGATCCAGTGGATCGGTCGAGATTGTAACTCGACCGATCAACAACCTGTGATCGATTTTCTAAAGTGCTTAAAAAGTGAATAAACTTGGTACTAAGTGTCCCACATAATTTTCTCATCTTAGTTACAAGTCATATCATCAATACAAGTGATTAAAAAATTCTTCTAAGGTCATTTACATGGATTTCCTAATTAGCACACTTGCATTGCTTTTGACTTGAACTTTGACAAACTAGGGATTGTGTAATTTGATCCTTTTCATGTACCTAACACCTAAAATCAATCTTGAATACACATATTAGATACATATGAATGGAATGGTTAAGTCATTATCAAAATATGGACAATGTATAACCTCTAGGTTAACATATGATTCTGAGTCAAGTCTATTGATTGAATGTTTGATTGAGTACCTAAACACTTTAGTAATTAATCTAAACATCATTCATGGATAAACTCCTCGTCTAGGTTAATCTTATGTGTATGATCCTATAGATTCCATTTCACATTGGCAGTGGATGTCCATAACAAACTTATGACATCACAAGCAAAGAGTGGTGCCTAGTCACACATTAGTGCTACCCAAGTGAAGAGGAAAGTTGGAGAACAACTTTAAACCTACAATCTATTATTAGTGTTACAGTGAATGTATAGTTCCTTTGTCGTTGATGTCTAGATTAAACTCGAGGCATGGACTTGTCATCCTATACAAAGATTCAATCCATGTTTCTTAATTCAGAGTAGAATATCTGAGATATATGTAATCTCAATATCATATATTGACTTACATGTGCATGGCCATGCATTTCTCACTCTTACTCCTCAAGTGGCCAGGATATCACATTCCCTTATGTGGGACAAATTCCATATCTATCACTCACAGTCATGCCCCCATGTATCAAAGTCACCCAATCATCACCATTATAACAACCCATGTTTCAAGATTGTGTTTGATGATGTCAAAGTGTACCCAACCACATGTGATGAGTGCAATGATTTCAGGTCTAAGAACTACAGTCATCACCAATACAATAAGAGATGATCCTGACTAACCACGTGTGGCTTCCATGAATCACCCTTATGGTGGGTTTGTCTGATACAATGTTCTCTAACATGTATCTATGTGCTTGGTTTGATAACATAAATCATGACTGATGAGATTTTGTGATCAACCAACACACACTCTAGTCTTTTGTGCTATTGATGTCCATGGTTATTTCCATAATAGCAACTGACTAGGGACATAAAAAGAATGTATACTCTTAACATCTGTATGGTCTCATTATTCATGTCCTTAACCTGAAGACATACATCATTGAGTATTTTCATTCTCTAGAGATCTAACATGTTATACTATTATCTCAAAATAGTTAAAACATATAGACAGAAATTGCCTTTATTATTATCAAATCAAGTATCTCATGCCTCATTGCAATCATCATATGATTGGCTCTCTAGGCATACTATACCAATAGTAGAGGCATCTTACCCATAAAAGGGAGAGATAGACAAAGGGGAGAAAGTCAATTCTAGCACGTTGACAACACGAACGGTCAATTCTAGAAGAATGATAGGAGTTCTGGGTGGTCCACATGGACTATGTAGAGGCGTGGAGGCCATTTCCATAACACTTAAAGGATGATGTCAACCACCATCCATGTTGCTACATCAGGAGGCCACTGTCGACAACAGTCAGGGTGATACTTTAGAAATAAGTACAATGCTACAAGGATTGTTAGTGGACTTACTCCAGGACCAGGTATATGCCTTGAAACCTCTTTCCCATTTCATAGTTGTTGATGTGATTCACTGATTATTGGGAATATTGTCAAAACATCTTTTTGTTTCTTCTTCCATCTCTATCGCCATATTTCCCTATAGTAATTGAGATTAACTTCGCTACTTCTTCATCTTGGGTACTGAATACCGGTTGTAGAACACACACTTGCTTAAATGTGCATGATATGAAAGAAAAGTAGGGCTTTAAAGAAAGGTGAGGTTGAACTACATGTTGCTAATGGATCAAGAGTTGTTTCCAATGGAATTAGAACCTATGTGTTATCTCTACCAAGTGGGGCTTGTAGTAGAGTTAGAGAACTGCTACTATGTACCTACCATTAATGGGAATGGATTCAAATTTCTCATGAAGAATGGTTGATGTTCTATTAGTAAAGATGAGATCTTTGATGGCAGTGCTCCTATGTCCTATGGTCTATACTTGTTAGAACTAGAGACAAGTGTGAATAACATAAATACCAAAAGGTTAAAACTCAATCACTTAATAACTCAAACAAAACATACCTTTTCATTGTCTTCTAGGGTACATAAATTGTAGAGGGGTTACCATTACTTGATTACCTTTACCAATGATTTTAGTAGGTATGTCTATGTTTACTTGATGAAACATAAGTCTGAAACCCTTGAAAAAGTTCAAGGATTTCATGAATGAAGTACAAAACCAAGTCGTTAAAAGTTCTAAGGCACTTCATTCTGATCGAGGTGGAGAATACTTAAGCCAAGAGTTTGAGGACCTTCTACGAGACTATGGTATTATATCACAATGGACTCCAGCTGGAACACCATAACATAATGGTGTATCAAAAGGAATCAAACATTACTAGATATGGTGTGATCAATGATGAGTTTTGTCAATTTATGACTTCCTTTTGGGGATATGGTCTAGAAACTTTAGTGTTATACTTAACTGTGTACCCTCTAAATTGGTTCAAAAGACACCATATGAGATATGGACTAGGAAGCATTCCAATATGTCTTTTATGAAAATTTGGGAATGTGAAGCTTATGTGAGTAAATTTTCCCCCGAAAAGATTGGTCCTAGATTAGATAAATGCTATTTTTTTGGATATCCTAAGAAACCCAAGGGATACTACTTGTATAAACCATCTGAAAACAAAGTGGTTGTTTCCAGGGATGTTGTTTTCATAGAAAAGGAACTTATCTCCACATGAATCACTGGGAGGAAAGTAGAATGTGAATAGGTTCAAGAACAACAAGAAAACATTGAACCTATAGAGGTGCACAAGGAATAAGGAAACTCACTAGATGTTGTGGAATCTCAAGTTCCTCATGTAACTTAAGCACCTCATAGATCTAGTAGGACACGCCTTGAGCCTGAAAGATTTGGTTATCTTGGGACTCAAGAAGGAAGTGAGTTGGTCATAGATGATGAGCCAAAAACCTACCTAGAAGCTATTGGGGGACCATAGTTTGAGAAATGGCTTGAGGCCATGAGATTTGAGATGGAATCCATGTACACCAACAAGGTATGGACCTTTGTAGATTTAACCAAAGGGGTAAAACCCATAGGGTGAAAGTGGGTTTTCAGGAAGATGATCGACATGGATGGTAATGAACAGACCTATAAGGATAGATTGGTTGCAAAGGGTTTCATACAAGGTCAAGGTGTTGACTATGACAAAACCTTTTCACCTGTTTCCATGGTTAAATCCATTAGGATCATGCTTTCCATTGCAGCTTATTATGACTATGATATTTGGCATATGGATGTTACAACTGTTATCGTTAACATAAATCTTCTTGAGAATGTGTACATGACACAACGTGAAGATTTTATAAATCCAAATAATGCAAATAAAGTCTGTAATCTATAAAGACCAATCTATGGATTGAAGAAATAATATCGAAGTTGGAATCTTTGATTTGATGAGGCATTCCAAGAGTTTGGGTTTAGTCAAAATGAAGATAACCTTGTGTATACAAGAAGGTTAGTGGGAGCATAGTTGTATCCCTCATACTTTATGTAGATAGCATACTATTGATGGGAAATGACATCCCTTCTTTGGAAATTGTAAAGAACATGCTGGGAACAAAGGAAGTTGTTTGGATCAAGAAGTCCAATAGTGATCTTGGAGTGGTTCTAAGCATTTGTGATGCAATAGAGTTGTACTATGACAACACTGGAGCTATTGCACAAGACAAATAACCTAGATTGCATTAATGTTCCAAGTACATACTTTCACGATTCCAACTCATACAATAGATTGTACAGTGAGGAGATGTGAATATTTGTAGAGTGCCAACTGAAAGCAATATTTTGACCCATTGACAAAATCACTTTTGTAGCGGAACACTGAGGGTCATGGTAGATTACTTGTGATAAGATTCATGAGTGATTGAATCTAAGTGCAAGTGGGAGTCTTTTGGTATGTATGCCCAGAGAGCCAGTCATGTGATGATTGTAATGAGGCATAATGCAATTAATTTGATAAATAATAAAGGTAATTCCATATATTCAATTTTGTTCAGTTATGAGATAATGATATAACATAATAAATGATAAAGAATGATGTTTCTCAATTACAAATGTCTTTAGGTTGAGGACCTAAACAATGAGATCATATGTATGATAAGAGTGCATACATTCTTGTTATGTCCTTTGTCAAATATTATTGCAGAAGCAAAGTAGACAATAATAATACATATGGCTAGATTGTATGTTGTTTGATGACAAAATCTCATTAGTCATGATACATGATATCAGCCAAATGCATAGGCACTTGTTATGCAATAGCGTATCAGACAAACCCACCTTGAGAGTGATACATGGAACCATTGAATGGTAGTAAGAATTACTCTCAATGTGATAGTGGTGATTGTGGTTCGTAGACCTGAAGTCACTACACTAATCACATGTCATTTGATGAACTTTGACACCATCCAATGTGATATTGAATAAGGGTTTCAACAAAGGTGGTGCTCGAGTATGTTGTGACACATATGAATTGACTATGAGTAGTGTGGATGGGTTTTGTCCCTCCAACATAACTCACACATAACTTGATTTTACTACAATTCTTAAAATCGATGTTAGTATTCAATTAGTATTAGCACACAAATACAACGTTGATGCACTACAAGTATCAAAAGTAGTGCATGTATATACTTTCATGTTGTTTTTATTTGTAGCTTTATTTTTCGGTTTTGTTCACTAGTGTCATATTGTGATGTTTGGTTACACCCTACTCTATGATGAAACTATCGCGTCTCTTAAATGGTTACTTAAAAATTCCTAAAATGCATGCCAAAAAAGGAAGGGTTAAATATTTCCATGGATTAAGATCCTACAATGGATTTAGTTGTTAGAACTATTCTCCTAGAGACATTCCATGTTCTATGTACATGGTATAAATTACAAACTACTTAGAAAAACCTTCGTTCTTTTTTCACTCCTATTTTCACATCCATCTCACTCTCCTCACGTAAGATGTTGAGGACAAAGATGATTTCCATTTTATTGAAAAAAGATGATTGTATAATGCCATCCTATCAACCCTCATCATTGGAAGGAGAGAATATTTGGATATTAAAAGAAATGGTTACTGACTTGGGTAAAGCAACATTTTACTATTGGCATGAAAACAACCAAGCTCAGTGAATCATGTAACAATAATATGATGTTGATTCAAATAATTATAGAGGTTATTAGATAATAATGAGATCTATACTTCGAGAGTTGGGGATTATGCCTTTGCAACAACTCAGGAGTTCCTAAAATAAGTTTGTGTTTAAAATAGGCAGACAACTACAATCGTAACAGTTTACCATAAGCACATACACTGTAACCACATCAATGAGGTATGAAAATGAAATCATATCAAATGTTTAAAAAAAATTAGGATGCATCATTTCATATAGCCATAAATATGTAATGGTTAGAATGAAGGCATCTACACATAATTTCATGTTATACACCCTTCACTTTGGTTATTTAAATTATATTTTCTAGTTTGAGTACATGCACATGACATATTTGAATAATTGGTTCATTGCAGTAGTGGCACTAATATGTTCATCTTTATAAGGTTTTCACTTATACTAATAAAAACCTCCTCATATACCATTAAACTTGGGACATAAAGTAATCAAAATAGGCACATGTGTCGTTGGTACTGACATGTTAGACACTACAAGGTTGGAACTATACTCATCAAATGTGGCACATTAATTACCAAAAATGGCATGTGTAATCATTAAAATCAAGATGTATACTAATCAATACTGGCATTTATACATATAAAAACTAGAACATATACTGATTTTAACCAGAACACATACTCATCAAGTCTAGCACATATACTCATAAAAAGGGCACATATACCGATCGAAAGAGGAACAAATGAACAACAAAATTGGAAAGAAACCTCCTCAAAACATGCATGTATACTCATTGAAACTGACACATACACTCATCAAAACTAATATTTACATGCCATTTTTTTAAATTTGGGATTTCAATTAAAAAAATCCCATGTATACTCATCAAACTTTACACATATACTTATCAAAATTGGAACTACTATAAATATATAATGGCACACATTAATTTTAGAAGTGGATCTAATATCATTGACTTTGTGAATTCTAGAACAAGATGAAATTATAGACACAAAGCACATAGTTACATTTCAAACTAGTTAGATCATTTACATTACAATAATGTCAATACAAACTGAACAAAGATTAGATGTCCTTTTATTGGTAGCTTATACAAAAATAGCCCCACTTTTGAGATTTTTGTGTATAGTCATTTAATTATCCTTATTGAAATTACTCTAGCTAAACTATCTTTCTATCCATATTCATACGCAATCGCAAAACATATTTTGGATTATTCCATTACATGTACTACTAGCCCACACAAATATTCCATTTAATGTTTCATAAATAGCACATACTAGACCCCACATCTAAAGATGCCCCCTATTAATGCACTATTGGAATGTTACATTTCCATGTGCTCAAATTGACCCCTCCAGTGTTGGCGAGATAGGATTTCATGGACTTCACCACCTCCTCATAGTTTGGCTTGTACAATTCCCATTTTTAAGGTTCCCAAGATAGTAAGGTATTCAACAAGACAAACTTCTTCACAAGAATGTCAAAGTAAACCACAAAAAGGTGTTCATGGTGACATACCAGAATGATGTACTTCATGTTTAAATACATGTTTAAGTATACATGGCAATAGACACCTTGATCTAAAGAAGATAAAAGATGATAGGTTAGATTAAAAAAATTCTTTTGTAATCACACCTGTTATAATCAAGATAGGGGTTCTCAATGAAGTAGTCAATTTGGAGCATCCAATCAATAATTTATCATTTAGGAGAATCGTTTAGTGGTTTAGAGTACTCAATGTTGAAAATATCATTTTCTACAAATAAGACTTTGAAGGAGAATGGAAAGACTAACATAAATAAAGAAATACGGGAACAACAAACATGAAAAATTGGAACATGGCATGTAAGGAAGTATAAAAAAACATGTATATGGAAAACTAACACATACATATAAAAATAGCATGTATCGACATTGATACTAGATTGTAAAGAGAATAGTGACACACATGTTCTGGCACATGGAAATAGGAACACATATAATGAAAGCTAGCACACATGAAGATTGAAACCAAAACCTCATAAAATGGAAATTGGTACAATAGTATTGTCGCATGAAAATAGGAACATATATGAAGAAAACAAGAACACAGGAAAATATATGAAGAAAACAAGAACACATCCACATCAATACCAGAACAACATTGAAAGAAAATAGGAACACACTATTTTCAAGTAGGTAAACAATACTCTAGCACACTATTGTTGGAATAATGGCAAAAGATTGTATGAAAATTGATACAAATGAGCAAGTAAAGATGCACATACACTTAAAAGAATCTAAGGCAAATTATCTTCACCATTCCAATATTTTGACCAAGTTGTCTTCAAATCTTGGCATGGACATGTGTGTTGATGATGTCTTCAGTGTTATAGCACCCTTCCATTTACAATTGAATATCTTCCACCTTCAATGTTGTGATGATGTCCTTATATTATACATAGTCACTACAAAATTTAAATAAAATGAAGAATGTTTCATTTAGCCTCTAGTAAAGACATATAAGAGTAATCATGCATGGCCCAAACTATATGATGTTAATGTGATGGATCTAGTTAATGATATACACAACAAGGGGAGGGGTAGTCGATATATGAGAGGGAGAAGTGGGATCATGTCATATATGATGAGGTTTTGATGAACAACCTTCCTCACAATGCATTGAGGGTGTACCTTAGATATCCAACAAGGGGATTCTAAAGAAAACTCATTCGGCCATCATGTTGATGTTTTGAGGCCTCTAAATCTTATTAAGATCCTCCTCCTCATTATTAGAGATGACAAAGTAGATCTTTTACTTTAGGTGCAATATGACCTCTAGAAGGGAACATACCAATGACTTTGATGAGGGGGTTCTAAAGAACACAAGGCAGTGCATGGATTGGTGACACCTCAACATTTTATTAATCTCCTCTTCCTCATCAATAGAGACAATGAAGGTGAGATTTCACTTTCCTTTCCTACTAGCCTCATGAAGGGGACATAATGAATTCCATTTCTTATTTGGATCCTCATCCTCACTTGATATAATAATGTAGAACTTCTCTTTTCATTAGAAATGTTGTGGTTGTTGATGTTGTTATTGGTGAACTTCCTATGGGAGTAAAAGAAAGCTTACTATGGTGGTTGTTTTTAGCTTGTGATTTTCAAAAGAAAAAAAATGGTTCACTAAAGTGTGAAACAAATAAGAATGATCAGTAGAGGATGTAAAAATGGAGAAAGATCATTCTCTATCTTTTAAAATGTAGTGTTAGACGAGTGATGATCATGGCACCATCTAATTATAGAATGGGAAACTACACTGAATGTCCTTTCTAGGCATCCAAATTAATGTCACGACTAGTGTGGTGGTTGCAACACTTAGGGGTGGGGTGAAAAACTAAGTTACCCCCATGTCTACTAAACAACTAGTCTTGTGAGGAAACATGAGGGATTTACCAGGCGAATGAGATGTTGTCTAGAAGGTGCTGACAAAATGGGGTGTCATCACTAAATTTGGGTAGGGAATTTTAGGAGATGTCAAAAATGGGCATTCCCTGGGAGTATGACTAAGGGGTCTTATTACAACCCTCTGATACCTTTGTTGATAATCCTAGGGATTTAAGATAACATTATTGCTTGTTGTGCTGTTATTAGTAATATATTTTCCTTGTACTTTATCTTACCCTTAATTATGTCAAATATCTATATGAATAACTCATAATCATGGCATTAGCATATCACAAGATCTGATATCTTAGTTGACATAGAATTAGCCCATACATGTATGTGGGAGGAGAATCAATGGTACTTGAGGAAATAATTAATAAATAATTTTACTTGAGATTCTTATCAAACTAATATAGTAGGATTGTAGAAAATGCAATTATGAATCCAATGCAAAAAGAATGAAGCAAATCAGAGTTAAAATGAGAGAGTTACAACATTTTTAGTAACATGTAGAGAAACCCGGTGACTACCGAGATGGGACTTTGGCGACCGCCAAGCACCCTACGATCGCTGAAGTGGACCCATCAACCATTGAGAAGTCCCAGTAAGTCCATCGATCACCAATAATTGCCACACATGATAGCCAATCATAAAAAGACCATAACATTTTCTATACATATCCATTTTCAATCAAATAAAGGTTATTAGAATCGTGATTCGAACCTATACAAAACCTGACCATTAGACTAATGAGAAGACAACCTGGAGGGAAATTTCTAAAGCCATTTTGAGGGAAAAATGAAGAATAGTTGCAGATCAACGAAGTAGCCACATATTGTTTGTGGTAAGTAGTCCTAAACCATAAATACCTTCTCCTTTGACTCTATTCTCCATCGAGGATCTTTCACATCTCTAGAGGTTTTGTTCCTCTTTACTTATTCATCTTCTACATCCACCTGACCATTCTAAGTCTATTTTTCTTGCTGATGATTAGTTTAGAATGAGAGCTTGGGGTTCAAAGATTTATTCAAACCCGCGTGAACTAAGATCCAGGATTAGTTGGAGAAAAGGATAAGACCAATAATCTTAGACAATATCAACTAGTGGAAAATAACCTTCTAACCCATATTTGCAGTATACAAAATTTAAATAATGGTTTTCCATGTATTTAAATCTTGCTCTATGATAACTATGTTGAAGTTGATAGATTTGTGTAGTGACTTTTAGTAGTAGAAATTATTTATTAGTCATATTTTAGTGATGTAATATCATGTCGAAAGTTACTATGTGAGTCATTATAAATGACACATGATGAAATGGTGTAAATAGAGACACCAAGGAAGATGGGTCGCTCTAATTAAGAATTAGAGAGTCAAACTGTAGTTTATAAGAACTGTGAAAGTTTCTAGATGATTTTTTTACTTAATATGTGATTCTTCATTGATGAATAAAGGGTAACCATTAGTTACGGTGATGAATATTATTAAATCAATTAAATATAATTAGATGATAGATGATCTTGACACTATAGAATCCTCACAGGATGAGGCCTATGTTTTGAGGAGGAAATGATTTCCTAACTAGAGGTAGTCCAAATCAAGGTAAGATGTATCTTACCAATAGGGTGTGAGGGTCTTGATCGGTAGGGTAGACTCCTTATGAGTTGTGTGGTAGCCAATACAAACTAGGGATATCGGTGGTACCTATGTTAGAAGTTGTAGTGATAACTGGTCAGTAGGTCCACCAATGCAAAATAGGCTAGAGTACTTTGACTCTCCACCTGAGTACCATGGTTTAGAGGAGGAATCCAAATATTCGACCACTCGCATTAGCTACTGAGACCCAGACGTGGTGATGCCAGTTGCAGATGTAGTATTGAGACGATAGACATAGGATCCCAGGCATGCTTCTAACTCTTGTACAGTGAGATCGTATCTTGCTGTGATACTTCCACATGTTGAGGTACACCTCATGTGGGTATAGTGTCATAATTAATGGATTAAAAATCATGTGAATGGATTATATTACTCTTTTATTATACTTAATAGCAATACAACTGTCATGATGATTAATTTATAGATTTAAACTATCCATGCTTTCATACTTTTGCATTTAAGTCCTATCAAATGTAAACATTGTAAATATCTTGGTTACTTGTTGATTTTCTACTCACTGAGCTAGTATCTCATCAACCTACTGAGAAATTTTTTAGGTTAAGGACTAGCTCTTCCTAAGGACACAATAGTGAATTTTCTTCAAGAGTAGAATACAGGTCCCTAATAAGGAGTAGTTAGAATAGATATATGGCTTCTTATCCTTCCTCTAGATCCTAGGAATGAGAGAGTGAGAAAAGGTAGAAGTTTGTGATGAAATGTGCATGATGTATATTAAATGTGAAACTCTTTCTTCTATGTAGTAGTTGAACTTTGTTGTATCCTTAATGTTATGTTTGAATGAGACGTTATCATTTAATAAGTGATGTTATTATATAGCTGAGAAAAAAAAGTTATGACTGATGTTCATTTAGTGATTAAAAATTAATGGATAGTCTAATCTCCTTGGTGGGCCCTAACCCTAGATTAATGGGTTTTGGGTTGCGTCAGGCCTGTTGCATCTTATTTGCATTTTCTAACCCAATGAATGCCTCTCGCCCTCCTCCTTTTCTATAAGATGTGATTGGTCTACCTGGTTAGGGTCAATATATGTTGCAACATTAATACAATCTAACAATCTGTAGCATAATTTTGAGCCATCATTTATTCTTAATAAAACATAGGGTCAAACTTCACACTGATAGGTCAAGATCCACCGATGGGGGAGGTGATTTTAGAGCCACAATGTGTCATTTCAAGAATCCATGTGAACAGGTTGGTCTTCTAGTTGACTTGAACTTTGCCATCATTAGAGGGGAAGGGGTAGGGTGGGGGAAGAAAAGAAATGGTTACTTCAAGGGGGATGTCATGATATGCTAATCTTTGCAATTAAAGTAAATAAAATAACATGCATTGTTTGGAAACAAATTCATACATAGTTCTTGGACATAGAACTACAACTGGGTCATCTTGAAGTCTAAATTTATTAACCTAGGCTTGAAACAATATTACTAAGCATAATGTAAAAGATATCTAAGAGCCTAGACTGACTTAGTAAATGGCACCCCACAAGACAAAACTTGAAAAGCTCCTAGTCTTTGATTGTCCTTTTCACTCTTCACTTTCTTTGAGTCCTGCGGACATCACATCTCGATCCATGCAAAACAAACATCACATTTGTAAGTGGTACTTGGCACTTTATATAAAACAAAGTAAATATAACTTGACATGAAATAAAATCGACATAAACTTGACCATGGATTATCTTAAACATTCTTTGTATCAATTAAACATGATGAATTGGGTAAGTGAATATATGTTGCCTATCTTAATTCTCCATAGGAGCCCATAATTTCTAGGAAGCCCATAATGCTAGGAAAGCCCATAACGACCCGAAGGTCCATGACCGAGGAGCATATAAAATTTTACCAATTCCTTAACTTTGTTCATGACCTTAGATCTTGACTTAATCATTAATGTTATTGATCTTAACCTTGACTATTATAGGATTGCTCCCTCTTAGTGCCATACAGGGATTTCTCCCTTTGAATCATAATATCTTAATAATGTTTCTCCCTCATGATGTCTTAATGGGATATCTACCTTCTTTGAACATGATTAATTAAACATAGATCATAATCATAATTGAGGTTTTATAATATAACATAAGCAATCAGTCAGACAATGATATTTATACATGATGTTATCTTAAAAAATCATTCATGATTTCATGAAACACAATAATGTGCATAACAAAAAAATTATTAATTAAACCAAAATTTACTTGTGCCAAATATACATGACCTGCTTACATTTGATAATGATGATTTCTTTAATGTGTTCTCAATTCCTTTTTCAATAACCTAGTCACCTTAGTTTTACTTGATATCAACACCAACTATGGAAGGCATGCCATTGTGCATCTGGGTAGAGGGGGGCTATAAGGCCACAATAGTGGTGATCCTTCACCAGTGTTGTAGGCATAGGAGGAGGAGACGAATGTATCACAAGTAATGGTGCACTACAAAAATAGAGGGGGCACTATCTTGGAGTAGGAGGTCAACTACATTTTTTATTGTTCCCTTGATATGGCACATCCGTAAAGAAGGGGAGAGTGAGGGTTGGGAAAAGGAGAACAAGAGAAGGGGAAAGCTGGTTATTGTGGCACTCCAATAACACAAGTTGCACTAATCCTTATAACCCCCCCATTGTACATGTTTTAATTTCTTTCCTTCTAACTCAGGATAAAGCATGAGTAGAATTAATACAAGAAAATCCAAATGAGATGTATTTAATTTAAACCATCACCTATATGTCTTCTTTTGTATCTCCAAATATTCTCAACTTTTAAACCACAATTCAAATGTTGTAAATGTAGACCACATCCTAGTCTGAATAGAAGTATTTGCCTACTAGAATCCAACTCAAAATACGATACAATTGTGAAAAAACCTCAAAGTCAAGAGAAATTATTTGGTGTAATTTAATTTAAAGAGGCATTTAAACTCACTTAAAAATAAACTCTAAATTATCAAAATTTGCGAGGCTCATTTTGAGCATTAGTTTCATATTTAAGATCCATACAAATTGTGGATATTTATCTATAGTCGAACCTAACATTAAACACATCCTATTAATTTTAAATAAAAAAATTATTAAATTACCATATTTTTCTTGTTCTAATAGAAAATTAAAACTATCTATTTTCATAATCATTTTCCATTAACTTCATTATGTACACAAAAACTCTAACTTTTGGTTCCTTACCATAGATATTCGAACCAACTATTTAAATTTAGGAAAGGCAATAAAATCATTCAAACGTTTCCTATATATTTTTCAAAAAGGTATATGACTTGGTCAAGTATTATTAAAAAAATTTAATACAATTACTCATTCCCATATACTTTGAATTTGTTTGAAATAATGTTATGACAATGTAACAAAATACAATTTTTAATTGTCCATATTAAATATATCAATTTCATTTCCAATTTACATAATATCTTCTCATTCATAATTATATCTCCTTTTCCATACCACACTTCCTAGTTGTGTTTGGAAGGTGACGGTTCAAAATCCACACTTTTCTATAGTCTCATTTAATATATTGTTCATATAAATTTTATCACGTGGTATTCAATTATTCAAACTTTGCAATGTTAAAATAAAATAATCAAAATATCCTTCCAACTTTCCTTCTACTATTTTAAATATATGGTTTTCATGTTGACTAATTTAGACCAACAATTACCCAATATTTACATTATTTTGGTTTTGTATGCTCAATGTATTAACATTGTGTTTACATTTCTTTGAGCGGACAAACAAATTCAAAATGAAACCAAATTTGTACCACAGATTGATTAGGTAGTCTAGATCCTTCATAGACAATAAAACTTAGATCTTACGTTTCTTTTTCCCCAAATTTCAATATTTTTCATTGATTTGATTTTTATGCACTTAAAAGGTGAAATAATATGAAATGACTCTCCTTGGACATTTAGTTTTGTCCAAAATTGGTATCGTCAGTGGTTATCCACCATTAAATATTTTTTACTTTGGAGAGATCATCTTGGAGGGGAGAGAAAGATTGAATAATGGTGTTTCCTTTTTCTATTAAAAGCATTTAAAAGAATGAAAAACTTTTTGATTAATCTATCCAATATATATTTTCGAATTCCAACTCTTTTATCTTTCTCTTTTGTTTCCTTTAAGCATCTTAAACAAAAAGGCAAAACATCTACTTAGAATTATAAGTTAGTTGCAACACATTACGGTATATGTGTGATATAAAGTGTGTTTTGAGTTTTCTTTTTATTTTCCCCCAGTTTATTATCCATAAGATATACCATTTCATGATCTTTCAAATTAATCCCTTCAACTTTTTTATTTAATAAATCATATTTTAGGTTTTTACATTAATTGTGAAAATTTGGGTGTGACAGTTCTACCCACCTTAAAAATATATTTCATCCTTGAATTTTTATTTAGGTTAGTACCCACCTTAGTGCTCTTCATGTAATGTTAGTTAATGTTTCAAGGAATACTTATGTTCAAGATTTTCTATGAAAAGTGATATGTAGATTATGGCATCTAAATTTCATAAAAGATTTATATGAGCACGGATTAACTATTCCTTTAGTCTTCTTCTCAACTTATACTTAGGGTTTATGAAACCAGACTTATTTTTACACTTAGGGGCATCAACCTTAACCTTGTTATAACTTTTATCATTGGGCGAATATAACTATCTAACCTTAGGCCTTTAGGTATTTCCTACATTTCTTGATATGCATTGATTAGGCACACACCTAGAGATGTGGGATTTTTTCATGATATTCATCACCAACCTACTAGTACATATGTCCCATACCACATGGACTAGCAAGAAGTTGAAATGCATCAAAAAGTCTCATGCTTATGACATCCCTCTTCAACTCTCAATTGGTTGGTCATGACCATTGAGATTGGAGATGCTCTCTCATTATCTAGGGTTAGGTTGATACTTGAGATCTAACTGCTAAATCTCTACCCATATCACATCTTATCACTTCTATGAACGTAGACTATAGTCATTCTAGGGCATGCTATCTTTTCTTGGGAGTCCATTCCTATACCTAACCTCACATTTTCATTCTAGGTTGACTATGAGAATCATTATTTCCTAGTGGCCATTTATCAAATTGCTCTAATACCATAGTGTAACATCCCACTTCAAACACACACACACATACACACACACTCACACACACGCACACACACACACACACACACACATATATATATATATGTATGCATATATATGTATATATATGTATATGCATATATGTATATATATATATATATATATATATATATATATATATATATATATATATATATATATATATATATATAATACACTAAGGGAAACATTTTACTCAAAGGGGATGTGACAATATGCTAATCTTTCCAATTCAAGTAAATGAAACACCATGCATTAATTGGAAACAAATTCATACATAGTTATTGGACATAGAAACTATAATTTGTTCAACTTGAAGTCTAAATATATTAATCTAGGCTTGAAATAGCATGACTAAGCATAATGTAAAAGATATCTAAAATTCTAGATCGACTTGGTAAATGCCACCCACTAGGAAAAACTTGAAAAGCTTCTAGTATTTTGATTGTCCTTTTCATTCATTGCTTAATCCTAGTCTGACAGACATCACGTCCCCAACCATGTAAAACAAACATCACATCAGTAAGCGGTACTTGGCACTTTATATAACACAAAGTAAATATAACTTGACATGAAATAAACTTGGCCATGGATTATCTTAAACATTCTTTGTATCAATGAAACATTATGAATTGGGTAAGTGAATATATGTTGCCTCTCTTAGTGCTCCATAGGAGCCCATAATTGCTAGGAAGTCCATAATTCTCAGAAAGCCCATAGCAACCCAAAAGTCCATGATCAAGGAGCATATAAAAACTTAACAAATTCCTTAACTTTGTTCATGATATTAGATCTTGTCATAATCACTGATGTTACTGATTTTAATCTTGACCATAATGGGATTGCTACCTCTCAGTGCCATAATGGGATTTCTCCCTCAAGATGTCATCATGGGATTTGTCCCTTCTTTGAACATGATTAATTAAACATAAATCATAATCATTGTAACGCCCGGGCCCACGACACAAGGATCTAGTAGAGTTTTAGGAATAATGACTAGCCCCATAAACCACCACTAGCATTAACTGTGTACTTTGTCCTCACTCACGCACAAGCTAGGATCAACTTCCAATCATTCCTTTTAAGATCATCTTTTCTGAGGCCTCAAATCTTGAGGTGTTGCAATCTCTCCCACTTAGATTCTTAATGTCCCCATCAAGGCTGAACTATATGGCCTCATAATTATTTCCCCATCTCAGTGCAGACCCAATGGCCCATGGACACCCAACTCCCGATCACAGAATACCAGTGCAAGGGTGGCTACATCACCATGGATAGCCCTTTCCAACATGTCTGGACTGCATGGCTTAAGACTGGCATATACCACATGCCCATGTGGGCCCCACCTACTGGATGAGATATAGCTCTTATACCATTTTTAATTCCCTGGCCCACTAGCTAAGGCTCTAGTAGAGTTTCAAAATTGACAACTAGCCCCACAGACCACCACTAGCCTTAATTGTGTGCTTTATCCTCATTCACGTGCAAACCATGATCAACTTCTCAACTGGTCACCCATCCTAGTACTACTCCAAGATGAGCACGCTTAACTATGGAGTTCTTTAGTGATGGGATCCCTGAAAAGGAGGTGCACCTTGGTGATATAGGAAGTCCAATCATTCCTTTTAAGATCATCTTCTTAGATGCATCAAATCCTAGGATATTACAATCATAGCTGGGGTTTTGTAATAGAACTTAAACAATCAGTCACAAAATGATATCTATACATGATGTTGTCTTACAAAGAATTCATGATTTCATGAAATACAAGGATGTGCATAACCATAAAATAAACATTCAATAAACCAAAATTTACTTGTGCCAAATATGCATGGACCACTTACCTTTGATACTAAAGATTTCTTTAATGTGTTCTCAATTCCTTTTTTGATAACCTAATCACCTTAGTTTCACTTGATATCAGCACCAAATCTGCAAAGTATATAGTTGTGCATCTGGGTGGGGGGCTATAAGGACACAACAGTGGTGTCCTTCACGAGTGTTGTAGGCATACGAGGAGGAGACGAATGTATGCCAATTGATGGTGCACTACAAAAATAGAGGGTGCGGGTGTCATTTTGGAGGAGTAGGAGGTCAACTACCTTTATTTCTTTATTCCCTTTCCTTAGGACATCCATAAAAGAGGAGGAGAATGATGGCTGGGAAAAGGAGAAAAAGGGGAAGGAAAAGAGGGGTTATGGTGGTAGGCTAAAATCACAAGTCCCACTAACCCTTATAAACTTCCTCTTGTTGTACACATTTTTGTTTCTTGCCTTCCAAGTCAGGATAAATCATGAGTAGAATTATTATAAGAAAATCCAAAGTAGATGTATTTAATTGAAACCATCACCTATATTTCTTCTTATCTATCTCCAAAAATTCTCAACTTTTAAACCACAATTCAAAATATTGTAAATGTAGACCACATCCTAGTCTGACTAGAAGTATCTGCCTACTAAAATCCAACTCAAAACATGTTACAATTGTAAAACAAAAATACCCTCAAAGTCAAGAGAAATTCTATAATGTAATTTAATTTAAAGAGGAATTTAAACTCAATTAAAATTTATCACTAAATTCTAAAAATTTATAATGGTCATTCTGAGCATTTGTTTCATATTTAGGACCCATCCAAGTCATGGATATATATCCATAGTCAAACCAAATATTTATACACATCCTATAGATTTCAAATAAACCATTATTACATTATCATATTTTTCTTATTCCAATAAAAAAATCAAACTATCTATTTTCATAACCATTGTCCATTAACTTCATTACATATAAGAAGCCTCTAACTCCTAATTGTTTACCATAGATATTCAGACCAACTGTGTCAATTTAGGAAAGTCAATAGAATCATTCAAATTAGTATATGACTACATTTAATTTAATGTTTCCTATATATTCTTCAAAAAGGTATATAACTTGGTCAAGTCTTATTTAAAAGTTGTTGAATGCAATTACTCATTCCTATATAATTTGCATTTGTTTAAAATAATTTATGACTATGTAATAAGAAACCATTTTAATTTTCCAAATTAAATGCATCAATTTTATTTCCAACTTACATAACATCTTGTTATCCATAATTATATCTTCTTTTCGATATCATGCTTCCTAGTTGAGTTGGATAGGTGACGGGTCAAAACGAACATTTTTCTATAGTCTCAATTAATATATTACTCTTGTAAATTTGATCATGTTGTATTCAATTATTAATAATTTAGAATGCTAAAAATAAATTAATAAAACTATCCTTCCATCTTTCTTTCTACTATTTTAAATATATGGTTTCCATGTTGACTAATTTTGACCAACAATTAAGCATTGTTTACATTATTTTGGTTTTGCATGTGTTCAATGTATCAACATGGTGTTAACATTTATTTGAATGGTCAAAATAATTTGAAATGAAACCAAATTTGGACCACACATTATAATTAAGTAGTCTAGATCCTTCCTAGACAAAAAAAATTCGGGTTTTACATATCTTTCACCCTAAATTTCAATATTTGTCATTAACTTGATTTTTATGGACTTAAAAGGTGAATTAATATGAAATGATTCTCCTTGGTCATTTAGTTTTGTCCAAAACTGGTATCATCAGTGGTTATCCACCATTATATATTTTTATGACTTTTGGAGAGATCATTTATGGGAGAGAACGAATTACTAATGTGTTTCCCTTTTATGTAAAAATCTATTAAAAGAATGGGAAACTTCTTGTTTAAGTTATCCAACATATATTTTTAAATTACAACCTTTTTATCTTGATCTTTTGTTTCCTTCAAGCATTATAATAGAAAGGGAAAACATTTAGTCAACATTCTAAGTTAATTGCAACACATTATTGCATATGTGTAATAGAAAGTGTATTTTGAGTTTTCTTTTTATTTTACCCACTTTATTATTCCATAAAAATTTCATTTCATAGTCTTTTAAATTAACCCCATCAACTATTTTTATTTAATAAAATCATATTCTAAGTTTTAAATTAGTTTAAAGAATTCGGGGTGTGACGGTTTCAAGGGAGTTGGTACACTCCTCACTAGTGGAAAGAATCCTCAGCATAAATATATCTAGGGGGAACCCACACGAATGATCTTAGTGTGGGATCTTGAATCCTAGGGTGAGGGAAACTAGGGTGGTAGAGGGAGGGTTTGTTATCCAATAATTTTCCCTAAGTACCCTTTCCTAGGGGAGAAAAAGTGTTTGCTACACCTACCAATGGCTACAATTCAATAGGCTTTTGTAGGTATAGAAATCTTAAGATACGATACAATTTCATTTTTTGATGGCATCAAACTTTGTATATGAGTAGGTCAATCTGTTAGATTATGTAAGGGAACAATGTCATCTTATTTTAATTTTTTGTAGAGATCCTTGGATTATTGCAAATATCTTACTTAAACTACAAGGAGAGCGAAGAATGAGTAAAAAACACCTCTATATAAAGAAGATTAACTTGGTTTCACCCACTAGGCTACAACTATATAGATATAGTCCAAGTATCCCAACACACGTTTTTAGGATTTGTGGGTATTAGAAAGATGTCTAACTACTTAGCATATGAAAGTAACTATGCAGGGATGAATGATTAGAAAATATACATATCAAAATCTCTTTGTAAAATTCTTAGCCTATGTAGGCACACTTAAAAAGTGAAACTCATGGGATACTAATATTGAAATTCATATGATACAAAGTCCATTAACTCATAATAATGTACATGAAACAAACTACTGAAATTGAAGCTATAAGTCACCTCGCTACATGTGGTCCTGAACACTACTCTGTATGTCTATGAAAGTGTGTAATCAATCTTTTGTGTGAGGCCAAAAGACTTCAAAGTAACCCCTCTAGTTTCCAAATCAATGGAACCCTTACATGACCATCTTGATTACTACAATAAACTCGCACTTTGCTATATTCATTCATTGGAGGAGATAAAATAATATTCATATTGATACATGTACTAAGAATTAAGATTTCTCTATATTCTCATTGTATAATACTTGTAAAAATTTGAATGTTGGATAATTGGGTTATTGTAATTACCTAGTGATTGAAATGTTTACGTTTTTCAATAACTAGTCACAATGTATGATTTGTTTCAAAGGTTAATTTTTTTTTCTCAAGTACACAATGTCAGTTAGTGTGGTTCATATAACTAAACCCTAGTTAAGTCTAAATTAATTTTTAGGGGAGAATTTGTATTTTCAAAGTAAATTAATATTGAAGTGATAACATAATCATAATGTAAATATCATTGACGTTCAACAAAGAGTGGAATAAGTGTTGGACCTAACTTAGGGTTACATGGCGTTGGATTTTCTATGTAACTGTTGAAGAGTTACTATAAGGAGTTAAATTGAGTATGTATAAATCATAGATTTTAACTAGAATGACTAACCCATAAGTCAACTGACTAAAAATAATGGCAAAGGTATAATAGCATATTGAATTTTCTAGAGGAGAATAGATTAAATAAACAACTTGAGCCAAGTTAGGTGATTTTGATGGACAATGAAGCACCAAGTAACATCCATAAAATCCAATAATTAGTGAAGTGGTTATCTATAATTCCTTAATAAATTTTTCAAAAAACCAAATTCACCTCGGTCATGTATAGAAAGAAATCAACATATTAAACCACTAATTCTTAATCGATATAAAGCAGAAGAAGTAAATAAAATGGTTCTTTGTCTCACTCCTCCTTTTCCTAATGGATGAGTATTTTCATATAATGGTGAATCCAAATTTTGAAAATGTATATGTGTAACAATCTCACTATTTAATAAAACCTTTTCATATCTCCTTTAAAAAACTTCATCACCACTTAGTGACTCTCTCATCTTAAGCCTCACATAGAGGGAACCAATACTAATTGAATAACTATAATTTCACTTGGTAAACCTAATTAAATCAATCAATGTCAACCAACCTCTCAACTTTCTAATAAAAGGAAAGTCACATCATAACAAATTACTATAGGATACAACTTAGGTAATAACAAACATAATTGAGCAACCCTTGGTTAGTTGAAAATCAAATGAGGGGAAGTAACTATAAAGGGACCATATATCCTAATTAGGTTTAGAAAAAAATTTGAGGTCATTTCAACTTGTTTTACCTCTCTGTTATATATGGAAATAAAATACCTCAATTTCTAGCATATTTGATTTATACAAGGAATTAAACTCTAAACCATGCTTTTCCACTCTATCACCTGGCTTATTTTAGCCTTTTCAAATTAGACTATGCCTCTGATGTTGAGGTTTTATCTCCTACTTTCCACAAGTATTAGGTTAATCTAAAGACAAACAACTTCTCTTCCTCACCCAGTTATGTTCCCCTAACACAAGCTACATGACAAAAAAATCTCCTTGTTTCCCTTCTCCCTTATGACCAAATATCACCCCAGTCAAATCCTTTCTCCTTGCTTCTTTTCTAAATTCAAGGTGATTAAACCCCAACATGACAGTCTCTCATCACCTATATCACCCAAACCATCCTAGTCCCCTTTTAATTTCCAAAGGAAAGCATGTTTTATAAGATAAATTGTCTCAACTCGTCAATCACCCACAAGTACATGGGATCAATTGTAGTCACGGTCGAACCACAAGGAGCTAGGCTAGCTAGGAATCTAGGTCAGTTATAATTAAAATGGTTTGTTGGAGTCAACTTAGTTACTAATTTAAATAAAATAAATAAAAATCACACATCACTTGAGAAGGATTAAATTCAGATTATGAGGATCTCGGATATGGGATTTCACCTCAGCATATAACTCAACAATAATTACAAATTCAAAGCAACATTAATTAATCTTATAAGGTAGGTTGATAGATTCTAATTCATCTCCCGATGATATGAGATAGTTCTACCCTTGTATGGCCTTCCCATGCATATACTTGTATTTGAACTACAACCTAAAACCTTCATACAATCCAAGACATTCCCATGTTTAAGGATATGTTGTCAAAATGATTATTCCTTACCCCCAAATATGTCTTTCCATAAATAATAAGGGGTATATAACATGTAAACATGATGGCCAGTCATGCAAACAAGGAAATTAACCCCATAATTCATTTTGAAACAAAATAGTAACTAATATTAGATATAAATTTGACTCTCGTCGAGTGATGACATGGGAGCTACTCTCCCACATACAAGAAATGGAGTTTACTCACTCATGGTGAGACAATACAAGTAGAAATGATGAATCAATGAAAAAAACATGAGAAAAGAGAGAGGAATAACAAATGGATCTGTACAAGTGAAGAATAGATGGAGATCTTCATTCAAAATATGGAGATCCATCTCTAAAAACATCTTCCAACAACAACAACCTTCTCTTTTCATCTTTGGAAAAGAAAGAAGAAGAGAAATGGGGCTAGGAATGGATTCTCTCCTGAGAAACCCTAGTTTTCTCTCCTAGATTGCCTCTCTAGAGCTATGCCTTGTCCTCAGTCTCTAATCACTCTAAATGATGCATGATCTATTTCCTAAGGGATGGCAATTCTTTATATTTTTGAATAATTGACAAAAAATAGGAATTCTACAAAAATTGCTTCAGTTACGGCGTAACAGACATGTGTTATGGCGTATGAGTATTGAATTCTATAAATAGTAGTGATGTAAACAAGCAACACGCCATGCTAGTCGAACTCTGAGCTCCCTTGTTATGGCGTAGGAAGTAACCAACATGCCATAAGGCATTTCTGCTATAGGGTGAGCTCCACCTGAGAGACACTCCTCGTGTGGCACTATCTACACGTCGTAAGGGCATTGATATCTTGCATTTCTTGATTATAGAAACTGGAACATTTTGGAGAATGCCAAGTAAATAGAAAATTGGGCATTTTTCTTCCTTTTAGAGTGAAATATGAATACCTACAATTCAAACCATGAGATGAGTAAGATCAACAAGAAACAAACATCACATCATGAACTTGGATAAAAATATGGAACCATTGCTTGTCCTCAAGCAAAAAGAGTTGGATAAATGGCTAAAAGTAAATAGATGGGCACAAATCAGATCCTATTGAATGTAAATTGATGGATCTCAAAATGGCAATTTTCATCATTTAGATATGTGACAAAACATGAAGTCAATTCTAACTCTCAAGATAAGAGTTTAAGTTCAATTTCATATTCGATTTTCTTTTGAAAGAGTCAACTAGAGGGCAATTAGCAAAAATAAGATGATAGAGCTAAAAATATAATAATTTGCCACAAAGCTTACTGAAATAAAATTCTTATCTTCCTGTAATGAAAATGTTATTCAAGAAAAAATTTCAATTTGATTTAGTGTACGGTACTCGGCTGCTAATATAGGCTTACGTGCGTGTGGAATACCATTTAGGGATTATTTCCCTCTTTTAGACATTATGCCCAACCTTCTTTGGGTTGGTGGAAACATGGGTGACTTAGGCATATTTTGTGGGGTTTGGAATTTTAATTAAAGATCATAATTCTACTTCTTATGTGATTCAGGCTCTGCTTTGGAACCATGTCATCCTATGCTGGCTCACCCTTCATTATTTTGATCATGTAGGAAGATTTTCATTTTACATTTTCAAGTAGAGAGGTGAAAAATGCATTATAGGATTAGCAAGGTCATCTTTTTTTGTTATTGAAGGCTCTAAAGTTGAAATTTTCAAAGCATATAAATGATTACATGGTTTAAGATCATGAGTGGGAGAATTGAAAGTCATGTTTAGTCAAACCCTAAAATATGGAGATGAATATCAAAGAATTTCAAAAGGGGTAATTCATGCCCAAATATTTCATCATATAGCCTTTATCTTCTGAAAGCAATTGATTCAAGAAATCGAGAGAATTGATCAAAAAAATTCACTCAATAATTATGCAAATATGTGAAAGGAAAATGCAAAAATGCAATTTAATAACTAGAAAATGCAAAAATGCAATTTACTAACTAAGTGACATAAGAAAATGACAGAAGCAAATGACATGGAAAAGAAAACTAAAACTAAAACTACCGACCAGTTACACCCCTCAAGCTTGAAATTTGTAGTGTACTCACTGATCATAACAAACCTAGGTAGCGTACAACCGGGTACCTCATGTGCATTAGAGTGGTGGATCAAAACCCTCTTTGAAGGATGGGAACTGCTGTTGTAGCATGTTGGGTTCGATGAAGTTCATTGGATCATTGGGTCCTGTAGTCTGAGGTGGCTAAGGTGGGTAGACATAGTGGCCCTGAGAGATGTGCCAGGAGTCCATCTGGGTCACCATGTTGTGGATGTCCTAGACACTTTGGGATAGATCAACATGTTGTTGTGACAGTTGGCCTATCTGTGTGTCTTGATCATCAAATTTTTGCTGAACATAGATGTACCACTGCCTCATGTCGGTGTACTTCCAGGTGAAGTCAGTCTGAGTGCCAGTAGAAGAGGATGTAGGTGGTAGTGCGTCAAACCTGGAACAGGAGGGCTCGGGTTGTTCACCTTCGGCTGTTGTTTCATTTGGAAAGTATTTCCAATTGTCTCTCTTCTTAAGTGTTGTCAAGGATGGGTTTGACAACTTGATGATTGACTTTTTGTTGTATACTCTCTGATAGTGGTTTTCATCTTTGTCTTTGCATAAAAGTCTTGCAAAAATGAGTGCTTTACAATATACAAAGATATTTCTATCCAGTGGGTCCGTGTTGGTCAAGTTCAATCTCAAAGTTGTAGAAAGTTTGGTGATAATGTTCCCTATCATGAGGTCACCTTTTGGCTATTTTTGTATCTTTCAATAATTTACTGAGGAAATGATATCCTATATTTACTTTGAAGATGTAAATCATGGCCCACATTAAGAATAGTTCTACCTTTCCTACTACTCCTTGTGTTTCCTTCTTCACAAAGATACATGTGCTGAATAGGCGATGTATATAGTACAGGATAGGATTGTGTCCTTTTGAAGCCTGAGCATTTGCGGTATGAAAAGTGGATTACTTGGTAACTTGATTCCAGAATGTGTCGGGTACAAAATCCTCAGGAATAATAGTATTGCTAGTATAATCAAACTCTAACAACTTGCAAAACTATTTGAAAGTTAATTTGAAGGGTTTATTCATTACCCTGAATGTAATCAGTCCAAACAACTTGGATTTATGTTGAGGATCTATTGCAGTGTTAAGAATGGCCAAAAACTCATAAGTAACCCACAATTAAGTGGATTTATGATTGAAACAACAATAGGTCAAGCTGAGAAAATTCATATATTCTTTAGCATCATTGAGAATCCCAAGATCAAGCATAATGTCTTCATCAGAAAACCTGGTTGGGACAACCCAACGAGAGGAAAGGTGACGGAAGATGACATCCTCCTTAGCATTCAGCATAAATTGCATTGTCGAGACGTAAGATGCACTTGAAGGGCTGAGTTCACTTGACGACTGGGGTTTTGGTTCGTGACATCTTGATTGTTGTAGGAAGGGGGGCATGTTGTAATGGTAGGTGACACAACGTATGATGTGGCCCATCTTCACAGCTACAAGTCACATCTAACAAGATGTATCAGGAGTCGTTATGCTGTGTGAAAGTTGAATAACCATCTGGGTAGTAGCAGGTGGCGTGCTGCTATGTGGATGTGTGGCTAGATTGTTCAATTCCTTGATTCAAGGCGGCACCCTACTTCTGTAGATGATGGCGGTGGGGTGAAAGTGGGAGCGACATCCTACTATGGTAGAACGGTGGTGGATTTCCATCCATCCTTGCTGGAGATGGTAGAAGGAAGGTGGCGGACAGATAGGGGAACTTGCTTTGAGAAGATCTAGAGAAAGACAATGATGGGGGAGTTGATGGTGGAGTCATTCAGACACGACCATGGTGTGTGGAGTTTGGCCCACAACCTAGCGGTGGGGTGACAGTTACCGCATAGTGGCGAGGTTTCTAGGTTGAAGGTGGTCGTAGGGTTGATATAGGGAAGCAAAGAAATGAGGAATGAGCTAGCAGCTAAGGTTTGATTAGTTAAAGCTGGGTGCAACACGGCGTAACACACAGTTAACACATTGTAATGTCTGGGTGATGGCATATCTGAGCTTGAGTCCCACATTCCGTAATGTGCATCTAACATGCCGTAATAGTGGTTAGTTGTAGAATTTCCAAAACTTTGCTAAATAGTACATAGTGTAACAAAAGTTACACACATTGTAACGGGGGTTTCCTATAGAATCAACCATATGCCTCCTACAATTCACACTGCATAGTGATTATGTTACACGTTGTAACAAATCTTTCATGGATAAACCTAATTTCTAATATAAATGCATGCATGTTGTGTGAAGTGTTTACCATGCCGTATAACTGGATGTTCTATATCAAGAAGTTTTCTCATCATTTGACATGCCATAGTGGTGTCGCACACAACATAACGGTGGATTGCTGGAAGATTTTATGATCATGAGGAATTATCTACACGCCGTGTGAAGTGTCCTAAATGTCATGTGAATGCACGATTTTGCACAGCTAGTCCCTTAAGGCCTTTTCAATAGAATGGATCATCACCAGCAAGGGATACAAGTGATTACTTAATGTTTACACACAAATTCAATATAGTAGCATCATGAGGTTTATTCAAGACAAATTACTAACTAAATGGCATAAATGAAATAAAACAAGGAAACTATCTAATTGTGGGGACGTCTCCCATAAATACCTTCTATTTATAGTCCGGAAGTAGACTTCATTATTTTTCATCATAAATCAGCAAGGTAGCATGAGGCTCCTGGATCTATCTTTCCTCCATCAGAGTATAGCTTGCAATGTTGGACATTAACCTTAAATGTGAATTGCTTTCCTTGTATCTCTACCATCACATAGGGATAAACCTTCAAGACTAGGAAAGGTCCAGATCATTTGGACTTAAGTTTCCCTAGGAATAACTTCAATTGTGAATTGAACAATAGTACTTGATTTTTCCCACAAAGTCTCTTTTTCTGATCGTTTTTTCATGCCATGCATTTGTCCGCTCCTTATATATTTTTGCATTTTCATAAACATCAAGTCTGAGTTCTTCCAACTCTTGAAGTTGTAGCAGCCTCTTCTCACCAGCCTTCTTCATATCAAAATTTAGGAACTTGATGGCGCATAGTGCCTTGTGTTCAAGCTCCAAGGGGAGATGACAAGATTTTCCATAAATGAGTTTGAATAGTGTGATACCTATGGCCATCTTATATACAGTGCAGAACACCCACAAGGTGTCATCTAGTTTGAGTGCCCAATCTTTCCTTGAACTTGAAACGGTCTTCTCAAGGTTGTTCTTCAGCTGTCTATTGGACACTTCAACTTGTCTGGTTGTTTGAGGATGATATGGAGTTGAGACCTTATGGATTACTCCATATTTGGCAAGGAGGTTATTGAACTGCTTCTCACTGAAGTGTGTCCCATCATCTGAGATAATGGCTTTGGGTACTCCAAAGTGTGGGAAAATAATTTTTTGGAACAACCTTAGCACTGACGTAGCATTAGGAGCTTGAGTAGGAATGGTCTCCACCCATTTTGACACATAATCACAGGCTACCAGTATGTATCTATAACTGTAAGAGGATGGAAAGGGACCCATGTAGTCAACACCCCCACACATCAAACACCTCAATCTCTAGAATAGAGTTGAGGAGAATTTCATCTTGTTTGGAAATCTCTCTTGTTCTTTGGCATTGGTCACATTTCTTGACATATGCATGTACATCCTGAAACAATGTTGGCCAATAAAATCCAGCTTGTAGGACTTTGGTGGCAGTTTTCTTGCCTCCAAAGTGACCTTCGTATGAAGAAGAGTGACAACTATAAATGATACTTAGAATCTCCTCTACTATTATGTATCAGTGAATCATTCCATCTGTCCCATGTTTAAACAACATAGGGTCGTCCCAGTAGTAGAATTTGACATCATGTAGAAATTTCTTCTTTTACTGGTAGGTAAGATCTAGTGGAAGGTGTCCTATAGAAAGAAAATTCACTATGTCAGCAAATCAGGGTGCTTGCATTGCATCCATAGCATAGAGTCGCTCTATGGGAAAGTAGTCATCAATTGGCATTGTATACTTTGCATATGTGGTCACTCTAGATAGGTATCATTGACATTATTCTCAGTCCCTTTCTTGTCTTTTATCTCAAGGTTGACCTCTTCAAGCAACAATATCCAATGGATTAAATGCAGTTTGGCATCCTTCTCATTCAGCAGGTACTTGATGGTTGCATGGTCGGTGTAGACTACAACTTTAGAGCCCACTAGATATTGACGAAATTTTTTGAAGGCATACACTATGGCTAGCATCTCCTTCTCAGTCGTGGCATAATTGATATGGGCCTCATCAAGTGTTTTGATGGCATAATGGATGGCATGCAACATATCATCCTTCCTTTGACCAAGGGTTGTGCCAATGGCGTAGTCACTCGCATCGCACATCAACTCAAATGGTGCATCCCAATCTAGTGGTTGCATAATAGGTGATGAAATGAGTGCATCCTTGAGATTTTTGAAAGCGGTGTGGCATTCTTCATCAAAAATAAACTCAACATCACTGGTGAGGAATGAACATAGATGTTTGGCTATCTGTAGAAAAATCTTTGATGAAACGTCTATAAAAACTTGCATGTCTAAGAAAACTTCTAACATTGTTGACATTAAATGGAGTGGGCATATTCTCAATTTCTTCCACCTTTGTCCTATCAACTTCAATACCCTTGTTAAATATCACATGACCTAGTACCACCCTAGATTGTACCATAAAATGGCACTTCTCCCAGTTTAGTACTAGGTTAACCTTTTTACAACGCTCAAGGATTTTGGATAAATTAGATAGGAAATCATCGAAAGAATTTATGTAGATGCTAAAATCATCCATGAAAATTTCCATTGTTCGTTTGATAAAATCTAAGAAAATAGCCATCATACAACACTGAAATGTAGCAGGAGCGTTGCAAATACCGAAAGGCATGCACCTATGGGCATAGGTGCCATAAGTGCATGTAAATGTCATCTTTTCTTGATCTGGAGAATAAATAGGTATTTAGAAAAACCTCAAATAAATGTCAAGATAGAAAAAATAAGAATGACTGGCCAATATCTCAAACATTAAATCAATCAATGACAATGGAAAGTGATCCTTGTGGGTGGCTTTGTTTAATCTCCTATAGTCTATACACATGTGCCATCCTGTGGCAACATGAGTATGAATCAGTACATCATTGTTTCCTCTCATGACAGTTGCACCCCCCTTTTTGGGTACTTCGTGAATAGCACTCACCCAGGGGCTGTCACTAATAGGATAAATGATCCCTGCATCTCTTAGTTTAAAAATCTCTTTCTTAACAACCTCAAGCAGATTTTGATTTAAGTGTCTAGGAGGTTCAATACAAGGTTTGGCATCGTCCTCTAGATTTATTCTATGCATGGAAATAGAGGGGTTTATGCCTGTCAAATCATCGATTGAATAACCAATGACTTTCTTATATAACCACAATTCATTTAGCAACTTTAATTCTTGATCATCAGTCAAATAAGCATTTATTATTATAGGAGAAGTAGAATTCAGGTCAAGAAAATCATACCTTAGTCCCAGTGGAAGGGGTTTGAGATCTACCTTGTTCTCCTTTGATGGCTTGCTAGAGCTATACTTCAATGGTGAAATCGCTTCATGAGATAGAAGTGGTGTGGAATTGGGAATAACATCCACATATTCTATGGCCTTAGCAGTGTCCAACTCAGTTTTATCACAATAGCCAACAAGGATCTTAGAAAAAACTTCATCTTCCTCTAGGAATCTATCAATATAATCTACTAGGCAGATTCTCTCCATTTGGCTTGGGGATTTCATTACATCCAGAATAGAGAACTCTGTTATCTCTCCACTTACTATAAGAGTGATCTTACCTTCCCGTACATAGACTATACAATCAGAAGTCTGAAGGAAGGGTCTTCTAAAGAGAATAGGACTAGATGGAACCTCATTCATATCAATTACAAAAAAATCACAAGGAATGAAAAACTTGCCCACTTGGATCGACACATCTTCAACAATACCTCTAGGATACTTGATGGTGTGATCAGCTAGTTGAATGGCCATCTTGATTGGCTTTGATTCTCCAATATCATGCTGCTCCCACAATGTATACCGAATAAGGCTTATGCTGGCTCCAAGATCAACCAAACCTTTGTCAAATGTTGTATCACCAATCTAGCATGGCAACATGAAAGCACCTTGATCATAAGTTTCTCCAGTAATCTATTTTGAATGATGGAACTCATCCTTTCAGATAACATGACTATTTCTATGTGATCGGTCCTCCTCCTTTTGGTTAGAAGGTCTTTAAGGAATTTTGCGTAGGTGGGCATTTCGACAATTACTTCAGTCAAGGGAAGGTTGACATACAATTTGTTCAGTATGTCCATGAACTTGTATAACTTGGTGTCATCCTTCTTATTTGCTAGTATTTGTGGAAAAGGAATGGTTGGCTTGTAGGATGGTTGTTCTTCATTTGACTCTTTCTTCCTTCATTTTTCCTCACCTTCATCTTCTTTCTCATCATCAGCTTTCTTTTCTTCTTCTAGAAATGGCCTCTTTATGATATTCTCACTCATCAAAGAAATAGACTTGCATTCATGTGGGTTCGTCTCCGATTGGTTAGGTAGTGAGATAGAAGAGGTTTTTTATCTAGCTAAAGCCTGTTGAGCAATCTGATTCTCTAGCATCTTTGTATGGGTGGCAATCCCATCAACCTTAGAGGAGAGTTGGATGATGGCATCTTTTAGGATATTTCTGTGTACTTAAAACTCATCATTTTCTTGGATCTACATAGTCATGAATGTCTCTAAAAGACTTTCCAAACTAGACTTTTGTTGGGGCTGACTCATTTGTTGAGGCTGATTGAAATTCCTATTGTTATTGTTGTTGTATCTCAGCGGTTGTTGACTATTGTTGTTCATGGACTGGCGGTTGTTGTTCATGGGTAGTTGTTGACCTTGAGCTTGACTTTGGTGTTGTTGATTCTAAGGGTTTTTGTTCTTGTAGGAGAAATTTGGATGGTTTCTCCATCCTGGATTGTAAGTTTCTGAGAAAGGATTGTAGGCTTGTCTATTGTTGAAAATGCCTACTGCATTCACCTGTTCTGGCATCTCTGTGGTGCTCATTTGTGGTGCAAAACAAAAAGAAGAATTGTTACTAAGAACTCTACATGCTTCACACACTTTCTCGGCTACTTGAACAGGATGAGTGGTCAACTTCTCAAACTTTTGACTCAAATCATCAAGCTTGGCTACAATTAGATCTACTGTATCTACATTGTGCTTTCCATTAGATTTCTTAGTTGAATAGCTTGATGAGAAGGGTTGGATGGTTCTTTCAGTGATCCACTGACAATGATTGAGTGCCATATCCTCTATCGTTGCATGTGCCTCACTGTAGGATTTGTTCATAAGTGCTCCATTTGTAGTAGCATCTACAGTCATATGGGTGTTATAGAATAACCCGTTGTATAGGGTTTGCAACAACAACCAATTGGTCAATCTATGGTGAGGACAGATGTGTTTGTATCATAGAGTGTTTCTCCTTCATGTTGCTTAAAGTTGGTGAGTGGGCTCCTCAGTTGAGCCATCTTGCTAGGAGGGAAATACTTGGTAAGAAAAGCATTCAACAATTCATCCCAAGTTTTGATTGATTGCTTAGGCAATGAGGAGAGCCACACCTTGGCTTGGTCTCGCAGGGTGAAAGGAAATAGGAGTAGATGTACTCCTTTAGTGGGGACTCCATTGATCTTGAAGGTGTTCATATACTGCAAAAAATCAACTATGTGAAGATTTGGATCTTTCATAGCAGTTCCTCAAAAATGGTTCTGCTGGATCATCTGCATGATGGTAGGGCTGATAGAAAAATTGTTGGCTGGATGATCGATTTCTCCACAAATGTTGATGGCAGCTGGCACAAAAAAATCCTTGAGCGGGCGGTTCTCCTCCATATATGATTCTTGAGAGTGATCGGGAGAAAGTGGTGATGAAGGTTAAATGGGGTGATGGTGGTGGTGATCCCCCAAGATCAAAGAATTATCACCCTTCTTTGCTCTCCTTCGGCTGCAAAAGGTCTGCTCAATTTTTGGGTCTAGGAAAATGGATGTCTCAAGACCCCTCTTAGAATGACACATGCAACCTAAAAAGAACAACATTAAGTGAGAAAACCAAAAACAAAGAGATATCACAAGTATGTATTGTGGAAAATGATGACCTAGTCTTGAATACTAATTATTAGTTTTACTCTAACCAAAATAGCATATCTCCCCAACAACGGTGTGAAAAACTTGTTGATTGCCAAAGGCAAGCGAGTTTTATAAGATTAATTGTCTCAACTCATCAACCACCCACAAGTATATGGGATCAATTGTAGTCAAGGTTGAACCACATGGATCTAGGTGCACAAACTTTAACTTTCAACAATCTATAGGTCAGTTACAATTAAAATGGTTGGTTGGAGTCAACTTAGTTACGAATTTCAATAAAAGAAATAAAAATCACACGTCACTTGAGAAGGATTAAATTTAGATTATGATGATCTTAGATGTGGGATTTCACCTCAAAATCATAACTCAACAATAATTAATCTTTTAAGGAGGGCTGATAGCATCTAATTCATCTCCAGATGATATGAGATAGTTATATCCTCGTATACCATTCTTGTGCATATACTCGAATTCAAACTAGAAGCTAAAACCTTTAGCCAATCCAAGCCATCCCCATGGTCAAGGATATGTTGTCAAAATGATTATTCCTTACCCCTTAATATGTCTTTCCAGAAATAATAATAGGCATATAACATGTAAACATGATGGCCAACCATGCAAACAAGGAAATAAACACCATAAATCATTTTGAAACAGAATATTAGATGATATTAGATATGAAAATTGAGTCTCATCAAGTTATTACGTGGGAGCTACTCTCCCACATCCAAGAAATGGAGTTTACTCACTTATGGTGAGACAATACAAGCACCAATGATGAATCAATAAAATAAACATGAGAAAAGAGAGAGGAATAACAAATGCATCTGTAGGAGTGAAGAACATATGGATATCTTCATCCAAAAGATGGAGATCCGTCTCTAAAAATGTCCTCTAACAACAACAATCTTCTCTTTTCAGCTTTGGGAAAGAAAGAAGAAGAGAAATGGAGCTAGGAATGGATTCTCTCCCGAGAAACCCTAGATTTCTCCCCTAGATCGCCTCTCCAGATCTCTGGCCCCGTTTTGAGTCTCTAACCTCTCCAAATGATGCATGATCCATTTCCTAAGGGACGAAAATTCTTTATTTTTTTTTTGGGGTTAAGGACTGGTCTTGTATTCAACTAATCACCAGAATCATAAAAAACCAGCAGAGAGATGGAAGGAGGTACCATTTCTCCAGTCTGTCCATAGTCATTGTCAACATCCAGAGCCCATTTGGCCATGGCGTGAGCAACTTTATTACAGCTCCTAGGAGCAAAAACAAAAGAAATAGAAACAAAAGACAGAGATAAGTTACGTATATCATCAAAGAGTAGACCCAAATGGTCCAGGCACTGCGTCGATCCTATGAGTTCGAGATGTAGAACTTGAGAATCCATCTCGCAGATCAGGTCCGTGCACCCCTTTTCAGCAGCTCGCCGCAAACAGAAGAGGAGAGCAAGGGCCTCTCCCATTTCCACCACCATTGTTGCTTCCCGCCGCGACCTGAAGGCTTCGAAAACCCTCCCTGAGTGGTCTCGCAACACACCTCCAAGCCCGATCATGCCGGTAGAGCCCATCACGACATCAGTATTCAACTTCAGGCTACTCCATGGCGGTCTCCTCCAGCGCTGGGTCTGCGGCTGCACACTCATTGCGTTGCCGGAAATGGCCACTGCCATAGTCGCCTTGTACTCGGCAATGATGCCCGTGTATCTGCTGATGATGGTCCGTTTATCCAGACTTTAATTGATAAAAAATATGAATTCTACAAAAAATGCTTATGTTATGGCATAACTAACATGTGTTATGACGTGTAAGTATCAAATTCTGGAAACAATAGTGGTGCACACAAGCAACATGTCGTGTGAGATGCATAACATAGCGTAACATGTGTTTTCTACTGAACTCTGAGCTCCCTCGTTACGGCGTAGGAAGTAACCAACATGCCATAAGGTGTGTCTGTTGTAGGGTGACCTCCGCCTGAGAGTCACACGTCATGTGCACTATCTACATGCTATAAGGGCATTGATTTATTGAATTTCTTGATTATAGAAAGTGGGACATTTTGGATAATGCCAAGTAAATGGAAAATTGGGAATTTTTCTTCCTTTTAGAGTGAAATATCAAGTACCTACAATTCAAACCATGAGATGAGTAAGATCAACAAAAAGCAAACATCATAGCATGAATTTGGATAGAAATATTGTTTAATTGAGTGAAAAGTGTGGTTGAAGTGGTATGATATTATGATATGATTTGTGCACATCGACCCCTATCTACACATTCACAACCTCCTTTGTTAAACTCAACTACAACAAGCCCTACACTGTAGTTAGAATTCCTTAAATTTATCTTTGAGCTCCATCCACAACAACTAATATCTAGAACGTCATAATTCCCCTCATTCATACACCTCTAAACTACACCTACCTTTTTCTACAACTACAGATTCAACTATCATCTATAACCCTTTCACCTACAATTACCAAAATATCTATTAAATGCTTCATGACTCCATCTTGAAGCTCCCTACAATCCCAGTTGGCACCTTAAAAGTGGTCATACTCATTTACCCCTTTTTCAGCTTGGTTATTTTGTGATATTGACCTGCCAGAAATCCCATCACTCCCCTCCATAATTGCATGTTTTTATTTACATAGTGGTTCTTTGGAACCTCACAAATTATACTTAATCATCATTAACACCTCATTTTAATTTGGACATATTTTCATTATCCACCTCCATCTCCTACAATCTTGGGACACCCATCCAATGCTCCCAACCACCTTTTGACCCATGTCATAGGTTTTTGAGACTAAGTGAGAGGAACTCATTTATGAAGTTTTTTAGAAGTGTTTTCCCCTAAGTCTCAAGTTTCATCAAACATTTTAGACAACTAAACTATTACTTTTCATCAATCTATAAACAACTTTTGATTAATTGATTTTTGTTTCTTACCCCTAGTCTTATTTATTATCATAACACTCATAAAAGGTATCATAGTTTTTCTTGGTGTATTTATCTTTTGGCAACATACCAAGTTTTGCACTAGCACCTGACTATGTGGCTGACTCTTGAAGGAAACCTCATCATGGCATACCTATGCGTAGATAAGATGGTCGATCACTGTTTTATTCATAAATTATTTTTATTGAATCGTTATTTTTTTGCTTTCTAAAAATCATAACTAATTCATCTTTTATAAAGAAACACATAAATTCTCTATAGAAAAATAAAAATCTATAGAACAAAACTGATGACTGACTATGGTCACATGGTTCAAATGGATGTCGTAAACCATAAAACATAGATGAAGTGTTGCCTTGTTCATATATGTTATATATTTAAACATGATGGATACAACATTCTTTAATGGATTGCTGTTATTTCTTCTTGCATCTAGGAAGTGGACATGCAAAATGAAAAATAAGTATAGGAAAGGGAATTTTTTCTATTGTATGCATATAAATCAACATCTACCATCTTTATATATTTAGTTCCATGTGATAATGGTAATAGTTATTTAAAATGAAATATGTGTTATACAATGTTACCAGTTTAAAGTAATATTACATGTTGCATAGATAGTGAACTTAGGTTTTGAAGTCATTGATTAAAGATACATACTAAGTAAATTTTTTATATTTGTTCCTCCCAAGATTTATTTTCCTTTCTTTGCATATGAGCTATTGAGAGCAACAAGCTCTTTGGTGCATTTAGCCTTCGTACCTCAAGAGCTCTTGGGAAACCTTATGCATTAAGGACATTGTTATTAACCTTGAAAACGAGTAAGTAAATGGGAGAGTTAGTTTAAGTTAAAAATAAAGAAAATGATGAGTTAAAACATGCTTACATTGCAAGCCCTTTCCAAAGTATATAGTTTCTTCAAATTTATGTAAAATATAAATTCCATCAACTAATTAGTTTGTAATTTTCTTATGATGATCGTGGATGATATATCCATAGGTGGTTAGTATCAGGTGGAATAATGATTTCACTAAGGAGAAAAAGGACTCAATCAAGGACAAGAAATGTCGTGGTAGGGTTTCATTATCCTTGAAGAAATTTCATTAATGTTATAGGCATAGTGTGATAATATTAGGTTGTGCAAAATGTTAGTTGTTTTGCATTAGGTTTTTCTTTAAAGTCAAATATTTGAGAATGAGAAACATTAAAATGTTTGTGATAACCATAAATTTAGTGAGTCGAAAATTCTTCCACTCATGTGGTTACTATGAAATGATTTTGGATTGTAACAATTCGGTATCAAACAAAATAACATACTTGGACACTAGGCACTCTCATGATTTTCATTGAGTTACTTATTCCACTAGGTATAAGATTCACTAGTTCTATATTTAGATTGAAAAAAAGCAACAAAAGATGTTAGGATGCATATTCCTATTATATGAACATTTATGTCAAATTGAGGTGAAAAGAGTATCAAAACATGGAAAGGTGATACCCTAAGGTAGTAGAATTATAGAAATTTGAGGAAGAAATTTTTAGAATGTGGATATAATTTAACATAATGAAAAATCCAAAAATTAGTAAATTAATTAAACATACATACGAAATAAAATTTCAAAAAATTCCATCCTTAGAAAAAATGCAATTATACGCAAATATTAACCTCTTATCCTTAAATGATCATTACCAAAGTAAAAAAGTAAACTAAAATGATTTTTCTCTCATGTTCCCCTCAGTGGAAGATAAGTAGTGTAATATAATGAAAAAATCAAAATTTCTATTTTTTGTTTAATAAATTCATAACTTAATAACACAATTTCTTCTCTATAGTAAGGGGATGTCGCATTATGATACTTATTGCAAATAAATAAATAAATCACTATACATTATCTTGAAAAAAGTTATATATTATTTCCTTGAATATGAAAACTACAACTAACTTCTTTATCAAAACTAAGATCTAACATCTATTGTAAAACATTCAAAACACAAAAGAAGATATTTTGAATATTGGGATCATATAAGGTAGATGGAACCCCACTCGATTGCACTTGAAGGCCTTCTAATCCTTTTCTTTCTCTTATTTAGTCCTTATTTTCTCCAATATCTGGGGACATCGCATCCCCAGCCATGCAGATGGAAAAACAATCACATTAGTAAATGATACTGATACTTTATAGCATAAGCAAAATAATTCTACTTGACATGAAGGAAAATTTACTTGAATATTACCTTAAGCATTCTTGAAATATATTCTTAACATAAATAAGAATCAAATAATGATTTTCCCACTTATAAGCACATAATACTAGGAAATTCCATGATTGCTAGGAAAGCCCATGATTCTCTATAAAACCCATAATGACCCCTTGAGGTCTAAGACTATGAGAGCATATAAAATTTAATCAAATACTTATAAAATGATTTTTTGTGTGTGAACATTAGCATAATCTTGAACTTGAATCCTTAACATGATTGTATTTATCCTCTTAAAAACTTGGAACTTTAAATTCATTAGTCTTTGATCATAATAAATAATCTTACTAATCATGGTTACCATAAGACATGGAAATCATCAATCAATTTATATAATGAACATGATTTAGAACATTAAACTTTAAATCACAATTTCTACTTTATACATAACATCCAATCAACCATGAATAATTGTAGAAAACAACATGACACGTTAATTTGGAGAAAACTAGATCATGATTTAGTTTTTCTAATCTTGAGTCAATCTTAAGTTCCTAAGATTAATATTATTTTCATTAATTATTTCCTCAAATAGAATCCTAAACTCTATTCTTAGGTAATTAAGGACACATGGTCTAACATTATCAAATTAGACTTTAAAAACTAAAAAACCAGATTCCTAATTGAAAAGCCTTTGAAAATCATGTTTTCCCATATTTTTTTACAACCTACTGATTAACTCTAAATTTCTAAATAATTAACAAACCTAAAAGCTCAATAAAAAAACATTACATTGAAATTATCCATATTGGCTCCTTTGACCAGTTGGCCCAGTCATAGACTACCTTTTGGTCCAGGCCTACACAAAACACACATGTGGATAATATCACAATACATTTTGAAAGGTTATCCTTGACCACAAACTGCATGGTAAGAATACAGTGTGGGCGAGGGAAAAACTGGGAAGCACCATCTGGCATCTTCTTCTTAAACTCACAATGCGAACAACACAATACCATGTGAAAATAATGAGAACTCAAGATTGAAATTAGATTCCAATTTTCTATACTGGAAACTATGGTGCTAAGAACGATCCCCACCTCTAGCTAAAACCAAGGATGTTTAACTTGGCTTTCTGGTGGCCATGAGCTCAAGAAAGTTGTGTCGCCCTGATAAGATAGAGGAGGAATAGTGGAACAAAATAGGCTTGTAGGGGACAACTTGAATAACACCATGGCTAGATAATCTAGGGAGAAGATTGAGATTTGTGTGTGGATTTTTATCATGGACCCAATTGCAGATTCATTTCCCAAGTTGCTCATGGGAAAGTGCAAAAGTTGGCAGAGAATTCAAGCTTCATTGTGGCATCATGTGAGTTCAAGCATGAAATTGAAGACCCAAGCATGTTTGTGAAATTCAAAGGTAAATCTTGACGACCTTCCTTGGAGTGGAGGTGGTCGGTAATGTTGTGTCGATGACCTTCTCAGCCAACACCAAGTCGGGTTTGTAGGTATGAATAAGGGAATTCCCCTGGGGCATGATGATGGTGGTTTTAGGTTACAAATGACCGTAGATACAAATAGACGGGTTATACTTGAGAAAATTCAAGGTGTCAGCACAAGTTGAGCTCAGGTGGGAGGAGGAGTCCTTACATCCCTGGGGTCGGGTAAAGAGGACAAGTTCCCCTGCTTGTGGATAGCTCTAGGTCCAAGTGTCTAGATCAAACTCTTACTTCATGTGAAAGATGAATAAACTACCAAAACTTTAGGTTAGATTAGGATATTTTGGAAAATTTTGACTAATATTAACAAATATATATATATATATATATATATATAATCAATTAGGTGATCAAATAAAGTCTAATTGACTCTGAATTTTAACCATATATCAAAAAGGGAGTTTAAAATATCAGTATTTAGTTATATTTAGGTTTTAATTATCTTTTATTTATAAAATTCATATGGGTCATTATCTTAGTGTATATGTATTAAAATATGAGATAATGTGAATTATCCTTTCTATAGTGAATTAGTTGAGTTTAGTTTTGAGATTGAGAGTAATTATCCACTCCAAAACCTACTTATTATCTTTTTATGTATATTTGAAGGGATTATTATACAAGAGAGAAAATTAAAGAGTTTTGTCTCATTTCTTTTCATATTAAATAATGGTCAGTTATCTAATGCATAGAGGAACAAGATATATTATTTCTCATTAAATCAAAAGAAACTTAATAGATTGGGACTATATCCATTAACTCCATTATCTAACTTTTATCATAAATACTTCAACACAAATTCTAAATTTCTTATGTGAAGTTTTTGAGATGTTACAATTTTACCCACCTTAAATAAATGTCGTCCCCAAAATTCTAATTAGTCTACCTACCTTAGGGTTTCACTTATTCTATGTATACTAATATCTAATATTGTCTTTAATACTTATAATATCACTTAAGGTGTGATCTCACATGATTAAACAACTAAATTTGACATAATTATCTAAAATCTGCAATGACTACTAATGAATCTTGTAATATTCTCAAATCATCATCATGTTAAGGAACCTAGCTTGCCTCTCTTTGGAGGTAGCTACATTAGGATTTTGGTTTCACTTTGAATCCAATTAACTAATCTATGTCAAATTAACTACCCATTGCATGCATTCTTGGTCTTAATGTGTATTTAATTAAGTTTAGGTGACTATATGCCTCAAACTTTTAATCCCAACTCCTATTTAGTTTTCATATCTGAATACATGTCGGTTGGTCATATAACTAGAGGTGACATGTCTTGTCACACTTATATTAGAACCTCCCTAGTGCACATGTTCTATATCACATGCAGTCGAAAGGAAGTGACAAACATGATAATATATTTATATGCACATAAAATCCTCTCTACAAAACCTCATAAGCTTTTGTCTCGTACCACAAACATGTGGGAAAGAGAGAGAGCATGATATACACAATTCTAGAGTTAACATAGAAGTCCAAACCATCTAGACACCTGACCCCAATCCTTATATAAACTCATGACTAGTCCTCTACTTTGGTTTCCATTATCTTTCACTTACTTCTTCTACAACTAGGTCTAGAACATATGAATTAGAATTTTGTTTAGTGGCCATCTACTTAATTTCTCTAATTCCAATAATGTAACACACCACCTTTATACATACCATAACAGGGTGGAAGCATTTATGTTTGAAGGGGATGTCACATCATGATACCACTGCAAATAAATAAATAAATATATCACCATACATTGTCTTAAAAGGATTCATACATTGTTCACTAGATATGTGACTTCTACATCAAAATTAAGATCTAGCATATAATATAGAATAACTAAAACATAGAAGAAGCATTCTGAATATTAGGATCATCTAAGGTAGATGGCAGCCCATAAGTCTTTGCTTGAAGGCCTTCTTATCCTTGGCTTTCTCTCCTTTAGTCATTATTTGATTCACATGGTTACATCATGTCCCCATCCATACAAAGGGAAAAATAATCACATCAGTATATGGTAGTGGCACCTTATAGCATAAGAAAAATAGTTATACTTAACATGAAGGAAAATTGAATTGAATATGAAGTTAAGCATTCTTGAAAAACATTCTTGACATAAACAAGAATTTAATAAATAAAATTGGCATCTCTTACGAATGTCTCACTTAAGAGCACATAATATTAGGAAAGCCCATGATTTCTTAGAAAGCCCATAACTGCCTATGAAAGCCCATGATTGGCTATAAAAGCCCAGAAAGACCCCTTGACGTTCATTAATGCAAGGCATATAAAATTTAATCAAATTCTTATACCATGATATTTTTAGTATGAACATTAGTGTAATCTTGAACTTGAATCCTTAACATGACAAAATTTCTCGCTCTTAAAACTTGAAGTTTAAATTCATTAATTACTAATCATATCTTTAATCTTAGTGGTCATCGTAACCATAAGACATATCAATCATCAACAAGTTTTGATATAATGGACATGATTTGGAACATTAATATGGAAATCGTAATTTCTACTTTATACATAACATCCAATCAATCATGAATAACTATGCACAATAGCATGACCCATTTACCCAGAGCAAATTAAATCCTAACTCAGAGTCTATGATCTTTAGTCATCCCTAAGTTCTTGCAAATAACATGCTTTATATTAGTTATTACCCTAAATAGCATTCTGAACCCTTATCTTTGGTCATTAGGAAAACATAATATGACATCATCAAATTAGACTTTGAAAACCAAAAAGTCAGATTCCTCATTGAAACCCTTTATAAATCATATTTTTCAATAATGTTTTGACAATCCACTAATTTACTCTGAATTCCTGAATAATCAAGCAATCAAAAGCTCACTGCAAAATAATAAATTGAAATTAATTGTAGTGGGGACTTTTCCTAGTTGGACCAATCATAGACTACCACATGGTTAGGGCCTGCTCAAAACACATACAAAGCTATATCACAAAACATTTTGAAAGGTCAGCCTCAACCTTGAACTGTGTTACAATAATACAACATGGGCGATGACAAAATTAAGAAGCACCACTTTTCTTCTTCTTCAATTCACAACACAAATAACATGGTACCATGTGAAAATAGTGAGAACTCAATATCCAAAACTTGATTCTAGTTTTCTTTGCTAGAAACGAATGTGCTAAGCACCCTCCCCGCTTACAGTTAAAACCAAATAGCATGACTTGGCTCCTCCAGTGGTCAAGAGCTCAAGGAAGTCCTTCCACCCCAGAAGGATAGAGGATGAACATGGGAAGGAAACAGACTTGGGGGGAACAACTTGGATAACACCACGACTAGACAAGCTAAGGATAAGATGGAGCTTTGTGTGTGGATTCTTACATGGACCTGATTGCAGATACATTGTCAGAGTTGCCCAGGGGAAAGCACGGAGGCCAATAGAAAACTCAATCTTTTTTGTGGTGTCATAGGGGTTCAAGAATGAAATTGAACACCCAACCATCTTTGTGGACTTAAAAGGGAAAGATCGGCGACATTTCTGGAGTGGAGGTGGTTGGAAACATTGTATTAATGAACTGTTCAGCCAAAAACAAGGGGGGGCAGTTGTGTGTATGAATAAGGGAAGTCCCCTGGGGAAAATGATGGTTAATTTGGATTTTGGATGAGCGTAGATACAAAATTGAGGGGTTATGTTGGGGAAAACTCAAGGCATTGCTACAGGTCAAGTTCAGGTGGGAGGAGGAGTCCATGCATCTCTAGGAGTCGAGTGAAGGGGACAAGTCCCCTGCTTACCTATGGCTTTGAGTCTGAGAGTCCGACTCGGACTATGAATCCACATGATAGATCAATAAACAATGAGAACTTTAGGTTAGATCAGTATATTAGGGAAAATTAAAATTAAAATTAATCAATAACTATGTAGAAACTTCCTGAAATCAATTAGGTAGTTAAATAAAGTCCAATTAACTTCAAATTTGAACCATAGATTAAAAAAATAGTATAGAATCTCCCTTTATAGTTATAGTGAGGTTTTGATCATCTTTTATTTATAAAGTTGATATGGAACATTATCTTAGTGTATATATATTAAAATATGAGACAGAGGAAATTATACCTTCATAGTGAACTAGTTGAGTTCAATTCGTAGATTGGGAGTGGCTATCCACTCCAAGGCCTATTTATTATATTTTATGTATACTTGGAGGGATTATCATATGAGAGAGAAAAAAAGAGTTTTGTCTCATTTCCTTTCATATTAATATAATGGTGAGTTATTTAATGGATAAAGGGATAAGATATATTATTTATCATTAATCAAACAACATTATATAAATTGGGAGTATATCAATTAAGTCCATTATTTAAGTTTTCATATATATTCCAATTAAAATTCTAAATTACAAATGACATTTGCTCCAGTCCAGCCATCAATCAATTTTTGTGACTGGGAAACTCGATCGAACACCTTTTATAAAAGCTCTCGGCCAACCATCGGTTGAGTTGGTAACTCAATCGACAGAGATTCTGTCCCAAATTTAGAAATCTTAATTTCTAGCCTCTTGAGGGTAATATAAATTATTTTTCTATTACAATTTTCATTTTAAACATAATTAGGCACATATCACTCATCATTGGGTAGTATTTTGTGATAAAACAAGTGTTCACAAAAACTACCCAAAACAAGCGAAAAACCTGGCATATGAACATGAAAATTTTAGCACTTTAGCAAGCAAGGGTGATCAAGATATGAGAAAAACATATAGGGTAGATAGAAACTAGATAGAAGGCATATCATATTCATCCAAAGCAGTGTGAGAAGTTTAGATCTAATAAATTAAATGGCGCTCTAGCTAGAGGTTTAGTGAAAATGTCTTCCAACTGATTTTCCATGTCCACGTGCGTGATATGATTATCCATTTTGGCAATGTGATCATGAAGAAAATGACGACAAACCTCTATATGCTTGGCTCTACTATGCAATATAGGATTGTAAGATAAATTGATTGCACTAGTATTATCAAAATAGATAGGAGAAGCATCAAAATAAATGTTAAAGTCTTGGAGCATTTGCTTCATCCATAGGACCTAGGCACAAAAACTCTCGATTGTAATGTATTTAGCCTCAGTAGTTGATAAACCCATTGTGCTCTATTTATTAGAAAATCAAGATACCAAGCATGGTCCTACGAGGAAGCAAGTGCCACTTGTGCACTTTCTATCAATCCATCATCCTACATAATCTGCATCACTATAATCCGTAAGAGTAAAGTCCCTTGACTTGAGATACCATGTTCCAAAATTTGGAGTTTTGGCTAAATACCTTAAAATCCTCTTAGCAGCTATAAGATGTGATTTCTTGGGATTTGATTGAAAGAGAGCACACAAGCCAACACTAAACATTATATCAAGTCTAGAGGCAGTTAAATAAAGTCAACTTCCAATCATACCTCTATAGAGTTTCTCATCCACTTTCTCTCCTTCTTCATATTTATCAAGTTTGGCAGTGTTAGACATGGGGGTGTCCATCAACTTGGTGTTCTCCATCCCAAGCACTTTAGTATCTCACTTATGTACTTGCCTTGGTTGATGAAGTTCACATTTTTAGTTTGCTTAATTTGAAAGTTGAGGAAGAATGTAAGCTCACCCATCATGCTCATTGTGACGTCCCCAGATTTTCTAAAACTTAATCTGATGTGTGACGTCCAAATTGAAACCCTCACCTCAGCGAGAATCCCAATTTAAACATCCCACACGAGGCAAAGAAGAAGAAAATCAGAGGAATTCATAAGGAAACAATCAGTAGCACATATAAATGAACAATAAACAAACCACAACACATGTTCACCATTCAACATATAATTACAACATGAATTGTTACAACATTTGATATTACATATTGAACAGCAAACTTATACATATACATGTGCTACAGCTAAACAACAGGATCTTAAGACAACAGGTCCACCTGTACATCAACTCACCACACAACTCTCAACTATCCTGAATCTTCAAGAGCATAACCACAACCTAATCAAAAGATTACATGCGGTACACGTCAGCACAATATTTCATGAATATTGTACAGAGTATGCCTACGTGTCTTTTTATATACCTCTCATCATATCTTGGAAATAAGATAAAACTAATACTTGGCAATATAAAGAAATATAAGAAAAGCATATACTTGCACAAAGATATTCATTAACAAAAGAGAACACATATTTTAAGCATATTTCCATCATATATCTTGTACATCTGCCCCCAAGGGCTTTGATGTTTTTAGGCCTTATGATCTACTACCAAAGAGTTTGAGATCATATTACATGTGATCTACTACCAAATAGTTTGAGATCTAACACATGTGATCTACTACCAAAGCGTTTGAGATCATATTATGTGTGATCTACTACCAAAGAGTTTGAGATCTAACACATGTGATCTACTACCAAAGAGTTTGAGATCACTTCAATGCACTGTACTACCAAAGAGTTTAGTGCTATCATATGATGGATCAGATATCTTATATTTTGTGTGTTCATAGCTATAAGTATGAAAAATCAAGTAGGATATCATACAAGAACAATCACTTCATCCAATACAATATGCCAAGTATTCTACTACACATATAACACAAGCATATTGTATAATAAGCCAAGTAAGAGGTAATAGCGTACCTTGATCAAGAACAAACCTAATCATCAGATATCCCTCATGTCAACTATATCATTGGTTAAACCTGATCAAGACAAGACCATATACTATCATCAGGTTCTCATCCTAATACGTCTAATCTTAACCCTAAACGTGTTCATATTAGGGTTTGCTTATCTCATTAGGATATGCGCATCATTACTTGTATTCCTTTCTTATAATTATCATACTGATGTCATTTTCCAGATTATAGTTCATTAACTGGATATACTCCTGTGTCACATTATTATGTGAACATATTTAACATCATGTCACTTTATTAACCATCTTAGGGTTACATCACTTGTATTAAGGGTGCTCTTCATATAACATGAATTTCGTGTACAAAACTGGTCTCATATTTACATATTATCTTTCAATTACAGATATGAGAATGTTCTGTGAATTTTATCATTTATTAGGCATGCATGTATTAATTGCATTATCTTTAGTGTTATTAGCCCTAATTAGCCATATTAATCAAATTACATGATTTCGTGCATCATCATGGCCATATCTGACATCACATGCATTATAAATGTTATTATGGAGTTACTGACATTTTTCCACAATTTTAGAACATCGTTTGATATTTATTACTCAAGAACTAAGCATTACACATATTACATAATATCACTGATATTTAAGCATCAAAAGACTCATATTGTAGTTCCAGGTTGTTCTACGCATTTTTCTGAGAATTTCAGTACCTTATTTGTAATTTTCTGATAAGCGGACAATTTTCTAGGATTTATTGAAGAACTGGGAATTTCTGAGAGTTTTTACCTTTTTCAGCAAATCGGGTCTTGCCACGTGTCCTTGAGGCTTGCGCAGATCCTATCTGCTGCTCGGACCCGATCCGGATCTTGGGGTTGGATCCATGGGGCTGCAAGTCCGCTAACCCGGGTCGCTCGGCTCCATCTTCCCCATTCTCGCGAGCCTCACGGTCCCCTGTTTCCTCTGTGAAACAGGGCGACGCCGCAAAGGGAGAGCTCCGACGAGCAAGGGCTTGGGATCGAGTGCTCCTCGTCGGCGCTTCATGCCTCCATCACAATCAGCGTCCAATAGCCTCCCTCCACGGCCACTCAGAAGTGTCCCACAGCCTCTGGTTCTCCGGCGAGGTGGGAGCGCCGCCGCCATCCTTAGCTGCGGTGGAGCAAAGGGGCAAAATTCCTTCGCTCCTCCTTGCATCGATCTAAGAGCTCCAAAATCTTCCAGGTGTGCTACGAACTCATCCAGAACCTCAATCCGCAGCGGTCTGCACTCCATAGGTGTCGCCGACTTCGTCTTCCTCCTTGGTGTGGGTGAGCTCGGTGCCTGGTACATCTACCATCTGGGTCCTCTTTCCATGAGGAATCTTCTCCTCAGACCTCCGTCCTTCATTTCCCCCTTATTATCCTCTTTCAGACACCCCTCTAGCTCCATTTCTTCCTTCTTCGACAACCTTCTCTCCAACCTTTAGATCCTACCTATAGGTTGCGATGGAGAGACAAAAGGGACGGGGAAGGTGGAACTCCCTCGTCTGGGTTCTGTCAAGCCCAAATAAGGGGTCGCCCGACTCCTCTCCTCATGTTGAAGCCAACTACCTGGTTGGACTCTCCCATACATACCCACGATCAGCGAGTACCTCGACATCGTGGTTGCTACCTGGGGTCAAAGATATAACCGCAAGGTACAAGACAACACCACTACCCTTGATCTTCAATCCAATGGTCTGGGTGAGTCCCTTACTTGAGCCCATCCGCGACCCATTGAGACTAATGATCCCAGACGCCAGATCATATATGAACGGCCCAGATTTTTCCACGCAGACGCAGCCCAAACCCAGGGCGCGTGACACATCCATTGCCCTTAAACTTTGGTCTAGTAATCCTCAAAAAGCACATTATATCACTATATTCAAACCTACATAACTTCTTATAGGGACCTCCAAATGCCACCAAAATTTAAGCATAGCTTCACCATACCTCAAGGTACAATCCATTCGATTTTTGGTGCAAAAATCAGCTATTTGACTTGTCAAATAAATTCCTCAAGTAGGCCTAAACTTATGGATCCAAATTATTATATTAACATCAATTAACAAACCTTCTTTGTCAAGAGCATGGAACCCTCAATCTATCTCAATCTTATACTTTCACTTAAGTCATTGGATATTTTAGGATTCCAAAAGTCCAATCCATCACATCCTACACACCTTGAAAGATATTTCGTCCTCGAAAATAAGCCAGAAAACCCACTTTGTCACATCATATACATCTTAAAAGAACTTTCGTCCTCGAAAGTACACCATACTCATACTTTCAGGGAAAACCTTGTCTTGCTCTTAGCCACATGTAGGCACCATTCTATGTGTAACATATCCACAAAGGTTACCTAGAACCATGTATCCAAAGCACTATTGGGGGGGTTTCAAAAGCATCAAGGGTGAAACCTCACTCCATAGAAGGATCAAACAAGGATTTAGAAACTCTAGATAGGTCATAACATATCTCATTGTTAGAACATGTTCAGCATTAACATATGCCTTTTAGGAGAGCGTTAACTATAGTTAACCCACTTTATCCATCTAAGTCATATCAAGGTGTCATCATCATTATATTGTGCTAATTGTCAAACTATATTTTTCATCTTTATTAAGCACTGGGATTAACACCTCATGTACATGTTTCATTCACATGATCTTAATTCATTGCTCGTAATAAACTGTAATCTTTATTGGTGATTTCATCACAAGATTAACCTACAGTTTCACATTATCATCATTATTCGTGCACACGGTTAACTATATATGTGTTAACATCTATTAAACCATCTCTAGGTTTCCAGCACATCATGTCTACATATCACATCTTGAGATTTGAACACCTCCTTACATATATTACACTATGGTTGTGCTAAACAAACTTATGTGAGTGGCTTGTTAAACATATATCACAACTTTATCTAGTCCAACTGAGGTTCTCCTGACCCATACCACGAGGGTAGTGTCGTGCTCAGTCTCTCCGAGTTAACTCAACTCTATGAGTATCTCATGTGCATATATGTTATCCTCCCTCCTTGATTTAGGGTTTCCGGGTCTACCTCATTGGCACTAGCTACTAGCTTCACAAGCTCTAGCCACATAAGCACAAACCAAAAACATGACATGACATTCTCTTCATAGGTCTCTATCCATGAAACGTCTTACCCAGAGCTCTCTTATATACACCACTAGATTCCTATGTGGGAAACCACCAACCCGAGCATGAGGCTTCATAGAAACTAACATAGCTACCTCCTCCAGGGTCTTGGGCTCTCTCCCTCACCCAGATGGTAGGCGCTAATATTCATATCCACATATGCACATATAACTAGCCTCTCTCTGACTCTAGGGTTTGGTCTTCCCAAGGACATCTAGGGTTCAAGAAAACTATAGGAATCATACATAGAGCGACTAAACTCAATCACTCAGGAGTATTCTAGTTTAGGACAAACCATATCACATATCTCAGAATTCTCATATCTTAGAGTTTAGGTTCTCTAACCTTCTCCCAATGGGTCTCACTCTCTCTGGAGTTAACCCCGAACTGGTCCTAACACTAGAGGTCCTCCTTCGGAAAAGAGCTTGAGGCTCATGCTGACTCACAACCTTGTCTCGTCTTAACATATCTTAGCTCACAAAAGCCTAGTTACTTGTATCATCAAAACTTATCTCAAATCCTCAAAACTGATCTTGCATCCTCAAAGACAAACATAGATCATCACAAACTATCTTATATCATCTATATAAGACTTAGATCGTATCATCAAACTTATTCTATCTATTCCATCTATCACATATACCAAACAAGGCTCTAGACATCTAATCTAGGACTACTCTCTCTTCTAGACTGATGTCATCACTTTCACTTAGATTGCATGACCACCTCCTACTCGTACATGTGTGGGGACACATTTTTGTAATACATATACATAATAAAATATTATATAGTTTTTCTCCGATAAAACAAACGTCAGAGAAAACTATCGAGGTTCGATCTGATTGGAATCAAAAACCAAATCCTGGAAACGAGTGTCCCACACATAGTAGAGAGTCCAGTGTCATGAAAACTAGTGAAACAGGTGAGAACAAGGGGTAGACTAGTGTAGCTACTCTAGACAACGTGCACAATATGTCTAGGGTTTCTCTTCCTTTTATGCACGTCATTTCCAAATAGTGCAACGTCCCATACCGCTGCACTACAAGGAAAGTACGACATCTAAGGACTTGTTATACAACAAGCACTAGTCTAGAACTAGTTCTCGGACATCTAGGTGCTAACCTAGCAGCTAGGTCAGATCTAGTCTCTAAAAGAAGACTAATCTAACCTAAAGATTATTAAGGTTCAAGGTTCTTTTGTTTTGAGTTGCATAATGAGCAAATGTCAGGCTTTGCTATTGTTCATGCTCTGATACCACCTGTGATGTCCCCGGATTTTCTAAAACTTAATCTGATGTGTGACGTCCAAATTGAAACCCTCACCTCAGCGAGAATCCCAATTTAAACATCCCACACGAGGCTAAGAAGAAGAAAATCAGAGGAATTCATAAGGAAACAATCAGTAGCACATATACATGAACAATAAACAAACCACAACACATGTTCACCATTCAACATATAATTACAACATGAATTGTTACAACATTTGATATTACATATTGAACAGCAAAATTATACATATACATGTGCTACAACTAAACAACATGATCTTACGACAACATGTCCACCTGTACATCAGCTCACCACACAACTCTCAACTATCCTGTATCTTCAAGAGCATAACCACAACCTAAACAAAAGATTACATGCGGTACACGTCAGCACAATATTTCATGAATATTGTACTAATTACGCCTACATGTCTTTTTATATACCTCTCATCATATCTTGGCAATAAGATAAAACTAATACTTGGCAATATAAAGAAATATAAGAAAAGTGTATACTTGCACAAAGATATTCATTAACAAAAGAGAACACATATTTTAAGCACATTTCCATCATATATCTTGTACATCTGCCCCCAAGGGCTTTGATGTTTTTAGGCCTTATGATCTACTACCAAAGAGTTTGAGATCATATTACATGTGATCCACTACCAAAGAGTTTGAGATCTAACACATGTGATCTACTACCAAAGAGTTTGAGATCGTATTACGTGTGATCTACTACCAAAGAGTTTGAGATCTAACACATGTGATCTACTACCAAAGAGTTTGAGATCACTTCAATGCACTGTACTACCAAAGAGTTTAGTGCTATCATATGATGGATCAGATATCTTATATTTCATGTGTTCATAGCCATAAGTATGGAAAATCTAGTAGGATATTATACAAGAACAATCACTTCATCCAATACCATATGCCAAGTATTCTACTACACATATAACACAAGCATATTGTATAATAAGCCAAGTAAGAGGTAATAGCGTACCTTGATCAAGAACAAACCTAATCATCAGATATCCCTCATGTCAACTATATCATTGGTTAAACCTGATCAAGACAAGACCATATACTATCATCAGGTTCTCATCCTCATACGTCTCATCTTAACCCTAAATGTGTTCATATTAGGGTTTGCTTATCTCATTAGGATATGTGCATCATTACTTGTATTCCTTGCTTATAATTATCATACTGATGTCATTTTCCAGATTATAGTTCATTAACTGGATATACTCCTGTGTCACATTATTATGTGAACATATTTAACATCATGTCACTTTATTAACCATCTTAGGGTTAAATCACTTGTATTAAGGGTGCTCTTCATATAACATGAATTTCGTGTAAAAAACTGGTCTCATATTTACATATTATCTTTCAATTATAGATATGAGAATGTTCTGTGAATTTCATCATTTATTAGGCATGCATGTATCAATTGCATTATCTTTAGTGTTATTAGCCCTAATTAGCCATATTAATCAAATTACATGCTTTCGTGCATCATCATGGCCATATCTGACCTCACATGCATTATAAACGTTATTATGGAGTTACTGACATTTTTCCACAATTTTAGAACATCGTTTGATATTTATTACTCAAGAACTAAGCATTACACATATTACATAATATCACTGATATTTAAGCATCAAAAGACTCATATTATAGTTCCAGGTTGTTCTACGCATTTTTCTGAGAATTTCAGTACCTTATTTGTAATTTTCTGATAAGCGGACAATTTTCTAGGATTTATTGAAGAATTGGGAATTTCTAAGAGTTTTTACCTTTTTTAGCAAATCGGGTCTTGCCACGTGTCCTTGAGGCTTGCGCAGATCCTATCTGCTGCTGGGACCCGATCCGGATCCTGGGGTTAGATCCATGGGGCTACATGTCCGCTAACCCGGGTCGCTCGACTCCATCTTCCCCGTTCTCGCGAGCCTCACGGTCCCCTGTTTCCTCTGTGAAATAGGGCGACGCCGCAAAGGGAGAGCTTCGGCGAGCAAGGGCTTGGGATCGAGTGCTCCTCATCAGCACTTCATGCCTCGATCACAATCAGCGTCCAATAGCCTCCCTCCGCGGCCGCTCAGAAATGTCCCACGACCTCTGGTTCTCCGGCGAGGTGGGAGCTCCGCCGCCATCCTTGGCTACGGCGGAGCAAAGGGGCAAAACACCTTCGCTCCTCCTTGCATCGATCTAAGAGCTCCAAAATCTTCCAGGTGTGCTACGAACTCATCCAGGACCTCGATCCGTGGCGGTCTGCACTCCATAGGCGCCGCCGACTTCGTCTTCCTCCTTGGTGTGGGTGAGCTCGGTGCCTGGTACATCTACCATCTGGGTCCTCTTTCCATGAGGAATCTTCTCCTCAGACATCCGTCCTTCATTTCCCCCTTCTTATCCTCTTTCAGACACCCCTCTAGCTTCATTTCTTCCTTCTTCGGCAACCTTCTCTCCAACCTTTAGATCCTACCTGTAGGTTGCGATGGAGAGACAAAAGGGACGGGGAAGGTGGAACTCCCTCGTCTGGGTTCTGTCAAGCCCAAATAAGGGTCGCCCGACTCCTCTCCTCATGTTGAAGCCAACTACCTGGTTGGACTCCCCCATACATACCCACGATCAGTGAGTACCTCGACATCGTGGTTGCTACCTGGGGTCAAAGATATAACCGCAAGGTACAAGACAACACCACTACCCTTGATCTTCAATCCAATGGTCTGGGTGAGTCCCTTACTTGAGCCCATCCGTGACCCATTCAGACTAATGATCCCAGACGCCAGATCAGATATGAACGGCCCAGATTTGTCCACACAGACGCAGCCCAAACCAAGGGCGCGTGACACATCCATTTCCCTTAAACTTTGGTCTAGTAATCCTCAAAAAGCACATTATATCATTATATTCAAACCTACATAACTTCTTATAGGGACCTCCAAATGCCACCAAAATTTAACCATAGCTTCACAATACCTCAAGGTACAATCCATTCGATTTTTGGTGCAAAACTCAGCTATTTGACTTGTCAAATAAATTCCTCAAGTAGGCCTAAACTTATGGATCCAAATTATTATATTAACATCAATTAACAAACCTTCTTTGTCAAGAGCATGGAACCCTCAATCTATCTCAATCTTATACTTTCACTTAAGTCATTGGATATTTTAGGATTCCAAAACTCCACTCCATCACACTCATCTCAAACTCACTCTGCATAAGATCACTAAACTCCTTACAAAGATCAAGATTAGTTCTGCCAAAAATGATATCATCAACATAAATTTAAATGATAAGAAAATTGTTAGAAGTGTGTTTGAGAAGCAAGGTAGAATCTACTTTTCCCATGATATATCCATGATCTAACAAAAAGTTCTTTAATTTCTCATACCAAGCTCGAGGTGCTTGTTTGAGTCCATATAGAGCTTTTTGCAACAAATATACATGGTTAGGTAAACTATCAATGTTCAAAGCCCGGGGGTTGTGCAACATAAACTTCCTCCTCAATTGTACCATTCAAAAACACACTTTTAACTTCCATTTGATAAAGAAGAAAGTTCTTATAATGAGCAAAAGAAAGAAACATACAAATTGACTCAATTCTAGCTACAAGTGCATATGTTTCATCAAAATCTATACCTTCCTACTGATTGTAGCCTTGAGCCACTAACCTTACTTTGTTTCTTACCACCTTGCCACGTTTATCCATCTTATTACGATAGACCCACTTGGTGCCAATGATCTTTCTATCACATGGTCTTGATACTAGGGTCCACACTTTGTTCTTATCGAATTGCTCCAATTCTTCTTGCATGGCTAGGATCCATTCATCATCCCCTAGAGCTTCTTTGACATTCTTTGGCTTGAGTTGTGAGATGAAGGTGCTGTTGGATTGTTCTTTATTGAAGGCAGACCACGTCATCACTCTATTAAAAGGGTCACCTAAAATCAGCTCTTTTGGATGATTCTTTGCAAAGTGGGGAGTTGGATCCTTCTTCTGTTTATCTTTCTCTTCTTCTTGAGTGGCCACCTCTTTTCACTTTTGGATGATGTTGAGTTTTTTTAAGATAAGAATGGATTAACCTACAACATCATCATTTAGAACACTATCTTTGGGAATAGAGGGGTTAGTCTCAATAAACTTAACATCGATAGATTTTTCTACTTTAGCAAGGTCAACATTAATCACTCTATAAGCCTTTCTAGTAGTGTTGTAGCCAAGAAAAAAAGCATTATATGATTTTGGATCAAACTTGTTGAGATAATCTTTCATGTTAAAAAAACAAGGACATCTAAAAACATGAAATTACTCGATAGAAGTCTTCCTACCATGCCATAGCTCATAGGGGGTTTCCTTCGAAGAAGGATGCGTGGAAACCCAGTTTTGCACAAAACATGATGTACTAACGACTTCAGCCCAAAACTTCTTTGGAGTGTCATACTCTAAAAGCATGCTCCTAAACATTCCTATAGTGACCTATTCTTCCTCTCTACAACCCCATTTTGTTCAGGTGTTCGAGGTGAACATAAGTTATGTGTATATCCATATTCTTCACAAAAATGTTCAAAAAGATCATTTTCAAATTCTCCCCCATGATCACTATAGATGGAAGCTTTATTCTTAACTCATTTACAAAAACTAGAGAAAACATCAAGCATATCACTCTTGGAAATTAGAAAGAAGGTCCAAGTATATCGAGAGAAATCATCGACAATAGCAAGACCATAATTGGAACCACAAAGTGATTGAGTTCTCATTGGTCCAAATAGATCAATATGGAGAATTTCAAGAGCTCTCTTGGTACTAAGGACTCCTTTGGATTTGAAGGAGGATTTGGTTTCTTTCCATGGGTACAAGGTTGGAATTCCTCATCCTTTTCAAATTCTAATTTGGGAAGTCCCTTGACCACACCCTTTTTGCTCAACTTCTTGAATTGATGCATATTTACATGACCAAGCTGACGATTCCAAAGACAAATATCATTTGAGTTAACTACTAGGCATCTACCAACATTCAGATTAATAGAGTCAAGCAAAATTGCATAAATATTACCATTTCTAGTTCCCTTATATATGACATGATAAGTGAGGGAATCTAGAATCAAGCATTCAAAAGAAGTAAATAGAACAAGGTAACCATTATCACATAATTGAATTACACTTATTAAATTGTGATGCATGCCATCTACAAAGAGAACATTCTTGATACACAAGGATTCACATAAATCACCCTCACCTTTTACCTTACCTTTCTTGTTGTCCCCAAAAGTAATTGAACCTCCTTTCTTTTTTGTGAAGTTGTTGAAATGGCTTAGTTCACCTGTCATGTGTTTAGTGCAACCACTATCAACAATCCCTCTTCCTTTTTACTACAATAAAGGAGAGTGTCGGTTCTCAACTCAAACTTTGTGATCCAGAGTTAGTTTGGGGACCCATTTCATCTTTGGGTTGGTCCCCTTAGGCTTGTAAGGACAATAAGTAGAGTAATGATCATCACTTTTGCAATGATAGCAAATCATAGGGTTCTTAGTACCAGAAGAGTCTTCAATGAAAAAGGAGGCTTCCTTACTCTTTTTCTTACCTTTGGCTTTGTTCTTGCCATTAGGTGCTCCCTCTACAAATCCCAAACCCCTAGTAGCTCTTTGTTTGGCAGAATGGTCAATGATTTCATTCAGGGAGTTTTTCCGTTTGAGGAATTTTTGCAGAGAGGCTCTAAGTCTATGATTTTCATCAGTACGAGATACAACAGTAGAAGAAAAAATAGCAAGATCATCTCTAGCATTAACAAGGTCGACCTCTAAACAGAGGGCTTTAGTCAAATTAGAATGTTTTTCAAGAGAAATAGAAGCTACATCATTACTAGGCAAAATAGGTCTAGAAGATAAATCATTAACTTGACCAAGCAACCTAGCATTTTTAGATTTTAGCAGTTGAATTTCTTTGAGGTAGCATCCCTTTCATCTCTACGAGAATCAACAATAAGCTCGAGTTCAACATTTTTAGTTTTAAGTGTCTCAAGCTCATTTAGGAACTTTTGGTTGTCTTCCTTAAGAGATTCAATGTTCTTAAGGTAAACACCATTCTATACCTAAACTCCATTGTATTAGAGTTCAAGATTAAGAAATTGGCCTTGCAAGTTATCAATGTTCTCAAGATGAATTTTCTCATTTTGCTCAAAAATCTCAAGTTTAGCATACAAGTCATCAATGATTTTTCCTAACATCTTCTTTTTAGATTTACATTTAGAATAAGAAGAACATAATAAGAGTTTATTTAGCTAACTCATGCAAGATTACCTCACTTACCTCACTACCTCACCAATATCTTCACTTGTAGAGGCAATGAGTGCAAGGTGGCAGTCTCCATCTTCATTTGAGCTTGAGCCACTATAAGATGATGCTTCCCAAGATTCATGAGCTGCATCTTTGTGTCTCCTCTCCTTCTTATCTTTCCTCTTGTATTTGTTATCTTTTTTGTACTCTTCTTCCCTCTTGGAGCTGCTCTTATGGTGTGAATTTCTTGCCTTAGGGAATTCACTCTTGTAGTGTCCTTTTTTACCACACTTGTAGTACCTTCGAGCATAAGAAGAAAATTTCTTGCCTTTGAAGTGCTTTCCCTTGGAGTAGTTGGCTTGATTCTCACTAGGGCTATCATATTCACTAGAGGAGGGAGAGGTCTGACATGAAAGTTGTTGTTGAAGGATGACAACCTCTACTTGAGCTTTGAAGGCACTATCTTTGATCTTTCTTACTTTTTGGCTTCCTCTTCTTGCTTGTCAAGTCTTGGATCATGAGCTTGTAGATTGCCAATGTGCTCCTCGGTTGGAATGTCACCAAGACTTCTCACTTCTTCAATGGAGTTCACCTTTGACTCCCATCTCTTTGGTAGAGACCTCAAGATCTTTGAGTTGATTGCTCCTCTATCCAAAGTGTGTCCCAAAGCAGCTAGGACATTGATGATGATATTGAGTGACACGACTTTACCATGCGTATAACACAAGTGTATGCATCAATGTAATATAGGCCTTGTGAGGCCCGAGTCGAACACATGGAAACACAATTATCGGTAGACTACTACTAACTACTCGTGATCAGCTAAACCGATTATAAAAGTTTGGAAGTCATTTTGAAAAAGAAAAAAAATAAAAACAAAAGAAAACAAAGCAATCGATTAAATGGTTGGTTTAATCAATTCAAAGGAAATCTCTAGGATTGTAGTTTCACCGCGGGTTCTCATCATACTGATTCCTTCACAATTATGACAACTCATCTCCCTTTCCGGATAGTGGCCTGTAGCTAGAATTGCTCACTTTCGTGATACAATTCACTACCTTAATATAGGTCGGTTCCACGCCATTAGTAACCTATGCCCTAGATTAGGTGCATGAAGAATATGTCTCTAGGTTCCCACCATTAACTGTACATCGTCTTTTCCAAGGGGTTTATTAGTTAATGTGATTACCGCCTCTTTTCAACCGTTAATTTTTCGTTAAAAGCAATTAAAGGTATTAGATTACCATTATGGTGACAAATTATACCCCGGATTTGAGGGACAAATTATGATAAACTATGTGAAAAGAGTCATACAACGATTGCCCGGGCTACTCCTGATCCTAGGGACAAAGGGGATTAGCCCCACATGTTCATCTCAATGCAAAACACCATGAAGGAAAGAGAAAACATGGAGAAAATGTGGATGGAGATGGTGTAACCCCTGAACGGAGGAGAACTAGGTGATCCTCAATGCGGGATGAGCATTCTGTAGCCTTCCGGCAGTGGAAAACTCCGTCTGCGGCTCTGGAAACGTCCAGGGCGTAGCTCTCGGCTTGGTTCTTCTCTCTCCCCTCCTTCGGGACTTGTGCAATGAAATCAAACACGAATGACGACTTTGGGCCATCTTTTCCTAGGTATAGGTACCACTTACGATCGCCAAAAGAACTCAGCCATCCGATTGGAGTCGTGTTGGACAAAACTCTGATCCGATGGCGTCGATACCATCGACGGGGTGTCGATGGTATCGACACCTTAGGATACAGATGCTTTCTTCAATTTTTGGAAGCCACCTGATGGCATCTCGATACCATCGACCATTCCCGTCGATGGTATTGATGGGGTGACTTCTGGCATGCTGTTGCACTTTCAAGACCATCGACACCCCATCGATGGTATCGAACTATCTGCTTCCTCTCTGGCTTTTATACTGTTGCTCTGTCGATGCTATCGATAGACCGTCAATGGTATCGACGGGTCCAAGAATGCAATTTGCCTAAAATAAAGAGAGGAACACAAATCAAATCCAAGAAATATGATAATTTATGCAAAATAATGTAAAACAAGATGAATTTGATGCAGGTAAGGATAATAGGCTAAATGAATTGAATCATGTGATAGTAACCACAAATATGACCAATCAACGCATAAAACAAGCGTAAAACTAGCCTATAAAAGTGACTCAAAACCCCTGCATCAAACTCCCCCAAGCGTGACCTTTGCTCATCCTCGAGCAATAAAACTATATAATAAAATTGTGAGGGTCAACTAAAGAACATAATCACATAAAAGACATCACTGCATGATTCCCACCTACAAGGCACAGACCGACTCTCACTAACCACAGAATGATAACTACCCTAAAGGTGACAATGATCATCCATGAGAGATTTCCACCCCGCAATCAATGAACACAATCAAATAAAGTAGATAATATAATAAATTCTTTCGGTCCATGCGTGGTGCATCTTGTGATCTCCTATCTACATTGCTCAAATCCTAACTACCATCTAGAATGGAAGCATATCTCCCGATATACAAGAATGAGGAGATAATCATGGGTGGCCTACCATTTTGAGCAATGGGTGGATGGAATGGGTGGCTGTTAAAGAACAAAAAGCACAATATAGTTTAACATGCAGAAACAACAAAAATGACCTAAATGATGCATATGCATATGAAAATGACCTCATGCCTACATTTTAGGTGGAATGATGCATGCTCTGCTATTCCATCTCAATGTGAGTAGAATGTGTACAAAACTACATCATGTGCTTATTCTTCCTATTATACAGGTGAAACAAGTTCCTTTCTCCCTCTGATTTCTACTTATTTTTTCCTTTTTTTCTCAAGCCCCAATTTTCTCAATTGACTACGGAAATATTTACAAAACATATTTTTTTCTTTCTTTTCGGGCTTATTTTCACATAACTACTACAATTGATGCATTACAATCTACTTTTAAAAGAGTATAGAACAAGTTACCCACTTTCCTTATTTTTCAGAAGAAATAAAGAACATAATGTCCTATATGCTCAAAAATATGCAAAGTGCAACTATATGAAAGTAATTATGCAACTACAATGGCATGCACTCTAGAATGTGTGCATGCATAACTGATTTACAATTTTTTTTTAATGCAAAATCTAGATATAATGCAATCCTATCTAAATGACATGCAATTAAGGGATGAAAAACTGTAATGTGCTCCCAGTTCTTATGGTGGAGTGTGAATGAAGTAAGGTGGATGGATCACAAGACTAAATGACAGAACCATTGGAAAACATTATATGTTTCTCCTTACTGACATGTGCACATGGTAACTAAGAGGTTTCTCTTTCTCACTTCAAATTAAATTCCCATTACCATTTGGTCAGTTAAAGCTCAACATCCATATCCGTCCTCATTTCTTGAACCATAAGGATATACTATTATGATCATATATTTTAAATTTGACCTACCCAATTATTTTCATAAGTTATGTGCTCTCAATTTCAAACAATTTACACATCAGCCCCATATGAAAAACATTGAGATGACACACTTACATTAGACACCCATAGATTACACTAGATAGAAAGTGGGTCCTAAAAAGCCTTAAATAAAACAAATTACAAAACTAGAAAAAAAATGCAAAAATCTAAGACAAATGCTGAAACAGAAGAAAATAAAATAAAACTAAGATAGAAACTGTTCCATCCCCCACCCAAGCTTGAATTCAACTATGGACTCATAGTCAAGAACAAACTCAAAAGGTGGAACAGTGATACCCTTCTATTGTTGAGGTGGTGGGTGCGGCGGGTATTGGTGGGTATGGGGGTTCCACTCTGGATACTGCCCCTGAAAGTTGGGATCATAGGGTGGCATAGGCGGTGGCTGTGGATATCCCCCAAAGTAGTCTCTGCTCCAGTAATGATCGTAGAAAGGCTGTTGCTGCTCTATCCTCCCCAACCTGTCGTAGACCTACTGTTGGTTGGCGAAGAGCTGACGCTCGTTCTCGAAGATCGCCTGCTGGTTTTCATAAAGCCTATTCTATGTATCCTGGATCCCTACAAAAGTTGTATGTTGTGACTGCATCATCATCTGCTGGGATTCCTAGATCGACTGGATCATGGTATACATCCCCTACATAGAATAGGGGTCATCTCTGTCATGGGAGGGCTGGGGTGGCTGTGGCTAGGAAGAAGATGATGCTCCATAGTTTCGTGGATGCTTTCTCAAAGCAACTCACCGTGGAAGAGGAATAGTAGCTTTGTCCTCCCCTTCTTCATCATCATCGCCCGCTGGAGCCTCCACCGCTTGAGCTAGTTCTTCCTCATTATCATGAACATCAATGATCAGCCACCTGTAGCTTTGGCCTGGTCTGATGTTGAAAATAGGGTCGGGCAATTGCGCCCTGTGAAACACACCTCGCACATGACATGTGGCATAGGCGATGCCGTGTCGGACTTCAAGGAGGCCGAAGTTGACAAAGTGAGAGAGGTTGAGCATTGTTCGACTCTCTATCTTGTCGAGCCTAGAAAGATCAAGCCCCAAGTGCATTGCAAGATGAGTAATAAGGCCCCCAAAGTAGATTGGAGCCCGGAGAGAAACATTCTTCTTTACCGCCATCATGCGCGTGAGAAGGAAGGCTCCAAAATTGATAGGTGCCCGCTCTAGCAGACTATAGAGGAAGAAGAGATCCATCTCCTTGAACTTGCTCTGAGACAACTTGGACCATGTAAAGAATGACTTGGAAATTATCCAGTGAAGAATCTGGACAAAAGGATGCTCAAAATCAGCTACACCAGTATGGTGCCAGCTGATAGAATACCCCTCGGGTATGGTAACCATCTTTGCATACATCGCTTCATAATCACCATTCTATGGTGGCTGACGTAAGCTGTTATGGGCCCACCCATAAATCGCGTTGAACTCGTGAAGGGTAAGATTGTAGTCCCTATTGTAAAGGTGGAAAGACACACACCCCTCCTTCCATACTATCCACACCGGTACTAAGTCATTGGGAATGACACAAATATCCAAAGAGGCCAGTAACTCAATGTCGATCTCCTTGTAAGTGGGACACCCATTGAAGAATGGATGACCGTCAATGTGGTCATGGCAAAACTCAGGGGACTCGCCCAATTTTCCCTGCAGCACATAGGCCATATTGGCCTTTAAACCCAGATCCTTGATAAGCTCGCGGTCACCATACTGAGTTGGCTCAATCGGCCACTTCCATAACTCTTCATAAACCTTCTTTATCTCCACCGATGGGTGGACTAGCCTCGACTGAGAGACTAATCCTTGCCACAGGGTGGGTAGTGGAGGTGGTGCAGCCCTAGAATATGATGCTCCCAGTCTCACCATGGTTTCACGACAATGAGTGAGGAAAAGAAAAGGGAATGGAGCTCGGAGAAGACGATTGGGGCACTCAGAGAAGATTGAGATTCACAAAGTTGAAGAAGATGCTCGGAGAAGATCGTCGGCAGTGATCTTGGTTGCTCTTGGGTGCTCAGGGATGCTATGCCTCAGATGTGGAGGGTAGGAAAAGAGATTGTGTGATTAGAATGAAGATTTGCCCTCCTTTTTATAAGGGACAACCGAGTCTACTGTCAGTTCATCGATACCATCGACAGTCCCATCGATGGTATCGACGACTTTTGGAATCCGCCCCTCGCTACAATCGACGGCTGTTGACGGCTCGATGTGGGGACCTGGATCGGCCTCGTGTCGATGGTAGTGATAGGGTGTCGATACCATCGACACAGTCTACAGATAGGCATTGTGGACCGCTCAATGAAGACCTCGGATCACTGACGTGTCGTCAAAACTATCGACCCATGTGTCGATAGTATCGACACATGTATGTTCCTTCAATCCCTGTGAAGTCTGACCAAGTCAATGTCACGGTAGACATGTCGATACCATCGACCAGTGTGTCGATGGTATCAAAATCACTCTGACAATCCATCTGAAAATCTCCAGAAAACTCGCTACCATCGACGACGAGTCGATACAATCGACGCCTGGTCCTTTTTTCCTGTTCCACTTTTGATACCATCGACAAGGCCGTCGATGGTATCGACTGAATCAAATTTTAGTAGAATTGTCAGCTATTCCAAATTCGATACCATCGACCCAGATGTCGATGGTATCGACCGTTCCCCAACCTTCACACTCAACAAACACATCAGGGTATCATTTTTAGAGACTAAGTGCTAAATGAATGTAAACTACCTAAGAAGGCAAAAAATTCAAAGAAACAAACATGTACACTACCAAGGTTGGGTTGCCTCCCAACAAGCACCTCATTTAACATCTTGGGCTAGACGCATGCATGCTCCTCATTCCTCATTTAGTGCCATGAATTTGATCTGATGCAGTTTCCTTGTGTAGTCTTCCCCATAATAGTACTTCAACATTTGACCATTCACCAAGAATGTTCTTTCACCATCTCTCACCATGATAGCCCCATGGGGTCGCACCTCCTCTATAACAAAAGGTCCACTCCATCAGGATTTCAATTTCCCGGGATGCAATTTCAACCTCGAATTAAACAATATGACACTTTCACCCTTCTTGAACACTTGCAATTGAATGTGGCGATCATGTATTTTCTTTGTCTGCTCCTTATAGATCCTTGAGTTCTCATATGCATTCATCCTTAACTCATCCAACTCATTGAGCTCTAACATACACTTTCTCCCTGCATCATCCATACTCAAGTTCAACTTCCTTAGCGCCCAGCTCGCCTTATGCTCTAATTCCACTGACAAGTGACAAGCCCGCCCGTAAGCCAACCTAAAAGGCGTGGTGCCTATAGGTGTCTTGAATGTGGTTCTATATGCCCATAGTGTGTCCGATACTAATGCACTCGAATTCTTCCTTGAAGAGGCCACCATGCGCTCCAATATCTTCTTAATCTCCCTATTGGAAACCTCCACTTGGCCCTGCGTCTGTGGGTGATATGGGTTACCTACATTATGCTTAACCCCATATTTGCTCAATAATGCAGCAAATTTCCTATTCGTGAAGTGGGTGCCTCCATCACTAATGATCATCCATGGCACACCAAACCTACAAAAAATATGCTCCTTCATGAACCTGCACACTACCGCAGCGTCATTAGTCTTTGTGGGTATTGCCTCTACCCACTTCGATACATAATCAATAACAAGGAATATATATAAATTGGAATTAGAGGACACAAAGGGTCCCATGAAATCAATGCCCCACAAATCAAATACCTCAACTTCTTGAAATACATTGAGGGGAATCTCTTGCCGTATTGAGATGTTACCTGCCCTTTGACATGAATCACACCTCCTCACATAGTCATAGGCGCCTCAGAAAAGTGTAGGCCAATAAAGGCCACTCTCTAGTACCTTCGCCGCTGTCCTTGCGCTCACATGATGACCGCCAGTGGGCAATGTATGACAGTGACTAAGCACACTATCATAGTCACTCTCGGGTACACACCTGCGTAATATTCCATCCCTGCACTATCTCAACAAAATAGGGTCATCCCAAAAATAATATCTTAAAGAATGGAAAAACCTCTTTTTCTCTTGATAGGTCCAATCATCCAAGATTTATTTACATGTGAGATAATTCACGATATGCAAAAACCAAGGATCCTTAGATTGAATAGAAAGGATTTGCTCATTCGGAAAGGTCTCGGTAATGGGTATGTTGGTATCTCTCTCATTTACCTGCTCTAACCAAGACAAGTGGCCCGCAACCACATTCTCAATGCCCACCTTGTCCTTAATTTCAATGTCAAATTCTTGTAAGAGTAAGATACACCTAATGAGTCTAGGCTTGGCATCTTTCTTTTCCATTAAGTATTTTATGGTGGCATGGTCCGTCAATACCACAACTTTAGACCCCACCAAATATTTCCTAAATTTTTCGAAAGCAAAAACCATGGCAAGCAATTCTTTTTCAGTGATGGTGTAATTGAGTTGGGCATCATTCAAAGTCTTAGACGCATAGAAAATAACTGTGGGTTTCTTCTCAAGACGCTGCCCAAGAACGGCCCCCACAGAAAAATCTGACGCATCACACATAAGCTCAAAGGGCTTAGTCTAATCCGGCATTTGAACAACCGGTGCAGAAACAAACTTTTTCTTGAGAACCTCAAAGACATGCATACATTTATCATTGAAGTCAAAAACAACATCCTTCTCAAGCAATTTCGATAATGGCTTAGCAATTTTTGAAAAATCCTTGATAAACCGGTGATAAAACCCTGCATGACCAAGGAAACTCCTCACCCCTTTCACCGAATTCGGTGGAGGTAGCTTGGAAATAACCTCAATCTTTACTGGATCTACCTCCAGTCCCTTGCTAGACACCTTGTGTCCACGCACTATGCCTTCGCTAACCATCATATGACATTTTTCCCAATTGAGGACTAAATGTGTGTCCTCACATATTTGCAAAACCTTGTCAAGATTATACAAGAACTCATCAAATGATGCACCGTAGACAGAAAAGTCATCCATAAAAACCTCTAAACAGCGCTCCACCATATCCGAAAAGATAGCAAGCATGCAACACTGAAAAGTGGCTGATGCATTGCACAAACTGAACGGCATTCGGCGATATGTGAAAGTCCCATAAGGGCAAGTGAAGGTAGACTTCTCTTTATCCTTAGGGTCTATAGAAATTTGATTATAGTTGGAATAGCCATCTAAAAAACAAAAGTGAGAGCGGCCAGCCAGTCGCTCTAAAATCTGATCAATGAATGGGAGAGAAAAATGATCCTTTAACGTGGTGGAATTCAAACAGCGGTAATCAATACAAACACGCCACCCAATTACCAATCGGGTGGTGACAGGCTCATTCAAGAGATTTTGAGTTACCGTTATCCCCCCTTTTTGGGGACTACTTGTGTTGGGCTCACCCATGTAGAATTTGAAATAGTATAGATGATGCTCGTAGAGAGAAGCTTGATCACCTCCTTTTTGACAACCTCCATCATGACGGGGTTGAGGCGACGTTGCGGTTGAATCACATGTTTGGCTCCTTCAATGAGCCAGATCTTGTATTGGCAAAGTGTGGGGGAGATCCCCTTGATGTCAGAAACTGACCACCCAAATGCACCACGGTGGTTCTTCAACATTATCGTCAATTGTTTTTCCTCAGCGGCACTCAAATATGCTGAAATTATCACGGGTAGCTTTGCATCCGCCTCTAAGAATGTGTACTTTAAGTGAGGGGGCAGCAGCTTAAGCTCTAACTCTGGCGGGCTGACCAAAGAAGATTGAAGCGGTAATGGCAACGGTCCTAGTTCTTCATAGTGCTTGGCATAGTAGCAAGGAAGAACTTGGAGCATCTTCACGCATTCTTGTAATGATGTGCTTCTTATCCAATCATCCATGATGTTAAACAAACAATCTTCAAGGGGTAGTTGTGGGTATGAGTCAAGCATGGAGACTGCTATAACATCATCCTCAGTAGATGGTGGGACTTCCTCTCCTTCATCATTGGGATAACCCACAACTTTAACAAGAGAAACCACCTTTGTTTGTTCCATGATGTACACCACAATTGTTCCCTTGTCTACCTTTGTCATGACATGAGCCATATCAAGAAACAACTTCCCTAAGCAAAGAGATATGTTATGATCAAAGTGCCTCACTTTAAGACATTGCTCCTTCGCTTGTGACTGCTTTGAATTTGGCGGCATGAGTATCTCGAATCTATCATCAACTATACCCATTGTCAACTGACCTCTACCCATCTCCTGTATCATATCAGCAGTGGCCTGGAAGGGTCTTCCTAAAAGTAGCTCATTTCCTTGCTCATCTTGCATCTCCATGATGAAAAAATCAGCTAAAAACATGAACCGATCAACTTTGACTAAGACATCTTCGCAAATACCATATGGCCGTACCACAAAATTGTCCACAAGTTGAATTGTAATGTTACTTTGTCGAGATTCTTTGAGACCGAGCTTTTTGAATATAGAAAGGGGCATCAAGTTGATACTTGCCCCGGAATCACACAGTGCTTCCCCAAATTTTACCTTCCCAATATAGCATGAATTATTGAAACAACCCAGATCTTGTCGCTTTGGTGGCAATTTACCTAGAATAAATGTGATGACATGCTCCTTAAGCACTACCACCTCTGTGTTAGGAATATTCCTCTTCTTGGTAATTATATCCTTCAAGAACTTACCATAAGAAGGTATATGCTCGATATCCTCTAGCAATGGAATATTGACCGAAAGTTTCCTAAAGCTATCTAGAAACTTATTGAACTGTGCATCCACTTTCTTTGCTTTTAGACTATTTGGGTAAGGTACCGGGACGGTCTGTGCCCTCTGATGTGGTGGCACATAAGGCGTCCTCTTCTCAGTTTCTTTCTCTGCAATGGGCTCCTCTGTGGTTTTCTCTATATCATCCTCCACTGTCTCAGTGACTATGACATCTTCTGCGGCCTCACCTGTAACTTCTGCATGTGGCGTGCTTGGTTCATCGGCCTTAGAGTTTAAAAATTTCTTTACAAAATTGCCTTGGCTTAATGGTTCCCTCTTGGAACATTTGTATTTCCTGGAAACCCCTGTTGCACTGGTTTCTTTAAACTTGCAATTTCTGCTGCCATCTATGCAATGGACATTTCAAGAATCCTCATTTGTGCTCCATGGCTTTGTAAAGTCTGACCAAATTGGTTCATAAAGTCTCCTTGTGACTTAATTTGTTGGCTGAATGTACTCATCAACTCTTGGTTTTGATTTATCACTTAATTTAGCAACTCATTGCTCTTCTCCTCTGCAGTGGGTTGTGGTTTAGCATCCGGATCTTGTATAAAATTATTGGGGTCCTTCCATGAGAACTTCTTATCCTTCCTCCAAGAATAATCATTGTTTCGGTACCCTTGTTGTTGGTGCATGAATTTAGCCTGTGCCTCATCATCAGATCCTTCATCATCTTTTGCTAGCAGTCTCTTTGCTATCAAGTACATCTTTTCATTTAATTCTTTAATTGTCTTGGATTCCCCTGCAACTCTCACTTGTTCCGGTGCGTCTCTATCACCCCATGACTATTTCCTAGCCATGTTCTTCAAGATCTCCCAACACCTTGTGTCTGTGTTATTCAAGAAGAAACCTGAGCCCACTGAATCCAAGTTTCTTCAGTCATGCTCATTGAGGGAAAAGTAGAAATTTTTTACTTGCTTTTCCTTGTCCATCCCGTGATGTGGGCACTTCCTCAGCATGATCTGGAAGTGCTCCCATGTCTTTGAATAAGTCTCACTGGCCTTTTGACTGAAGTTATGGATCTTTCTTACGAGGTCATTTATCTTCTCAAGAGGGAAGAATCTCTCGAAGAAGACCTCTATCATTTGGTTCCAGGTCTCGACATACTCGTCATCGAGATTGTGCAGCCATTCTCATGCATTTCCTGCTAAAGAAATGGGAAAAAGCTTCAAGTAGAGCGCCTCTGGCGGAAACCTGTCAATCTTTATCATATCACAGTTTTCCACAAATTAGCTGATGTGGGCTACTGGATCTTCATTCTTCAGCCCATGAAATGCATTAGACTTGACTAGGTTAATCAGTGCTGGATCAATCTTGTATGTAGGAATGTTGATAGCCTACCTTTTGATCGGCCCTTTTGATGCAGGTGAAGAAGTAGCCTTGATCTTCTCCCATATTGTCTGTTCCTCAGCCATTGCTTCAGGTTCAGAATCTGTGTTTATGTCCTCAGGTTGATTGTGGATATGCTCCTCCTCACCACCTGATCCCGAAGGCGGAACCTCAGGTGTTGACTGTGCGTAGTTTGTATTACACGTCTTCACCATGCACTAGTACCTAAAAAGTAAAAAAATTGATTAAGTACAGTGCTATACGAATAAAGAATTTGAAAGATAGACAATTTACTCTCAATTATTAAAATTATTAAAAGTGGCCTAGAGTGGCCGCTTGTAGCACTCGTAGTGCCGCAAATTGCTATTTCCCCGGTAGCGGCACCAAAAACTTTACACGACTTTACCGTGCATATAACACAAGTGTACGTGTCAATGTAATATAGGCCTTATGAGGCCCGAGTCGAACACAGGGAAACGTAATTATCAGTAGACTACTACTAACTACTCACGATCAGCTAAACCGATTATAAAAATTTGGAAGTTGTTTTGAAAAAGAAAAAAAATTAAAATAAAAGAAAAGAAAGCAATCGATTAAATGGTTGGTTTAATCAATTCAAAAGAAATCTCTAGGATTGTAGTTTCACCGTGGGTTCTCATTGTACTAATTCCTTCACAATTATCACAACTTGTCTCCCTTTCTGGATAGTGGCCTGTAGCTAGAATTTCTCACTTCCGCGATACAATTCACTACCTTAATCTAGGTTGGTTCCACGCCAGTAGTAACCTATGTCCTAGATTAGGTGCATGAAGAACATGTCTCTGGGTTCCCACCATTAACCGTACATCACCTTTTCCAAGGGGTTTATTAGTTAATGTGATTACCACCTCTTTTCAACTATTAATTCTTCGTAAAAAGCAATTAAAGGTATTAGATCACCATTATGGTGATCAAGCACAATGATAGCAATGGAGAAGACAATATCATACCGTAGATTTGAGGGACAAATTATGATAAACTATGTGAAAAGAGTCATACAACGATTGCCCAGGCTACTCCCGGTCCTAGAGACAAAGGGGATTAGCCCCACATGTTCATCTCAATGCAAAACACCATGAAGGAAAAAGAAAACATGGATGGAGATTGTGTGACCTTGAACGGAGGAGAACCGGGTGATCCTCGGTGCGGGATGAGCATTCTGCAGCCTTCCGGCGGTGGAAAAATCCATCTGTGGCTATGGAAACGTCCGGGGCATAGATCTCGACTCCGTTCTTTGCTCTCCCCTCCTTCGGGACTTATGCAATGCAATCAAACATGAATGATGGCTTTGGGCCATTTTTTCCTAGGTATAGGTACCACTTACGGCCGCCAAAAGAACTCAGCCATCCGATTGGAGTCGTGCTGGATGAAACTCTGATCTGACGACGTCGATACCATCGTCGGGGTGTCAATGGTATCGACACCTTAGGATACCGATGCTTTCTTCAATTTCTGGAAGCTGCCTGATGGAATCTCGATACCATCGACCATTCCCATCGATGGTATCGACAGGGTGACTTCTGGCGCGCTGTTGCACTTTTGAGACCATCGACACCCCCATTGATGGTATCAAACTATCTACTTCCTCTCCGGATTTTCTACTGTTGGTCTGTCGATGCTATCGACAGACCATCGATGGTATCGATGGGTCAGCATCGACAGACCGTCGATGGTATCGACGGGTCCAGGAATGCAACTTGCCTAAAATAAAGAGAGGAACACAAATCAAATCTGAGAAATATGATAATTTATGCAAAACAATGTAAAACAAGCTGAATTTGATGCATGCAAGGATAATAGGCTAAATGAATTGAATCATGCAATATTAACCACAAATATGACCAATAAGAGCATAAAACAAGCATAAAACTAGCCTATAAAAGCAACTCAAAACCCTTGCACCATTGAGCCTAGAGGACATCTCGACAAATCCTTCTTTCTTCCCCATCTTGAAGTTCTCTAGGAGGCTGTTCAACATGTAGATCTTTGCCTCCTTCACTTCCTTTGTGCCTTCATAAGTGATGCACAACTTATCCCATATCTCATAGGCTGTATCCCATGAGGAGATGCAGTTGAACTCGGTTGGAGTGAGGGCTGCATAGACGATGCTAGTTGCTTTGACATTGAGCTGGGAATTCTTTAGGGTAGCTACATACCATGTTGACACAGCTCCAGTTGGCTCCTTGTATGGTGTAATCATCACCTTCCACATATAAAGGTTCATCCCTTGAATGTAGAACTACATTCACCTCTTCCAATAGAGGAAGTTGGTGTCGTTGAAGATCGTGGGGCGTATTGAGAAGCCTCCCTTAGGTTATGTGAACCAAATAGGTTCTCACCCATCTTCCTGTCTCGTGGGAGATTTGTTGGAGAAGATCCTTGGATCTAATACCACTTGCAGGATCTAGGTCTATAGAGGGGGGTGAATAGAGATTCAAAATTCTCACAAGAATAGTTAGACCTTCAAACTATATCAATTGAAACCAAATGCTTAAGAACAATTTGAAGTCTTATGTAAGAAAGCATAGCAAGAATGAGAGAGATTGAAACATACACTTGGACAAGGTGGTTAGAGTGGTTCCAATCTCCAAACTAGGAGACCGTCAATCCACTACCTAGAGAGGTCAAACTCTAGGACTTTACAACCCATGTCTACTTATATTCCATCATAAGAGATACAAGGAGACCACCATACATCCAATGATTTACCTATTCAAGATAAGAGTCTTTCACCTACACAAGGACTTACCCACTTGATCAAGATGTCTTCATCCTTCAACAAGGACTTACCCACCCTTGCATCAAGTCTTTGGCCTTGCAGAAATTACCCACTCTTCTTGAATCTTTGACTTGCCCTTCTCCTTCACCTAGAGAAGATCTTCACATCTTCAACCTTTAAGAAGAATAACAACTTCACCTTCACTAGGAGAAGCTCACTTCAACCTTTTCTCTTTGAGAAAGGGGATTGGGAAGATGGAAGGAATGAGAACTTTATAAGATAACATGGAGGTAGCTCTCTTACAACATGCCTAACTCACTCATGATCACAAAATGCTTTGTAAATGAGGGAGAGAAAGGGGCTCAAAGGGTTGCAACACACTCAACTATAGCAAGGACCAATGATAGCATGAATGAGAAACCTTGGAATGAACTCCAATAGTTCCTATTTATAGATGGGGGTGTTCCTTTGAGTGTGGGATCACTTAGGAGTGAAAAATAACCAGTTTACAACTTGCAACAGATCTATTTTCATTTCTAAAAACTCTCCAATGGTTGGAATCATTTTTTCTGCATTTTCCGTATAGTACATCCGGTCGAGTTTCAATAAAGGTAACTAGACCGATCCACTAAATGACAAAGATAATTTTCAAACTATTGGTCGAGTTTGTTATGGGAAACTTGACCGATGAGTCAAAATTAGTTTTGGTCAGTGAGTCCGTCGATCAAGTTCTGTGAGTGTACAACTCAATCGATTGATCCATTTCCAAAAATCCATCACTGATCGGTCGAGATTCAAACTCGACCGACAAAGTTACTGTGACAATTTTTTTGAAAATGATTTATGAGTGACCAAATGTTGGAATTAAGTGTCCTTGATTTTTTTTCTCATCTTAGTTACAAGTCATATCATCAATACAAGTGATTACAAAATTAATCTAAGGTGATTTGGAGTGATTTCCCAAATTGCACACTTGCATTGCTTTTGACTTGAACTTGAACAAGCTAGGGCTTGTGTAATTTGATACTTTTCATGTACCTAAAGCCTGAAATCAATCTTAAACAAACATATTAGATACATATGAATGGAATGGTTAAGTAATTATCAAAATATGGACAATGTATAACTCTCAAGTCAACAATACCAACAACATTGTCAATGGTAGAGACAATTGAAGAGAAGAAAAGAGATGATTCGAAGGAACTCGGTGGTACTGAAAGAAGAATCAATGCTACCAACTTGATCAACAGTAATGCAACCAAAGTGGTTCGGTACCATCGACACCAGTCGATGGTACCAACTTTACCTAGAAAATCGTTAGGAGATGTCAGAGAGCAAGTCAGTTCTATTGACGCTTCAGTCAGTAGTACTAACACTTCACATGGAGGCATGATCTAGATAAGGAATCAATGCCACCAAGATGCTACAGTACCAACTTGTTGCGATCAGACGAGATTAAAGATGGTGATTAATCCAGCAGTCCCAACTTAGTGATGCCCTAAGTCAATCCTATGACTAGGAGGGAGTGTGGACAGACATAGGAATCATGTTACTGTTCATTTCACAACTGAGGAGAGTTGTGATAAGAGAAAGGAGAGGAGAAAGCTATGTTCCATATGATTCAAGCACTTTTAGTGGACAAATATATATCCGAAAGACAACAAATTGCCCAGTTTGTCAGGGGGAATCAACCGAATAATCTTCTCTAGAGGTTTTCATTGATTCTTTAACATTTTCCTCATCTTTCCCTTCTTCTTGTAGTTGTATGGTAGATGAAATCATGCAGGACTAATCCCCTAATTCCTTAAACTCTGAGAGTAGCCTGGTTATCTACTACAATTGACAATTATGAGTTATTATTTATGTTTCCTTAATTTCTGGACAGAACTCTACAGTTGCTTCATGAAGTATCGATGCTTGATCACCATAGTTGATTTCTTAGACCATTAATTTCTTTGAGATAGGGATTAAGGGTTGGACATGTTGTAGATTTACACAGCCTAGACCGCAATTTGAGAGAAGGCTTACGGCTGTGAAGGGTATAGCCCAGAGGTATCGTTAAAGCACCTAACTAATAATTTAATTGCTATGAGAGTGGGATGTGTATTAGATTAGGTAGTAAATTATGCTGTGAGAGTAGGTGATTCTTGCTATAGGTCCCTTGGTCTAGGGTTAGGAGAACTGAATATTGATAATAATGTTAATTGCAATATAAACTGTGGTGAAACTATATTTCTAAGGAATCCATTCCAATTGTGATCACTACCTTAATAACACAGTTTGAATTCTTGCAATTAGTCAATTAATCAGCCAATCACTTTTTCATCATGTCTAGCTCATTGAGTCATAGTTAGTAGTAGTCTTTCGATTCATTTTTCCCCGTGTTTGAAATCCAGGCCTCTTTTGGCCGTTTATTACTTCAGTACTTGCACTTGTGTATAATACGTGTAGTACACACACATCACCCCCTATTTTATGGGACCACCCCTCTTTTGTACTTGCATACCTTGTATACACAAATATTCTATTTATGTATATACTTAGTAGTTTCTAATGCGTACCTTTTGTTTCCCATTCTAGGTGTTATTTGCAAACCACATGTGTAGGTGTCATGGTGGATGATGATTCAGGAGGAGACTGTACCATGGAGTTTGAAGGACAGCTTAGGATGTCCATGTTGCCCTATGAATTGGTCCTTTTAATAATTAGATGTACCCTTAACTTTTATAATACCACCATCATCAAATTATGTAATGTGATTTTTATTAATAATATCAATTTTTTCGATGTTTCATAAAGACTATGTTTGATATGTCATACTTCAGAAATCATTTTATCATCATTTCCATCATACATATTAGTGTGTTTGTATTGAATGGGTTTATTCCTGAAATAATTAAGGAGTAGATCCCCTTAGGACCCACTCTTTAAAGTATGATACTAGAGCCATTATAGTTTGTGAAGATCATTATTTCAAGTTGTCCTCTATTGTTCCTATACATATGCCTTGATTAGAAAATTAGGTGACACTATATGGCATGTTGATGTATCTTCCCTGAGTTGCAAAACTAGGGTTTTGATTGCTACATGATTTGGTCACTATAGCTCCCCAAACTAATTCCATGGATCAAACTCAATTCTTGGTAAACCTAATCACCCCTAACCCTAACAATGGTGATGGGAAATTTCGCATGTAAAAGTTGTCTCTTCTAGTGCTTAGTTCCTATTTCCTTTTTCAAACTGGGTGTTAGTAAAAGCAATATAGAGAGTAGGCTACGCTAAACACTCTTAGATAGTGTTAACTATAATTCCCTGCTATAACCCTACTCCTCATTTTGTTTCAAACATTCCTGAACTACGTCCACTTTGAGAATTAAGCATGCATGGATAACAAACATTGGACCCCAAGTTAAGTCTTTGAGTTGTGAGGTTTCCTTTTGTTAAATGATAACATGAACAATCTCCATATGGGACAAACCTTTCTTATAAGAAGGAGTTGCTTCAATATGATTGTAACCAAGTCTCTCTATCTCAGTGTCTAGTAGGGGTTGACATCATGGGAAACCATGTTCCTCCCATTCTATAGCTGAAAAGAAGGTTTTAGGCTCCCCTTCTAGATGTAAGGAAAGTAGACACTCTTGGTGTAAGTATGTAATGGTCAAATGGTTACTTAGGATGATAATATTGGTGAAATGGCTGCACATTAATTTTTGGGCCATTCTCATATTTGCATCACAAAGATTTAATTTATCAAAATTGTTTTCATTATTATTCTATATGTATAAAAATGTTTCTAGATTTTGTCGACCATTTAATGAAACTAGTCACCACCATGTGAAATTTCAAGTAGTAAGAAACCCCTTTGAGTACACCTATGTTACTGGTCAAGTCAAACCTAAAACCCCAGACCTAAGTAAGGATCAATGAGTAAGATGAAGTTTTGTATGTATATGCCATTATACACCTATTATTCGAATTTAAGATGTGACTTAACATGTTTATATATAAAATTGTTCAAACATTCCTAATTTATCTAGATTGAATAATTATATATTTAAATAACCTCAATTGTCTTTATTGAAAAAATATTTGGTAAAACATAGTCTAATTATTTTTTAGAGGTAAAAGTCATATCATGCCATATGATGTATGGGGCGAGTGTGTACGCCCATATGGAGTCTAGTTAGGTGAAGTCTCTAGAGTTGTATCCACCTTCTCATATATACAGGAGATGGTTTCTCTTGTATTCAACATACATTTTCAATACACAATCAATATATGATTCACATCATTTCCCTTATACATGATATCAGAGCATCATTCATAACTCTAGAGAAAAAGCAACAAGTCTCTGCCCACGTGATACAAATGGTGTCATGACTGGCTGCCCCTAGGGCCATCTCCATCACCCTCTCTGCAAGGCCATATTGATTCCCCTCTCTATAGGTCCAATCTCAGTTTCCCCCTCTCTACATGGCTGCTTCCATCTCCATTGTCATCTACATCTTCACTATCATCATACACAACTCCACGTCTAACAAATGTCATCTTAATTGTCATCTAGCATCTTCCATGTATCTACCTTTTTGTATTCCTTGGGTTCATCTTACCCAAGAACGAAATCTACATGCAACCTTCATGAAAACAAGTCTAGGCACATATATCAAGGTCTACCTGCATCGATAAGTGGAAGTTATCTCCAACATCAACAACCCCATGGTGATCTTTTGCATGGTGGAAGTCATCTCTACCATCAAACAGTGGTATATATCTACTATACATGCATAAACACAAAGATCTTTGATATTTCCTCTTTAAGGTCTACTTCTACCTCCAAATTCATCCATGGAGATAGGATAGAAGTCCTCCAACATTTCTACATTGGTCTTGATATGATCTAAGTCAAAACTACCCTGGCGAGAGGTTATGCGACCTATAAGTCATCTACATGGTGTATAATCCATTTGCAGTAGAGTTATCCATCAACACAACATGTATACATCCAACACTTGATGTGTCATATATCATCTACTATAGTTAACAAGTTGTATCAATGTCCAATACGATATGTAACTAGCAGTTTGGTCATCATTTTTGACAATAAGTATGCCATGAAGGCATGCAACACAATGTGTCACCATTAGGGGTTTAATTCAGTCAATGAGTGTGGCACAACATGTCATATGTGAAACATGGCATGTCCCTAACAAGTTCTCTAGGCATCTCCAAACACATCATATCTATTTGTCCATACATCCTACCAAAGGTCAAAAGCTCCCTAGCAAGTTTTCACACAACATGTCATTCTCCCCACAAATCGTCTATAGTCTAGAAAAGATAAATCTTATCAAATTATTAATTAGACATATTGTTTGACTTAGTACTATAGGGGCTCCACCCCGCACCCATTAGGGTAGCACAAAGATCCATTTATTTCTTCTTTAAATATTGTAATCAAGTCACATACTATATAAAATATGGCTACTTTTTCTCTACAACTTCCTCACCAAGTCAACTTCTATGAAGTACCAACATAAAGTCCTATACTCACATGTGTGATGCAATTTGCTCTCATGTACAAAATTAACCTCTCTCATGTGCAAAGATCCATCCCTTTCAAGCACAAAATCAAGCTTTCTTAAGTGTGAGGTCAAGTTCCCTCAAGCCCGTTAACCAGTCCAACACATAAATTCTCAAGCCATATCAAACAAATACTTCTCCAATCATTCCTTCCCTCTCCACTCCATGTCCCCTACTTCTATTGAAGTCTTGTATAGAGGAGTTTCTCTTTGTCTTTGTTCACCCCAACCACTATTATGGTCTCTTCATGATTGGTGTGTGTGGGAGAGATAGAGGAGATGAGAAAAGGGGGATGGGGAGAAGAGATGAGGTGTATAGTACAAAGCTCAGAAGAGGAAACATGAGAAGAACATTGTCTACATGTGGAGTTTTGTGTACTTAACATGTTGTCCAAATGTTAGTGTCTAGTTCAACACCAATGTCCATATTTACCGTTTAGATTCTAACTTTCCAAGCATTGAACTGTCATTTAGAATTCATCTTCTCACATCATTGTCAGATGAAGAAGATGATTCCTCATATTAATTGGATATCATTTTCTCTCTACATTAAGTGAATATGTTTCTTCAAAGGCCACGTCTTTGTCATTCTACTCTCGAAACACTCGAATCTTCTAGCATGGGAGAATCTTGGAATATTTGCACATTTGGTTGTGTTATAGTCTAACACACCTATCTTTTGTAGAAGATCATTCATTTGACTATGACAACCATACTTCCTTCTTGTTTGTCTATGCCTTATGAATCATGTTGAACATCTTCTTTAACCTAGTTGTCTTGTGGCACATTTCTTGTTAAGTCTTCTTCTCAAAACTACTTCAACAAAAGTAGCGACTAAGTTGGTAGACTCAGATGATCTTTACATTATCCTTTAGCATAATCCAAGATACAATCTCCAATCTAGTCAAAGCTCCAGATTTCTCAAACACCCAATATTTACAAATCTCAGGGAAAGCTTCAAAATCAAAGATGCCAAAGTCCATGTCATCTTAAATCAGGGGCTATTAAAGTTTGGGGGAGAGAACATGCCATGCTATGTCAAGGGATATCATTTTAGTAATTACCTTTTTTTTATATGTCTTTTATAAAATCTAGGCATCTAATTTCACATGCTCAAGCTTGTTGGGGAGTATTAAAGGTAAAAGTCATACCGTGTCATATGATATATGGAACAATGTTTATAGGCTCATGTAGAGTCTTTTAAGGTCTAGAAGTCCCTGGTGTCGTATCCACATTCTCATATATAAATGAGAGGGGTCCTTTTTTGATAGATAATAGATGGTATCAGATTAAGGAAGTCATACATCATCTACAAGGTAACATAATTCGACACCAGATCAAGACCAAGAGTACAACATAATTCCAAAAATGCGATTGGAATAGGTAAAACACTTCTACAAGGATTACAAAAATTCACACATAAAGCAACTTTTAAATGTATTTCCTCATTAATCGTGAGCATCATAAGCCATGAAGTAGCTCCAATAGCCTATACATAGACTGTAGAATCATATACCAAGACATCACTCGACTTTCTTCTAGTAATAGCCTAACATAGATAATCACACATGACATCTGAAACAAAAAAACTAATTGAGGGGAAGCCTCAACCCTAGTCGGATTTTGGGGAAAATACAAATTCCTTTATACTACACAATGAGAGGGATCACCACCTTTAGCGAGGTGGGAGGACACAAACCCAAAGATAGAGAACCAAGAAACCAACCACCTACTCCAAAATAAGCAACAAACAATAAGTTTGATACTAAAAGAAAACAAGAAGAGTGGGAGAAAAGCTCATCATAACAGTCTGATCATCAACAAGAATAAAGGGACGAGACAATACATGATCGGCAAGATCAAGGTCTTTAGAATCTCCAATCCAATAGGCATCTCCTCCCATAGCCAGACCTGGCTCAGAGTGCTGGAACCTCCTAACTAGAGTCGGAATAGGTGAAGCTCGAGATAGGGTTGCAATAGTGTCGATCTGAGATGAGAGATTAAAGGAGATATAAATGTTATATCACTTCTAATTTATGATGCCCCTATTAATATTTGATGTGGAGAAGAGGCCCATGGGAAGAAGGGTAGAGGCAAATTATGTGCATATTTTATATTATCTTTTGAACCACTTTTGGTTTCATTTCCAAATTCAGTTCACCCAATAATCACTCTTAATTGTGCAAGATTTTCCACTTTATTGTTATCTTTACTTGATCTATAGTTTGGATTGTATCTACAACACTTTGGCATCAAAATGAGGAGAGAAACATTATCATATCATCCATCAACATATGCCCCAATCATCTAAACATTTAGAAAATTAATGTTAATGAAACTATCAGTGATATACCGTGTCTAGATATCAAAACACCTTGTTGAGAATCAACATGTCATGTTGAGGTTTCAATACTCCATGTTTTAGTACATAACTTGGATCCAGAAGTCACTGACATCAAGCAACCCATTGTGTTGAGATATTAACACATTGTGTTTCCTCATTCCAAATTTTCCGAGTAAAAGATCTAGAGGGGGGGGTGAATAGAGCTTTTTGGAGTTTTAAAACAATTAAAACACTTTTAGAAAGAAGTAGGAGGAAACAAGGAAGACACAAGGATGTAGAGTGGTTCCTACCTTAGAAATCTAAGGTAGTCAGTCCACTACCCGATTGTTTCCAATTGGGATTTTGAAAGCAACTTATTTTATTACCTCACAAGGATGTTACATAAAATACAATTGCTTTCCTACACCCTTGAAGTAGCCTCAAACCTCCTAGAAGCAACCTTCTGAAGTAACTCCAAGACCCCCTTGAAGTAGCCTTCACCTAAAGTAGCTTTAATCCTTGAGCCAACCTTTTGAAGTAACTCCAAGTCACCGGGAGCAGCCTTCACTACCTTGAAGTAGCTCCACAAACCTCCTTTCAATAGCCTCCAACCTAGGAGTAGTCAAGGAGATCAAAATACAATATAAGGAACAAGATTGGAAGAAGGAAACAATGTTACCAATGAGTACAACACTTTGATCCTATATCAAGCGTATTGATCTCCTATCCACAATTGATGAACGTGGTAGTGTGGTGGCTAGGAGATGCTAAGCTATAGGACACTAATGTAGAGCTCAAGGAACAAATTGCAAGTGTAGCTTTGCTTGTTGGTCACTAAGAATGAATCTCTACTGTAATTGTATGCAAAAGTGATGCTTTGAGTGTCCTAAGGCATGTCCTATTCATAGGAATAGGTTACAAGTGCTTAGGGACGTTCTAGACATGTTCTAGGGTGTTCTTAGTGCTCAACTAGCTGTTAGGTATCCATAAATTATGTTGCAATGGCTAGTTGTTCAGTGCTGAAAAGTGGAGTCCAGAACTTCTCTCGGTCGAGGAGTTTGTCGACCGAGTGTGTCTCGGTCGACAATTTATTTGACCGAGTGGGAGGTTGAGGTAAATGTGTTGCAACATTCGTTTCCAACTCCCAACTATTTTTCCAACTCAGTCTAACATCTATAGAACCTACTAGAAGTTTTATCTCGGTCGAGAATGTTGTCGACCGAGGACTATTCTAGTGTTACTTGAGTAGATCAACTATCAATGTTCTTGAGTTATACTGGGGTGATTCTCAGTCAAGGATTTTGTCAACCGAGAGTGTCTCGATCGAGAAGTTTGTCGACCGAGATTGTCCCTATTTTAATGTGTTGAATCATCTACTAAGTGTGTGTATCAATGTGTAATTGTGATTCTATGACGTCCCCAGATTTTCACTTCTCGAAACCCTATTGGGAATGAGAGGTCAAAATCCTAGAACATCATCCAATCATATCAGAAAGCGATGCGGAAGCATAATACACATAGATGAACATACAACCATAACATTCTCAACATTCAACATATTTATATGACAACATGAATTAAAATTTCAACTTACATTTACATAATTTGAAGAAAAGTTTACAAGTCTATGAACATGTATGCTACATGATCTTAACACAATAGGTACAACCTGGACAACTTCTCACTTCCCATCTTTTATCCCAAGCTAGCTCTGAACCTAAAACATACGTGAAACAACGAATCAACACACAAGGTGTTGTGCACATGGGCAGAAAGATACATATATTTATGGCTTTCATAATTTTTGAAAAAGATTTGTAGAAGGAAAGAAAATCATAGAAAACACTTCTGTATTAAGCGAAATACTCCAATTTAAGCCATTTACCTAGATGAATTGCATTATCAAGGTGGACTAGTACCAAAACATAAATATTGGGCCCATCCCCGTGTACCAAGTACTCTAGGGAAACTCCCCGTACACCGTGTGCTCTAGGGAGGTGTACTAGCCAACATTATTCCATTCCCTCGTAAGGGGGATAATGAACACCTTAAATAACTACAAAGCATCTACTTATCATTTATGTTTACAAGTGATAAAACACTGAGTACTATATAGTGCTACTACATCCAATATTTGCAAATAGAAGAGAGCATACATATGTATCATGATTGCAAGCAAGAAAACCATAGTCATATACTTAAATAAAACCCACGTACCTGAGTTCAGAGATTCGTAGATATCTTTGATCATCTAGACAAACTGGTCAACACCTGATTAATAAGAAAATCATATACTAGCATCAGATTCTGATCATCTTAACCCTAGTCATGTTCATTAGGGTTTATATTATCTCATTAGGATATTCCAACGTTTACTTGCATTATTGTCTTATAGTTATCTTACTGATGTCATTTTCCAGATTAAGATTCATTATCTGAATATTAGGTTCCATATCCTTTTGTGCACATAATAACCCTAGTTTATATACATTATTCAAGTTAGGGTTACAAACCATGTATCAAGGTTCAATCTTACAACATGAATTTCGTGTACAAAATTGGTCTCATATTTACATATTATCTTTCAGTTACAGATATGAGAATGTTCTGTGAATTTCATCATTTATTGAGCATGTATGCATTAATTGCATGATCTTTAGTGTTATTAGCCCTAATGAGCCATATTAATCAAATTACAGGATTTCATGCATCAACATGACCATATCTTACATCATATGCATTCTATACATAATTGTGGACTTACTGATATTTTTCCATGATTTTATATCATCATTTGCTATTTATTATCCATCAAACAAGCATTACACATCTTACAGGATATCACTATTATTAGTGCATCAAAAGTCTGATATTCTACTTCCATATTGTACTACGCATTTTTTTGAGCATTTCGGTACCTTATTTGTATTTTTCTGATAAACATGCTATTTGTTATGAATTATGCAAGATCAGGAGAATTTTTGGGAATTTACCTTATTATGGCTAATCACGCGCTGCCACGTGGCTCCATGTTGGCGCACCTTCTTGCTTGGGCCGGTCGGTCTGATCCAAGTGAGACCGGTTCACTCTAAATCTGCCAGTTCATGCTTGGTTTAGCTCAGGTTCAAGGCCGGAGACCCGACCCCCACCTTCGTTCTCATGATCTCGACGAAGCGCTAGAGCCTGCACTCTCAACCGCTGCCGCCAGGCTGGTTCTAGCGAGCAGGCATACTCCCGACCATCCTCCTCAAGATCTCCGATCAACACCAAAAGACCCAGCGGACCACCTAGGGCTCCGTCTGTGTCTCTGTTCCCTGATGTGCTGAGCCTGGACGGACTCGGTTCTCCTCTCAGTAGGGTGGGCTGCCGTGCCGATCTCCTCTCGACGCCAGGGTGTGCCGCCGTGCGGATCTCCTTGGTTCCACATCACCGTCCTCTGGATGCTCTTTGTCTCCATGAAACCGCACGCGTCCACAAGCTTCAGACATGCGCCTCCTCCTCCACGATTACACCGGCACACACTATCTCTCCGCTCGGTGCCTGCTTTCTCCACAGACATGGTCGCCGCCATGGGAAGGTCTCTGGCAAGCAAGCGGCTATGCTGTAGACTCCAGCGACCTTGGAGGATCCAAAACATTCCCACACTAGCTAGGTTGGAAGGCTGATGGTGCCTTCGAGATGCCGCCATGGAAGGCTTGGCACTGTTTGTTCGCTCTCAGCAACAGAGACGAGAGGGAGACTAAGAGGACTTTCTCCCTCATTCTGCCACCGGGAGGGGTGAGTGAAGAATGGGAGGTTGATCGTTCTCTGTATATCACCTCAAGTCCATTGCGATTGGTAGTTTTTGATCCGAAGAGTGCGGCAGACCCTGCTCACCCAGCTAGCCTTCGAGATTCCTCACAGGCGACTAATTCCTCAAGAGTCCCGTTTGGAACCACCTGCTCCTCGCATTTCGGAGCTGGGGGACAATGGAGCCAAACCTGGACGCATAAAATATCTAATGGGCTATAGTCCTCATTCCCAATAATAATATCATCTACAATCTTATATTTTGAATAACATTTTACTGGAATGTCCGTTGGAAGTGGAACTTGAAACATATTTTCACCATGACCAAGTGAAGCTTTCTTCCAAGTTGAAGGCACAATTTCTACTATTCATGCTTTGTTATATCACTAGTGGATGTTTACCCACATATAAAACTAATTAGGTATGATAATAATTAATTCAATATTTGGTTACACCTTTTGGGTGAAGAGAGTCCATAATTAAACAAGCAATTTCTCAATTTGATAATTTTTTTTATCTAAATAGCATGGTTGGTCCTCCAATACTATATTAGTCATCAAAATTCTAAAATTAGGGTTATCACAGATTCTATCTTAGGGGAGGGTTTGCCTAAGTGTTGTGAGTAGATAGGGAAGATCTAACGCTTGATTTACATGATATCTATGTACTTGTACATTATATACTTGTACAAGTTTTTACATTGAGTACAATCATGAAAATAAAAGTAATCTAAGCGCGTTGATCTTCCAATTTGTAATGAACTTCAACTATCCACAACCTTATTTGTTTATCCATGAAACACTCAAATAACAAGTTAGATCCACAAGAATGAAATGTTTGTCATCATCAAAACAAAAGGTTTAATAATGTCCAATTTACCCAACACCCAGAATTCCATGAGTTGCAACAACACGCCGTGTTGGCCAACCAACATGCCATGTCATCATCGATCAAGGGAGTTTGACTTCATTATTGTAACTAAAATCCCATGTTGTCCAGTCAACATGGAGTGTCAACTAAAGATTTCACTTAAACACAAATGTAACTGCCCCATGCTTATATATACGACCCAAGCCATCTTGGGACAATTATCACAGAATATTTCAGACCTTTTATAGCATGATTCAATTAAGGGAAAGTGAGGAGGATTTGGAGGAGTTCCAAGGGAGAAAAGGTGGTTTCTTGAGAGGGAAAATTCTTCTTCTTCCTTTTTCTCCAACAATTGCAGCAGGGATCTCCGTCGTTCTCTTTTCTCCACTCCAGAGTGAAGCTTGCCAGAGAGTTTCCAATATTAAGGACAAAGTTTTCACTCATTGACCAAAGTTCCAATTCCATCCTACTTCTTACGTGGACATCCGAGTTTATTTCCTTCTTTAATGATGTCTATCCCTATTCTCTACTACTTGTATCTACTTTCTACAACCATGGACGACTAGATATCCTTTTCTTGGATATGGGAAAAAAACTTGTTATCTGTGTGCACAAGTCTTACATGTATAACTCGATAACTACCTCGCAAGTATACATGTGTGGGTAGTATATTTGAGATTTTCCAAGGAGCAAGGCTTTATTAAATACAAGTGTGATAAAAAAATTAGGTTGTTTTAGCAAGAGAGGTTTTGTTATGTTAAATGAGCAATTAAAAGGAAATGAACTAAAAAAAATCACTTGTATAAAGGATCAAAATGGATTGGGGATTTTTGAGAACATGGTTTCACATATGCATCATAACACGAAGAACAATGAAGATCAACAATATTAGAAATACACAAGGTAGTTTTTTATCCTACACCCACCTCTTAGTAGTGTAGAACAATCCTAACTTTGTATAACACTCTCATGGATATACCTAGATTTAGACTACAAAACTTTGTTTGCCAACACATACTAGCCACTCTCGTGTCAAGGTAGTGCAACTAAGGTACATCTCCTTACTCCTATGCATATCTTACCAAATTTTATAAAGATCATAAATCATACTTACAATGTGGCCAACTAAACATGTCAGTAGAAATCAATATCAATGGACCTTAGAATAGTGAAACAATTAGTATTATATATGAAACTCGTGTTCAATAGAGTTATGACATGGGATTACTTCACCATGCCCAAGAAAAGGATATCTAGTCATTTATGGTTGTAGAAAGTAGATAAAAATAGTAGAGAACATTGTTAGAAATCATAAAATAATGAAATAAATTCACATGTCCTTGGAAGAAGTAGGATTGTAAAAGAGTGAAATCACCCATTTACTAAAAATTTGAAGAATAAAACATCCATCCCAAACATACTCAAAAGGTATGTTGAAATAGGTTTAAAATTTTCAGATCTTAAAATAATGGTATACAAAAGACCAAAGTGTATAGAAGAAGAATAAAATAATGACAATATTCAATTTTCATAAAATATTACAAAATTTCATCATATCTCCCATTACGGGTTTACATGTAACATACATCAAAGGATCTAAGATAGAGGGAAGTCTAAACTACTTCAAGTGTTGTCTCCAAATCAACATCTCCAAGAGCTATGTCCATTCCAAAAGCTATGTTCTCCTTGATCTTGTTCAACACCTTATGCTTTACCTAGGTAGTTGGGAAGTCACCCAGCAAGAGAAAGACGCAAGATATGTGTCAACAATATGAACAAGAAAAAAAGATAAGAACAAAAATGAAACATAATGATATAGATTCATCATAAGATGAGAAGGCAAAGAGAATGAGGCCATATAACAAAAGATTCTTGCCAAAACCAATAAATAATAATGAACTTGCATGAATGATTAATATTGGACTAAATTAACTAAGTAGGGTTGAGGAACCTACCCGACCTCAAACAAATAGATGAGGGGAGAGTAATCACATTCCCAATCACCTATCAAATATTTTATATTGGGGATAATTAACACATTTCCCAGGGGGGGAGTAGGAACATTCCCCAGGGCAAAATAACACATGCCCTAACTATGGGTAGTTTTACATAAGTACCACTACTATAGCTAAATAGTCAAATAAACCATCATGATCAAGAAATAGTAAAGTGGAAAAAAATACCATCAAATAGCTACAACATGGAAGTGGGGTTCCACGACCCAAGAAAGATATATCAAATCTAATTTTGAGGCAACTAGAACAAGAGAAAAAATAATAAAGGAAATAGGGTTCATGCCTCATTATGGAAAATAGGTTTGGTTCACAAATATGCTAACTTAATGGTAAGATTTGCACATACCTCTCTTACTGATTTCTATTACCAACTTTCACCACATTAATTGAGTCCAAGGTCCACTTTTCCTATTTTCAAGTTAATCACATACATTAGGGTTTTGATATTCATATATGTGTATTGAAACCCTAATTCTAGACCTTTTTAGAAAACCTTGGATTTTGGACTCAAAACCGTGACCAAACAATTTATTATGTTCTCTTGATCAAGAAAACATATTTATTTGTCCAATTTGGATTTTATATGAATTACTTACCAATTTTAGGACTTTTTATATGATTTATTTGATCCTCAAAAACCACCATCAAAATCATCAGAATCAATCCCCAAACATTTTTATTAGAAAGAGCAGATTTTCAATTCCAAATCATATTTTACTTTGATTTTTAGACAAGTAGAGCAGAAGTTATGATTTTTATAAGATCAAGCAATCAAAAAACTTGAAATTGCCAAATAAGCTAGAAATCAACGAGAGAGAGGGGAAGAGAGAAACTGACTCACTGACATGGCCCAATCAGAGGTGACCATGTCACTAGGTCAAAGCTCATCTTTGACTCAATCCAAAACAAGGAAAGAGAGGTGAAATGATGGAAATGCCCTTGATGAGGGAAATCACAGAAAGAGGAAAGAAAGAGGATAAAAGTGAGAAATCCAATAAGGAGACATCCCCTACCATGTGTGCACCCTTTGCCACAAGCGATGGAGCAGTGGATCAAGCTCGTTTTGGGCAAATCGTGTTATGGCGTCGAAACGTCGAACCAAAGGTACTGAGAACAAGATTAAGGATACCCAAACTCACATATAAACTACATTGAAGGACGATGAAGTCATATTCTCAGATCAAGCACTACAAGTTGAGCATGAACTGAGCTCTCCAGCAACCTCACTCGTGAGCAATGAAAGCAATTGGTGCGAGAGGAGGGTTACATAGGTGCCAAAGGAGGCGGATGTATCAGAATATATAGATGGAGATATGTGAAATAGTGAGGAGGGTAGTGGTCGTGAAGATGTCTTGCCCAAGATTTGGGCATTTTATAATTACTTAAAAATGGTATAAATATAGGATCATTAGGTGCGGATTCGAGAGAGTAATCTGTAGGTGAAGAAATCTCAGACAAAGACCAATTATAGCGGGAGAAATCTTATTTTTAAATCCACTAAAAAATGACAGCCTGCTTTGCTTTCTTATGCAAGGTTGAATATAGGTTGCAAGCCGTCAGGTCATGATCTGACGGTGGGTGCATAACTGCTATAGTGGCATGCCATTTAATTTGATTCCTAGTCCAATTCGACTAAAGTGTGCATTAAATCATTTCTCTTTTTCTCTCTCTTCATTTGAGGGTGCAAATGAACTCCAAAATTAATGAAATTTTGAATCTAGCCTAATTTGGATGTGTAGAATCCAATTATGATATTAAGTTTTGGATTTGAAGCTTTTAAATATTTTATTTAATTATTTACATTAAACCATATTTTCTCTTTCTTAACACATTATAAACATCCAAAAATCATCAATTATTGCAAAACTTCATCTTTAAGCAAACTAACACATATGAAACACAAATTATCCATCAATTTTATCCTTTGATATTATTGATCACATTTAGATTTATGTTCTTTGTCATCTTTAACGTTTATCGAATATGAACCTTATGTTGTCATTATTTACATTCAATAATTTTGAATTTTTATTTATAATTTTCATCATCTAGTAAGGAATGTCAAGCCAATTTTTATTTGTACTTTTGTAAATAGAATCATGTAATTTCCTTTCTTTCAGTTGAATGGGTATGTTTTTGACAAAAAAAAGTATTGCTTCTACATACTATGATAGTGTTTTAACTTCTTCAATTACAATAAAGGTGTCTGTGAAAATTTCTTAGCTATCCAAAGGTAGCAAGAGACAATAGAACTTGATATTGTATTACCTTGAGAAACCAACAATTGTGGTTGATTATTTTTCCATATGGGTCCTACTGATTGCAAGAACACACTAGTCTGACATACAACATATTTGTTTGCAGGTAGTTGTAGATTCACCTTTATGTGATGGTGGCAAGGGTAGGTGTTATAACCTGGTTTCTCACATGTAACTATATATAATTAAAATGCAATTATATGAATAAAACAAACATATTGGAAATATGTTGTGCATTGTTTTTGAAAGTTTGTCTTTCTTTTCCAAAAATCCCCTTTGTTGTAAATTTCACTGTTCCTACTATTTTGTTGATCCAATAATGGATATAAGGTAAAAGGAAGAGAAGAAAATGCAATATTTAGAAAAATGCAAAAGATAAGGGATTATAAGTAATGTACTTGTGAGAATAATGTGGAATTCTCTAGAAAGTGGTATGGATGACTACTAATGTTGAATTTTAGTTTCACATTATTTCTATAAGAAATCTAATCATAATAAAGGATATAGAAAAGATAAGAAATAGAAAATGATTGAATTAATGCTTAAAAATGTGCCTTATAAGAGGACGACTTGTTTATTAAGAAAAGCATATTTTATTTTCAAGTTTTAGACTCAAATATTGGCCACAGTTAGATAAAGTTATTATATATTTTCCTTTAAATTTGGGACCAAAAGGATTAATAGAACGAGAGATATGGATTTTACAAAAATACATAAAGTGCATGTATTAATGGGATGATGAATTATAATTTCATAATTTTATCCTTTTCTGGAAATCTATATAACCCGACCCTTTTTAGTTGTGCAATTAATCTAAGACTTTGGTTCCCAAATCTAAGGGCTTATGGTCATCGCCAAGCTTGAAACATAAAGGAAAGTTTGGAGTAGTGTTAATGTGTTTCCTTTTTTATTTCCTTTTCATCCTGGATCATATGTGATGAAAGGATATCAAAGTTTCCCTCAAATTGTAGGGCTCTCGTCAAACCCCCATCAAAGCCAATGAGTATATAAAGAGGTAACTAACCCATGTGAGACCACAAACTTGCTCGCAAGACCCCACTTGGCTCGATGGTCATCCTCCACTCTCCAATTTTCCCTATTACACCCCTGCTCCTCCCTACCTTTCATCTCCCTATCATCCACTACAGATTGAGTTTGTCCCCCTCGATCCTACCTCCCCTAGCCAATTAGAGATCTCAGTCAATATCGACAAGACCAGGAAAAGGAAACCACACTTTCTTTTGTGGCTTTGAGGAACAACCACACTAAGTCAACAACTTGGTTTGACCACCCATGAACATGGCATGCGAACAAGAGATGATTAAGAGGTTGAAGATGATACATGAAGAAAAGACCTTTTTTCCCCTCTCTCTCCAGACTAGGTAAGGATAATCCTAATATTTCGCTCTATTTTTCGACTATCTGAGCAAGCCGCCACGCGGGCGCATGTGCCTCTGTGTCATGAACCCATTGTCATGGGCCTCGACCCCATGGCGTGGTTAAAGGCCCACCTACTACTGAGATGGCGACCTAGGATTGGCTAGAGCCATTTAATTTTGCTAAAAATATAACAATTTGTAGGATAATCAGATAATGACATGTTATATATGAAAACTGATCTTGAAAATATGAGGAATGTAATAGAAATATAATCAAGACCTAAATCTACCTATAATTAAAAAGTACCAGAAGTTTATATTTTTAAAGTGTTTAATGAATGAAAATCCTAATTTATAGGTTTTGATGATCTTGAAATGTTCAATGGATCTTAATAATCAAAGATTGATCTTTTTGGATAAAAAGGACAACTTGGATCTAGTTTGAGATTAATAACGCATTAATTGATGAATTAGGGTTTCCTTGAGATCAAAAGTGCAAATAATGATAAGGTTAGGATTTGTAAACCAAAAGAGTATGAAAAGTGGTAATTATGGTTTGTGAAGCCAAAACCCTAATGAAACCCTTAATTGACCAAAAAACCCTAACTTGGAACCCAAGTTAGTCTTAATGGTAGATTTTGGATAAAATAGTAATACATGGGTATTATTCTTTAATTGAAGGATAGTTGCTTGATTGGTTGCTCTTGTTGATTGTTTGTTTGGATATTAAGTACTCCCGAGGAAGGTATGTGGTTACGCCTAAGACTACCAACATTAGTTTGTTGATGTTTTCTGAGGATTGTCAAATGGATTGCAAATAATTGCTTGCTTGTTTATTTATTTCCTGCAATTTATAAAGTCACTATGGATATCACATTATGTGGTTATAACTTACTCAAACCCCTCATACCAACTTTAGAAGTCTTATAATAGAAGAATAGTCATAGAGATGACTTAGGCCACACTATATTTTTGGAAGGTCATATGACACCTAGGTATAGATTGAGAAGGTGGCCTAACGTCAAGGTCATATGAGGTCTGACTCCAGATTGGGAAGACCAACATGGCACCTAGATGCAAATTGAGAAGGTGGCCTAACATCCACTACAGGGACAAGACCCTGAAAGGGTATCCTAGAGGTTGAGTAAAAATAGAGAGAAGTTATGAAGAAAATGTTAATTTTCATTCCGTAACAATAATTGTTGTAAATATGTTGTTACAGCTAGATGTTAATATTTTGTTTCCCCCACATACCAATATAAGTTGTTATACTGACCGTATTTTTGTTTCACAATGTTTTAGGATAATCTACCAATAACCTACAATTAATGATGAAAGATGGACACCTAGAGAAGAAGGCACCAAATGAAAAGATTTAATGTAAATCCTGGAGGATATAGTTAGAAAGATTATTTTATGTTGCAATCTTTAGAAAGTGCATATTTTGTAAACCATGTTGGATAATCTTTATTTCATTTTGTACCAATATCATTTTGATTTAGTCAAATTTATTATTATTTTTTTATTTTCTAAACCATCAGTCATGTATTTATGGTAATGGACCTTACCCTCTCAGTCTTCCTAAATAGGGGATAACATGGGGAGGGGGTCATTACATTTGGTAACAGAGCATGGTTTACCATTTAAACTCTAATAATTATTAAATTATAAGAGTTATGCAGAGTCCAAAGGGAATTATTAGAGTGTTTTCCAAGATTATGGTGCCTAGAAAGGACCATGATCTGGGGGACTAGCAATACTTTCCTCCGCACCGCTAGTCATCTTACAAGGACTCCCGAACTTGTGCATCTAGCCTGGCCAAAGTTAGAGAATTTCACTTGAAATAAAATACCTCTAGGATTTCTCATCTACTTTCTTCCCTTATCTACCTCCTTCACTAAAAAAACCCTAGGTATCTATAACTTCTCTTTTTGTCTCTTTCAGAGTAGTGGGGTAATTGATATATTAAGGATTAAGGCATCCTCCACCAAATAACAAAATGCATGCAAACAAGATGTCATGGGAATTATTTTTATGATGCCTTAATATCATAAGTATGAGAATGAGGTTAATAAGTTAGCATATGTGAAACAACATGGCCTCCACTAAGATCACTGTCATCCTTGACTGCTAAGAGGGAAGACCCTCCTACCAGGAGAGAATGTCTCAAAAGGGGATGATGGAAGATGAGATTTCCAAGAAATAGAACATGCCAGAGGAGGCCACCATTGAAGAAGGTTTTGAGCCCAAATTTTCCCCCTCTAAGATTCTGAACCCCAAAGATAGTCTAGACCTTAGGTGCAATCCTATGATGGAAGATGAGCCCAAGGATGATCCCGACCATGATACCAGTCTTGAACCTATAGTCTAGCAAGTTCACACCTTTGATTCTACCTGGATATGACAAGAGAAGAAAATCACTGAGATTGTCAGTGCCCTTGCACCCAAGGATGTTTCCAGAGTTGAGCATGGTGGATCCCTACCTGTCTATCCTGATCGTGAATTCATTATCCTTGAATTTTTCAAGTTGGGTATAGAAAAGTTCTGGGATGAAGACAACTATGAGGTAGAATCCTGGCTTTGTGCTGTGGAAAATGGTTTTTAATATTTTGAGGGCACAACCCAACATGAACATTCTTTTTGTGACTCACCTGCTTGAGGGGAAAACAAAACTTTGGTGGGAGAATTACATAATCGACCAAGATCTGGTCATAGAACTGATGGCCTAGAAAGACTTTTGCACCATCATCTTCTCCTACATCACCCCGTACATGGAGAAAAATGTAATTCCTGATTAGATGCTACCTAAGGGATATCTAGGGTTTACAGAAGGATTTTATGCTACAAGGGATGAGGGGGGGGTATTAGAGTGCATCAATCTCCTAGGTTACAGTTTTGGATCTATAGGATTGATTATGGCTTTTGTAATTGCATAGTTTGTTTGTGGATTCCTATAGGAAGTTTTTGTATATGCGCCAATTGAAAAGGGAAGCATTGTAATCACAGACGTAATAGGAATGGAAAACCCCAGTGCAAGAATCCCAGACGCTCCTATCACACCTGTGGAAAGAAGCACCATTGTAGATGTCGCTATGAGAATAAAGTATGTTATCGTTGTTAGCAAGAATGACATATCCGGGATGACTGTCCACTCCATGAACCTCGAGGACCAAGCCTAGTAGCAGATCAGTTAGTGGATGCAACACCATGAGGGGAAGTCCAGTTGTTGAAGAACACCAACATGTTCAAGTTTTTGCCGCTAATGATGAGGGAACTTAGGTCGATGCAAACAACTTTTAGAAAGTGTCCATCCCTAAAATGTTGTAGTACACCTTGTATTAGAAACATGTGACTTAGTGAAATAAATAGTGCTAAGCATGTGAAATATGATGTATCTAATCTTGTGTAACCAAACTAGAAATGAAGATCTAATATTTGAATGGTAACTCACATGGTATAATGATTTAACTCCTAGGTAGAAAATGCATGTATGGAATAATAGGAAATATGCTTTAGAGCAATGTCCTCTTGTAATGATATAAAATTTGGATTCAAGTACGTTTTTGTGATCCTTGATACTTCCAAGTGTTGGTTTTAACTTGTCTTAAGATAGGACCCTTCCTAAAAGAGTGTGTTCACAAATTAGTTTAAGAATTCAGGTGACATTAAAGGTTACTTAAAAACTTGAGAGATTAAGTGCATGAAACATAGAAGCACATATATCGAGTATGATTCTTTTCACCCATGTATGCCATCTCTAAGGGACATGAGGAAAAGACACAATGGAAGTAATCAATAGAATGGGACCAAGCCCAAATGGGAAGGTCGTCATGAACCTAATAAAGAAAACTATGTGTTCTCTAAGAGATGAAGGAAATTTGGTTGGATTTTTTTAAAGCATATAATGTGCTAGAATATTGTGTAAGAAACCTCAAATGAAATGTATGATGAGATAAAATAAAGTTATGATGCCTCAATGAAACCCGTGGAAAGGGTAGGGACACAAGTCAACCCTAATATCTTGTAGGATGATTAAAGGTACATAATATTTATGAGGATGAGGAAAGATCATGTCCTAAGTGCATAATACCCTTGGGGGTCAAGAAGAGATCATTCCAAAGGTACATATGCCCTAGAAATATTGAGGGAATGACTAGGGATGATGATATATCAGATGTGTATAGGAAGACATGTGATGATGATTGAATAAGAATCTTAAAAAGGAGTTATTCTTAAGACTCAAAGATAGGGGGAAATATTTTCCTATAAGTGTTCATAGAATTAAGAAAGTGGTGGTATTCATGGTTTGGAATCATGTGCGGAATGATTCAACCTATATCTGAAATAAGATGGTAATGTGTGATGCACCGTCTCTACACTTGGAATAAGATGATCTTTGCATTTCAATTGCAATCAAATGATTATTTCATCATATTATGAGTGTGAGAGACTAGACAAACCCATGCCATATTTGGAATGAAGATGATATGAGACCAATTACTTAAGTTGAAATCCTTTTAGGATAATCAAGAATTTGAGGTCTTACTACAACCTTATGAAAGAATAGTGAATAAATGGGTTGGAAACCTTGGTGAATCACCAAATTAAAATTTGTAATGAGGATATAATCATCATGTGTAATTTGAATTCTATAGGCATAAGATTGGATCTCGTGATCAAAATAATGGATGCAAGAGTTGAGGTACCAAATATAGGTAAACCAAGCTTGACTTGTTGACCAAGCTTGTAATAGCAAGTTAGATGACCCAAAGTTAAATGAGATGAAGGGTTTGATAGAGAAGCCTCAAACACATCTCTTAGTGGATATGAACGGTGGAATCTAATATGAAGTCATATTTGAATTCCTCAGGTTCCCCCTTAAAAACTCATATCTTACAAGAAGCTCGTGGTTCTAAGTATACAATACACTAGGACATCACCAAGATGTTTAAAGACTTACAATATTTCTAGTAGCCTGTAATGAAGAGAGACATAGCAACATATGTAACCAGTTGTCTCACATTCCAGATGGTCAAGGATGAACACCAATGACTTGGTGGGTTACTACGACCAAATGAAATTCCTGAGTGGAAATGGGACCAGATCACTATGTATTTTTTGGTGGGTCTCCCCAAGACAAAGAAAGGGCATGATGCAATATGGGTTGTGGTGGACCACCTAAACAAGTCCACACTTTTCCTTGACTTAAAGATTAAGGTCGAGATTTCAAACCTAGCTGAATTATATGTTAGAGAAATAGTTCACCTACACAGTGTTCTGAGTTCAATTATATCTGATTGTGACAATATGTTCACATTGAAGTAATGGAAGCAAGTACATGAAGAACTTGGTACGAGGTTGCTATCATTCCTAGACTGATGGACAATTAGAAGAAGACTTGTTGAGAGCATGTGTGTTTGATGGGTGGATCATGGTAGTAGCCTTCCTTTAGCTAAGGTTTCCTATAATAATAGCTACCAAGCCAGTATTAGGATGCCTCCGTATGAAGCTCTTTATGGGAGGTTGTGCCAGTCACCGATTAATTAGGATGATGATGGTTAGAGGACCTTGTTGAGGTCAGATAAACTATAGTTATATGTTGACAAGGTCACTTTGATCGAGCAAGGGCTCAAGATATCCCTTGATCAACAGAAGGTGTATGCTGACGCAAAACAAACCATTTTGCACTTCATTGTAGGTGACTATGTGTTCTAAAAATCCAACCCCTCTGAGCTATAGCTAAGAATAGAGGAAAATTGAGTCCCTGATACATGGTTTCATTTGAGAGTCTATAACAGATTGATGATGTTGCTTATCATATAACATTACCCCATAGTATAGTATGATGCATGATGTGTTCCATGTGTCCAATCTGAAGCTCTATGTGAAGGACTCTAACCATGTTTTAATCATTAAGCCTATTGCACTCCTAGGGAGGATGACATACCTTAAATAACCTATGAGGGTATTAGATACCGAGGTGAAAGAGCTTAGGAATAAAAAGATAGAGATGGTTAAGGTCCTTTGGAAGCACCATGGAGAGGATGAATCCACAATGGAGCTAAAGACAGACATGGACATGTACCTTTATGAATTGTTTATATTTTTAGTCGAATTTTGAGGACAAAATTCTTGTATGAGGAGAAGGATGGTATAACCTGATTTTTCACATGTAATTATATATTAGTAAAATGCAATTATATGAATAAAAATGACATATTGGAAATATGTTATGCATTATTTTGGAAGTGTGCCTTTATTTTTCCAAATTCCCCTTTTGTTGTGAATTTTGTGGTTCCTACTATTTTTTTGATCCAATAATGGATATAAGGGAAAAGGAAGAGAAGAAAATACAATATTAAAAAAAGGCAAAAGAAATGGATAATAAGTAATGTACATGTGAATCATGTGGAATTCTGTAAAGAGTGGTATGGATGACAACTAATGGTTGGATATTGGTTTCACATGGGTTTTAATAAGAAAGGTAATCAAAATAAAGGATATTTAAATGATAAGAAAGAGAAAAGGATTGAATCAATGCTTAAAATATGCCTTATAAGAGGAAGACTTGGATATTAAGAAAAGTGTATTTTTCTTTTCAAGTTTTGGACTCAAGTCTTGCCAAATGGTTAGATAAAGTCATTATAGACTTTCCCTTAAAAGTGTATGTATTAATGAAATGATGAACTAAATGTCACAATTTTATCCTTTTCTAGAAATCCATATAACCCGTCCCTTTTTAGTTGTGCGGATAACCATAGTTGTCGATCCCATATCCAATGGCTCGCGGTCATCTTCAAGCTTGAAATAGACAGGAAACTCAGGAACAATGTTAATGAGTTTCCTTTTTTATTTCCCTTTCACCCTGGTTCATATGCACACCCACAAATCATCCCAAAAGATTTGTGAGGAGTTTCACACTGTTTCATCCTAGGGTTTGCCCCCTCTAGGAGGATATAGAAGTTTCCTACAAATTGCAGGGTTCTCATCGAATCCCCATCAAAGGCAATGAATATATGAAGGGGTAACTAACACCTGTGAGACCATAAACTTTTTTTCAAGACCCCACTTGACTCGATGATCTTCCCCTGGTCTCTAATTTTCCCTGTCACATCCCTTCTCCTCCCTACCTTTCATCTCCTTGTGCTCAGCTACAGGTTGAGTTCATCCCCCTCGATCTTGCCTCCCCTAGCCAATTATAGATCATAGTCAAGATTGACAAGACCAGGCAAAGGAATCTGCATGAACCTAGATCACAAACAAGAGACGGGCAGGAGTTTGAAGATGAAACTGGAAGAAAAGACCTTTTTTCCCCCTCTCTCTCCAGATTAGGTAAGAGTAATCCTAATCGTTCACTCTCTTTTTTGGCTATCTGAGCAAGCTTCCATGCGGGCGTGGGTGCCTCCATGCCATGAACCCTTTGGCCTGAGCCCCGACCCCATGGTGCGGTGAAAGGCCCACCTACTGCTGAAGTGGCATCCTAGGATTGGCTAGAGCCATTTAATTTTGCTAAAATCATAACAATTTGTAGGATAATCATATGATGACATGCTACATATGAAAAATTATTAGGAAAATACGAGTAATGCAATAAAAATATAGTCAAGAACTAGATCCACCTCTAGTTCAAAAATTACCAAAAGTTTCTATCTTTAAAGTATTTAAAAAATGAAATCATAATTTCTAGGTTTTGATGATCTTAATATGTTCAATGGATCTTAATTTATCAAAGATAGATATTTTTTGTTAAAAAGGACAACTTGGATATAGTTTGAGATTAATAACTCATCAATTGATGAATTAGGGTTTCCTTGAGATTAAAATTGCAAATAATGATAAGATTAGGCCTTGTAAACCAAAAGAGCATAAAATGTGGTAATTAAGGTTTGGGAAGCCAAAACCCTAATGAAACCCCAGGTTGACCCCAAAACCCTAACTTGGTACCCAAGTTAGTCTTAACGGTATATTTTTGATAAAACAATAATACATGGGTATTAGATTAAATTTTAGTATAGTTGCTTGATTGGTTGCTCTTTTTGATTATTTGACTGGACATCAAGTAATCTTGAGGAAGGTATGTGGTTATGCCTAAGACTACCCATATTAGTTTGTTGATGTTTTCCAAGAATTTTCAAATGGATTTCTACTAAATGCTTTCCTATTTATTTATTTACTGCAATTTATAAAATCACTATGGATATCACATTATGTGCTTATAACTTGCTTGAACCCCTAATACTATCTCTGGAAGTCTCAAAATAGAAAAATAGTCATGGAAATGATTTAGACAACAACATAGATTTGGAAGGTCATATGGCACTTGGCTCCAGATTGGGAAGGTGGCCTAATGTCAAGGTCATATGAGGTCCGACCCCAGATTGGGAAGACCAACATGACACCTATATCTAGATTGAGAAGGTGCCCGAACAACATGGCACCTATATCCAGATTGAGAAGGTGGCCTAACGTCCATTGTAGGGACAAGACCCTAAAAGGGTATCCTAGAGGTTGAGTTAAAATGGGTTGAGATGTTATGAAGAAAGTGTTAATTTTGATTATGTAACAATAACTATTGTGAACATGTTGTTACAACTAGACGTGAATATTTTAATTCCCCCATATACCAGTATAACTTTTTATACTGACTGTGTTTTCGTTTCACGTCATTTTATGATAATATGCCGATATCCTATAATTAAATAATGAAATATGGACACCCAAAGGAGAAGGCACCAAGAGAAAGGTTTTAATGTAATTCTTGGAGGATATAGTTAGAAGGATTAATTTATGTTTCAGTCTTTAGAAAGTGCATATTTTGTAAACCATGACAGAGAATCTTTTTTTCATTTTGTACCAAAGTCATTTTGATTTAGTGAAATTTATTACCTATTTATGGTTATTTGCTAAACCATCGGTTCTCTATTTATGGTAATGGCCCTTTCCCTCTTGGTCCACCTGAATAGGGCATAACATGGGGAGGTGGTCATTATAGTAGGTGAGGCATTTTTCATAGCTGAGCCCCAAAAAACACTTTAGAAAAAATTACACGCACACATTTTAAAAACAAAACTAGCTATATTTTAAATTACAATACTTTACTAGAATTACTACATTAATTCTTACATACTCCAACATAGTGTTTAATATTGTAATGAAACAATTACTTACAAGTAGTTATAGTTTTATATATTGAATGAAATACTAGCATCTAATGCAAACAAATACATGTCTAGTTCGCTAATGAACTTGACTTCATATGATTTAAATATAATTATGGTTTCTATGAGTGAGACCATACAATAAACTTTAGCCATTTTTGGGGTGCTATAATGATACTAGATTTTAAGTAGAACACAAATCTGCATCCATAACGTACTAGTACCAATACACATGCACATATGTAGAGTGCAAAGTTTCTATCTAGAACATCATATTCCAGAGTAAAACAATTTCAAATGTTTGACATGCAATTTTTAAAAGCATAATGATAAAGATACACAAAGTTTAGGATTTAATTTTCATACTATTTGGAAGTAATATTGTGAGCAGTACAACAACACAAAGGTTTTAAAAATAACTAATAATAATTAAAAATTTCTTTGAATGGAAAATAGTTTGATAAAAATATGAAGATAGAATCTCCACAAGGGAGTTACATGGAATTGGAATCTAATGTTTGCAATATTACTTAAATATAACTATCTAAATCCTCAAGAATAACTTTAGATCATTTCTTTTGGTGTCTTCTTTTATGGATGTCCATCTTTTAGCATTAATTGCAGTTTAGCCTAAAATGGCATGAAACAAAATTGTGGTCTGTATATCAAGATATATTGATTTTGTGGGGGGGGATAAAATATTAATATGTAGGTGTAACAACATAATCAGCCATAGCATCAATTATGATTACAAAATTGAACAAGAATTTTCTTGTTTTAACCTCTTAACACTTATCCTTTCATTTCCTATGGTGAGTCCTCTCTTTAGGGAAGCCTCTTTATTGGAACCCTCTCTTTAGGCTTTGGTCCTTGAAATGGACTTCCATAACCTTACCTCACTCAATCTTGGTTTCATACATTAGTATTTATTTCTGGGGTTGTCCTGAGGTGATCTTCCTTTCTGGGCTAATCACCCATCATTCCCATAGTGACTTCTTTCACTCCATGCTCTTTAACTTACCAGAGATTATCTAGGGTTTGAGTAGGTTACATTTATATAAGATGATACTCATAGTGATTTTATAAATTTTTGGGAGTAAATAAACAAGCAGGAATCTTAATTGCAATCTAATCGGGAAACTTCAGAAAACACAGAAGTTGATAAGGCGAGTAGTCATATGCGTAACCACATACCTTACTCAGAGATGACTTAATGTCCAATTAAATGAGTAGTTGAAATCAACCAATAAATCACCATGAAATTAATGTATAACACACAAGTATTACTATTTTTTCCACAAACTATCATTTAGTCTGACTTAGGTTACAAGTTAGGGTTTTGAGGCCAAATTAGGGTTTCATTAGGGTTAGGCTTTCCAAACCCTAATTATCACATTTAATGCTTTTGGACTTGCACACCCTAATTTTAGAAACATATGACTTCTTTGTCTTAGATTATATCAAGATGTCCATTGTTATCCAAAAGGATTAATCCTTACTCATTAAGATCATTTAACAAAGTAATGACCATAAAATTCATGAAACGAAGGGTTTTTAGACATGATATTACATTAAAGGTTGCATCATTATGCACTTTTAGAATTAGGAACAAGACTAGGTCTTGAAACCCATTTTAATGATATCCTCATATTTTTACTGAAATATAATACTTATTTTCTATATTTGTATATTCCTACGATTCTCTAGAATTATTAGAAAATAAACAATTTTGGGCCAGTTATAGCTTGTCACTTAGGCGCCAGCTGTGTAAAGTCAGCGTGTTGTGGGAAACAACCAAGACAATTGTCTCATCCCATGTCAGATCCTACACTTGTGTGGCTAGGAAAGGAACATAAGGGAAAAAGAAGGGTACAACCCTTACCTTGGTAAACAAAATGCGGGGGCAATGACATGTTTTTCTCCTAGGTCATCTTCCTCCTTAGCTCGTGAACTGCTCCTCTGTGCAAGTTTACAAAGGAGTTGACTCTAGGATTTAGAGCCACTGACAAAAGGGCGAGGGTACCAACACCTTCATCTCGACTTTCTAAACTCGTAAAAGGCTTCAATTGCTCTAGATATGGTCGGGGTAGAGAGGGCGATCAAGGGGATCTTCGATAAGGTTCAGGGAGAAGGCAAGGTGCAACGTCCTAGGATTTGAGGCCTTGGATATAATGATCTTAAAAGGGATGATTGGACTACCCATATCACCAAGGTGCACCTCATTTTTAGGGAGCCCATCTCTATTGAACTCCATAGTTAAGCGTGCTCATCTTGGAGTAGTACTAGATGGGTGACTAGTCAGGAAGTTTATCCTGGCTTGCACGTGAGTGAAGACAAAGCACAAAGTTAACGCTAGTGGTAGTCTGTGGGGATAGTTGTCATTCTTGAAACTCTACTAGAGATTTGGGCAGTGGTTCCAGGCATTACAAATGGTATCAGAGGCATAACCCCTCAAGTAGGTATGGCCCACAAGGGCCAATGACTTGCTAGTCTTTGAGTCGTGTGGTCCAAGCATGTTGGAAAGGGCTATCCACAGTGATGGAGCCACCCTTGTGCTAGTAGCTATGGTCGGGAGCTGGGTGTACATGGCTATGTTGTGTCTACACTGAAATGGGAAAATGTTATGGGGTCACATAGTTGAGCCTTGATGAGGACGTTAAGAGTCTAAGTGGGGGAGATTGTAACGTCCCAGGATTTGAGGCCTCGGATATAATGATCTTAAAAGGAATGATTGGACTACCCATATCACCAAGGTGCACCTCCTTTTTAGGGAGCACATATCTAAAGAACTCCATAGTTAAGCGTGCTCATCTTGGAGTAGTACTAGATGGGTGGCCAGTCGGGAAGTTTATCCTGGCTTGCACGTAAGTGAAGACAAAGCATGGAGTTAAGGCTAGTGGTGGTTTGTGGGGACAATCGTCATTCCTGAAACTCTACTAGAGCCTTGGGTAGTGGGCCCAGGCGTTACATAAGGGGTCAAGGACGAGACTAGTAGTAGAATTAGAGGTAGAGGAGCAATCATGGAATCAAGTAGAGTCTTGTGGATGGCTTCGTAGAGGGTTGCTACCCCTCCTTTTATAGTCATGGTTCAAGGGGTTGGGCACTTCATGTGTCTACAATTGGGGAAACCCTTGATTGTGTTCCAAAGTCAATGGAACTAGGGCTTTCCAAGTTTGTCATTATCAACTTCACTCATCGGGAAGATTTCAAGGAATGCATGTGACTTTGGGTGAGAGAAAAATCAAAAAGGAAAAGAGTAACTTATGTTCCCGAGTTTCCATTTCTACTCGGAGTATATGATGACCCATTCGTTGTTGGATTTTGATCCAATGGTCGCACAAAATATTAAAGTGTGGGTATTTGGTTTCCAATTCAGATTAAAATCGTGACATTAAAGTATTTCCTTGAATCCTTCTCACTTCAGGAAAAACTAAATGATTCATATATCTCTCTCCTTTAATCCAATTGGTCTCAAATTTTAAAGGAAATTTCTTAATACTCATTTCTCAATGTGGGCAAGATTTGATACCATGATACAAAAATAAATGATACTTTTCTTTATCTCTAAGTCTTCTTTTTATTTGATTTATTTAAGACATCAATTAACACCTTTTCTTACTCAAACTTGACAAGACTTCTTATTTTAATATGGTTTCTTATTAAGTGTAGTATTAAACTGAATCCAAATCCATTAGTTGCCTTCAACATCTCTTTTCTAGAAATTTCCACACAATCCCATATTTAAAATATCAATTGTCCATTACTTTTAGTAATTCAGTTATTATTGGATTTTCCTTCCTTTCTTTATAAAATATCTATTAATGGGTTATTGAAAAAAGTAAAACACATGAAATTTCTTTGATAAGGAGAAATTTCATTTTTAATCCATAATTTAAGACAAGACATAGAAAAACACCAAGTTTTCTAATATGTCCATAACAATCCAATATTATTATTCAAATATATGGAGTTACTTGTGAATAACCATGTTATAATATCCCTTCCCTCTTACAAGAATTTTTTCCTCAAAATTTGACAAGTCATACAAAAGGTACGCGATGAAACTTATCCATGTCCGTCTTTAGCTACCATGTGGCTTCATCCTCACCATGGTGCTTTTAAAGAACCTATACCATCTCTATATTTTTATTCCTAAGCTCTTTCACCATGGAGTCTATAATCCTTACAAGTGACTCAAGATATGAAAATCTCCCTTGGAGCTCTATAGGTTCGATGTTCAACACATGGGTAGGATCCCGCACATAGCATTTCATATTGGACACATGGAACACATCATGCATCATATATACCGTGGTAGTAAAGTTATATGATAATTGGCTTCTCCAATCCATTCTAGAACCTCAAACGAACCCACATATTGGGGACTGCATTTTCCTCTATTTTAAGCTATAGCTCGGAGGGGTCGGATTTTGAGAAACACATAACCACCTACAGTAAGGTAAAAATTTGTCCACTTTGCGTCAACATACGACATATGTCAATCCTGGGCTCTCTTTAGCCTTTGTTTGATCAAAGTGACCTTTTCAGCATATAACTGTAGTTCCTTTGACCTAAGTAAGGTCCTCTCATTGACATCATCCCAATGAAGTAGTGACTAATGACCTCCCATAAAGAGCTTCATATGGAGGCATCCCAATACTGGCTTGGTAATTGTTCGTGTATGCAAACTCAGCTAAGGGTAGTTATTGTTCCAGCAATCCACCCAAATCTTGCACACATGTTCTAAACAAATCTTCTAGGATTTGGATTGTTCTTTTTTACTGTCCATCAGTCTAGGGATGATAGGGTGCACTGAATTTCAGCCTCATACTGTGTTCCTCTTGAACTTGTTTACACAACTTAGAGGTGAACTTAGGGTCATGATCATAGATAATTGAATTCATAACACTAAGTGACAAAATATATCCCTAACGTCAAGCTCTTCTATGTCTCTAATGTAAATCTCATATAAGTCGGACACCTTGGCAATGGTCTTCATGGCAAGCAAATGTGTTGACTTGGTTAGGCAGTCCACCTCAACCCATATTACATCATGATCTTTTCTTATCTTGGGAAGACCCACCACAAACCCATAGTGATCTGGTTCCATTTCCACACAAGAATATCAATTGATTGTAGTAACCCATAGGGTCGTTGGTGCTCAACCTTCACCATCTAGCACTTGAAATCTATCACATAATCCAACACAAAATATTATATCAGATCTAGTAGCAGTAAGATATAGTAAACTACCAATAATACCTATATGTAGCTTCTCATTTACCTTTTTTTCCTTCCTCATTCCTTTGAATATTGGTGGTATTGGACATGGGAGTATCAATAAGTTTGTAACCATCCATATCAAAGTGTTTTACGAGTTCTTTTGTGTACTTGCATTGGTTTATGAAATTTCCATCCTTTCTTGTCTTGATTTGGAATCCTAGGAAGAGTGTGAAATCTCTCATTATGCTTATCTTGAACTCACTCTGAATAAGAGAACTAAAATCTTGGCAAAGACTAAGATCCATGGGACCAAAGATATTTTATCAACATAAATTTGAATAACAATAAATTTGAATAACAATAAATTTGTTATAAGAGTGTTACAAAAAGAGAGTAGAATAAATCCATTCAGAGGCTTCATGCAAACCTCTTTTCCTTTACAGATGCTTCATTCCATTCTAACAATAAGAAGTAGATGTTGGATTTCATGTTGTGTCGAGACCAAGCACTAGTATTATGGGTGCATGTTTTACTATCCCAACCAATTCTACACTCGAAGATGAAGTCTGTTGGATCATTCAAACTATCTGTCTCTACCAGAATAATGGTTTTCAACATGTGACCATCTTTTTAGATGCCCAAAAAGCAATAAACTTACTGTCAGGAGCCACTCCTCCACCCCCAAGGTTTCGACCCTTTTGGAGAGAGTCCAAGGATGACTATATACACATCTCATATGTTGCATTGTAATTCATCTCACACGAGCTTAATCCAGTTTCTGATTTAATAGAAAAACATTCCCTTCTGGCTAATCACAATGTTGCCACCTTGGCTAAACATAGATGTAAATGTTGATTTCAGTCATTGGTTTGTCCTAGTGCATAGGAAGAATAGCAGCTAAGCTCTAGAGTTGATTAAAAAAAAGAGAAGAACCAAGGTTTCTCATGACATATCCACCATCTAGTAAAAAGTTCTTAGTCTTATCATACTAAACTCTGGAGGCTTGTTTGAGATAATAAAGATCCTTCTGTAATAGATAAACACGATACACATGCTTGTCATTTTTAAATTCGAAAGGTTGAGTCACAAATAATTCCTCCTCTATATCTCCATTCAGAGATGCACTTTTATCATCCACTTGATAAAGTACAAAATTCTTATGACTAGAAAAGGCAAGTAGCATTATTATAGAGTCAAGTCCAGCAATAGGAGCATAAATTTCATCAAAATCAATACCTTCTTGTTGATTGTAACCTTGGGTAACTAACTCTGCCTTGTTTCTTACCACTTTTCCTTAATCATCAATTTTGTTCCTACAAGACCATTTTCTTCCAACGAATGTCCTATCTTTCTTTCATGGAACAAGTGTCCATACTTTGTTCTTTTCAGATTGATCTAGCACTTCTTCCATATCTACGATCCATTCATCATCCCCAAGAGTTTCTTTGATGCTCTTGGCTCTTCAAGAATGAGATGAAGGCATTGTTATCTTGATCTTTATTTGCAACTTGTGTCTTCAATATTTCAAACATATCACCTATGATTAGCACCATGGGATGATCCTTTACAAAGTAAGAAATTTGATCCTTCTTCCCTTCATCATGTGAGTTGGAACCTTGTTCATCCTAAATCACCTCTTTAGCTTTTTGAGTGTTGTTGATAGATATTTTTTTGTTTAGGCATTACTTTACATAGTATATCATCACAAACAACTTCCTTGCAAAAAGAGGGATCAATCTCAATAAAACTTAGCACTAATAGATTCTTGCTATTTTAGATAGATCTTTTTTGTACACACTATGACTCTACAAATAAAATTATAGCCATGGAAGAATTCTCTGTGATATTTTGCATCAAACATATCAAGAGAATAATTCATGTGTAAAACAAAAATCAAGGAAACCCAAAAAACAAGAAATAAGTCAACACAGTGATGAGTGAAAACCCAATATTGCACAAAATAAGCAATTTGATTAGGTTTGGAAAAAAATTTCTTTGGTGTAACATATATTAGAAGCATGATCCTAGAAATATCTTGAAAATGTCAATTCCCCCTCTCTAAAAACCAATTTCCTTGAGGTGTATGGGAGAAGACTTTTGTTTCATATAATTGGATTCATTACAACAATGTTCAAAATTAACATTTTTATTCTCCCATATGTTCACGGTGGATACAGAAGATACAACAAGAAACTTCATTATAAATCCATTAGAAAAAATATTAGAATACTTTAAGTTTATCACTCTTCAAAATATAATAGAAAAGTACAAGGAAGAACAATTATCAACAACAACCAAGAAATACTTGATAGATCTAAGTGTATGTACGCCCTTTGGTTAAGAAAGATAATTGTAAAGAAGTTATAGAGCCCTTTTAGCATTATGGACTCACATAGACTTGAAAGTGGATTTTGTTTTATTTTTGTGGGTACAAGGTTGCCATTTTTCATCCTTTTCAAAGTTTAATTTAGGAAGTCCTTTGACTAGGTCCTTATTGCTCAACTTCCTCAATTGAAGCATGTTTACATGAAAAAAATCTATGGTGGCATTAATATATATAATTTTTATCTATTACAAACAATTTTTCAACAACATGACTAAGAGAGATAAGATTTTTATAGTTAAAAGACTTCAAATCCTAGTTCCTTTATATATGGCACTGTATGTGAGGGAATCTAACAACAAGAATTGAAATTCACTTGAATAACACAAGATACCCATTATCACCATGCAGGCTAACACTAATCGAATTGTGATGTAGAGCATCCACCGAAGAAAATTATTAATGAATAGCAAATCACCTACATCACATTCGGATTTCACATTACCCTTCCTGTTGTTGTCAAATTTCACTGACCCACGTTTCTTCTTCCTGAGAGTGTTTAAGTGGACTTTGTGTTTGGTCATATGCTTGGAGCACCCACTATTAGCTATCCATTTTCCATTCACCTATAAAAGAAGAAAGGCTGATGCCCAACTTAAACCTTTGGGTCTGGAGTTAGCTTGGGAACCTAAATTATCTAGATTTTAGTCCACTAATTCTTTTAAGGATAAAGAGTAGTAAAGATATCATCTTAAATTACAAGTCATCTTTTCCTTGAGGTAAAGGATTATCCATAAAATTTGGGGGGTCCCTATCCACCTTTTTTGTGTTTCGTTGGGCACCAACATATCCAATCCCTTTAGCCCATTTTTTTGATAGAATGGCCTATTATTTCATTCAAGGTTTTCTTTCCCTTAAGAAGTTGTTGCAAAGATGATACTGGAAGTTGGTTATCATCAACAAGAGTAGTAAGGTTGTAAATAAGACAGAAAGATCATCTTCAACATGTAAAGTATCAACCTCCAAACAGAGGGCTTTCGTCGAAGAAGAATATATATCAAGAGTCACACGAACTACGACATTACAAGGCACTATTGTCCTAAATTCCATATCATTTATCTTAGCAAGCATTTTAGCATTTTCAGTTCTAAGCATTATAAGCTCATTAAGATAAACTTTATTTTCATCTTCAAGAGTATTCATTTTCTTCAGATAAGCACCATTCTCAATCTTTAGACAATTATATATCTATTTTCATTCAGGATTAAGCTCTTAAAATTCATCTACATTAGCTTTCAAGGCCTTTTCATTTTATTCAAGATAATTAATATTAACATGTAAGTCATCAATTATTTTACCCAATATTTTCTTTATAGACTTGTATTGAGAAAGAGAATGGAGGTTTACCTCCTCTATTGCCTCTTCACTTTTTCTAGCCATATGAGACATGTTGAACTAATCATCTTCACTTGAAGAAGACCCACTAGATTAGGAGGATAGAGGAGAGTCCCAAGTGACATATTTGGTGGATTTGTTGCCCTTATTTCCTTCTTGCTCCTCTTATTGTATTTGACTTCCTAGTGTCTTTCATATTTTCTCATGTTGCTTCTCCTGTGGTGATGGTTCTTTACTTTTCTAAAACAATACTATCGTCTAAGATTTATGCGGTCATAAATTAGTAGATGGAAGTATACAATAAGGATTTCAAATATCATCAGTTGAGATGTTAGGTGACTAAACCAGCCAATGGACTTGCAGTATGAAAGAAAACATGTGATTTGCAAATATTCATGTATCTTGGTCAATGGTATACATTGGGTAATCCAATCAAGATCACTCCTAGTATAGTTCTAGGACAATCTTGCCTAATGAAAGTGCATGGATTGCACTAACTCAATTAATGCAAAAGGAAACTTTCATTTGATAGTTTAAGCCTGATTACAAGTCATTCTTTCTTTTATAATAATTTACACCCAAATTTTAATAGGATATATGCCTAAGTACATTCTTCAATTTTAATGGTTTTGACTTGTATTTTGGCAAACTAAGGTGTGCAATATTCATTTCTTTTGATTGTATCTATTCATCTAAAATGATCTCAATAGAGAAGTTAGATACATATGAATTGAATAGTTTAGTTATCATCAAAATATGGACAATGGATTACTATTAGGTAGAAAAAGTCATCATGGGGAGTCTAGAGAGGGAAGAAGAAAGCATAATCTACAAAATGGAATGAAAAAATTCACATTCATGTCACTGACAAGACATACATAGGAAAAATATAAAGAAGCTACCACATTCACATCAAGAACAATCATGCAAGTATCAAGATACATTTTTTCCTTTCAATTTTACCATTTCTATGAAAACCAGGTGGGAAGGGAATATCCACTCACCTTAAAACTACCAAAAAAAACAATGAAGCAAAATAAATAAAGATCCAATCCTCAAGGTCGATCTCCATGCAATAAGGATGCACCTTTTTTCAAGAATTCTTGCTCGTCAGAGACTCTAGATAACAATAAACATCCCTCATGTAGTAAAGAAGGGCTCACATGGGCACATCAACCTCCAAAATTTCATATCTTTCTTTGTCCCCAGACAAGGAACTATGAACATAGGTAGAAGAATGAGGCAAACCTAAGATCTTGAAGATCTAAAACATAACATAAATTGGTGGTCAAAAGGAAGGAGAAAGGTGGAAGGTAATGAACAATAAATCAAAGATCTAACCTCGTATAGGGTTCTTTTCCAAGGCCCTCCATTGGTTAGCCTTCACCTAAGACTACTGATGCTTATTTCTCTTTAGATAACCTCCCTCACTACTCTATGGAGATCCAACACTATGTGTGTTAGATAAAAGGTTCTTTAACCCATAACTATATGGGTATAGTTCTATGTATAGCCTAAGAAACTTACACATAGACAATTGCAACTAACGAAACTTGTGACAATGACCTGGGCTGGGTTTGGGAAGCCAATCCCATTAAGCAATAGAGGGATGATTCAAATCATAGTCCAAGAAAAAATAGACTCAACCCTTCAAACCCTCTAGGTTTTGTCAAACCATTTTGGGTTGAGTGTAATCAACCCATGTTGCTCATAATCATAACTTGTCTCTCTTCTTTCAACCAAACTTTACCAACCTAGGCTTACATCTGAACCTGGCCTGATTCGACCTAGCACATCCCATGTTCATGAGGGAAACCTACAAACTTTATCTTTCTTGCTATCTTAACAAGAATCATCTCCCCCAACAACCCATTAACAAAGTCTAATCAAACAAAATTAACCTTCTATCTCTACAACACTCTTATTTACCCTTGTATATGCCAAGTTCATGCAAATCTATATGGGTTCCCATGAAGGGACCCGAATTGAATATCAACATGTTCCATTATCTCTCATCATCTACTTAGATAAGAAACCCTGGAAGAGTCCTCAAAATCAACCCAAGTTCATTAAGCGTAGGACCAAAATTACATTGTTACATACCCAATCATGTTATCATAAACTCACTCTATCATGGCCCAACTAACACTAAAATTGGCCATGTATAGGGATCTATACTATAACACAAACTCAAGTAAGGAAACTCATGTCAATCATGCATATTGACATTTGCTTACTGACTTTCTTGGTTCTAAATTCAACTCAATCATGTTTACAAGTTAGGGTAGCAATCTACATCATCTAGAAAAAAGACTATATATAGGCATAACAAACTCTCTGGTCATCATGCACACACACGACATCATACCTTGGTTCAGTTATGTAAATATATACTAATCCATGTAACCCTAAGGTATTTACGCATACATCATCAGAGAATAAAGCATATATAAAAACATCATATCTCATTATGCTTCACACGTATTCACCATATAAACATGCCATGCTCAAAATGACAACAAAGAGGATTTCACCCTCAAGCCCAAATATTAGCTAAACATAGGGTTAATCCATTTGGTATCTATTACTTATACAAGCTTCAACTATATCTGACTAAATAGGCAAATTTAGATATTTATTTAACATCAAAAACTTATGTGAGAATAAAAACAATATAATCATGTCATTGAATGACTAAACATTAGAAGGAAAAAAACATAAAAAGGGAACATCATATTACAAAACAAGTTTAAATGTAAACCATCACATGAGTGTTACAATGTACAATCTCTTGCTCTCTTTTTCCTCGAACTACTATACAAATCAATCAGTCTATAGAATTTGCAATTAAAAACCCTCAATTTTTGACATTTACACCTCTTGTGTATTACTCTATCATGTGCAATGGTTTTATTAAATGATCTTTACTACTTTTTTGTCTTTGTTCCAGCGATAAATCCACAATGAAATTTTTTGTCTTGTAATCTTGGACATACTTGGGAGATTGTACCAATGTATAGATACATAATCAATTTTTTTTTTATATTCTAGTTGTTTTAGTGAATGAGGATAGGGTAATCACTCTACCATCATCACGTGCATAAATTAATGTGTGTAGTAAGGGAATTCGATTCTTATGCACAATTAAATGTAAATAGCCATGAATTTAATAACTACCACCAATTGCATCATGGTAATATTATTAAGTGTTATCAACTATAGCATGAAGTGAGGGAACCTAAAGGATCTACACTAGTTTTCTAATTATTTCTATTTATATTATTGTTAGACAATTTTCCTTCAAAAAAATTATTAGTACTTGTTTTTGAAATTTAAAATAATGAGTATGTATTATTGGGATACATAAAATAATTTATGTTTCTTATTGGGAAAATTGTTATCTTGGATTTAATGCCTTCACTCAAATCCACTATGTGAGTTATACATTAAATCATTGAAACCATAATAGATTAAAAAATATATTTTTAATGGGTGTTTTAAGGGACATAAAACCCAATTATCTTATCTTTTGATCCTTCTATACACTCTCCCTATTTATAGACTCCATTACATTATTCAAGCAATCTTGGAAATGTAAACTCTAATTTTCTTACTGTATCATTCTACATTATTAACTTTGTTGGTTTGGATTTTGGTCTACTTCATAATTATATGATACAAGTTATAGTTATTTGCATATTTCATTATATTTTTTTTTACCAAGTCATGCTACTCGTGTTTATACTATAAGGATCAAGTGTGGTATTAAAGTCTAACTTGTCATGTTCTCTAAGCATTGTGATTGTGATTTATTTAATCTCACACATATGTATTCAAAAACTAACATTGACATGCATAACTTTGCACACCAATAGTACTAAATTGAACATTAAATGATAAAAATGTAAATGCATTACTAAAGTGTTCACAATAATTGCAAATAGTTTTTGTTACTTTTTAGTTATCATGATCATATGATTTGGTTAGGTTTTTTAGAATCAAATTCTTCCTAAATGAAAAGATAAAGAGAATAGTGTGTTTTGTGTAAATTGACCATTTTATTTTATAACCATCTAAAAGTATCATTTTGAGGGGGTTCTTGTTGTTTATTAGGTTTTGAAAAGATATTGTTTGGAATCAATGTTTTAAAATTAGTTTGAATTGTAAAATAGGAAAAAGATGAAACTGAACATAACAAAAGAAATCAGTAATGGAGATAATAGAATAATGGTTTCTTTGATTGTTCTTTAAGATCTATATATAGGGTTAATTAGAACTTAATAAAGTTGTCAAAAGTGATGAATTATATTTTTTTATAACTTATTGGAATTTCTTATGGATACCAAAAAAAGTATTTTAAATACTATAATATATGAACATAGGTAAATCTAGAGAATATTATGCTAATTTATAAGGAACTTCAGTTTCTAGAAGCAATCCTTACACACTTAACAAGGCAAGACATGACATTTTTTGGGCAAACCTATGTGATAGAAGTTTTTAGACTTCAAAATGTTGTTGACTACAACACCGGCTTTGATTCTACCAATGATCGGTAAGGGGTATGCTTTTTCAGTGACACATCTTGAAGAGGTTTGTAAGGTGTTCTTATGCATGATTGATAAGCAGTAATGTATGTATCTATTCCAAAGAAGAAGAATACATGGCATTTATCTTTATAGATAGTAATGTCAAGTTTTTATAGAAATAAGAGATCAGAAGGAATTTAATGTTAGACAACAACTTATCTTTTGGATCTTATGAAGGTTTAGGACATCACCATTATTTATCATTCTAATAAGGTCAATGTACTGAGTATTGCTTGATAATATGGCCCCTTTGGATGAAAATGTCTCCATGAGAAGGGATCTAATGATGAATATATGAGATGAACCTAGAGTTAGGTGTATTTGAACACGGTATAGTTATTACACATATGCAATATAAGCCTACTTTGTATGATTAAATGATAGATCTTTAGCAAACTCTTTTATGTACGTTATGCACCCTGGGAGTTCCCAGATTTATTGAAATCTTAGGGAACTATATTGGTGGCTTGGTATAATGAGCGACGTGGCTGAGCATGTAACCAATTGTGGTGTGTTCCAAGAAGTCAGCATTGAGCATCAGATACTAGTTGGCACTTTACAATCACTCTACATTCCTTTATGAAGTGAGAACATATCACAATGGATTGTGCAAGGTTTACCAAGGACATGATATAGTTTTGACTCGATATGGGTGGTTGTGGATAGACTCATAAAATATGCTCATTTACTTTGTTTATGCACCTATTTTAATATGTTACCTAGAGTTTATTATTAGATCTTTCATTCATTCTAAATCCATTATAAGAATTTAAAACGTTAGTATATAATAAGAAACATCTCAATATTTTTCTCATAAGGGACGACAACTGTGAATATCGAGACATTAATAATTTCATGTCAGTAATACAAATCATTGACACTATTAATTTATGAAAAATTCTAATTAGTGCCTAAGTCTGAAATTTGGTGGTCTAACTTAATTTATAATAAAATAAACTAATTGTATACCACAATCATTTTATTCATTCCTGTCATACATATTAACTAAAAACCTAAATCTAGTTTCACAAATAGGTTGCCCATGGTTGAAACCCTTGAAGTAAACATTTTCAAATTTTTCACACAAACCTATATATTACGAATGAAATTCACAAATTTTACATAAAAGATAATTAAATTATCCCCAAAAACCTTTTTTTCTCCTTGGATCTCAATCTTGAACCTATGCAACAAATTGTCCTACTTCAATTAAGAATACCTCTATTTTTCATTTACCACTTCCTTGTTTTTGATCTCCTCTTTTGAATCATCTTTAAATTAAAAAGTGAAAAATTTCTATGGTGGAGGTTTAGAAAGATCACAAAGGTGGGACTTTGGATTCTATTTCCTGTTATATATACATATTTTTTCAAGTTGATTAGGACATTTTCTAATGATATCCAAGCATTGTTAGTGCAGAAAACACATTCAATGTCTTTATCCCTTTATTTAATAAATGCTAGATGGATCTTCATCTCATGGGCATAGTTAATTCACAACCTCCTCTTCAACTTACTGTTTAGTCCTCATAATCTAGTGGTCTACTATATAGTACATTTTGTTTCTCAAGCTGCATATTTGGTCTAATGGTAAGCTTACCACAATTTTGACTTTGCCAATAAGTTTTTGTCAGATTAGGGATATGGTTTCTTGAACTTCAGATTCATTTCAATAATCACATGCTTCTACTGTGTTTTTGTGGAAACTATGAGATATTTCCTCTTATCATGTGCATATAGTTTCCTTGGCAAAACCATTTTGTCTTTAAGACGAGTTTATTTGTTAGTTTATGTGTGTTTAAATAAATTCTGATAATTAAGTAAAGTATTCTTGTCTTGCACTATATTTTCACAACATGATGTGCAAGAAACATAGTCACAGGCACAATTTTTCTAAGAAGTCAAAATTTTGGATATGTTAGTTGATAGGGTCCCCTAAAAAGAAACAAAGTAACTATCTATAAATAGGAGAATATGAGTAAATATTCATTTAAGTTAGGAATATAAGGTCTATCTATAGGTGTAACTTTTTTTTATTCAACATCCTTATTAGAACTAAGTATTTAAGATGTAAATTAACACATGGAATCCCTACTATGTTTTTTCCTTTTTATTTAGTAGGTGTTTGAAGGGACAAAAACTTGAATTTGTATCTGTTAAATGTTAGTTATGTTGCCTACTTTCAAACATATTTGTACTTATGCAACTTTTTTCAAACTTCCTTTTATATCTGAGGAAACCCTAATACCGTGAACCCTATATTTATCTATTTCCTCCATTGAGCTTTTAAATATTATTTTGGCTAATATTGTTCTATTTTTTCAATAAAATACAACTAGGAAATAATTTTTGTAAATTTATCCTCTTGTATGATCTTGCACCATGTTATCATACTTGTGTTCATTTTTTAAGAATACATATGTTATTTAGCTCTAACTTGTCATACTCTTAAGAAATGTTATTACAAGAATAATTTGATTGATGTAATAAATGTTTAGTAGCCTTACTTCATATCATATTCAGTTTAGGTCAGACATTTTCCCTATAAGACGTGGGTTGGGACACTCTTCACTCATTATGTAATGAACATCAAATATGCATCCATTCACTAAATACACATAAAATTTGGATAAATTAGACCATACGATTCATATAATAAGTATAATGTGTCAATATGTTTCAAGTAGAACTTGAACTATAACGTCAAAAAATTATGGACTACATGCTTTGAATCCACCTTATAAACCTTCTTGAAGAAATAGAGCAATTATGCGATCACTATTGTTGTATTCATAAAGGCCCTTTGATGACAGACTCCAATCATAGTCCATGGAAGATAAAGTTGAAATTGAAACCAAGAAAACCATGCCACCTAATTCCACTTAAACTAGACAGGGTGTTGGATAGAGCAATTGATCTTGGTTTATTTAGGCACAAAGTACCACATCTTTTCCAAACAAACAAGAAAAATGTGATTAGTACATTACAAGGTGCAAAAGTACAATTGGTAAAGGAAAAATAGTTTAACATGTATACTAGATGCACTAGATACCTTTGAGCTTATATAGCATATGGTCTACAATTTTTAGAAGAGGGTGCATGGAATGGAAGACAATGTTATTGGGTGTGTTTTCTTTTTTGCTACATTGTGATTTGATGAGAAACTAAGTATGAGCCTGATATAGAATGACCTCATCAAGTGGATGGAGGAACATTCAAAGAATGATATGGAGAAAACATAATTTTATCACGTAATGAACAAAACATGGACTGCATAGTGACCTACCAAATGTAGGATATGATCCCTAACACATCAAATGTCAATCCTAATGTTGACAAAAGAGTTTGCATCATCATAAGAAATTTACGCATGTGGGACAAAAATCTTAGGAAGATATATGTGGCTCAAATCACATTATATACAAGATTTTAATTTTCTACATATTTCCCATATATTAGTTAAAGTTAGCAATCCATATTCAAGTAAACTGAAACTACAAAACGTAACTAATTTCACAATGTATGATCTAAACATCACATTGAACTAAGGTGTTTAGATCGTATACTAGGTAATCTAATGTATTATGGTCTATATTATATGTAGCTCAAATATGTGTTTATACATCAAGATTTGGATATTAGTGTTTGTTTAGGATTATAAACAAAAAGCGTTATTTGTTAATATTTATATTGAAAAATTAGTATATTTATTCAAGTTTAGTGTTGAGTTCACATATTCTAATATAATCTTGATAGTGTCATTTTTGAATGATAACTCGTTATTTATAGTTAAATGCATAAGGGCACTAGAGGCAATTCCCACCATTGTTACTAAATTTTATATGTATTTAATCTCTTTTTTCATTATTTTCAATATTTTATGTATATATATGTATATATATATATATAATTTACCAAGTTAACCAACCACACATAGAATTTAATGATAATTCCTACTTACTCATTAATTTGACAAGATCTACATGATTTTTGTGATACCACTTCTTATGGATATACTCACATGGGTGCATGTGCATTATATTTAATACCCCCGTGTTAGAATTAAGCCATAGTTAGATCCATAATTTAGGCATTTGGTTTCATGTTTAAACATGATTTTAGTAGTTATTAACCAGTATGACCATTATCACTCGGTTTGGGATTGACATTTGATTACTAGGGACATTGGTATCAATGCCTACCACATTATATAGAGTTAATTTCCCATTAATGGGAATATATGATCTTTAATATGTGATCATAGTTTGTGTTTATCTATTTTCCTATATTTTTTATCATTGCACTATATATAAAGTATGGATCATAACACCAACTTTATAACAAGTGCTTTTATTGATTTATATAATGCTCCAAATTTTACATTGAAATATCTTGCATAGCCTACATCATAACCCCCGAACAATTATGAATATGTTATGGTGAATAACTTTTATAGGAAATTTTCCCATTTGTTGTCATCAACATTATTCTTTTCAGTAATAATCTCCATTGACTAAAGGTACGACATCCAACCTCTTTTTTGTTAATCTTGCTCTCTTCTCTTTCGAGTATTGTTTCTGAATGACTGTGTGAGGAGAGATTGTGGATAAATAGAACTTATCTAGATTGAATACTAGAATCTTGTCAACACATATCATTGAGATGGGCATGTTGCTTTTGCATCTTGGCATAGCATTGTTGACTCCACAGTCACATTGTGTATATTTTGACATATGTGTCTAGTATTTTTATTGAGATCATTTTATATTGATATAAACCTTCTAAATGCCCCAAATAAGAAACACTAACTATAAAGAAATTGAGTCATATATGAACTAGTTCAAAGTTCAAGATTAGATAGACTCCTATGTAGATCTTTGATGTAAATTCACTTGTAATGATTGTATGACTTGTAACTAATCCCAAGAATGTAGTCATATTCAATTGCATATAGTAAAATATGAAAAACCTAAATTAGGTTGGTATGACATTAATCAAGTTTTCCTTTTAGAAATTCAAATATAGATAATGTGTAGGCTTCTCTTATTTCCTATACCGGCTAAGTTTTTACTAAAATCTTACTAGACTAATAAAAAGTGGATGCCATGAATGTGCTATATAAGGTTGTATGGGACAAGAGTGATTGTTTGCAGTAACAATTGTGGAGTGCATGTTGTAAGTAGTTAGTCGGTAAAAAGCCACATGCCATGAATAAGATACATGTTGGTTTCTTGAATGGAAAACTGACCGAATGACCTAATCAAGGCTTGGATGCTAATGCCTTTGGTTGAGTATTTAACGGTGAAATATGGTTAAATGTAAATCATGTGTCACTTTCAGAGAAGTGCAATATATCCATTAAAGGGGGATAAAAAGTATAAGTACAATTCATTGGACATATGTCTATTCCCCAAAGATTACTAGAATTTGTAAAACCAAAGTATAATGTGTTGTAGGCCCTCAATTATGAATATGAATGATAAGGGAGCTTCCTAAGGTGACCAAGTGACTCCTATTGAATATTTTGCAGTTGGTTCCTCAAATAGCCCATAATCATCCCTTGAGCATGATTAGTTGCTACATCACTTAGAATACATATATCAACTGTAAGATATATAATTGTACTTGTTTATTCTGAAGGATTCCTCCATCTTAAAACCTCTATGTACTTACCTATTTATTTAAGATCTTCATTGTCTACAAACGTTTCAGGGAAGAAGACCCTAGGTAAAGGTATATGAGACCCTTGTAAGGTTCTTAGACCCATGACAACCCTATTTTTCTCTCTCATCTAATTAATTCACATGTAGATCATATGATTCTCTATTTTATTTCATAACATCCCTCACCCTCAATTGAATGTCTTTGAGTCATGTTATTTTCAATTGATGAATTGAACTTTATTAAATGTAACATCGTACTTATTTAACTAAAGTTGAGTGCATAATAAGACATTGAAATGAATTTTAAAAATTTGTTCCGTCAACATTATCATCTTGGACCCAAACTTTTAATATAAAAAGTGGAAGGATTTGTGACCCAATAGTGAACATTTGATTGCAAATTAGAGCTACAGACTGGGAGATAGGATTTTTACAATATTGCTCAAGAAATGCAATTTCAAATTATTATTTTTAAATAATAATCCGTCATATTATCAATTCACAAGAGAGTTCTAGTCCAATGAGAGGGCTCATTTTTTGGTCCATGGACCGTCCATGTTAGAAATTGTCCTTTATTCCCTCAGCTTACCCCAGGCTTTGGATTTGTATGGCTATGGAACTGGTAAATATCTGATGGTCACAGGGTTGTCTTCCCCACTTACACCCAAGGATGAGAGTAGGTGATGGAGCAAACACTCCACTCCCTCTACACCTCTTTTCACACCTATATAATGTTCCCTTTCACTTTTTTGCTTCCCCTTTCTTCATTCCCTTTCATTTATATATATTAGCATGATTTATCTCTATATATACATCTCCACCTTCATCTTCTTCCTCCATCTCAGACCAAATTTCAGCAAACTTCTGCCTCTAATTTAGGAATGGAACACATATCTCCCCTAGGTATTACAAGGTGGGTGCTCAACCTCCATAAGGTTCCACAAAGTGGGGGGCACCTTCAGTTGTCAGTGCAATGGCCTCTAGAAAAAAGCTCTATGGTGATGTTCCCGTGCAAGCAGCAAGAAGCTACACATGGGAGAATGCAAGTGTAGGGTGAGACCATGCGGGCCCTACCATGTACCATGGGATGTCCCAATAGGAAGCCCATCAATGTGATGACATGTTTGTCTTCCATCTCCCTCTCTCGAATTCCTACTAGAAAATGTCCATTATTGTATCAACAATTTAAAATCACCCCTTGGGCCAGTTTTGACATATAATATATGATATTTGATCTACAGAACAAGACACATCCATTGGAATAAGTTTCAATACATTTGTAATTATTCTAATAACCCCAAATGAATGTTTTATGATCTTTCTAATATCATAATGTCATTTCATGGTCAACTTTAATCAATAATGATTCAAATCTTTATGCATGCCTAGGATCAATACTTTTGATACATAATGGGCCTATATTGGAGAGTTTTCACCATTGTGGTCTCAATGATGCTTGTGTACCTCTATTCTATATGTTCATGAAATGATAATGGATCGTAAACATTATGCTAAAAGTTATTCCTAATGACTAAAATACTTCTTGTAACTCTATTAGGTTTGATACATGTTCTGCGAGGAATCAAACTTATCCACACTTTAGATATATTTTCACTTTATGATTGGAATGATGCATGAAAGGTGATTAATGTGGACTTTGTATGTTGAATCTTGAACTTTTCCCACATGTTGACTTAGTTCTACTAAAATCCCTTGTGTGACCTCTAAATTAGTAGCCCTACATATTTTGTACTCCTAAATTCTATGTGGATCGTTCTTTGTATGTGATTGTGTCTAAGTGACCTTATCCTAACTTTATTTGTGACCCAATGTATGTGGTGATAACAAGATCTCTAACATTGTATAAATGTTTCTCTAAATAGTGCCCCTTGCTATAGTACAATCTCAGATCATTAGATTGATGGTATTTATAATGCCAAATATATTTGGTTCTCTTTTATAGTCTAATTACTACTATCTTGCATAATAATGAATCAAAATGAAAATATTGTTGTGTTGGTTGAATAATCTTTCTTGAATCTAAGAATTCTCCTTTTAAGATCTTGTAACTCTAATAATGAATCCCTATTCTTGGTTATGATGTGGCACCCTAGGTTCAAAATGAATCCATCATGTATGATGCAGCGTGATAATGATAATGCATGGCCTAGTTGAGACCTTGAAATGAATATTGAAGCTATAACTCCTAGGCTTAGTTGATACATCCTACCACCATGATAATGCTTAATGAGAGAAAAATCATGTGATTTTAATGAAATCATACTTGTTTATAATGTTAGGATCTTTTTTTATAACTCTTGGTAAGGATCTAGTCAAGAATCAATAATTAAGTTTTTATAATATCATTCTCTAGTGAAGGTATGTATTATCCTCCTATTGGCCAGAATAGTGGTATTAAACTTACTTTTATGTATGTATGCTTAAAGTTCTTGGCTTCAAGTACTTGTTTAAACTTGTCCATTACACAAACATTATGCACCTGCATATATTTCTTAGGGTAAGGATACAAGGTTGGGCGTCCTACTTGAGTTGTCAAGAAATGGTGGACCATAATGGTAAAACAATTTGCACTTGACTTACTCATGTAGTCACTTATGTTGAAACATGTGTCATTAGTATCTTTAGTTGGAATGAAGCTCACAGACACTTCCTTTGGGAAGATGGCCAATGGATATATAGTGTCATTTAGTATAATGGAGATGCATTTAAAACACTCTTTCCTGTTTAAAGAATGAAGTCTTTAAAGTTTTTTCTTCTTTCTTGTTATTATATTAAGGTTTCCAAGCATTTATGTTCCCTTTAACCTAAGTTTCATGTATTTTATAACATACTCAGAATAGTTGTGTTTATGTGTACCCTTTTATGAATTTAGGTAGAAGGTACACTATGAATCTCTCTCTATGATCATTGCTTCCACTCTAATATGATAATTTGTTTCTTATACTCTGTTGGAATCATATAATTACATGCACATGAATCATCCACTTGGTTTCATATCTAGAAGGGCTTTGATCTTGATGTAGGTACTAGTTTAGTTCTTTTGATACGCCATGTTTTTTTGTTACCTTAGTTCCTCTATGTTGTTGATTGTGGTTTTTTCATGCATATGTTTTGTGATCCACTCTAGAGAAGGAAAACTGGGTTCACTCTCCTTTTTCTATATAGGAATTAGCAGTGAGTATCTGGGTAATAAATAGATGTGTCACATATGGTATCAGAGCCATCATATATCCTCTATGCATGTTTAATAACCCAATTCTTCATATGCTATAGAGTTTCTAGCATCAAATTTATTCTTTAAGGACTAACCTAAGACACCCATTAGATTATGATTAGTTAGTTTCTAACCTCATGATATGATCTCTCTCATGAAAATTAATCACATGATCTCTCGATTATGGGTAGCTTATGTGTGGGATAAATGAAAATGAATCGGTAATGTTTGAGTAGGATGACGATAATTCCATGATCTGACCTTAATTTGAAAACTTGACTATGACTAGTAGAAGAACCCTTGCAGTTGGGTACTCATGTATGACCCCTAAAATCATATAAGCTCATTTTCACCAAATCAATAATATATGATTTCTATGTTTTAGGTAAAATGATGATAGTATTGATATGATTAAATAAGGAGGATTTATAACTTATACCTCATGGTTGATGATGTCCCTATTTAATTAAGTCCATGAAGAGATATTGTTGATTAAAAATTAAACATAATTAATCAAACTTTCCCCTATTTTGATATGTATAATGACCATTCTTACAAATGACTATGCCTTTGAACTTCTAAAATAATGATGATGAAAATTAATACAAGAGGCATGTCCATGTTGATTTCTATGCCTCTTTCTAACCTTGATATTCACTAATATGAAGAATGCATATTTCACAATGCTTATTAGGATTCCTCTCAAGCAACAATCAGACCAAGTGTGAGTGAAGGATATGAGTGAAACATGCAACTCATAGCAAGATCATGTGAAGATGAAGAGGTAAGTGAGAAAGATATCATTGAACTTTGCAAAACTATTTTAAATTATATGCTCCTTCCATCGCATGCTTCACTTGATATTTATAAGTATAAGAAGAAGAATTTCTCTAGAGGTATTGATATATTGTATGATGACAAAGTTGATATTCAATATGTGAACTTTTCTTGTCAGATAATATTGGTGGTTTTAAGATAATTACCTTGATTTAGGTTTGATATACAATCAAATTGAGATAGAGAACAATTTTTATCATAGTCAAGTTTGTGATATTAAATTTTAAAGTGCATACATTCAATAAAATATAAATTCTTTAGAGTATCAACCCAAATTATCTACTAGGGAAATAGTTTGCTACGCTAGTGATTGAAAATTATTCTTACTTTAGAAAGGTTCTATTTTTCAAATCTAATTGTATTCATTAAAATGATGATACTACTAAACTTATCTATACTATTAATTTTCTTACCCAATATAATATCTTGCATAGATCTTTTAGCAAATATTTCCCATAGGAGGAATAACCTCGATGAAATACTTCATCATGATACCAAACAAACCATTAGACATGCTATGATATGAGGGTATGCATGTAACAATAAGAAAGGCAAAGGAAGTCCAACATTCCATGGTGTACAACTCCAATGATAAGATTGTAAGGATCTTTGATGATAAATTGATCATTATTCTAGTTAGTGTCCATTTGGGAAGATGGGGACCAAGAATAATGTGATTTGGATTCCCAAGATAACCCTTGACCCATATATTTGAATTGCACTATCAATTATTATTTTTTGGAAAATGATGCATGGATTGTAGATAGAGGCTGCTCCAAGAACATGATGGGAGTCAAAAACCAATTCAATTAACTAAGAAGAAACAAGGCCATTTGGTGACAATGGTAAAGGTAAAGTAATAGGTGAGTGGGACGTAGGGGATTATGTGTGCATCATGAATATATCATTTGTCTATGGAATACACACCAATCTTATTAGTTTTGGTCGACATTGTGATAATGAATATCTTATTTTGTTTATTTATCTTTAATCCTCACTACCTTTAATGTTATATATAAGAGAAATACAAATGGTAATTTGTGTATTGTTATTATCTCCCTTACATCTATTATTGGCAAATGGTTAGTTATAGATTAGAATAATATCTATTGGGCATAGGCCACTTGGTTAGGTAAATATGCATTAAGTGAAAATATTGAGAAAAGGAGACTTACTCAAAGGATTTCCTAAATTGTAGTATAATTAAGATGAGTAATCCCAATACACACTAGGAATGAAACTAAGTTGTCTTTCAAATCCAAAGGGGTTCTTAGCACTGAATGGGATCAAGGACTTTTTCATATCAACTATTTTGTAAATGCACATACAATAATTTAGAGGTAGTAAATATAGTCTTTTGATTGCTAATAATTTATTTAGTTTTACATGGATATTATTTTTATTTTCTAATAGAGATACATTTAGAACTTGTATATCTTTATGAGACATAATAGAGAACAAAGCTTCTTGTAGATTTTTACCCATGCATAGTGTAAATGGGGAAGATTTAAAAATGATTTGTTTGGATAATTTTGTGATGAATCCAGTTAACTGCATAACTTTTCTTCCCCTCAAACACCTCAGTAAAATGGGGTTGTAAATAGAAAGAACTAATTTTTTCAAGAAATGGCTATACCCAGCTTTTGGAGTATGTACACTAAAACCATTTTGGACCAAAGTCATAACCTCATCTTTTGTCCAAAATTGGATCTTTACTCATCCACAATTAGGAAACTCCTATGAGTTATGGTATTGTAGAATCCCCTCCATTAATTTCTTTCTTGTCTTTAGATTCCCTTCCTTTTTTCTTAACACTAATGATTTTTTAGGTAGGTATTATGTTGAATTGTATAATACTATTTTTCTTAGTTATAATCTATCTAGCAAAGCTTTTTGTCTATGACAAGAAGCATTCTAGTGCATAAGATCCAATTACTATGAAATTTCTTTAAACTGACACTTATATCTTCAAGAACATTGTTTATTATTATTTTTTATTGAAATGATTGCCAAACAAAAAGAACTAAGCATCACAGTTGATCGACAAGAAAGGTGGGTTGATCAATTAGTACAAGAAGATAGCTCCCAGTATGAAGAGAAGAACTTTCTTATCCCTACACTGGAGAAGACCATCCAAAGGAGCTCATAATTGATAACACATTAAGAAGTTAACAATAAGAAATGCTTAAAAGGAGCATTGAAACAATTCATTTATTTCATAACTTGAAGCAAAGTCTGTGAAAAAGGCTCTTTGGCATGATGATTGGTTCCTACCATGAAATAGGAGCTACAACAGTTTGAAAAGAACAAGATATGCACAATTATTTCAACACAAAAGAGAGAGAAAAATCGACTGAGCAAAGTGGGTATACTAGAAATAATAGGATGAAAAAGGAATCAAGTGACAAGTAAGACAAGGTTAGTAGAACATGGCTATAATCAACAAGAAGGTATTAATTTTGATGAAATATATGTCCGTGCATCAATGTTAAAATAATTTCATATATAGTTGAATTTGTGATTCATAAAGAATTTTTTTTGTCAAATCAACACTAAAAGTGTATTTTTAAATGGAGAAATCAAGGAGTATGTTTTTATGTCTCAACCACCTAGTTATCACCACTATATATATATCTATCTATATATATGTATATATATATATATATATACATTAGTGGTTGCTAGGGCTCAGGGGTTAGCATCTCCACATCTCAATTACTCCACTTGACCATCATTATACTTATTCCCACCTAACACATCACCTCCCATCATCCAAAAGCATGGAATTATAGGGTTTTGACTGCTTCCATTCTTCTCGCACTTGGAGGAATGAAGGAGGAGTGTTATCTTTAGATTGAGGGGAAGTAGGAGAAATCCTCATTAGCTTTCATGGAGTTTTTATTTTATTCTCCCCTTTCTTTTGTGATATCTTGTACTATAAGTAGATAATCCCTTTTTGGTGGGTTGTTTGATAAAAATATAACTATGATACCATTTAATTGGGAAAGATTCATGTAAAATGCTATATATTGCCATGAGTGTCGTGTTGTGCTTGTTCTCTCTCCCTACCTCTTGCTTTGCTTGTTTGAGCTATTTAATCACCTAAGGCATAGTGAAAAGAGTGAAAATGGGATTTTTGAGGGGGGAAATCCTTAGTTCACTAGATGAATCATAGATGCTTTTCCCTCATTTCTATATATCCCTCTATCCCGTAAGCCCTAGGTGTGAGATCTAAGTGTTTAAGTGTGGATCTCCTCTCTACCTTGCAAAGGAGCATATCTAGAGGTTGGATAGTAAATAATAGGTGATGAAACACCATCCTCTTACTCCTCATACCACCCCATGCCACCAAGTAGGTGAGGAGGGTCACGTATAGAAACCTAGAATAGGGTTTACATAGACTAATGATTACTTATACCCTAGACAATTATCCTCTACAATTAGATAGGAGGTGATAGGGATTAGTTCCCCTATACACACCCTATACCACTGATGGAATCTGGTAGGGTAAGACTTCTGACCTTGTCTCTTTATGCTTGTTTGGTTTGGAGACACTACCCATTGTTTGTGTGCATGAATATAAACCCCAATTTCATAGTTGATTAGTAACATACCCCCAAATGATGCACTGCCCTTCATCATTTGGAAAAACCCTAATGTTTGTGTTTGTATCTAGTTATTCTTGATTATTTTCTTAATTTCTTCATCATGCTAGTTATCTCTTTGGCATATAATTGATACGTATTCTTAGTTTCTTATTCTATATTTTTATATTAAATTTTGTAGTGTATTATTATTTGCTTGTTAATGTACTTGCTCATTTTGTGTAGCTAATTTCTCTTTAGTATCATTACTAGTCTAGTCTAGTGTAAGTTCTCCATTACTATGTGTAATTGTCACTTTGTGTCTTGGTTAGCTTGTTATATTTAATAGTTAGGGTTAATCTAGGTTTCAATACAACTTTCTTTTCTTGAATGATCTTTAGTGTAATAATCTCAACTCCAATTAAATCCTAGAAACCCTAACACTTATCTTTAGAAACCTGAAAAACATCTTTGCTCAATTGCCTTCTCCACTCCTTTTTGACTCAAACTCGACTTTCCACATTCCTTTACTACAATCTCATTATGTTCTCATGTGGTTCTTTTATACAAGAGTGTGTTGATTAGGGTAATTAAGACTAGGTGTTGTGATGCATCAAGATTTATGTCACCATTTCCATGAGTGGTGTTTATACTTAGCTAATTGTTTCTTTTTAACTATTCTAGTAGCCCTCATCACTGCTATTATTTATGATTTGTTACAATTTTGCATTTGAGATGTCATACCTTCTATCTTTTCTGGGTTGTTCTTTGTATATTTGATAGTCCATGTTTGTTCATAATTTCTTATATATTTAGTATTTCTTTCAAGAACCCAATATAGGTAGGAGAAGGCAAAGAAATTGGCACATCCATGACGAATATTGAGAAATGGGGTATAGAAATAATGTACCTCCACCACCTCACAATGTTCATGAAGAGGAACACCATGCTAATCAACCAATTCAACCTCCTACAATGCCTATGGGTGACTACTTCATGTTGGCCAACTACAATTCATGTATTGATATGGATCAAATGTCAGGGCAAGCCTTCTCTATCATGTTGGCTCTAGTAGGTTTGCTTCCTATTTTCTTTGGTAAAGAGAATGATAATCCCTATAACAATATAGATGCCTTATTGGAGACATGTTCTATATTCCACACTTCATCTTCCATAGATGATGCCATAAGCATTCTAAAAGACAAAGAGAAGAAGTCGTATTCTTCAAAAATTGAAGTGCTGACTTGAGGAGAAATTAAGTGAGTTTCTAAAGAAGTTATGTCAAATTCTCAATCTCACCCAAATAAGGTGGAATATAACTTCATTTATCCAAAAATACAATAAATAGACCATGTGGGTTGGGAAAGATTTCAATAGTTGTCGAGAGTCCCCTCATCATTAGGTGCCTCTGTGGAATCTTGTGTAGTCATTCTAATTTAGATTTCCTCAAATGAGTAGAACTATGGTGGAATCATTTTATGGAGGTTCTTTCATGGGCAAGCCAGTTAAGGAATCATGGATTGACTTTTATCATATAACTAAAAATTCAAGTCATAGATCATCAAGTGAAGTAAATGATTATTATAGGAATATTTGAGTTTGTTCCTTATACTCCATCACCTCCCACTTCAAATGTTTCCAACCCACAAATGATGAATATTATCTATGACATGATGAATATCGTGATGAGTCAAGTTGGAGGTTATTCTAGCAATAATGTGCAATCCACTAAGTCACTTGATCAAGAACTGAAACAACTTTAGTAAACTAATTTCCAGTGCCCCTGTGTATCAATCATACTCCCCTGAGTGGAGAAATTATACTAAGTTATCTTGGAGACAACAAGATGATGATTCACAGGGGAAACCACACCAACATCACCAAGGGAAAAAAATAGCTAAAATTGGGAATGAAGTGTTTGGGAGGTTAAGAAGTATTCATGAGGTCAAGAAGGATGTATCATATGAAGGGTAGAACATTAGTAGACATTAGCAAAAGATATACTAGCTATCCTTACCACTTGCACTCTGTGAAGAGAGTAGACTTCCATCCCAAAGTATAGTGAGTCCTAGCAATGTTAATGGTCAAATATGTGTTCCTCAAAACACATATTCCCCACCCCAAATGCAAGCACAACAACAATACCAAGGCCCTCCTAATTCTTGTGAGCCTTTACCACCACAACCACCATTCAAGTATCAACAACATCCACCACCACTACATTCACCTCACTAAAAATAGGTAAATCAACATCTTCAACTCATACCTCACCATAAAAAACAATCCTACATCCTCTATGACCCCCTCAACAAAACCAAAGACCACCTCCACCTGCTCCACATCAATAAAAAGGTCCCCTTCCTCACCATGAGTGATAATTCTAAGGAGTGGAAGAGTGATTGAGTAGATCAAGGACCAAGTGATCCATGAGATTGGATATGAAAACCATGTGGAGATAGTCCAGTTAGAAAAGATCTTTTTTGATACCATGATGATTTTTTTTGTTATACCACCTTTTGGTGATTTTGTGATACCAAATGTTCCACCGTTTATTCTATTTGGGAATTATTTTATTCCATTGATTTTGATTTGTGATTATGAGTGCCCCACCATTAAGAAATGAAAACTCTCATGTGACTCCTTAAGATGAAAATGTGCCACCATTTCTTGATGCCTTGGATGATCCCTCACCATCCAAAAAGAGATAAAAGAACAATGTTGACAATCTTAAGATTTTTATGAAAGTGAATCTGAATGTCTCATTTGCTTGATACAATCAAGAAAAGTTTGATATTTTCCAAGTTATTGAAGGGTGCATGAACTTTTACAAGTAATATGTTAAGAATAATGTACAAGAGATGATATTGATGGAGAAAGTGAACTCCATCCTTCAACATTCCATCCCTATAAAGAAGAAAGAACCAAGATACCCACACATAGGATTGGGCAATGGGAAGCATTTCACAAATCAATACCTACTTCATTTTGGATCTCACATCAATTTCGTGGCATGTAGTGTCTATGTCCAGATATGGCTAGGCAATATAAAGCCATCCAATTGTAGTCTCCAATTGGTGAGATTTTCTATAAAAGTGCCTAGATTTTAAGTGGATAATGTCTTGCTTATGACTAAAAAAGAAATAATAGTGGTGTTCCTGATGGATTTTATTATCTTAGACATGGAACCAGAGGGCAAGAGGTTTCCTATCATCTTAGGGATACCATTCTTGTCTATAGTTGATAATTTAATTCATTAGATTTTTGGCATAGTGATTTTCACTTTTATGCATATGTAACTACAAGACATCCATCAAAAAATAAGTTGAGAGGAATTTCAATGCTGGTTTTTTTTGAAGATTTTGTTGCTACTTGAAACATAGAGACTCCAAGGCTAGGGAATATCACTTTGAGGATCCACACAACCATTGGAATAAAGGGGCATGTATAGAATGCTTTTGAGAGGACTATTTACTATTATGGAGGGACTTATATATTTTATGATGGTTAATGAAGAAAGTTCATCATTCCTAGTTGAAGGCATAGAATCATCACTATACGGAGGCAACCCACATTGGTTTGTGACAAATTGTCTCAATAATTTGCAAGCTTGTATTGTATTTTTGCATTTTATACTTACAAGAAATACACCGTACCCTTTGCTTTTCATATTTTTTTGTTTTTGTTTTGAAGGATGAACAAGGAAAAAAGTTAAGGTAAGTACCTCAAAAGTGGAAAAAATTAATTGGGATTCAAATTGAGTTGAAGTTTGAGTGACATTTGCAAGGAACCCCATGGAACAACCATAGCCATCACCATGATCTTGATGATATATAGAAGTTCTTGTGTTGTTTGAAGAATCGGGAAGAGAAATGGCCACCATAGACATGACACCTAGGGAACCTGGGATTCCAATTACCATGACAAATGTGGTACTCTGGAGAAAATGTAGTCAAGGAGTTTGTATTACAAGGAATGTTTTAAGAAGTTGGGCCCCTAGTATGACCATGATAGCTACTGCAAGTATGGTCTCTTGCACCACCACAACTATAGTGGAAATAAATTCCATGTTCCTCTAGGGCCAACCAATTAAGTTTATGTTACATGGGGGAGGTCAAAAAGACCCTCCCTCATTTTTGCGAAGCTCGACACCTATTATGTGCGACCTGTCCATCATCAACATCCCGCAATCCCTCCCCCCTTAAGATACACTCAACTAGGCAACGATGAAGCTTCATCAACCCCTATAGAGTCAACCCATAACTCCAATAGTTCCTTTACACCACTATTTATCAAATTCAACCACCAATCCACCATGTACATCAAGAAAACCTAAAAAGTCCATCTCTCTAGAAAATCCACCCAAAATGTCTATTTCTTAAGGAATTAATAAAGTAGGTGGATGATAAAGTTTCTTGTTTGGTAAAAGAATTTGCTTCCTACTATCTACTGCTATAAGAATGCCTCCTATTTGACTTCAACTTCACATAGCCCCTCCCTCTCTATATATATTTTGATATCCCACAACCAATCCAACCGAACAACCTCGTACCGAAATTCCTCCTACAATGATATTTCTCATAATTAAATATCTATGAGGAAGAGTAAGAGGAGTCTGAGGATCATCTTGAGAATGTGATTGATTCCATGGAACATGAAGTTACTGGAACTCGAAGGGGAAGAAGGAAGCTTTTCCATCAACTTCACATGATCAACTCTCTATAGCCACTGTGGAACACTATGCCATCACATGAACCTTATCCCACACTACCCCCTAAAGTGAGAAAGTCTACGTATTTGTGGCTATGACAAAAATCTATACTTCCTGTGGAACAAATATAGTTGACATTAGAAGAAGAAGATTTAGAGAATAAGAAGCCAAACCTATAGTGATGATACCCCTCAACTTATGCTAGTGTTTGGGGGTCCATAACTACAAATAAAAAGAGGAATCTATTACAAATGACAAAGAAGAGGTGAAAGATGAGCATATGGATGTTGTGTCAAAATTGGAGGCAAACAAGATCAAGAAGGAGAGCAAGTAGTCCTATGGAGCCATTTTTAGGTAATAAGTCTAAAGAATCATGAAAAATCATCACAAAGAGATGTGGGGTTGTTGCACCCTAAGTGCTTAAAATAAGGGTAATTGTTACCCGATATTCTTGTATGCCTACCATGTAAGCTACGAGTAGGCATTTCTATTTTATAAATATATTGCAGTATGTGGGCTGACGTAGGTTATCATGGAATCACATTACACTTAAGAGGATCTAACAAGGAAATTCTTTAGCACTTTAGTGAATATCATGTACAATTGACAGAATGCAATCTATATTAGGATCCACAATGCAAAACATGTAGTGAATGCTTCCCAATTAAACAAAATCATGGCACCGAGCTCATAGTGTGAGGAAAAATTCAGTGAGGTGTTGAATGAGAAAAACTATGAATAGGATTTTGCTACCTATTGGAAAACCTTGACTAGACATAATGTTTTAACATTAAAGAAGTCAAATATCAATGGGATACACAACCCCATGGTATGGGATCTTTGCAAGGACTTTGCAAATAACATCTTTTCCATGTATGATAATTTGGGGTGCTTCTTTAGATGGACTTATTTGTGTTGGATGCATTGTAAAGAGAAAATATATCAATCTTGGTGATTTAATAATTGAGCATATGAAGGGAATATTCATGAAGAGAACAACTTTTGTTATGGGAGGGATTTTCACATATATTTATTTTTCCCTAGGACACAATATGTCAGGTCTCAGAAAGGAAATTTGATCAAAATTTGTTGAGTGGAATTATTTCAGCAGTTCACATGTGATCATTGTTTAAAACAATAAAGTCATCTACAAACTCAACCATGGGTATCTTGGACTCAAATTAGATATGACATACTACACTAGACCTATCTTGGAGGAGGTGGGACCTACAAAGATATGGCAATATAGTAGGAGTGTGGATAACCCAGAGGGGGATTTAGGGCACCATCAACTAATTTTCTTGAGGGTGAGGGAGAGAATCATGTGGTCGAGAAGCATCAACACCATGAAGAGAGTAGTACACACTATATCAAGATACTTCGATATTTTAATGATGCTCAACAACCTTTATTGAATTACTACTACATGTCTACCATTAAAGAAATCTGGAGAGAATTCAGTAGACACAAAAGATCATGTGGGTAGATCAATAATAGATGTATGATATGATCCATACAAGTATTATTACCAACATGTGTAGACTAAGAGGAACCACCAATGGGGGAGGAATATAAGAGCACTCTAAAGAGATACCCTAATGCATACATGGATCCATGGGTAGATTATTGGGGCAACTACTATCAGTAACCCCATCTTATGTAGGAAGACTAGACCTACTACCACCTAGACCTACTACCACCACAATGACTATTCCCTATCAACCCCAAGATTTAATTTCATGATGAGGATAACATGATTTAAAAGCTTGGGTTGGTAGGGAGTTACATTCTTCTGACTTTGATCCCTTGTTTCTAATATTCCAGAGGAATTCTTTCATGAGAGCATTTATTTTCCTCCACCTTTATCTAGATAGTTTTCCATTTTGCATTGCATGACATGTACTTCAATTTCTTGCCAACTATTTCATACATGTTGATAATTTTGTCTTTATTTCCATGCCATCCACTTGAATTGCATTGCATGTAGTTTATGATGTTGTTTGTGTTTTCTTGGTCAAATTTTGTTTCTATCTTATTTATAACTTAGTAGAGTAGATTTTGATATGGATATAAGAAATTTGGCACCTTGTTGCCAAATCTTCCCAAGTATGTAATTGATTGCTCTTTAACATGTTGAAACATAATATTTAAATGATTTAGCTAAATTTAAACAAATTTGATAAATGCATTGAAATTTTCAATATGATTATTTCTTAATGAACCATATTTTGAATATGTACAAGTTTTATGCTCTTATGAATGCCAATTGGCTGAAATGAGATTTTCGAAAGTTGTTGATGTTTAGGGACATTTGTTTATTGTGATACTAATGTGGCTTGATATAAGTTGTCAGTTAATCTTGGTTTTTACTTTATGTGAAGATTATTTGAATTATCTTGTATATAGGAACTATTATGTGAAGATCCTCACTAGTCTCTCTCTCTATTATCCACATTCTTCCACCACTTTGCCATATGAAAAGATGTCAAATGATCACAAAAAAAGACTACACATTAGCGACCCTCCAAAAGCTTGGGGTGGGAAACCCTTTCTCCCCCACACTTCTTCTACCATCGCATTCCCTAGCTACACAATGGTTAAAAGAAAAATAAAAATAAAAAAGGAAAATAAAAGAGTCTCCTATATAATATCACTTCAATAAAGAAAAGAAAAGATGAGTTCTCCTATGTAACAAAACCCAATCTCCTTCTACAACCCTTACTTCTATTTGCATACACATTGGTGAAGGAAACATCACACCTAGCGCCACACCCTTTTGATGACACCCAAATTTAAGTTCTTATCTTGAGTATTAAACTAAGTTTTCCTACCTACACTAGTGTTAATATGCCCAAAATAAGTCTAGATACATAGTTTTTCATAATTTATCCCTTTTTGAGAATATAGTTGCTCAACTGGACAAATTTGGGACTTGTAGGCACCAAACATAGAAATACATCACTTACTAAATTTTTGCCTTGAAGACCAAAGGAACCTAGATGAATTTCACAAAAATATAAACAGGTGGAGCTTGAACTTGATCAAGTTCAAGCTTGAACTTGGTCACATTTGAGCAAAGAGTTCTCCATCAAGCAACATTGTTCAATCCCAGACTACAATAAGGACTCTACTCCACTCTACCTAAAAGTTGATCACCTTGCTCTCAAACTTGAGCAGCTGCCCTGATCAAGTTCAAGCAACTAGACCTCTACAAAGCATATTCTTTGAAAAAATCTTATTTCCAGAATACTGACCAACCTTGGTTCAAACTAGGTCATATTCCCACCTCCAATTCACTAATATATTTCATCGACCAATGACTTTTTTGGTCAACAACTTCATCAACTAGTGGCTTCATCAATTAAAATATATTGATGGTATTTCATCGGTCAACATATACCATGAATGAATACCAATGATCGACAACTAGTGGAATGAATCCGGTTGAGTTTGCTAGAATCTGATCGTCATACTCATGTCTATATTTAAGGTGGATCTTCATGGAGCGTTGTCATTGTCGTGGACCTAAAGTTCTATTGACCTTTGGATTATTTAACTGATGACACAATAAAGAAGTTCCTCAACCCATGGGACTTCATAGACCTTGACAACCAATAAGACAAAGACCTATGGTATGAATTCAGTCGTGTTCACCCAAATTTGATCATATTTGTTTCTAGATTCAAGATGGAACTTCATTGACCTTGGCAACCAACAAGACAAAGACCGATGACATGAATGTGATTGAGTTTGCTTAAATCTGACTAGATTCATGTATAGATTTGAGCCACGACTTCATCAACTTTGACAAACAGTGAGCCAAAGACCTATCATGTGAATCTGATCACGTTTGCTCAAGTTTGATTGAATTCCTGTCTACATTCAAAATGAATATTTTTTAGGAGTGATTTCATTAGTTAGTGGCTTCATAAAAAGATGTCTAGAGAGATGGAGTACACCAAGTGATGAAACTCCCCAACCAATTGTGTCCCCAACTTATGTCCAATTTTGTTCACTAGAGTTTGAACAAATATGTCTATTTCGTGTCCCAATTCAAGTCATCCCCATAGAAACCCTACCAGTATATATACCTCCCTTTGGCCTCCAAGACAAGGGTTCTGCATTTTTAGTTCCCATAAATCTATCTTAGATTCCCAAGGCATGAAAGGGTCAAGGAACTCATCCATCACCCATTCTCATCATCCATGCTCGTCACCATTATTTCCCATCATCCACCTACACTTCTACCATCCTTCCACGCTCTATGCCTATGCAAGAGTAGACGCATACTCAAACTCGAGTAGGTTTCTCCCATATTCATGATTAAATTTGAGTATATCCTCACTTGTAGTGATTCCAGACCATCCATTGGCCTCCACTACACCCTTCATCCATATTAATACTCATTCCCATCCACCACGTTGTTTTTTGGGGGTGAATTTGAGGAAGGAGTCAAAGGAGGTAGAAGCTCAATGAGGACAATGCAAAACATGAGATCTACCCCATTTGGCAACTAAGGAGCGAGATCCCCCTCTCCTTCATAGATAATCTCTTTCTCTTACTCTTTTCTTCTATAGTTCTTCTTTGTTCTTGTATAGACAATGTATTTCCATCTTTGTTTGATAACAACTATTCTTGTCTATGTCTTGTTGAGCTTCTTCCCATATATGTGGCCTATTTTAGGCATGTCTATGAACCCATATATCTTGGTTGAGGAGGTCCACAACACCAAACCTAAGTTGAAATCAACTTTTAACATTGTTGTCACACATACATATCCATACATAGTGATACACTTTTTCTTTTCTTTGTTATTTTTGACCTACAACCATGGATCTAGCCACAAAAATCATACTATTTTATCCATATCCCATCCTAATTTTTCCACATTCTAGATTGTTTGCATATTGTAGAGGATTGTGTCTTCATTTGGTAGTCTTGCACCAACACCCACAATCTTCATCTAATCAAGAATTTAATACATTCAAGTCCATTGCTATTACATTACATGTTGACTCTTTCACCCAAGAGTTTATGAAAACAATGGCCCAGTCAGAGAAAGTCTTGATGTGCTCTTTTCCACTTTCACGTATTCCCTACAATAACTTGTGGATTCATTTCAAGCCATGATTGATATTAAATATTGCGTGATGTGTGAGTTAGATGGCTTAACGAACACAATAATGACACACTTCATGTTGTTGATCTACACTTCACCAACTCATAGAAGATCCTTATAGTCGAGTCACAACCATGTACGCCACATCATTGATCCTTGAAGAATGCATAGGTCGGCTTCAAGAAGACTAGAAGGAGAATTTTGGAAGTTTCTAATAGATAGAATCCTTCAATGGATAAGTTGATCAATTTTTTCACCCTTGTAGGTATCGTGTACACCCATGAAGATTTCATCATCATAATCACTCCACTAGACCTAATGAGGAACTCATCTAACCATCTTATTTGGACTTCCAGTTGGATTAACCTAGATTCTTTAGTAAAGACTCACCTACTCAGGGAGGTTCTTCATCCCTTTTAGTCAATTCAGTTACACAACTAGTGGAGCAATTGCAATACCCTTTCACCTATAAAGATGACAAACATCTCTAAGAACCCATAAGACAATCAAGAACCACTTCATCACTTAATATAAGTAAGATAACTCACTTGATTGGTCACCCTGTTTGGTTTCCCTAGCCCAAAGTGACACGAGGCATGTTGTGTTGTGTCATTTTATAATAAACATTGCATCTAAGTTGGGATGGGATAGCTTTTTGATAATGATGATGATGCTGACTTGCCATGGGGAACAAGAGCTTCTTATTGATGATGAACAAGAGATGATATTTCATGACTCTACTTCTACGTCACCCCCTTGAAGGGTAACGATGGTTGGGAAGGTGCAAACTGGACATATAATGACAAAATGGTCGTAGAGCATGAGGGAAGCCCATCCCCCATAGTTTAGGATAATATTGGAGTGAAGGGTTTATAGATAGATAGATCTAGTGTTGTACCATTTTCAAATGATGATTGGATGGTCCTGATTCAAAATGAAGACTTTCCATGGCATCCAATTCCAAATTTAGTGATGGGGAGTGAAGAATGTAATCCTCTAGCAAACTTTCAGCATCATACCTCCATTTCATCATGTGTCAATGATGCAGCCCTATTTTAGGGCTTCATCTTGTGTTATATTGCTCTTCAATCACATCTATACCTGTTAGATTGCATGTCATTCCCCCTAATATGCTTATTTGTATAAAATGCACTTATGGACATTATTTGCATGTTTTCAGGCATTTGGACCACGCTTGATGGAAGAGAGAGAAGGGGTGATCCTAGGGTTCCTCTGCACTTGGAGAGGCCCAAAGTGAATTATGATGCTCCCTCGACCTACCCCTAGTGGCCAAAGATCAATTGAAGAAAAGATGTCCAAGCAAAGTCAAAGACTCAAGTCAAAGTGCTGCCCTAAGACCCAGCACGGTCGTGGTACCACAGAACGGCCGTGCTAGGTCACTTAGAAATCTACAGGTTCAAAGCAGAAAGCACCACGGCCGTGCCCCACAAAACGATCGTGTCACAGCAGAGCACCAAGTTCGTTCCATCCACCACAGCCGTGGCAGAGCAGAGAACCACGGCCGTGGTACACCACCTCCACCACGATTGTGTTTATCCACCACGGCCGTGCCAGCCACCACGGCCGTGGTACACCACCTCCACCACGACCGTGTTGATCCACCACGGCCGTGGCCGTTTTGACAAAAACCTGTAACTTTGATATTTTAATTCCCATGACCGTGCCCATCCACCACGGCCGTGGCCTATCCTACCCACCACGGCCATGGTACCCCACCACGGCCGTGCTACTCATAGAATCCAGCCACTTTTCCACTGTTTTCCCCATTTTCCCCCTAACTTAACCCTAGACCCCCTAGACACCTATATATACCTAGGTGGCGGCTGGAGCACGAAGTTAGCTACCTTATACCCCCTCCTAGCTCCCCAAATCGCCACCCACTCCATTCCACTACACATCCACCTCAAATCCACTCCATTTCACCATTTCCACCACATAACCCCCCATATCTAAGCCTTCCATCCACTTCCCTCCATCATTCCACACCATTTCATCCAAGGAGAAGAAGGAGGACGCCCCTGCAGCTGCTGGAGAGGAGGACTTCTTCATCTACACCGAGCTTCATGGCTTCTTCTACCTCTTTCTCCTTTCTTTTTGCATTTTCCATTTCTATGAGTAGCTAGGCCCCTGTGGGTGGGCTGTTTGGGGGAAAATATATTACTTTGATTCCATGTTGGGGGATAATGACATGTAAACGTTGTAATTCCATTCATTAATGATTATGTTCTTTTTGCATCTCATTCTCCATGGATTGCTTGTTGGTTTGTGTGTGAAATCACCTAGGAATTTAGGCAAATTGCTTATATGTGTGAATTTTGGGATTTGCCCCTAGGTCCAATTCTTGGATCCCTAGGCTGTCTCCCATCTTCCTACATCCTAATCAATCTCCCTAAACCTAAGTGAGAGATCTAAGTAGCTAGATGAGGTAATTCTAGTGCAATTAGCATGGAGCCTTCTCAAGGCTAGAATGTGGGGGAATTGGGGTCCAAAACCCTAATTTCACCCCCATTACTACCCTCGCCCCCTAATTGCCCTAGGAATGTCTAATCTAGAAACCTAGACTTGATTAGACTCTAATTGGATTGAACCTAACTCGTAACCCAATTGAGCCTCCTAAGGGTAGTATGGGGTGTTAGGGACTAGTTCCCCTATACACAACCTAGCATATCCATGGCCAGTTAGTAGCTTAGGTTAATCCATTAGACTCTAACCCATTGTTTGGTTTGGATGATCTAAATGAAATCATAATGTTCATATGTCACCCCCAACTTAAGTGATAAGTTCATATCCCTAAACAGCCCACACATCTCTTTACTTCTTAAAACCCTAGTTTTGTGCTTGCTTAGCTTAGTTAGTTCTTTTCTTGCTTAGTTAGCTTCTTGCTTTGCTCTTGCCTTGTTTATGCTAGTTTAGTTCTTTAATTGCTCTTTTGCTTTTCTCTTGCTTGCCTTAGCATAATTTGTCTTTTCATGCCTAGCTTAGTCCTTTCTTTCCTGCTTAGTCTTAATCTAGTCTAGGGTTAACATAGATTTCATTCCTACCTTTAACTGCTTTCTTGTTTACCCTTAGTTAACAATCAAAACAACCTTTATACCCTTAACCCTAGTCTCCGCAGTAGGAACCTAGCAAAACTAACCTAGCTCTAGTGCCCCCTCTTTTCCTTGTGGATCGACCCTATACTTGCCACCTTCCTATACTACGACACGACCCCGTGTGCTTGCGGGTGTATTGTTTTAGTAGACGTAGGTAGCTAGTTTAGGTTTATAAATTTCGAAAGCAAGATCCCATATCACGTGCGCTCCGACCTCGTGGGGTGTAAAAGCACCACTAGCAAGGACACACCAAGCTTTCTGGCGATGTTACCAGGGATTAGAGACGCTCGGCCTAGCTAGTTAGTTTTGCTTTGACTTTTCCTACTGCCCTCATCATTGCTATTCTTTATTCATTTTTCTTTGCGTTTCTTGTGTATATTTGTTTACTAACTTGCTTTCTTTTGTTTGGTTGTGCTTTGGGCATGTGACAAGCCATTCGGGAGGAAACAAGATGGAAGACCAAAATGCACCTCACAAGCCACTTCAAGACTACTTCATGCCTAGCAACTACAAATCACCAATTGCTAGCAGGGTTGATCAAATGCCAGGGGAGAAATTCTCTATTCCTCCAGGTCTTCTTGGGCTCCTGCCCATCTTCTATGGCTCAGAGAGTGAGAACCCCTACAAGAACTTGGACTCCTTTCTTGAAGTATGCTCCACCTTTAGGACGTCGATGTCTAGTGATGACACAATTCGGTTGACCTTGTTCTCCTTCTCCCTCAAAGATAGAGCTAAAGACTGGTATGACTCAAGAAAGGACATCATGAGCTAGGAAACAATGAAGAATGCTTTCTTGAGACAATTCTACTCTATTGCAAGGTTGACACAAATGCGGCGAGCCGTGACAAGTTTTAGTCAAATGGGAAATGAGCAGTTTCATAATGCATGGGAGAAATTCAAGAAGCTGTTGAGAGAGTGTCCTCACCATGAGATCCCTTTGTGGTAGCTAGTTCAATCATTCTACTCTAGTTTGTCTCTAAAGGACCAAGACACTATGGACTCTTCTTGTGGAGGATTTTTCATGGCTAGGCCATTTGAGGAGATATGGCCTTTGTTTGAGAAGTTGGCTGAATGATCAAGAATTTGAGCTTCTAGCATGATGAATGAAAGAGGGTATGCCTTTGGTGTGACACCCCCTACTCATGATGACTCAAGCCCGCAAGTGATGAAGATTCTTGGTGACATGGTGAGCCTCATGAAGAACCAGGTGACAAATGCTCCCTGCCACCCGGTCAATTCTATTGAGTTCTATGGGGAAGAAAAGAAGAAATCTCACTCCTATAGCTACCAGGAACCAAAAAGTCCCACCTACAGCTCAAGGTTTGAGGAAGAAGTTCTTTCTAGATTGAGAGTGTTTGATGATGTTCAAAGGGATGTTGCAAGGTTAGAAGAGAGAATAGAGCAACTATCTTCTATAATCGCTCTCCAAGAGGAAAAATTGTCTTCAAGACCCATCGTGAGCCACCATGAAGCAAGTGGACCCATACCATCTTCACAAGTTTTCTACAGTCCACCCCCATGCAAGTGCATCCCATTCACTCCTTCCAAGGCTATCCCCAGCCTTACACTCCTCCACCACCTTCACCACCTCAATTTTCCCAAAACTTCACCTTCCAACCCCAATTCTCTCACCCCCTCAATTCCCTTCTCCACCTCAATTTCAACCCCAAGTATCACCTCCACATCCTCCACAGCCACAACATGCTTCCCCTCTCCACCATGAGCAAGGTAGTGTCGTGACAGTTCTAAGGAGTGGAAAAACTCTTGAGCAGCCCACAAGTCAAAGAAAGGTTGATAAAGCAAAGCAAAGGCAGCCAAGTGGTGATACTGTGATTGATATTGCTGAAGATGATGTTGTGATACCGCATGTTGAGTTTGAGATTCCATGTGATCCACCACATATCCCTTGTGCAGGTCCTACCATCCCTAGCGTTCCGCCTCATGTTCATGTAAGTGCAGCAAAAGCTAGTGATCCTCCATTTGTAGAAGCACTAGATGAGCCACCAGAATTGAAAAGGAGGCAAAAGCACAATGTTGATATTCTTGAGGTGTTTCGCCAAGTAAAGGTGAACATTCCACTTTTGGATGCTATCAAGCAAATCCCATCATATGCCAAGTTCCTCAAGAACCTATGCACTGTGAAAAGAAGGTCAACGGGGAGGATTCCAAAGAAGGTGAGACTGAATGAACAAGTGAGCTCCATCATACAACACTCACTTACCATAAAGAGAAAGGACCCAGGAGCCCCACTCATACCTAGTTACATAAGGGGACATCGCATAGATAGGTCCTTACTTGATTTGGGATCTAGTGTGAATTTGATGCCATATCATGTCTAGGTTGAGCTGGGCTTAGGCAAGTTGAAGCCGGCACATTGCACTCTCCAGTTGGAAGATAGATCCATACAAGTTCCTAGAGGTAGAGTGGATGATGTCTTGGTAATGATAGACAAGGAAAAAGGCGTGGTGTTCCCGGAGGATTTCATTGTACTTCATATGGAGCCGGAGGATAGGAAGATTCCCATCATCTTGGGGAGGCCGTTCTTATCTACAGCTGATGCTGGCATTCATGTACGTAGTGGCACCATGACAGTCTCATTTATGGACATGAAGATCAACATCAACATGTACAGGACCCCAACCCGATGAGTCCGAGATAGGGATATTGGACATGATCACTTCACAAGTCCAAATGGGCAATTGAGAGAAGGACATCAAGGTGAAGAAGTTAATGATGATTATTGTGATCAAAGGGATGAGGAAAACAGAGTGAGTGCAAAGGAAGGGTGCATGTTTTGCAAGAATTGACACATGAGAATGCCAAATGGATGAAATTTGAAGAATCACCAAGAAGCCTAGCTGAAGGTAAGAAACTCAGCGCTTGTGGGAGGCAACCCACCTAGGTTTCAGAATTTTTGACCCAAACTACATTTTTGATACTTTTTCTTCATTTTTACATTTTTCCAAGAAAGCACACACACACTTGTGTTTAATAGCTTTTGTCTAGTTTTAAGATGTGCAGGTGGTAACAAGGTGAAATGAAGTAAATTTAAGTACAATTGAGAGAAGGATTCAAAGAAAAATCACTTTGGGTCAAGTTTTTTAGTGTTTGATGTTCCTCATTTTGAGAGTAGTAGCTACAGGGACCACCACGACTGTGGCACATCAATACGACCGTGGTCATTTGCATGAAAAACACACCAAGTCCCTGGATTCAGAAGCAAAATTGAGAAAAGCTGCCAAAGGACTGCACCACGGCCGTGCCAGGCAGCACGACCGTGCAACTTGAAGCCACCACGGCCGTGCTACTCAGCTCGGCCGTTCTGCAGACCAATTTCAGCCACTGAAGGTAGATTAGTGTGACAGCTACTATGCATATCCTCCACCACAAGGAGGAACACCACCAGAGCCTCGAGAGAGCCATGATCGTCTACCCTATCATCCTAAACTGTAGGATCATGTTGAGGACATCATGATTCAAAAGTTTGGGGTGGTAGGGCAGGTATGCCCTAGTTTCACTTTGCATTTCACCTGCCACATCCACTTTTGTTTTCTTGTTTTTGCTATCTATCTTAGTCATCTTTATTGCTTTGCACACCTGCATTCCATGTAGTTTACCTTATTGTCATTTTTTTGCGTAATTTTCAAAAATTTTGCTCTTTTGCCATGCATTGCATATCATGTAGATTTTTGGTAATTTTTGCATGTTTTAGTTAGGATTTGCTTGTTTACTGCTTTAAGTTCAATAATATAGGCTTAGATGTGATTGAAGGCAACTTGGCACCATTTTGGCCAATTTTGCCCAAATTTGAGATTTCTTGTCTAAGAAGTGTGTTTGGACCCAATCTCTACTATTTTGAGTAAAAATGTTGACCTTTGACAAATGCAAGTGAATCACCATTGTTTGTTGCTAAGTGGTATCAATGTTTGACTTTTTACATGTGCATCACCTCTCTTAGGATTGTGATTGAATTGGTTGAATTATGAAATTGAGCAAGCTTTGAACGCTTAGTGTTTGTGGAATTGCTTGTTTGATATATCAATTCCATGTTGTTCATTCATGTGGTGTGATATCTTGAATGAAGTGTTGGATTAATTTTCATGCAGGATGTCTGATGTGGAAAATCATACCAATGACCCCTCTTTGACCCGACTATTCTTCCACCATCTTCATACCCCTCCGCTTCATAAAAAGATGCCAAAGTGCACATATTAGCCTTGGCCTCCTCCAAAAGTTTGGGGTGGCCACATATCTATCTCCCCACTTCACTCTATCCACCATATGCCCTATCTACACCAAGGGAAAGAAAGAAAAGAAAAAAAATGCAAAATGCAAAAAGAAAATAAAAGGATGCTCTTGTTTAAGAGCATTCAAATAAAGAAAAGATGAGTGTGTAAAAACACTCCAAAAATCATACTGCAACCCTTTCTTCCACTTTCATACCTATTGAGCTAAGAAGCATCAAACTTAGATCATTTCACCCTTTTCCGCAGCCACGTGGGTCATTTGGTGTGATTTGAAATATAAGATTGAACGCGTGAATGTGAAACAACAATCCTAGTCATTTTTTATTAACGCCACCATAAAACGGTTTACCCGGAACTTTATGGAAGAAATATGGATAACTTGTGTATTCTATACGCTATATTCAAAGTTCATATGCTTTGTGCTCTTTTCATGATTTGTTTGTGAAAGCAAGAGAGAAGAGAGGTGAAATGCATGCACTTAGTCATCTTTGATCCCATTCAGCAACAATCGTTTTTTATATTGCATTTGTCATTTCTTTTTGTGAAAGTTTGCAGAGAGATTGAGTTGGAGCATACTTGAGGACAAGTATGTTTTAAGTTTGGGGTGGTGATGCAGCCCTATTTTAGGGCTTCATCTTGTGTTATATTGCTCTTCAATCACATCTATACCTGTTAGATTGCATGTCATTCCCCCTAATATGCTTATTTGTATAAAATGCACTTATGGACATTATTTGCATGTTTTTCAGGCATTTGGACCACGCTTGATGGAAGAGAGAGAGAAGGGGTGATCCTAGGGTTCCTCTGCACTTGGAGAGTCCCAAATTGAATTCCGATGCTCCCTCGACCTACCCCTAGTGGCCAAAGATCAATTGAAGCAAAGATGTCCAAGCGAAGTCAAAGACTCAAGTCAAAGTGCTTCCCCAGGACCAAGCACGGCCGTGGTACCACAAAACGGCCATGTTAGGTCACTTAGAAATCGATAGGTTCAAAGAAGAAAACACCACGGTCGTGCCCCACAAAACGGTCGTGTCACAGCAAAGCACCACGGTCATGCCAGCCACCACGGCCATGGCACAGCAGAGCACCACGGTCGTGCCAGCCACCACAGCCGTGGCACACCACCCCCACCACGGCCATGGCCGTTTTGACAAAAACCCTGTAACTTTGCTATTTTAATTCCCACGACCATGCCCATCCACCACGGCTGTGGCCTATCCTACCCACCACGACCGTGCTACTCACAGAATCCAGCCACTTTTCCACTAATTTCCCCATTTTGCCCCTAACTTAACCCTAGACCCCCTAGACACCTATATATACCTAGGTGGCGGCTGGAGCACGAAGTTAGCTACCTTCTACCCCCTCCTAGCTCCCCAAATCGCCACCCACTCCATTCCACTCCATATCCACCTCAAATCCACTCCATTTCACCATTTCCACCATATAACCCCCCATATCTAAGCCTTCCATCCACTTCCCTCCATCATTCCACACCATTTCATCCAAGGAGAAGAAGGAGGATGCCCTTGCAGCTGCTGGAGAGGAGGACTTCTTCATCTACACCAAGGTTCATGGCTTCTTCTACCTCTTTCTCCTTTCTTTTTGTATTTTCCATTTCTATGAGTAGCTAGGCCCCTGTGGGTGGGCTGTTTGGGGGAAAATATGTTACTTTGATACCATGTTGGGGGATAATGACATGTAAAGATTGTAATTCCATTTGTTAATGATTATGTTCTTTTTGTATCTCATTCTCCATGGATTGCTTGTTGGTTTGTGTGTGAAATCACCTAGGAATGTAGGCAAATTGCTTATATGTGTGAATTTTGGGATTTGCCCCTAGGTCCAATTCTTGGATCCCTAGGCTGCCTCCCATCTTCCTACATCCTAATCAATCTCCCTAAACCTAAGTGAGAGATCTAAGTAGCTAGATGAGGTAATTCTAGTGCAATTAGCATGGAGCCTTCTCAAGGCTAGAATGTGGGGGAATTGGGGTCCAAAACCCTAATTTCACCCCCCATTACTACCCTCGGCCCCTAATTGCCCTAGGAATGTCTAATCTAGAAACCTAGACTTGATTAGACTCTAATTGGATTGAACCTAACCCCTAACCCAATTGAGCCTCGTAAGGGTAGTAGGGGGTGTTAGGGACTAGTTCCCCTATACACAACCTAGCATATCCATGGCCAGTTAGTAGCTTAGGTTAATCCATTAGACTCTAACCTGTTGTTTGGTTTGGATGATCTAAATGAAATCATAATGTTCATATGTCACCCCCAACTTAAGTGATAAGTTCATATCCCTAAACAGCCCACACATCTCTTTACTTCTTAAAACCCTAGTTTTGTGCTTGCTTAGCTTAGTTAGTTCTTTTCTTGCTTAGTTAGCTTCTTGCTTTGCTCTTGCCTTGTTTATGCTAGTTTAGTTCTTTAATTGCTCTTTTGCTTTTCTCTTGCTTGCCTTAGCATAATTTGTCTTTTCATGCCTAGCTTAGTCCTTTCTTTCCTGCTTAGTCTTAATCTAGTCTAGGGTTAACATAGATTTCATTCCTACCTTTAACTGCTTTCTTGTTCACCCTTAGTTAACAATCAAAACAACCTTTAAACCCTGAACCCTAGTCTCCGCAGTAGGAACCTAGCAAAACTAACCTAGCTCTAGTGCCCCCTCTTTTCCTTATGGATCGACCCTATACTTGCCACCTTCCTATACTACGACACGACCCCGTGCGCCTGCGGGTGTAGTGTTTTAGTAGACGTAGGTATCTAGTTTAGGTTTATAAATTTTGAAAGCAAGATCCCATATCACGTGCACTCCGAACTCGTGGGGTGTAAAAGCACCACTAGCGGGGACACACCAGTCAACATCCTAATTCATACCTTGAAGGGTACCTTGAGGATGCACTACCAAGGAATTCGTTATAGTGCTATTTAAGTCAATTTCAACAAAGAGATGAATTCAACAAGTCATTAGGTTTTATTTTTATATTTTAGACTCGCCAGGGTCCACATCTCTGCCTGTTCGACTCCTATTATATGGCATCCCCTCAATAAGACAAAGGTAAATTTATTCCCAAAATATAGGATTTAGGACCCTAGGTTTGTATTGTGGGGAAACCACCCCCTCTCCCTTACTGTATCCTTTATTTCCTTTATTATTAACGTAAATTTTTTTTAATGTTTTTTCTTAGGTAGCTTCATTCCTCTAACTATTGCATATGACTTTTTACACCCAAAAAAACTTTTACATATAACTTTGCATAAATACATCATTCTATACCTTTGCTATATTTCTTAACATTTCTCTGCACTAGAAAATTTTATCTTTTTCCTATAGCCTATCTTTTATTCTCCGACTTGCCACATGAAATCAACTTTTGTCTTACATGAAAGTCCAAGTGTAAGAATAGTTTTGAATATCAAATTTGGACATGTACAAGATCTATTTTGGGCCCCAATTCAGATAGGTACAATGCTTGGGATAAATTAAAAACTCGAATTCAGGTGGCCATAGTACTTAAGTAAAAAAACTCAAAAAAATTTGGAAGGCTACAAAAGTCGAGTTCAAAGTAATGAATCGAGCATGAGTTAAAGCATAAGTGCATGATTTGACTGATACATCTTAAGAAGAGCATAGTGTTGATGATTATTCACACCTATCCTAGTAGACAACTTCTTCTTTATCAACATGTTGGATTGGGCTCAACAATGTCCAGCATCGTGCGCCATCCCTACTAACTTAAGTTCAGTGTTGCTTAAGGATGCAAAAATATTTAACTTTTTAGTGGTAGGACAATTCACCCTTATATCCTTTCACCTTCTTTTCCTTTATTTTCATGCATTCATGTTTATTTCCAGGTTCTTCAAACTTAGTTTTGCATTTAGTGTAAAATTATAAAAAAAATGCATCATGCATTCACTACATTGCTCCTTTTCTTGGTATTTTTCTACTTCCTAATATAACTTTTACTGCTTAGTAGAACCATGTTGTTAAAATTTTACTTCTAGAAATTGATGGTGTAGATTCCATTGTTAAATGCTTGTCAAGTCATTAAATCACCCAATAATCATAGTATTTGCTTGACCTCCAAATTCATTCATCTCATTGGCTCATATATTCAAGGGTACGTGATGGATTTTAAGGTTACACATCATTCAATAGTCTGAAGTCTTTTGCATCCCATTTCATGTAACGAATGATGAATCTGAGGTTTTTGTCTGATTGGTAAAAATGGTAATATGAGGTTTTTGTCTGATTGGTAAAAATGGTGTAAGATCAGTCTCCTAGCAACGTATTCACAAATCCAATAACATTGTAGAAATTTTCAGAATCATACCATTGTTGGGGTATCAGCCAAGAAATGATGAGAATTGAGATTGATCAATATGAATTGTTTCCCTTCATTTCTCTTCATGCATTCTCACCTGGAGTGAGTCAAAATAAAAACTAAAATAGTCTTTGCGGTCAAAAACCCCAAAAGCATTTCAAATAGCTCAGTAAGAACAAAAATATTAAAATACTTATCACCCAGGCCTAAATATTAGAATATGGAGAATAAAATACCCAATTCAAATAATAGTATGAGTGTATTATTCTCTTTTAGGATAGTCTAGGATGGTTCCTAGTGTGTGTAGGAGAACCCTTACAAATGTAGATATGTATTCCCTGGTAGTTCCACCTTGAAAGATCATTACATCATCTTTAAGAAACCCAAGGAGATGTACGAGATCTTCTCAGTAGAAGGATGGATTTGAGTGAGGTACAAGTAGTTTGTATCACTGCTTTGGGTTGACTCAGTTAGACTGAATGGACCATTACTCTCAAAATTGACCAACCTAGTGCATTGCAAGATCCTCTAAAGTCATTAGAGTACTTACTTTTGGTTTTTATTTAGGATCTAAATAAGTGAGGGGGAATGTTCCTTATTTGGATTACATGAACTTGAGCTGATGATTCATTTCTCATTTACATCTCGTTCTTGATTATCTGATGAAAATAACTATAGGGCTGAAATATGATTCATATCCTCATGAACATTGTTATATTTGTGAATGTACTTAGATATGCTTGGTAGTTATGTCATCCTATGCTAGCATTTTTTTTCTACTTGTTGGGGGTTTATTCAAAATAACTTTTTCTTGGGCATATTTCCTATTTAAAATGTTTTTACTAACATTTACACCTATTGTTAGTATTTATTTGGATGTTATCTTTTAGATATTTGAGTAGAATCTTGCTTGAGGACACACTAACGATTAAGCTTGTGGTGGTTGATCACACCCAAATTTAGGCAATAATGTTCAATATTTAACTATGGTTTCATGACTACACTAGCCTTAATATGCCCAAAATAAGTCATGATCCCTATATTTTTGTATTTTTTACCTTTTTGAAGATATAGTTTCCCAATTAGACAATTTTGGAACTTGTGGGTACCAAACAGATCAAGAAATCACTTCCTTGAGTTTTGTATTTGAATACCAAATTAACCTAGATGAATTCTACAAAACTCTAACCAGGTGGAGCTCAATCTCGGTCGAGTTTGAGCTCTAACTTGGTTGAGTTCAAGAAAATATTTCCCCATCAAGAAACATTATTCAATATCGAGCTTCCACATGGACTCTACTCCACTCCAGCTCAAAATGGGTCATCTTGTGATTGAACTCGATCTATTAAAATGATCGAGTTTGAGTAATTGGACATCCTCCAAGGAGATTCTTTCAAGAAATCTTGTTGGAGGGGATCTGATCAAATGGGATCCAATCCATTCACCTCTACTTGATCAATGTATTTGGTCGGCCGATAACTTTGTCCGTTGGTGTATTTATCAACTAATGGAGTTTTCCAACTGATGAAAATTCCCAACTGATAGAATCCACCAACTAGTGTTTGGTCTGGTTCGCTTAAATTTTACCAAACATATACGGATACACATCTAGATTCGAGCCAACCCCATAGAAACCCTAACAAACCTACAACTATATATACCCCTTCTTAGCATCAAAGCCAAGGGTTTTTCCTCGAGTATGTATTTGAGTTGTATCTTAATCATGCATTGTCTTCATCGACATGAAGTTCCACCAACCTTTGGCTACACCAGCTGATGACTTCATGATTAATGAAGTACCTTAACTGATGGGACTTCATTGACCTTGAGAACCAACGAACCAAAGACCTATGGCACAAACTCATTGATTTCAAGCTACCCGAAGTGTAACCTTGACCAATCTGTGGTATTCATAATAATCATAACTATCTTGGTTCTGAGAGTTAAGCTATGATAGTTTGAAGTATGCTTCCATGTGATCGAGAGGGTTTAGTAGTTGATGGGGTTTTAGTCATGCTACATGATAGTGAGTGGGATGACTCCAATAGGAGCTACAACCATACATGAAGGATTGGGAGGTTAATTTCTATCTAGTTTAAAGGTTGTCTACGCCTGAGTATGAGGTACATAAATAGTTTGATTTAAGGCTCCATAAATGGAACTCATTTTCATCATTTTATAGGATTTTAAAGGTTTTTCCTTTTTATTTTACTTTGTTTAGTTTTTTTTCTTGAATTATTTCATTTTTATGAAAATATATATATATATATACAGAGAGAGAGAGTCAGGCTAGAATACACTCGAGTGTATTCGGAGCTGAATACAATCAAGTAGTTTTTCATGATGCAATTTTTTTCTCTCAAAAATCTAATCTGTTGATCTTCTTAAACATCTTGTGAATAGCTCATATGCAAAATTTAAGCACATTTGGACATTTATAGGTCATGTTATAAAGTCCGCAAAAATTATGCATTTCAAATTAGTTTTGTGCATTGATTTTGTTGCCCTTGGATGAGTGACTTACACTCATCCAAATGGGCTCAAAATTTGTATGTAGCCTAGCTATAGTATGAAAGTGAAGATCAATGGTTTACATCTTGCAAAACATAGTCTTGATATGCAAACACACTTGAGTGTATCTGTGCGATCTATACGCTCAAGTGTATTCTAGCCTGACTCTCTCTCTCTCTCTTATATATATATACATATATATATATATATATATATATATATATATATATATATATATATATATATATATATATACATACACACACACACACCTCTTTAGCTTTACTTAGCTACATAAGAGCCAACTCTTAGGAAACTTAGTGTCTCCATGTCATTTCTTTTACCCTGTATAATGTTGCAGACATGACAAGATTGTAGATTATAATTTTATAGTCCAATCCTTAAGGGACCACATTCATTTTGGACATGGTTTGAAGGGTGATCAACTTTTGGCATCATTACTGGGCAATGAAATCCCCTCAACTCTTGAGTCGAGGAAGTGTCCCATGCATCGACCCTTACTTTATATTACTTTTACAAGTGGGTCAATAGGGTGGATTGGATCACAAGGTTGAATGCATACAAGAGAAATAATATTCCTAAATTTTTATCTAATTTCACCTATGAAATGGCTTTACACATAGCTTTGGGAATGATATATATCTTGCATGAGTTTTGGGATCTCTGTATGTGGATTTTTTTGTTATGTTCTATAATGGCATTTGGATTGTGTGAGAGAATAGGAGAGAGGTAGATGTCATGCATATGTTTCATATGTGAGTTCATCTAGTTAATAATCACTGATATTGAGTTCTTTTGTCATTTCTAGACTGATTATATTGAAATAAAAGATTTAGTTGCAGTGTACTTGAAGACAAGTATGGTTTAAGCTTGAGGTGGTGATGTATCCCATAATTGGTTCTCCATATTTTGTCTTCTTTTTGCATTATTCATATCAAGATGTTCATAGTGCATGTTATCTCACAATATATTGTATTTTATATCAAATTTAGTTATTGATTCTTTTTAGATCTCTTTCTAGTACTTTGATCACAAATTGGTGGAAGAAAGAGAGGAGGTTGAGCCTAGGACTTACTCATCCTTGAAGGAATACAAAGTGAGACCAAAAGAACCCCAACCTACCCCAAATGACCAGAGATCAAAATTGAGAAAAAGACACCATGGATGGCCTTATTTCGAGTCCAAGTTCCCAGAAAAACCCTCAAAGTGGACGTGTTATTCACAAACGGCTATTCTACTATAGCAAAAATCACAAGGAATGCAAAGGTAATGGACCCCCACATGTAGAGTCATTCTCACTAAAATGATAGTGGCGAGTGAAGGCCACTATGACTGCTTCACTTACCATGAACATTCTAGTGGGCAATCACACACCCTTTTTGTCCACCACAACCTCCCTCCTACCTCCTCACCATGTACATTGTACTCACCATAGTCATTCCACCCTCACATCACCATGATTGTGGTACCCACCATGAATGTGTTACCAACATATTTTCTCCAATTTTCCCATGATATTTTTCCACCTCCACCATGGCAGTTTTCATCTCACTCGATTGTTTCCCATACACCCACCATGGTTGATCTTCCCAGAAAGAATCATGTTGCCCACCTAACCCTAGTTCTACCATCACTAGTTTTATCATTATACCCACATAATAGTAAAATTCCTAGACTATTGTATATACATTAGTGGTGGCTAGAGGTTGGGGGTTAGTATTTCCACACCTCATTTGCTCTACTTGACTGCAAACCTACCTCCTGCCTACCATGCCACCTCCCATCACCCAAAACCCTACTTTTTAAACATTTTGACTACTTCCATCCATACTTCCTTACTTCTCGCACTTGGATGAGTGAAGAGAAGTTCTAGAAGAAGTTGAAGGTGTACAAGGATAACTCTTAGTCAACTTTCATTGGGTTTTCCCCTTCTTCTCCCCTTTCTTATGTTCATTCTTGTACTATGAGTAGATAAACTCTTTCTGATATCCTGTTTGGGGTGGGGATATGTTACTATGATACTTTGTAATTTGCAAATTTTCATTTAATATGTGTTGTTAGTGCCATGTTATGCTTGTTCTCTCTCCCTACCTCTTTCTTTTGATGTTTGAGTTATAACCTAGATATAAATATAAGAGTGATTTGGGGATTATTATGAGGAAAACTCCTAATTTCAGTGGAGGAGCTTAGATAGTTTTCCCTCCTTCCCTACGTACCTCTATTCCACTACCCTAGGTTTGATATCTTAGTGTATAAGTATGAATCTCCTCTAGATCTTGGCAAGGAGAATGTCTAGATGTTGGATAGGGAATAATAGGTGGTGGAACACCCTCCTTCTATTCCTTATATCACCCCACACCATGAAATTGGAGATGTAGTCTCATGTTTAGAAACCTAAAATAGGGTTGATCTAGGTCAAGTATTCCCCATTCCCTAGACAATTGATTCTCATAAGGTTCAATAGGAGATCATAGAGAATATTTCCTCTATACACACCCTATACCACCCATGGCCATCTAGTAGATTAGGACTTATAAACTCATCTCCTTATCTTATTTGGTTTGATGACACTACCTATTGGATGTGTGCATGAATATAAAAACACAATTTTGTAGTTGGTTAGTGACATACCCCTACGCATCCCACTACCCTTAATTATTTGTTGAAGCCCTAATTCTCTCTAGTGTTAGGTAGTTAATCCTACTTATTTGCTAAATTTCTAACTCATGCTAGTTAGCTCCTAGGTAGATAACTGATACTTTTTGTTAGTTTCTTATGCTATGTTTTTCTAGTTAATTGCATAGTGTAGTCTTACTTTTGTTGACTGTGTAATTGCTAATTTAGTGTAGCAAAATGATTTTTCATGCCAGTGGTAGTCTAATCTTGTGTAATTGCTTTCTCTCCTGGTGTAGTTTTCACATCATCTCTTAGTTGGATTGTTTGACCTAATTGTTAGGGTTAATATATGTTTCAATAATATTGTGTTTTCTTGCATGATCTTTAGTTAATTAAATCAAACCATGACGAAACCCTAAAAACCATAACCCTTAGCTCTAGAAACTTAAAGAGACTTCTTACATATTGTTCCTTCTCCACTCCTTGTGGATTCAACCCCAAATGGACACATTCTTGTACTACAGCATGAGCATATATTCTTACAAGTCATTTACATAAGAGTGTGTCGACTAGGTTAATTTTTTGGCCCAGGTGTTGCATCACATCAATAAATCCTTGTAATTATTGTATGTAGGAAATTAGAAAAACCTTAATCAAGTTGGTCCACTGGCCATGTTTTTATTTGAAAACTCAACTGAACATGCTATGCATGTTTCTCTTATTTTCTACATTAGCTAAGTTGTCCTGGAAAAATGCAACTGACAAAAAAATGGTGACATGCCCATCAAAGGCCATTGAGTGAGTTTTCAAGCTAGAAACTAGATTACCAGATATAATCAAGGCATGGCTTCTAGTGCCATTAGCCATGTATTTTGTTGTGAAATGAGACCATCTATGATGTAGTTTTAGATTTTCATACAGAGAAATTTGTCCATTAAAGAGGCATATAAAGTGTAAATATATCACTTGGACATCAAACTACTCTCCTAAAACTTGTCAAAATTTGTCTTAGTCAAGTCTTCGAGCTAGTTGGCACCCTCAACCATTAAAAGAACCCATATGGAAGCTTGCTATGGTTACTAAGAAGATCTTATGGTATCATTGAGATTATGTGTGTCAAAAATCCCCTTAATAACTATCGTGTTCTTAATCACTTACTACATCAGTTAGAGTGAATATGTTACTTGTAAGGGCTTAGTTATAATTGTCTGTTGTGAATCTCGCCTCCTTATTCATTCTCTTTCTACTACCAAGTTTATTCAAGATCTTCCTTGGATAACGAAGGTGTAGGGTACGCAGCCCTAGGTTTGAGTAAGCAAGACCCTAATTAGGTTATTAGATCCTTGTCCCAAAAAAAGGAAGTTAATTCCTCACGATCTAAAAAGAAAGATCTCTTAGTGTATGTTCTTGTGATTGAATATAAGGTGGTACTCAAGGCTGAAAAATCCTATAGGTTTACCGATATGCATAGTCGAGCTACAACATTTGGAGCCTAAACCACTCTAAATAATTTCCTTCACTTTCTGTCTATTCAATCTCTCTTGTCCTTTCTTATTTTACTTATGGTGAATAACTTGAATACACTTTGATGTTCGAAAAAGTTTATTAATTTTTTATAGACCAATTAACCCTACCCTCTTGATCAAAATGATTCTAAAAGTTTTACTCGATATTTTTCTTATAATGTGTATCATGTACCACCCTATAGAGGGTTGTCCCAGCACAATAGGATGCCAATGGAATTTAGATATTGTTCTGCATGACGATGTTAGTGGTGTTGGTGTTAGGGGTCAAACACAAGGTATAAATATAGTATGTTGAATAAATATGGGAAATGGGAAGTGGTCCATAGAAGGAGACTGAACTAGAGATAGTACCACATGTGCATGCTCATGATTGCTAAAAGGAATAAAAATCATTCATGTAATCTTTGAATGGTACATTAATTATTATTGAGATAGGAAAGGGACCCATGTACCATATAGATTAGGACTTAATAGGAGATCGACTTGTTCTTTGCTAATAATAAGCAGAACGTAAGGATATTCTCCCTCAGTTCGACATGGTTATTGTTTGAAGTTAAACTATCATTTGAAAAATGGAGTCCTATTTGCAACCATATGCCATTTATGCCTATATAGAGAGTCTCTAAGGAAGGCCATTGAGATGAACACAACCATTTCTATTTCTTGGTGATTTTTACAGTATAAGAGTAAAGAACAACACTAATTGGGAGAGCTCCTTATCAGAGGATGGATATCCAACAAATTTTCCTTGAGGAAAAGTAGAGGTTGGTAGTCAATTGTGCATTGTTGTTGCATCCACAAATCTCTCTTGTAGAAGATATAAGGAAAATGACCTTTCTTTGCAATGAAGTAGCAATTGCAAGTTATTATAACAATGGTGGTGCATTGGTGATGACACTAAATGTCCAATTAGTGCAACATGAAAATATGCACACTTATTGTGTCGTACAATGTTGGTGAATTAGCAACAAGAATAGTCTTTTCAACCAGTGCAAGATGTTCATCTACTCTTGATCGGCTCAGAAGTGAGTCAGACTTTTACATTTATAACTCGAAACCTTCTAGGCCCCCACAACTTTTATTACGGGGTCGAAGTAGATATACAGGGTTGAACATAGGGATGTGGGGACGTTTCGGATGCCAAAGATTTTATTCTTGAGTTAGATAAGCCAAAACGATAGTTGATGAAAATATGTGCAAGAGCTAGTCTAGTGGGTTGTCACGATTTAAAACAAAACAAAGAAGAGAAAAGAAAAGAAAACAAAACAGAGCCCGCGAGATTCTACTAATCAGAGAGAAGGAGTTCTTGGCTATGTAACCATAAGTTGGGCAGTCTATGCACCCGCTCTCGGGTGTAGACAACCCTCGAACACCTGAACATGTAATCTATATCCAAACATAGTATGTACTGTCGTGTCTGTTCCTGTGGGGTCATCCCACTCACTCTCACGATGCGTGACTAGAACCATCAACGATATGTCATCAAGCCTCTCTTGAGCATGACATATCAATACCTCAGAATATGCTAAGTTCCCTCTCGGGTCTTAGGACATCCGGAGATATTAGGAACATAGTACCTTGGATCTTCCTCCTCTCGGGTTCAGATCCAAACTATCTTCTCGCACCTATTCCTACTCGGATCTCTTGATACAGGCAGAAATAACAGTTCAAACTAGAGAGAAATCAACCAAACTAGCAATCACAACTAGAGAGAGAAGATAGAACAAGAAACATACTAGATCTGAAATAAATCAACTTGCTTAAGGCAAAAGTACATAAACATGCCCAACACGGGCTACATAGCCAAGAAGGATCTCACCTAGCCATAGACAAGCATAGTTGGCACCGAAAAAAGATGAAAGAACATCATTGTACAAGAAACCAAGAAACACAACAGAAGAAAGGGGAAGAAGAAGAGATTTAGCCCATGGAGGAGAGGTGGCTCTCGCTCCTTTGCCTCTGTATAGGATGGATCTCATCTTTTGGTCCTTCTCCTTGATCAGATCTAGACTCCATGGTCCTCTTTCTCTCTATATCCGCCCCAAACAGCAGCTCGGTGGATGAACAGAGGTGGAAGACGATGGTGGTTGGTCTAGATCTGGGTTTCCACCACAGATCTGGGTAGAAATGGGTGGATAAAGGACAGAAGCTGGCTGTACAGGGAAACATAGAGTGAATGCCTTGGTCCTCTCGAACCTTGGGATGCTCCCACGGGGCTCTAGGGACCTTTAGATCTCAGAGTAGTAGCCTCTTGGCGTCCTTGGTCAAGGTCCCCATTCAAATGAGTGAGGGGGCATCTATTTATAGAGGCAGACTGCAAACCGCGGCTAGCAGGTCGTGGGGTCGGCCACGGTCATGTCCAACACTGCAGTCACAGTTCTTGAGATCGAGACTGCGGTCGCGGTTATTGGCCACGGTCGTGGTGAATAATCACGGTCGTGATTGTTGAAGATGAAGACCGTTTTCGCGGTGTTGAAGCCCGCGATCACGGTTATTGGCCACTGTCATGGTGGATGGCCATGGTCATGGTGAGGGATCGCGGTTGCAGTGTTAAAGACCGCGATCATGGTTATTAGCCATGGTCATGGTGGATGGCCACGATCATGGCGAGAGATTACGGTCGCGGTGTTGAAGACTGCAGTCGTGGTTATTGGCCACGGTCGTGGCCAGGGTGGACGGCCACGGTCGTGGCGAGGACTGCAGTCATGGTTTTGAAGGGCGCGGTCGTAGTGGGCACCACGGACGTGCCAGATTGCCATGGTCGTGGCTGGTTTCCATGGTGGTGGCGAGTTCATAGCTGCCGCAAAAACCATGTGTCGGGGAGAAATCTTTGGAGAATAGATGTCTTATTTGGTTCAGTGCCTGCAAGTCCCAAAATTGGCTAGATTGGCTACTTTATTGGCCAGCTAGTTACTTTATCTAAGTAAACAAGAAAAGAACTAAAACATGAGCAAAAGAGTGCATATTAAGACCAAAGTGACACAAAACCATAGACAAAATGCATAGAGAATATGCGCCAATTTAGGTGTTATCAACTACCCCAAGCTTAAAACTTGCTTGTCCTCAAGCAAGACTGTTCTCAAAGAACAAAAAGATAACATCCAAATTAAGCTTGGAAATAAATGCTAAGGCTAAGAAAAATAGTTTAAAGCATCAATTCTCCTGATCCATGTCGTTTCAAAACAAACCCCCACCAATCAACTACAACCCTGCCAAAGCAAGATCAAAGAGTGTCTAGGCAAAATTAAGAGAATTCACTATAGGCCACCGATACTCATGAGGGTTTGGATCATAATTATTTAAAAATGAAAGAGTTGTCACATAGGTGATCACAAGGGTGATGAGCAATGAGCACCATGCATCCATGCATACCAAATCGGGAACAACGCGCCTCTTACTTATTCATGTCCTTAAGAAACAAAGCAAAAAGATTCTAATGACTTCTGAGGATCACGATCTGCTTCAGGTTGGTCCATGTAGCGAGCAACAGTCCCTACTGTCCGAACCAATTGGTCCAAAGCAGTGAGATGAACTCCTCGTACTGCGCCCAAACCAACCCTGCTATTGGGATGATCTCATAGGTCTCCTAGGGGTTCCTAGTAACTCTCTAATGAGCATTTGGAGTGATACTACCAGGCGCGGCATACTCACGTTCATGAGTGCAGTCATACACCGTCTGGGCACCATCCTCAGCTCTTCTAAAAGAGAAAACAATGTTCATTTATTGTTCACACTCAGGCTTTTATCATCTATATTCTGTGTGTAGGCTAGGGTGAGAACTATATAGATATTTTGGGATTTTTGTGGGCGGACAAGCCTCTTTTGCACATTTTTTTAATATTTTTCATCTTTTTGACTCAATCTAATGTGAGAAGGCACGTAATCCATCAAGGAAAAACACTTCATCTTGATCATAGCTCAAAGCCTATCATAATATGCTTGATAATTGTGTGAGAAGTAGCAATTATGATTCAAGAATCCTTAGAATAAAGGCAAGCTTGTGAAACCGCAGCTAGGATTCTTTGTTCATGTTTTAGGTCATTCCAATGGTCGTTTACCATGGATTTGCCATTCACGACATAGATCAAGGGAATTTGGCTTTAAGCTATGAAAAAGGGACATAACCTCAGATTTATTACCAAACTCAAGGAAAGAGTCAAAGAGCAAGTCAAGCAAAAGGTAAAGTAATTTTTAAGATGAAAATTGTGCATTTAGGCATAAAGCCAATCATTTATCTATTAGATTCGCACCATATGGTCATAATTGCAAAGCTACAAGCTAGTGCTAAATGCAAGAAATAAATGTGCATGCAAGAAGGGTGAAGAGAAAGAAGGGTGAAACCTACCACCCCAAGCTTAAAAGTTTGCTCGTCCTCGAGCAAGACTTAAACTTGAAATAGTGAGGCAAGAATGCATGATTGTGACAGCAGTTATTGAAGTTCTAAAGATGATGCATGAATGCAAGGATATAATAAAAAAAATAGTTAGAGGAAAGAAACTAACTAACAATAACAATGAAGAGTAAAATTTATTGTAATAAAAGGGCGGGAGGGTGGGTAACAGAAAAGGGGGTGTCTGCCCTACGATACCGATACTAGGATCCCAAATCCTAAGTTTTGGGACCAGTGTCACCTGTGTCTTGCCGATAGGTTCCGCCACATAATAGAAGTAGAATAGGTGGATGTGTTGGCCCTGCCGAGTTCAAAGAAGCGAAGTGAAATCCGATGACTCGGTGAAGTCATCTTTGTGCTGGAAGTGGCTTGAATTGCAGTGGGATGAATTCTTCGACATATCATCCTCAGGGTACCTTTCATTATATGAATCTGAATATGAAGGTCCTGGGATGTCGACACAGGATGAGATGGATGAGAGAGGTTGGATGTCTTTTGGAGGACTTATATCTTCTCTCTCCATATCTACATTTGAGGTTGGATGCTCAGATAAATCTTCATGTGCAGTCTGAGTCGTCTAATCATTTTTTGAACAAGAAGTACTCCCTGAAGAATCAGTTAGTGGTTCTACCACCCCAAGCTTATCACCTGGCATGGAGTTAGGGGTATCTTCATGCTCACTAGCCATGTTGTAGTGAACCGTCGTCCACCCTACCTTGTAAAGGTATGGGTGCAAATGGCGGTTCGTACTGCTCCAACTCGTCATGGTCAGTATACTCACTGCTCCATGTCGAGCAGTTATCGTCATCATCATCGAACAAGTTATTCCAGACCATGGTTGGCATACTACTCAAAGAGAAATGACAAGTCTCAATATGAGAGATGCTACTCTGGTCTGGTTCAACATCTGACTCTGGTTCCTCCAACCAACCTTCTGGTTGTGAGGTTGATTGGCTTTTCGAGTCTTCATCATCGTCATCATAGACCCATTCATGTCTATGACTCATATCTTCCATTGGTTCATCAGCTGGGTCATCTGGATAGAATGAAGGGATTCCCCGAGTGGGTTGGTCTTCATAGAAAAATCCTAGTGAATCCAGTTGATGGTCTGAATAGGATGAAGGTGCATACTCCACTTCAAATCCAATAGATTGGTCTTGATGACTGAAATCTTAATTATCTTGTGATGGCATTTGCAATCAGATTGTAACCAAATCGATGAGCTCTTGGAGCCTCCTTCCTTGTTCAACATCTTTATCATGAAGCTATTGTACTTGAGCAGCAATGCTTTCGAGACCCGTCAATTCTGCCATACACATATGATGGGAATCCACTGTATCAAACTGATGCTTCTGGATGAATCCTTGTTCAACATTTTGAAGCATATTTCTACTGTGGTCTGCAATCTCCATTGCTATTTGGAGATGATGCTCCTACTTTTCTAATAGTTGCTGGAGCAGATTGATATTTTCTTGGGGATGAGGAGCTGAGGCGGTGAGTGCGTGAACACTTTCCCCAAACAACTCCACTGCCTTAATCAGTTCTCGATCCCATGATAGTACGAGAGTCGAGGGTTGACTGGCAGTCTCCGTTGTAGGAATCTCGACACATGATGACAGTGGAGGTAAGTATAACTCGACTAGCTATAGAGCACGAACTTTAATTATTTGGCAACACTCGGAACTTCGAAAAAATTTGGGAGGACAGGTGGATAAGATGACTCATCTCGTTGAAGTGAGATCCATGGCTGAAAAAGTATAAGAAAAAAGGAAAACTATTCAGTATATATGGAAAAGTATGTGTAAAGAAAGAGGTCATCCCACTCACTCTCGCGATGCGTGACTAAAACCATCAACGATATGTCATCGAGTCCTCTTTTGAGGATGACATATCAATACCTCAGAATATGCTAAGTTCCCTCTCGGGTCTTAGGATATTCAGAGATACTAGGAACAGAGTACCTCAGATCTTTCTCCTCTCGGGTTCAGATCCAAACTATCATCTCTTAGCTATTCCTACAATAGATCTCTCGATATAGGAAGAAATAGCAGTTCAAGCGAGTAAGAGATCAAGCAAACTAGCAATCATAACTTAGAAAGAGAAAATAGAACATGCAACATACTAGATCTGATATGAATCTACTTGCTTAAGGAGCAAGTACATAAACATGCCCAACACGGGCTACATAGCCAAGAAGGAGCTCAACTAGCCATAGACAAGCATAGTTGTCACCGAATAAAGATGAAAGAACATCATTGTAAAAGAAACCAAGAAACACAACAGAAGATAGGGGAAGAAGAAGAGATTTAGCCCATGGAGGAGAGGTGGCTCTCGCTCCTTTGCCTCCGTATAGGCTGGATCTTGTCTTTTGGTCCTTCTACTTGATCAAATCTAGACTCATTGGTCCTATTTCTCTCTAGATCCGCCCCAAATAGAATCTCGGTGGATGAACAAAGGTGGAAGACGATGGTGGTTGGTCTAGATATGGGTTTCCACCACAGATATGGGCAGAAATGGGTGGATGGGTGGAGAAAGGACGGAATCTAACTGTAGAGGGCAGCGTAGAGTGAATGCCTTGGTCCTCTCAGACTTGGGATGCTCCCACGGGGCTCTGGGGACCTTCAGATCTCGTAGCAGCAGCCTCCCAGCGTCCTTGGTCGAGGTCCCCCTTCAAATGAGTGAGGGGGCATCTATTTATAGAGGCAGACTGCAGACTGTGGCCAGCAAGTCGCGAGGTCGGCCATGGTCGTGGCAAACACCGCGGTCGCAGTTCTTGAGATTGAGACCACGGTCGCGATTATTGGGAACCGCAGTCACGGTTATTGGCCACGGTTGTAGCGGATGGCCACAGTTGTGGCGAATAATCACGGTCGCGGTTATTGAAGATGAAGACCGCAGTCATGGTGTTGAAGCCCGCGATCGCGGTTATTGGCCACGGTCGTAGATAAGGAGCACGGTCGTGGTGTTGAAGACCGTGGTCATGGTTATTAGCCACGGTCATGGTGGATGGCCACGGTCGTGACGAGGGATCGCAGTCGCGGTGTTGAAGACTGCAGTCGCAGTTATTGGCCACGGTCGTGGCGAGGACCGTGGTCACGGTTTTGAAGGCCACAGTCGCGGTGGGCACCACGGTCATGCCTGATTGCCACGGTCATGGTTGGTTTCCACGGTCGTGGCGGGTTCATAGCTACTGCAAAAACCATGTGTCGGGGAGAAATCTTTGGAGAATAGATGTCTTATCTGGTTCGGTGCCTGCAAGTCCCAAAATTGGCTAGATTGGCTACTTTATTGGCTAGCTAGTTACTTTATCTAAGTAAACAAGAAAAGAACTAAAACATGAGCAAAAGAGCGCATATTAAGACCAAAGTGACACAAAACTATGGACAAAATGCATAGAGAAATGCGCCAATTTGGGTGTTATCAACTCCCCTAAGTGAAGAGAGTTTGTGGTTGGTTGTCAGATTTCCATTCAAAGAGCCAACTAGAATATGTATTATAGGAAACAATGAGTTAGATGACCTTGGCATGAGCAGATGATACCCATTCAAGGATTGTAACAGCAAAACCAACAATACATGCAAGTGTGTAATCCTCAAATATGGCATTGATGTTGTGAGGAGGTGATTTTGTACTAGTTGGTTGTGATTATTCAACTTCCTTATTCTTGTTCATGATTGAGGCACTAAATCACATTTATGAGTAAATAAATTTGGGTGGTGTAGGTAGTTGCATTTACAACAATGTTTATTTTTCCATTTCCTTATGGTTTTATATTTCTATTTTGGAATAATTTTCTACATTAAAATTTGCATCTTCAATTTTGATAGATCATTGTTGCATTGCCCACTTAAATTACTAACAAATGGTGTCATATGAAGGTTTGAAGGTTGTAGTGGGAGTGTGAGATGTTGCATGAAGATGGGAAGGTGCACACATGTGGAGAAGTGCTTGAACATAAAGGTTGGTGTTGAGTGGGAAATCGTCATAGGAGTGACATGCCATGCTTCATATCATAAGAAGATCATTATAACACATATCGATACGACAATAGGCAGGTCTAGGAAGTAGCCCCATTAATTGTCTTAGATATGATATGTGGCATTCTCTCAAAGATGTCCTGAAGGGTAGAGCGATAAATTTTCACAAGCTCTAGGAGGTGTGTCACAATCACTCCTAGTCAGATAAGGTCATTACAAAGCCTCCTTTGAGACAGTGTACATGTGGCAAACAAGAAATGTGAAGTGGATGTTTAACTGCTACATATGTAGAGGAGGATCGAGATCTTAATGAGGAATCACATAGAGAAGTAAAGAATCATCAGAGAGTCTCTAAGCCTCTTTGCAAGAGGTTAGAAACATATTTTTAATCAAGGGTGGATCATTTGATTTGTTAAGGGGAGTTAAAAATGTTCTAAGTAAAGCATGGAGAAGGAAGTGACATGGCTAATATTATGTTTATATTTTTTATGCACAAAGTGAAGTTAGGGTGGGACTTTATTAGGATGGATGGTAATGACATTATTACTAACATTTTTAGGAGAATGGACACCTATCGTAGTCCGTAATAGATATAATGCAATGTAGAAGCTATTCTAGATGACTTGTTGAAGGCAACGTCTCTCCCATGGGCCATACTAGGAGATAGTTGGAATTGAGAAGGGATTCCAACATAAATTGTAAATGGATTAGGTATTAATAGGAATTGGGCTTGTGCTTTTCTAATCCTAATAGAAGTCAAATTCAAGAGGAGAGAAGATAGCTCCCTACATAGAATATGGATTACAATTTGGCTCGAGTTATAATTTGTAATATGGATTCTTAGTTGCAACCATATGTCTTGAAGGGTTGTACATAGAGGCCCTGGGCTGACCATTGAGATAAGACAACCCTTTGTTTGTTGTTGGTACTTTTGTGTGGTAAAAGACTCTGAATAGAGGAGTAATTTGTGGAGCTTTATCATGGAGGGGATAGGGGGAAAAGAATTTTTCTTAAGGCAAAGAAGTGATTGGAAGTAGGTGGCACATTATTAGAGAATCAGTAAAGTTTTTTCGTGGATGATATAGGGCCAATGACCTTGAGGCAATTGATTTTTTTTGACCAAGTGCAGACGTTGGCTCACGGAAGGGGCGGAAGGGGGCGAGGGCGCGGGCGAATACCTAGCGATAGAGGTGGGAGAAGACAGGGTGCTGCAGAGCCATCATCAGCTCCACCGCTTTGCCAATCTGAGGCAAATAGAGATGGAGGACAATCAACCCATCCCCTGGAGTCGCCCAGGGTTCAATCGAGCAAGGAGGCGGTTTCCACCTCCAACCCCCCGAAGACCCCTATGAGAAGTCCTGATGTTCCCGCAACCTCCACCCATCTTTTAGATTGGTTCAAAGTCAGTAGGCAGGATCAGGAGGTGATTGAGATCAAGTTTATTGACTATGTGGAGCCTATCAACAGAAATGGCGTGAGATGTGCTTCCGTCTCAAGCCAGGACTGCCCTATCCCTAACTGGGAGGAGTTCCTCTCCATCCGATTCGTGGGCAGGAAGCCATATAGCAGCCAACTCGAGGGATGGATGCGGAGACAGTGGCACCCCAGCGACCCTATTGAAGTGATAGTGGAAGAATGTGAGGGCTTCATTGTCAAGATGCCGACCCACAAAGAAAGAGAGCGTATTCTGAACGAGGCACCCTGGTTCATGGACGGTTCTCTGATAGTGGCTCATCCGTGGAAGCCAGGTGCTCTTCTTCAACCTCTCTCCTTTGTGCAGGCTCCAGTTTGGTTCAGGATTGAGAACATGGGGTTACCTTGGACCTGCAAGAGCATAGCCTACGTTGCCGATACCATTGGTAAACCCATCAACATCGACGATCATTCAGTCACTGCAGGGTGTCTCGACCAGACTCTGGTTTGCGTTGAGGTTTGCAATGACGTGAAGCTTCCGAAGACGGTGATGGTGGAGATTGACTCTGTACCCAAGGTCCTAAAAGTTGTGGAAGTAGCTGCTCCAGTTACTTGCTCCAACTACAAGAAGTTTGGTCACAGGGGTATGTCTTGCCCCTCTAAGACAAGGAAGCCGCCGCCTGTAAAGGATATGTAGGTTAAGCTGGAGAAACCAACCATTCGAGGTAATGTCAAGCCCGCCAAGGACCGATCCAAGGTGACGCCTGAGATCCCTGATGTTGTTGGAGTTGACCATTCTATGGAGGATGACAATCTGCGTGAGTTGGTGTCTCAGCAGATCATTGATACTGTCCTCAATGCTCACCTTGCCCACAGTAGCATATCCACAGCCACTTGCAACCAACCGAAAGAACCTGACATGTTTGGGGGCACTCCGGTTTGCTATGCAGGTACTCTCAATCTTGATTGGGAGCTGGGGATTATCAGAAGAGGCACAGATGACATAGGATCTGAATCTTGGAAGATCAATAACATCTGGGAGAGTTGTGGTTTCTCTATTGAATACCAGGAAAGGAAAGAAAACCTATTCGAGGAGGAGGAAGACTTCAATGATTTAGGAAACGAGTCCAGTTATTGTGACTTCGACCCTAAGGAATTCAATCGGTCCTGGTCAAAGAAAAATAAGTCAGCCAGAAAAAAAACTGGGTTGAGTGTATCGCCTGCCCAATTTTAGGTGTTTGACTCTTGTAGCTTTGATTTCTTGGTGTAGCTGTGCTCAATAGGGGACCTAAATTTTGGTGGCTACCAATTGATGAAGAGGATCTGGACTTCCATCTGGAGTTCACATTTTCAGGGGACGATTTTAATGCTAGTGGAGGAAAGGTGGATGTCTAGTTTCAGGACATTACTTGATGGTTAGCTTATGGAAGGTCTTCTGCTGAACTTTCTTTCTGCATCTCGAAATCTTGAGTTAGATTGGTGGCAGAAAATGAGTCTTGTCTCTTCTTGAAGATGCTGGCTGTTTCCAGTAGCTATTGTCAGCTTTCAGTCTTCCAGGATGGCACATTTTGAAGGCGTTCTTACTGCTAGTGTTATTTTGGTTGTTCTGGAAGATGTTCTGTAGTCATTGGTAGGGGTCTGTGTTTTCTTATAATAGATGTAGTTTCTTTTTCTTCTTCTTTTGGAGATCTTTATCTAGATCTCAATAGTTATATTCAGATGTTTCATCCCAATCTGTAATAGGGGCACAAGTTTTGTACCCAAAGTTTTGGAAATATTATAGCAACAGGATTTTTGACCGACCTTGAGGCAATTAGAGCATCAATAAAGCTTTTTCGTGGATGATATAGGGACCTTGAGGCAATTAGAGCATCAATAAAGCTTTTTTGTGGATGATATAGAGCCAACGACCTTGAGGCAAAATAACAGTTTGAAGTTGGTGGCATATTGTTAGAGCATCAATAAAGGTCTCCCATAGATGGGAGAGGGTCAATGAATTTTCTTAAGGTGAAGTAGCATGTGGAAGTGCATCAACAACGATAGTATATTTTCAACAAGTGCAGTACACATTTCTACTTTCCAAGTTGGTGGCACATTAATTGTACATTTGCAATAAAAAATGACCTATCTACTTAGCGGATGACTCACATTGACTCTCACTAGAACAAAGAGTTTTGAGTTAGTGGTTAAACTAATTAGGAATTGTAGTTGTATAAGACAACTAGAACGAGTATTATAGGTGACAATGAAGTAGATGGCCCCACCAATAGATGAGGCAACCTAGTTAGTAGTTGCAATAGTAACAAGCTAGGACACATAGACATGTCAGATCCCCGATGGCGATAGTGAGAGAAAAAATAAAGATGATATATATATATATATATATATATATATATATATATATATATATATATATATATATATATATATATATATATATATATATATATATATATATATATATATATATATATATATATTCTTTGTTCGTTATATAGTGAGAGGCTATTTAACGTTGATTAAATTTGAGAGGTAAGTGTTAATTAGTAGTCGCAACGGTAATGAGTTAGGACACAGACACGTGTGTGATCCGCAATGGAGATTATGAGAGAAAACGTTAAGATGGTGATATATATATATATATATATATATATATATATATATATATATATATATATATATATATATATATATATATATATATATATATATATGTGTGTGTGTGTGTGTGTGTGTGTGTGTGTGTGTGTGTGTGTGTGAGTCAGGCTAGAATATACGCGAGTGTATTCGAAGCAGAATACACTCAAGTAGTTTATCATGATGCAATATTTTTTTCAAAAACCTAATCTGTTGATCTTCTTAATCATCTTGTGAATAACTCATATAAAAAATTTGAGCACATTTGGACATTTATTGGTCATGTTATAAAGACCGTAAAAATTATGCATTTTAAATTTATTTTGTGCGTCGATGTTGTTGCCCTCGGATGAGTGACTTACACTCATCCAAATGAGCTCAGAATTTATATGTAGCCTAATTATAGTATGACAATGAAGATCAATAGTTTACATCTCGTAAAAAATAGTCTTGATATGCAAACACACTTGAGTGTATCCGTGCGATTTGTACACTCGAGTGTATTCTAGCATTAATATATATATATATATATATATATATATATATATATATATATATATATATATATATATATATATATATATATACTTCTTTATTTTTGTTCGTAAGTGAGAGGCTATTTGGATTTGAAATTAATCAAATCTGGGCGGCAAAGTGTTGCAATATTTGCTAGACATTGTTTGTTTGTCGTTGTCATATTTTACTTTTGTCTTCCCCTCTTGAGAAGAGTTTTCCACGATGTGTCTTCTTCTTTATCTTTGTTCTTAAATGAGAGGCCATCCAAATTTAAAGGTAATTAAACGTACGTGGTGTGAGTTAGAATGTTTGTTAGGTAGTGTTTGTTTGCTATTGTCACATTGTAATTTTGTTTGCCATTTTTTTTATAATAAAATAATAGAAAAGCGTGGGGATGCCATGATGGGCAATACCAGTACGTTTTCCTTGTATCATAGGACAATAAGTCAATGATACATTGAATCACGGACATGGGCGCGCACTGGATCTAGCAATATGATAATTGGGTACTCGAGCACATACAGCCAAAGGAATTTAATTAGACGTTTGGATGTTTTTGCACCGGATTCTACGTTGATTGGCGGGCTAAGCTAAACCATTTGCGTGGTTATTTCTGACGTGTACGGCCACCGCTGAATACCATTGGAAACTTAACAACGACGAGTAGTAAGAGGGTGTCACCGTCCGTCACCGCCACGGATGTCTAGTTCCCGATCACTGGTTGATGAGAGACATAGTCCGGTTGTTGTTGTTGTTCGTCTTCTTCTTGGTTTCCCCAGAACACTTGGTCTTCGAAGATCGCCCCGACTGGCGGGTGTCCCTCTGAACAAGATCCCCACAACAGCCCATCCCCGCTCGGAACTAGCCCGTCTAGCACGCCATCCCACCACATCGCTATCTGGTCCTCCGGAGAAGGAGGAATCGGACTGACGCTGCCTTCAGGGACCAAGATGTGGCTGAAGTCCGTGATTATCTGCAATGGCGCCGGGGTGCAGTGGTCCGTGCTGCTTGCCATTCCCACAGGTTCTGAGGATGGGGTGGTCGCGAAGCGGATGCTCGCTGTTAAGGTCCGAGGTTGAGGTTTGATGACGGTGAACGTGGTGGCCTTGCTTCTGCTGGTTGTGGTGGCTTTGGTAGGAGTAGTTGTTGATGGTGGGAGGACGTCGAGAGTGTTGGTCATATCCCTGTCGTAGCTCTTCGTCGTCGCATGCGCTCTCTTCTCTAGTGACGTCTTGCCGGCGCCACCGTTTGCACCGCCGCCGCTTCCTTGTGCTGCCTTTGCAAGGGCACTGCATCTGGCTGCTAGTGTCTTGCGGAGGTGGGCGTTCCAGTAGTTCTTGATGTCGTTGGCTGTTCTACCTGGGATCCGACCAGCAATCAGCGACCACCTGCTCCGTCAAAACAAGAAGAGCGTAAGGAATTGGTGTGGGGTGAAACGTAGGAAGAGCGCCCTGACTGTAATATCGTGCTTACTAACTTGTTTCCCAAGAGCTTGTGAAGACGTAGTATGAGATCGATTTCGTCTTCCGCAAAGTCCCCTCGCTTAAGGTTTGGTCGGAGGTAGTTGAGCCACCGGAGTCGGCAGCTTTTGCGGCACCGCTGCAGGCCTGAAGAAAGCAATCGGTATCAATTAATTATTCTGTAACCACAAGTCATTATCATCATTGCATAAATGTTGTGCGGAGTGCAAACATACATTCCTAGCAACTCATAACAAGGAACAAATCAATGTGCGCATTTAAAATAGACGTTATTGTCATCATTATACTCCTCAGACTAACACTGTGGTAATTAATGAAACAAATTTAGAACATGCTGATGAAACAAATTTAGAACAGTATCATTTACTAGTGGTAATTAATGAACACAATAATTATAACAAACCTGCTCTCTGCGGAACCTGGCGCCACTTCCCCTCGCCGTACTTCTCGATGCATCTACGGAGGAGGAGGTCCTCTTCATGAGTCCACGCGCCTTTACGGAGCACCGCCTTGGCCGGTGTCGCCGGAGCAGGCTTCTTGGATGGCATGGCGCCGCCACGGCCGCAGCTCTGCATCTTCACCTCCCTCTCTCTCTCTCTCAGTCTCAGTCTCAGTCTCAGTCTCACTCTCACTCTTACTATTTTCTTCCACTACCAGCCCTGAGTACGTGAATAGCAATACCATTAAGCTTGATGCACGCACATATATACACGTAAAATGCTACACCTGGCATTGTACGACGCAGCCATGTATGCCGAAACAACGTGGGCAATTCCCGTCTGTCCGGAGAGACCTCATTCCCTCGCTAACCACGTTCGTGCTCCCCAGACCACACGCCGGGATTCCGGCAACAGTGAACATTATCTCCCGCCTAAACACAATTCGGAGACGATTAAACCGTGATGTTTAAGTTGGGCAGGTTCTGTTGGATAAATTGGACATTATGATAAATCTCTTTGTTTCGATGATGACAAACATTTCATTCTTGTTGATCTAACGTGTTACTTGAGTGTTGCAAGAATAAGGTGGATGACAAAGCTCTAGGGAATCTATATGCTTGAATGATTGTAAATGTCATTAAATGTAATCAATTGTAAACTTGTACAAATATATAATGTACAAGTACTTAGACTTCATGTAAATCAAGTGTTAGATCTTCCCTAGCTAAACACCACATTTAGATAGGTCATCCTCTTCAATAGTGTCACATATGCACACTCATACACACACGTAGTGCCTTAATTGAAAAATTGAAACAGGGTCAATCTCGGTCGACAAACTCCTCGACCGAGACACTCTCGGTCGACAAACTTCTCGACCGAGAATGACCCAAGTAGCCGTTAGACACAACAGAAAAAGTAGTTGGGAGTTGGATCAGAACGTTGTAAACACTTGCTCCAGACAGTCTCTCGGTCGACAAATTGTCGACCGAGAAGGACTCTCGATCGACAAATTGTCGACCGAGAAGGACTCTCGATCGACAAATTGTCGACCGAGATGGGTTCTGACAGCACCTGCAGAATTAATTAACTAGCCGTTGCTAAAGCAACTAACTTATACCTAACGGCTAGTTAAGCACTTAGAACCGCCTAGAAAGTGTCTAGAACGTCCTTAAGCACTTGTAGGTCATTCCTATAAATAGGACATACCTTAGGACACCTAAAGATACAAGCTACACTTGTGCTACACTTGAGCTTGAATACTCATTGGCAATCTGTTTTGAGCAATAGAGCAATTCCAACATTGGCTATTCATTCCCATTGCTCCAATTTCGTGTCCTATAGGCTAGCATCTCATTTCCACAGCACTTACACTTCTACATCCATTGGTTAGGAGATCAATACGCTTGATATAGGAAAATCAAGCCTTGTGCTTAAAAGGATAAGTTGTAATTTCTATTTTCCTTCTTGTTCCTTTTATTCTTTGTATTCTCCTTGCTACTCCTAGGGTTGGAGGCTGCGGATTGGAGAAGGTTTTTCTCGGAGGAGAAGGTGGACTTCAAGCTACTTCAAGAAGGCTATCGAAAGGGAAGCTACTTCAAGAAGGCTATTGCAACGGGAAGCTACTTTAGGAGGAAGGCTGCTTCAAGGTTGGTGCAATTACTTCTAAGTGAAGGTTGCTTCAAGGTTGGTGCGATTACTTCTAGGAGAAGGCTGCTTGAAGGGTTTAGGGAGAGAATTGTAATTTTATGTAAAGTCCTTACGAGGTAATAAAATTAAATTCTTTCCAAATCCCGGTTGGGTAAGCAACCGGGTAGTGGACTGACAACTTTAGTATTTGCTAAAGTTAGAACCACTCTAAATCCTTGTCCCCTTGTCCAATATTCTTGTGGTTGATTGTTTGAGTTCAATAATTGTTAAAATCATTTTAAAACTCTATTCACCCCCCCTCTAGTGTTTTTCAATTGGTATCAGAGCAGGCTTCAAGGAACCCTGACCAGGTCTTGAAGAATGGAGGGTAATGGTGATTACAACCACAACAAAAGGTGCTGCTTGGACAAATCTACAACATGTTGTAATTGGTGCTTGAGAACAAGCCACACAACAACTAGCTGCCCATGGAGATCAAAGACGGAAGATGAACACAAGGATTGTCTTATTGCTACAACTAGTGAAGAAGAAGAAGAGATAAGTCTTTTTGATTTATCTAAAGAAGAACTAGTTGCTAGTCTTAAAGAGACACATAATAAATATGTTGAGTGCAAGAAGAAACTAAAGAAATCCAATAAAGCAAATGATGAATTACATGCTAAGCTTCTTGCTATTACATCTGAAAATGAAGATCTTAAAAAGATCATTGAAGATCATGATATTAAGATCAAATCTATAGAGGCAAATTGCAATCTACTTTCTTTAGAAAAGATTAATTTGCAAACTCAAGTGAATGATCTTCAAAAACAACCCATCTTATGCACCCATCTAGATTATGATTCTATTGTCAAAGAAAGAAATTCATTGTCATCTAACCTAGATCAAGCAAAACTAGATATCAAGAAAAGAATGGATGAGATTGCCAAGTTACAACAAAAAGTTAGTAGTTTAAATAATAATGGCATTCTTGATCAAATCTTAGATAATCCCTATCATCAAATTGGGAGAAGAGGACTAGGTTACAAGCCTAAGGGGAAATCTTATCAACAACCTAGTTGGAGAAAGACACGAGAACATCAATCTATATATGTACCTAAAGGAACAAATACATTTGTACCAAAGAACAACCTAGAACAAAACCATAGAAAAAGACTTGAGGTTGATTCTATATGTTGCCATTATTGCTTACGTCTTGGACACTACTCTTTTTCATGCCCATACAAGAAAAAGGATGTTGAGTTGGTATGGGTTCCAAAACCCCCAAATTGAATTGATTAGACTAATTTGAGATATGACTGAAGACTTTAAATTGTATATCTTTATGTCTATCTCAACTTAACATAAAGAGATACAAAATGATTCAAGTAACTAAAATTTCTAACTTGAAAATTTATCTCAATTACGGTCCTCAAAACTTAAAGATTTGAATATGATTAGTTGAGATTTGATCTAAATGTTACTTTGATATTCATATGTTTTATCTCAACTAAAACTGATTTTTAAATTGCATAATTGAATTAAATATAGTCTATATTTTACTTGGAATCAATAAATAGTTCTGAAGATAATACAGAAACCTTATCGGTCGAGAAATCTTCGACCGAGCAGTCAGTCGGTCGAGAAATCTTCGACCGAACAGGTCACTGATTTCAGTCTGCAGTAAAATTGCTGAATAATTTGATTGATCAAGTGGCTATCTATTTGTTGTTAATGACTGTTTTACATGCAAAACAAGTTGAAGATCATTTTTGAATATAAATGATATCATTTCGATTGATCCTCTAAATAAGGAAAAACTGAAAACCATGTTTAGAAATCACTATTTTATGTTTTACATGATTTTTTAAAGCATCTCCTTGTCTATCTATATAGAAATCATGTGTTATGACATTTAAGTTTAAATAATCACAATCACTGTATTTCATGGAATTATCATTTTATTGTTCTATCACTACATCATGGATATGCTTTCACTATTTTATCATTCAGCTCATAAAGATGATGCTATGTTACATAGAACAAATAAATAATGATTATTGTATGCGTGGATCCTTGATGATACATAGGCAAGAAAAATGATTCATTGGTGATTTGTTGCTTAGAAAAAGAACTTTAAGGTTTGCAAAACATAAAATAAAAATTTCTCAATTGGTATCTATAAGAAATTGAGATATCATTCATGCCTTCAAGGATATATGTCTTTTCTTGAAGAATCACATGATTAATATGAACAGAAATAGGACTTGACTTATGCACTCATAGTAAAAAGGACATCATTCATAATAGGTTTTAGTAATTTAATTGATATCTCTTTAAGGTACCTGCAAAATTTATACTTCACATGTGAAATCTGCAGATTCTGCCTCTTGGTTGAAATAAAATTTAGCCAAGGGGCGCTATGGTCGTAGTCAAGGACGACCTAAAATAAGCTTTGACAAAATGCTTATTTGGACATCATTTTATTATACTTAATCTTAGTATACTCTTGATAAAGGTCAAAATCAAAATTTAAAATCATCTGTGACCTTAGAAGCTTTAAATTACTTTAATGGTAAGATTAAGGGGGAGCTCATACAAACAAATTTGATTATTTGATTAAAAAGATTTTGAAGCTTGTTACGACCTTAGTACTTTTACTCTTGGTTATGAAGACATCTATGAATTTCATAAAAATGATATATCTTAAAGGAACTCTCTAAACAAATCGGGATTAACATCCCTTGCATTTGGATGGAGACATTTTTATTAAAGGATTCTCATTTGACTTTTAGGGCTTAACATCCCTTGATAGATGAGAAATCAATATATAAGCTTAAGGGAATCTCATATCATTTCAAGGCTTAACATCCTTTGCAAATGATTGAGAAACAAATTGTGGCTAAATTAGACAAAAATGATATTAAATCCATGTTCTTAATAGAATATCTATCTAAGGTGGAGCATAGTATAAAATTAAGGGGGAGAAGAAATATAAAATATTCAACTTGGATATCTTTTTGAAATGACAAAGGGGGAGAAAGAATATAAAATCAAAAATATAAATGAGTTTCATAACATCTTGGCAGCACTCACTTGCAAAACAAGAATGGCTACAAAAGGTAATCTTCAGGTATGAAACTCACATGCTTTATATTTCCTTATTTCATATTTAGGAAATGTTTGTCATCTTCAAAAAGGGGGAGATTGTTGGATAAATTGGACATTATGATAAATCCCTTTGTTTCGATGATGACAAACATTTCATTCTTGTTGATCTAACGTGCTACTTGAGTATTGCAGGAATAAGGTGGATGACAAAGCTCTAGGGAATCTATATGCTTGAATGATTGTAAATGTCATGAAATGTAATCAATTGTAAACTTGTACAAATATATAATGTACAAGTACTTAGACTTCATGTAAATCAAGTGTTAGATCTTCCCTATCTAAACACCACATTTAGATAGGTCATCCCCTTCAATAGTGTCACATATGCACACTCATACACACACGTAGTTCCTTAATTGAAAAATTGAAACAGGGTCAATCTCGGTCGACAAACTCCTCGACCGAGACACTCTCGGTCGACAAACTTCTCGACCGAGAATGACCCAAGTAGCCGTTAGACACAACAGAAAAAGTAGTTGAGAGTTGGATCAGAACGTTGTAAACACTTGCTCCAGACAGTCTCTCGGTCGACAAATTGTCGACCGAGAAGGACTCTCGATCGACAAATTGTCGACCGAGATGGGTTCTGACAGCACCTGCAGAATTAATTAACTAGCCGTTGCTAAAGCAACTAACTTATACCTAACGGCTAGTTAAGCACTTAGAACCCCCTAGAAAGTGTCTAGAATGTCCTTAAGCACTTGTAGGTCATTCCTATAAATAGGACATGCCTTAGGACACCTAAAGATACAAGCTACACTTGTGCTACACTTGAGCTTGAATACTCATTGGCAATCTGTTTTGAGCAATAGAGCAATTCCAACATTGGCTATTCGTTCCCATTGCTCCAATTTCGTGTCCTATAGGCTAGCATCTCCTTTCCACATCACTTACACTTCTACATCCATTGGTTAGGAGATCAATACGCTTGATATAGGCAAATCAAGCCTTGTGCTTAAAAGGATAAGTTGTAATTTCTATTTTCCTTCTTGTTCCTTTTATTCTTTGTATTCTCCTTGCTACTCCTAGGGTTGGAGGCTGCGGATTGGAGAAGGTTCTTCTCGGAGGAGAAGGTGGACTTCAAGCTACTTCAAGAAGGCTATCGAAAGGGAAGCTACTTCAAGAAGGCTATTGCAACGGGAAGCTACTTCAGGAGGAAGGCTGCTTCAAGGTTGGTGCAATTACTTCTACGTGAAGGCTGCTTCAAGGTTGGTGCGATTACTTCTAGGAGAAGGCTGCTTGAAGGGTTTAGGGAGAGAATTGTAATTTTATGTAAAGTCCTTGCGAGGTAATAAAATTAAATTCTTTCCAAATCTCGGTTGGGTAAGCAATCGGGTAGTGGACTGACAACTTTAGTATTTGCTAAAGTTAGAACCACTCTAAATCCTTGTCCCCTTGTCCAATATTCTTGTGGTTGATTGTTTGAGTTCAATAATTGTTAAAATCATTTTAAAACTCTATTCACCCCCCCTCTAGTGTTTTTCAGGTTCATGGATGGGGTTACTTCTCTACTGTTCTGTTCGTACTGTTCATGGATCTGCTATTCATGGGATCTGCTATTCATCGCTATTCGCTAGGGCACTAGCAGCCGGACATCAGTGCATGCACCCAATCACTTCTGGTGGTAGGTAAGCCGGGTCGGTCGAGGACTGTAAAGGGACAGCAATGCATGCTCTGTCAACATCCATGAGAGAAAAAACCAATTTAACACACTTCTGTAAAAATAATTCGGAATATAGCACTACTTGTAAAATATTTTCCAAAATAACTCATTTTATGTTGAACTAGTTACTTAAAGAGGAGTTTTATGTATTTTGGGTTAGAAAACGCCAAAATAATTGGTGTGTTACTTTGAAAATAAAAATATTTCCAAAAAAAATTAAGAAAAAACGAAAAACACCACTTTAAGTGGCGTTTTATAACTTGACGTTACATGTTATCAAAGCTAGAAAGCGCCACCTAAAATGGAGCCTTTATTTTATTATTAATATTTTTTGATTTTTTTAACTTAAAAATAATAACACCAATAGTTCTGGCTCTTTTTGACACTGAATACAAAAAACGCCAAACAAAATGACGTTTATAGATTAAAACGTGCTAGTTTGGGAAATATTTTACAAAGAAGGCTACATTGGTAATTGTTTTTGTAAAAATGTGTTACATTTGTTTTTTATCCAAAATGAATTGTCCCATTTTAAAAGCAAGTGAGAGACAAGTAGGTATACTACTTGTGAAATTCCGTGGACGTAACACAAAGGGCCATTGCATTTCTTTAGATGAAGACTAATACCAAGTAATTTGTGTTTCTATGTCTATTAGTATGCGACCATCGGCAGAATATACATGGCGTGTTGGGGCTGATGATTTTGCTCAAAGTCTGAACGTTGGAGAGGGAGATTGAAACAAAACTCATCACATGATCTCAACGTTGGAGTTGCATGGACGGGGACCAGAGCGTCCATTTTTGGTGGAGAAAAGAGGGTGCCCGACGATATCACCCTGCCCATGTTTCACAAGGAAGAGAAAAGCATTCGAACGTGGGAACGAATCCAAATATTTCGCTCATGCCTACTGCTTTTCTCGTGATGTATTGAAAGAATAGGCGCAGCAAAGGAAAAGATCTCGTTATGTTTTTTTGTGTGTTTTCAAAGAATGAAAGACATCTCAATCTAAACAGAATAGAGTCCGTGATACGCCTCAGGGTGGTAGCCTGCATATTCACCTTCTTAATATTTGATTTCTTCTAGGATTCATATGCAGTCTAGACGTTACGTTTAATGGGTACTTAAATCGTCATATTCAAGCGTGGTCAAGACGGGTGGTAATTGCTGCTAACTGCGCGCTTTAGAAAACTGCAAGTGGCGCAAAACAAAAAATCTACAAAACCATTCTAGAGATGAGAAAAGAAAAGATCTTCACATACCCCCGCTCTCAGGTTATACTCATATAGTAAGGATCTTCAAGAGTGTCCAATCTGCTCTACAACATTCCAATAATGCTCTTCAAACCATTCCGAGTAAGACTCTTCCTATATTGACACATATTGAAGCAATATCGTCATAGGGAGGGCCTTTTCTGGAATTGGGGGTTGAATTGAGCAAAACTAACATGAACAAAATTCATTATACCTTTAAAACATGATCCATGACAAACATGCAAGTATGAAAAGTAAGAGAGTGAGAGATTGACAATCAATAAGAGAAGGCTATAATTATATTGGTTCCATCTTGAAATACAAAACTCCACTATCTAGATAGACCAACCTATATGATTTTTACATTCACCTTTACCATAGAGAATCTTTGACCACCAAAGGATTCCTTCTCCTACTATGAACCAAAAACCCTCAAAATCCTCTTCACCAAGAGACTGTTTCATCACCAAAGGGTGCCTTCTTTTTCCAAAGGCCGTCTTCCTTTCTTCCTCTCTTAGATAAGACAGAGAGAAAGAGAGAGAGAGAGAGAGAGAGAGAATTAAACATCTAATGAGAGAAAGAGGTTGTGAGGTAAAGAAGTGAAATTATCATAGGATATAAATGGTAGGGGCAATCTCTCTTATAAATTTCCTACTCACTGTAGTAAATGTAGTAAGTGCTTAAGCTCATGGTAGTGTATAGGACATCTCTAAGGCACACATCACTCAACTATAGTATACATGATTTATGTGGCATGTGGCTAACCATGTAAGGAGCTCAAATAGGTTCTATTTAGAGTTGAGGATGCCTTCTAGTTGTTAGAATCATTTAGGATAAATTATAGACATTATTGCGGGTGTCCAATGGATATATTTTCTCTTTCATATCCCCTCTAACAATGATATTGTGATTTGTATATATAATGCGATCAACTAAGATTACATTGCCAAAACTCGATCGATGCATGAAAAGACAAGACCAAGTATGGTTTATCAAAAGAGCATCTCCCTTGAAATATCGGTCGATTAGCTTTCAAGAAACTTAGCTTTAGCATTTCAACTAAATGTGAATTGATTTAGAAGCTCGAGGAGATAGCATCATTGGGCCAACAAACCATGTCTTCTATCGAGTTTTGTCCAAGACAATCTCGGCCAGTGAAAAGGCCTCTATTGAAAATCCTAGTTAATGCTAAGAGCAAAATTATTTTAGTATAATTAATTACATAACACTTTTAATCTTAACTACAAGTCATATAATCAATATATGTGAATTAAGCAAGAAACTATCCGTTCTTCATTCTTGATCTGTAAGCATGTATGACTTGATTTCTTGAAACTAAGGTTTCAAACTAAGCATTTGGAATTTTGTCTATAGAAATCACCCAAGTAGAAATATTAGACAAAATAAGTGGAATTATGTAAGGAGTGGGACCCAGAGGGGATCCACTCCCTACTAAAAATTTGAAGAATGAAACATCTATTCCAAATACACGCAAAAGGTATGCTGGAACAAGTGTAAAATTTTCATATCTTATATAATGGTATTCAAACTAACCAAAGTGTAGCAGTAGAATAAAAGTAATGACTATATTCAATTTTACAAAAGTATATCATCATCTCCCATATAGGATTTACATAGATATTACATCATAAGGATCTAGTTGAGGGAAATCTAAACCAAGTTTGCCTCCAAGCAATAACTCAGTAAGCTAAGTCCATGTTGAAAGCCATGTTCTCCTTTACCTACACTTGGGTTTGGAAGCATATCCCAACAAGAGGAGAAAAAGAAGATGACATCGACAAAAGGCTGGTATGTGGATACTAAAATGGAATTGAGCAATATATGGAATAAAGGATGCTAATATAAATGGATTCCCATAGAAAAAGAAAAGGACTACCCAATCTGGCATAAAAGAATATGTATTCCAAAAATTGATAGCCAAAAGAATACTTGCCATTAATAAAACAATAAGGTTGTGCCACACTAGCACATATAACAAATTAGGGCACACAACCCTTCAAAATAACAACTTGCATTCATGTGAGATAAACATAGTACTAGAATAATATAAAGACAAAGGTGGCCAAGCCTCACAAACTTGAAACCCGATATAGAATGTCATACTTACAGAATCCCAACATATATAAAGGTGGATCAAGCCTCAAAAACTTGAAAACCGAGTATGGGACACACAACCTCCATCCAAAAAACACAATAAGGGCACATAACCCAAAAACCAATGTACCTACACTACTCCAGGGCTACTAAATCACATAACATGCTTAATGTAGAGGTAAGTATAAAGTATAGTCAGAATAAACAAGATTTCCATCACATAGATGGACATAATAAACAAGAACCACATAAGTGGGAAAAAAGAGCATGTATTACCAAGTAAAATTCCACCATGAAACATTATAAAGGACAAATTCCAAAAGAATGTCTGTCACAATAAATTGATCAGAAGATCAGAAACAAATAAGGTATCCCACAAGAAATATATTCTAAAAAAAGAGATATTGTGTAGCCTATTGCTCATAGGACCAAAAGAAAGATGAAAATAGGTTGATTGCTCAAAAGGAATGATAGGGGATGCAAACATACCTTATATCATGTTTACTATGTCCAGGGTCAACCCTAGGTCCAAGCCAGGGTCTCAAATCACCTAATAAATGTATATGTAGATTTAGGGTTAGTTTTACATTAATTACTCAAAACTCTAAAAGTTGATTTTTAATTATTTTTGAATTAGGTTATCAAAAACCATGCCATATTTTAGATTAATTTTTATATTTTAAAACATATTTTACTTTATTTTTTTGACTTATAAAATATTAGTTATGAACTTTAAAAATTATAACCAATTAAGAAAATCCATTAAAATTCATTTATTAATTAGTTTGGAATTAGGCAATAAAATTTATACCATTAGATAGATAATCCTTTTCTAAATTCATCGGTCATTTATTTTTAATTTTTTGACCAATAGATAAATGGTTATGATTTTTGCAAGCTCGACCAATCACAAAATCCAAAAAAAAGCCATGTCAGTAATTATACTGGAAAGCCGAGACACTTGGCTGAAGCAGACTAATAGGATCATGGTACCTGGCCTGGACCCATCGCCAGTGAGGCGCACAACCATCAACCAAAAACCCTCGTGGTCAGAATATTAAGACAAAAATATCCCTTCGGAGTGTGACGAGCAAACAATTCAATTGTGGGGCAAACTAAGAAAACGTCAGAGACCATCTTCTTTGTCATTAGTTTCTCTAATCTCACGAATTGTAGGCATGTGGAGTGCTAAGTCTTCGAGAAGGATCTTGTGATGTTCAACCAAATTGAAAACCAATTGATTCACCATTCTCCTCTCGACCTATCAAACTCAACGAGCCAAGGAAAAAGGAGGCATGTTGGTTGAAGGGCACAGAACACTGCTACCGCCATGACCAGAGAAGAAAGCTACTTTCAAACGACTGTGTGAGGGAAGAGTCGACTCATCAGATACACTAGAAAAACCTCAAATTCATACCGACTGATGCAAGACGATGATTTTGGTGTGGAAACAAAAGATTCGTAAATCAGATATGTAGAAATAGTGTAAGTATGAAAAAGAGGGAAAACTAGATACACGCATTTGGATCGAATTGAGAGGTTGCAAAGCCATGTAGTTCAATGGGGTTATTGTATGACTTCTGTGTGGTCTGGTGACCAGGATCACCACGACAAGGGCCAGATGACTTGCTGCCATAGCTGGAGTTGCGAAGGGGGTTTCTTGAAGGCTTGGTCGAGTTTGAGGGGGCTTAGTGTTGCTCCTTGGAACTAGGCCCATTGATGTGAATGCCTAGAGAAATGAGGGGGCTAGCACGACGATGGATACAGAGGCAAAACATGGGACCCAATGGTGCCACCAATAGACAATTAATTTAGGATATTAAAACCCTAGAAAATTGGGTTCAGTCGGTGTGGAACTGGCTCTAGAAACTGATGATGAGTAAATCATGAAGAAATAAGGAAATATGAAGACAGAAATCATTCAAGAAACCCGTGTTGTCAGCCTGGTCTCAACATGGTTAGACTTGGCAAAAATGAACGGGGGTTGGAGAAAAGGTGGAGGCCGCACAATTGCAGATCTGATGACCAACATTTAACCTATTTTCTCGATTAGCCAGGACATTTGCATGACAGGGATAAGAAAAAATGGGAAATTGATTGCATTAAATGGAACATTTATCTAATTGTCCTTTTTAATGTGTATTTCTTTCTAAATCTATTTGAGGGTGCAATTAATATTCAAATGGGATGACAATTTATATCTAGACTAAATAAGACATGTAGAATCTGATTTTGGAATTAGTTTTCACATGTGGAAACTTTTGATATCTTATTTAAGTCTTTTAAAGTAGATCATATTTTCTATTTCCTATTGCATTAAAGACATCTAGATTACCTCAATATATGTGAAACTTCACCCTCAAGCAAACTATATCATATGGAATACAATTTTACTTTTAATTTCCTCTTTTGAGATTATTTTACTCATTACTTAATTAGTTTGTGCTTTTATACATTTTCTCTCACCTAATTTCACTAGATCCATTAAGATTATCCAAATTCAATGAAAAAGCACACATAGGCAAATTTTAAATATGTAGATTTTATGTCTAGAGTTTAATTCCACTTTTAGAGAGTTTTAGTAATATATTTAATATTTTTTACTTTTATCCTATTTTATTTTCTAAAAAGAATTAAAATAATAATAATTATTATACAAATAAGGTAGAACTTGGCTCCCAAGGCAACTAGACACAAGGAGCATGATTTCCACATTAGATTTCACTTTTAAGATTTCCTTTTATAAGATATGTCACCATAATATTTGTGGCTCATTATTATTTTAGTTATCATATTATTTCATCATTATTACTATTATTCATCCAATACCATCATATTACAACCAAAATGATGTATATCATTTTTATGCTCAAAATCTTATATATTTATCTTTTATGACATTAAATTTATTAATTCTATATTTATTTGGATAAGGTAACATTTTTTTTTCAATTATGAACACATAGTTATCCTATGCATATTATCTCTCATATCATCATAACTTAGTCAACATTATCTCATGTGACATATTTTATGTATCCTTTATTGGTTTAAATATTAATATCAGAGAATTAGGTCATAATTATTTTCATGCATATATGTTAGAGTGATTTATTCATGCATTAACATATTAGGGTTACATTTAACTACATTTAGGTATAACTTCAATATTGTTTGGTTAAACCAAAGAACTAAATTCTCTATCCTCTATGACATAAGATCAGAGTCAAGCGGCTAGGTTTTAGTTGGTTACAACACTCCACCCCTTAAAAGTATTTTGTCCTCGAAATTGAATCAGCCATACTTCACAAACCAACTGCATTCCTCCCCTTAAAAGGTTTTACCTAATTAGCCCAACTAAGCAACATTATGGTTACATCTGCATGTTGTTAGTTGTAAATATTTGTAGGAGTCTAAGTTGTTCATTTATCCAACTAAAAAGCCATAACCAATTGGGTTGAGCTTTAGGTCCTTGTGTCTCTAACCTAACAACCCTAAGATTCATATTGTCAAGCCAAAAAGTCATAAGGTTCAAAGGGTAGGTCCACTACACCTATATATTATTCCACATATTCCTAGTCACTTCTTCATAGAGATAACTAGGGTTAGGGTATCTATTTTAAACTAATTCTAGGGTTTCTACAATAAACTTCACATCTCTCTTATTTGTGACTTAGTTTAAGAAAAATTCGATAAAATCCATTCTTTTGTACATATAATACAATCATGAACGTAATTTTGATGATGAAAAATTTTACGATGCCAGCCAAAAATCAATATAGGAACAAAGTCAAAATGTTTCCATAATAAGATCTCCTTATCATACCAACACCTCATCCTCATAACATGAATCTATCCTCAAACCAATACCTCATAACATCCAAAGATACATGCCACCACTATGGTACAATAAGATCACCTAAAACCTCATCACATTAGGGTTTGCTCATTGTGGTTTTATTGTGAAACTCATATCAACCTTTCATCATCTCATGAAAAACATAGATCAGTTCTAGGGTGAACATCTCACCTAGAGGGTAACTATCTGAGGCAAGGGTTCTAATCAGTGAGATAAAATTGAAATAGTCAGATTTCGACTACCATGGGCTCTGATACCATGTTAAGGAGTGGGACCCAGAGGGAATCCACTCCCTACTAAAAATTTGAAGAATAAAACATCCACTCCAAACACACTCAAAAGGTATGTTGGAACATGTTTAAAATTTTCAAATCTTATATAATGGTATTCAAAACAACCAAACTGTAGTAGTAGAATAAAAATAATGACTATATTCAATTTTAAAGAAGTACATCATTGTCTCCCATATAGGGTTTACATGGATATTACATCACAAGGATATAGTAGAGGGAAATCTAAAACATATCAAGTTTTCCTATGAGAAATAACTCCTTAAGATAAGTTCATGCTGAAAGCCATGTTCTCCTTTACCTACACCTGGGGTTGGAGGCATACCCCAGCAAGAGGAGTAAAAGAAGCTGACATCAAAAAAAGGTTGGTATGTGCATACGAAAATGGAATTGAGCAATATAAGGAATAAAGGACATAAAAATAAAGGCTTCCTATAGAAAAAGAAAAGGACTACCCAATCGGGCATAAAAGAATATGGATTCCAAAAACTAATAACCAATAGAATACTTTCCATTAATAAAATAGTAAGGTTGTGCCACACTAGCACATATAACAAATTAGGGCACACAACCTTTCAAAATAAAAACATGCATGCATGTGAGATAAACATAGCACTAGAATAATATAAAGACAATGGTGGCCAAGCCTCACAAACTTGAAACCTGATAGAGAATGACGTACTTCCAGACTCGCAATATATATAATGGTGGGCCAAGCCTCACAAACTTAAAACCCGGGTGTGGGGCACACAACCTCCACCCCAAAAACATAACAAGAGCACATAACCCAAAAACCAATGTACTTACACTACTCTAGGGCTACTGAATCACTTAACATGCTTAATGTAGAGGCAAGTATAAAGTATAGTCAGAATAAGAAAGATTACAATCACATAAATGGACAATATAGACAACTGCCACATAAGTGAGAAAAAAGAGCATGCATTACCAAGCAAAGTTCCACAATCGAACATTATATAGTATAACGTGCAAAAGAACGTCCATCCCAATAAATTGATCATAAGATCTGAAACAAATAAGGTATCCCACAAGAAATATGTTCTTAAAAGAAAGAGATATTATGTAGGCTATGGTCCATAGACCAAGAGAAAGATGAAAACATGTTGATTGCTCAATAGGATATAGTACGTATGTCCAAGGTCAACCCTAGGTCCAAGCCAGGGTCGTAAATCACCTAATAAGCATATATGTAGATTTAGGGTTAGTTTTACATTAATTACTCTAAACCCTTAAAATTGACTTTTTATTATCTATGAATTTGGTTATAAAAAACCATGTCATATTTTAGATTATATTTTTTATTTTAAGATATATTTTACTTTACTTTTTTGACTTATAAATTTTACAAATTATAACCAATTCAGAAAATCAATATAAATTCATATATTAATTAGTTTTGGAATAAGCTAATAAAATTGATACCATTAGATAGATAATATTTTTCTGAATCCAATGGCTATTTATTTGTAATTTTTGGACCAATAGATAAATGGTTACGATTTTTGCAAGATCGACCAATCAAAAATCCATAAAAAGCCATGTCATTAATTATATTAGAAAGCTAACACACTTGGCTAAAGTGGACCAATAGGATTATGGTACCTAGCCCGCACCCATCGCCATCCAGGAGCACAACCATCAACCAAAAACCCACATTGTCAAAATAAAAAAATAGAAATACCCCTTTGGAGTGAGATGAGTAAACAATTTGTTGTGTGGGAAAAATTGAGTAAAAGTCAGAGACCATCTTCTTCATTGTTGGATTCTCTGATCTTGCAAATTGTAGGCATGTGGAGTGCCAAGTCTTCGAGCAGGATCTTGTAAGGTTCAACCAAACTGAAAACCAACTGATGCATCATTCTCCTCTCAACCTATCGAACACAACAAGCCAAGGAAAAAGGAGGAAGGTTGGTTGAAGGGCACAGAACACTATTGCCACCATGACTAGAGAAGAAAGCTACTTTCAAACCACTGTGTGAGGGTACTCAAATCAGAGATGCAGGTGGAACCTCAAATTTATAGGAACCATGGCAATACGATGATTTGGGTGTGGAAATAAAAGATTCCAAGATTGAATCTGTAGAAGTAGTATAATTCTAAAAAATGGGGAAAACTAGATACACACCTTTGGATCAAATTGATAGGATGCAAAGCTTTAATGTTGTTCAATGGGGTTATTGTATGAGTTATATGTGGCCTAATAACCATGATCTCCATTACAAAGACCAAATGAGGAGTTTGAAAATGGCCCTAGATGGTGAAGGGGGTTTCCTGAAGGCTTGGTCGACTCTAAGGGGGTGTGGTGTTGCTCCCTAAAGCATGCCCATTGATGAGAATGCCTAGAGAAACAAGCGGGATGGTACAGAGGTGGATACATGGGAGAAACAAGGGACCCAATGGAGGCACCCGCAGATAGTGAATTTGGGTTATTAAAACCCTAGAAAACTAGGGTTAGTTAGTGTGGAACTGGGTCTAGAAACCAATGACGAGTAAATGAGGAAGAAATAAGGAAAGATGAAGAGAAAAATCATTCAAGGAACTCAGGCTGTCAGCTTGGTCTGAACACGACCAAACTTTCTAAAAATGAATGGGGGTTGAAGAAAAGGTGGAGGCTGCACGATTGCAAATCTGACAATGATGTGTGCTGATTTAGCACCACTTTTCACAACCTTTTAAGTCACATGGAAATTCTTATCTTTATCCACTGAGAAGAAACAAATTGCTATTTACTTCCTTTTATCACAATTGAACTTGAATCTCACCGAAATTTGTGAATTTCTTGCAGACTCAGAACATCAGACGAGTGGCTCACCTGTTCCAGCCGATCATCTCACCTATCCCAAATGCTCTACTCACCTATTTTGGTCAATCAGTTGGTGCCATCCCTCAGCCACCAATCCTTGTCCAAACGTTCAATCTAGATAGCACGCCATTTGAATTTCAAATGACCCTTTTAGTCCTCAGGCAGGAGTTTTCCCTCCCAAACCGAGCGGGTCAAAGAGCACTGTCGACCAAGAGTTAGGGTTGCTCACTATTACCCTGACTCCCGCCCTTACTAGACATCCAACCGACCGGTGCGTGGCCAATTCAAATTCACAGCCTCCAGCCCCATTTGTCCACAACCCTAGTTGTAAAAGACTACTCCTTCTCCTATAAAAGGAGGGGCACTTCCTCCTCACATCATCATCTTTTATGTACCATAGATTTCCATGCAATTATTCTTGTGTTCTTATGCTTTTGTATTTGATTCATCAATAAAGATTGGTTATTTACAAGCTAAGTGTTTTCTTTCAATTATTGTTCCTTTACCTTGCCCATTTAGATCTAGTTTAATTCTTCTTCTTCTTCTTCTTCTTCTTATTCTGTGACTGGAGCAAGGACTTAAGCGTCGACCATTTCATTGTCTCTAGACTAAGGAACTAATCCTTTGATAAGTCTAGACTATGGCTAGAACACTTCTTTCTCCATCTCCCTTTTCTCCACAAGCATGAGCGAGTAGTTCTCTATAGAGGCAAGGGGAATAGCCCGTTAGCCATGGCTTAAATTGATTAAACCTTTAGAACGACTTCTAGATGGCTTTTGGTTCTAATAACTATTTATCTATCAAAATAATTTATTGGTTTGATCACATGTTAATCTGGATGGATATGAACATGGAAATCCAGATTAAGAACAATAGAATCAATGGCATAGGGGTTTTGAAATGACCATGGATCTTCCTCTTTTGGGATGCTGGACTAAGAAACATGAGCACCAAGACCAATGGGCTCATGTGGAGTCCATCTTTTGTGGATTTTTATCAATTCACATGCCTTCATCGTAATTGTCATTTTTAAGGACTTAGTCTATTGTCGCCTAGGCTAAGGTGGTGAAAACTCCTAAAGCCTCAATTCTCCATCTCTTGATTTATTCTTGTGTTTGATCCACTCTCTTTACATTCTAGTATTTCATTCATAATATTTTACTTGTACTAACAATCATCTCAATTTTCCTTGTGATGGGGCAATTTTATTTCTTTTTTTTAGAAGCAAATCCTTTAATTAATCGAAAACTGGATACAAAGCGGAAATGAAAGACATGTCCACAGGACCATTACACGTAAGCCATGGGGGGCATTGTGAGAACTCTACTCTTTGGTTGGTCTTGAGTACGAGTTTGGCGGTTGTGTCAGCAATTGTGATGAAATCCCGGGGACTGTGCAGGATGCAGTATGAGGGATTGCTGAGGGTGAGCTTCTTCCATTGATAGTGGTGAGCATGGAGGCGAGCGTGGGCACACTTCTTGTGGCTGATATAGAGTCAGAAATGATAAGCACTTTGGACCAGCCTTGGGATTTGGCAAGGGCAACAGCTTGCGTGATTGCTAGGACTTCAGCTTCTGTCACAGAACCAGCCTTTGTCAGGCAACGTCTCCCTAGGAGTATGTGTCCATCTGGGCGTAGGGACACACAGCCAAAGCTGGATGTCGACAGAGATGGGGTGTAGGCAGTGTCAGTAAGGATTATGTGCTCATAAAGCAGCGATAGGGAATGTCTCCGAACTGGATTGTGGGGTGTCCCGGAAGTAGGGTGCAACATCAGCGGAAGCTTCTGCACTGTCTCAGATCACAGACGAATGAAACTTACCACAGCTGGAGTGGGAGTGATACTACCCCCATGAACCTCCATGTTCCGAATGGTTCACAGATGCCACAACGCGAAAAGCTGCGTGATTGGGTGAAGAATGTCATGTTCACCTTTGATAATTTTGGTCAGCCATATATCTTCATCTTCAAGGAAGAAGGTGGGGGCAGGTTGGAGTTCCTACTAAATGGCAGTGCTCCTCGGACAATCCCTTAAGCAATGGATTATGCTTTCATCTCCTACATGGCATCTCAGACAAACCTTGTCGACCACAATGTGGTGGTGGCTCTTTTCGATGTTTGTGAGCAAGGCTCGGTGCTGGAGGAGCCACATGAAGGTCTTCATCCTTTTTGGAACTTGTGCCTTCCAGATTGAGGCCCAGGCATCGGGGACACTCAACTCTTTATTCCTATGAAGCCATCGATATGCGGACCTAGCAGTTAGGTTCCCACTTGTTTCATGAGGCCAGACGAAAATGTCAGCTCCAGTACCATTATCCGGCGGAGAAAGCATGCAGATGACGTCCCAAGTGCTTGCAAGAAGGTAGGCCTGGATAAAGTTCCAATCCCACTCGCCATTGTCAAGGCACATCATAGAGACCTGGAGATCTCCGATCTCTGCCGGAATAGTGTGATTAGGTTCTAAGGTGAGGACGTCCTCTCCAGCTAACCATTTGTCTTGCCATACTTTCGTATCAGCTCCATTGGAGATCGACTTGGAGCACGTGCTTTGGAGCAAAGGCAGGTTAAGAGTGATAAAGTGCCAAGTTGTAGAGCAAGAGGTTTTAGCCGCAGCTCCTCTCCCGTGGTATTTTTCTTTTAGGATCTTGACCCATAGTTTGTTAGGTTCATTAAGAAATGACCAAGCATTTTTTAGCAGTAAAGTTGTGCTCTGATTGCGGGCGTCTTTGATCCCTAAGCTGCCATGATCTTTATTCGATGAGATTTTCTTCCAAGAAACTAGGGACATCTTCTTCTGGTCGCCCGGGCCTTGCTAGATGAATTGACGAATGTGGCTATTTATGTCGTCACAAAGGACAGGCGAGAGCATGGCCGGCTGCATTGTGTACGTGGGAATTGATTGCAAGGTTGCTTTAGCTAAGCAGACATGACCGACTAGCGAGAGATGTCAGACAGTCCAGCTGTTCATCCTGCCCTGGATTGCATTGCGGATACTTGAGTGTGTGGACTTGTTAGTCCTCTTGTGGAGAATCAGAACTCCTAGGTATTTACCTAGGTCATTTGTCACTTGGAAGCCCAACTTCCTACTGATACATCATCTGTCTGGCTGGGTGACATTTGCAGAAAAGAAGCAGCGTGATTTGGCTGTAGACACCACCTGCCCGGAAGCAAGGGAGAAGGATCTCAGGATTGACTTGATATTATTGTCTTGTGTAGGCGATGCTTCAGCCAGGAGGATAATATCATCCGCAAAACATACGTGCGTGAGAGGCGTGCCTCCTCTGGTAAGGACCACCGGTTTCCAAATGCCAATATCAGAACTATGGTGGATCGTCTGGCTGAGACATTCTAGGCAAAGAACAAAGAGGTAGGGGCTCAGAGGGTCTCCTTGCCTTACCCCTCGCACCGTTTTGATGGGTTCCATGGGAACGCCTTCTCAAAGGATGGATGATTCCCCCGATTGGATGATAGACATGGTGAGCTGGATCAGCCGTGAGGGAAGGCCCACCTTAGATAGAGTGCTATGGATAAATGACCAGTTCATCCTGTCGAAGGCTTTGGATAGGTCGAGTTTAATGGCCATCCAATCTTTTTCTCCTTTTTTTATCTTCATAGAGTGGATAACCTCTTGAACTAGCAAAATGTTGTCGGTGATCTTGTGTCCCCGGATAAAACTCGATTGGCATGGTGAAATCCAATCGTCTAGCAAGGGCTTGATACACTCAACGATGATTTTGGAGATGGCCTTGAACACCACGTTATTGAGGGATATCGGTCTGAGGTCGCCACAAGACTGCGGTGTCTTGATCTTTGGCAGCAACACCATGTGGGAGTTCACAAGCACAGGATCCACTGTCACTGTTCTGAAGGCATGCTGGGTGGTGCACACGACTGAAGGCCCAACATGGGTCTAGCTGTTCTATAGAAAGTCTGCCGTGATTCCGTCAGGTCCATGCACTTTCGAGGGTGCCATCGAGAATATCATGTCGCGAACCTCGTCTGCAGTGGGTACAACTTCTAGGGTCCGGAGCATGGCTTCTGGGATCAACGGGAAGACACCTGCATAATTGTTAGCATGTACAGTTGATATAGGCGAAGGTTTAGTAAGCAGGTTGATGAAAAAGGATTGGATATGAGCCCGCATCAAGGTTGGGTCAGTGATCCACTGTACCTCATCATTCTTGAGGCATGATATCTTGTTATGGTGTCTTATGGCCCGAACAAATGACTGGAAGAAGCTCGTGTTCCGGTCACCGTGTTGTAGCCAGTCAATATGCGCCTTCTGCTGCCAATCTGCTTCTTCGGTGAGCAGGATGCGGTGGTACCTCTCCTGGAGGTCCACAACACGGGTGGCGATGTGGGTGTGAACATTATGATCAGGCCTTCTTTGTAGTTGGTCCAACTCACATAGTGTTACAACCTTCTCTCTGTTCTTGGTTTTTGTGGAGTTGCGGTGCCACCTAGATGCGGTCTTTTGGAACGCCGGTAGGGCTTCGGAGAAGGAGACCGCAGAGTCCCAACCCGATTTAACACAATTAGTGAAGTCCTTGTCCATGATCCAGCTAGCTCTGGTTTTGAAACCTGCATTAGTGATCATTTTGTTGGGGCCATTGGTGCCTCTTGAACCAGTAGTAATATGGATAGCGTTGTGATCCGAGGTGACTCACGGGAGCACCTGGATCCTAGTGCTTGGGTGGTGGGAAAGCCATGCCTCATTGGCAATGGCCCTGTCAATCCCTTCGCGAACCATTCCTCTTAGGAAGGTGAAGAACTGTCTTACTGCGCCCAAGTCTGCTAGCCCAGTGGCTTGGAGACACTCATGGAACAAAGAGGATGAGGCTGAGTCAAAAAAGTCGCTACCGATCTTCTCTGTTCGACTGAGCATGGTATTAAAATCGCCCGCGGCCAGCCATGGCGCACCTTGGGGCAGGAGGATGGAGACAAGCCACTGCCATAGCCATTTCCTCGTTGTTGGTTGAGGGCTACCATAAATGGCAGTGAAGTAGAAGTTGCCATTCATCTGACAATGGATGAATTGGCGGTGGTTAAGGAGGATCTCGACGTTGCATCTTGCGTTGTCCCACAGGAGCCAGATGCCTCCTGAGAATCCTTGTGCTTCGACACGGTGAGAGGAAGGAAAGCCCAGCCTTTTAATGACGCCATTAGAGACCACACCACTACAGCGGGGCTCGATGATAACCATGAGATGGAGTCTATGGTTTCTTCTGAGTTCTCTAACGTAGTAGACTTTATCGTCGGAGTGAGCTCCTTGGATATTGAAGGTGATGATGTTCATTGTGACAGAGAGAGGGTGAGAGGGTTAGGCAATTGCCACCCGCAATCCGATTTCATCTTCTTGGACTGTCAGTTCTGGTGAGTTTGTCGCCTCACACAGAACATTGAAATCTAAACCTTTTTTTGCTGTCAAGGATGAACTCACCAATTGTTGGGCAAGCCTCCCCTTCTTGTGAATCCTCTCAGGAGTCCTAGATGGGGCCTACATGATGATCTTTCTGCTGTGTAGGGTTACGGTGTGGCCTCCGGTTGACTTGGGGCTGAGGTGGAGAGGAGGCAGGGAACTTGGGTCACCCGCCCCAAACTGGAAGGGTTCATTTGGATTGATAGGAGGGGTCTGCCCTGGGCCACTTCATCATTTTCTAGGTTGATGAAGGTGTTTTGTGGGGCGGCGATGGAAGGTTTTTTGGCATCTTGCTTCTTTTTGTCCACTTTTTTCCATTGACATCGGCTACCACCGGGCAGCCACTCACCTTCGTCATCCTGGGGGGTCTCCTTATTGGTTTCCTCTGGTGGCTTCACCTTGGCCTGGCTGACATTGGTATAGGCGCCATCTTTCCTTGGCGGGGCAGTCTTCCACTCCGATTTCTTTGCATGGATTGACGGTGAGTATGATGGAGTCTGTTCTTTTGGCGGTGCACCTGCCGCAGTTGTAACGCACTCTGCCTCCACATGGCCTAGGCGGCCGCAACGCATACACAGCTGGGGCAGGTTTTCATACTCAAGGCGCAGATGCTCCCCGTTGAGCATGAAACCTGGCATAAGTGGACGTGAGGTGTCGACTTTGATGGCCAACCTCGCGAACTTCCCTCTGTTTCCCTGGATAGTATTATCGTCAATCCTGATAGTCCTCCCAATGGCGTTGCCAATGCTCTCTAACAGCTTGTTCTGATATAGGTGAATCGGCAGATCCGGAATCCTTGCCCACACCATGACTTTCCTTGGGATTTGGTTCGACGGCCGGAGCTCTGGATACCAAGATTGGATTGATAGGTAATTACCAAAGATGGTGTATGGCCCTCCGGTCATGACCTTGATGAACTCAGATTCACTCGCAAGCTGGACGATGTAGAAACTGTATTCAAGATCAATGACTCTGTAGTGTTCTGATAATCACCAAAGGCTCTGGATCCGATTTACCAGAGCATGGTATCCTATGTTTAGGCTGAGTGCCTTGACGATCACCGTGTTCCGCCACGGTTCGAGTAGCGGGGGGAGGACGTCCGGCTTGGCGGTGAACGAAGGCAAAGTTCCCTCACGGTCGATCGTGATGTCTTCAGGTTTCAGTGTGTCCGGCGATACCGGGTTCGGGAGGTATGGTCCGAGTCCTCTGCTCACCGCTTCCTTGAAAGAAGGCCGAGGGGCGATGATCGTTGCATCTCCACATCCGTGTCGAGTTGTAAGGTTTCCGTGTCATCAGTCGAGGGCTCATCACCTCCAACCACTGCTATTGGATCATCATCCGGAGGATGAGGGAGCCTCCCTTACCCCCATCCACTGTTGCCTCCTCTTCCCCCTCTTCCTCTGCCTCTCCCAAACCCTATAGGTGTCTCCATCCTTCCTTGATTTCAAGCAACCTTTTAGTATGTTTTCTTTCACTACAATCATTTAATTCTGATGAGTTTATTCTGGGCAATTTTATTTCTTGTTAAGTGCAATCTAGTTCTTATATTTTCTTTCTACTTTAGTGGCAATCACCCATACCCATATCCGATCTTTACTTTCTTCAAAATACCAAAAAGAAATAAAGAGTTCTTCAAAACCATTGGGATTAGAGTTAACAACCTTGAAACTGTTGTCTTTTGGGATCGACCCTTCTATACCAACCTTAATCAGAATGTAGAAAAAGTATGAAACTCTAGGATAATTATCTTAGTGATTGTTGTGCACTTCGATGCATTAACAATTTGGCACCATTTTCAGGGACAACAAATTATTTTCTCAAACCCCCAAAAAACTTTTGAAAAACCTTTGTTTTTTCATTTTTTTAATTCCTTCCGAGTAACATTCCGAAAGTGCTACTCTTTCTGCCAAGTTTCCATTCCAACAATCCATATTTTTTTGGACACAATTAACTATTTATTTTGTGCATATGACACCCGAACACTGATTTTCAATCGTTCGATCCTGAGATAGATGAAGTTTTCACCGTCTAAACCGTAAAAATCAAATTAGGATGGACGAGGAAGAAGTTGCTCGTAGGATCAACCAAGCTTTAGTGACTCAAAGAGAGCACATCTTAGCTGACCAAGAGGCTAGAGAAGCCACTTTGTGAGCAGCCTACATAGCCGAACAAGACACTCTAGAGGCCAATAGGAGGGAAGTCGAAAGGTAGAAACAATTGAAAGATTTTTCTGATCCCAAATCTTCCTACGCCCAACACCCAGTCATGCCTCCTAACATTGTTGCCCCCCAATTCTAGATCTTAACTCAATGGATCACCATGATCCAAGCAAACCCATTCTCTGGAAACAATGGGTAAGTTGTCAAGATCATCTTCAAAGGTTCATTGACCTTTGCTCTTTGAACAAACTCCCAAGCATCTCAGAAGATGCCATCCACCTTAGATTGTTCAAATACTCTCTCTCCCACCAAGCTAGTAGTTGGTACAACACCATGGAGAGTGAAGAACATGTCACAACTTGGGAAGTTCTACAAAATAAATTTCTTGAGAAATTTTACCCTCCTTCTCTCACCTATGAACTCAGGGGACAAATCACTCACTTTTCTATGTCTCTAGGAGAATCCCTAGGAGAAGCTTGGAAAAGGTTCAAAGAATTACTTAGAAAGTGCCCTCATCATGACATCTCTAAAACCCAACTCATAGAAATCTTTTATCTTGGTGTTGATTATGATACCCAATTTTTTATTGATTCCTCATCTGGAGGAAACTTCATGCACCAAAGTCTGACTAGTACATGTGAGGTGGTGAAATGTGCTTCTAAAACAAGGGCTAGAAGGGGAATTGGTGGAGTCCTTAAGGTAGACAAGGCTGAATTTAATCTTGATATCCAAAGCATAGTAGAAAGCCTTAAACTAATTGTTCTAAAACAAGACCGGTTAGAGTCATCTCTAGGCACCCTTAGAGAGTTACCCCAACAAATAAAAGTTGTAGACTCTCTTTGTGGCATCTGTCAAGGATATGATCACACTACCCTACATTTTCAATACCTTTACAGCACCCCCATGCAACCAAAAAATGGGACAACAACTAGAAGACCTCAATTCAATCCATACCATACCAGGCCAAGGTTACTATAACCCCAACTAGACTAGAAACCATCCTGGCTTCCAATATGGGAACCTTGCAGGTGCCAAAAACTCTAGCCAACTCCAATCCCAAAAAAAGCATCCCTACCCTCAAGGCAATAATAGTCTGCCACCTTGATTCCCATAAAACAACCAAAGGAACTTTGGAAACCAATGAAACTATTGAGGAAATCACCCAAACTGACCACCATATCAAGGAAAATAATTCCAAAACTTAAACATCCCCCCTCATTATCTCAACCAGCCACCTCCTCAACCACCACCAAATGTTCCTACTCCCACTCCCTCAGCTGATGAAAGGATAGCTGCCTTGGAACAAATCATCATTTCCCAACAAGCTCATCAAAAGGCAACTGATGCACAACTAGGTCGCTTGTTTGCCCAACAGAACCCCCACCGACACCTTTGCTGGGAAGCTTGAAAACAACCCCAAACATCCTAAACAACTCAAGGTTGTCTCCACTCATTATGGAAAGGTTCACTCTCCTTCCCCCCCAAAAACCCTTCATCCACACCTCTAGAATTCAAATATGAGGACATGGTAGTTGTTCAACTTGAAGCTATACTTGAACCAACCATCCCTGAACCCTCTCAAGTAGAAACTGAAGAACCAATCTACAAACCACGACCTCCCTACCAAGCCCTCCTTAAGAAAACAAGACTTGATGCCCGTTTCATGAAATTTAGGGATGCCATGAAAAAGTTGCATGTTGACATTCCCTTCCTTGATGCTCTAGTAGACATGCCTGCCTGGTCCAAGTACATGAAATATCTCTTGACTAGGAAGTATGCTACTAAATAATATGAGACTGTCAAACTTGCTAGGACCACTTCAGACATAATCCAAAGTAAAATGCCTAAAAAATAGAAGTACCCTGATTCTTTTGGAATAGGATGCTACTTAGGTGACAATGCTTGTAGAAAGTGCCTAGAAGATTTAGGAGCCAACATATCCATCATGCCCTACAACCTTTTCAAGAGACTAGGATTCAATGACATGTTACCCACTGCCATGACCATCCAACTGGCAGACTCCTCCATGACCAAACCCATGGGAATCATAGAAGACATTCCAGTTAAGGTTGAGAAATATGCTTATGTCCCTTGTGACTTTGTGATCATGGACATAAAGGAAGATTTGTGTTACCCTCTCATTTTCAGTCATCCATCCTTAGCCACAACCCGATCCTTGATTGATGTTGAGGTCAGGACCATTATGTTAAGATTACAGAAGCAAACCCTAGAGTTTAGGGTGTTTGAAAGCCTGAAAGGACCTAGTTTCCAGGAAGAGGTCTATCTCATTGACTGCATTGATAAATTATCTCAAGTGAGGTAGGAATGGGAGTTAGTTGATGACCCCCCTACACAACTCTCACTAGTCCCCTTGAATTTTCTTTTGAAAATGAAAAATTGGATCAATGTAAGGATCATTTGGACAATTTTGAGGAAACCCCTAATGCTGAAGTTGAGGACATTAAAATGATCTCCATCATGGAAGAAAAGCCTGAGCCACCCAAGGCCCTAGAAATGAAGACTATTCCCATAGGTTTGAAATATGTCTTTATTGATTAACAACAATTGTGCCCTGTCATCATAAATTTTGACCTTACCCTTGAATAAGAAAACAAACTTATAGGTGAACTTTGGAAAAGAAGAACCGCCTTGGGGTACAAAATGACCGATTTAGTTGGAATAGATCAATCCATTTGCATTCACAAAATCCCCATGATAGAAGACAACAAACCTTCCTGAGGCCCACAATGTAAACTCAACCCAAACATGAAGGAGGTTGTCTATCGAGAGATGATCAAACTTTTGACTGTAGGAATCATCTACCCCATCTCTGATTCCCCGTGGGTCAGCCCAGTTCAAGTTGTCCTCAAAAAGTGGGGGACCACTGTCATTAGGAATGAGAATAATGAGCTCATCCCCACTCACACCTTCATAGGGTGGAGAATGTGTATTGACTATAGGAAGCTCAACAAGGCAACTAGGAAGGACCACTACCCACTTCCCTTCCTAGACCAAGTTCTTGAACGCTTAGCCCATCAATAATACTTTTATTACCTAGATGGCTATTCAGGATTTTATCAGATTCCTATCCATCTTGAAGATCAAGAGAAGACCACTTTCGTATGTCCCTTTGGCACCTATGCTTTTAGACGAATGCCCTTTGGCTTGTCCAATGTACTAGCCACCTTCCAACAGTGTATGTCATTCATCTTTGTAGGATTTACTGAAACCGTCATGGAAGTGTTCATGGATGACTTCTCCGTCTATGGAGATAGATTTGATTCATGCCTTAGGAATCTCTCCCTTGTTCTTGACAGATGTATTGAGTCAGACTTGGTCCTTAATTGGGAAAAGTGTCACTTCATGGTTAAGGAGGGCATCATTCTTGGCCACACGGTTAGAAACCAAGGCATAGATGTTGACAAAGAAAAAATTGAAGTTATCACCAAGCTCCCCAACCACAGTCAATGACATCTGAGCCTTCTTAGGACATGCCAGTTTCTATCGATGATTCATCCGTGACTTTTCCAAAATCACAAAACCCCTCACCAATCTTCTTCAAAAAGAGGTGCCTTTCCATTTTGACAAGGCATGCATGGATAGATTTCTATTTTGGAAGAACACTCTCACAACCACTCCAATCATTCGTGCACAAGACTGGGCCCTACCCTTTGAAATCATGTGTGATGCTAGTGACTATGTTGTAGGTGCCATCTTAGGACAACAAATTGATAAGAAACATCATGTCATATACTCATCTAAGACCTTAGATGAAGCTCAACAAAATTACACTGTCATCGAAAAGGAAATGCCAGCCATTGTCTATGCATTTGATAAATTTTGCTCATACTTAGTTGGCTCTAAAGTTATTGTTTACACTGACTGTTACAACCCCAATTTTGGGTTCATTTGCTAAGAAATGTAATTTCTCATATTAATGATAAATGAACAAATAAGGATGTCTTTTGATTGAATGCATGAATTTCGTTACAATAGCCTTGATGATTGCTTTGTGGGCTTTATTGTCTATTGGGCCCAATAACAAGGAAAAGACAAAAGAAACTCCATTATTAATAAGAAATGGAGAAAATAAAAATGTAGAAACCTCTAGAAGGCAAAAGAATGTAATCCAAAGGTGGATTTCGTGCCTCTTGGGTTCCTTAGGTCCCAAGGAGTCCATAATTGCAAAGATAAAGCAATAAGAAATGAAAAGATCAATTTGATATTTCTTTATTAAGAAAATAATGATAAAATGTGGAAAATAAGTAAAAAAAGGTGCAATTGAGTTATCCTTGGTGGATTTTCATATCCAAAGGATTCTTAATCTTAAAAGGAATGCCAATGAGGAAAATAAAAAGAAAGATAAAAAGAAATCCTTGAAAAGAGATATTTTACTAAAGAAATGAATAAGAAGAAAGAGAAAATAGATAAAGGATAAGTAAAAGGCTAAGGAATATTCCAAAGATGGGATTATGAGCCATTAAGGGTTCCTTGAGGTTCAAGGAATTCAAAATAATAATTTAATGGCAAAGAAAAAGGAAATACCAAATTAAATTGGTTTAATTTAAAATATAGCTTGCTTATGAAGAAAACACCTTTTTCCTTTTGAATTTGGGTCTCCAATTTGGTACATTGGTAGATAATATCGACCCAAAGCTTCCTTTAAAATTTTGTGGAAAGTAGATAAAGGATTAATGAGTTGTGATTTTTAGAAGTTTCCTAAAGTGCAAAGGATAACTTTAAATGTCATGATTTATCTGGGATTAAATCCTAATTTTCGATTTTGGGCACTCATCTACGATTGTTGGATCCATGATCCACGGTCCAGGACAAATCCCAATTTCATCAGGATCTGGAACAACAGAGACCACACTATGTCTTTTCGATCAGTTTTTCCCATGAGTTGGAGGCCATCTGCGATGATGAGAAGGAATCCATCTCCTTTAGGAGCTTGCTCCGAACCCAACCACCCTAAGATTGGTGGGGTTTCGTCGTGAAACGGGGAAGTCCCCAATTCACCAAGGACTCGATGGCCACCCTATATATAGGGTAGTGTGCACCACCATGCAAGCAAAACTACTAGTTACCCTCTCATAACTGCGGTGCAGAGACGATCATCATGGTGCCATCAATTCAAGAAAGCAACCTGACCTAGGGCCCTGTCGAGGAGCAGTTAACACTGGAGGAGAACCGCGCTTGGTTGGCAATGAAGGAGTGACGAGAAGAAGAATTGGATCAAGGGTCGAGTTCGTGGGAGGAAGACACAACTTCCTGACCTCCTAGCTCACCCACCAGTGGACGGGATCTTCGAGTCAACCATTGGGTTGATCATCTGCTCGCAAGAAGCAAAGAATAGAGGTCGAAGACGGACACTTGGCAATTTACCAAGATACCCTGACGCCCCTTCAGTATAGGTAAGGGCAACTTGGTCCCTTTGCATCTTTTAATCGCTAGAATAGGCACACATGACCCTGGACGTTGGATCCTGAGTGGACCAATGGGCCATCGATCTAACGATCCATATTTTTCTAAAATTAGCAACTAAAGCAATAAAAAGTATTTTCTTTGCTAAAATAATATCTTGAGCTAGAAAACTCGGATGAGAAAAGTTAATACATGTAAATTGATCACAAAAATATGAGGAATGCATTAAAAATGGTTTGGAAGCCTAAATTAGTACACTTGTGGTTAGAAACCCTAATTGTTGATAAAGAATAGATCTAATTTTGCAAGTGAATAAATTCGAGCACTATTAACTGGTTTAATGATATAGATGGATATTAACATGTTTTGAAAAGGGAATTACAAGAATTAGGGTTTTAAACCTAATAATGTAATTAGTACCCATAGAAACCCTAAAGTGGGGAAAAAGGGAAGAAAAGATATAGCAATCTGAAAATTAGGGTTTTGTGGTTCAAATCTAATCTTAAGATCTTAATGGGAAAGAAACTGAGATAATTAGGGTTTGATGGATATTTTGATAAAATAAAGTAAAAGTGGTAAAAAGGAAGTGAAACCCTAATTGCAAAATTAAACCCTAAAAAGAGGAAGAAACCCTAAAAAGGAATAGAAACCATTAGTAGCAAGATGGTTTGAATAGTTGTTGATAAAAAGGAATTGGATGTATATTTTTGGATTGAACTGTGTACTTGCTTGATTCTAGATTAGTTGCTTGTTTGGACTATTCCTGCATCTGAGTCTTCCTGACAGGTATGTGGTTACGCCTATGAATATCTTGAATTAGTTTCATGAGGATTTTTGAGGTTTTATCGATGATATGAGTTAAACTGTTGGTTGCATTTAATTCTTGCAAATAATAATGTGGTTATGACTATCATCTAAGATATGTGCCTACTAGCTCAGATCCTAGTCCCCTCTGTATCTTAATAGATTGACCTAGTACATGGCTACTGATGGGGTAGGTCCATCAGGTCATTGAATGACTTAATACATGGCTACCAATGGGGTAGGACCATCAAGTCACCATGAGTCAGGGATTGGGCTACCTTTGGGTAGGGCCATGCGACTCCATAACCCTAGGTATTGGTTACCTGTGTGGTAGGGCCATGGGGGTAAGGATCTACCATATGAGAGAGGTAGTATCCATGTCCACTGTAGGGATATCACAGAGATAGGGGATAGGTAAGGATTGAGTAGTATTGCTAAAAGTGTAATCTTGGATGTTAAATGATATTTGGATGACTACATTGTTATTATAGTTGCATGATCATTGTTTCCCCCACATACCAACTTCTTGTTGACCGACGTTTTGTTTGTCGGCGTTTTAGGTACAAATGAAAAGAATAAATAGTAAAGTGGCATATGTGGAATTAAATGAGAATTAATGCACACAGGAGGATTAGTTAGATTAGTATATTCATAGATAGAAGTTTAGAAATCCCAGTTTTTAAAAGGTATGCAAAGTTTTATTAGGCTCTGACCTTTCGGTCTCCCTTAATTGGGGGGTTATCGGGAGGCGGGGTCGATACAATTGGTATCAGAGCATAGGTTCCTCATCTAATCATTAATAATTATTAAATTTTACAAATTCCATAGAACTGAGGGAGTTATTAGAGGATTGTCTGAAAGATTGAGGTGTCTAGAAAAGGATCACATCCGAGGCTGGCAATATTTTCCTCTGCACTGCTAGTTAGAATACGAGGACTCTTGGATTGTGTGACTGCCTGGCCGATGTCTTAGGATATGACTCAAAATAAGATACCTTTAGGACTCTCTCATCTTGTTCATCCCTTCTCAACTCAAATTCTGTTAAGGAACTTAAGGATTAGGGTTTTCTCTCTTTTCCTCACCCTCTCAAGGTATGGGTAAGGTTGATAAGGTTTAAGGAATCCTCCACCAAATTAATGAAAAGCATGTAAATAAGATGTCATGGACATAAGCTTAATAGAGTAAGAGTAAAATAAAGAATAGATACAAGCTGAAGTCATATGACATGAGTTGTCATTGCCTTCAGGAGAGACCTGAGGATAGACCTCTTTGTCAGGAGGATGAGTAGAGAGAGTTAGTCTTGGGGGTAGAGACCTCCATTAAAAGTAGAGACCTAGCACATCATTTGAGGATGATGTTAACCCTAACCCTAAGTGAAGGTTAGAGAGAGAGATGACATGAAGAGTTAGATGTCGTGGTATACCAAGTGTTTGGATAGACATGCCTTGGATGCCATATGAGCCATGAGAAGTTGATGATCGAGTACCTTTGGCAACCGAACCCTGGGAAGGGCCGTTCATGTTTGAGCGAAGGATAGCGCCTTCATGGATGAGGTTAGAGAAGAACCTATAGAAACCTAATGGGCTGTTGCAAGTAGGATATAGCTTGCACCCAGAGTACATCAGTAGTATAAGTAGCAAGTTAAAATCGAGACCAGAAGGACAGGATGGATGGCTTATGAGATAAGCATAAGGGACTATGGATAATCATGAGCAAACATAAGTTTGAGCATAGGCTTCACCTGCATAGAGGTATGCCTATGAGCTTGATCCTTCATGGAGAGATGACCTCTAGTAGTATGGCTAGATGTGGAGTTAGCTTTAGAGAGAGAAAAAAGGAACCAAGCAAGAAGGTTGGAAACCTAAAACCCCGAGATGTGAGGAACAGTGAGGAGTCGAGAATGATGCGACCTAAGTGGATGATAGTGGTTGCCTCATGCATGATCCCTAGAGGCTGATGGTATCTTGGTTGCCTTTAGAGGAACCAAACCCTAGAGAGAGGATGATGCTTCTGGTACCTATGTGCATGTGGTATAGGTGTTTACCTTCTGAGATAGGGAAGAACAGTTCCTTAGAACTGGAGAAGTTTGGTAACAGGTTGTGAGGCCTTGTACCTTGTTGGTTGTCCTTGAGGAGGACTCAACCCTGATGTGTTGCTCGAGTAGAAGGATGACAGGGAGTGCATGTCATGCCTTATACATTCTTGATTCGTGGTTAAGAGTTGGAACATGCAGTTGGACACCCAAAGGTGAACCTAGGGTTCCTAAGCCTAAGAGGGGAAGCAGTGTACCCCATGCTCAAGATGAGATTTGAGTCTCTATAGTTTCGAGCATGGTACTCCTCATGTGTAGAGGTAAAGGAAACCCCTTAAGTTAAGGGTATGTTTGATGAACCCCTCACAACTAAGTTGGTCTAATGTTGAGGATGAGAACAAGAGTGACCTAGCATGGTTTGGTAAGTGTCTTCTTGTGCCTTAGTATCTTGCTAGGGCTAAGCATGATCATGTGGATGCATACCATAAATATAAGGACATTTGTGATCGCTGTTATCAAGGTGTAGTTTCCTCCCATCCTAGGAGAGGGACCCTTTTGTAGGGTGTATACCAGTTTTGTTGGTTTTGAGGTAACCTAAAGAGGTTTCAAAGGATCTTGTGAAGCTAAGTGAAGAGTACATGGTATGAGAATGAACCTGTAGACCCATAGATAACCATCTCTACATGCATGTGAACATGTTACCATGGAGGTAACCGATATGGGGCTTGACCAAGGTAGGCAGGTTGTCATGATCCCTATGAAAGGATGAAAGTCAGCCATGAATGCAGAGAGAGAGATGATGAAGGCTTGGGTAAGGTTCTAAGTTGAACATGTACTATAAGAGAATCTTAAGTCTATCCTAGGGTTAGGTAGGGATAAGACCGATGGAAGTAGGAGTTGCCAAATTCCCTAGTTGCACTTGACCATATGGTCGGGAGGTAACAGCTATCATTGTCTGAGGGCCATGGGTTAGGAGATTGATCACCTTCATGAACTCATGGGACCTAAAGGGCAGATGAGTAGGGCACTCTCTGGATGCATAAGGGAAGAGGGATGACCCCAAAAGTGTCGGCACCCTATAGACCTAGAGGTGATACCCAAGGAAGGTGTGTGGACCCAAGTAGGTTCGAGACCAATTTTCCATGGAAGCAACTTTGATATCAATATGATGGTGATGTGGAGACATAAGTTGCACATTTCAACTTAGATTCGAAGGTGTACTGAAAATGTGGGATGTACCATGTCACACCCCGATCTCACACTAACCACTAATCACGAGATTAGGGCGCGACGGAGGGATTATCACATAAACAAATCACTGAAAACTTTTTTTTTTAAAAAATCTCGTAATGATATCCGGATTATTGTTGTAAATTAAAACATAAATAACTATTGCGGAAGCATTTCAATTAAACTGGCTAGAGAACATAAACAGAGTTTACAACATGTAATATTGTTTAACAGAAAGTAAACATAGCAGTTAATTTACATCTTTATACACATTTGCCATACGTACTCTCTCTCACCCACGCCATGTCCCAAGGACCGAGGGGAAAGGACTAAGAGACCTCTAACTAGACTAGATACAAACCTTCTGCTGATTAAACGTTGGGATGAAAAGATCCTTCCGATTCCTGGAAATGTCGCTGACCTAAAAATGTTTGAGTAGAGGGGTGAGCCTACTCGCTCAGTGAATAGCATTTCATTTAACTATCACTAAATAACTCATCAAGTTTATTAACTGAAAATAAACAGATATACAATTCAAGCAGGGCAGTTCTATTGACATAGCAGATATACAGATAATAATCACATTTCTAAGCATCAACAGGTATTTCAGGTAAATAAACAGTTATGTAAATTTACTGTGAACCTACTTGATTATTTATTCATTTTATTATTATGCCCTAAATATATGCAGTGTACTCTGCATATAAAGATCCGCAGCAAGTTCATGCTACGGTCCCACCGTACAAGACTTAGCGACACACCCGGGAAATGCTAAGTCTGACACCAGCCCTGCTCTGCCACAGGACCCCAGGCTCCACGGCCTCAATGCACAACCACGTGTGCTGCACAACTACGTGTGCTCCAGACTCCTCCTGACAAACCTAAGTACACAGGCGGAGAGTCTCACCGGGTTACCTCCGTGACACAAGCACGGATGATGTTGAATAACCCCCATTTTCCTCCAGTGCCACCGTGACTCCGCACGCGTTGTTGTTGGACACTGCCTCTCTGTCCTCGTGTCTCCATGACTCCGCACGGATAATGTTGCAACACGAGTTTCACCCCTAAGAAGCAGATCTGTCAAAGGGGTTCTACGGTGTTAGGGCACCTAAGTCTATTAACTGATTAACATATAACCATTTAAACAGGAAAATCACAGCTACTGATTTTATATCAGATCACAATACACTGTCATTCTAAACTGACAGAGCAATATATTTTAAATCCTTGTAATTTCTGAGAAATTCTCATACCATGCATTCAGACAAATTAGAAATGCATAAATAACCCAACGTATTTCAATTTGGCACATACATAGCGAATTTACACAATTGAACATCTTATTGCACAAATTAAAGAAATTTACTTCACATATGAGAATCATACTCAACAATTATCAATTCTCTAAATTTCTCGAAAAACGTGCACATTAACCCAAATCCTGGTTTGTGCATCACTTAACTCAATTAAGAGTTAATTACCTATCACAACACAATTTAATAACAATACTTGAGAATTTCTGGTAATAATTCAGAGAAATGTGCCATTTCATGTAAATATCAATTTACACATATTAACGTCAAAAGATATATGCAATTAGGGTTTTATTGCATATTTTTATTTATTCATATCAACTTTGAAATCGTAAATCTGATAATTTATCAGAAATCCTTATTGTCTGGGTTCATATCCAATCCATACCATTTTTAGACATGAATTTCTAATTTTAACATTCAAATAAGCAATTTAGGTTCCAATGAACCATATAAATCTACCGATTCAATCCACACTGATCAATTGCTAAATTTAAACATATAACAGCGTCTAGAAGCAATTTATGAAATAAAAAGTCGGGCGACGCCAAACGCCGCCCTACGCCTGATAACGCCTGTTATCAGCGTAATTTGCGCACCAAACAGAAAATATTCAAACGCCTGAGTTATTTAATGATAAATGAATGAAATCCTACTCACAACGATTTGGTCAGTCCAGATTCGTCCGGGGATGCGTCCAAGGTCTGATTCTGGGTAAATTTCCATTGTCTTCAACCTTGGATTTATACTGTTCACGGTCTTGTTAGATCAGGTTGCTTCAAACGCACAGCAGGTTGGCGGAATAGCATCAATTCATGGCTGCAACTAGCTAGAAGGTATGCACCATTGCTTGGTCCCCAAAATCGAGCTAAGGGAAGCTTTCTCTGCTGTTGGCGCCCCAAGATGCCCCCCCCCCCCAGGTTGCTACCAAGCGCAGCAGCTTACTGCTGGACGGCCGCTTGGCCAAGCAACTGGGAGGATGGCAGACTGCTGGTTGCTCGTGGCTAGGGCTGAAAATTTCGGATTTAGAACTCCAGACCGAGCTCAAAGGCACCTCCCCTACAACCTCGGCACGCCCACGACGGCCTGTTGCTGCTGCACGCAGCTACGGCTGCTGCAGGATGGCCGCTCGGCCAAGCAGCAGGGCAGCTGGGTTAGGTGGATGGCTAAGGGAGGAAGGAAGGAATAGAGGAGGGAGAAGAAGAGAAGAAGAAGAGAAGGCCAACGCTGATCAATCGAGCCAAGGAAGAAAATCGCAGATCGCCCATCAAGTCGCCTCTGCGCTCCTGTGCGCCGACTTCAAAGGGACGATGTTGGAGAAGATAAGCGTAAAGAAATAAAAGAAAGGAAACAAATCGTTTATAAGAAAAACTTTGGAAAAATTGCCAATTTGACCCCAGAAACTGAAAATCCTCATAACTTTTTCCTCAGAAGTCCAATTAGCATAATTTCTTTTGCATCCTTTCAAGAACTAAATCCTCTACCTTCTCAAGGCATGAAAGCATGCTAATTAGACTGTTTCACTGGTTCAAAACTCTAATTGCATTCTGTGATTACTTGATTCAACTTAATGAACTTAATAATCAACATTGTTGTCATCATTAATTACCTCATATGAGTAAATCTCAACTATTAATTCACATCTTAGCTTATCTTGATTAACCATGATGTTTAATAGGATACTCAGCACTAATCAAGGTACTTACTGATTAATTGAGATATTTACTGGTTAACCTCAATGTGGGTCATAACAATCTCCCTCCCTTATAAGAATTTCGTCCCGAAATTCCTAAAAGAGAAAAGGAAATTGGTTACGCATCTCTGACTCAAACTCCCACGTGGTTTCTTCTAGGTTATGATTCCTCCACAAAACTTTCACTAAAGGTATCTCACGATTCTTTATTTTCTTGATCCTCTAATCAATTATTTGAACTAGTCCCTCAACATAGGACACATCTGATCTGAACTGTGCAGGTTCTGGGTCCACTGTCTTTCTGTACCAGAGTAACATTTCTTCAACATCGATACATGAAACACATCATGTAAATTGGCCAACTCAGATGGCAAATCCAACCTATATGCTACAAGTCCAGTCCTCTCAATGATAGGATATGGGCCCATAAACCTAGGAGTCAATTTGCCTCGCTTACCAAACCTCAACACTCCTTTCCATGGTGAAACCTTTAAATATACTTCATCACCAACCTCAAACTCAAGAGGTCTATGTCTTTTGTCAGCATAACTCTTATGTCTATCATGTGCAACTTTCAACTGTACTTTGATCATTGCAATCTTTTCAGTGGTCAAATCCATTATCTCTGGTCCAAGAATCTGCTTTTCACCAACCTCATACCAACATATGGGTGATCTACACTTTCTACCATACAGAGCTTCATACGGGGCCATACCAAGACTGGAATGGTGACTATTGTTGTATGCAAGCTCTATAAGGCTCAAGTGTTCTTCCCAACTTCCACTGAAATGCAAGCTGCATGATCTTAGTGTGTCCTCAAGAGTCTGAATAGTCCTCTCTGACTGACCATCCGTCTGTAGGTGAAAAGTTGTACTGCATCTCAACTTTGTACCCAAAGCTCGATGCAACTGATTTCACAACCTGGATGTGAACTTAGGATCTCTATCTGATATAGTTGAAATCAAAATACCATGCAACCTGACTATCTCATCCACGAATATCTTAACCAACTTCGGGACATCAAAGGTTGACTTAATATGAAGAAAGTGAGCAGACTAAATTAGTCTATCCACAATCATTCATATCGAGTCATAACCTCTAGGTGTCCTGGGTAACCCTATCACAAAATCCATTGTGATATGTTCCCACTTCCATTCTGGTATAGGAAGAGATTGTAAAGTACTTGTAGGTTTCTGGTGCTCAGCCTTAACCTGCTGACACACACTGCACCTAGTCATGAACTCATCTACATCCTCTTCATACCAGGCCACCAATACAACTCCTTGAGATTCCTAAACATCTTAGTGTTGCCTGGGTAGATAACATACATTGATGCATGTGCTTCCTCAAGAATCTATTCTTTCAAATCATTATCTCGAGATACATGCAACTTGTCATGCTAATACAACACAACATCATCTGAAAAATTGAACTCTGGTCTCTTCCCCCTGCCATGTCATGCATGGTCTGTTTTAACTCACTATCACCCTATTGTAGTTCCTTGATTTGATCATAAGAAGTAGGCTTGACTTGCATCTGTGCAATCAAACCATTTAGCTATGTCACCCCTAAGTCTAAGTTCAACTTCCGCATTTCCACTAGCATGTCTCATTTGAAACATGCCATGGAAAATACATCCACTGTTGAACTAGACTTCCTACTTAGGGCATCAACTACCACATTCACCTTCCCAAGGTGACAATCTATCGTTACATCATAAAGATAGTGACGCTGTGTCATAAGAACATGAACTACAACAACTAACTTCAGATCATGTATCGGGTAATACTCTGCTTTCTATGCTACTTTCTTATAATTACATTTCAAGTTTATGTCTTACTCTTTTCTCTAAATCATTTCATGTTGTTCATATACTGATCAAACTATCTACTTCAAAACCCTAGATCACTATCAAAGCCAATTTACTTTTCATAGAACAAATCTCAAGGTCTTATTTAACAAAGATACGGGTATACAAGGTTACATCACTAATGATATCCTTTAAACTACTACAACTTTAATCATTCTAGGGTTTTGGTCTATATCAGTAACATAGCTTTATTGTGTGTATGTGTGATCGATTATATAAATCAAATTGAGTTGCTTGGGTCAATAACATATTAACCCAACACTCAACTTTAATTACATTAGCTAAAAATTCAGTTTTCACAATAGTTTTCTGTAATTCGTTTATTAAACTGCTAACAGAAGCTCTAAAAATTCTGGAAATTTTATATGTTGTACCTAATGACGTTTTAGACTTGCAGTAAAAATTTGAGATCATTTCAAGTTATCAATAAATAATTAAAAATCAAACAGTGCACTGCTATATTGCAGTCTGCAGCAGGTTCGGCTGAGTTACAAACTCGGCCGACACCCTTACTATAGAGGTCAAAAGTCATCCAAAAATTACGCCAATTTTACAAAGTGTCTAAAATTGTGTTGTTAAAACACAGTTAAAATTTTAGATCAATTGGATATACCAATAAAAAGATAAAATTCAATTACCACACTGCTATATCATTCAGAAAAAAGTGATCATATAATTGTAATTACTGAGAAATTCTTATATCATGCATTCATTTTCTAAGTTATGTGTTTGTTCTTTATTTTAAAAAAATTAATTTTTTAGTCTATAGAGACTTAGAATCCAAAGTAGTATGTATGAATGTATTTAACTTTATAATAAAGATATGCATTCCATACTCTCAATTATGTCTTATAATTCTCGTTCCTTAATCAAGTCATCATTTTTAACATTTCCTTTAATCCAACTAGGTTTCCTGTCTTGATCTTATGATTTTCATAAGACTCTTTATTTCTATGTACTTATTGTATGCTCAACTTATTTTCTTCTATTTTTCCTTCGCCTTAAAGTACATAAAGTATTTTACTCCACTCCATTATCCAACCCAAATTTGATTCTTACGTCCTAGCCCTTACATGCTTTTCTCATATCCTTTCTATACTCTTATATTTAGAGTTCATATAATACAAATCATTGAATTTAATTTGAACCTTATATCATTTTCTTTTATTTCCAATTAAGGATTGCACATATGAGGTTCCAACATTGGCCTCTGATATCATTTCCAGCAAATTCTTAGCTGTTCTAATCTTTCTCTTACATCTCAACGTCTTATCGTATGTACATTTTTACTATGATTCAGGTCTAAATCATTCAGAGTCTACTCTAATTATACTGTTAATAGGAGTCATTAGATCCCAGTAACGCATCCTGCCAGCCGGACCAGGCCGAACCTGTAGTCCTGAAGCCAAGAGCTACTCAGGATTAACCAACTCCTATTGATTTCAAACATGTGGAATAAATATCCACTTAAGGCAAACTCATTTAAACATAACTTTTGGTCTACTTGATACAAAGAATTTAAACAATAAATAATTCATTTCATGACATACAACAACATTAAAGAATCATGTTTACTTTACAAACTGAAAATCTAATTTCATGCATATAAAATCATTTCTAGTGATTTTAAATCAAATAAATAATATAAATCAAGAATTGTATCGCATCCTATATTTGATCTCTTATTCCTATATTACTTTCTGATTTCTTAACCCTAAGATTTCTAGGGTTTCTCTCTAGCCTATCCTTCCTCTGCATACCTGGCCAGGGCATCCAGAGAAGAATAGACAGAGTAGCTTGATACTGGTCAATCTAAGTATTCAGACACCTGGCCAGGGTATCTAAACACTCAGACCTTCCAGAGCTAACGACATGTCACTTATTATGTACCTCACTTATAACTTTTATCTTTTGATCCTAATGATCTCTGATGACTCAGCTTAAACTCTCAACTTGATTCTCGTAACCACGTCCTCTTCCTGCCATCTACAATAGTATAACAGAACATTTCCTGTTATAAAATTGCAGTTAGAAGGAAGACACCTAAGTCCTAATCCTATTGGTCTCTTGTCGTCCCCTGACCTTGACTTAGAGTAACTGCATACTCAACCTCGCTCTGATACCAAAATGTCACACCCCGATCTCACACTAACCACTAATCACGAGATTAGGGCGCGACGGAGGGATTATCACATAAACAAATCACTGAAAACTTTTTTTTTTTAAAAATCTCGTAATGATATCCGGATTATTGTTGTAAATTAAAACATAAATAACTATTGCGGAAGCATTTCAATTAAACTGGCTAGAGAACATAAACAGAGTTTACAACATGTAATATTGTTTAACAGAAAGTAAACATAGCAGTTAATTTACATCTTTATACACATTTGCCATACGTACTCTCTCTCACCCACGCCATGTCCCAAGGACCGAGGGGAAAGGACTAAGAGACCTCTAACTAGACTAGATACAAACCTTCTGCTGATTAAACGTTGGGATGAAAAGATCCTTCCGATTCCTGGAAATGTCGCTGACCTAAAAATGTTTGAGTAGAGGGGTGAGCCTACTCGCTCAGTGAATAGCATTTCATTTAACTATCACTAAATAACTCATCAAGTTTATTAACTGAAAATAAACAGATATACAATTCAAGCAGGGCAGTTCTATTGACATAGCAGATATACAGATAATAATCACATTTCTAAGCATCAACAGGTATTTCAGGTAAATAAATAGTTATGTAAATTTACTGTGAACCTACTTGATTATTTATTCATTTTATTATTATGCCCTAAATATATGCAGTGTACTCTGCATATAAAGATCCGCAGCAAGTTCATGCTACGGTCCCACCGTACAAGACTTAGCGACACACCCGGGAAATGCTAAGTCTGACACCAGCCCTGCTCTGCCACAGGACCCCAGGCTCCACGGCCTCAATGCACAACCACGTGTGCTGCACAACTACGTGTGCTCCAGACTCCTCCTGACAAACCTAAGTACACAGGCGGAGAGTCTCACCGGGTTACCTCCGTGACACAAGCACGGATGATGTTGAATAACCCCCATTTTCCTCCAGTGCCACCGTGACTCCGCACGCGTTGTTGTTGGACACTGCCTCTCTGTCCTCGTGTCTCCATGACTCCGCACGGATAATGTTGCAACACGAGTTTCACCCCTAAGAAGCAGATCTGTCAAAGGGGTTCTACGGTGTTAGGGCACCTAAGTCTATTAACTGATTAACATATAACCATTTAAATAGGAAAATCACAGCTAGTGATTTTATATCAGATCACAATACACTGTCATTCTAAACTGACAGAGCAATATATTTTAAATCCTTGTAATTTCTGAGAAATTCTCATACCATGCATTCAGACAAATTAGAAATGCATAAATAACCCAACTTATTTCAATTTGGCACATACATAGCGAATTTACACAATTGAACATCTTATTGCACAAATTAAAGAAATTTACTTCACATATGAGAATCATACTCAACAATTATCAATTCTCTAAATTTCTCGAAAAACGTGCACATTAACCCAAATCCTGGTTTGTGCATCACTTAACTCAATTAAGAGTTAATTACCTATCACAACACAATTTAATAACAATACTTGAGAATTTCTGGTAATAATTCAGAGAAATGTGCCATTTCATGTAAATATCAATTTACACATATTAACGTCAAAAGATATATGCAATTAGGGTTTTATTGCATATTTTTATTTATTCATATCAACTTTGAAATCGTAAATCTGATAATTTATCAGAAATCCTTATTGTCTGGGTTCATATCCAATCCATACCATTTTTAGACATGAATTTCTAATTTCAACATTCAAATAAGCAATTTAGGTTCCAATGAACCATATAAATCTACCGATTCAATCCACACTGATCAATTGCTAAATTTAAACATATAACAGCGTCTAGAAGCAATTTATGAAATAAAAAGTCGGGCGACGCCAAACGCCGCCCTACGCCTGATAACGCCTGTTATCAGCGTAATTTGCGCACCAAACAGAAAATATTCAAACGCCTGAGTTATTTAATGATAAATGAATGAAATCCTACTCACAACGATTTGGTCAGTCCAGATTCGTCCGGGGATGCGTCCAAGGTCTGATTCTGGGTAAATTTCCATTGTCTTCAACCTTGGATTTATACTGTTCACGGTCTTGTTAGATCAGGTTGCTTCAAACGCACAGCAGGTTGGCGGAATAGCATCAATTCATGGCTGCAACTAGCTAGAAGGTATGCACCATTGCTTGGTCCCCAAAATCGAGCTAAGGGAAGCTTTCCCTGCTGTTGGCGCCCCAAGATGCCCCCCCCCCAGGTTGCTACCAAGCGCAGCAGCTTACTGCTGGACGGCCGCTTGGCCAAGCAACTGGGAGGATGGCAGACTGCTGGTTGCTCGTGGCTAGGGCTGAAAATTTCGGATTTAGAACTCCAGACCGAGCTCAAAGGCACCTCCCCTACAACCTCGGCACGCCCACGACGGCCTGTTGCTGCTGCACGCAGCTACGGCTGCTGCAGGATGGCCGCTCGGCCAAGCAGCAGGGCAGCTGGGTTAGGTGGATGGCTAAGGGAGGAAGGAAGGAATAGATGAGGGAGAAGAAGAGAAGAAGAAGAGAAGGCCAACACTGATCAATCGAGCCAAGGAAGAAAATCGCAGATCGCCCATCAAGTCGCCTCTGCGCTCCTGTGCGCCGACTTCAAAGGGACGATGTTGGAGAAGATAAGCGTAAAGAAATAAAAGAAAGGAAACAAATCGTTTATAAGAAAAACTTTGGAAAAATTGCCAATTTGACCCCAGAAACTGAAAATCCTCATAACTTTTTCCTCAGAAGTCCAATTAGCATAATTTCTTTTGCATCCTTTCAAGAACTAAATCCTCTACCTTCTCAAGGCATGAAAGCATGCTAATTAGACTGTTTCACTGGTTCAAAACTCTAATTGCATTCTGTGATTACTTGATTCAACTTAATGAACTTAATAATCAACATTGTTGTCATCATTAATTACCTCATATGAGTAAATCTCAACTATTAATTCACATCTTAGCTTATCTTGATTAACCATGATGTTTAATAGGATACTCAGCACTAATCAAGGTACTTACTGATTAATTGAGATATTTACTGGTTAACCTCAATGTGGGTCATAACATACCATCTCTACTCTTGGAACATGAAGAACTTTGTGTTTGGATGGCCTCCAAATGCTTATTTCCTCTTGTTATGGGAGGGAGAGATGGGACAGTACGCATGCCATACACAAAGGATAAAAGATGATGCAAGTTGGAACGTTTCTACGAGGTATGAGGACAGAGATGATAACATAACTTGGTGGAGTGAATGATACATGGATGGTTTGCAAACAATAAAAGGTATAAGGTAGTCATCTTATAAGGATGTTTTTTTTCGCATGAGCTATGTGGAATTTGCAAGTGATACAAGGTTGAGTTTGATAACCAAGAAGATGAGCTCAAAGTGTTCTCAATGAAGATAGACTTAGAGTTTGAGTTTGAGATGATAAGTGAAATACATGGAAGTATATGTCTTCAATGTTACCTAATACCTAAGGATGTGAAGTGGTAATGAATGCTCTAGTTGAGATATATCTAACTAGTTTGGCAAGAGGCTAGAAGAGGTTGTTAGGTTAACCCTCAATTGGAAAAGAGATATGTGCAGGCTAACACTCAGATGTAACGAGATATGTGTTCGGTTTTAGAGGAGGCAGAGAAGCAGCGGAAACAAAAAAAAATTTTCTCCCTCTAACCCAGAACAAAAGGAATAACGTCAATGTCTATACAATAGGAAAGATGGTTTGTGGATGCATACCTTGTCCCGAGGCTTGCTCGAAGACAGTACCTCACGCCTTGCGCGGTCTTCACCTCCGGTCTTGGATGGTGTCTGTGCAGCTCCTGGTCACACCGGGACTGAAGACTCCTGGTCTCACCGGGACTGTCGGGATTGACAGTTGTCCTCCGAGCGGAAGAGGTCTCCCACCTCTATAGTCATCCACACGGACCGCCTGGAACTCCGATTTCCTTGTCGCACACAGAATCGGAAGGAGTCGCACCCTCCTGTCGACGTACTAGTCTCCAACACACTCTCCTGCAGCCAGTTGCAACTGCAGTTGTCTTTCCCTTGCTGCGCCTCCCTTTTCGGGTAGCACTTACTCGGGATCTCTCGGTTACCAAAACTAGAGAGAACGACAACTTTGTAGAGCAACCGACTTGCACTGAGTTGTACTCTGAGAAGCCCCCAATACCCCTATATATATAGGAGGGTCATGGGACATGGTTCTCTATACCGAGCAATGCAGGACTAAAGCAGGAGTAGAAGGTTCAATATTTTCAACAAAAACAAGCAACTCACAACCTGAACCGATCGTTTTATAACTGAAACGGTCGGTTGGGGATCTGAGCCGGTCAGTTGACACCTCAACTGATCGGTTGGGACCCATGAACCGGTCAGTTCACTTCTGAACCGGTCGGTTCGTGGTCCTGATCAGTTCCCGATTGACTTTCCTTCTTTTGTTTCTAATTGGTATTGAATACCAATCCTTGTTCCAATCAAATTGGGCAAGTGAAACGCAAGGAAAAATTCTCACCAATCTTACTTTCCCAACTTGCCCAGTTGCAATAGTTGAACCGATCGTTTCAATACTTGAAGCAACCGTTCACCCTGTTCATGAGCCGATCGACTCAACCCTTGAGCCGATCGGTTCACCAAGCTCAGCCGATCGATTCATCACATGAGTCGATCGGTTGGGAGTGCAGATTGTGCAGAATTAGTCAATTGCGATTTCAATCAATCCAATACTCCAATCAATGCGTCCAACACCTTGAACATTATGATATTGAGCTATCGATTAATTGAGTGTTTAATTGAACTACTAAACTCCTTTAGTAATCAATCTAAACATTGTTTGTGGACAAAACTCCTCTTCCAGGTTAAATCCTATGTGTGTGACCCTACAGGTCCATTTCACATTGGAAGTGAAAGTCCATAACACTTATGACTTCACAAGCAAAGAGCGGTGCCTAGTCACACATTAGTGCTACCCAAGTGAAATAGAAAGTTGGAGAACAACTTTCAATCCTACAATCCGTGAATGGTGTTACAGTGAATGTATAATTCCTTTGTCACTGATATCATGAATGAACTCGAGGCATGGAACAGTCATCCTGTCAACGTTCATTCATTTCCTTGATCTCAGAGCAGACTGAGTGAGATGTGTATGACATCAATATCATATATTGATTCACACGTGCATGCACATGCCTTTCTCAATCCTACTCATCAAGTGGCCAAGGACATCAAACTCCCTTAGGAGGGACAAATCCCATATCTATCACTCACCCCTCAAAAGCCCCATGTGTCAAAGACACCCAATCATCACCTTTATAACAACCCATGTTTCAGGACTGCGTTTGATGATGTCAAAGTGTACCCAACAACATGTGTTGAGTGTAGTGATTTCAGGTCTAAGAATCACACTCACCACCATCACTGTGAGAGCTGACTGTGACTACCAAGTCATGGTTCTATGTGTCACTCTCACGGTGGGTCTGTCCAGTACCTTGTTCTCTAACAAGTACCTATGTGCTTGGTTTGATATCACTATCTCATGACTAATGAGATTTAGTCATCAACCAACACACAATCTAGTCTTTAGTGTTATTGATGTCTATGGTTATTTCCACAATAACAACTGACTAGGGACCAAACAAGAATGTATACTCTTAACATCTGTATGATCTCATCGTTTAGGTCCTTAACCTAAAAGCATACGTCATTGAGTAAAATCATTCTTTAGACATCTATCATGTTACACCATCATCTCAGAAATAGTTTAAACATATAGATCAGAAATTGCCTTTATTATTATTCAAATCATTTACAAAGTATACCATTACAATCATCATATGACTTGCTCTATGGGCATACATACCAACAGACTCCCACTTTCACTTAGAGCCATTCACCAAGGAACCTTAATCCTTGTGACCTAGCATGACCATCATGCTTCTGCTGAGAAAGGGCCTTAGTCAGTGGATCAGCTATGTTGTCTTCAGTTGGTACTTTGCAAATCTTCACATCTCCTCGCTGTATGATCTCTCGTATGAGATGGAAGTGCCGTAGCATGTGCTTGGACCGCTGATGTGATCTGGGCTCCTTAGCTTGTGTAATAGCTCCATTATTATCACAATAAAGCTCAATTACATCACAACTACTGGGAACAATACCAAGTTCAGAAATGAACTTCCTGATCCACACAGCCTCCTTTGTTGCATGTGAAGCAACAATATACTCGGCCTATGTAGTAGAATCGACAAATGTTTCTTGCTTGGAACTCTTCCAGCTCACAGCTCCATTATTAAGGAAAAATACAAATCCTGACTACGAACTGCAATCATCTTTATCGGTTTGGAAGCTTGCATCGGTGTAACCCTTTACAACCATCTCTTCCTCGCCGCCGTAAACAAGAAACTGATCCTTAGTCCTTCGCAAGTACTTGAGGATGTTCTTCATGGCTATCCAGTGAGCATCCCCGGGATCTGACTGGTACCTGCTCGTCATGTTGAGAGCATACGAGACATCTGGGTGTGTGCACAACATAGCGTACATGATGGATCTGATGGCTGATGCATATGGGATCCCATTCATACGCTCCCTCTCTTCACAAGATTGGAGACATTGAGCTCTAGAGACAGTGACTCCATGTAGCATGGGGATGTCGTCTCTCTTTGAGTTCTCCATGCTGAACCGCTTCAACACTTTGTCAATGTACGCGCTCTGACTTAGTCCGAGAAGCCTTGTAGTTCTATCTCTATAGATCTTAATTCCTAGAATGTAGGATGCTTCTCCTAAGTCCTTCATTGAGAAAGTATTCCCAAGCCAAGACTTTACCTTCTCTAAGGCTAAGACATCATTCCCCATCAAAAGTATGTCATCTACATACAGTATGAGGAATGTGGTCGATCTCCCACTAACCTTCTTGTACACACAAGGTTAATCTTCATTTTGAATAAAACCAAACACTTTGACTTCCTCATCAAATCGAAGATTCCAACTCCAAGATGCTTGCTTTAATCCATAGATTGATCTTTGCAGCTTACAGACTTTATTGGCATTCTTTGGATCTACAAAACCTTCAGACTATGTCATGTACACATCCTCGTTTATATTCCCCTTAAGGAATGCGGTTTTAACATCCATCTTCCAAATCTCATAGTCATAATAAGCTGCAATAGCAAGCATGATCTTGATGGACTTAATCATGGCAACTGGAGAAAAGGTTTCGTCATAGTCAACACCTTGAACTTGTCGAAATCCCTTCGTAACCAATCAACCTTTATAAGTTTGCACATTGCCATCCATGTCGGTCTTTTTCTTAAAGACCCACTTGCACCCTATGGGTTTTACCCCTTCGGGTGCTTCCACCAAAGTCCATACTTTGTTGGAGTACATGGATTCCATCTCGGATCTCATGGCTTCAAGCCATTTCTCAGAATCTGGTCCCTCCATAGACTCTACGTTGGTAGTTGGATCATCATCTATGATCAACTCACCACCTTCCTGCGTTACAAGGTATCCAAACCTCTCAGGTTCAAGGCGGGTCCTACTAGATCTACGAGGTCCTTGTGTAACCTGAGGAGACTGAGATTCCACAACACCTTGTGAATCTGCATTTTCCTTTGATACATCTACCGGTTCAATGTTTTCTTGTTGGGCTTGAACCTCTTCAAGCTCTATACTCCTCCCACTGCTTCCTTTGGAAATAAATTCCCTCTCTAGGAATACAACATCCCTGGCAACAAACACTTTGTTGTCAGTAGGGTGGTATAAGTAATATCCCCTCGTTTCCTTGGGATATCCAACAAAATAACATTTATCGGATTTGGGTCGAAGCTTATCAGGAAACATTTTCTTGACGTAAGCCTCACAACCCCAAATATTCATAAAAGACAAAACGGGACGCTTCCCATACCATATCTCATAAGGTGTCTTTTGAACCGATTTAGATGGCACACAGTTAAGTGTAAACGCGACGGTTTCAAGAGCATGACCCCAGAAGGAAATTGGAAGATCAGCAAAACTCATCATTGATCACACCATATCCAACAATGTGTGATTCCTTCTTTCAGACACACCATTATGCTGTGGTGTTCCAGGAGGAGTCCATTGTGATACAATACTACGGGCTAGCAGAAGGTCCTCAAACTCCTAGCTTAAGTATTCTCCACCTCGATCGGATCGAAGTGCCTTAATACTTTTACCAAGTTGGTTTTGTACTTCATTCATGAAATCCTTGAACCTTTCAAGGGTTTCTGACTTATGTTTCATCAGGTACACATAGCCATACCTACTGAAATCATCAGTGAAGGTAATGAAGTACTGATACCCATTTATGGTATTAGTTCTAAAAGGCCCACATACATCAGTATGTATGAGTCCTAATAGATCACTAGCTCTCTCACCTTTACCTGAAAAGGGAGTCTTGGTCATCTTGCCCAACAAACAAGATTCACATGTCTCTATTGATTCATAATCAAAAGAGTCTAGATAACCATCTTTATGGAGTCTAGAAATGTGCTTCTCATTTATGTGCCCTAGACGACAATGCCAGAGATATGTTTTGTTTGAGTTGTTGAGTTTTTGCTTTTTGGTGTTTACGTTGTATACATTTGTCTCCAAATCTATCAAGTATAGACCATAAGACATTGGGGCACTTCCATAAAAGATCCCATCTTTAGAAATGGAACATTTTCCATTCTTAATAAGAAATTCAAATCCATCTTTGTCCAAACAAGAGACGGAAATGATATTCCTATTTATGGAAAGTACATAATAGCAGTTCTTCAACTCTATTATTAGCCCACTTGGTAGAGTTAACTCACAGGTTCCTACGGAACTGGCGGCAACTCTTGCCCCATTGGCAACACATAGTTCAACCCCGCCTTTCCCTAAAGGCCTACTTCTCTTAAGATCCTTCACATTTGAACAAATGTGAGATCCGCATCCGGTATCAAGTACCCATGATGAAGAAGTAGTAAAGTTAATCTCTATCACGTATACACCAGAAGTAGAGATCTCTATCTCTGACTTCTTCTTCCATTGTTCCTTCCATCCTCTCCATGTAGAAGAAATTGGTTTAGTGAGAGAACACTTCTCTTCCTTACCTTCTTTCTTCTTCACTAATGCATTAAGTGTACATAGAGTGGATTCTAAGGCTCCTGGTATATATGGATTGTGTAGAACACTTCTCACAGTCCTCAACCAGTTATGGAATTTATTCTCAATTAATTTGCCCATTTTAAAAGATGATTCTTTTGCCATTCTACAAGAGAAAATTTGCATTTGTCAAAACTCCTTTTGATTTGATTTGAATAAATTTGACGATAGTTAATTAGGCCTTTAATTAATTACCTCTCCCACTATTTTGACTCAAATTGATAGCCCTCACCATCAATTCGGAAGATTGCAGCGTACAATCTTCTAGTGGGTCAAGATCCTGAAATCCTCTGAGCCATGGACCAGCTAGGGCTGTCACCCACAACTTAGATCTCTCAGGTAGGCAACTCTTGCCAATTGCACCATATGCAACTCTTGAAAGATGTCATATGAAACTCCTTTCCATGATCATCTCCATGCCTCAAGGTACTAGATCCCATCTAGATCACCTTGTTAAGTCCGACCCAAAGCCAACACGATGAATATGTACCCTGCTAGGGTAGACCCACATATTCATCCTTCACGCTTCCATGAGATAGACGGTGCACCATGCTAGGGCGTGCCCACACTTGGTCGATCAAGCTTTTCACTTGTGTCACATTTGGAAGGCATCTAAAACTTAATATTTAATGAGGGATTTGGTTTTTTATTTACATATACATATCCAATCACCACAATATATAGTAAGTATCATATACATGCTATATCCCACAAAAAACATGCAAAATGATAAAAAGCAATGATTATGGCCATCCTATTATGATTCCTCGAGCCAAGAGGAATCACGGTCATCTAGGTCTACACCACATGCAACATGTATAAGATGAAATCTGTACCTGCCTTTCTGGGTTTGATCAGCTCATCTCCATGATTGATCGGCTCACCATAAAGTTGGTTGCTCGGGTGCCACCAGCCGATCGACTGGCACCTCTAGTCGATCGGTTCACCGGTCATCGTACATCTCCTCAGGTTGCCACCCGCTCGTCTCGCTCCTCGAACCGGCTGTCTGGATCACCAACCGATCGGTTCACGCCTTGAACCGATAGTCTCAGGTCGTTCGCCGTTCTTTGACATAACAGGAAATCAAATCTATCCTATTTATAATTGAATTGTGAAACCACGAGTTACATTCTGGGGGAGCAAAGGTAGGAAAAGAAATCTCGAATTATTTCGAGTTACATCAGGAATAGGAGAAAAGGGAGTTAGTGCGCAGACTGAGATGCAAGCAACCACATACAACCACACATAGATATAGGGTTTATGGGCCATAACCATGCTACACATCCACCACAAAACTCGTTTAAGGGCGATGCATATCGAGTGCATTAATATTACATATCATATATGTATATTTGGGATTTGTGGATTGGACATGCATAAAGCCAATTTTATTCGCATCGTATGCAATAAATAAAGGCGACAAACCAAAATTGATCATATCGATAATCCTAAAATATAGAACAGTTGACCTGGATCTGATACCACTGTTGGGTTTTAGAGGAGGCAGAGAAGCAGCGCAAAATTTTTTTTTTTCTCCCTCTAACCCAGAACAAAAGGAATCGCGTCAACGTCTATACAATAGGAAAGATGATTTGTGGATGCATACCTTGTCCTAAGGCTTGCTCGGCGACAGTACCTCACGCCTTACACGGTCTTCACCTCCGGTCTTTGACGGTGTCTGTCCAGCTCCTGGTCGCACCGGGACTGAAGACTCCTGGTCTCACCGGGACTGTCGGGATTGACAGTTGTCCTCCGAGCGGCAGAGGTCTCCCGCCTCTACAGTCATCCACACAGACCGCCTGGAACTCCGATTTCCTTGTCGCAGAAGGAACCGGAAGGAATCGCACCCTCCTGTCAGTGTACTAGTCGCCAACACACTCTCCTGCTGCCAGTTACAACTGTAGTTGTCTTTCCCTTGTTGCGCCTCCCTTTTCGGGTAGCACTTGCTCGGGCTCTCTCGGTTACCAAAACCAGAGAGAATGACAACTTTGTAGAGCAACCGGCTTGCACTGAGTTGTACTCTGAGAAGCCCCCAATACCCCTATATATAGGAGGGTCATGGGACAGGGTTCTCTATCCCGTGCAATGTGGGACTAAAGCAGGAGTAGAAGGGTTCAAGATTTTCCACAAAAACAACCAACTCACAACCTGAACCGATCGTTTCATAACTGAAACGATCAGTTGGGGATCTGAGCCGGTCGGTTGACACCTCAACCGATCAATTGGGACCCATGAACCGGTCGGTTCACTTCTGAACCAGTCGGTTCACTTATGAACCGGTCGGTTCATGGTCCTGATCAGTTCCCGATTGACTTTCCTTCTTTTGTTTCTAATTGGTATCGAATACCAATCCTTGTTCTAATCAAATTGGGCAAGTGAAACACAAGGAAAAATTCTCACCAATCTTACTTTCCCAACTTGCCCGGTTGCAATAGGTGAACCGATCATTTCAACACTCGAAGCAATCGTTCACCCTGTCCATGAGCCGATCGGCTCAACCCTTGAGCCGACCGGTTCACCAAGCTCAGCCGATCGGTTCATAACATGAGCCGATCGGTTGGGAGTGCAGATTGTGCAGAATCAGTCAATTGCGATTTCAATCCATCCGATACTCCAATCAATGCGTCCAACACCTTGAACATTATGATATTGAACTATCAATTAATTGAGTGTTTAATTGAACTACTAAACTCCTTTAGTAATCAATCTAAACATTGTTTGTGGACAAAACTCCTCTTCCAGGTTAAATCCTATGTGTGTGACGCTACAGGTGCATTTCACGTTGGCAGTGAAAGTCCATAACACTTATGACTTCACAAGCAAAGAGCGGTGCCTAGTCACACATCAATGCTACCCAAGTGAAATAGAAAGTTGGAGAACAACTTTCAATCCTACAATCCGTGAATGGTGTTACAGTGAATGTATAATTCCTTTGTCACTGATATCCTGAATGAACTCGAGGCATGGAACAGTCATCCTGTCAATGTTCATTCATTCCCTTGATCTCAGAGCAGACTGAGTGAGATGTGTATGACATCAATATCATATATTGATTCACACGTGCATGCACACACCTTTCTCAATCCTACTCATAAAGTGGCCAAGGATATCAAAATCCCTTAGGAGGGACAAATCCCATATCTATCACTCACCCCTCAAAAGCCCTATGTGTCAAAGCCACCCAATCATCACCTTTATAACAACCAATGTTTCAGGATTGCGTTTGATGATGTCAAAGTGTACCCAACGACATGTGTTGAGTGTAGTGATTTCAGGTCTAAGAATCACACTCACCACCATCACTGTGAGAGCTGACTGTGACTACCAAGTCATGGCTCCATGTGTCACTCTCACGGTGGGTCTGTCCGGTACCTTGTTCTCTAACAAGTACCTATGTACTTGGTTTGATATCACTATATCATGACTAATGAGATTCTATCATCAACCAACACACAATCTAGTCTTTAGTGTTATTGATGTCTATGGTTATTTCCACAATAACAACCGACTAGGGACCAAACAAGAATGTATACTCTTAACATCCGTATGATCTCATCGTTTAGGTCCTTAACCTAAAAGCATATGTCATTGAGTAAAATCATTCTTTACACATCTATCATGTTACACCATCATCTCATAAACAATTTAAACATATAGATAGGAAATTGCCTTTATTATTATTCAAATCATTTACAAAGTATCCCATTACAATCATCATATGACTTGCTCTATGGGCATACATACCAACAATATGTTGAACAATTTAGTATTTGTTTTGTTAGACAGCCTAGTCTTTGATGCAATGAAAGGATGGTGGTAGAACCTCAGATACACTTCTTTGGATAGGAAGGTAATAAAACCCTGATGAGAGTGGTTTAGGGATTCTAAGGAATCGATCTTGAGGAATCCTATAGGAGATCATGATTTTAAGATCACCATACACCATGGTACTACTGTGATAATGAGTGGTAGCAGTACTATGGATGTTGGAGATGAGGTTGCATGTGGCATATGGCCATGCAAGCAGGAGGTAAAGGACAAACACCAGTAACCCAATGAATCGATATAGAGGATAAAAGAGTCCTTGAGAGGGAATGGGAGTTCATCACTATGGATGATGTGGAAAGTCTCCCCTTGACCAAGGAAAGTCATGATGCAATATGGGTTATGGTAGATCGCCTTATCTAGATGACATGAGAAAGAAAGAGTACTGTCAAGAGACAGATCAGGTTGAACTACACGTGAGTGAGACGATTCAACTACACCATGATACAAGTTCAAAAGTTCTTGAGTATGACCTAATGGTTCACTTCCATAAGGTGGAAGTGGATACATGAAGAACTCGATGTTAGTATAGTTTATCACCCTTAACTAATGGTTAGTATGATCTAGACTAGAGGGTCTGATGAGAGCATGTGTGCTCATTCAGGGTGATACATGGAGATAGTTCTTAAAAGGTGATGATAACCACCATAGCCTTTATCGGGATGCAAGAAGTTCTAGAAGGAGGTTGTGTGGGTCACCACTTCATTAAGATGATGTTGGTGAAGGAGGCCTCGCGAAGGTTAGAAAAGAACCACAATGTGTACAGATGAAGTCACTTCAATCATGCAATGTCTGAGAAAGAGCCCAGAGATGACATGATTCGTGGGCTGATGCAAAGTAGACTGACATGCAGTTCATTGTGGGAGAATATGTGATGTAAAACCCGACCCCTCTGAGCTACGGCTAAGAAAGTTGAGTCCCCGATATATGGGTTCATTTGAGATGGATTGGTGGAGAAGGTTGTTTTTAGCCTTACCCCTTAGGATAACATGATGTATAAGGTGTTACATGAGTCTGATCTAGAGCACTATGTGAGGTACCCAAGCCATGTGCTGAGTCCTGAACCTATTCAGCTGTTTGAGAGGCTGAAAAGTCCTGAGTCACCTATGAGGGTACGAAATACCAAGATAAGAATAAACTCACATGGAAGAATATGAGATGATGAAGGTTCTTGGGAAGCACCATGGAAAGGGTGAAGCCACATGGGAGCCCTGATGGACATAAGAAAGGATTATCCTATTTGTTTGCTTGCTTGATGGAATTTTGAGGACAAAATTCTTATAAGAGGGGAAGGATGTTACAACCCCAATTTTGGGTTCATTTGCTGAGAAATGTAATTTCTCATATTACAGATAAATGAACAAATAATGATGTCTTTTGATTGAATGCATGAATTTTGTTACAATAGCCTTGATGATTGCTTTGTGGGCTTTATTAGCTATTGGGCCCAATAACAAGAAAAAGACAAAAGAAACTCCATTATTAATAAGAAATGGAGAAAAGAAAAATGTAGAAACATCTAGAAGGAAAAAGAGTGTAATCCAAAGGAGGATTTTGTGCCTCTTGGGTTCCTTGGGTCCCAAGGAGTCCATAATTGCAAAGATAAATCAATAAGAAAAGAAAAGATCAAATAAATATTTCTTTATTAAGAAAATAATGTCACGATTTATCTGGGATTAAATCCTAATTTTCGATTTTGGGTGCTCATCTGCGATCGTTGGATCCATGATCCACGACCCAGGACAAATCCCGATTTCATCAGGATCTGGAACAACAGAGACCAGACAATGTCTTTTCGATCAATTTTTCCTATGAGTTGGAGGCCATCTGCGATGATGAGAAGGAGTCCATCTCCTTTAGGAGCTTGCTCCGAACCCAACCACCCCAAGATTGGTGGGGTTTCGTCGTGAAACAGGGAAGTCCCCAATTCACTAGGGACTCGATGGACACCCTATATATAGGGTAGTGTGCACCACCATGCGAGAAAAACTACCGATTACCCCCTCATAATTGCGGCGCAGAGACGGTCATCATGGTGCTTTCAATTCAAGAAAGCAACCTGACCTAGGGCCCTGTCGAGGAGCAGTTAACGCTGGAGGAGAACTGCGCTTGGTTGGAAATGAAGGAGTGATGAGACGAAGAATTGGATCAAGGGTCAAGTTCATGGGAGGAAGACACAGCTTCGTGACCTCCTAGATCACCCGCCGGTGGATGGGATCTCCGAGTCAACCATTGGGTTGACCATCTGCTCGCAAGAAGCAAAGAACGGAGGTTGAAGACGGACACTTGGCAATTCACCAAGATACCCCAATGCCCCTTCAGTATAGGTAAGGGCAACTTGGTCCCTTTGCATCTTTTAATCGCTAGAACAGGTGCACATGACCCTGGACATTGGATCCTGAGTGGACCAACGAGCCATCGATCTAACGATCCATATTTTTCTGAAATTAGCAACTAAAGCAATAAAAAGGATTTTCTTTGCTAAAATAATATCTTGAGCTAGAAAACTCGGATGAGAAAAGTTAATACATGTAAATTGATCAAAAAAATATGAGGAATGCATTAAAAATGGTTTGGAAGCCTAAATTAGTACACTTTTGTAAAAGTGTTTTATTTTGAGGGAAAAAGTAATAATTTGTGGTTAGAAACCCTAATTGTTGATAAAGAATAGATCTAATCTTGCAAGTGAATAAATTCGAGCACTATTAACTGGTTTAATGATATAGATGGATATTAACCTATTTTGAAAAGGGAATTACAAGAATTAGGGTTTTAAATCTAATAATGTAATTAGTACCCTTAGAAACCCTAAAGTGGGGAAAAAGGGAAGAAAAGATATAGTAATATGAACATTAGGGTTTTGTGGTTCAAATCTGATCTTAAGATCTTAATGGGAAAGAAACTGAGATAATTAGGGTTTGATGGATATTTTGATAAAAAGAAAGTAAAAGTAGTAAAAAGGAAGTGAAACCCTAATTGCAAAGTAAACCCTAAAAGAGGAAGAAACCCTAAAAAGGAATAGAAACCATAAGTAGCAAGATGGTTTGAATAGTTTTTGATAAAAAGGAATAGGATGTATAATTTAGGATTGAACTGTGTACTTGCTTGATTCTGGATTACTTGCTTGTTTGGACTATTCCTGCATCTGAGTCTGCCTGACATGTATGTGGTTACGCCTATGAATATCCCGAATTAGTTTCCTGAGGATTTTTGAGGTTTTATCGATGACATGAGTTAAACTGTTGGTTGCATTTAATTCTTGCAAATAATAATATGGTTTTGACTATCACCTAAGATATGTTCCTACTAGCTTAGATCCTAGTCCCCTCTGTAGCGTAATAAATTGACCTAGTACATGGCTACCGATGGGGTAGGTCCATCAGGTCATTGAATGAATTAGTACATGGCTACCAATGGGGTAGAACCATCAAGTCACCATGAGTCAGGGATTGGGCTACCTTTGGGTAGGGCCATGCGACTCCATAACCCTAGGTATTGGCTACCTGTGTGGTAGGGCCATGGGGGTAAGGATCTACCATATGAGAGAGGTAGTATCCATGTCCACTTTAGGGACATCACAAAGATAGGGGATAGGTAAGGATTGAGTAGTATTGCTTAAAGCATAATCTTGGATGTTAAATGATATTTGGATGACTACATTGTTATTATAGTTGCATTATTATTGTTCCCCCACATACCAGCTTCTTACTGATTGACGTTTTGTTTTTCGGGGTTTTAGGTACAAATGAAAAGAACAAACAGTGAAGTGGAATATGTGGAATTAAATGATAATTAACGCGCACAGGAGGATCAGTTAGATTAGTATCTTCATGGATAGAAGTTTAGAAATCCCAGTTTTTAAAAGGTATGCAAAGTTTTATTTTATACCAATTTTTAGTTAGTTGGTAAAATTTATTAATTGTTATTGATTATTTGTCGAACCTTTGATCCGGGTTATCGGTTAACGGCTCTGACCTTTCGGTGTCCCTTAATTGAGGGTTATCAAGAGGCGGGGTTGTTACACTGACCATGCAACCGTGTACTACCTCATGAACAGAAAGGATGCCAAACCCAAACTCATAAGATGGATTTTGCTATTGCAGGAGTTTGATTTAAAGATCCTAGATAAAAGGGGTCTGAAAATGTCGTGGCTAATCACCTAAGTCGAGTTAGCTATAGCCCAATCGATGAAACCACCATAAATGAATCTTTTCCTGATGACCAATTGCTTAAGGTGGACTCCCGATTCCCTTGGTTTGCCGATTTCGTAAATTATTTAGCTGTTGGTGCATTGCACCCTGAGTACAAGGGACATTCTAAAGCTAAATTTTACATGATGTCAAAAACAATTATTGGGATGAACCTTATCTGTTTATACATAGTGTTGACTGTCAGTATCGTCATTGTGTTTCTCAAGAAGAAAGCACTGACATTCTGGAAGAATGTCACTTATGGTGGACACATGAATTCCCAAAAAACAACTAGGAAAGTCATGCAATGTGGTTTCTATTGGCCTACCATCTTCAAAGACTCATATGATTATGTGCTCTAATGTGACCAATGTCAAAGGACGGGTAACGTTTCGAAGCATGACAAAATGCCCCTAACCTGTTGGTAGGAATTAGAAATTTTTGATGTTTGGGGAATCGACTACATGGACCCATTTCCTTCTTCTTATTGGTATGATTACATTTTGGTTGCAGCCAATTACGTGTCAAAATGGGTGGAAGTTGTACCACTAAACCCTGTGACTCCAAACTTGTTAAAAAACTCTTTAAAGACATTATTTTCCCTAGATTCGGGGTCCCACGCACCGTCATTTCTGACAGGGGATCCCATTTTTTAGAGAAAAGTTTTGAGGCCTTATTGGAAAGATATTGAGTCTACCACAAAGTCACCCCTCCTTACCATCCTCAGACCAGTGGGAAGGTTGAAGTATCCAATAGGCAGATCAAATCCATCTTAGAAAAGATTATTGATAACACTAGGAAATATTGGGCATTGAAAATCAATGACGCTCTTTCGTCATACCAAACCGCTGACAAGACATCCATAGGCACCACCCCTTTCAGGATGATCTATGGAAAATCATGCCATCTCCCAATATAATTAGAACACAAGGCCAGTTGGGCCATCAAAAGTCTGAATTTTTACCTTTGCAGTCTAGAGAAAAATGTCTTCTTCAAATAAATGAACTAGACGAACTTAGAATGAGCACTTATGAAAATGCGAGAATCTACACTTGCCGAACTAATCTGTGGCATGATGGTCACATCAAGCACAAGGATATTAGAGAGGGTGACCAGGTTCTATTGTTTAATTCCAGACTAAGGCTTTTTCCTGGAAAACTCAAATCCAGATGGTATGGTCCCTACCTCGTCAAATGTGCCTATCCACATGGCACCTTTCTTCTCTAGGATAAAATTTTGGGTGAATTTAAGGTTAATGGGCATCGAATCAAAAGATACATAACTGCTAAATACCTTGTCACTTCAGATACCAATAAATGCTCATCCTTGGACATTCTCAACTTAAACGACCATCTGCCTCCTCTAGATGAGGAATAAACTGGTCTCTCATCTGTCGAGCCTCTGACGTAAAACTAGGCACTTGTTGGGAGGCAACCCAACCCTATCTTCCTTCTTTGCATTTTCTTTACTTTGTTATTCCATCGTGTTATGTTTTCTTCTTTTCTGACACACCAATCGATCGACTCACAGTGCCAACCGATCGGCTCATAGTGCCAATCGATCAGCTCATAGTGCCAACCGATCGGTTGAGGATTCCCAAACAATGCATTTTTCTGTAGCCCAAATGATCGGTTGGCATCTCACCCAATCGACTCAATGTAATCACACACCCCTCGAGCCAACCGTTGGTCGAACATGAGGTGCCCCAACTCCTCAGATTCCTCCCTTCACTTGCACTGATCAACTCCTTGAACCGACTAGCTCAATCACCAGCCGATTAGTTCGACACCCTCGCGTGGCTATATAAACTCCCCCAGGGCAAGCCTCACCCTCACCCATTCCACTCTAAACCTAGCCGCCACTCTCACCCAGCCGAGTGATCTGCCACCTCAGCTGCCTGACTTGCCTGCTCAAGTTTCCCTTCCGTGTGATGGTCCCCTGCTGTGAACCACCCTCTTCTCTTCCCTACCGCCTAACCACCTCTTCCACACTGTATAACCGCACCTGCACCGTGAGCCGCCAACCCCGCACCCTGACAAGTCATCTCGCCACCTGAGCTCCGCTTCCTTGGCCAACCAGTGGCCAACCAAGCCACCCTCCTTGCGCCCAGTCCACTCGTCCCACATAATAATCGATTTGTTTCGAATCGTCGCCTCGCTCGCCTCAGCCACTCTATGAGCCGCTCATGTCAGGACTGTTCCAACCATCTCACTCCCTGACTGCCGAGCGATATGCTCCTCAGTGGGCTACATTGCCTTGAATCTGCTCTGACCTGCTCTGCGAGCCGCCCATGTCGCACCATGTCGTTCGTCTCGTGCCCTCATCTTTTTTTCCAGATGAGTGTCTGGCATCTAACCCGCTTGGCTAGCCTACATCCTCGACCCACCACGACAGGCACCATTCCCTTCTTCAGTCATGAATTGCCCGTCCCAAACCTGAGCTGCCCGCCTGATCAGCCCCACCGCTCGACTCAGCAATCCAACCTCTCAGCTCATCACTCCAACCGATCAACTCGACCCTTCCACAACAGCCATGTTCAACCGATTCTACAAGAACAAAGTGAATTACACCGCCTCTTCCTCTCGAGACCCGCCTCACCGATCTCGATCTTACACCGGGATTTAGTTCCACACACCCTCCCCCACCGGTGAGTCATCACCTGAGTTCAATGAGGACATGCTCAATGACATTAATGAGGCAGAGGATCTTCTCTGTGAGATAGAGAGCAACCAAAAGGTAAGCAACGACCCAGATTACACTACCCCACGTCCACCCCACATAGCCCCCTTCCCTGGTAGTTATGTCCAGTTCACCAGCACCGACCGCCTCCAACGTTATGAAAACTTATTTTCTATAGGTGCTTCCCTCTCCTGTTGGGCGTGTGGCACTACCCTCGACTCCCTCAGAATTTGTGAAGCCACTGACAACATTCTCCACAAAAATCACATTCTCCTCTTCCCTTACCATGTTACCTCAGTGTATAGCAATCTCACTCTTGAGTTCTTGTCTACCTTTTACAGCTGTCATTGTTCCTGAGGTAACTCCAGTTGCAAGATCCAGATTTTTGGGGAAAATCTAGAGATTTCCGCCTGCTAGTTTACCTCTTTCATCCTTGACGGAGACAATGACTACTGGTTGAATTGTTGTATGGTGCGACCCCATAATTCCTACCCTGACTGGTATGACATAGACAAGTTCTGGGTTGAGATCATCGACCTCATGCCCCGCCTTCCTAGTGAGCCCAAGGCCTCCAACATCCACAACCCAGTGATCCGCTACCCCAATCGCATCCTTGCTTGCACCATTTTAAGTAGAGAAGGTACCCATGGAGCCATCACCTAGGATGAACTCTATGCCCTTTGGTGCCTCTTGAATGAAGTACCCTTCAACTGGGGTAACGTTTTTATGGAGAACTTGAGCACCCAAGCCAGTTGTACCACCTCATCATCCTTTCTCATCAGCCATTTCATCACCCAGCTCGCCATCTTTCTTGGCTACACCCACATCCCTTTCACACCACTCCCACTCAAAAAGCACCCGATCGACAACTACTACCTGAAAACCAGAGGGTTCATTCGTATGGGTGCCAATGGTGTATACTACCTTCTTTTCAAGGATTCATAGGAGGTTCTCCAGCTTCCTCTACATGCAAGGTTTGCCGCATCAAACCTTATTTACGAGGTCTATGATCTACTAGGTCACATGCAGAGGTATAATCTGGAGCACACAGACCTAGACGACGTCCCCGAGCCATATGCCCATAGGAGGAGCATTTCCTTGGAGGCTCACGATGATGCCTCCGGTCCACCACCACCACCTTGCTGTCGCACCAGGCGGTGGCCAGATGACGACGTAGGCACATATGGGTTCTACGAGGTCCAACAACAACTGGATGAGATTCATCTCGAGCAACAGTGCCAGGGCCACCAGCTCAATCATATGTATCTCATGCATCATTCAAAGGAGTCTTGGCATGTGGATTGCGACCACTATGCTCCTAGATGCCCATCCTACGTGGAGTATGGGGCCCCGATAGGCCTACCCAGATCCCCACTCCCCTTACTAGGGAAACTACTACTCATCCCACCAGCAGCATCCACCACCGCAGTGATTTTCTTCCCTCCATATCGTTCTAAGGGTTTACTCGAGACGAGTAAAGCTCTAAGTTCGGGGTGGGAGTGGGTGGTACGTGTTCCACCCCTTATCTTCCCTTTTAGCATTTTACTTATGTATTTCAATATTTAATGCATTTTCCCTTTTTAAAACTTTTGCCTTTACCTAGACGGACAATTGATGTATCTTCATTTTCAAATTAGATAAATTTTTATTTCCCAAAATTGCTCAAAATTTTCATTTCTTTTTTTGAAAATACCAAATTCTACGTACCTTAATTAAAAATATTCTTGAAAAAGATGGCAAGCCTTAGAGTATCAAATACAATCAAATGCAAACTTTCTTATCTTTAGCATTAGATTAATTGATCAATCTTTCTCATATGATGTACTTACATGATTTCTCTTACTGATGCAATGAAACTTGGAAAAAAAAGAGGGAAAAATATTATTGCACGGTAAAATAATTCACATGCCAAACCCTAATTCTAGGGGGCGTGCTCCTCCTCTCTCCCTCTTCCATACCCCTCATAAATTTAATAGGGGTGTACTGCCAAAAAGATGCTAAAAAGAGCACAAAAAATGTGGTCTATATCCCGAGTCGAATAGAGGAGGGATTATTCGTCCACACCCCTCGTAACTTAATAGGGGTACAAATCCATGAAATTAAATTCCTGAGTGGAATAGAAGAGGGATCCTTTTTCCACACCTCACCTTTTCTCATTCCCGTGCCAAAAAAATTTCGAGTGTTGAAGCGCAAGTCAGATGAAAACTATTTTTGCAAAGTATAAGTTTGAAAGAAAAGTTATAAAAAATGTTGTTGTATGAAATATTAAACTTGTATTTTATGGTTCTAGGATATGGGTTGCTTGGCCATGAAAAGTATAGAAGATACTGCTAATTAAGGGAGGATGAAGATGTTGTTTCATTTTTTTTTGAATTATTTTGATATTTTAATTGCTTCAGGACAAGCAAAGGCTTAAGTCCACGGTATTTTAATGCGTGCTAATTTATAACCTCTTTTTACAACCTTTTAACTCATGTCACATGGAAATTCTTATTTTTATCCATTGAAAAGAAACAAATTTCTATTTACTTCCTTTTATCACAATTGAACTTGAATCTCACCCAAATTTGTGAATTTCATGCAGACTCAAAAAATCAGACGAGCGGCTCACCTATTCCAACCGATCGTCTCACCTGTTCTAGTGGATCATCTCACCTATCCCAAATGCTCAACTCACCTTTTCCGGTTGATCAGTTGGTGCCACCCCTCAGGCTCCGAGCCTTGTCTAAACGTTCAATCTAGATAGCACGCCATTTGAATTTCAAATGACCGTTTCAGTCCTCAAGCGGGAGTTTTCCCTCCCAAACTGAGCAGGTCAAAGAGTGCCGCTGGTTGAGACTTAGGGTTGCTGACTGCTGCCCCAACTCCCACCCTTACCATACATCCAACTGATTTGTTCTCCACCAAACCGATCGGTTGGCAGTACGCGGCCAGTTCAAATTTGCAGCCGCCATCCACATTTGTCCACAACCCTAGTTGTAAAATCCTCCTCCTTTCCCTATAAAAGGAGGGGCACTTCCTCCTCACATAATCATCTTTTTTGTATCGGAGATTTCTGAGCAATCATTCTTGTGTTCTTATGCTCTTGTATTCGATTCATCAATAGAGATTAGTTGTTTACAAGCTAAGTGTTTTCTTTCAATTATTGTTCCTTTACCTTGCTCGTTTAGATGTAGTTTACTTCTTCTTCTTCTTATTTTTCTTCTTCTTCCTCTTCTTCCATGGACTGGAACAAGGAATTAAGCATCGGCCATTTCATTGTCTCTAGCCTAAGGAACGAATCCTTTGATAAGTCTAGACTATGGCTAGAACACTTCTTTCCTCCGTCTTCCTTTTCTCCACAAGCATGAGCGAGTAGTACTCTATCGAGACAAGGGGAATAGCCCCTTATCCATGGCTTAAATTGATTAAACCTTTAGAATGACTTCTAGATGGCTTTTGGTCCTAATAATTTTTGACCTATCAAAGTAATTAATTGGTTTAATAACATGTTGATCTGGATGGATATGACCATGGAAATCCTGATTTAGAACAGAAGAATCAATCACATAGGGGTTTTGAAACGATCGTGGATCTTCCTCTTTTGGGATGATGGACTAAGAAACATGAGAACTAGGACCAATGGGCTCACGTGGAGTCCATCTTTTGTGGATTTTTATGAATTCGCATGCCTTCATCGTAATCATCATTTTTAAGGATTTAATCTATTCTCGCCTAGGCCAAGGTAATGAAAACCCCTAAAGCCTCGATTATCCATCTTTTGATTTATTCTTATGTTTGATCCACTCTCTTTACATTCTAGTCTTTCATTTATAATATTTTACTTGTGCTAACAATCATCTCAATTTTCCTTGTGATAGGGCAATTTTATTTCTTGTTAAGTGCAATCTAGTTCTTATATTTTCTTTCTACTTTAGTGATAATCACCCATACCCCAAATCCAATCTTTACTTTCTGTTCTAAAAACAAAAATACCAAAAAGAAACAAAGAGTTCTTCAAAACCATTGGGATTAGAAATAACAACCTTGAAAACGTTGTCCTTTGGGATCGTCCCTTCTATACTAACCTTAATCAAAAAGTAGAAAAAGGATTAAACTCTAGGATAATTACCTTAGTGATTGTAGGGAACTTTGACACATTAACAGACAACCAACATTTAACCTACATTCTCTATTATGCTACGACATTCACGTGACAGGGAAAATCTAAGAAACAATGGGAAATTGATTGCATTAAATTGAACATTTATCAAATTGGCCCTTTCAATGTATATTTCTTTCTAAATCTATTTGAGGGAAAAATTAATTATTAAAATGAGACGAAATTTTATATCTAGACTAAATAAGACATGAAGAATCTTATTTTGGTACTTTTTTCATATGTGGAAAATTTTGATATCTTATTCAATTCTTTTAAAGCAAATCATTTTTTCTCTTTCCTATTGCATTAAAGACTTTTAGATTCCCTCAATTAATGTGAAACTTCACCCTCAAGCATACTATATCATATGGAATATGATTTTATGATTAATTTCCTCTTTTGAGATTATTTTACACATTATTAAATTAATTTCGGATTTTATACACTTTCTCTCTCCTGATTTCAGTAGATCTATCAAGATTATCCAAATTTGATGAAAATTCACACATAGGAAAATTTTAATATATAGATTTTGATTCTGGGGTTTAATTCCACTTTTAGGGAGTTTTTAGTAATATATTTAATACTTTTGGCTTTTATCCTACTAATTTTTCTAAAAAGAATTAATGTAATTATTATTAATAAAGTGTAACTAGGCTCCCAAATGTAATTGGGACCCAAGGAACATGATTTCCACATTACATTTCACTTTTAAGATTTCCTTTTATAACATATATGACCAAAATATGTGTGGCTCATTATTATTTTAGTTATCATATTATTTCATCATTATTACTATTATTCATCCAATACCATCATATTACAACGAAAAGTATATATATCATTTTTTATGCACAAAATCTTATATATTTACCTTTTATCTCATTAAATTTATTAATTTTATATTTATTTGGATAAGGTAACATATTCTTTCAATTGTGAACACATAGTTATCCTATGCATATTATCTCTCTTATGATCATACCTTAATCAACATTATCTCAAGTGACATATTTTATGTATCCTTTATTGGTCTAAAGATTAATATGAGAGCATTAGGTCTAATTGTTTTCATGCATATAAGTTAGGGTGATTTATTCATGCATTAACATATTAGGGTTACAATTAACTACATTTATGTATAACTTCATCCTTGTTTGGCTAAACCAAAGAAATAAATTATCTATCTTCCAAGGCATAAGTTCAGGGTCAACATGCTAGGTTTCAATTCGTTAGAAATTATTTAGCCACCCTCAAAATATGGGATTAGGAAATTTCGACCCTTGAATTAATATTCTCTCCCTTTTTGAAGATGAAAAATCATTTTGTAAATGTATTCATTATTTGTAAGTAAAATCACATGTTTGAAGATATTATGGTTTCAAGGAATTAAGTTGGCATTCTCCCCTCAATTTATATTATATATCCTGTTAGATTATATTTCATAACATTTATAGAAACTATGTCTTCTCTTCAAAGGTTCTATTTCATGTCTTCCTTTATTATATAAAGAAGTGGGGGTTATACGAGTAAAAATATCAAAGGGGTTGTCCAAACATATTAGATAACACAAATAAAATATGTAGTTGAGCAACCCAACATGCAATTCAAGCAAGTATCAACACACTATTATGAATATGCCAATGAACATACAAGTTGTAGTATAAGAAAAATACAAGAATATCATAAGCTAGATACCACTTTCTTGAAATATCATTGGTTAAGGATATCACTAGTTAACTACCACATGTAAAAACAACAACTACTAGTAGAATCCATGTCACAATGAAGATGGACAAATGAAAACATGCTGCTAGTATATGTAGAGAAATATCCATATAAAAGAATATGCAATTTAAGACTTCATAGATGTATGCTACTTAACAAAAATCATGAATTGAAATCAAAGATAACTATCACTTAAATCTCAAGGTTTCATGTTGGTATGTGTACCCAGAGAGCCAATCATATGAGGATTGTAATGACATATCTTGCAAATGATTTGATTAATAATAATGAAAATCTTCCAATTTAATTTGTTTTATTTAGTTATGAGATAATAATGTAACATAATAAATGTCTAATGAATGATAGTACTCAATGATGTATGTCTTCGGGTTGTGGACCTAAATGATGAGATCATACAGATGTCAAGAGTATACACATTCTTGTTATGTCCCTATTTGGATGCTATTATGGAAAGCTAATAGACAATAATAGAACTTAAGACTAGAGTGTGTGTTGGTTAATGATAGAATCTCATTAGTCATGATATGTGATATCAAACTAAGCACATAGATACTTGTTATAGAGCAATGTATCAGATAGACCAACCATGAGAGTGACACATGGAAACTATGATTGGTAGTCAGAATCATCTCTAATGGTGATGGTGGTGATTGTGGTTCTTAGACCTAAAATTGCTACACTCATTACATGTTGTTCGGTGTACTTTCACATCATTCAACATGATTCTAAATAAGGGTTGCAACAAAGGTGGTGTGCAGGTGCACTGGGACACATGGAGTTGATTGTGAGTGATGTAGATGGGATTTGTCCCTCCTATAGTAGTTTGATATCATGGCCGCTTGATAAGTGAGACTGAGAAATACATGGTCATGCTGGTGTGGGTCAATATGTGATATTGAACTTACACATATGTTAGACAATCTGCTCTAGTTCAAGGAGAATGAATTGGACATTGAAGAGGATGACAATTTCAAGCCTTGAGTTCATTCTAGATATCAGAGACAAAGGAACTATACAGTCATTGTAACACCAATCACATATTGTAGGTTGAAGTTGTTCTCCAACTTATCCAATTACTTGTGTAACAATGAAGTGTTTCTAGATACCAATCATTGCTTGTGAAATCATAATATAATTATGAATATCACTGTCAACGTAATTTGGAGCCTACAAGGACATACACATAGTATGTTTTGGAATAGGAGTATATTTATTGATGTGATTGGAAATGTTTAGAATAAAATTGATTACTAAAATATTTAAGTAATCTACTAGATTAATATTGGAATTTAATATGAATTAATTGGTTAAAATGTTTAAGACAATTAATTAGATTGAAATTGTTAAGTAGGTTGGGTTATCTCGAGTGATTGACTAGACCTAAATGATGAAAATTAGTTAATCAATTAATTTGATTAATTGGTAAATTAATAGATTCCTGTATATTCTTTTAATAGTTTGTGAGTGGCTTGTTTTAAGCACAACTGCAACCTTTTGTTTTCCTAAGGGTTTTGGGAAACCCTTCTTCCTTTCCTCTGCTATTAATAAGGGCATGAAGACTAGATTTTCTAATGACACACTTTTGTACGTGAACCCTAGTCGTCAGTGTCCACAAAAGAGAGAGAAGGAGATCAACCATGATGCTAGTACGTCTTCAAGGAGAAGGCTACTCCTTCCTGCCATTTTGAGAAGCACGACATGGAGTTCTAGTCCATCCACATGGATAAAGTTGAGACGTAGACGTTGAAGTGCCAGCATTTAGAGGATGTCGATGATGATAGTTTGTGCACATGAGGAGTGACACACATCACCATGTGAAGGGATGTCTCTAGACATGCTCCACGACAAGGTATATCCCACACACCCTCTCTTCAAATACGTTGTTATCGATGAGAACTACTAGTAGAGTATGTGGAGAAAATTTCTATTGTTTTCACTGCACTTTTTAGCTCCACAAAACCCAACATTTCAGTCAATAAAGAATTAATATCTAGAAGGAAGTAATAAATTGGAACACAACAGAAGCATGTTAAGATCAACTAGGTGTCCTAGAAAGGTTATAATAAAAAAGTCAGAAGAAATCATGAAAAGTAATTCCAGGATATGAAGACAACAATGGTTGATACACACAAATCTCCTCAAGCCAACCTTATGAAATTCAATTATTGGGTTGAAAAAAATTGGACTTTAGGTGATACAAATAAATATTTATAGTTTGTAGGAAGTAAAGCAACGAAGGTTTTTGTTGCATAAAAGAGTACAACTAAAAAAAAATGTGCAACCAACACACAATTAAGGTGGTTATCCATAAATACGTCATGTACATGGCCATATCTCTTATCAATTTTGGTGTTATATAATTCATCCGACCTAGAAAAGCATACACACATATCAGATTCCATATTAAATTATGACTATATTAGTTTCTGATTGTGTTTAAGATCATTCTAAACATGGTTCTGTTTTGTTCTAAGATGACCATGTTTAAGATCATTCTAAGATGAACCCATGTTTTGTTCATTGTCAACTAATTATATACATGTAGTGACAACAATTAGGTTTAAACCAAGATTTAGTTTTTTGATGCATTTTATAAAAACTGGCTTAAAGGTGACAATATAAAATATTATCAAATCAACATCATCAAGGTCAAAATGTATTCACTAGTGACATTTTAATTCCAAACTACATAATTTATTATAATGACTCATGTATAAATATCTTATGCATCATATCTTATAAAATGAGACTTATAAACAATTTCAAATACCTAAAATAAGGTCATATATCTATAAGTCTCATTATACTCGATCAAAATGGTATATAATTCTACTATGTTATGATATTCCTAGATAAAATTGGTTTTTTGCAAGTATACATTTTCTCTCTGTTAGATCTTACCTCATAGGCCCTAGTATGGTGCCATGTTACCCAAGTGTCATGCCTAGCTAGTTATGGGCCAAACTTTCTCTCTTAGGTCCAACACGTTTGACTAATACTCTTGGGCACATCCTTGACTTGGCCAATCTAGCCTTCACCATGGTTGGACAACCTATGATAGAATCACACATGGATCCTATCTCCCTTCAATTCTTGTTACTGATGGACGAGATCCCCATTGCACATTAGGAGAACCATGTGCCATAATATAGAAGGCTCAATCGATGGGTCTCCACATCATCCTCAAACCGCATGACCCCCATGATGTAGCCAAAACCTCTACTACGTCATAGAAGAGGTAGACATCTTTTGCAATAAATTTGTGGAGTTCTAACTCTATAGGACCACCTTGAGACACATCCATGGAATCAACCACCAGAGAAGTTGTTGAAGGGAAAGGGTTATCTTTTAAGGAATCCCTACCCTTTGGAAAAGCATATAGGATGATCTCCACCCATTAGAGAGTTCAAAGTAGGTTTCTAATTGGAGTGGGGTGGTAGATGTTCACCCTTCAGAAACCATTGTCAACATATGCAATGAGAAATTGAGAGGGAAGGGCATGGGCGTGGATGAACTCTCTCCTTTTCCCTTATACACTCCAATCTAGTGGTCAAAACTACATGTTGTGATTCTAGATACAAACCTTTGGCCGATGATACATTTTATTTGTGATTTATAAGTTTGTTATAAAAAAGTGATATGAAAACTACTCTCCCCTCTTTCCTCATTTTTTCCAAGCTAAAACATGAATTCAAGACCACTGGATTATGATCTAAGGCTACTCAAAATCCCTCCATTTAAGTTGTGTGTCCAAAGTTGGATCTATGAGTCCTACGCTGATATTGGTTACACCAAGTGGTCAAGAATATTTAACCAATAGGGGTGATGCCCCTGTGTATCCCTCTTAGTCTATGTGGGTGTCAAAAATTGTTTAATGGGAAAAGTCCCACATTGAAAGGACTGCAATTTTAATAAATATGTATATATAGATACACTAAAAAAATCTTACATGTCTCCCTTCAAAAAAAATTTTTGGTGAATACAAGATGGTTATGGCCTAGGATCCCTTATGTGGATGTTGTGCCTAGTTGTATATCTTGTGCTTGGATGTAAACATTTGTGCATGGATTCCTTGTACAAGAATTCGGCTTTCATGTCGAGCCTCATCTATTATCTCAAAGTGTAATTAATTATATTCCCTATAAACTCCCCTCAAATGTAATTCGAGGTTCTCCTTTTACACATATTGTCACAGAGATAAGAATAGGTTTAGTTTTTTAAGACTTGATGTGAAGAGGCAACTTAAAGATCCAACTCCAAGGAGCATCCATGGTGAGAAAAACCAAAGATCAATTCCAAGGAGTGTCCATGGAGAGGTAACTTGAAGGCCTAACACCAAGGAGCGTCCATGAACCTGTTGACCTAAATGCTAATCAAATCTAGGTTCATATGATATTCATAGGTTGATGTTGTATAAGATGCAGGAGACCATAGGTGGATAGTTATCCTTTCTGTGTTCAAAGGATTACACTAGTATGGCCATAACCAATGCTTATGTGTTTGTGGATTGCATGTTTGTGGTTTGTGATATGTGGATATCGTATGTATATGATACATATCATAAATATGTGGTGTTTGAATATGTATGTGTATATACACAAAAACCCTCAAACAAAATATTAAGTCTTAGATGCTTTCCATAAGGAACACACGTGTAAAAAATTGATCAACTAAGTGTAGGTTATACCAAATGTGGTGCACTGTTCATCTCATGGAAGTGTGATGGTAGATATGTAGACCTGGCAATGCATGGTCCATATTCTATCATGTTGGATTTTGGGTCCAGCTTAACTAGGTGATCTTAATGAGATTAAGTACCTAGAAGAATAGAGATAAAATATGGCAATGAGTTGTTCCTACCATCTATCAAGAGTTGTATATGATGCAATTGGCAAATGTTTCCTATCTAAATAGTCATGTTGTGGGTGAGCATCCAAAGTTGAATCATGATTTGATAAAATATTGATCTTGGCTCACTAGAAGATTGTATGATGCAATCTTCGAATTTGATAAGTGAGGGTTATCAATTTGAACAAAATAGTTGGTGTGATAGTTAATAAAGGAATAATTAAATATTGTTAATTTTTTTAATAAAATCAAATCAAGTCAAATGTTTTTTTTGACAAATTGTAAATTGTATCTTGTAGAATCAAATGATGACAAATAACATGTTTTCCTTGATGATCCATACTTGAGAAGGAATTTAATTGGGAATAATTTCCAGGACTGGTTTAGGACTAGTTCAGGATCCACTCCTCTCTTGATGTTAGCAGACCCATAGGTCGGGCTGGGGTGGAGCGCTCTTTCTCTTTCCATGTGGGATGATGCCGACATCGAGGCAATGAACAACACAACTCCATTTTGTTCTTTTCCTTCCCCGACGATGAGCCCTGTGCATTGATTCGATGGATAAGAGAACTAAGTTGGCCCAAAAAGTGCTTGGGCGCTCTATGTACGATATAGAAAAATACATATATGCTAAGAATTTTTCTCACACAAGAGCACGGACTTTATGTCCTAGAAATGCCAGAGCTAGATGAACCTACTCCCATTGTGCCTAAGGTTGACATGGATACTTACAAGAAGCACTCTAAAAATGTCATTGATTTCAAGGTCCTGATGTTATACTCAATGAACTATGTGTTATAGAGACAACATAAAACATGGATGTGATTGAAATGGTAACACATCTTAAGAACATGTATGAAGATCAAGCAATATAGAAGAGATATGATGTCTCCAAGGCATTTCTCAAGTGCAACATGGAAGAAGGAGATCCAGTAGGCCCTCATGTGCTCAAGCATATTGGGTATGTGGAGAACCTTGCAAGACTTGGATTTCCCTTGGGTCAAGAGTGGGTTACAGATGTGATTCTGCAGTCATTGCTAGAGTCATATAGCCAATTTGTCATGAATTGCAACATGAACAAGTTTGACAAGTCGTTGTCAGAATTGCTTGGCATGTATAGCTGAAGTGTAAATGAAGAGAGACAAGCCCAAGTCTATGATGATGATCAATAGAAAGGGGATTCAAAGGGAAAAGGCAAAGCTAAGAAGAGTTCTAAAGCTGGCTAGAAGCCCACGTCTTATACACTCAATGTAAAGGGAGGGGTGAACAACAGAGGCAATTGTCACCACTGTCACTAGCTTGGACATTGGAAAAGGAATTGTACTCTCTCTCTCGAGGAATTAAGGAAGAAGGAGGATGGGATAGAGTTTCCACTCTAGGTATATACATTATAGAGATAAATTTGTCTACTCATTAATCTTGGGTACTAGATACATGATATGGATCTCACATATGCTCAAATATACAGGACATAAAAAGAAGTAAGCCTTTACAAAAGGGCAAGGTTGAACTACGCGTTGCAAATGTGGAAAGAGTTACTACCACTTTATTTGGAACCTATAATTCATCTCTGCCCATGGGGCTTGTAGTAGAGTTAAAGAAGTACTATTTTGTACCTGCCATAAATAGAAACATTATTTTTGTCTCTTGTATGGACAAGGATGGATATAAATTTCTTATAAAGAATAACCAATGTTCTATTTCAAAAGATGATATCCTTTATAGTAGTGCTTCGATGTCTATGGTCTTTATTTATTAGATCTTAAGACAAATGTTTCTAACATAAATACCAAAATGTTAAAACTTGATAATTGGAACAAAACATATCTTTGGCGTTTCCATCTAGTGAACATCAATGAGAATCACATATCTAGACTCCATAAAGATGGTTATTTAGACTCATTTGATTTTGAAACAATAGAGACATGTGAGTCTTTTTTGTTGGGCAAGATGACCAAGACTCCCTCATTGGAAACGGTAAGAAGGATAGTGATCTATTAGGATACATACATACTGATGTATGCAGCCCTTTTATAACAGATGTTAGAGGTGGTTATCAATACTTCATTACCTATACTGAAGACTTCGGTTATATTTAATTGATGAAGCATTAGTAAAAAATGCTTGAAAAGTTCAAGGGGTTCATGAATGAAGTATAAAACCAACTTGGTAAAAGCATTAAAGCACTTCATTATGATCCAAGTGGATAACACTTTAGCTAAATGTTTGAGGATCTTCTACGAGCCCATGATATAGTATCACAATGAACTCCACCTAGAACACCACAACACAATGGTGTATCAGAAAGAAGGAATCACACATTGCTAGATATGGTGCCATCAATGATGAGTTTTGGCGATCTTTCGACTTCCTTCTGGGGTTATACGTTGGAAACCATAATGTTTACACTAACTGTGTACCATCTAAATTGGTTCAAAAGATACCACATGAGATATTGACTAGGAAGCCTCCCAATATGACTTTTATGAGGGTCTGGGGATGTGAAGATTATGTCAAGAAAATCTTTCCTGAAAATCTTGGCCCTAGATTAGATAAATGTTATTATGTTGGCTATCACAAAGAAACCAAGGGGTGCTACTTGTATAACCTAGCTGACAACAAAGTGTTTGTTTCCATGGATGCTACATTCCTAAAAAAAGAATTCATTTCTAAAAGAATCAGTGGGAGGAAAGTAGAACTCAAAGAAATTATAGATCAATAAGAAAGCATTGAACCTGTAGAAGTACAAGAGGAACATAGAAAATCACAAAATGTTGTGGAATCTCAAATTCCTCACATGACATTGGAACCTCACAGATCTAGTAGGACACGCCTTGAGCCAGATATATTTGGTTATCTAATAGCTCAAGCACGCAGTGAGTTGGTCATTGATGATGACCCAATTGCCTATCTAGAAGTTGTTAAAGGACTAGAGTCTAAGAAATGGCTTGTGTCTATAAGATTTGAGATGGAATCCATGTACACCAACAAGGTATTGGCCTTGATTGATCCCCCTAAAGGGGTAAAACCCATAGGGTGCAAATGGGTCTTTAAGAAGAAGACTGACATGTATGGTAGTATACAAACTTACAAAGGTTGATTGGTTGCAAAGGGTTTCAAACAAGTTCAAAGTGTTGACTATGACTAAACCTTTTCACTAGGTTCCATGGTCAAGTCCATGAATATCATGCTTGCCATTGAAGCTTATCATGACAATGAGATTTGGCAGATGGATGTTAAAATCACATTCCTTAATGGGAATTTTCTTGAGGATGTATACATGACACAACCTGAGGGTTTTATAAATCCAAAGCATTCAAAAAAATTCTATAGGATATAAAGGTCAATCTATGGATTGAAGCAAGCATCTGAAGCTAGAACATTTGATTTGACAAAATAGTCAAAGAGTTTGGCTTTAGTCAAAATGAATATGAACCCTATGTTTACAAGAAGGTTAGTGGGAGCATGATTGTATTCATCATATTGTATGTAGATGGCATACTATTGATGGGGAATGACATCCCTACTTTACATACGGTAAAGACTTGCCTATGAAATACATTCTCTATGAAAGACTTATGATAAGCATCCTACATCCTAGAAATCAAGATCTACAGAGATAGATCTAGAAGGCTTCTTGGAATAAGTTAGAGCACATAAATTGACAAAGTATTTAAGAGGTTCAACATGGAAAACTTGAAGAGAGGAAACCGACCCATGTCTCATGGTTTTACCATCTCTGGAGCTCATTGTTCCAATTGTTTTGAAGAAAGGGAACACATGAATAATATTACATATGCTTCTGCAATTGGATATATCATGTGCCCAATGTTATGTACTCATCCATACGTCTGTTATGCCTTGAGCATGGTTGGTAGATATTAGTCAGATCCCAGTGAAAGTCACTGAACTTCCATGAAGAATGTCCTTAAGTACTTGAGAAGAACTCAGGATCAGATCCTTGTCTATGTAGGTGAGGAAGAGTTAGTGGTAAAGGGTTACACTGATGCAAGCTTCCAAACTGAAAAAGATGACTGGAAATTGCAGACTGGGTTTTTGTTTTTCCTCAATAACAAAGTTGTGAGATGAAAGAGTTCCAAGCAAGAGATAGTTGTGGATTATACAATATAGGTTGAGTATATTGCTGCATCCAATCATGTAAAGGAGGAAATTTGGATCAGGAAGTTCATCTCATAACTTGGGGTGCTTCCAAGAAATAGCCATATAATCGAGCTATATTGTGACAAGAATGGACCTATTACACAAGCTAAGGAACCTAGATCACATCAGTTTCCAAGCATACAAATTTGATTCCATCTCATTCAAGAAATCGTATAGAGAGGAGATGTGAAGATTCGCATAATACCAGCCAAGAGCAATGTGGCTGACCCCTTGACAAAAGTACTTAGGCAATAGAAGCATGAATGTCATGGTAGATCACTTGGGATTAAGTTCATGAGTGACTGACTCTATGTGCAAGTGGGAGTTTGTTGGTATGTATGCCCATATATCCAATCATGCGATGATTGTAATGGCATATCTTATAAATGATTTCATTAATAATAAAGGCAATCTTCCATTTTATTTTGTTTTATTCAATTATGAGAAAACGATGTAATATAATAAATGTCTAAAGAATGGCATTACTCAATAACGTATGTCTGTGGGTTGAGGACCTAAATGAAGGGATCATATGAATGTCAAGAGTATATGCATTCTTGTTATGTCCCTAGTCAGATGTTATTGTAGAAGGCTAATGGACAACAATAACACTTAAAACTAGAGTGTTTGTTGGTTGATGACAAAATCTCATTAGTCAAGATATGTGATATCAAACCAAGCACATAGATACTTGTTAGAGAATAGTGTAAGAGCCACCATGAGAGTACCACATGGAAACCATGATTGGTATTCAGAGTCATATCTCATCATGATGGTGGTGATTGTGGTTTTTGGAACTGAAATCACTACACTCATGACATGTCGTTCGGTGTACTTTGATATCATTCACCATGACCCTAAATAAGGGTTTCCATTAAGGTGGTGCTCGGGTGCACTATGACACATGGAGATGACTGTGAGTGATGTAAATGGGATTTGTACCTCCTACATGAGTTTGATATCCTAGACACTTGATAAGAGAGACTAAAAAATGCATGGCCTTGATGGTGTGAGTCAATATTTGATATTGAGCTTACAAAAATCTCAAAAACTCTGCTCTAGTTTAAGGAACCTAGATTGAACATTGACGAGGATGAAAATTCCATGCCTCAAGTTCAATATGGATATCAGAGATAAAAGAACTATACATTCACTATAACACCAACCACAAATTGTAGGTTGCAATTGTTCTCCAACTTCTCTAATTACTTGGGTCGCAATGAAGTCTTTCTAGATACAAATCATTGCTTTGAAATTATAATATGATTACAAATATCACTACCAATGTAATTTGGAGCCTACCGGGTCACACACATAGGATACATTGGAATAGGAGTATAATTGTGGATATGATTGGAAATGTTCCAAATCAAATTGATTACTAAACGTTTAAGTAATCTACTAGATTAATATTGGAATATGATCTAAGTTAATTGGTTAAAATGTTTCAACCAATTAATTAGATTTAAATTGTTAAGTCGACTAGCTAATCTCGTGCATTTAATTAGAGTCGGATGACCAAAATTAGTTAATTAATTAATATAATTAATTGGTTAATTAATAGACCCCATAATATTATTTTAATATTCCATGAGTGGCTTGTTTTAAACGCAACCGCAAGCTTTTATTGGTAGTTTTGAGAAACCATGTTTCCTTTATTATTTATACGGGCATAACGATTGGATTTTTTGATAACCCACTATTGTACGTGAATCGTAGCCATCATCATCCCCAAGAGAGAGAGATAAGGAAAGAAACTGCAATGTTAGGACATCATCAAGAACAAAGCTACTCCTTCCCTCTGGCTTGAGAAGCATGATGTGGAGTTCCAGTCCATCTGTGTGGAAAAAGTAGAGACACAAACATTAAAGTACCAATATTTAGAGGATATCAATGATGACACTATGTGCATGCAAGGAGCAATACCATAACCATGTGAAGGGACGTCGTTGGACTTGCTCTGCGACACGGTATATCCTATGCACCCTTTTTTCAAGTACTTTGTTATTAACGATCTGCTAGCGGGGTATGTGGAGAAATTTTTTATTGTTTTAGTTTGGATTTTTGCCTCCACAAAATCCAATATTTCACTAAAATAAGGAATTTACAAGAAAAAAGAAGTAATAAGTTAGAACACATCATAATCATGTTAAGATCAACTAGGAGTCTTAAATATGTTATAATAAAAAAAGCATAAGAAATTAAGAAAAGTAATTTTAAGATATAAAGACACCAATTGTTGATACACATAAATCTCCTCAAACCAACCTTATGACATTCAATTTTTGGGTTCAAAAAAGTGGACCTGAGAAATTTCCATGGCATCAACCACCAGAGAAGTTGAAGGGAAAGGGTTATGTTTTCCAAGTGTCCCTACCCTTTGGAAAGCATCGAGGGTGATCTATTCCCATTACAGAATTCAAAGGAGGTCACTAATTGGAGTTGGGTGGAAGATGTTCACCCTTCGAAAACCATTGTCAATATATGTAATGAGAAATTGACAAGGAAGGGCATGGGCATGGATGATATCTCTCCTTTTCCCTTATATTCTCCAATCTAGTAGTCAGTAACTACTTATTGTGATTCTCTATGCAAACCTTTGGCCGATGAAACAATTCATTTGTGATGTATAAGTTTCTTATCAAAAAGTGATATGAATACTACTGTCCCCTCTTTCCTCATTTTTGCCAAGGTAAAACATGAAGTCAAGGCCATTGGATTAAGATGTAAGGGCCACCCAGAATCCCTTCATTTAAGTGGTGTATCCAAAGTTGGATCTATGATTCCTACTCTGATGTTGGTTACAACAAATGGTCAAGAAATTTGACAAACGCCCCAAAACTCAAATGTCAAGTATTTTCCACCAACAAAGCTTTTGTTTTAGAATCCATAACTCTTAACTGGCTAAAAATACTTGATATCTTAAACATTTTTCTTTTATTACTCCAAATCCCTCTTGATGAAAAAGGAATCCATGATAACACAGTTGGATCATTTGGACAACCTCCTTGCCTAGGTATAAAATAAGTCCCAAAATTTATCTTCAATCCTTGCCAAAACTTGTCAACATACTATTGTACGATAAAATAAATATCTCTAATTTTGTGTAGTTACATATCATTTCCCAACAAGTCATTTACTACCACCAACAAAAATTAAATTTTAACGTGGCATGAAATTTAAGCCGACCCATAATTTAATTCAAGGTGTATTTTATTCTAGATTTTCCATACGCCTATAGAAAATTCCTAATGCTATAAAATTTTAACATCCCCTCAAGCTTTAATAATTTATTTTCAAATTGAAGTCAGCCCATAACCTCATTTTTAATTCGAATTCAGGTTTGACTTCAAAAATAAGTATTAAAGACAAAAATTTCACAATTACCCACTTACAACTTTGATCCATGAATTCTTGAATCCTTGTTCCAAAGGGAATAAAGGAAAACATGAAGATAACCAACCTTAATTATTAGAAAGACTATTTTTAGTAACCATTTTCAATAGAACTTGTACAAAAGGGATGGGAATTCCATGTCCTTAGGGTTTCCTTATTTTCCCACTACTCCTTTGGATTTTAGTGCATAAGACATAGAATGTTGTATAGCCTTAGAGATTTTCATGGCTTTATCTTTTCTGTCAGAAATTCCTTTTCCTTTGTTGACCATTAACACTAATCTGGGTTTGTCTTTCTTCGTGTGCCACTTAGTATCTCTTAACATGACAACAGTTAACAGAATTGTTCATGTTGTAATTCATGACAAATGTATCATTTCATAAATAATTACAGGATCACATCTATGGCCAACTCTTTTCCTAAAGGAAATCCTCATATCTCTATGCTTTTCATTTACCCAAATAACTTGAGAAGTTAGGACAAACTGGATCACCTTCTTTCATGTTTCACTTAAATAATACCTTAGAGACATCAAACCTCTATTTGTCTTGCTTGTTCTTGGTACATGTTGTTGAGATGTATTCCCATATCAAAAACTACCATTTTCTCAAGTTACATTTTAATCTCATGATTCATCGATAATATCATGAGTCATTTGACATCAGTGGCATCACCCTAACACTTAAAATAAGCTTCTATTTTGCCCAAGGCAGACTAGGAGCTGGTTCATTTGGTTTATTGGTGCATGCATGACATAGACCCTATGTGTGTGTTGAGATCAATTCTTAGAATTAGAAACCAATCATGAAAGTTATTCCCATTAACTATTTCTTTCCCAAGGACCCATCATAGTTAAAAGTTGATTTTTTTATTCGATCTATAAGAAATATTTGTATGAGTCAATGTTTTGATTTTAAAAAGCTTTTGTTGATATGAGTTTGGTCTTTAATAAAAATATCACTCTTTACTATTTTATATTAAACTAGTACTCTTCACTATTAATAACAAAGATTGTGTTGAACAATCTTCTAGTGAGTCAAGATCCCTATTCTATCAAGTTATGAATCAGGTATGGTCGATCAACCACAAACATGGATATTTAGATAGACATCATTTTCCCATTGCATACAATTCAAATCTTGATAAGATGGACACACAACCCATTATCATAAACCATCTATATGCCTCTAGGAGTTTAGTCCCATTACACCCAGTTATGTTGAACCCAAAGGACAACACAATAAAATACACCCTCTTTGACAGAACCACATATTTATATCACACTTCCCCAAGATACCAAGTACACCATGTGTTTCCCTACCCACCCATATTCAACTAAGGTATCTATGAATGCTTCACATTGAAATGCATCTTAGAGTATATATCCTACTTGATAAGTTATATATATATATATAGTATAATATACATAGTAATATATATATATATATATATATATATATATATATATATATATATATATATATATATATATATGGACCATTCTTAATTCCCGTGCTAGTATCTACCCACACCCTATTTTGCTTACTTTTTTTCAAGTTGGTTACTTTTGACATGTAGAGGGTTACGTTACCTTGCAAACTGTTGAATTTCATGCATAGATAGTTATGTTTGTAACAACAGATTTCAAAACACGATTACATATATATCTGCTGTGTATTTTGTATGGGATTACCTTTTTAGTCGTATAGTTACTTTTTGATCAACATAGTTACTTTTTTTTATAGCAGAATTACTTTTCTGGTCAGAACATTTACTTTTTTGGTTGTTGGGTAGCGAAATCTAGGATACCCACGTGTGCATTAAAAAAGGCCATATATATATATATATATATATATATATATATATATATATATATAAAGTCACATATTTATAATATATATCATATTACCATTACATCCATAATCCACACTATAGTATACAAATATACAAGCATCAATCATGGTCATGCAAATGAAATTCTTTGGAACCACAAAGAATTGTATCCAACGAAGGTTAATGAGTCAAATGCATCCACAATTAGTGTAGACCTACATTTGTCCTTAATCATGGTGAACAAATCCATGGACACTCCTTGGAGTTGGATATTCAAGGCTATATTGTCACACAAGTCCTCCATATCTATTTCCATTCTTACCTTTAAATTCTATGTATGTATAAATCTTGAGTTAAATTTTAGGAGAGTTAAGAAGGAATATAAACTATTACATTTTTAAAATAAAAGATGAGGCATGCACCAAGTTGTATACAATGTCATCCAAAATCCAAGCACCATCCATTCCCAAACATGCACAAAATAATGATCCTTTGAAATAACCGAGTAAAACATCTACCACCAAAAGTATATTTTAAAAGGCTACATGTATAAGTTATGGATATATCATATCAAATACATATTAATTAGGAGGATCTCATCCTGCCGATCAAACCCTAATATGAGATTAGGACAATACCAAGACAATACCTTACTTCAATATAGTAAACATAAAAAAGAGTCAAAATCTTTGAATAAAATGATCCACATAAAGTTCTCATTTCTGACAGTCATCATAAAAGCTCACAAGTGTCATATAAAAGTGTACAAAAGGATTACAAGATTTATGTGTAATAATAAAACTATGATAACTTAAGATGAACAATTCAATTTGGAACTTGTATTTGTAAGAAACAGCAAGAGAAAAAAACTAACATATACATCATGAACTACTCACACATAACTTAGGAAAGTGAGAGTACATGTAGACTATAGATTTAACTATTTTATCTCGTGTTAAATCTGATCATCATTACATTTTTGATGCTCTAGCATACCTAAAAGATGTGGATAGCCAACAGTTGAGACAATAAGTCATAATGATATGTTATAAAAACTAGCAAGAACTTCTTATTACATGTATTCTATTAATGAAATAGTACATACATATTAATTAAAGAGTCGTAGTAGTTGCAAGATATGAAATGATCGTAAATGCATTATCTAGTAGCAAATAATACTTTGTAGATGTAGAAGAGAAATAAAAGCATTACAATGTGAGTCTTCAAGCAAACCTAAGCAGACATACTGCACAATTGTTTACTTATTTTATTATTAAACCATTGGTACCTTGAGGCTTACCACTCAAACTACTAGCTAACAACTATGAAGTCGAAACTAAATTTGTGTGAGATGTTAGGATGACCAAACTCTTAAACATTTGTTCCCCTTAGTTAGTATAGGTAGAAAACATAGTGGCATAAAAATAAAATCTACAAATAGGGGCATAACAACCATCTCACAAAACCTGGTCCATCCTAGGTATGCATGCCATGACATTAAAACCTGGGCATACAACCCTAACTGAGGTATGACCTCAATCTCTCTCTATAATATATAAATTGAGTTACAGGCTTAGCCTCTCTCTAAACACCTTGAAGTAAATATGATAGAGAAAAACCCTCCATGCACCCGCACATACTCAACAATATACGATTCTCAACACCTTATCCTAATACAATATTTCTACAAGGAAATTCATTTTTCTATGTAGCAATTAAGACACTTAGATAGCTCTATGGTCACAAGGATTTGCAAGATTAGAGTCACACTTGACTAATTAAGCGAATTACTCATTTCTCAGTTGGATCTATCAAGTTACAAACTAGATATGTAGATGTAATTTTAGAAATTTAGAAAGTCCAACTACTTCATAAGATGTAAATCATATACATCTACAATCCACCCAAATCAGGACACAAGTACCACATATTTACATACCATGGTCCTATTCATAATAGGGCACGTCAAGCCCATCTTACCATCCCTATTCATAATAGGGCATGTCAAGCCCATATTACCATTTGTGTCCCCCATAAGACCCATATCATTGCATCATGATGTATGAATAGCAAAATTACCATTCCTGGAAATAACAAGGCCTAAAACATCAAGCTAGGGAAAATTAGCCTTAAACAAGGCATCAACATCAGATATTTAATTTTTCACTATTTAATTTTGAATATGTATATAGAAATACCAAACCTAATCACATACCCCCTATTCTCATGATCATCATTTACAATGGAGCATGATTATAAACGAGATTAATCCTTACTACTCCCATATAGTGTTTATCATGAGGAAATAACATATTGTATTATCAAGGAAAATCAACTCAAGGTAGTCAATCATCATTACATTTCACTTCCTAGACTTGATTATAATAGGTGTGTATCATCATTCAAAGACTAGAGTTTAAAACACACAAGATCAAATTGTTTTTCCATACAAGAAGCTTCACTATCTTATCCATCATCCTATTTTGTCCATATTAAAATACCGATTCACTTTAACCATTGAGTCATGTCATCACACCGATAATGACACCTATCATTGAAGTCAAGGTATAAAACCCAATGCATCAACCCCATATATAGACATATATATACATATATATACATTTATTTATATATATCCATATATATATTTATTTATATATATGCATATATATACATATATAACATATCATAGATACATTCAATGATTCCACTTTAAAGTCATACTTAGCCATTTTTAGAAATATAGGAGATGGGAACCATATGTCATCAGTTGGTGTAGATATTTATTCCATTAAGTATTGTGCTCATATAGGTCTTGTTGGTATGTATGCCCATAGAGCAAGTCATATGATGATTGTAATGGGATACTTTGTAATTGATTTGAATAATAATAAAGGCAATTTCCAATCTATATGTTTAAACTATTTCTGAGATGATGGTGTAACATGATAGATGTCTAAAGATTGTTTTACTCAATGACATATGCTTTTAGGTTCATGACCTAAACGATGAGATCATATGGATGTTAAGAGTATACATTCTTGTTTAGTCCCTAGTCGGTTGTTATTGTGGAAATAGCCATAGACATCAATAACACAGAAGACTAGATTGTGTGTTGGTTTATGACAAAATCTCATTAGTCATGATATAGTGATATCAAACCAAGCACATAGGTACTTGTTAGAGAACAAGGTACCAGACAGACCCACCGTGAGAGTGACACATGGAACCATGACATGGTAGTCACAGTCAGCTCTCACAGTGATGGTGGTGAGTGTGATTCTTAGACCTGAAATCACTACACTCAACACATGTCGTTGGGTACACTTTGACATCATCAAACGCAGTCCTGAAACATGGGTTGTTATAAAGGTGATGATTGGGTGGCTTTGACACATGGGGTTTTTGAGGGGTGAGTGATAGATATGGGATTTGTCCCTCCTGAGGGAGTTTGATATCCTTGGCCACTTGATGAGTAGGATTGAGAAAGGCATGCGCATGCACGTGTGAATCAATATGTGATATTGATGTCATACACATCTCACTCGGTCTACTCTAAGATCAATGAAATGAATGAACATTGACAGGATGACTGTTCCATGCCTCGAGTTCATTCTGGATATCAGTGACAAAGGAATTATACATTCACTGTAACACCACTCACGGATTGTAGGATAAAAGTTGTTCTCCAACTTTCTACTTTCACTTGGGTAGCAATGATGTGTGACTAGGCACCGCTCTTTGCTTGTGAAGTCATAAGTGTTATGGACTTTCGCTGCCAACGTGATATGGACCTGCAGGGTCACACACATAGGATTCAACCTGGAAGAGGAGTTTTGTCCACAAGCAATGTTTAGATTGATTACTAAAGGAGTTTAGTAGTTCAATTAAACACTCAATCAGTCGATGGCTCAATATCGTATGGTTCAAGGTGTTGGACGCATTGATTGGAGTATCGGATTGATTGAAATCACAATTGACTGATTTTTGCCCAACCTGTACTCCCAACCGATCGGTTCATGTGATGAATCGGTCGGCTGAGGTTGCTGAACCGGTCGGCTGGAGTGTCCAGGCCGATCGGCTCAATCCCAGGTTGAAACGACCGGTTCAAGGGTTGAACCGATCAGCTCAACTGGTGCAACCGACCAGTTGGGAAAAGTCATGTCGGCAAGAATTTTCCTTTGGTTTCAAATTGCCCAATTCGATTGGGAATAACATTGGTATTCGATACCAATTGGGAACGAAACAAAGAAAGTCTTTTTTGAGCCGGATTAGGACTATGAACCGATCGGTTCAGGGCACCAACTGATCGGTTGGAGTGCCCCAAACGATCGGCTCAGGTCCAACCGATCAGCTCAATGGCCGAACCGATCGGTTCAGTTGTGAACCGATCATTTCAAGTTGCGAACCGGTTGCTTTTTGTGGAAAATTCTCGAACCCTTCTACTCCTGCATTAGTCCCGTATTGCCGGGCACAGAGAACCCTATCCCATGACCTGCCTATATATATAGGGGTATTGGGGGCTTCTCAAGATACAACTCAGTGCAAGTTGATTGCTCTGCAAAGTTGTCATTCTCTCTGGTTTTGGTAACCGAGAGAGAGCCCGAGCAAGTGCTTCCCGCAAAGGGAGGTGCAGCAAGGGAAGGATAACTGCAGTTGCAATTGACAGCATGAGAGTGTGTTGGAGACTAGTACGTCAACAGGAGGGTGAGACTCCTTCCACTTCCTTGTGGGACAAGGAGAGTGGAGTTCCGGGTGGTCCGTGTGGACTACTTCAGAGGCGGGAGGTCACTGCCGCTCAGGAGGACAACTGTCATCCGACAGTCCGGTAGGAGGAGGAGTCTTCAATCCCGATGCGACTAGGAGCTGCACAGACACCGTCCAAGACCGGAGGTGAAGACCGCGCAAGGCGCGTGGTATTGTCGCCGAGCAAGCCTCGGGACAAGGTATGATTCACAAACCATCTTTCCTATTATATAGATGTTGACGCGATTCCTTTTGTTCCGGGTTTGGGGAGAAAAATTTTTGTTTCCGCTGCTTCTCTGCCTCCCTTAAAACCCAACAGTGGTATCAGAGCCACGTCAACCTCTCTATGTTTTATGATTATCGATGTGATCGATTTTGGTTTGTCGCCTTTATTTATTGCATGCGATGTGAATAATATCGGCTTTATACATGTCCAATCCACAAATCCCTAATTTACATATATGATATGTAATATTAATGCACTCGATACACGTCACCCTTAAACGAGTTTTGTGGTGGATGTGTAGCATGATTATGGCCTATAAACCCCTATATCTATGTGTGGTTGTTTGTGTGGTTGCTTGCATCTCAGTCTGCGCACCGATTCCCTTTCTCCTATTCCTGATGTAACTCGAAATAATTTGAGAATTCTTTTCCTACCTTTGCTCCCCCCAAATGTAACTCGGGGTTTCACAATTCAATTGTAAAATAGGATAGATTTTATTTCCTATTATGTCAAAGAACGGCGGACAACCTGAAGACGATCGGTTCAAGGAGTGAACCGATCGGTTGGTGATCCAGACGGCCGATTCGAGGAACGAGATGAGCGGGTGGCGACATGAGGAGATGCACGATGACCAGTGAACTGATCGGCTGGAGGTGCCAGTCGATCGGCTGGTGGCACCCGGACAACCTACCTGATGGCGAGCCGATCAGTCATGGAGATGAGATGATGAAACCCAGAAAGGAAGACACAAATTTCATCTTGTACAGGTTGCATGTGATGTAGACCTAGATGACCGTGATTCCTCTTGGCTCGAGGAATCACAAATAGGATGGCCATAATCATTGTTTTTTATCGTTTATGCATGTTTTCTGTGGGATATAGCATGTATATGATACATACTATATATTGTGGTGATTGGATATGTATATGTATATAAAAACCAAATCCCTCATTAAATATTAAGTTTTAGATGCCTTCCAAATGCGACACACGTAAAAAGCTTGATCGACCAAGTGTGGGCACGCCCTAGCGTGGTGCATCGTCTATCTCGTGGAAGCGTGAAGGATGAATGTGTGGGTCTGCCCTAGCAGGGTGCATGTTCATCGTGTTGGCTTTGGATCGGACTTAACAAGGTGACCTAGATAGGATCTAGCGCCTTGAGGCATGGAGATGATCATTACAAAGAGTTGCATATGACATCTTTCAAGAGTTGCATATGATGCAATTGGCAAGAGTTGCCTACCTGAGAGATCTGAGTTGTGGGTGACAGCCCTAGCTGGTCCATGGCTCAGAGGATTTCAGGATCTTGACCCACTAGAAGATTGTACGCTGCAATCTTCCGAATTGATGGTGAGGGCTATCAATTTGAGTCAAAATAGTGGGAGCGGTAATTAATTAAAGGCCTAATTAACTATCGTCAAATTTTATTCAAATCAAATTAAAAAGGTTTTGACAAATGCAAATTTTCTCTTGTAGAATGGAAAAAGAATCATCTTTTAAAATGGGCAAATTAATTGAGAATAAATTCCATAACTGGTTGAGGACTGTGAGAAGTTTTCTGCACAATCCAGATATACCAGGAGCCTTAGAATCCACTCTATGTACGCTTAATGCGTTTGTGAAGAAGAAAGTAGGTAAGGGAGAGAAGTGTTCTCTCGCCAAACCAATTTCTTCTACATGGAGAGGATGGAAGGAACAATGGAAGAAGAAGTCGGAGATAGATATCTCTACTTTTGGTTTATACGTGATAGAGATTAACTTTACTACTTCTTCGTCATGGGTACTTGATACTGGATGCGGATCTCACATTTGTTCAAATGTGAAGGATCTTAAGAGAAGTAGGCCTTTGGGGAAAGGCAAGGTTGAACTACGTGTTGCCAATGGGGCAAGAGTTGCCGCCAGTGCCGTAGGAACCTATGAGTTAACTCTACCTAGTGGGCTAATAATAGAGTTGAAGAACTGCTATTATGTACCTGCCATAAATAGGAATATCATTTCCGTCTCTTGTTTGGACAAAGATGGATTTGAATTTCTTATTAAGAATGGAAAGTGTTCCATTTCTAAAGATGGGATCTTTTATGGCAGTGCCCCTATGTCTTATGGTCTATACTTGATAGACTTGGAGACAAGTGTATATAACGTAAACACCAAAAAGCAAAAACTCAACGACTCAAACAAAACATATCTCTGGCATTGTCGTCTAGGGCACATAAATGAGAAGCGCATTTCTAGACTCCATAAAGATGGTTATCTAGACTCTTTTGATTGTGAATCAATAGAGACATGTGAATCTTGTTTGTTGGGCAAGATGACCAAGACTCCCATTTCAGGTAAAGGTGAGAGAGATAGTGATCTATTAGGACTCATACATACTGATGTATGTGGGTCTTTTAGAACTAATGCCAGAAATGGGTGTCAGTACTTCATTACCTTCACTGATGATTTCAGTAGGTATGGCTATGTGTACCTGATGAAACATAAGTCAGAAACCCTTGAAAGGTTCAAGGATTTCATGAATGAAGTACAGAACCAGCTTGGTAAGAGTATTAAGGCGCTTCGTTCCGATCGAGGTGGAGAATACTTGAGTCAGGAGTTTGAGGACCTTCTGCGAGCCCGTGGTATTGTATCACAATGGACTCCTCCTGGAACACCACAACATAATGGTGTGTCTGAAAGAAGGAATCACACATTGTTAGATATGGTGCGATCAATGATGAGTTTTGCTGATCTTCCAATTTCCTTCTGGGGTCATGCTCTTGAAACCGCCGCGTTTATGCGTAACCACGTACCATCTAAATCGGTTCAAAAGACACCATATGAGATATGGTACGGGAAGTGTCCCGATTTGTCTTTTCTGAAGATTTGGGGCTGTGAAGCTTATGTCAAGAAAGCGTTTCCTGATAAGCTTGGACCCAAATCCGATAAATGTTATTTTGTTGGATACCCCAAGGAAATGAGGGGATATTACTTATACCACCCTACTGACAACAAAGTGTTTGTTTCCAGGACAGCTGTGTTCCTAGAGAAGGAATTTATTTCCAAAGGAAGCAGTGGGAGGAATATAGAGCTTGAAGAGGTTCAAGCCCAACAAGAAAACATTGAACCGGTAGATGTACCAGAGGAAAATATAGATTCACAAGGTGTTGTGGAATCTCAGTCTCCTCAGGTAACACAAGGACCTCGTAGATCTAGTAGGACTCGCCTTGAACCTGAGAGGTTTGGATACCTTGTAACTCAGGAAGGTGGAGAGTTGATCATAGATGATGATCCAACTACCTACGTAGAGGCTATGGAGGGACCAGATTCTGAGAAATGGCTAGAAGCCATGAGATCCGAGATGGAATCCATGTACTCCAACAAAGTATGGACTTTGGTGGAACCACCCGAAGGGGTAAAACCCATAGGGTGCAAGTGGGTCTTCAAGAAAAAGACCGACATGGATGGCAATGTGCAAACTTATAAAGGTAGATTGGTTGCAAAGGGTTTTCGACAAATTCAAGGTGTTGACTATGACGAAACCTTTTCTCCAGTTGCCATGATTAAGTCCATCAGGATCATGCTTGCTACTGCAGCTTATTATGACTATGAGATTTGGCAGATGGATGTTAAAACCGCATTCCTTAACGAGAATATTCATGAGGATGTGTACATGCTCAGCCTGAAGGTTTTGTAGATCCAAAGAATGCCAATAAAGTCTGTAAACTGCAAAGGTCAATCTATGGATTGAAGCAAGCATCTCAGAGTTGGAATCTTCGATTTGATGAAGAAGTCAAAGTGTTTGGCTTTATTCAAAATGAAGATGAACCTTGTGTGTACAAGAAAGTTAGTGGGAGCTCGACCACATTTCTCATATTGTGTGTGGATGACATACTTTTGATGGGGAATGATGTCTTAGCCTTAGAGAAGGTAAAGACTTGGCTTGGGAAAACTTTCCCAATGAAGGACTTAGGAGAAGCATCCTATATTCTAGGAATTAAGATCTATAGAGATAGATCTAGAAGGCTTCTCAGACTAAGTCAGAGCACGTACATTGACAAGGTGCTGAAGCGGTTCAGCATGGAGAACTCAAAGAGAGGCAACGTCCCTATGCTACACGGAGTTACCGTATCTAGAGCTCAATGTCCCCAATCTTGTGAAGAGAGGGAGCGTATGAATGGGATCCCATATGCATCAGCCATCAGATCCATCATGTACGCTATGTTGTGCACACACCCAGATGTCTCGTATGCTCTCAGCATGACGAGCAGGTACCAGTCAGATCCTGGGGATGCTCACTGGACAGCCGTAAAGAACATCCTCAAGTACTTGCGAAGGACTAAGGATCATTTTCTTGTGTACGGCGGTGAGGAAGAGCTGGTTGTAAAGGGTTACACCGATGCAAGCTTCCAAACCGATAAAGATGATTACAGATCGCAGTCAGGATTTGTGTTTTGCCTTAATAATGGAGCTGTGAGCTGGAAGAGTTCCAAGCAAGAAATTGTTGCCGATTCTACTACAGAGGCCGAGTATATTGCTGCTTCGCATGCAACAAAGGAGGCTGTGTGGATCAGGAAGTTCATTTCTGAACTTTGTGTAGTTCCCAGTAGTTGTGATGCAATTGAGCTTTATTGTGACAATAATGGAGCTATTGCACAAGCTAAGGAGCCCAGATCACATCAGCGGTCCAAGCACATACTGCGGCGCTTCCATCTCATACGAGAGATCGTACATCGAGGAGATGTGAAGATTTGCAAAGTACCAACTGAAGACAACATAGCTGATCCACTGACTAAGGCCCTTTCTCAGCAGAAGCATGATGGTCATGCAAGGTCACAAGGACTGTGTTTCCTTGGTGACTGGCTCTAAGTGCAAGTGGGAGTCTGTTGGTATGTATGCCAATAGAGCAAGTCATATGATGATTGTAATGGGATACTTTGTAATTGATTTGAATAATAATAAAGGCAATTTCCAATCTATATGTTTAAACTATTTCTGAGATGATGGTGTAACATGATAGATGTCTAAAGATTGTTTTACTCAATGACATATGCTTTTAGGTTCATGACCTAAACGATGAGATCATATGGATGTTAAGAGTATACATTCTTGTTTAGTCCCTAGTCGGTTGTTATTGTGGAAATAGACATAGACATCAATAACACAGAAGACTAGATTGTGTGTTGGTTGATGACAGAATCTCATTAGTCATGATATAGTGATATCAAACCAAGCACATAGGTACTTGTTAGAGAACAAGGTACCGGACAGACCCACCGTGAGAGTGACACATGGAACCATGACATGGTAGTCACAGTCAGCTCTCACAGTGATGGTGGTGAGTGTGATTCTTAGACCTGAAATCACTACACTCAACACATGTCGTTGGGTATACTTTGACATCATCAAACGCAGTCCTGAAACATGGGTTGTTATAAAGGTGATGATTGGGTGGCTTTGACACATGGGGTTTTTGAGGGGTGAGTGATAGATATGGGATTTGTCCCTCCTGAGGGAGTTTGATATCCTTGGCCACTTGATGAGTAGGATTGAGAAAGGCATGCGCATGCACGTGTGAATCAATATGTGATATTGATGTCATACACATCTCACTCGGTCTACTCTGAGATCAAGGAAATGAATGAACATTGACAGGATGACTGTTCCATGCCTCGAGTTCATTCTGGATATCAGTGACAAAGGAATTATACATTCACTATAACACCACTCACGGATCGTAGGATAAAAGTTGTTCTCCAACTTTCTACTTTCACTTGGGTAGCAATGATGTGTGACTAGGCACCGCTCTTTGCTTGTGAAGTCATAAGTGTTATGGACTTTCGCTGCCAACGTGAAATGGACCTGCAGGGTCACACACATAGGATTCAACCTAGAAGAGGAGTTTTGTCCACAAGCAATGTTTAGATTGATTACTAAAGGAGTTTAGTAGTTCAATTAAACACTCAATCAGTCGATGGCTCAATATCGTATGGTTCAAGGTGTTTGACGCATTGATTGGAGTATCGGATTGATTGAAATCACAATTGACTGATTTTTTCCCAACCTGTGCTCCCAACCGATCGGTTCATGTGATGAACCAGTCGGCTGAGGTTGCTGAACCGGTCGGCTGGAGTGTCCAAGCCGATCGGCTCAATCCCAGGTTGAAACGACCGGTTCAAGGGTTGAACCGATCGACTCAACTGGTGCAACCGACCAGTTGGGAAAAGTCATGTCGGCAAGAATTTTCCTTTGGTTTCAAATTGCCCAATTCGATTGGGAATAACATTGGTATTCGATACCAATTGGGAACGAAACAAAGAAAGTCTTTTTTGAGCCGGATTAGGACTATGAACCGATCGGTTCAGGGCACCAACCGATCGGTTGGAGTGCCCCAAATGAACGGCTCAGGTCCAACTGATCGGCTCAATGGCCGAACCGATCGGTTCAGTTGTGAACCGATCATTTCAAGTTGCGAACCGATTGCTTTTTGTGAAAAATTCTCGAACCCTTCTACTCCTGCATTAGTCCCGTATTGCCGGGCATAGAGAACCCTGTCCCATGACCCGCCTATATATATAGGGGTAATGGGGGCTTCTCAAGATACAACTCAGTGCAAGTTGATTGCTCTGTAAAGTTGTCGTTCTCTCTGGTTTTGGTAACCGAGAGAGAGCCCGAGCAAGTGCTTCCCGCAAAGGGAGGTGCATCAAGGGAAGGATAACTGCAGTTGTAATTGACAGCAGGAGAGTGTGTTGGTGACTAGTACGTCAACAGGAGGGTGCGACTCCTTCCACTTCCTTATGGGACAAGGAGAGTGGAGTTCCGGGTGGTCCGTGTGGACTACTTCAGAGGCGGGAGGTCACTGCCGCTCAGGAGGACAACTGTCATCCGACAGTCCGGTAGGAGGAGGAGTCTTCAGTCCCGGTGCGACCAGGAGCTGCACAGACACCATCCAAGACTGGAGGTGAAGACCGCGCAAGGCGCGTGGTATTGTCACCGAGCAAGCCTCGGGACAAGGTATGATTCACAAACCATCTTTCCTATTATATAGATGTTGACGCGATTCCTTTTGTTCCGGGTTTGGGGAGAAAAATTTTTGTTTCCGCTGCTTCTCTGCCTCCCTTAAAACCCAACAGGTCTAGCATCATTTATTAAAGAATCATTTAAATTAAGTATTTCCCCAAATTACTTCTTATTCCTATTATGGATTGACTCTATGATGTATCCCATTATGAGCTGTGAGTACAAGAACTATCAAGATTTACCCCATATACATATCGAGATCCCTACCTAAACCCATCAAGGCTAACCCATCCTATCGAGCATCTATTGGGAGTTTTCCAATGAGGGAGCCTTTATAGCTAGTCACCCATAGGTACTTTCATAGATAGTATATCGAGAGTAGAAATTCCTAAGAATATAGACCCTCATGGTCCAACAAAGGAACTCAACCACCTAGGTCCATACTTCTTGATCAACAATTACTATATTCATCAATTGAGTGTATTCTACATGAAAAAATATTTGTAATTATCATTTCATCTATCAAAGTACCTATTACATCCTTGGAATTTGGATATATCAAGTCTGACTCAAGTTATGATGTTAAGATATAAATGGAATAATGAACAGAATAATATGACCTTGGTTGATGAATTTGAACCCTAGACTCATATTGAGTCTTCAATTTAAGTAAATAATGTGTTTTTGAGCATATGTGTTCATATACTAATATGAGGTGCAATGATTATCAAAGGCTTAAATATTTAATTAGGAGCGTAATTAAGCTTATGGAACCTTTGGATGGCTCAAGATGTGATTCGTGGGCCTCAGGGACTCATTCTAGCCCATTTGGGCCAATCAGGGTTTACAAATGGGTCCCTGGGATATGAAATTGGACATTTTCTACCCCGTGACCATAAGAAATATCTAAGATATTTTTCGTGAAAAGATAATCAAGATATAATGTAATATGATAAATTCCAGAAGATATTAAGTTGTCCCATGATTTGGATAATTAATTGATGAATTATCTAGTTAATACTTGGAAACCATGTCTGGGGGATCAAACGAGCTTTCCTTGGCCTATTCTTTTAACAAAGCCAAGATAACATATTGAGAAAGTTAATGAAAAAGCTTAGGATTAATTAGAGCTATTATCTGTCCTAGAGAATTAGAACAAAATAGAGGGATTTAATAAAAAAAAGGAAAAGAAAATAGAGGAAAAGGGGGCTATGAGACCAAAGTCCAGCCGAACCTAGACTTCGGATCTGGGTGGAACACAGGTAGGGGAGAGTCTTCCCTCTTGTCTGGACTTTGTGGAGTCCCATGAGAGACCCAACCTCCTCTGGACTCCCTCTTCCTCTCTAGTTATATTCGTGGCCCAATTTTGGTTTCAACAGTCTCAGGTGATAGAAACAATCCCAAAGAAGCCTTCCTTCACCATTATCATTGAGAATCCATATAATGCCTACAATCCTCAATAAATAGGAATATAGGGAAATTCATGGTTACCAAATCTTGTGGTCTCTTTCCTATATTAGGTGGTTGGATAGTTTCCCTAGGGCTCCCTCATCATGGAGAAACCTTCAATTGGCCACGATATGTCCGAAGCACATCCACTTGCCAGCACCATCATCCCCAACTTCGACAGTCCAAACAGGGGCTTCTTGAGAGATTAGATATCTGGCATGGGTAGGGAGCATGATATTGGTTCCACAAGAGATCCCAAAGCTCAGCGTAAGAGCAAAATCTCTAGTGGTTTTAACCACTTTCCCTTGCACCTATTTTGTTCAAGGACTAGAGACCATTCTCACTGACGGTTGATCCATACATCCTTGGGTTTTGTGTAGAGACCTCTACTAGTGAGGGGTGGTGTAAGAGATTCCACCTAGTATCAGGCCTTTAGTAGTCAACAACTGTGAAGGTGATCTAGATAGTTGACCTCCATCGTAGCACAGGAGCGGCAGGATCATGTGAAGTGTATGCAGAAGAATCAGACATGGGAAAGTGTGACAACTTGACTTTTTATCTCTCCTCTACCATAATATATCTCTCTTAAAGCGGTCTCATGTTCAATTCAATCTCAATTTCATATTGAAGTGTTGTGACATCACATCAAGGTTCAATTTTGCAAGGTGTGATATTAATTAGAAATGTTGAACACAATGCCATACCTTAATGAATTACCATATTGCCACTAATATTGAAACTTTTTGATGGAAAACAATTGCTCTCTAATGTGAATCATGTTGTGGAGGATTCATTTGTGAATGAAAAGGTGCAAAAATCATCTTGATTAGACTTTGGAATTAAAATTTATGGATGTAAGAAGAAGTGTTAATTTATCTTGTTTCTAGTTCTTTTTATCCCTTTTAAGTCAGTTTTAAGTTGGCCACCCTAAGGCCCACTAATGGACAAGGCCCATTAGAGACACACGCCATGTCTCTCATTTACTTTCCTTCCTCTTTGAGAAAAGATCCATGGAGCTTTCTTGTTCCTCTAGCATGTACACCTAAATTAGGAAGGAGGAAATTAGAACCTTTAGATGCAAGAACTTCCCATAAACCCTAAGAGTTGTCGCATTTAAGGGCTTTCGCTACACTTCTTTTCCCCTTTCTCATCCCTCACATTCTTAGTTGCCTCCTTCCAGCCCCAATTCTAGTAGTTGGGGCAACAACATTGTAATGACTATCATCAAACTGACAAACAAATCATTACTAATTAAGCGAAATAACCATAAACAACTGATTAACAAAAATCACTAAAATTTAAAACCATTTTGCAAGGAGATCCTTGTCCAAAAAACTTTTATTGAAAGATCCAAAACTCATACATATCATGATTTACATTGTACAACATTGTTTCATCTCATCTCAAGGACAACATAAAATAGTTGCACTATCAAAACACATACTGGAGGAACATAAAAGTTCGAGGCATTCAAGCCAAAATCTTAGATCTTTCATGAAACCAGTACGAACCAACTCCAAGGACCTGAGAGTACATAGACGACACATCGTACTTATATCTACAAGTCACGACAGATAGTACACTCAACCTGAGCTGTTACTGCCGCCCCTGTTGTTGTTCCTCCTCTGCAGAAAGGTCTCCACTGCCTCATGCATGTCCACCTAAAAATTGTGAATCCCACGGGGTGAGACAGTTGTCCCAGTGAGAGATATAACTCTCCACTGACTATATTATTATTGTAGTTAAACATTATAAAATTGATCAGGGGTTCTTTTATATTTAACATGCAAGATTAATCATTGTATGAACATAATACGATAATCTCCTTTCTTAAGGAGAACATTGCACCTACCCATGGTAGAGTTATAAATGATCTATCTTATTTGCAAGGAATGTAAAGAAACATAAATAACATCTATCAACTAAGATGTATAACTGTATTGTGCATCAAATAATGTTTTATATATTTGATCCTTAAGTAGATATGCTACATGGCTGAACATATTTTACAATCACACTTATGCCCTGAGGAGATGAAGCATACCCCGTTCATCTCCAAGTGACCACAAACTTATCACAAGTCGGTACCATACAAGGTCAATGGAAGAGCCGGTTTCCATGACCTCCCTTGTCTCGGTCATTACGATACCACATAGGCTTAGTAGGACATCTTGGGTCAGATGCAATATAGTTGTGCCAGGGTACATAGGCATCCTCTCTTAGAGCTACAACGTTAATTGTGCTCTCTTAAGGGAAACATCTACAAAAACCATCCCCAATTATTGAGTTATGGTCACACAGGCACCATACTCTAAGCCATGGTCACATAGGCACCATGCTCTTGATCCATGGTCACAAGGGTACCATGCTCTGAGCCACGGGTCAGTTCAGCATGCTCTTATTGAGACATTCTTATGACATTATTGAGTCATGGTCACTTAGGCACCATGCTCCACATATTCAAAAATATGCGTTCTGGGTTATGCCGTGGGGAACCCGTTTCACCATTCAGCAAATTTTGACGCTGATGAATCTATGGTCAGGGCAATGTTTTATAATTCCTAATGATGTATTACATGTATTACAATATTCTTTTAGCATAAAAATAGTTATCATTATTAATAATAAAAAATGCCACAAAGAAAGGTGTAATACATTTATCACATACTTTTCAACTCTTTAAGACACATGATACTCGGGATCTCAGTCCCTCATCAGATTACTGGGAGTTCTCATTCCTTCACATCATCATTATTATGATTACTGGATCTGGGTATTCAAACCCTAGGATTATCACACAACATTGTTATCTCTATAACATATAATCATTACCTCTAGATCCTTAGACACAAGTATTCATTTTATTTGTTGTATAACTATTCACATGGCTCACTAGGTCATTACACATCTTATCAACTCTCACTAGGCAACAACTTATTCATATGGCTCACAAAGCCATTACACATCTTGTCACCTCTCACTGGGCAACAACTTATTCATATGGCTCACAAGGCCATTACACATCTTGTCACCTCTCACTAGGCAACACCTTATTCATATGGCTCACAAGGCCATTACACATCTTGTCACCTCTCACTAGGCAACAACTTATTCATATGGCTTACAAGGCCATTACAGATCTTGTCACCTCTCACTAGGAAACAACTTATTCATATGGCTCACAAGGCCATTACACAACTTATCACCTCTCACTAGGAAACAACTTATTCATATGGCTCACAAGGCCTATGTAATAAGAGAAATACAACCTTCCCATCATTAGGGTTAGGGTTTCCCTTTATATCCGAATAGGGTTTCATGTTCATTTTATTAATCCAAACCCTAATTCATTGCTCTACACATCTAGGAGCATACATTGATATCATAAGTATTCAATCATACTTATATATTTTCTCATAATTTATCATTAAATGGTTAACAACACAAGCATGTGTTTCTCTCTCATCCTTACTAGCATATCAAATACATCATACTTTTGATTCAATCCTCCTCTTTGAGGAATATTAGTCCATCATTAACAATTCACATTATCTTTCATTTAACATCACGTTCAACATATTTCACTCAATCAATCACACATGATTGAAGTGTCACTTCCATATTGGTATCAAGATTTGTGTGTTATCATATTATACTTTAAACCACATCCTTTACTTTAGGTCATATATTCATATCGGCATGTGGTATAACCACATCACCATGTCACATTTTAAGGGTGTAAACCCTAATCAACCTATCATGTACTCACATCAGATGGACTATCACTTAGATCTTATTACTTCAGATTAGTTTTGTATCAGGTATGAGCTAGATGCTTGACACCATATCGGATATCATCTTTGTGTATAGTGCCATATCATGCACAAGATATGCCCCATATCGAGCATCCATATTGGGTATCATATCAGGCATCCATCTTAGGTAGCATATCGGGTTACCATTTTAGGTAGACCCTGAAACTCATATCCCCTTCATTCCTTCAAGGATCATCCTTATCATCTAATTACTTGACAAGCTAATGGTCTTATTAAATTCTCATACCGCCATTCATTACAAAAAAGGGGTATATTGGATTCCAATCCCTCATCTAGGGTTTTCCACTAAATTGGTTACATCATGCCATATCGTGCATGAAGTATGAGTTTGAACTTCATATCGTTCAAAAGATAAAAGTAGGTTCTATTGTTTATCAATATGGAGATATCATTCATCTCATACATTTGGTATCATCCACCACTCATCTCAGTTTACCCATCATCTTGGGTTTCCAACTCTATGTTGATTAGAGTGTTCATTACCTCTATATCGTGTAAGCAGTGTAGTCTAGACTTGTATCGTGCATAATGATAAGCGGTGTATCTCTCATATCATGCAACATGCATGACTCATATCATGTATGAGCTAGCATCCATCTTCATATCGGGTTAACCCTATCTAGGGTTTCATATCAGGTAGATGTATTCCAACCATATCAGGTTACATTTTGTTCTTGAATCCATACATTGTATGGTACATTAGGGTTTACTTAAGCATTCATATTGTGCATCATATGTGTGTACTTCAAGGTATCGGGTACTAAAGATACATTACATGATCATATCATGCAAGAGCACTTGCTATTCTTTACTCATATTGGGTTACCCAAATTTGGGTTTCATATCGGTTTTCAAGTATACTTTAGACCTTATATCGTGCAAAGAGTCTATTCTTGACTCCATATCATGCAAGCATATTGTTCAAGCATATCATGCAAGAATATCATGCAAGAATATCGTGCAAGAATATCATGCATGCATATCGGGCAAGAAAAGTCAATACTTACCCATATCGGGTTAGAGCTACTTGTGTGTAAGCTTGAACCTGATATCACTTTATAAAGTGATACCATATTCTTCAAGCTATAGACCTCCATTCTAACAGTTAAATTTCATGGCAACAGGTCTAGGCAACTACTTAAGCTCATAATTTAATCAATTATTTTAGAATATTTTGGAATTAAAAGTAGTTCCTTTAAGCATAGCAATTTAGGTGATGAATAATAACATGATAGGGTTCAAGTTATATAACCCACCTTGAGAACAACTTCAAAGCTCCAAAATCCAAAGCTCAATGTCCAAAGTTTGAAGAAGAACTTTTCCAAGGTCCATGGCTCATTCACAACTCCTCCATGGACAAGAAAACACCATAGTTAAGCACTTGGCGAAGAAGAAAAGAAAGTAGTATTCATAACCTGATATCCTACTTCAACCAAGGTTGAATGTGACCAAAGCCTTACCTAAAGCTTGGTGCTCGAGATCTCCTAGCTCCTTGAGATGCTTTTCACGATACCTAAGGGTCTTTGCATTATATATCCAAGGGGAGTGGTTATGAGGATCGTAAACTTTCATAAGTTGGTGAATGGTGAAGTATATATACTTGGATTCATGAGATAAAGCATATATGAGGTGTCTTTCCCTCATGCTACTAGATGACACACGGCCATGCATGGATGACATGTGGCCATGCATGCACACATGTATATCTTGCCATGCAAGAGTCTTGAGGATAACCTAGAGACAATATCTCGGCCCTTACTTATCTTGTTGAGCAAGTTATCTTGTCTTTATGTCATTAAATAAGCAACCCAATACACTTTTTGTAAGGAACTTTGAAACCCATCAAGGGCCACCTCCTTGAGGTGCTCTGCCCATCATGGTCTTTGCAAAATCTTAACAAACTGATAGGAGATTCCCACTTTGGCTCCTTGGCTGATAGGGCTCCTTATATCAAGTCTACAACTCGACACAACACATATAAGGATATTGCCTTCAACTCATTCTTGGTCTTTCATTACCAAGAGTATCATCATTCAATGGTGATTTAAACATAGTGCCCCCTTCTTTCTCTTTCCTCTTAAGGATACATAGAGAAAGTGGGGTCACTCTAGAGGTGGTAATTTTGCATTTCAACCCCATATATTAGGTTAATTACAAATTGAACCAAAATTGATGCACAAAGTACAAGCATTTCTTAAACAAGTTATAACTTGGGATTTAGGCTTTCCATAAGACACCAGTTATCATCATTCTCTTTCTTGAGATACTAAAACACTTATAACACATTCCACATGTGAAATTTTGCAATGTAACCCCTCATCTTTTGTAAATTGCACTTTTCACTCAGACTTTCATATATTGCACAAATAGTTTTCAATTAAGCTCGAACTTTGAAAACAACTTCATAAGAAGCCTTAATTACTTTTCAAAAGATTAGAACCAGTTGGTAAGTAACTTATTTAAGCAAAACTTCTAGGGTTAAGCCATAACCCAGGTCAGGGGTATTACAATTATAAACCCCTAACAAGGATTTCGTCCCCAAAGTCCCAGATGAAGGAAGACAAATGTCATTCATGCCTCATGTCATCAAATCTCCACATAATTTCTTGATGTGATGGAGATGCCATATAACTTTGACCAATATAAAGTCCTTTGACTCAGGGTTATCATTTGAATCTATCATACAAGACATATATATGCAACTGCCTTTTCATTATTGACTTACAATATATATACTGTGTCAGGTAACACCTTCTATATCAAAGAAGTGTTATTCATACTTTGAATGATTCAGGTGTCAAACCCCATGTAGTTTTAACATTTCTCTTTCATGGAGAGATTATGGTTACATTTTGTCACCCACATGAAACTATAGGTCTTATCATACATTTTTAGCTTTGGTAAGCTTTTTCTCAAATGATTCTACAATTATTCCTTCAATTAATATATATTTATCAAAGTTATGTTTATGCAGAGCATAAAACCCTAACTTATGATTTACCTACTAGAGTTATCTCAAGGTTGGCCGTTCTAGATAACCAAACATTATTCATCTTATCAGAAGTCATATTCTCACTTCCCCATACCACTTGGCACATCTTGGATACCATAATTTCTTATCTTGGGACATAATATGTTACACATATCTTTATCTTGGAACCAAAGTCCAAGACAAATTGATACTTTACAAAGAAACATATTCCTTTCATCACCCCATTATTACCCAGGGTTATTCATCAAAGAGGAGAACTCATCATCTCCTAGGATTATTACATGAACTTTTACCATTCATGAGTCATTTATACTTGTTGCATCTCAGGTTCCTTGCCAAACATTATCTCAGGAATTATATGGATGATTACATATCATCATCCCTTTCTTTATTATTGTCTAACATGTTCATGAACATTTCGTGGTTTTATCACATTCCCCATTTCCATATTATGGGAAAAGATCTTTACCATTCACACAAACTTTATCAAACAGGGATCACCTCCCTTGTTCTCATTCTCATTTCATGGGGATTATACTCTTTACTTCCTCATACACATGGACTGACCTGAGATCATCGTAGGTCCGACTTTATTGCACTTAGGATGTGATACAAGTGTCCATAACATATTTCCAATTCAGTTATACTCACTAGATTGTCTCAGAATGACTACTTGATCAGAGTAATCAGAAAGATAACAATATAAGAGTTTCATACTCACCTTATCTTCAATAGTTGAATACCTAGCTAGGGTATACAAGTATTGAGATTTAGGTAGTAGGCACTTTGTTTACTACCATGTTCCTTACTTTTCATATCATTAAATACATAGGACTTAGCATTCCTAGATTTTCTCCAAGCATCACATATATACCTTATCCTTTTTCACACAGATAAGAGAAATTATAAAGAATTTAAAGGAATATTGAGAAAAATATAAGTCCTCATCTTCCTTGTGTCCTCATAGGACTAGTCAAAGGAAGCTCAATAACAACTACTTTCTTATATTTAACAGATAGAATCATGAAATGACATATCAGAATGATATTGTTTCATCTGACCTATCTCATCTCGCGGTTTGTTTACTAACTCGGGCTGATTCTTTTCAAAGAATCTTGTCATTGCCTGATTCCAACGTCATGCTCTATTGCTCGTTGCAGGTGGACCTACTCAGGACATTTGTCTACATCCTCAAATGCCACTACTAGACCACTGCCTTTGAGGGTCTTGCTGACTCTGCCGCAGCGGTTGGGTCATTTCCTCCTTCTTTTTGGGACAAGAGGATCTAATGTGCCAAATTTGTTTACATTTATAACACATCTTATAAGCATTCCCTGACTTTTTCGACATTACAATCAATGTTGAGGCCAAACTAAGAGTTCTAACTGGTGGAACATCAGGTCCTTTATCCTTTCTAAGTAGCCACTGCCCTGGTGCACTAGACACTGGTTGTATTGGTGGTACCAAAAACTTCCCCTTTTTGGAACTACTAGGCCTCTTCTCTCGAGTTTGGATAGGCCTTTTCTTAATTCTTACCTCATTATCCTTTTCTGGACAGTCTTTTATGATTTGTCTAGGCTACATACACCTGTAGCAAACCCTGATTTTGGGTTGTAGCATATTTCTTTTAACATTTTCTATTGCTCTAAGATGCTGATGTTGATTAAGAATCCTATTGGAGTCCAAAACTTCATCATTGGGGGTTGGTAATCTGGGTTGTCTTGCTAATACCCCTTCCACTATACGCATCATTGCTGTCCTAACTTGCCCATCAGTGATATCAAGAGAAGGATTCCTTATCATAGTTGAATCATCTTGGGGATTCTCAGGCAGTCGTTCTTCTCTAGCCTGGTTCCTTGCACCTTCTGTTGGTGTAGCAACATTGCTTTCACCAATGTACTCCTTGGGTTCTCTAGACATCTTTAAGCTTTATTCTATCTTCTACATAAGAATAAGTCACTAGAAGATATATTGGAGGACACTAACACAAATTCAACACCTTAGTCCTATGTCTATGTAGACTCAGCAAACCTTAAACTCTGATACCAAACTTGTAATGACATTCATCAAACTAACAAACAAATCGTTACTAATTAAGCATAATAATCATAAACAACAGATTAACAAAAATCACTAAAATTTAAAACCATTTTGAAAGGAGATCCTAGTCCAGAAAACTTTTACTGAAAGATCCAAAACTCATACATACCATGATTTACATTATACAACATTGTTTCATCTCATCTCGAGGACAACATATAACAGTTGCTCTATCAAAACACATACTGGAGCAACATAAAGCCTCGAGGCATTCAAGCTAAAATCTCAGATCATTCATGAAACCAGTACGAACCAAATCCAAGGACCTGAGAGTACAGAGACAACACATAGGACTTCTATCTACAAGTCACGACAGACAGTACACTCAACCTAAGATGTTACTACTCTCCCATATGTTGTTCCTCCTCTACAGAAATGTAACGTCTATCTCGAGAAAACAAGATTAACTAATGCAGAAGCGTTCACTAAGCAACAGATTACCAAAAATCACTAAAAATTTAAAACTTTTTGTGAAGAGATCTTTAAACCATAACTCCTTTATAAGAAAACAAGGTAAACTATTTACATCATAGCTTGACATTACATCTATGTGATTACATACATCCATTGCCTTATTATATGAAGAAGGCAAGATATAAAATCTCGAGGCACTAAGCCAAAAACCTCAGACCTACTGACTCCTAGGACCTGAGAGTACAAAGACGACATAAGACATACTATCTACAAGACTTGGCACTCAGTATCTCCACCTGAGATTCACTGCTGCCCCTGGTGTTGCTGCTGCTGATACTGCCCACCCTCGGATTGGTTCCTCCGTCCTCGATGTCCACCTAAAAAGTCGAATCCCACGGGGGTGAGACAATTTTATATAATTGTCCCAGCGAGAGTTATAACTCTTTGCCAGAAGCTTTGTTATAGCAATAAAGGATTAACATAAGCAATATAATCTTTAAGGCATTCAACAACAGATTTGGTATTAAGTAAGACAACATTTACTTAAGCAATCATTAATCATTAAAACACTACTATAAAAGAAGAATACTAAATGTATCAAGTTTAACTCATATCAGTTATCATATGGATATTAATTCTTAACCATCTCATCGTATGATTCAGGAACATGGTTATTCAAACCCTCAAATTATCATAACACTTGCTACCAAGTGACATATAAGCATCAAGTCATCTAACAACATGACCTTGATTGAAGCAATGTATATACTTTTCACATATCATTACTCTTAAAAGGTTATAATTGTTTTCAAGGAATAGGACATCATAACTCTTACCTGGCTATGATCACCTCATAATATCAACTTGTATGACTTATACAAATAAGGACATGCATATATAACAATGTCAGCATAATACCAAAACTTTTAAATTTCTTTATAGGACACCACGGCCGTGCCACCTTGCACGGTCGTGCAAAGTAAGGCTACCACGGTCGTGCTCCCTTACACGGTCGTGCTCCCTTACACGGTCGTGCTACCGAAGGTCATTACATGATTCATATATATATATATTCTAATCTTTAATTCTTCCAACTTGATTAGGTCACATCAACCCTTCAATCAATTACATACTACTATGGTTAATATAGTGTATCAAGCTATTAATCCTATAAGCAATTAAGAATTCTCCCTTTAATTGGTACTAGTCACTTAGGTACTATTAGGGTTTCAACCTTTTTGCCTTCATTGTTTGTCATTACTAATCTTTATTGGATCAATAGAACATTCATCATCTTAATTCTCAAAGATTCATTCACATTGAACCTCCATTACATAAGGTATCCAATTGAATTAGGGTTTCCAATGTTGATTACTTCAATCTTTGAATTCATGGAACCAATCATCAATTGGACCTATACTCATACCTCAATTGAGTTTAATAGGTCAACCTTCAACTAATTTGACCCTTAATTAACCCTCAATTGTTCATCAATTAGGGTTTGATTCAATTGAATTAGGGTTTGGAATCGATGATCCTTCAGTACTAATCAATGTAAGACTAGTTACTTTGAAACCATAGATCCATCATCCAAATTGGGTATGACCTGACCCCAAACGGTCTTGAGGTCGTTTGTATGACCTCCAAACGGTCTTGAGACCATTTTCCTATCATATCATCAAAATCCAAGTCCATCAATTAAGGTTTGGGTCATTGGATTGATCACCAAATCAGCAATTGATTAAACTTTAACTTAGTAACATTGGATCATCAATTGCTTAACCATACTCACCCCTAGACCTCCAAACGGTCTTGGGTGACCTCCAAACGGTCTTGAGACCATTTGGATGAGTTCCAAACGGTCTTGAGACCGTTTGGCTCAACCAAACCTTGGATTCTAGTGAAAAGTCATTAGGGTTTGAGCTATTGAGTTGATCATCAAATTAGCATTGCATTGTATATCAAGTTGATACCTTTAGACCTTTAAACACCTAACCATACTCAACCATAGACCTCCAAACGGTCTTGGGTGACCACCAAACGGTCTTGAGACCGTTTGGATGAGCTCCAAACGGTCTTGAGACCGTTTGGCCCATCCATCCTTTGGATTCTAGTGAGAAATCATCAGGGATTGGTCTATCGGGTTAATCAACAATTCAGCACTTAATTGCAATATGATTGGTACCTTTGGACCTTCAATTGATCAACTATACTTGACCCCAGACCTCCAAACGGTCTTGGGGTGACCCCCAAACGGTCTTGAGACCGTTTGGGCTAATCAACCCAAAATCTCAAATTAACTTGTTGGAATTTCAGCACTAATTTCAATTAGGGTTTGCCCAATTGATTAGCCTTCAACTCATGATTCCTTGAGAATTAACCCCTCAAATTTGGTGAGTTATTAACCAACATAATTAGGAACAGGAATACCAAACGGTCAACGCTTGGTCAACGCCCTCAAATGGTCTTGAGACCGTTTGCCAAAAATGTTTAAGTTAATCAGATTGGAAAATCAGCACTTAATCCAATTAGGTTTTCCTAATTGTTTAGCCTTTAACTCATTATTCCTTGGGAGTTAACCTATCAAATTTGGTGGGTTATTAGACCACATCATTAGAAACAGTAATATCAAACGGTCCACGCTTGGTCAACGCATACAAACGGTCTTGAGACCGTTTTTCCAAAAAGTTCAATTAAAACAGATTGATAATCAGCACTTAATCCAATTAGGTTTTCCTAATTGATTAGCCTTCAAATCACGATTCCTTGGGAGTTAATCCCTCAAATTTGGAGGGTCATCAACCAACATTATTATGAACAGGAAATCCCAAACGGTCAATGCTTTGTCAACTCACTCAAACGGTCTTGAGACCGTTTGCCTAAACAGGTCAAGTTAATCAGGTTGAAAATCAGCATTTAATTCAATTCGATTTGCCTAATTGATTGGCCTTCAACCTACGATTTCTTTGGAGTTAACCCCTCAAATTTGGTGGGTCATTAGCCTACATAATTATGAACAGAAATACCAAACGGTCAATGCTTTGTCAACGCCCTCAAACGGTCTTGGAGACCGTTTTCTCCAACCGACCTTGTGAAACCGTTTGCCCCAAACCGTTTGGCCAAAGGGGGGGAAAACAAGACCGTTTGATAAAGTAACATTGGTAATCACACCCATATTCTTCTACCTCCAGATCAAGGTCTGTTCTTCATGGTTTTAGTTGCAAGAAAGCAAGGAAGAATGGGAAAGAAGAAGAACTAAGCACTAATTGCAAGAACGAAGATATGCATAAGAAAGCAAAAGGTTTAGAGTTATAAAACCCGCCTTAAGGTCATTCCTAGAGCTCCAAGCTTTCAAGCTTCCATGCCTCTAATGGCGTCTTGAGCTCCACAGGTCGGCCATGGGTGTTTATCCAAAAATTGGTTGGGAAAGATCGGCTAGAAAGAAAAAACAAGTAAGGAAGACCATAAAACCAACCTTGCACCATGAATTCCTCCATGAATCCGAGCAAGAAGATGACCAAAGCTTACCTAGAACTCCTTAGCTGTCCTCCTATGCTCCAGAGCTCTGTCCTAAGTCGGTCTAAGAAAGGGGATACGAAGGGAAGTGAAGGAAACGATCCTTGCTAAGTGAGAAAAGGTGTATATATAGTTTGGGTGAAATTCCAACATAAGGACAACTTGTTTCTCCATTTCTCATCTAGGTCCTTCCCTTCTTCTAAGACACGTTTCTCCCTTCCATACTTAAGCAAAACTCATCTTAAACCCAAGGTCTAAAGGTGAAGAAAGCCAACTTTTTACTAAGTTGCACATATATAAGGGTTATTAGGCTTATAACTTGATTATTTAATTTATAAGAGTTATCATTCTTATTTGATTATTCAATTGAAGTGCCCTATTCATCATTCTTACTCTAAATGATGCCAAGGGTCATAAAAGATACTCTAGAAGGTGTATTTTACAAGTTACACCCCATATTTTGGGTAAATTGCACTTTACACCAAAACTAGAGTTTTAAGTACAAGGATTGCTCCACAAGCTGCATCTTGGTGCCCAAGCTTGGAGAATCCATCATACTTCATCATATTCATTCTTATGATGTCTCAACACCAAAGTAACATCTTAACATGTGAAATTTGCAAGTTAACCCCTTAAATTTGGTAATTTGCACATAGGTCCCTGTATTACAAAACAATATTACAACATTGTTCAAAAGGGACAGAAATGGAAATGTATGTTCCTTAGGAGCTTTAATTACATACCAAAAGATAATCACAAGTATCTAATTACATAATTAAGAAAAACACCTAGGGTTAGTTCATAACCCAGTTCAGGGATGTTACAAGAAAGGTCTCCACCGCCTCGTGCACGTCCACCTAAAAATTGTGGATCCCACGAGGTGAGACAATTGTCCCAGCGAGAGATATAACTCTCCTTCGACCATATTATTATTTCAGATAAACATTATAAATGGAGAAGGGGTTCTTTTATATTTAACATGCATGATTAATTATTGTATGCATAGAATAAGATAATCTCCTTTCTTAAGGAGAACATTGCATCTACCCCTGGCAGAGTTATAAATCATCTATATGCTTTGCAAGGAATGTAAAGAAACATAAATAACATCTATCAACTAAGATGTATAACTGTATTGCGCATCAAGTAATGTTTTCTGTATTCGATCCTTAAGAAGATATGCAATACTACTGAACATATTTTACAATCACACTTATGCCCTGAGGAGACGAAGCATACCCCGTTCATCTCCAACCAACCACAAACTTCTCACAAGTCAGTACCATACAAGATCAATGGAAGAGACAGTTGTCATGACCTCCCTTGTCTCGGTCAGTATGAGACCACTTAGGCCTAGTAGGACATCTTGTGTCAACTGCAATATAGTTGTGCCAGGGTACATAGGCATCCTCTCTTAGAGCTACATCATCAACTGTGCTCTCTTAAGGGAAACATCTACAACAACCATCCCTAGTTATTGAGTTATGGTCACACATGCACCATACTCTGAGCCATGGTTACATAGGCACCATGCTCTTGAGCCATTGTCACAAGGGCACCATGCTTTGAGCCACGGGTCAGTTCATCGTGCCCTTATTGAGACATTCTTATGACATTATTGAGTCATGGTCACTTAGGCACCATGCTCCACATATTAAAAAATATGCATTCTGGGTTATTCCGCGGGGAACCCATTTCACCATTCAACAAATTCTGACACTGATGGATCTATGGTCAGGGAAACGCTTTATAGTTCCTAATGATGTATTACATGTATTACATCATTCTTTTAGCATAAAACTAGTTATCATTATTAATCACAACAAATTCCACAAGAAAGGTGTAATACATTCATCACGTACTGTTCAACTCTTTAAGACACATGATACTCGGGAATTCAGTCCCTCATCACATTACTGGGAGTTCTCATCCCTTCACATCATCATTATTATGATTACTGGATCTGGGTATTCAAACCCTTAGATCATCACATAGTATTGTTATCTCTATAACAGATAATGATTACCTCTAGGTCCTCAGACCCAGGTATTCATTTTACTTGTTGTACATGTATTCACATGGATCATAAGGCCATTACACATCTTATCACCTCTCACTAGGCAACAACTTATCCATATGGATCACAAGGCCATTACACATCTTGCCACCTCTCACTAGGCAACAACTTATTCATATGGCCCACAAGGCCATTACACATATTGTCACCTCTTAGTAGGAAACAACTTATTCATATGGCTCACAAGGACATTACACATCTTGTCACCTCTCACTAGGCAACAACTTATTCATATGGCTCACAAGGCCATTACACATCTTGTCACCTCTCACTAGGCAATAACTTATTCATATGGCTCACAAGGCCATTACACATCTTGTCACCTCTCACTAAGGAACAACTTATTCATATGGCTCACAAGGCCTATGTAATAAGAGAAATACAACCTTCCCTTCATTAGGATTTGGGTTTCCCTTTATAGCCAAATAGGGTTTCATGTTCATATTATCAATCCAAACCCTAATTCATTGCTTAACACATCTAGGAGCATACATTGATATCATAAGTATTCAATCATACTTATATATTATCTCATCATTTATCATTAAATGATTAACAACACAAGCATGTGTTTCTCTCTCATCCTTACTAGGATATTGAATACATCGTACTTTTGATTCAATCCTCCTCTTTGAGGAATATTTGTCCATCATTAACAATTCACATTATCTTTCATTTAAAACCACGTTCAACATATGTCACTCAATCAATCACACATGATTGAAGTGTCACTTCCATATTGGTATCAAGATGTATGTGTTATCATATTATATTTTAAACCACATCCTTTACTTTAGGTCATATATTCATATCGGCATGTGGTATAACCACATCACCATGTCATGTTTTGAGGGTGTAAACCCTAATCAGCATATCATGTATTCACATCAGATGCACTATCACTTAGATCTTATTACTTCAGATTAGTTTTGTATCAGGTATGAGCTAGATGCTTGACCCCATATCGGATGTCAACTTTGTGTATAGTGCCATATCGTGCACAAGATATGCCCCATATTGGTCATCCATATCGGGTATCATATCAGACATCCATCTTTGGTAGCATATCGGGTTACCAATTTAGGTAGACCCTGAAACTCATATCCCCTTCATTCCTTCAAGGATCATCCTTATCATATAATTACTTGACAAGATAATGGTCTTATTAAATTCTCATACCACCATTCATTACAAAAAAGGGGTATATTGGATTCCAATCCCTCATCTAGGGTTTTCCACTAAATTGGTTACATCATGCCGTGTCAGGCATGAAGTATGAGTTTGAACATCATATCATTCACAAGATAAAAGTAGGTGCTATTCATTATGATTCTGGAGATATCATTCATCTCATACATGTGGTATCATCCACCACTCATATCGGTTTACCCATCATCTTGGGTTTCCAACTCTATGTTGATTAGAGTGTTCATTACCTCTATATTGTGTAAGAGGTGTAGTCTAGACGTGTATCATGCATAAGGATAAGTGGGGTATCTCTCATATCGTGCAACACACATGACTCATATCGTGTATGTGCTAGCATCCATCTTCATATCGGGTTAACCCTATCTAGGGTTTCATATCGGGTAGATGTATTCCAACCATATCGGGTTACATTTTGTTCTTGAATCCATACCTTGTATCGTACATTAGGGTTTACTTAAGCATTCATATTGTGCATCACATGTGTGTACTTCAAGGTATCATGTACCAAAGTTACATTACATGATCATATCATGCAAGAGCACTTGATATTGTTTACTCATATCGGGTAACCCAAATTAGGGTTTCATATCGGTTTTCAAGTATACTTTAGACCTTATATCGTGCAAAGAGTGTCACGGGTTAACAATCTAACTCCACTCTACACCTCAGGCGCCAACATAAGGTGTAAAATGGAGTTAAAGTTGCCCGTCCCTGAGTGGATCAAACACATGAATATATAAATGCACCAAATAAAGAGCTTCCATACATAAACCAAATTGTTCATTACATAGGGGCCCGAAGGCATAAGAGTTCTACAGAAGAAAACTTAATACATGAGAAACTAATTACGGAAGAAAAGAACATAATCAAAGAATCCCATTTAGCTTTAGCATCCCCATGATAGATCTGGTTTTTTTGAGCCAGCATATAGAGTAGTGACATCATCTTCCTTTCATCATGAGCATCATAATTAGAAGGTACCTATAAAACATATGCAATTGGTACATGTCAGCACAATATATATACAAATATATTGTACTGAGTACGCCTCCGCGTCATTCAATTTACCTCTTTTCATACTTGGCAACAAGGATAAAAGTAAACTTGGCAGTAATAAGCAATTTACAACAATATAACAGTATTAAGCAAGAGTTTATTAACAAACGTGAACATGTATCTTTTAAGCATATTTTCCATCATACATCTTGTGCGTCTTCCACTAAGGTTTTGACATCTTCATGCCTTATGATCTACTCCTGAGGAGTTTGTGATCATTATACAAACATCATATGATCTGCCACCAAGTGGCTTGTGATCATTATGCACGCACTCTACTACCAAGTGGTTTATGAGCTATCTTATGATGGAACATCTATATTATATTTGCAGGTGTTCAAGGTATACATAAGCAATTCAAACGAAGCATCAAAACCATACATATAGCAATTCATTCAAGCATCATACAAAATACATTCATTTCATTCAATATCTTATACCAAGCGTTTTACTACTCATAGCTCTCAAGCATTACATATAGTAAGCCAACAAGAGGCAATGGCGTACCTTCTAATCAAAAGTGGGGAGTTCAGAGATGATCCTCACTGGTACCTTTGATTTCCTGAAATTATGGAGATTTGGTGTTTATTAATTATATTGATCAAATCACCATTAATCTAAAGAGTATATGAAAGGCCCTTTTATTAGCTTTAGAGTCATGAGAGTTGAGTACGAATCTTAGAGTATGGATTTGAGTCCAAGATTATTATTGTCACATCAGAGTAGGTTCATAAAATCAGAACCATGGTCTTTAGATCATATTAATTAATTATGAACATTTTGGTAGATCAAGATAGGGAAAGGAGTGATAAATAGTTTTTATTGATAATTGATCCATAATAAAAGGATATGATCATTCCATAATTACATAGATGTGAAAAGATGATGATCACAGGTTGTTGGTGATTTAGACAGGTTCGAGTATTTTTCTAAATAATTAAACAAGATATAGACATAATAAACATGAGTATTTATTAGAGTCATATGTAGGGTCCAAAGATGTCATATTCATGATCCTTGCATTTTTTTGATCAAAATGGAGTATTCATTCATATTTTTCTGACACTCCTACTATTTTTAACGAATTTCCCAAGATTGGGTCATAAACTGAATTTCGAGTTACTAAACGAAAATAGAAAAAGTGTGGATCGTTGGATGTTCAGATGCAACGATCGAGATCTCACGTGCACAAGTTTGAGACGGCTGCGGTGGGTCAAAGATTGCTTACTTGGTGGATCGTGGTTCGTCCACTTGGATCAGAGTCAGCTCGAGCGGATTCCTCTTTCTTTGCTTGGCGCTTCACAGCAGGTAGGCAACCCGATCTCTGGCGAGCCTGTGCGATGGTTGTGCTATTCCTCGTACGCGGGTATTGATTGGGTCAGCTTCGCGTGAGCTTCCCACAACTAGTCGGCCGGTTGCTAGGTCGTGGCTCCTCCTGGAATGTTGGGTCGGCTAGAAGACCGGTGAGCTACACAACTCACGGCGGAGGGAAAGGATAGCAGGAGCATGATGTGGTTTCAAGGTGGTTCAGGGTGCCGTAGAGGTGCGTGAAGGTTCCCCGAGGCTGGTTGGTGGGTTGATTCGAGGCAAGGAGGTAGGGAGCATACGGGCCAGTAGCTCGGTGGCTGCAGACAAGGAGGAGAGTAGCGAGCTCGGGGTTGATGGTCTCTGAGGCACGTTCTAGACAAATTGGAGGAAGAAAAGTGTCAAAGGAAGGTCGTGGAGTGATGTGGTGAGCTTAAATATAAGAAGGAACAAGTGTGTTGTAGATGCCCAAATGTGCTCAGCAGCAGTTAGAGAACGTTGCTCATCGGCGAGGTCATGGTGAGGGTTGTGGTCACCTTTGGAGGTTGTGCGAGGGGTCAGTGGGTTTGTGGAGGCGAGAGGAGTCCATTCCCTCAGTCAGTTCCTCGCAAGGTGGCGCGGTGTGGTGGGTAGTGGCTCGCCTTCACGTGAGGTGGTTGTAGCCACATACTCCCGGGTCAAGCGGAGGTAGAGGATGACCGGATGGTCGTCTGATCCATCCTGGATCCGCGGATGCGCCATCGGGTGGCCAGGGTGGCTCGCGGGGAGAGAGCCACAGATCGCTGACTTGAGCTCCGCGTGACATGGTAAAATACCCCTGAGATGATGAAAAACAATAGGTTTTATAATGATATGATTTTAAAAAGGAAAGAAACATTATGAAATCTTTGAAAATTCGTAGAGAGGGCTAGGAATGTCCAAATGACATGTAATTTGGAACACAGCTTCACCATAGCATACTTCATATTGTGTTAAAGTTTGGGATCGATATTCCCATCTTTGAGTGGCCAATTAAACTTTAGGAGATTTAGGGTTTTGAAATATATTAAAGATTAAAGGAACAAAGTATAAAGAAATTAGAAAACCCACTTTATCACATCCTACACACCTTAAAAGAAATTTTGTCCTTAAAATTAAACTAGTTGAAAGAGGTGAGGAAAACGTTGCTCCATATCTGCTCGTAGTTCCCAGGTTGCATCTTCTGCACCATGATGGTTCCATTGCACCTTTACCATCTGGATTTGCTTGTTCCTGAGCTCTTTGACACTAGAGTCTAGAATCTTTTTAGGTTGTTCTGGATAAGAGAGATTCTCCTGCAACTCAAGTGGCTCGTGATTCGGCACATGACTATCATCCTTCACATACTGCTTCAAATTGGACACATGAAAGACATTGTGCATCATGCTATACTATGGAGGAAGAGCAAGCCGATAAGCACATTCACCAATGCGCTCCAGAACTTCAAAAGGACCCACATATCTCGGACTAAGCTTCCCTTTGTTCTTGGCTATGGCATAGATAGGTCTGATCTTCAAGAAAACATAGTCACCAGCTTTAAACTGTGTGTCAGACCTATGTGCATCAGCATATGACTTCTGACGATCCTGGGCCCGTTTCAACCTCTGCTTAATTAAAGGCACCTTATCACCATAAAGTTGCAACTCCTCGGACTTTAGCATCTTCCTTTCTCTGAATTTATCCCAATGGAGAGTGGATCTACATGGCCCACCATAGAAAGCTTCATAGGGTGGCATATCAATGCTTGATTGGTAGCTATTATTGTATGTGAACTCTGCTAATGGAAGGTAGTAATCCCAAGATCCTCCCCAATCTAAAACACATGCTCTGAGAAGATCCTCTAAGATTTGGATAGTGAGTTATGACTGGCCATCAGTTTGGGGATGATATGCCGTGCTGAAATTCAACTGTGTACCCAGCTCATTCTGCACCTGCTTCCATAAATGTGATGTGAACTTTGGATCTCGATCTGAAACAATAGAAACTGGTACTCCATGCAGCCGTACAATCTCCTTAATATACAAATCAGCAAGCTCAGGAACCTTGACTATAGTCCGCATAGGTAAGAAATGTGTGGACTTGGTCAACCGGTCTACTATAACCCAAACCGCATCATAACCCTTCCTGGTCCTGGGTAGTCCCACCACGAAATCCATGGTGATATTTTCCCATTTCCATTTAGGAATTGGTAAGGGTTGCAATAGACCATCGGGACGTTGGTGCTCGGCCTTAATCTGTCGGCAAGTGAGACACTTAGAGATAAACTCAGCTATATCATTCTTCATACCTCTCCACCAAAAGTGTCTCTGTAGATCCTTGTACATCTTAGTAGATCCAGGATGTATGGAATACTGAGACCCATGTGCCTCTTGCAGTATACACTTCTTAATCTATGACTCTTCAAGTACCCACATCCTATGCTTGTACCTTAGTCCACCATCCATACCAACAGATAGATGTGTTTGGGGTTTAGCCACAAGAGAGATCATCTCCTCCAAGCTAGGGTTGTTCTTTTGGGACGTCAAAAGTTCAGAAAGAAGACTGGGAATAATGTTGATATTTGCCAGAATAATAGAGCTAGATTCTACTTGGGATGACCCAGAAGATGAAGGTTCCAGATGCATTGATGCACAAATCGACTTCTTACGACTAAGAGAATCAGCTACAACATTGGCCTTGCCTGGATGATATGCAATAGTGAAATCATAATCTTTGAGATACTCCAACCATCTCCTCTATCGAAGATTGAGGTCCTTCTGAGTCAAGAGGTATTTGAGACTTTTGTGGTCCGTGAATATATCGAAGGTAGCACCATATAGATAATGTCTCCAGATTTTGAGAGCATAGACGATAGCAGCTAATTCCAAATCATGAGTTGGATAATTGACCTCATTAGGTTTCAATTGTCTAGAGGCATAGGAAACAACTTTACCATCTTGCATGAGGACACAACCCAAACCCATTTTAGAAGCATCAGAAAATATTACAAAGCCATCATTACTAGAGGGTAAGGTCAAAACAGGAGCAGAAGTCAAGAGAGATTTCAATTCTTGGAAACTAGCTTCACACTCAGGAGTCCAAATGAATTTGGCATCCTTTCTGGTAAGTTTAGTCATAGGTGATGGCTATTTTGTTGAAATTAAGGATGAAACGACGGTAATAGCCTGCTAGACCAAGGAAGCTACGAATTTCAGAAGCATTAGTTGGGGCTTTCCAATCAAGGACAGATAGAACTTTGGCAGGGTCAACAGAAATTTTCCCACCCGAAATGACATGGCCAAGAAACATGACTTGGTCAATCCAAAATTCACATTTAGATAATTTAGCATACAATTTCTGGGCTCTCAAAACATCAAGGACTTTCTGGAGATGTTCACGATGTTGATCAACAGAATTTGAATATACCAGAATATCATCAATGAAGACCACAACAAAGCTATCAAGGAATGCCTGGAAGACAATATTCATCATATTCATAAACACTCCATGAGCATTAGTCAAGCCAAATGGCATTACCACGAATTCATAATGTCCATATCTAGTTCTGAAAGATGTCTTTGGAATATCACAATCTTTTACTCGTAATTGATGATAGCCTGATCTAGGTCAATCTTGGAGAACACAGTGGCAATACAAAGTTGATCGAATAAATCATCAATTCTTGGGAGGGGATATTTGTTTTTAATGGTGGCTTGGTTAATCATGCGATAATCAATACACATTTACATTGACCCATCTTTCTTTTTAACAAAAAGGACATGAGCACCCCAAGGAGAAGTACTAGGATGGATCAAGCCTTTATCAAGAAGTTCCTCTAATTATTTCTTGAGCTCTGCAAGCTCGACAGGTGCCATCCTATAAGGTGCCTTAGAGACTGGTGCAGTGCTCGGTGCTAACTCAATTGAGAACTCAATCTCACGAACTGGAGGTAGCCCTGGAAGCTCCTCTGGAAAAACGTCAGGGTAATCTCTCACCACATCCAAGCTCTCTAAAGGTCTCACCTTAGGATCAGGCACAGATACAACAACAAGATAGGCTCTACATCCTTTGTCTATCAAAGTTTCGGCTTTAAGAGAAGAAATAATCATATTCCAGTTTCTTTCTTTTCTCCCGGAAATGTTCAAAGGTTTAGAATTGGGTGCAAAAAATACTACTTTCTTGCCTTGGCAATCAAGCATAGCAAAGTTGGAAAAGAGCCAATCCATCCCCAAAATTAAGTCAAAATCTTCCATATCAAAAAGAATGAAAGCGGATTGAAATTTATGGCCACCAAAAGAAAAAGGCAAGGTTTTGGTTTTCTGAAGAGAAGTGTAAATTTTACCACTGGGAGTTGTCACATCCAAGATATAACCTAGATCATTGATCTCTATCTTGAGCATGGAAGCAAGATTTCTAGATATGAAGGTATGTGTTGATCCTGAATCGAATAGGGCCACAACAGGATGATCTTGGAGACATATCATACCTACATTATAATTTTATATGAGATCATGGTTTTCAAATATTTATCACAATAAAGAATTATTAACATTATTACCTTCAATCAGACGGTTGTCATTGGCCTTAGCTTCCTCTACATCAATTGCAAAGACTCGGCCCTGACGATGTTCTGGCTGAGCCTGGGCTATAGGGATAGCTGGATGAGCAGGTGGAGCTCCAGGATGAGGTAATGGGGCATGATGGTTCTGAGGTGCCCCCTGGACCAGATTTGGGCAATTGTACCTCATATGTCCTTCATTCTTGCAGTAGTAACACACTGGTTTTTAGAACTTGCATCTCCCTGGATGTGAGTTTCCACTTTTTTTGCACATGTTAGAACCCGATGAATGCCCTCGGTGTGGTCCATCTCGGCCTCAGCCTCCCCGGTTTGGTCCTCCTCAGTGTGATTGACCTCGATGGTGATTTCCTCCTCTTCCCATGCCATGGATGTTTGGCTTCTTCTTATCATTCTCCTTCTCCTTGCCTTTGGTGACAGATGCATCGGTCAAACCTAGGTATCCCAAGCTTGGTGTTTTGCTCTTCCCTAAGGTTCTTTCTTGGGTGACGACATTGTTAATGGCAGCTTCAAAGGTAGGATGAGTGGAGGTGCAAAGGTGAACTTTAATTTCTTGGTTAAGGCCATCTATGAAGTGTTTAATCTTTTCATCTTCATCAAGGTTACGAGCATGACACTCTAGGAGTCTAAAGGCCCTAACATAATCAGCAACAGATAGGTTTCCTTGGGTGAGGTTATTGAACTGTTTCTTCTTCTTCTTCCTAGCGGATATGGGCATAAAACGGTTGGTGAACATCCCCTTAAACTCCTCCCAACCTATGGGGGCATCTGGAATTGCTCATGTGTGGTAATAATTTTCCCACCACAGTTTTGCAGACCCTCTAAGTTGGTAGGTAGCAAAGGTGACCTTATCTTCCTCAGGACACTTAAGGGCTCTAAAGGCATTTTCAACAGATATGATCCATGCATCAGCTTTATCTAGGACTTCACCTAAGTCTTCTCCATGAAAGGTTTCGAGTTTGAGTTTAAGGAAGTCACTAATGGTGGTTTCATGGTTGGTCCTAGAGGATGAGGCACTATTGTTGGTTTCTTTTAGGGCTAGGGCATGCATGCATTCCAACATCACCTTATTTTGTTCTTCACAATTGCCTACAACCATGGTCTTACTAGGGTGTGATTGAGATTCATCACCAGAGCCATCACTAGATCTTGTTCTCTTGGACCTAGTTTTTGGAGGCATCTGCAAGTTCGTATAAAAGATAGTTTAGAGATTTATTTGAGATAGATCATAATGCAACCAATAAAGATTTAGAAATCATGGCATATACTTTTCCAATTTTTCATGTCTTTTAGTTGTTCCCTTTTCTCCTAATCTACCCACATAATAGAGAGAGTATATCATTAATCATGGCCATGAGAGAGAAAGTAGATGAGAAGCCTAGTGTGTATTATTCACTAAATAGGTTGGTTGGGGGGTAGTCCTTAATTGAGAAAAGATGAGAGGAAGGATTTTTCTAAGGTAAGGGTGCCCATTTTAACAATAATTGCATTAGCCAGGCAGATAACTTGCAGCAGGAACCCTCGCACCGTGAAAACGGATGGGGAGAGTGATTATGTCAAAACCTTCCGCAAGGTACCCTTCTAGACACCTCGGCAATTTACTGCTAAATGTGGTTACCCCAGGTCTAGGTAAGGTTACTAATTATTTGGTATACCTATATTGATTCATGTGCTGGCTCTGATACCATCTGTCACGGGTTAACAACCTAACTCCACTCTACACCTCAGGCACCAACATAAGGTGTACAATGGATTTAAAGTTGCCCGTCCCTGAGTGGATCAAACACATGAATATATAAATGCACCAAATAAAGAGCTTCCATACATAAACCAAATTGTTCATTACATAGGGCCCTGAAGGCATAAGAGTTCTACAAAAGAAAACTTAATACATGAGAAACTAATTACGAAAGAAAAGAACATAATCTAAGAGTCCCATTTAGCTTTAGCATCCCCATGATAGATCTGGTTTTTGTGAGCCAGCATATAGAGTAGTGACATCATCTTCTTTTCATTATGAGCATCATAATCAGAAGGTACCTATAAAACATATGCAATTGGTACGCGTCAGCACAATATATATACAAATATATTGTACTGAGTACGCCTCCGCGTCATTCAATTTACCTCTTTTCATACTTGGCAACAAGGATAAAAGTAAACTTCGCATTAATCAGCAATTTACAATAATATAACAGTATTAAGCAAGAGTTTATTAACAAACGTGAACATGTATCTTTTAAGCGTATTTTCCATCATACATCTCATGTGTCTGCCACCAAGGCTTTGACGTCTTTAGGCCTTATGATCTACTCCCGAGGAGTTTTTGATCATTATACAAACATCATATGATCTGCCACCAAGTGGCTTGTGATCATTTTGCATGCGCTCTACCACGAAGTGGTTTATGATCTATCTTATGATGGAACATCTATATTATATTTGCAGGTGTACAAGGTATACATAAGCAATTCAAACGAAGCATCAAAACCGTACATATAGCAATTCATTCAAGCATCATACAAAATACATTCATTTCATTCAATATCTTATGCCAAGTGTTTTACTACTCATAGCTCTCAAGCATTACATATAGTAAGCCAACAAGAGGTAATGGCATACCTTCTAATCAGAAGTGGGGAGTTCAGAGATGCTCCTCACTGGCACCTTTGATTTCCTAAAATTATGGAGATTTGGTGTTTATTAATTATATTGATCAAATCACCATTATTCTAAAGAGTATATGAAAGGCCCTTTTATTAGCTTTAGAGTCATGAGAGTTGAGTATGAATCTGAGAGTATGGATTTGAGTCCAAGATTATTATTGTCACATCAGAGTAGGTTCATAAAGTCAGAACCATGGCATTTAGATCATATTAATCAATTATGCACATTTTGGTAGATCAAGATAGGGAAAGGAGTGATAAACAATTTTTATTGATAATTGAGCCATAATAAAAGGATCTGATCATTCCATAATTACATAGATGTGAAAAGATGATGATCACAGGTTGTTGGTGATTTAGACAGGTTCGAGTATTTTTCTAAATATTTAAAAAAGATATAGACAAAATAAACATGAGTATTTATTGGAGTCGGATGTAGGGTCCAAAGATGTCAGATTCATGATCCTTGCATTTTTTTGATCAAAATGGAGTATTCATTCGTATTTTTCTGACACTCCTACTATTTTTAACGAATTTCCCAAGATTGGGTCATAAACTGAATTTTGAGTTACTAAACGAAAATAGAAAAAGTGTGGATCGTTGGATGTTCAGATGCAACGGTCGAGATCTCACACGCACAAGTTTGAGACGGCTGTGGTGGGTCAAAGATTTCTTACTTGGTGGATCGTGGTTCATCCACTTGGATCAGAGTCAGCTCAAGCGGGTCCCTCTTTCTTTGCTTGGCTCTTCACAGCAGGTAGGCAACCCGATCTCCGACGAGCCTGTGCAATGGCTGTGCTATTCCTCATGCACGGGTATTGATTGGGTCAGCTTCGTGCGAGCTTCCCATAGCTAGTCGGCCAGTTGCTAGGTCGTGGCTTGTAATGTCTATCTCGAGAAAACAAGATTAACTAATGCAGAAGCGTTCACTAAGCAGCGAATTACCAAAAATCACTAAAAATTAAAACTTTTTGTGAAGAGATCTTTAAATGGTAAAGATTTTTCATAAAGCAACATTTTAGTTATTTACAAACTAATCCATCAGTACATCTGTGTAAGGTCGTATCTCGAGATTACAATCATCAACTACCATGTTAACTATATAAGGGAAGATACATAAATCTCGAGGTACTGGACCAAAAACTCGAAAGCACTAACTATTACTCCGAGGACCTGAGAGTACAGAGACGACACATAGGACTCTAACTACATCTATATGTGGCATAACAACCAGTGTCTCCACCTGAAACTTCACTACTATCCCTGGTACAGTTGATGTTGCCCTTCACCTATTGAAGGATTTCTGCCTCCTCGTCCACGTCCACCTAAAAATATGTTTCCCACAGGGTGAGACAATTATAAAATTGTCCCAGCGAGAGATATAACTCTTCGCCAGAAACATAATTATTGCAGCTTAAGAGAATAAATGTACACAAAGAAGTTATATTTGTCTAGGAATAGTTAAAACAATGTTTAACAGATTAAACCATTCTTCCTATTAAAGCAGTACAACTATAATTTGATCGACCCATATGTCATTTATCTTTTAAGAAATAGAAGAACATGTATGGCATTTATTTACTATAAAACCATTATTACAACATTAACTCTCTTCAGACTTAGATCATATATCTAATGTCTGACATTATTATTGGGGAGTCATGGCCTGTAGTCATACTTTTTCTCACAAAGTGTTAGGATCTCAATTCCTCAATTTATCAAATACCTTTCTAAATTTATCATCATGATTATAGAATCTAGGTACTTGAACTCATAATTTACCATTCACTAGGTATCATTGCATATCATTATACTTGAAGCATGTAAAGTAATTTCAATACATAAGATATCATAATCCTTACTTGGATATGATCACCTCTTTATGAAAACATGCATGATCAATATTTACTAATAACATGCATATTGTATCATAACAACACAATATAGGTTCTTCTCAAATTATATATGTGATACCACGGTCGTTCTACCTTGCACGGTCATGCAACAAAGGACTCACCACGACCATGTCATAATACCACGGCTGGTTTTTAGGATTAGGATTCTCATTTAATCCAAATAGAGTTATTCAACCTCTTAACTAGATTAGGAATAGTGATTCCTATCTCATTTCTCAATCATGGAGTTTCATGCTTAAAAGCATAACTCAGAATTAGGGTTACTTGTTCATATCATCACATCTCCCTAGATTAGGGTTTACTATTCACATAGCATCACATTACCCTAGATTAGGGTTTACTATTCACATAGCATCACATTACCCTAGATTAGGGTTTACTGTTCACATAGCATCGCATTACCCTAGATTAGGGTTTACTATTCACATAGTAGTGAATTGAGATCATACCATCATTATGTATGAAGATTACTTCCATTTATGTCTCCACTTAGGTTAAGATTCATTGATCATCATAATTAGGGTTTCCATGATCCCATTGTAAAGAATCATACCCTAATTATGTGTATTCATACATGTTGGAAGTATATTACTTGATTCTCATTCATATTAGGAGTCTTCTCTCACCTCTTATTATTATATGATGTTTACATCTCTTATGATTAGGTTAGGTCAATTCAACCTTGATAAAATAAGTCACATTATTACTACAATGTTCATTAGGGTTTGCTTGATCAAGAGGTGTTGACTACTTAAACCCATCAAGGGTACGTTAGTAATGTTCACCATTGATCATAAAATGCTTCAATCAACTAATTACTTGTTCCCTTAATGTATTTAGATATCATTAGTATTTAGACTAATCAACCATTAAACCATCTAAGCCTTTAAAGCATTAAGCAATCTTGACCTTGAAAGACCCCAAACGGTTTTGCACTTTCAACCTCCAAACGGTTTGAAACTGCATGACCACCAAACGGTCTTGAGACCGTTTGGTCCCAAACGGTCTTGAGACCATTTGGTCTCAAACGGTCTTGAGACCGTTTGGACTCAAACGGTCTTGAGACAGTTTGGTCCAAACACCCTCAAAATCGCATGGACCAAAAATTGTATTAACACTTCCAATTGAGTTAGGGTTTTCAATGTTGAACCCCTCAATCGTTCATGCCATGGTTAAACATTTATCAATTGAGCCAATTAAGTTAATACTCAACTGATGTGACCCTCAATTAATCCTCAATTGATCACCAATTAGGGTTTGGATGGATTGGATTAGGGTTGGAATCGATCATCCTTCAATACTAATCAATGTAAGACTGGTTACCTAGAAACCATAGAAGCATCATCCAAATTGGGTATGACCTGACCCCAAACGGTCTTGAGGTCGTTTTGATGACCTCCAAATGGTCTTGAGACCATTTTCCCATCATATCACCAAAATCCAAGTCAACCAATTAAGGTTTGGATCATTGGATTGATCACCAAAACAACAATTGATTACACTTTAACTTAATAACATTGGATCATCAATTGCTTAACCATACTCACCCCTAGACCTCCAATAGGTCTTGGGTGATCCCCAAACGGTTTTGAAACCATTTGGGCCAATCAACCCAAAACATCATCTCATTCACTTGCAAAATCAATATTTAGCCGATTAGGGTTCATACCACATCTTTGGATCTTCAAACACATATCCATACTTCATCCTAGACCTCCAAACGGTCTTGGGTGACCCCCAAACGGTCTTGAGACCGTTTGGGTGATCCCCAAATGGTCTTGAGACCGTTTGGGCTAATCAACCCAAAATCTCAAATTAACTCATTGGAATTTCAACATTAATTTCAATTAGGGTTTGCCCAATGGATTGGCATTCAACTCTCTATTCCTTGGGAGTTAACCCATAAAATTTGGTGAGTCATTAACCAACATCATTAGGAACAATAATCTCAAACGATCAATGCTTGGTCAACGCACTCAAATGGTTTTTAAACCGTTTTCCCAAAAAGGTCAAGTTAATCAGGTTCAAAATCAGCACTTAATCCAATTAGATTTACCCAATTGATTTGCCGTCAACTCATGATTCCTTTGGAGTTAATCCCTCAAATTTGGAGGGTTATCAACCAAAATAATTACGAACAGGAATCCCAAACTATCAACCCTTTGTCAACTCAGCCAAATGGTCTTGGAGACCGTTTGCTCCAACCGACCTTGTGAAACTGTTTGCCCCTCAAACGGTTTTGCAAACCCCCAAACGGTTTTGCAAACCGTTTGGCCAAGGGTGCAAGACCGTTTTCTAAAGTAACATTGGTATTCACTCCCCCTTCTTTTACATCCAGATCCAGGTCTGTTCTTCATGGTTTTAGTGGCAAGAAAGCAAGGAAGGGTGGGGGAAAGCAGAACGAACTACTTTTGCAAGAAAGAAAGATGCATAACAAAGTTTAAGGGTTTAGAGTTATAAAACCCGCCTTAGAATCTGATCTAGAGCTCCAAGCTCCGTAGCTTTAATGGTGGATTGAGATCCAGGGGTCGTCCAAGGTCCTTTCTTCAAGAATTGGATGGAGAAGATGGCTAGAAGCAAGAGTTGTGTAAGGAATACTAGCAAACCAACCTTGTAATGGAATTTCCTCCATGAATCCAAGCTAGAAGATGACCAAACTTACCTAGATCAACTTGGTCGTCCTCCTCTTATCCTAACCTCCTCCTTAGTCGGTCCAAAGCAAAAGGATGAGAAGAGGAAATGAAGGGAACGATCCCTTGATTGTGGAAAGAGCTTGCTTATATATTTTTGGGCATATTTCCAAGGCAATGATAAATACGTCTTCTCTTTTACATCTATATCCTCCACGCCCCTCTCCTACTTCTTTGCCACGTTACTCCCTTCTTATAACATGAAAAATTATCTCTCAACCTTGGTTTAGAGGTAAAGAAGCCAAACACTTTATTAAGTCATACATATATAAGGGTCATTTTGCATACATCTTGATTATTCAATTACAATGATTATCCTTCTTATATGGTTACTCAAATGAGGTGCCCCCCTCATTTTATTTACTCCACTTGATGTTAAAAATCATTAGAGGTACTCTAGAGGGTATATTTTACATGTTGCACCCTATGTTTTGGGTAAATTGCACTTTACACCAAAACTAGGTTTTAAAGTACAAGGATTGCTCTACAAGCTATATTTTGGTGCCCAAGCTTGGGGAATCCATATCACCACATCATATTTATTCTTATGATGTCTCATCATCAGAGGAACATATTAACATGTGCAATTTTCAAGTTAACCCCTCTAATTGGGTAATTTGCACATAGGTCCCTATTAAACAAGACAATCTTACAACATTGTTCAAAAAGGGCAGAAATGAAAATATAGATTCTTCTACAACTTTCATGACATATAAAGGGTTAACCACAAGCCTCTAATCATAATTTTAAGCAAAACACCTAGGGTTAGTTCATAACCCAGGTCAGGGGTGTTACAAATTATAAACCCCTAACAAGGATTTTGTCCCCGAAATCCCAGGAAAAGGAGGGACATATTATTCATTAGTAAGGCCCTCAAGTTTCCCCATATTATCTCAAAATTATGATGATATTATGGATTTGTAATTCACACAAAGTCCCTTTCATTAATTACTTCTTATCACTGTTTATGTTTATGCAAAACATAAACCCCTAACATAAGGTGTCCATACTTTTGAAAGGAAGAAGCATAAAAGAACATTCTTCTAGTATCACCCAAGAATGTTTATCAAAAGCAAAATAGACATACCTTAACACAGATAATTCACTCAGCAATCCTTTATTTATTTGAAACAGTTCACTAAGAAGGTTTGCTAATCAATTAATTTGGAAATATTCACTGAGAAGATTCACTAAGCAATTTGTCTTGGAAGATTTCACTAAGTAAATTTACTAAGTATGTTGTCTCAAAAGCTTTCACTGAAGGAGTTCATTGAGTATGCTTACTAAGTATTTACTGAGGAAATTCACTGAGTATGTTCACTAAGCATGCTTACTAAGTATGTTCACTAAGTATTCACTGAGGAAATTCACTGAGTATGTTCACTAAGTATGCTCACTATGTATGTTCACTAAGTATTCACTGAGGAAATTCACTGAGTATGTTCACTAAGTATGCTCACTAAGTATGTTCACTAAGTATTCACTGAGGAAATTCACTGAGTATATTCACTAAGTATTCACTGAGGAAGTTCACTGAGTATATTCACTAAGTATATTCACTGAGGAAGTTCACTGAGTATATTCACTAAGTATTCACTAAGGAAGTTCACTGAGTATATTCACTAAGTATTTACTGAGGAAGTTCACTGAGTATATTCACTAAGTATTCACTAAGGAAGTTCACTGGGTATATTCATGAAGTATATTCACTGAGGAAGTTCACTGCGTATATTCACTAAGTATTCACTAAGGAAGTTCACTGAGTATATTCACTAAGTATTCACTAAGGAAGTTCACTGAGTATATTCACTAAGTATTCACTAAGGAAGTTCACTGAGTATATTCACTAAGTATTCACTGAGGAAGTTCACTGAGTATATTCACGAAGTATATTCACTGAGGAAGTTCACTGAGTATATTCACTAAGTATTCACTAAGGAAGTTCACTGAGTATATTCACTAAGTATTCACTGAGGAAGTTCACTGAGTATATTCACTAAGTATTCACTGAGGAAGTTCACTGAGTATATTCACTAAGTATTCACTGAGGAAGTTCACCGAGTATATTCACTAAGTATTCACTGAGGAAGTTCACTGAGTATATTCACGAAGTATATTCACTGAGGAAGTTCACTAAGTATTCACTAAGAAAGTTCACTAAGTGTTCACTAAGGAAATTCACTGAATTCACTAAGTATATTCACTAAGTATTCACTAAGAAGATTCACTGAGTATATTATTTAGAAGTTTCACTTAGCTTTTCTCATTAATTTCCTTATACTCTCTAGATTGTTTCAGAATAATTACCTGATCATAGTAATAAAAAAGATAACAATCTAAGAGTTTCATACTTGCCTTATCTACAATAACCATATACCTGGCCAGGGTATATAAGTATTGAGATTAGGTAGTATGTATTTTACTTATCATCATATTCCTCACTTTTCATATCATTATACACACAGGATTTACCATACTAGATTATTCTTCAGGTATCACATCTATATCTCATCTTTTAATAGACAATTAAGGGATATTATAAATTGTTTTAAAGAATACTGAGTAAGATATAAGTTCTTGTCTCCCTTGTGTCCTTCTAGGACTTAGTCAAAGGAATTCAAAAATAGCTAATTTTCATATCTTTAACACATAGAATCCTGATATGAAATATAAAAAAAAAAAAACTTATTTCATCTGACCTGTCTGGGACGTCTGTCCACGTCCTATATTATTATATTTACTCCCTTGTGAGCCTTGCAGACTCTGTCCTTGAGGTTGAGTCATTATTGTATGCATGTCTGGACAATCCTTTGCCAGATGTCCCGGTTGTCTACATTTGTAACAAATCCTGGGTGCAAAGTGTCTATATGATCCAGTTACCGATGTTGATGCTATGTCGGAGGGTCTTCTTGGTGTACTACTATGATCCCTACTTCCACTTGACATCCATTGTGTCTGGGTAGGAAATCCCGATATTGCTGTCGGTATAGAAAATCTTGGCTTCTTAAAACTTTCAGGCCTTTGATCTTGAGGCTGGGTGTGCATCTTCTTACTACTTGTCTGTTGTTTCTCGATTTCTGACCTCTCTATCCTTCTTACTGACTCCACATAGGTGGCAAACCTTTCTCTGTTCTCTAAGGCAGACACAGGGGTGGCTAGTTCAGCGTTTAATCCCTTTTCAAAATGCCGAATTCTTTCTTCATCACTAACTGCCATTTACGGACAAAACCACAACAACTCCATGAACTTAGCTTCATATTCGCTAACGTTCATCTGTCCTTGTGTGATCTTCTCAAATTGAGAGATCTTCTCATCTAGATACCTCTTAGGGAAGTATCTATTGACGAGTTCTCATCGGAATACCTCCCATCCTATTTCTTCACCTGGTCTCTTATCTTCCTCTATCATCCACCATATACCAGCACTCCCTTTTAGGAGGTATACCGCATGTTTTACCTTTTCAATTTTAGGAATATCAAGGATCCTGAAAGCCTTTTCCAGCTCTGTCAACCATAGATCAGCATTTGCTGGGTCAGATGTACCACATAGTCTATGGCTCCCACCCGACGAAGTCTCTCAAAAGTCTTGCCGACTCCATAACCTTCCTGATGGGATGGTGCCCTAGGTGCAGATGGTGGCACCCTATCTGCTATGTGTGTTATGGCTGTCAGGAATTTATCGAATAAAGCATGGAGAGATGGGTTTTCTATCTCAGCTGGGTCAATCTGGGGCTGTTCAGGTACAGGCAGCTGGGTCAATCTGGGGCTGTTCAGGTACAGGCCCCTCCCTATTCTGGTCTCCTGCACCTCCTCCTGGTGCAGCAATACTGCCCTCAACATCATGCTCTTCATGTGATCCAGACATCTTCAAGTTCTTCTTCTCCTATGAGAGCAGAAGATACTATCAGATAATCTGGAAAACACTTAGAACAGACTCAACAACCTTAGTCCTATGTCTCTGTAGACTCAGCAAACCTAGAGCTCTGATACCACTAAATGTAACGTCTATCTCGAGAAAACAAGATTAACTAATGCGGAAGCGTTCACTAAGCAGCGGATTACCAAAAATCACTAAAAATTAAAACTTTTTGTGAAGAGATCTTTAAATGGTAAAGCTTTTTCATAAAGCAACATGATAAGTTATTTACAAACTAATCCATCAGTACATCTCTGTAAGGTCGTATCTCAAGATTACAATCATCAACTACCATGTTAACTATATAAGGGAAGATACAGAAATCTCGAGGTACTAGACCAAAAACTCGAAAGCACTAACTATTACTCCGAGGACCTGAGAGTACAAAGATGACACATATGACTCTAACTACATCTATACGTGGCATAACAGCCAGTGTCTCCACCTGAAACTTCACTGTTGTCCCTGGTACTGTTGATGTTGCCCTTCACCTATTGAAGGATTTCTGCCTCCTCGTCCATGTCCACCTAAAAATATGTTTCCCATGGGGTGAGACAATTATAAAATTGTCCCAGCGAGCGATATAACTCTTTGCCAGAAACATAATTATTGTAGCTTAAGAGAATAAATGTACACAAAGAAGTTATATTTTTCTAGGAATAGTTAAAACAATGTTTAACAGATTAAACCATTCTTCCTATTAAAGAAGTACAACTATAATTTGATCAACCCATATGTCATTTATCTTTTAAGAAATAGAAGAACATGTATGGAATTTATTTACTATAAAACCATTATTACAACATTAACTCTCTTCAGACTTAGATCATATATCTAATGTCTGACACTATTATTGGGGAGTCATGGCCTGTAGTCATACTTTTTCTCACAAAGTTTTAGGATCTCAATTCCTCAATTTATCAAATACCTTTCTAAATTTATCATCATGATTATAGAATCTAGGTACTTGAACTCATAATTTACCATTCACTAGGTATCATAGCATATCATTATACTTGAAGCATGTAAAGTAATTTCAATACATAAGATATCATAATCCTTACCTGGATATGATCACCTCTTTATGAAAACTTGCATGATCAATATTTACTAATAACATGCATATTGTATCATAACAGCACAATACAGGTTCTTCTCAAATTATATATGTGATACCACGGTCGTGCTACCTTGCACGGTCATGCAAAAAAGGACTCACCACGACCATGTCATAATACCACGGCTGGTTTTTAGGATTAGTATTCTCATTTAATCCAAATAGAGTTATTCAACCTCTTAACTAGATTAGGAATAGTGATTCCTATATCATTTCTCAATCATGGAGTTTCATGCTTAAAAGCATTACTCAGAATTAGGGTTACTTGTTCATATCATCACATCTCCCTAGATTAGGGTTTACTATTCACATAGCATCACATTACCCTAGATTAGGGTTTACTATTCACATAGCATCACATTACCCTAGATTAGGGTTTACTATTCACATAGCATCGCATTACCCTAAATTAGGGTTTACTATTCACATAGTAGTGAATTGAGATCATACCATCATTATGTATGAAGATTACTTCCATTCATGTCTTCACTTAGGTTAAGATTCATTGATCATCATAATTAGGGTTTCCATGATCCCATTGTAAAGGATCATACCCTAATTATGTGTATTCATACATGGTGGAAGTATATTACTTGATTCTCATTCATATTAGGAGTCTTCTCTCACCTCTTATTATTAGATGATGTTTACATCTCTTATGATTAGGTTAGGTCAATTCATCCTTGATAAAATAAGTCACATTATTACTACAATGTTCATTAGGGTTTACTTGATCAAGAGGTGTTGACTACTTAAACCCATCAAGGGTACTTTAGTAATGTTCACCATTGATCATAACATGCTTCAATCAACTAATTACTTGTTCCCTTAATGTCTTTAGATATCATTAGGATTTAGATTAATCAACCATTAAACCATCTAAGCCTTTAAAGCATTAAGCAATCTTGACCTTAAAAGACCCCAAACAGTTTTGCACTTTCCACCTCCAAACAGTTTGAAACTGCATGACCACCAAACAGTATTGAGACCGTTTGGTCTCAAATGGTCTTGAGACCATTTGGACTCAAACGTTCTTGAGACCGTTTGGTCCAAACACCCTCAACACCGCATGGACCAAAAAGTGTATTAACACTTCCAATTGAGTTAGGGTTTTCAATGTTGAACCCCTCAATCGTTCATGCCATGGTTAACCATTTATCAATTGAGACAATTAAGTTAATACTCAACTGATGTGACCCTCAATTAATCCTCAATTGATCACCAATTAGGGTTTCGATGGATTGGATTAGGGTTGGAATCGATCATCCTTCAATACTAATCAATGTAAGACTAGTTACCTAGAAACCATAGAACCATCATCCAAATTGGGTATGACCTGACCCCAAATGGTCTTGAGATCGTTTTGATGACCTACAAACGTTCTTGAGACCGTTTTCCCATCATATCACCAAAATCCAAGTCAACCAATTAAGGTTTGGATCATTGGATTGATCACCAAAACAACAATTGATTACACTTTAACTTAATAACATTGGATCATCAATTGCTTAACCATACTCACCCCTAGAGCTCCAAACGGTCTTGGGTGACCTCCAAACTGTCTTGGGTGATCCCCAAATGGTCTTGAGACCGTTTGGGTGATCCTCAAATGGGTTTGAAACCGTTTGGGCCAATCAACCCAAAACATCATCTCATTCACTTGCAAAATCAGTATTTAGCCGATTAGGGTTCATACCACATATTTGGATCTTCAAACACATATACCTACTTCACCCTAGACCTCCAAACGGTCTTAGGTTACCCCCAAACGGTCTTGAGACCGTTTGGGTGATCCCGAAACGGTCTTGAGACCGTTTGGGCTAATCAACCCAAAATCTCAAATTAACTCATTGGAATTTCAGCACTAATTTCAATTAGGGTTTGCCCAATTGATTAGCCTTCAACTCTCTATTCCTTGGGCGTTAACCAATAAAATTAGGTGAGTCATTAACCAACATCATTAGGAACAATACTCTCAAACGGTCAATGCTTGGTCAACGCACTCAAATGGTTTTGAAACCGTTTGCCCAAAAAGGTCAAGTTAATCAGGTTGAAAATCAGCACATAATCCAATTAGATTTACCTAATTGATTTGCCTTCAACTCATGATTCCTTTGGAGTTAATCCCTCAAATTTGGAGGGTTATCAATCAACATAATTATGAACAAGAATCCCAAACGGTCAACCCTTGGTCAACTCAACCAAACAGTCTTGGAGACCGTTTTCTGCTACCGACCTTGTGAAACCGTTTGCCCCTCAAACGGTTTTGCAAAACCCCAAATGGTTTTGCAAACCGTTTGGCCAAGGGTGCAAGAACGTTTGCTAAAGTAACATTGGTATTCACTCCTCCTTCCTATACCTCCAGATCCAGGTCTGTTCTTCATGGTTTTAGTTGCAAGAAAGCAAGGAAGGGTGGGGGAAAGAAGAACAAACTACTTTTGCAAGAAAGAAAGATGCATAACAAAGTTTAAGGGTTTAGAGTTATAAAACCCGCCTTAGAATCTTATCTAGAGCTCCAAGATCCGTAGCTTTAATGGTGGCTTGAGCTCCAGGGGTCGTCCAAGGTCCTTTCTTCAAGAATTGGATGGAGAAGATGGCTAGAAGCAAGAGTTGTGTAAGGAATACAAACAAACCAACCTTGTAATGGAATTTCCTCCATGAATCCGAGCTAGAAGATGACCAAACTTACCTAGATCAACTTGGTCGTCCTCCTCTTCTCCTAACCTCCTCCTTAGTCGGTCCAAAGCAAAAGGATGAGAAGAGGAAATGAAGGGAACGATCCCTTGATTGTGGAAAGAGCTTGCTTATATATTTTTGGGCATATTTCCAAGGCAATGATAAATACTTCTTCTCTTTTACATCTATATCCTCCACGCCCCTCTCCTACTTCTTTGCCACGTTCCTCCCTTCTTATAACATGCAAACTTATCTCTCAACCTTGGTTTAGAGGAAAAGAAGCCAAACACTTTATTAAGTCATACATATATAAGGGTCATTTTGCATACATCTTGATTATTCAATTACAATGATTATCCTTCTTATATGGTTACTCAAATGGGGTGCCCCCCCTCATTTTCTTTACTCCACTTGATGCTAAAAATCATGAGAGGTACTCTAGAGGGTATATTTTACATGTTGCACCCTTTGTTTTGGGTAAATTGCACTTTACTCCAAAACTAGGTTTTAAAGTACAAGGATTGCTCTACAAGCTATATTTTGGTGCCCAAGCTTGGGGAATCCATATCACCACATCATATTTATTCTTATGATGTCTCATCATCAGAGGAACATCTTAAAATGTGCAATTTGCAAGTTAACCCCTCTAATTGGGTAATTTGCACATAGGTCCCTATTAAACAAGACAATCTTACAACATTGTTCAAAAAGGGCAGAAATGAAAATATAGATTCTTCTAAAGCTTTAATGACATATAAAGGGTTAACCACAAGCCTCTAATCATAATTTTAAGAAAAACACCTAGGGTTAGTTCATAACCCAGGTCAGGGGTGTTACATGGCTCCTCCTGGAATGCCGGGTCGGCTAGAAGACCGGCGAGCTACACAGCTCGCTGCAGAGGGAAAGGATAGCAGGAGAAGGAGGTGGTTTCAAGGTGGTTCAGGGTGTCGCAGAGGTGGGTGAAGGTGCCCTGAGGCTGGTTGGTGGGTTGATTTGAGGCAAGGAGGTAGGGAGCAGCCGGGCCAGTAGCTCGGCGGATACAGAGAGAGAGGAGAGGGGCGAGCTCAGGGTTGATGGTCTCTGAGGCTCGTTCTAGACAAATTGGAGGAAGAAAAGTGTCAAAGGAAGGTCGTGGAGTGATGTGGTGAGCTTGAATATAAGAAGGAATGAGTGTGTTGTAGATGCCTAAATGTGCTCAGAAGCAGTTGGAGAACGTTGCTCGTCGGCGAGGTCGTGGTGAGGGTTGTGGTCGCCTTTGGAGGTCATGCGAGGGGTCAGTGGGTTCGTGGAGGCGAGAGGAGTCCATTCTATCGGTCAGTTCCTCGCAAGGTGGCGTGGTGTGGTGGGTAGTGGCTCGCCTTCACGCGAGGTGGCTGTAGCCACGTACTCCCGGGTCAAGCAGAGGTAGAGGATGACCGTATGGCCGTCGGATCCGTCCTGGATCCGTGGATGTGCCATCGGGTGGCCAGGGTGGCTCGCGGGGAGAGAGCCACAAATCGCTAACTTGAGCTCCACATGATTGGGTAAAATACCACTGAGATGATGAAAAACAATAGGTTGTATAATGATATGATTTTAAAAAGGAAAGAAATATTATGAAATCTTTGAAAATTTGTAGAGAGGGCTAGGAATGTCGAACTGACATGTAATTTGGAACAGAGCTTCACCATAGTATACCCCATATTATGTTAAAGTTTGGGATCGAGATTCCCATCTTTGAGTGGCCAATTAAACTTTAGGAGATTTAGGGTTTTGAAATATATTAAAGATTAAAGGAACACAGTATAAAGAAATTAGAAAACCCACTTTATCACAAATAGTCTATTCTTGACTCCATATCGTGCAAGCATATTATGCAAGCATATCTTGCAAGAATATCGTGCAAGCATATCAGACAAGAAAAAAGTTTGTACATACCCATATCGGGTTAGAGCTACTTGTGTGTAAGATTGAACTTGATATCACTTTATAAAGTGATACCATCTTCTTCCAGCTCTAGACCTCTGTTCTAACAATTAAAGTTCATGGAAACATGTTAAGGAAACTACTATAACTCATAATTTAATCAATTATTTCAAAATATTTCAAAATTAAAAGTAGTTCATTTAAGCATAGCAATTTAGGTGATGAATAATAACATGATAGGGTTCAAGTTATATAACCCGCCTTGTGAACAACTTCAAAGCTGCAAGCTCCAAAGCTCCACATCCAAAGGATGAAGAAGAACTTGTCCAATGTCCAGGGCTTGTTCACAACTCATCCATGGACAAGAGAGCACCATAGTTAAGCACTTGGTGAAGAAGAAAAGAAAGGAGTATTCATAACCCGATATCCTACTTCAACCAAGGTTGAAGGTGACCAAAGCCTTACCTAAAGCTTGGTGCTCGAGCACTCCTAGATCCTTGAGATGCTTTTCATGATAACTAAGGGTCTTTGCATGATATCTACAAGGGGAGTGGTTATGAGGATCATAAACTTTCATAAGTTGATGAATGGTGAAGTATATATACTTGGATTCATGAGATAAAGCATATATGAGGTGCCTTTCCCTCATGCTACTAGATGATACATGTAAATGCATGGTTGACACGTGTCCATGCATGCACACATATATATCTTTCCATGATAGAGTCTTGAGGATAACCTAGAGACAATATCTCGGCCCTTACTTATCTTGTTGAGCAAGCTATCTCGTCTTTATCTCATTAAATAAGCAACCCGATACACTTTTTGAAAGGAACTTTGAAACCTGTCATGGGCCACCTCCTTGAGGTTCTTTTCCCATCATGGTCTTTTAAAAGGCTCAATAAACCGAAAGGAGGCTCCCACTTTGGCTCCTTGGCTGATAGGGCTCCTTATATCAAGTCTACAACTCGATACAACACATATAATGCTATTGCCTTCAACTCATTCTTGGTCTTTCATTACCAAGAGTATCATCACTCAATGGTGATTTAAACATAGAGCCCCCTTCTTTCTCTTTCCTCCAAAGGATACATAGAGGAAGTTGGGTCACTCTAGAGGTGGTAATTTTGCAATTCAACCCCATATATTGGGTTAATTACAAATTGTACCAAAATTGATGCACAAAGTACAAGCATTGCTTAAACAAGTTATAACTTGGGATTTAGGATTTCCACAAGCCACCACTTATCATAATTTTCTTTCTTGAGATACTAAAACACTTATAACGCATTCCACATGTGACATTTTTCAATGTAACCCCTCATCTTGGGTAAATTGCACTTTTCACTCAAACTTTTATATATTGCACAAATAGTTTGCAATTAAGCTCAAAATTTGAAAACAACTTCATAAGAAGCCTTAATTACTTTTCAAAAGATTGGAACCAGCTGGTAAGTAACTTATTTAAGAAAAAATTCTAGGGTTAAGCCATAATCTAGGTCAGGGGTATTATAAACATGACAATTTTGAGGGTTGCCTCTTGCCTCCCGCTTCTTGTCTCCTCAACCTTAGCAAGGTGTGCGATCGTCGATGTTAGTGAGACACTTCCACCATGGGACCCTAGAGATCCTCTTCCTCCAACGCAACCTAAAGTACCCTTCTCGCTTTTCCTATTTTTTCATGGACCCATCACAACCACATGCCTCTCCACTTGGCCACCGCAGAGGGAAGCGCAAGCAAAGGCTTGGGTGGATGACTTTGGTATCCTATAGGTGTTCCGACCACCTACTGCTTCCTCGTCCAAGCTATTCCAGGTAGGGCGGCCACCTGTAGGGCGGGGTGGTGTCCCTTGTTGCTTCCCTGTTCCCATACTAGGAATAGAGAAATTGTGTAATCAGTCACAGAGAGGGGGCATTTCCCCATCAGTGCGGCGAGTGTGGGAGATGGCAAACCACCACTGTAGTTGGAACGGTGTGCGGGTGACTAGTGGCCGCTTCCTCTCAAAAGACACCCCCAACACGTAGATGCTAGAGCAGGGTGACATGGCTGGCTATTTTATCAGCTATCAATGGCCTGGATCGACCATCAAATTAACATCTTGATAAATGTAACATCCTAAACTTCAAACTCTATAATGTCAATGTATATTTTGTAACAGACATATCTCCCAATTCATAAGGCCAACTTGGGAAAAATTATATATCAATTTGATCCTCTTGATAAGACCTACAACATGGAATAACTTGCAGATTCTAATTCTTCTTCTAATTCTCATGATCTGGAAAAATACGAAATTTGACCTTGTGTAACCATAATGAATGCTTGAGTACACTAAATATTGGAAATTTGATGCATCTCTACCCTCCTAATCCTGAAGTCTCTAACTTGGAAGTTCTTTGAATGTAATAGAACACCTAATAATCCCAATTTCTCATGAATGCCCCCAAATTGTATAAGGTAACTTGCTTTTGGACTTAAATGATGTTACTTGCCCTAATTTGGTAATCTTGCTACTTAATGATGGACTAATGCCTAATAAACCTTGAATCAATAATGTATATGTCTCTCCTTGACTTTAATATCAGTCCCTAACATCCTCCTTGCTATGTTTGATTTCATTTGACATGTAATTCATGTATGTACCCCAATTATGTGAATGTTGTGTTACATGTCAAAGCAATGATGGGTGTGATCAAACTTATGCACCCGACTCTTTGAGTTTCCTTCAGATATGTAATATAAGGGTGTTTGGGAACACTAATTCCTATTATCAACCCTCTTGCTCTCTTATGGTGTTGGAAACCCTAGTTGCCTATGTGTGACCTATGTGACTTGAATTATGGGTCTTGTACCATGTTGCTAAGGTGGATATTTTTTCCCCTTGTGCCTCTCTCTCAAATCAGGGAATGCACTTTCCTCTATGATATATTAGATGTGTATGTCCAAATAAAAGTCATAACTTGGACCTTGATGGCATATGCGTACCATGTGGATGATTGAAAGCATGTGGATATGTTGATATCCAATGTTAGTCACATCATGCCTTGACCCTTGGGGACATCCACATATTGTTGTTTATGCTTCTTATGTCCTATTCTTGCTAAACTAAACCATCCCTTATGCTTGTCTTATTCCTTGATGATACTTGATGTTGGTTGACCTATTATGATCCTTTGACCCTATAATCTACAATAGTAACTCAAACCTTGATATGATCCTTTAAAGTGAATGGAACATCAAAATGATGTAAAACTTGAATCATAGCTTCTTGATGACTCCTAGATCAATAAAAGATCATCTGATGTACCAATAACCAACATGGAACCTAACTTGTCCAAAAACCCTAAAATAGAACTAGTTAGGGTTAATGATGAGAATCTAATATGTTTGTGAAATCTTATGCTTAACTAGGTGTTTCTTGAGATCTAGATGGTCAAGGATAGGTTATGAATCTCTGGAATCAGGTACATGCTTAAATATTTATATGACAATGGCTTTCTTTCTTGAAATGAGATACATATGTTCTTGTTTCCTTGCTCAAATATTGCCATGTAGTACTCTAGTATTGTACTCGATGTATGTCTCGCACTGTGTTTTATAACTTGCAAACATAATATAGAAACTCCACTATATAAACCTCTTGTACCTACCTAAAGTGTTAGGGTAGGAACATGAGGATGGAAATCCTACTTGAGTTATCAAGATAGGGTGGATCATTGATAAAAGGGTTAGCTAATCTTGACCACCCTCATAGACTCTTCTAGTGAGAAGATGTCCATAAAAAGCCTTACGAATACATGACATTGATGAATGCATGACATGATGGTATAATCAGAGTGAAATGATATAAAAGATGGACTCTCATTTTGCTAAATATTTAAATTGTTTATTTTTTCTCGTTTACTTATGCAAACCTTTTCAAATTATGCAAAGCTTATGTATATGTATCTTTTATCCCTGTACTTGGCACCTCGTGTGCTTGACCCACCTTGTTTCATGCATTTTATCGATTTAGAGATGGCTAGAAGTTGATGGGCTTGGTGAGCTATGTCAAGATTAGTTGTTGTAAGATCCCTAGTATACATGAGTAGGCTTGTGTAATTTTGTACCTCAATTTGTAATTAAAAGAATGTTGCTTAATAATACTTTGTTGAATGTTGAGATTATGATTGGTTCTTTTATCTTTTTATATGTTCATGTATGTTAAGCATTTCACACTTCCACACGTTTTCTTTTATATTCGTTTGGTTCATGGGACTGGGATTCCAGTTTCATGATAGATGATATCAGATCTAGGTTACAATAACTACACCAAACATTACTCACATGAAACACAAACTTAACACAAACTTGCATCTCAAATAGAAACTTAATGAGTTGTCCTTTGCGGACTAAGGTGACTTTGCATCTAGGTTAGAAACTAGATGTTCTAGAACTAGGTGTAGACTTGTGTAATACTTAGAGCCTTCTTTTCTTATCCTTCTGTCCTATAGTATGGGCTGTAGGTTCAGGAAGGTGAGAAAAGGGAGTTCTTACTACAACCATAGACATATGTTCATGGTATGTGCTTAGGGTAGCTACACTAGTGTGCACCATGTTCTTAGTAGTTCTCAAGGTGTCATGGTACTAGACTTCCCAATGAGTGTGGTAACTCATTTTGGTTTTATTTGAATGGAGTATGGTGGTTTTCATCGCCTATTTAAACATTGGACAATACTATTTCTAGTATTAGTATATGTACATATGAAAAATGTTACCACACATAGAAAGGCAGTGAGTGTCCATGTAGCCTAAGAGAAAGATATATAACATCAAGTCTAGATGAGAGTTTTTATATGATATTTGTAGCCTCTCGAGTTGTCTAGAGCCATGATAAAGGTTAGGCTAGTGAGTAGCATAGATAACCTAAGATGATGATGATGATGATGATGATGATGATGATGATGATGATGATGATGATGATGATGATGATGATGATGATGATGATGATGATGATGATGATGATGATGATGATGATGATGATGATGATGATGATGATGATGATGTGGATGATGTTGATGTCGATGTGACCCAAGTTTTTCATTGAGAGGGACAAGTATGTTTGACGATATGAGATGAGTTGGAACATGCAACCCCAGCTAAACCTAGAACCTTATACGATACATGTGACTTAGTTGATGTGCTAAATGTAGCTAGTAGGTTGGCATGCTTGCTTATGCCTAGTCTTGTATAGTTGAAGATATGATATGTGACATATGGTTTGAGACCAGCCTAGGCCTCAATCTCTTTAGAAAGAAGGACCTCTAGCATGGGACATACAAATATGGTTAGCTCTTGATATGAGTCGACCCACCACGGGAGAAGGTCAGAGTACCTAAAGTCCAAAATATGTGAAAAGTTGAGAAATATGCATGATACATGATGATGAGTCCCTATCTAGAATACTTCTAAGTATATGAGTTGAGCCACCTAGATTGTGGTCCCTTGAAAATGTAGAACCCTAGAATTCCTATGAAATGATTTAACCCTAGAGAAAGAGGAAATTGAATATATGATGCTTGCTATGTAGGTGAGGGTGTTGTCCCTAGACCCTAAGATGATGTACATGATGTGTGATATCCATGACGATCCTAATACTCGGGTTAGTTCTTGTAAGTAAAGGAATCTAGTGCTTTCCCTTGTTTTTCATGGTTGGGTAGAAATTTGTTATGGGTAGATGGTTGCGGCTAGCATGTCTTGCTAGACATAGTTAGGTCTTACCTTGAGTGGCATGAGCTTATGTATCTCCTTTAAAATACAAGTGAGATGACTATGAAGCCATGGTTTTGGTGATAACGTTGTTCCTCCAACAATGCATTATGTATGAAGTAATCTCACTTAAGTTGAAAATTTGATATATGTATGATGAGCCATTTTCATAAGCTAGACCTAATGTAAAATCATACCTCATCCAAAAGATGTAGATTTGAAATTGCGAACTTGATATGATGATGCCTCATGATGTTAGCTTGAATGGTCAGGAATGCAATGCTTAATTACATACCGGAAAATGAAAAATGATGAAAATGAAAAATGATGAACATAATTGACCAGAATTGGTAGAATTTTGGGAGAAAACTAAGACATGCATGAAATCTAGTATAATGAAAAAATACACCCTTTTGGGAGTGATGATTGTGAACATGTTCATTGAAGGATTGATAACATAGATCTTAATAATACAACTTGGTCTTGTATGAAGATATGAACAAAAACCCTAATGTAGGGAAGGTAAGGAATGGGGAAAACCCTATTGCCATGATGATGCCACAATATGATGGAGCAATAAGTAAATGTGTATATAATCGATATGAGTACACCCTTGATGATGGTAACCTAAGTGTGTATCCCATTATGGGGAATGCATTGTCAATCATGACTGGATACCTAGGCTTGATAAATTTTGACTTTGAATCTTAACTACGATCTTGGACAAATTTTGAGGACGAAATTTCTTTTAAGGAGGGAAGGATGTGAAAACTTGACTTTTTATCTCTCCTCTACTATAATCTCTCTCTCTCTTAAAGTGGTATCATATTCAATTCAATCTCAATTTCATATTGAAGTGATGTGACACCCCAGTTAGATCACATGAAGGTTCAATTTTGCAAGATGTGAAATTAATTAGAAATGTTGAATACAATGCCATACATTAATGAATTACCTTATTGAAACTAATATTGAACCATTTTATGGAATATCATTCTTCTGTAACATAAATGATCTTGTGGGGGATTCATTTGTGAATGAAAAGGTGCAAAAATTATCTCGATCGGACTTTGGAATCAAAAGTTATGAATGTATGAAAAATTGTTAATTTATCTTGTTTGTAGTTCTTTTTATCCCTTTTAAGTTGATTTTGGGTCGGCCACCCTAAGGCCCACTGATAAACAAGGCCTAGAAGGGACAAATTCCATATCTCTTATTTCCTTGCCTTCCTCTTTGAGTAAAGAGCCATGGAGCTTTCTTGTTCCTCTAGCATCTACGCATAAATCAGGAAGGAGGAAATTGAAACCCTTAGATGCAAGAACTTCCCATAAACCATAAGAGCTGTCCCATTTAAGGGATTTTGCTCCACTTCTTTTCCCCTTTCTCCTCCCTCACATTCTTAGTTGCCACCTCCCAGGCCCAATTCCAATAATTCGGGCAACATCAGGGCAGTTTTGGGGGTTGCCTCTTGTCATTGGCCTCCTATCTCCTGCCTCCTCAGCCTTAACAAGGAGTGCGTCCGTCGATGTTAGTGTGACACTGCCGCCATGGAATCTTGGAGCTCCTCTGCCTCCATCGCAGCTTAGAGTACCCTCCCCGCTTTTCTTGTTCTACTGTGGATTCATCACAACTGCATGCCTCTCCATTGGGCACCATAAAAGGGAAGCACAAGCAAAGGCTTGGGCATCCGACTTCAGTATCCTGTAGGTGCTCTGACCACTTGGTGCTTCCTTGTCCAAGATACTCCAGGTAGGGTGACCACCTGTAGGGTGGGGCAGTGTCCCTTTTTGCTCCCCTATTCCCATGCAAGGAATAAAGGAATTGAATAATGGGGTCACATAGAGGGGGCATTTCCCCACCGGTGCTGTGAGTTCAGGAGATGGCAAACCACCACTGTGGTTGGAACGGTGTGTGGGCGACCATTGTCCATGAAAGAGATAGTTGCGGGCCAACAAGTGGCCACTTCATCTCAAACGACACCCCCAACACGTAGACACTATAGCAAGGTGACACAGTCGACTGTTTGATCTACTGTCAACGACCTAGATTGACCACCAAATCAACATCTTGATAAATGTAACATCCTAAACTTTAAACACTATAGTTTCAATGTATATTTTGTAAAAGACATATCTACTAATTCCTAAGGCCAATTTGAGCAAAAATATATATCAATTTGATCCTTTCAACAAGACCTACAACATGGAATAACTTGCGGACTCTAATTCTTCTTCTAATTCTCATTCCAAAATACGAAATTTGACCTTGTGTGACCATAATGAATACTTGAGTATGCTAAATATTGGAAATTTGATGCACCTCTACCCTCCTAATCCTGAAGTCACTAACTTGGAAGTACTTTGAACGTACTAGAACACCTAATCATCCCAATTTCTCATGAATGCCCCCAAATTGCACAAGATAACTTGCTTTTGGACTTAAATTATGTAACTTTCCCTAATTTGGTAATCTTGCTACTTAATGATTGGACTAATGCTGAGTCAACCTTGAATTAGTAATATATATGTCTCTTCTTGACTCTAATATCAGTCCCTAATATCCTCCTTGCTATGGTTGATTTCATTTGACTTGTAATGTATGTATGTACCCCAATTATGTGAATGTTGGGTTACATCTCGAACCTATGATGGGTGTGATCAAAATTATGCACCCAACTCTTTGAGTTTCCTTCAGATATGTAATACTAGGGTGTTTGGGGACAGTAATGCCTATTATCCACACTCTTTCTCTGTTATGGTGTTGGAAACCCTAGTTTGCCTATGTGTGACCTATGTGACTTGAACTATGGGTCTTGTACCATGATGCTTAGGTGGGTTTTTCCCCTTGTGTCTCTCTCTCAAATCAGGGAATGCTCTTTCCTCTATGATATATTTGATGTGTATGTGAAAATACAAGTCATAACTTGGACCTTGATGGCATATGTAAACCATGTGGATGATAGAATGCATGTGGATATGTTGATATCCAATGTTGGTCACATCATGCCTTGACCCTTGGGGACATCCACATATTGTTGTTTATGCTTCTTATGTCCTATTCTTTCTGAACTAAACCATCCCTTATGCTTGTCTCTTATTCCTTGATGATACTTGATGTTGGTTTCCCTATTATGTGCAATAGTAACTCAAACCTTGATATGATCATTTAAAGTGAATGGAACATCAAAATGATGTGAAACTTGAACCAGACCTTCATGATGACCCCTAGATCAATAAAAGATAATATGATGTACCAATAACAAACATAGAACCTAACTTGTCGAAAAATGCTAAAATGGAACTAGTTAGGGTTAATGATGAGAATCTAATACATGTATGGAGTCTTGTGCTTAACCAGGTGTTTCTTGAGATCTAGATGGTCAAGGACAAGTTTTGAATCTCTAGAATTAGGTACGGGTTTTAATAATTATATGAATATGGATTTTTTTCTTGAAATGAGATGCATATGTATGCTTGTTTACTTGCTCAAATATTGCCATGTAGTACTCTAGTATTGTACTTGATGTTTGTCTCGTACCATGTTTTATAACTTGCAAACATAATATAGAAACTCAATTATACAAACCTTCTATACATGCCTAAAGTTTTGGGGTAAGAATATGAGGATGGGAATCCTACTTGAGTTATCAAGATAGGGCGGATCATTGATAAAAGGGTTCGCTAATCTTGATCACCCTCATTGACTCTTCCATTGAGAATATGTCCATAAAAGACCTTATGAATACATGATATTGATGAATGCACGACATGATGGTATAATCAGAGTGAAATGACATAAAACATGGGCTCTCATTTTGCTAAATATTTAACTTGTTTATTCTTTCTCTTTTACTTATGCAATCCTTTTCAAATTATGCAATGCTTATGTATATGTATCTTTTAGCCCTGTACTCGGCACCTCGTGTGTTTAACCCACATTATTTCATGTATTTTATACGTTCAGAGATGGCTAGCAGTTGATGGGCTTGGTGAGCTATGTCAGGTGTAGTTGTTGTAAGGTCCCTTATATACATGAGCAGGCTTGTGTAATTTTGTACCTCAATTTGTAATTAAAAGAATGTTGATTAATAATACTTTGTTGAATGTTGAGATTATGAGTGGTGCTTTTATCTTTTTATCTTTTCATATATGCTAAGAATTTCATGCTTCCGCATGTTGTCTTCGGTATTCATTTGGTTCATGGGACTGGATTTCAGTTCCGTGGCAAAAAGTACTTCCCTACCCCTGACTCGTCATTTTTAGGTGAGGGTCATTATTGAATTTCCATCCATTTTTCTCTTAAGCCGCATAGGTGCGGGGTGCTAGCATGGTGGAGTTCCAATGGCAGGACGTTCTGTATGGGATAATAGGTATCTAGCTATAATTAATGATGTGGTGTGCTCTGATTGGCCCAAATACTGTTAATTTGAAATAAATACAATAATTTATTGGTAGCTCGTGTTACAATGAACCTATATATGAAATTTCTCAAGAAAACAAGTTGATTCTGAATAAAATATAATCATATCTTGCTTATGATTCTTGTTTGAAAAGTATTGAAGATATATATGTATAGGATTATTCATGCATAAAACCCTAAATTTCATTAATATGATGTTTCAATCAGTAAATTCAGATATTCTATGATTATACCTAATGTTGTTTAATATAACAATAAAATAAGATAATTATGGTGATGATGATGTATATTTAGGTTATTAATGATGATAATCATACATATGATTAATTAGGATTTTAAATCAATTTTCATAACTTGCTAGGATTGTAATCCATATAATCTAATCTAGATGATGATATAATATGTTCAATTAGATCATTAAGGTTACATATAATATGATCTAGCGTTTATAACCCTAGAGATCCTAATGAGATGGAATTATTGTTTATACCCTTATTCCAAGTCCACAGTCTAAGATGACTCTAAACTCTAGCTCATAACCTAGGTTAGGTTCAACATGAATTATGTGAATATATGGTGACACATATGTAGTATACATACATGCAAATAATGTTGATTGAATGTGGTTTTTTTGATCTGATTTGGATGATTGCATTTCATTCTTAAAGTACATGAGATATTCTACATGGTTCTTTAAAAGGTATGCAGTTATGCATATGGATACATGTATCGACTTCTTACATTTTTTGAGGTTTCTTGAATATTGAATGTTTATATCTTTTGGATGTTTATTTATTTAATGCAAACTATAAAACCCCCATGAGTATGATATACATATAGAATAATTTGAACCCTAGTTTTCACCCATCAAGGGGTAATGCACAAAAGTCAAATGATGGACTGTGATTACACCTGAGACAACATACCAAGCATGGGTCAGAATATGAAAGAAAATACAAGTTCATATGTGCTATTAAATATTTGTTGAATATATGTATATGTGATGTTTTGATGAACCCACATACTAGTATAGAAATATGATGACTGCATTTTATTTGTCGGCATTTTAGGTATTTTATACATATGATAAACAACATGAAGATAAAGATTGAAAGCTTTTGAAGATATTAACGATAAGGCAAGGAGGATTTGATAGTCTAGTATTTCTTCTTATATGTATAAGTTAGTGTTCTTGTGGATTATTCATGTAACTCCTTAGAGAGTATAGTTCTAAATACATGTATTCATTCAAGTTCAAATTAATGGAAATTATTTACTATTATTTATTGTTTTGTTAAATATCATCTTGGAAATTTGGGTAATGATCCTCAACTTCAAGGTTTTCTGGTCAATCAAAAGTGGGAGTCGTTACATTTGGTATCAGAGCTCAGATTTAGTAATTAATATTTAATAGTTTATAATTTCAAATAATGTTTAGAAATATAAGGGAAATTATTAGGGCATAATGTATCCTCTAGGTTTCTCATCTTTAATTTCATCCTTTCTCATCTACTTGCTTAATAAACCCCAAAAAACATTGCACTTCCCTCCTCGTCTCAAGTTTGGGTTTTGAAAAGAAGTAGGATTAAGGTTTCCTCCACCAATTAAATGAAAATATTAATTAAAGAAATAAATGTGAAAGATTCTACATGTAGTGTAGGTCCCTCTAGAGAGAGTAAACCCTAGAAACATGTGAGTATGGGTAAGCTTATTCATCCATGAAAGACTTGAGTAGGGCAACCCAGTAGGGTATAAACCCTAATAGGTCACAGGATATCTAAAACCCTAAGATGTAGAGTATTGTCCTTAACCCTAATCGTAAACCCTAATCTTGGGTGATTGGAGTTTCTTGAGTGAAATACAAACCATACCCCACAAAATCATAAGTAGGAGTGAAGGAAAGTGTAAAACCCAAATAGTTTTGATAAATTCAAATTAGATACCCTAATTTCCCATGAATGCAAGTACGTGGAAGTAATGCATGCATGATGTACATAAAAGGTTTTGAATATAAATTAGACATATGAAATCAGTGATGACATAATGAAAATATAGGACCTTCAATTCACTTTTAGGGTTGGTGTCCCGACCTAGAGTGGGTTAACCCAAGAGTGGAAAAATGACTATGGAGGAAGCAAAACCTTAAACCCATGACATCGGGTTGTGGTTGGCAAGCCTATCCTCTTCCTAGAAGTCCAGAAGACACCCTTGCTTAGGGAATTCCCTAGATGGGCGAATTGATCAATCTCATGTTAATAATTAAGAAAAAATTAAACGTCATTTAAGGACCTAATTCCAAAGGGATTGATTGTGTCGGTGTGCATACAAGGCATGGAAACCTCTACCACTTACCTAATCAAAATAAGCTATCAAATGAGAAATATAATTTCAATGTATGTAAATATGGAACCTTGGTTAGAGAGATCACAGGGTAGATATGTAATGAAAAGTTTACATTGATGGAAATCCTACATCTAAGGTATATAAACCCTACGACCACCAAGTCTAAAAAAGAAGGGTGTGCATTGGGATAAATTCTTGAGATGCATAAATATATATGAATGAAAACTTTGGTTTGAGAAATATTAAGAAAAATGTGTAATATGAAAAGTTAACACATTGAAATAAAATCCTATGAAGGACATCTAAGTCAAAAACTCTCTTGGGGAAGGATAAATCATGGGAAATAAAAACATGATGATATTTGGAAATCCTTATCCTAAAATAGGGTGAGGATAAAAATAAAGATTGTATAAAGTTCTAATTATCCCTATACAAGGAAGTGGTCTGACATAGCCCTATGTAAGGAAGATGCTCAAGTGAGGCACGAAGTAGCTCTATGGAGGTAAGAAGCTCAATTTAGACTCAAATTAGCCCTAGGTAGGGAAGAGCCTTATGTCAGCCTTATATAGGGAAGAGTTGAGCCATGCATCAGCCCTATGGAGGGAAGAGTTGATCCTCAAGTTATGCCTATGCAGGGAAGAGCTCATGAAAAACCACTTTCTATATGTGTATGGCTCAAAGGGTCATGTGGGAGTAACTAGGGCAAATAATTCATGAAATGAATTTATAGCATCTCAATAAACCCTAGTGAGGGTAGAAACCTAAGTCAACCCTATGGTCGAGGGGCGATTCTTAAAGGTATATAAGACACAAAGGGTCAAGAGATGATCTTGTCCTAGGTAAGGCTCATGGTGTTAGGAGATATCCATCCATGTGTATCCAAGGCCAATGGGTTCAGGAAATTGGCCACCTTCACGAGTTCATGAGGCCCAAGTGGTAAGTGTGAGAGGCACTCCATAAGCACTTGAGGGAAGATCAACACCAAAGGTACCTATACCCATAGATACCTTAAGTGAATGACTAAGGCTACTGAGATGTGAACATAAGGAATACAAGAACATATGCATTGATGGTTGACATGAACTTAAAGCGAGTTGTGTAAAAACTCAAGGATGAAAAGAGAACTATCCTTGAGTTCAAGCTATTTAAGAAAAAAATGTGGAATTAGAATGTACCTAATTTGGATTCATTATTAGGAATGATTCAAAAACAAAATTCGAAATTATAAGATAATGTGTGGATGCACTATCTCTGTACATGGAATAGGATGAATTTTGTAGTTGGGCTGTAGCCAAATGCTTATTTCATCTTATTATGTGTGTTAGAGATTAGGTAGGCACTAGTGATGTACAAAATTGACATTTGAAGTTGACTACCCTATATTGAAATTTAATGACACGCTTTAGGGTATATAGGTGTTACCTCACACTCTCATAAAAATATAGTGAATGATGCTTAGTAGGTTTGAAATCTAGTTGCAAATACAATCACCAAGTGAAAATGAAATCACAAGCTATAATGCATGAATAAGGATGGGAAACTATTCTTTGAGTGAATTTGGATTCCAATCTTTATAACATAGATAATTTTGATAAAGCAAAGTTACTAATCTAGCCAAAACCTATCCAAGAAAGGTTGATAGCCCTACAATTTGAGGCAAATATGAGTACTTATTCACCTGAACCTGTTTGGGTTCGAATTTGTGGGACAAAATTCATTTTAAGGAGGGGTGAATGTTACATTCTTGGAATTTGGAGATTTCAAGTCTAACTCAAGTTATGATGTTAAGATACAAATGGAATAATGAAGAGAATAATATGACCTTGGTTGATGTATTTAAACCCTAAATTCATATTAAGTTTTCATTTTATGTAACTAATGTGTTTTTGAGCATATGTGTTCATATAAGGCAAATATGAGGTGAAATTATTATCAAAGACTTAAATTTTTAATTAGGAGTGTAATTAAGCTTATGGAACCTTTGGATGGCCCAATATGTGATTCACGAGCCTTAAGGACTCATTCCAACCCTATTGGGCCAATCAGGGTTTACAAATAGATCCCTGGGATATGAAACTGGATATTTTCTACGTCATGATCATAAAAATATCTAAGATATTTTTAATCAGAAGATAATCAAGATATTAGGTAATATGAGAAATTCTATAAGACTATAAGCTATCCTGTGATCTGGAAAATTAATTAATGAATTATCTATTTAATACTTGGAAACCAAGTCTCAGGGATCAAACAAGCTTTCCCTTGTCTAATCTTTTGACAAAGTTGAGGTAATAGATTGAGAAAGTTTATCCCAAAGTTTGGGATTAATGAGAGATATTATCTATCCTAGAGAATTAGAACAACATAGAGGGGTTTAATAAAAAAAGGAAAAGAAAATAGAGGAAAAGGGGGCAATCAGACCAGAGTCCAGTAGGACCTAGACTTTGGTTCCGGGTGGAAGGCGCACAAGGAAGTGTCTTCCCTCTCGCCTAAACTTTATGGAGTCCCACAAGTAGTAGAGACTTAACATCCTTTGGACTCCCTCTTCCTCTCTAGATATCTTCTAGGCCTTTTTTTGGAGATAACAATCTCGGGAGATGGAAACAATCCCAATTAACCCTTCCTTCACCATTATCATTGAGAATCCGGATAATGCCCATCCCTTGCAAACATGAAGATAGGGAATTTCATGGTTACCGACTCTTGCGATCTCTTGTGTATATAGGGTGGTTGGATAATTTCTCTAGGGCTCCCTTGTCATGGAGAAACCTTCAATTTGCCACAATTTGTCCAACGCACATCCACTCTCCAGCACCGTCTTCCCCAAATTCGATTGTTATATCCTCAGTTTTGATGAAATTGAATAATATAAATATAAATCATGAGTTGATAAATAGTTCCCCAATGGTATTATAGGTGGAATAATAACGTCCTTATAGCACAATTTGAAGAAATAAGAGGAATTTCTTGTGTCGTATGGTTTGGAATAATCCATTAACAATATTGGACAAGAGAAAGAATGGAAAATCCAATAATAAATGAATTTGTAAAGTAATGGATAATTAATAGTGTTAAATATGAAATTATTTGGAATACTCTAGAAAAGAGATTTTTAGGCATAAATAAGGAGTAGTGACGGGTAATTATTAGATAATTAGAGTATTTCCAAAAGAAAATGTGATTTTTTAGATAATTAAAAGTGTAATTATCTAGCTAATTTGGCAACACATGTTTTGGAACATAAATTAATATTATTTTGCTCTAAATTTTGTATACATGAAAATAATAAGGAATAGAAAGGATTAAGGAATTTTGGAGACAATGATGTCTCATGAGATAACAACTACTTTTATTTAATGAAATAATTTAAAAAAGAGCAAGTTTTTGAATATGAAAATATATTCTAGTAAATAAAACCAACAATGTCAATGTAGGTGGGAAAACACTAACATATTTCTATTTTTGATATAGGTAATATTTTGGCAAATGAAGATAAAAGAATTATCTAGAATACAATAAAGCACCATTACTTTTCTTTATGACTTTTTGGGTGTCAACTGAGTGATATGAATAATTTATAAAGAGAGTAAAAGATGGGAGTTTTGTCTTGTGGACATCATAGTGACTCTCTTCTTACTAAACCAACAATGGTGATATGGTAAAGGAAAAAGGAATATAATCCTTACTATTTCTTTTTGAATTATGGAATAAAGGAAAGATCATTGAAAAGTCATTACGATTATCTACCATAAGTTAGATATTGGGTTTTGGAAAGACAATGGTTAAGTTATGTGCCCCCCTGAAGGCTCTTTGGTTTATCGAACACAATAACCTTTTGAAAAGGATTTGATTAGGCCGAGATGCTATGTAGGGAAATGGTAGTTAGCTTTGTATGTACACTACCATATGTTACTACGTGATGTATTACAGATCTTTCCATCCACATACATTTGTAATGAACATTTGTCACTAATAAACAGTGTGTACAGAAGGGGAACCCATGCTTGGGTGTCTCTCTCTTCCTCTCTACCTTCCTTTTTCTCCTTCACAATGGTCACCAGGACTTAACCCTAGGGTGGTATATATAAGAAGTACAGGCTGCCCTCTCACTGTTAGAGGGACATGGCCCTAGCCCCAGTAACCATGGGGATGCCCTATGAGGAGTCTCATTCCCCAAACTCTCCAGTTCGGTCACCCTACTATCTTATAGGAGGTTTTCTACTCTTTAAAAGAAATCTAGGGACTCTCTCCCCATTCCTTTGTTCAATATCATGACTCCATAAGCTATTTAAAGATCTCTTTGGTCTTAGCAGGACTCTGTTGTGCCAACAACCTTACACCATCAGCAACCTGGGTCCATGAAGGGAAGGCCTCTATATACTAGCCATGGCACATGGAGTTCTATTGGCCATCAATTTGAGAGGAAGGGAGAGGAGCCATAGGTCATAGCTAATAGGGTAACGCCCTGAAACAAGGCTAGAGAGGGCACCAAGTGAGCGACCAAAAGATGACTCCCTCACAAGAGCCACGGTGGTTAGTGCTAACTGGGCGGCGACATGGACTGCGTATGGGAGGGAGTTTGCATTCTAGGAAAGGAGGATCCTGGGTGGGAAAGAACAGAGTGGTGCTACTGTGCACATAGGAACGGGGCTGGAGTTTCCCTACGTGAGGTTGAAGGCAACCGACGGTTAAAAGACCAAATACCCCCAAAGGTAACGAGAACTCAACCTCTGAGGTAAGGGTAAAAGAGTATTTCTATTACATTTTAAACCACATCCGTGTTGGAGCACATTGCTGATGTGGACACAGACCATTGGTCAGGCCTGGCCACATGAATTAATAGATAATGCTTGCTAGGATGACTTGGCTTAACCCCATTGGCTCAATAATGCTAATTTTGTAAAAAGCATAACTAAATATTGGTAGGTCGGATCATGACAAGTTATATATGAAAATTTATCAGAAAATGAGACAAATCTAAATAAAATATAAATGAGACATAATTCGGATCCCATCTTCATATGTAATGCTAAGATGTGATGTAAAGGGGATTAAATCATAGAAAAACCCTAGTTTTGAATACTAACATGTAGATATGTTAAAAATCTCTCTTTTATACTATTACCTGATAATGTGGAATATAATGGTGATTTGAGATGATCATGATGCTAATAATGATATTTAGGATCCTTAATCATGCATATGTGAATTAGGGTTTTAAAATCAAGGTCTTTAACATGCAATGTGGTTAATGAACATAAATTGGATCTAAGTGATCACAATTTAGAGATATTTTGGATATATTAATTAGGGTTACACATGATGTCTACATTGGAGTAATAACTAGAATAAATTATTGTGCGATGGAATTAGGGTTTGTACCGTTCCTTACCCAAACCCTAAAACCCAATATTATGACCGAGTAGGGTTTAATGTAATTAATGTGATGGTGACACTTTTGGATTTACACACATGCAGATTAAAGATTCTCACATGGTTTACTTGCTTGATTGGATAATATGCTTGAAGTATAATTGTATAATCTGCATGGCTCACTATCAAGGTATGTGGTCACACTTATGATTACATGTATTGACTTTCGACGTTTGCTGAGGTTTCTTGAAGATTGAATGAATGATATTTGTTGGGTGTTTATTATTTCCTACAAATTATAAAGCCCCTATGAGTATCACATAAATTAAATAATGATATTTTGAACCCTAGGTTACACTAGTCAAAGGGTAATACACATAAGTCAAATGATTGATAGTGGTTACACTTGAGACAATTGACCAAGTATGGGTCAGAATATAAAAGAAAATACAAGTTATTATGTGCAAGTAAATGATGATTGAATATATGCATTTGATATTATTGGATGAACCCACATACTAGTATAGCAATATGATGTCTGCATTTTGTTTGTTGGTGTTTTAGGTAGTTGATACACAATATACAAACATGAAGATAAAGATGAAATCCCTAGAAGGTATTAAAACTGTGCGAGAGGATTACATAATTTAGTATTTCTTCTCAAATGTAAAGTTTTGAGGATGGAAATTTCATGCAAGCATCTTGTATATAATTTTTGAAATGAATGAAATCACCTGCTATTTTATATTGTTTTATTAAAATCTGGATCCTTGGGTACAATTTATATGTAATGGATCTCATCTTTTTGGCCTTTCTTAATTGGGGGTTGCTGAAAAGTGAGGTTGTCACATTATGTATCAGAGCGCTAGATTTTTTGAATAATATTTAATAGTTTATAATTTCAAGTATTATGTAGAAATATGAGGGAATTATTATGACATTTTATAAAGACTAGGGTGTCTAGAAGGGACCATGACCAAGGGCTGGCAAAATATTCCTTCACCCCGCTAGTTGGCATACAAGGACTCCTAGACCCGTGCATCCTTCCTGGCCAAAGTTAGAAGTCTTTTCCTGAAGTAAAATACCTTTAGGATTCCTTCTCATGTTGATTTATCCACTTCTCATCCTCCTTGCTTAATAAACCCTAAAAGGAATTTCCCTCCTCATCTCAAGTTATAGGACATCAAGAATAAGTAGGATGAAGGCATCCACTGTCAATTAATGCACATGTAATGAGAAATGATAATTTACCCATAATGTGGAATAATAATGTACATGAAATACATAAATAATGATAAAGTAAAGAAAAATGGTTTTATGGGTTGAAAGGGTAAACCCTAGATGGAACTAGTGTTGAGTTAGGAAAACTCTAGAGGGTCAAGGGACATAGAAACCCTAAGAGGTAGGGTGTAGTCTCTTACCCAAACCCTAAACCCTAATCCTGGGAAATGGGAGTGGTGTGGGTGGTAGAGTAACCCCACCCATATGAACCCTAATCAGGGTAAGAGTATTGAGAATTAAGATAAGTATAAAGAAGTATGTGACCTATACTCCCATGCATGAATGTGGGAAAACTTATGATTCATGTGAAAATATTTGAATATACATGAGAAACATAAATAACCAAGGGTTATACATGAAAAGGAAAAAAATAATACAACTTTCTCATTGCCCTGATGCTATCTTTGGAGGAATGAATGCATAAAGAATATCCCAGTGGGTGGGTATGAATAAAGATCACCCCCAGAGAGTGGGTAGATCATTGAGAATACTCTCAATGAGTGAGTATGAACACCCCCAACAATTGGGTATACCATATAGATTGGGCTATTAAAAGTTGAGAAGTTATAAAAAAAAGAGTTATGTAACTTAGTCTTCCATGCATAGGTGTGTGCAGAACAAGGCATTAATGAGAAAAGGTTTTGAGAAACATAAGTAACCAATGATTATACATGAAAATGAAAATCTGAATATAACTTGCTCGAACCCCTCATACTACCTCTAGATGTATGATATTCTGGTTACCCACCTGAATAATGGGAGACATCAAAGGTCATCTTCTTGAATAGGGGAGACAACAAAGGTAATCCTCCTTAATAGGGGTAGACATCAAAGGTCACCCACCTACATAGGGGGAGACATCCAAGGTCATATACATGATTAGGAGAAGACATCAAAGGTCAGACCAAGCCCCAGATTGGGAAGGTCATATGAGGTTAGACCATGCCCCATAGTGGGAAGGTTATATGAGGCTAGGCTTAGATTGGGAAGACCAACATGACACCTAGCTCTAGATTGAGAGGTGGCCTAACATCCACTGTAGGGACAAGACCCTAAGAGAGGGTATCCCAGAGGTTGAGTAAAAAAATGGGTTGAGAAGTTATAATAAAAACAATGCATAAAGATGAAAATATAACTTTGACTTGTAGGGATAGTGTTCCAACCTGGGGTGGGTCCACCCAAGAGTGGGAAATGGACCTATGGGGGAGGAGAAACCCTAGACCTATAGGGTCGGGTTGTGTCTAGATAGCCTAACATCCTCTTGTGAGAAAAGAAGGTACCCTAGGTTAGGACCTTCACTAGAAAGGTATGTTCACCAAATCGATTTAAAGATTGAGGTAACTTAACTGTCACCTAAAGTGTAAATAATTGGAAGAACATGTATTGAGTTTGATTCTTTGAACCCACCAAGCATGCCATATATGAGGGTCATGAGGAAAGGTCACTATGGAAGTGTCTAACCATACGAGACCAAGCCTGGAAAAGAAATGTTGCCTTGTAATGTTTCCAGGAATCCAATGAGGGGACACAAAGTGAATAATGAGCATTATAAGAGATCGAGGAAATCTAATTTACAAAATTTTATATGAAAATAATGTGCTTGAAAATGGTTAAAGTTGTGACATCTCCAAGGAACCCTTGGGAAGGGTAGAGTCCTAAGTCAATTCTAAGGCCAAGTAGGGTGTATTAAAGGTACATAGGACCGATGGGATTAGGAGTTGATTGTTCCTTGAATGCATAAGACCATGTGGTCAGGAGGTAACAACAACATTTTCCTAAGGCCCATGTCTTAGGAGGTTGTCCACCTTAATGATGTTCATGTGGTCCAAGGGGTAAATGTGAGGGGCACTCCCTAGATGAAGAAGGATGAGATCACTCCAAAAAGTACATGCACCCCAAGAGACCTCAAGGAAGTGGCTAAGGCTCATAGTACATGAGGTGTAAATATAAAAGATATAAAGAAGTCATGAAAACTTGAGAGAAGTAGTTCCCAAACTTAAGTGTGAGAAAGGGGCAGTTGAGTTCATGAAATATCATAATATTGTGGAATTAAAAGCAAGTATGGTTTACAGTCATGTCAAGAATGATTCAACTTAAAATTTGAAGTGGAAAGATAATGTGTGGATAAAGCATCTCTACTCTTAGAATGGAGTGAACTTTGTGTTTGGGCTGTAGTCAAATGCTTATTTCATCTCATTATGAGTGAGAGAGATCAGGTAAATACATATTATACTTAAAATTGAGATATGAGAATGAATATCCTAAATTGAAAATTTAATGAGATGACCAAGGGTTAGAGGTGTCACCTCACACTCATGTGAAAATAAATGAGTAATAGGTTGGAAACTTAGGTGAAAAGATAGTCACCAAGTGAAATTGAAATCACAAACATAAAATGTAATCACCAAGAGATGAAATTGTGTAATACTAAGAATGTGGATATACCTTGAATTGAATTCAAGACTAATCTTAGTCATAATGTGTGGAATTTGAATACCAATAAAGGGTATTAAGGATATCTAAGTGGGGTTGTTGACCCTAGGTTGTGGAACTAAGTTGAGTTATCATTCACATTAAGCTCACTATGTCTGAATTTTGGGGTCAGAATTCCATTTTAGGAGGGTTGAATGTTATATCCTCAATTATGATGAAATTGTATAACATAAATATAAATCATGAGTTGATAAATAATTTCCCAATGGTATTATTGGTGGAATAATAACGTCCTTATAGAACAAGTCAAAGAAATAAGAGGAATTTTTTGTCTCCTTTGGTTTGACATAATCCACTAGAAATATTGGACAGGAGAAAGAATGGAAAATCCAATAATAAATGAAATTTTAAAGTAATGGACAATTAATATTGCTATATGGAATTATGTGGAATACTCTAAAAAAGACAGTTTTGGGGCATAAATAAGTAGTGACTCGGGTAATTGTTAGATAGTTGGAGTATTGCCAAAAGAAAATGTGATTGTTTAGATAATTAAAAGTATAATTATCTAGATAGTTTGGTAACACAATTTTTGGAGCATCAATTAATATTATTTTTCTCTAACTTTTGTATACTTTCAAATAATAAAGAAAAGAAAAAGGATCAAGGAAATTTGGATACAATGATGTTTCATGAGATAACAACTACTTTTCTTTAATGAAAAATTAAAAAAGAGTAAGTTTTTGGATATGAAAACATATTCTAATGAAAACCCCCACAATGTGAAAATAGGTGGGAAAAACATTAATGAATTTGATTTTTGATATAAGGAATATTTTGGCAAAGGAAGATAAAATAATTATCTAGAATGCAATAAAGTACCATTGCTTTCCTTTATGACCTTTTGGGTGTCAACTGAGTTTTATGAATAATTAATAAAGAGAGGAAAAGATGGGAGTTTTTTCTTGTGGACATCATAGTGACTCTCTTCTTACGAAACCAACATTGTTAATATGGTAAATGAAAAAGGAATATAATCCTTACTAGTTGTTTTTGAATAATGGAATAAAGGAAAGATCATTGAAAACTCATTAAGATTATCTACCATAAGTGAGATATTGAGTTTTGGAAAGACAATGGTTATGTTATGTGCCCCCCTAAAGGCTCTTTGGTTTATCAAGCACAATACCCTTTTGGAAAATTATTTTATTAGGCCAAGATGCTATGTAAGGAAAGGGTAGTTAGCTTTGGAAGTACCCTACCATATGTTGATATGTGATGTATCAAAGATCTTTCCATCCACGTAAATTTGTAATGAATGTTTGTCTCCTATAAGCGACATGTACAGAAGGGGAAACCATGCTTGGGTGTCTCTCTCTCCCTCTCTACCTTCCTTTTTCTCCTTCACAATGGAAACTAAGATAAGGACCACATGATGCCCTATCACCATCAGAGGGACAAGGCCCTATCCCTAATAACCAGGGCGATACCCTACATAGAGTCCCTTTCACTGAACTCTCCAGTTCGGTCGCACTAGAAACCCCTCCACAAACCTACAAGATAGTGTCCGCAGGAGGTTTGCTAGTCTCCAAAAGAAACCCAGGGACTCTCTCCCCTTTCCTTTGTTCAATACCATGAGTCCATAAGCTACCTGAAGATCTCTTTGGCCTTGCCAAAACTTTGTTGTGCCAACAACCTTGCACCATCAACAACCAGGGTCCTTGTAGGGAAGTCCTCTATAGAGTAGTCATGGCACAGGGAGTTCTATTATCCAACAATTTGAGAGGAAGTGAGAGGAGTCAGAGGTGGTAGCTGACAGGGAGGCACCCCACAATGGGGCCAATGAGGGCACCAAGAGAGAGATCGAAAGATGACTCCCTCGCAAGAGCCATGACCACCGGAGTTAAACGGGCAGCGACAGTGACTGTGCATGGGAGGGAGTCTATGTTCTAGTAAAGGAGGAGCCTGGGCGGGCCGAAGTTGAGCGGTGCTACCGTGCACATAGGATTGAGGCTATAGTCACCCTACATGGGGTTGAAGGCAGTCGGCGGTCAAAAGACCAAACAACCCCCCCCCCCCCCCCCCCCAGACAATGGGAACTCATCCACCAAGGTAAGGGTAAAAGAGTCTTTTTGTTATATTTTATGCCACAACTATGCTGAAGTGCATTGTTGATGTGGCCACAAAGCATTTTTTGGGCCTGTCCACATGGATTAATAGATAATGCTCGTTGGGTTGACTTGTCTTAACCCCGTTGGACCAATAATGCTAATTTGGTCAAATGCATAACTAAATATTGGTAGGTCAGATTATGACAAGCTATATATGAAAATTTATTAGAAAAATGAGGGGAATCTAAATAAAATATAAGTAAACATAGTTCTTATCCTATCTTTATAAGTAATGCTAACATGTGATGTAAAGGGGATTAAAGCATAGAAAATCCTAGTTTTGAATATTAACACGTGGAATATATTAAAAAGCTCTCTTTTATACTATTACCTGAAAATGTGGAATATAATGGTGATTTGAAATGATCACAATTCTAATAATTTTGTTTAGGATCCTTAATCTTGCTTATGTGAATAGGGTTTTGAAACCAAGGTTTATTACATGCAATTTGGTTAATGAACATAAGTTAGATCTAAGTGATCATAATGAAGGGATCTTTTAGATATATTAATTAGGGTTACACATGATATCTAAGTTGGAGTAATAACTCTAATAAAGAATTGTGTGACAGAATTACGGTGTAATGTAATTAATGTGATGGTGACACTTTAGGATTTACACACATGCATATTAAAGTTGCTTGCTTGATTCACTTGCTTGATTGGACAACTTACTTGAAGTACAATTGTATAATTTGTATGGCTCACCATCAAGGTACATGGTTACACTTATGATTACATGTATCGACTTCCAACTTTTGATGAGGTTTCTTGAATATTGAATGAATGATGTTTTTGGGTGTTTATTTATTCCATGAAAATTATAAAGCCCCTATGAGTATCACATAATGTAAATAATGATATTCTGAACCCTAGGTTACACCGATCAAAGGGTAATGCACATAAGTCCAATGTTGGATAGTGGTTACACCTAAGATAATAGACCAAGTATGGGTCATAATATAAAAGAAAATACAAGTTCTTATTAGCAAGTAAATGATGATTGAATATATGTATTTGTGATTATTGTATGAACCCAGGTACCAATATACAAATATGTGACCACATTTTGTTTGTTGGCGGTTTAAGTAGTTGATACAAAATATACAAACATGAAGATAAAGTTGATGTCCATGGAAGGTATTAAAGTTATGCATGATGATTTGATAGTTTAGTATTTCTTTTCAAATGTAAAGTTTTGAGGATGGGAAGATCATCTAAGCATCTTGTATATAATTTTTGAAATTAATGAAATTATTTGCTATTTTATATTGTCTGATTAAAATCTAGATCATTGGTTAAAATTTGAAGATAGTGTCTCTAATCTTTTTGGCCTTCCTTAATTGGGGGTTGCTGAAAAGTGAGGTCATTACATCGACGGTCAAAACTAGGCACTTCTTGAGGGCTGGATCTATGGTGTGGGTAGGGAGCATGATATAGGTTCCTCAAGAGATCCTAAAGCTCTGGAGTGAGCAAGGAATCTCCAATGGTTGTAACCATGAGCCCCCTACACCTGCTCTATTCAAGGACTGGAGAACGGTTACGTTGGCGGCTGATCGCATACATTGTGTGTTGTGCCAAGACCTCCACTGGGATTGGCGAGGGTAGGCAGAGGAGATTCCACCTAGTATCAGGCCTTTAGAAGTTGACGATAATGAAGTCAACCTGGGTAGTTGACCTCCACCGTAGCACAGGAGAGGTAGGATCCTGTGAAGTGTAGGTAGAAGAAGCATACATGGGAAAGTACTACCCGAGCACCAGTTCGCCGTTTTGAAGGTGAGGGTCATTATTGACCTTTCTATCCATTTTTTTTCTTAATACGCATGGGAGTGGGGCACCAGCATGGTAGAGTTCCATTGGCTAGAACTGCCTTGTGGGATAATAGGTATCTAGCTATATTTAATGACCTGGTGTGCTCTGATTGGCCCAAATACTATTAATTTGAAATCAATCTAGTAATATATCGGTAGCTCGTATGAAAATGAACCTACATATGAAATTGCTCAAGAAAACAAGTATAATATGAATAAAATATAATCAGATCGTGATTATGCTTCATGTTCCAAAAGTATAGACAACACATATGTATAGGATGATTCATGCATAAAAAAGTTAGATTTCATTTATATGCCGTTTAAATCAGAAAATTCGGTCTGCTTTAATACCTGATGTTGATATAACAATAAAACAGGATAATGACGGTGATGATGTATATTTAGGTTATAAAAGATGATAATCCTAAATATGTTGAATGGCAATTATTAAATCAATGTTCATAACTTGCTATGATTGTAATTGATATAATCTAATCTAAATGATGGTATAATATGTTCAATCAGATTGTTAAGTTACATAAAATGTGATTTAGGGTTTATAACCCTAGAGATCCTGATGAGATGGAATTAGGGTTTATACCCTTATTCATAGTCCACACTCTAAGATGACCCTAAACCCTTCTTCATAACCTATGTTAGGTTCAATATGAATTATGTGAATATATGGTGACAAATTTGTAGTATACATACATGTAGATAATGTTGATTGAATGTGGTTTTCTTGATCTGATTTGGATGATTGGATTTCTTTCTTAAAGTACATGAAATATTATGCATGGTTCTTCAAAAAGGTATGTGGTTATGCTTATGATTACATGTATCATGTTTTCCTATGTTTATCAAAGATTGAATCAATGATTTTTTTTTATAGTGGGGAATTTCACCCTTGTCCAAGGTAGCAGGAGAGAGAGAATAACCAACAACATATGCTGAGGGCCTTTAATCCCTTCCTGTAGTGCCCCAATGAGATTTACTGAGATTCAAACCCGCAACCTACACTTCACAAGCAGCAGGCTTGACCACCTGAGCTAGCTGGAAAATGCAAGATTGAATGAATGAAATTTGTTGGATGTTTATTTATTTCATGCAAACTATAAAGCCCCTTTAAGTATCACATAAATATAGAATATCCTGAACCCTTAGTTTCACCCATCAAGGGTTAATGCACAAAAGTCCAATGATGGTTAGTGATTCCACCAGAGAGGGTATACGAAGCATGGGTTAGAATATGAAAGAAAATACAAGTTCATATGTGTTGTTAAATATTTGTTGAATATATGTATTTGTGATGTTTGGACGAACCCATGTACCAATATAGAAATATGTTGATCGTGTTTTGTTTGTCAGCATTTTAGGTATTTGATACACATGATAAAGAACATTAAGATAATGATTGAAAGATCCTGAAGATACTAAAGATAAGGCAAGAAGGATTAGATAGTCTAGCATTTCTTCTCATATATATATGTTGTTTTCTTCTAAAATATTCATGTAACTCCGTAGAGAGTATAGTTTCAAATACATGTATACATTCAAGTTCAAATTAATGGAAATTATTTATTGTTATTTATTATATGTTAAATCTGATCCTGGAAATTTGGGTGATGATCCTTGACTTTAAGGTCCTCTGGACACTCAAAATTGGGGGTCCTTACAATACCCATAAAGGTGCTCACCACCATCACCAGACTCAAGAAGGCTCAAGTAAGCATATTAAGGCACATTAAGGCCTTAAAAAACATAATGAACAAAATAGTGAAAATCCTAGTCAAAAGATCATTTCCATAGTAAATTCTTTGAATAGCTTTATGAGATAGAAACAATATATCATCAAAATGTCAGCATAAAAGTCCAATGTATTCCTAAGTTATGATAGATAAAAGGTTAATGTTTAGAAAGGGTAAATTGGGGCATTAACGAGTCAACTTTACATATAGGATTTTGGACAATTAAATTTTGATAGTAAAAAGATCAGGGAAAGGCATGAAAAAAGTATAAACATCCCTAAAATAGAATGGAAGTACATATATTTCGTTCATCATGAAAATAACAGTCAATCAACACAAAATGACTCCTTTTATGGCATTTTCACATATATTTTGAATTTTTCCCATGCATGATTAATAGATCACATTATTAATGTTACTAGACAAATTATGATATTAGGAGCAGTAAGAAAATTTGGATCCCACCCATCTTAACTAATAAGTCTGTAAGGATATCAACTTTAGACCTATATTGCGATACTAGCAAGAATTAGAGATTGTAACTGGATTGTAGGCAAAAGAAGTTATATGTTAATTCACTTATCTAGATTGGAGAGAAAACATTCAAAAAAAATAAAACCATTGATAACTCCTTATCCAAGTCCATGAGAGCCCTTCAAGCTGCAAGATGGTCCCTTTAAGCAAGATTTAGGAAAACCTATTGGAAAGAAAGGAAAAAAAGTAGGTGCTTTCGCTAGATGAGCAAGTTTTTACCATGGAAAACCATGGATTACGTACAAGGAAGAAGAATGGGTTAAAAACATAAGGAAAACATATTAGAAGTGACGATCTTAAGTTGTTTTAATGAATGAAACAAGATTGGGATGTTTGAAACACTTTGAAGTAGATTGATCGACAACATTCATCAACATCCAAGCATAAATGCATCTCCAAGCAAGGTATCAAGCTCCAAGGTGGGCCTATAGAAACTCTAGATTCCCCAATCATTCTATAAAGTCACATGGTAACTCATAGGGTACGAGGTTTGAGGTATATTTTGTATATATTGGTATACGTCTCAAATGGAAAAAATAACCCCACTTGAGGTGAGCTATTGAGGGGTAAGATAGTCAAAGATATCGAGGTCATATCTTCAAAATGATATTGTGAGACAAAGGTTAGCTCTGTATATATAACCTACATATTGATGGTTAAAAAAATCAAGTCAAAGATATCGAGGCCATATCTTCAAAATGATATTGTGAGACAAAGTTTAGCTCTATATATATAACCTACATAGTGAGGGTTAAAAAAACCAAGTATTGAGGCATATGGTTAAATAGTTAGAGGTGCAAACGGTCAAGGTGTTGATGGTGAGAAACCAAGCTATTGAGGTGCACCATTCAAATAGCATAGAACATTCACTTGTTTGCCTTCCTAGGTATCGAGGTAACCCTTAGGCTTGAATGCATCTATCCCATTGGTAGGCAGATGCACTAACATATAATGGAAAATGAGCTAAAAATATGTGTTCTCTTTTGTTAACAAACATCTTTGTGCAAGTATAAAATATGAAAGATGGCATGAAATAACCTAAGCTTTTAAACCCTTGTATCAACCTTATATAAAAGGGGTGGTTGATACTAGATTCTTTTGAAATCACCTAGAAATATATGAATATAGTTTTGAGATTTGTTTAGTGGTAGTACATGTATATGTATAAGTTTGTTACTCAATGTGTAATATCAAATGTTGTAAAAATTCATTATGTAATTATATGTTGAATGGTGAACATGTGTTGCATGATTTTATTATTGTTCGTGTGCATGTGCTACCGTTGTTTCCTTCCGACTCCCTTGATTTTCTTCTCCTTAGCCTAGTGTGGGGTGTTTAAATTGGGATTCTCACTGAGGTGAGGTATCAATTTGGACGTCACACATCAGATTAAGTTTTAGAAAATATAGGGATGTCAAATAGGGTTATTTTATAAGGATATATAGAATCTCATAATTTGACCTATGATAGTCAAATGAGAAATCTATCAAATGTCAACCAACAATATTTATCAAGGTTCACACATGACAACTATTGAAGCCCTTCAATATACATCCCTATCGTCATCCTAGGTGATATATCACGGTAAAATTAAATAGATGTTCACCAAGGGACTCTTGTTAACATATTTATATACACTAGGATGGAAAAAAATATATTGAAGCATACAAATTATTATCAAAGTTCACTCATTCGTGTACACTATGCTAGATTTGTGATTAGAAACCCTAAATGGAACACCATGCAGAAAAGTTGAAATTCATCTAATTAATCATGATTATTAAATAAAGTATGATATTAGATAATATAAAACATCTTTCTATGAGGTCATTAACTATAGTGAATTTGCATAGTAGTTCAAATGTGCATTTCAGCATCAAGGCTATTAAAGTGCAATTGAAGTCAAATTAGGGACATCTCCTAACTAATTGATTTAAAGCTGTAAAGAATGAATACAAATGAAAGAACACCTTTAAATGTTTTGTACATAATTTAAAATTAACTACTAATATTAAGATGAATTCTCAATTAACTCCAAAACTTGCATGGAAGCTTGAAAATAGGGCAACAAAATGTAATTTGAAAAAAATTAGGTTTCACTTATTGATGTTGTATGAAAACTTAATAAAGCATAAAATAATGATAATAAAGTGATATTAGAGTGAAACTAGGGTTAATATGGATTTTTCGACCTCTCATTAAAGGTGAATCTTTTGTTATGAAATATTTTCTACGAATTGATTTTTTACATTCATGCAAAATGGGTAGGGTACATATGTACAATGCCCTAATACATTATACACAAAGGAAACACCCCTAAAGAAGGTATGCAGTTTTTAACTTATGCACAATAGGAGAAGATAGATTTTTCAATATTTTACCCCACACACCATATTAAAAATTTATATTATATTATTCTATGTCAAATTTAAAGGGTATGCCTATTAAATTTATCCATTCCTATCACATTCCACAACGAAAATGATATAAAAAAAAATTCAATGAAATCAATTCAAATAATAATACATCGTAGATTGACATGGATCTGATATAATTATTGTAAATTAGGTGTCAAATGTAGTGGAAGCAACAAAAAAATCCATTTCACTCTGTCATATATCGTCAATAACCATGTATAAGGAAGTTATGGCACATAAGATTTACCTTATTTTGGAGCAAGTCTAATGACTTTCTTCATGTGGTGATGTGTTTTGCTTGTAGTGGTGCATGTATGGTTGTTGATGACTTCCTCCCAACATAGTCGTGTCGTAGTTATGTCACTATAGTCCACATTGATAATTTGTTAGATCCTTATATTTCTTCTTAGTTCAATGGGGAAGAAGAAGCTATTTTGTGTGCAACAAGTTGGAATCATGTACTATCTCCTTATCTCTCTCTCTTTTGGTAATGATATATATGGTTCTCATATTATAGTCTACATCCAAAACTAGGGCCGTCATGCCCCTTTGATAAGGAGAAGGAAGGGAATACAATTTCTGAAAGTAACTGAGAAAAGGTGTAATTTGTTGCATTTAAGAGTCCCACTTTTGGATAGGTATTCGATTGACTGGTAAGTCAAATTGATCAGTTGGATTCATCAAAACTTGTGGAACTGACTAGTCATTGACTGGTCTTGTTCAGTCAATCGAGTGAGCTTTTATCGATTGATTGGGTTGATCTTATCCAATCTATCTACTAGATATTTACTCAATCATTTAGACTGATCTTGTCTATTTGAGCGACTTGGCTTCCATACAGTCTATGATTGTTCTGACTTATTACCTAAACCTTCTAGTAACCAATTCGACTTGCATCCACAATGATACTCCTCTTCACTATGCATCCTTTGTGCATCACCCTATAGGCTCAATATTATGTTATTAGTAATGGTTTTAATCATATCTTCAACTAAACCACCTACTAGTGGTATCGTGGTATCTAGAACCACATCACATCCAACCAAGTAATTGGATTACTTGGAGAAAAAATTCAATCCTAGGGCTGTAAATGGATATGGTATTACCCATTTACCCACCACACATACACTGTAGGGTAGGGTAAGGGTAAGAATAGTTTTTCCTACCACCCATTTATCGTTTACCCTCTTTACCCACATCTAATGAGGGTAGGGTAAGGGATAATTTTTACCCTACCCATTTTACCCATTAACATAAGTTTAACTTATAATTTAGATCCTAATATATGTACTTTTGCCTATTGAAACTCCAACAAGCAACACCACAGCTATTACGATTCCTTGAAACTTCAATAAAAAATTGGTATCATGTAACCACCTCTTATACCTCATATATTAGAGAAAAAATGGTATAATCAATATGAAATAATATAATAAAAAGTTAGGACTTATTTTATAAAAATATGAGGTTAAAATTACTTTTTTGTGTTGTATATCACAAAATACTAATTATTACTATTAAAAACTAGCCTTAAGAGTGTCTTGTGTTCTACGTCGGGAATACCATATGAAATTGTTGTTGAAAATGTCATATACTTATCTTCATGTTGTTTTACTCATTTCACCCATTACCCTAGCCATTTACCCTATGTGTAAAAGGACGCAGGTAAGGGTAGGGTAAAAGTTCTTAGATAAAGGGTAATTACCCTACCTTGTACCCACATAAGGGTAAGGTTAAGCATTTACCCTACCCGACCCTACCCAATTATAGCCTTATTCAATCCCATATCTTAACCAGTGCTATAGACACGATAGAATCTGTTTGTCTCTGATATCTATAGCGAATATGAGTCATCCTCACCCTCTTAATCTTAAATATTTGCTTCTTGATCAAGAATAGACTCTTTGAAATACATGTTTGCTCAATATCGATATAGACTCACATTAGAATGACCATGCAATTCGTAGTATCACTCATCAAGTGGTTTGTATATAAACTCAGTTAAAGGGAAAAATTCCATCTACATCACCTGCAATAATCCACATCTGTCATATTGACCCAAGCAGTATTGTATGGCAACACTTATTTAAGGTCATGTTCAGTAGTTCTGAAGTGCATTGAATTGTGATCATACAGTGACTTCAGGTCTAAGGACTTTAATAATGGTTTTCAGATTTAAATATGATTTTTACCATCATTTTTGGCTTCCATGCATCATAATAAAGAGGGCATGTCTTGTACATTTGTTCATAAACAAGTATCTATGTATTTGACTTCATACAAATTATCAAGATCAATGAATCATAATCCTCATTAAACACACATACTAGTCCTGTGAATAATTATTGTCCTAACATACACATACTAGAAAATAATGAATACCCTTAACATACACATGATCTCATGTTCAAGTCTTCAACCCAAAATCACATGTCATTGAGTTATACATATTTAGGATATTATTATGTCTAATCATTATATCACCCTAAAATAAACATAAAAAATGAAAATGACCTAATTTTAAATTAAATCAAGTACAATGCATCCCATTACCATCATAAAATTGGCTCGTAAGGCATCAAACCAAGACTTTATACAATCAAGTCTATGTAGGGTATTTTATATCTCATTTTATCTAAGATTCAAATTTTGTCTTGTATGCCATGTATATGTGATGATGTTATAAACATTAACAAACTATATTTTTATATAAATAGGTTTTGGCCTTGATCAAGTTTGATAGAAAAGTATTGTCACGTGGATGATGAAAGTGTTGACCCTTTTATGTGAAATTGTGGTAAGGCTTTGAAATTTTTGTCCAGTAATGTCCTTGCCTCTCTGGTTATGAGGTTAGTTAGGATAATTATGGAATTTTTTGTTGGTTAGTCTCATTTTGATATGCCATCCTATGTTGGGGTGTCGTAGTTACATAAATAAGTCATCATTGGATCCAAGTATTAAATTATTATCAACTTCCAAGTCCATATAAATGTAAGCATTACCAACAATTATGAAAGAAATACACAAACTAGAACCAGATAAAACATTTTTCAAACTTATCATTAATTTTTGATGGGGTTAATTAAGTCATTACAAGCACTTAACCAACCTATAAACATCTTTCTCTTGTCTAGGTGCAAATATATATTTTGGCTGATATATATAGATGTTTTCATCAACATATATAATAAATAAGAAAGTTTTCACATCCATTTAATGGTCTTCTTGTTTTATAAATAGCAACTAGAGAAACTAGGTCACTAATGGAAGAGATTTTAGTTGCATGTACATAAATATCAAAGTAATTTATTCATTCATTATGATTATAACCTTTGGCTACTAGTATGACCTTAACCTTGAGTGTGTCTATTATAACCCCAATTTGGTTGGAAATGAAATTTCCCCAATAAGTGTATGATTATGGGAAATGTATGAATTATATGTATTGAATGGTTTCCCTTTGCAATATTTCCTTTGTGCATGTGATTTCATGGATCATAACATGTTAATGAGTCCAATATGATTAAAAGAAAAAGAAGAAAACAAAGAATGCATTATTAAGAAGGAAATTTGAGATAATGATGAAAATATAAGAAATATATGGAAAGATGTATGTTTGAATCATCATGGATGAGATTTCAAATCCACAAGGTTTCTATTGGTAAAAGGAATCCAAGTATGGAATATAACAGATTAGGAGAGAGAAATTATGCATAAAATATGTCTTAATAAGTGATAACTTGCTTATGAAGAAAAGTCTCTCATACTTACGTATTTGAGTCACAAACTTGACACACAAGTAGTTAAAGTCCTTATGACTTTCCTTTAAATTTTGGTATTAAGTGGACAAGTGGTTTGGGAGATATGGATTTTATAACATTTATAAAGTGAGAGGATAATATTTTGAATATATTAAATGCCACTTTCCATTTAGGAATACTATACTCAGTTCAAGCATGATGGGGGTGATCTGGACCACAGATCTCATGATCCAAGTCGTGAATCCCACAATCTGACGGCTTGGGGTCATCGTCTCGAAGCCGAGTTTCAGTAGGAGCTAGAGAAGATTCAACTCCAGTTTTTGCACGGTCTGAGGCAAGAGCGCGGATGGGAACTCTCCCATTGTGTCTGGGAAATTCACCCGAGCAAATGGAACCTAGGATTTGAGGGCTTTTGGGACCCCCACAAAGTTTCCCCAATTGGGAATCTCTCGACCAACACTGCCCTATATAAGGGAGGGTGATCTAGGGTGCCAACAATCAAACCAATGCCTCTTGTGAGACTGGATGAAGTATACGAAGTAATCCATGCTCTAAATTTGGAATCTGGTCTTGACTTTTGTTGCCGTCTCAAAGCAGTACTCGTCAGAGGTAGCGACGAGTCGTCGTGATGGTGGAGAGAAGCAAGCGAGCGATTGAGGGGCTCGCTGAGTTCGTGGGAGCAATATGACGAGATCGGGACCTTTAGTTTGCACACTGGTAGAGCAGAGCACGAAGTCAACATATGGGTTGACCGATGTGGGATCTAGGCTCACAAGTAGGAGGCGACCGATGGTGGGAGATGAGAGGGAACACAATTATAGTTTTACCCTCAGGTGTGGGGAACCTTAAGCCCAAGAGTGTGGGGCAGTAGAGACTTTTTGTCATGAACCGACGCCTTGCCCACTAGGAGCGAGCTGCCAACATGGCCAAATCCCATTGGCTAAAGCCTGCCCCCATGGAGGACCCACGTGGAAAAGAGAAAGGTGGGTCGCATGCTGACGTGGCTCCTTGTTATTGGTCCGACGGTAAATTATTTAGAATAATCATAGTTAATTATTGGTACGTCCAATTAAGACAAACTATATATGAAAATTGATCAGGGGAATGAAAGGAGTACAATAAAAATATAATTGAAGCCTAAATATGGTTGCAACTTGAAAAGTGTATAAAGATGTCATCTTCAATGGTTTTATTAATGAAAAGCCCTAAAATTTGATGATAATTAGATCTAATAACGTTCTTGGAGTATTTTGAGCAAATATTAACTTTTTGTTAATAAAAGAGAGAATTTGGTCTAAAAAGATGATCTTTTTGCATAATTGTCTTAATTTAGGGTTCCATGTACATAAATATGCATTAATGGGCACAGAAACCCTAATTTAGGTGATGATGACTTTTCATGGTTTTAAATTGTTCGAATCCATGAATAAAATAGAGATATGATGGTTCTACATCAATTTGAATATAAAGGATCCCTAATATGGATAATTTGAGCAATTATGGTTTTTATGAGTAGAATAGCTATTTTAGGGTTTGCTGATCTAAAAAGGATAAAGTTTGAGAAATTGATCTAAGAAACCCTAATGCATCCTAATGAGACTTAGCAACCATAGAAAGGTGTCCCAAGTCAATAAAGAATTATTTGGGATTTGATGGTAACAATTAGACATTATACATGTTTTCAGGATCAATGTTTACTTGATTGATTGATTGGCTTGCTTGATTGGACATTTAGTTGGATTTGGACATATATTTCTTCTTTGAGATTTCCAAAATAGGTATGTGGTTACGCTTATGGCTAATCACTTTAGTTTCACGTCAATTTTTGTGGTTTTACCGGTTGCTTGAAATTAACTACTTGGTTGGCACTTATTTCATGCAGCTATAAAGTGACTATGATTATCACCATAATTATACATGCATGACTAGCTCAGATCCTCATCCTCCTATGTAGATTTGATGATAATGAGATGGATGACCGAGTACATGGTCTACCCGTGAGGTAGGATAATCAGGTTATAATGATGCGATGTGTTTGTCTACCATTGGGTAGGACCATACAACTCCACGACCCTATGTATTGATCTACCTGTAAGGTAGGATCATGGGGGTTAGTTGAGATCTACCATATGAGAGGTAGTATCCATGTCCACTGTAGGGACAACATAGAGGCTAGGGTATGTAAGGATTGAGTAGTTATGCTTAAAATGTAAAGTTGGTTTTGCTAAATCATAATTTGATTGTAATATGTTGTTACTATTAGATGTAAGATTATTGGTTCCCCCACATACCAGTATAATTCATTATACTGACCGTCGTTTTGTTTGTCGGCATTTTTGGTTTATCAAGAAAATGTATATTCCTTTAAAGTGACAATGATGGAATAAATCTTAATAAATATTGGAGGATTGTAGATAGATAGATCTTATATGGGGTAAAGTCCCTCAATTCCTATATTTTGCAAGGTATGAGAAAATAAATTTTTTTATTCAATTTAAATCTTAGTCATAGTAGAATTTATTAATTATTTTTTATTATTAGAAAAAACACTGATCCTATTTTGGGATAGCGACTCTGACTTCTTAGTCTTCCTTAATTGGGGGTTACCGAGTAGCGGGGTCATTAAATTTGGTATCAGAGCCATGGTTTTCCATTTAATCTCTAATAATTATTAAATTTTACAAACCCTTTAGAGCCCAAGGGAGTTATTAGAGGATTTTTCGATGATGGAGGTGTCTAGAAAAGGATCACGATCCGGGCGCTGGCAAGATTTTTCTCATCCCCGCTAGTCGGTCTACGAGGACTCCCAGATATTGTGTGACTTCCTGGACAAAATCAAAGGATCTTGCTCGAAATAAGATACCTCTAGGCCTTCTCTCATATGTCTTCGTCCCTTCTCTACCCTATTCATTGAATAACTTTAAGAGATTAGGGTTTCTCTCTCTCCACTACCCTCTTGAGTTTTGGGACTAAGAATGATAAGGATTAAGGAATCCTCCACCAAATAATGTAAAGCATGTAAATAAGATGTCATGGACATATGTTTTAATAGTTTAAGTGTAAACTAAAGATTAGTACATGCTTAAGTTGTGTGGCATGTGTTTTCGTACCCTCGGGAGAGCCCTAAGGTTAGACCTTCTTGTAGGAGGATGAGGAGAGAGTTAGCCTTGGAGGAAGAGGCCTCTAGGATGAAGAAGAGACCTGATGCATCCTCTAAGGATGATGCTAACCCAAACCCTAAGCAGTGGATGGAGAAAGAGAAGACATAATGAGTTGGATATCATAGTTGATGATGCATGCACATACGTGGGTTATACATGCATGATTATCCATGAGAAACATGAACCATGTATGGTTGTTTGACCCTGTTGCCTTTTGGTTACTCGACCTTGGGCGGTTGTTCCTATTGAGGGTGAGGGATCTCTCCCTCATTGAGAAGGTTAGTAGTGACCATATTGGAACCCTGAAAGGGATATATGTGAAGAAAAGAGGTATGCACCTGCATAGAAGAGAGTGGCAATAAGGCTGGAAGTAGGTTTTAAACCTGATCCAAAAAGGTTAGGCATGATGGTCAATGAGATGGGCATGCAGATCTTTGGATGGCTTTATTTGGGTATAAGTTTTGATAGTATGAATAGATGTATATCCTTAAGAGCTTGACCCATCTTCAGAGAGAGAACCTCCAGTGGTAAGACCCATTGTAGGGTTATCTCTAGAGAGAGAGAGCATGACCCGATGAAGAAGGTTGGGAACCTTAACTCTGAGACGTGAGGAATCATGAGAAGTTGGGTATGATATCACTTGGGGTAGATGACCCTGAGTATATAGATGTGGTTGCCTCACACATGATCCTTGGAGGCTTGTTGTACCTTGGATGTTTTTAGAGGAACCAAACCCTAGAAAGGGGATAGAATGAACGTACATACAATATGAGTACCTACTTTTTAGGAGCATGAAGAAGCGTTCCTTGTACCCCGAAAAGGTATGGTAATAAGTGATGAGGCATCGTACCCAGGTGAAAAGCCTTAAACGTGGGTCCAAAAATGGAGACATGTCTAGGTTATCGGACTTTAGAAATTTATAATACCCAAATGTGTAAGACTCCTTCAACTAGCATAGGGTCGAAGTAGTTCGGAGTCAAACATAGGGATAGGTAGAATGGCACTTCAAAACTCAAGTTTTACTTGTCTAAGCACGTCAAAAAGTCGAGAGAAAAGGTTTAGATGCAACAAGAAAGAATCATAAAGAATCAAACAAAAAGCCTATCTCCAAGAGGAGTTACCAGAAGGATTAAGATTTTAGGGGTTTAGCAGTTTTTATGGAGGTTTTTAGATAAAGGAAAAGTGACAAGATAAAATTGTTCTCAGCGTATGGCACGAAGGAGGAAAACTTAAACATAATAAGTTACAACGCCGTACATCCTGCACCCACTTCTCTCAAAGAGGGTGCCACTAACCATGCACAAAATAACCTCTCTCAAGGGTACTAGGCATAGGCTGGAGTGGAAAGATATGATGGGGCAACACTGATTCTGGGTAATCTCGTACACCCCAATCAGACCAAGCTCTAGAGTTTACGACATCCCTCTCTCGAAGGAGTCAAAATAAGATACACAATTCGATAGCTAGTCAAAAGCATGATTCAAATAGAAGACACTAGAGCTCAGATGCTATAAAGAAATCATCCACCAAAAAGGAACCATACACAAAACAATATGAGATAAACTCTACAGATTCCAATAAGCATAAATGGGTAAAAGGGTTTAGTTACAATGCAGTAGTAAATAAAAGTAAAGTGTTGTAATAAGGGAAGATAGGTATCAGCCTCCTTGATGTAGGAGAGCAATACACATAGCAGCGGACCCCTAAGGTAATGCTAACCCAGTACTAGGTAGGAGCCCTATCGGGATACGACCGTGTCGGGTTCTTGACCGTGTTGGGTCATGAACCATGATGGCTAAAGGGCATATCGAGAAAGGACTCCCTACTTGATATGGTTGTATCAGGATGCAGCCATGACGAGTAGGCCAGATCGGGTTGGGTATCATGTAGTGTCGTGTCAGGACATGTGTCGGGTTAGCTTCATCTTAGGTTCTCGGTTGCTCGTGTCGGGTATAGATGGGTGAGCTATCTCGGGTTGAAGCCCAGCTAGAGACCCAGCATGCTTGAAGGTCGTGTCACACTATTGTTGCTACCGGGTTGGGTTCTAAGTGAACTCCTCTCGTCCCTCTCAGGTTGGGGGTGTGCTCACCTAGTATCACCTGGCAGGCTCTGGAATCGACACAGTAGCTCCTGTGCTCTAAGAGTTAGCTCTTGTAGTGTTTCGATCCATCCCATCATAGGCCTGTAGCTGCTATTTATAGGCATCAGGCTCGTGGGAGATGCAGCTCTCGTTGGGCCACATGTCCTCTGTCTACTCCGTTCGCATGGCTTCACAAAAGGGGCCCATACGTTTGTCGCCCGGTAGCGTTGGTGGGCCGTCACGCTCCGAGTTGCGAGTAAATCGCACTATCGTGTCGGGTTAAGACTCTAGCGGGCTGTCGCACCGAGGGGTGGTCGTGTCAGACAATTGACTCCTTCAGATGACAGACCATAGTGGGCAAGGCACCCTATCAGGTAATAGCTTGTAGTTTGTCAAAGCTCCCTCGTGACACACCTGTGCCGGGTTGCTGTCATATCGGGCAACGACTGTGATGGGTAAAAAGGGTGTGTCACTTCGCTGTTAGATGGTTCGGGACAGTTAACTCACTGCAAATGGGCTAGGATGGGCCCATTATCATTCTTTTGGCAGAAAAACAAGAGAAACTCTACAAAAGATAGGAAATGTTATCAGGAGCATAGTAGGCATTATTTGTATTCAACAAATAAGATAAAATGGAGAGGAAGTTAGGTTTGGAGGCAGTTTTGATAGTAAAATATAAGCTCTAGCAGCCATAAAATGGGTGTTATCAACTCCCCCAAAGTTAGCATTTTGATTGTCCTCAATCAATCTGTACCTATTTTAAAAGTTTGTTTGCGGTACTTTTCAAAACCAGACATAGTCTTCAGACAAGGGGTTAAGTGAATTTTTTAGATGTTTGGAGGAAAATTACATCTGACTATGAACAATGGACTTTATTTTTACTGCCTAATTTAAGTAAAAAATTTTCTCTTTAGCTTTTGTGAGACTTTGGTGCATGATTTTGAAGTTAGTTTTCACACCAAACTGCTTGGGGGTAGAAGGTTGGGTTTTCGGGAAGGCTTAAGACTTTTTAGGTTTTTCTTGCTTCCCATTTGTCCATCTATGTACGGGTCCATTAACGGGAAAGTGGTCCCTACAGTCCAAGCCAGTTGGCTTTAGAGTAGTGATTTCACATCCTACATACCATTGCCCCAGATCTACCATGCCCAAAGATGGGTACTTTTGGGAAGACAAGTGTTTTTTTTTCAGGGACAACTCTCATGCTTTTATTCACTCTCATAAGGCTTTCCTCTCTTGTCGGGATTTTGATGGGTAGGGAAAAGGGAGTTTGCTATTTGGGCAGCTTTTTCCTTCACATGCACGTCTCTTAGCTGTTGCGAGATTGTTTTTCAAAGTTGGCATAGAAAAGTTATAGCCTTTGTTGTTCGAGACTATGTTTTCAAGAGAGCATAGAAGAAATTTCCACCATCTTAGATACAGAGAGAACAAGCTGGAAGAAGTTGTACCAAATATTTACTATAAAGTGTTTTGTACAGTTTTTGAGAAACAGGCAGTTGTGTATGTATTGCTTTCTATAAATTATTTATATACATGTATATAAATAGTATAGCGAGAAAAGAAAAGGGAAAAAAGGGAAAAAGTTTTTAGAGTACCTCCTTATTGATGCTATGGAGTACCCCGCAAATGTACCCCACACTTTGTCCCAGAGTTGTGAGATAAATAAGAAAAGATAGCCATAGACCAGTGAGTGTTCAGCGAATGCACGCGCCCTCGGTAGATAAGAGATCCATCACATATCTTCCTCGTTGGCTGTGGTAGCCAAGGTTGTGGAGGTTATCTAGCATCTTTTTTAGAGCTACCACGCTATAAATCCAGTGGAGCACGTAGACACTATAGTCATTTGATAAGGGAACTTGTTGTGGACTGCAGTGGCAGTATTGGAGTTCGTGCCACTTGGCTGCCGGGTCTTCAAGATAGGGATGGATCAAAGATACCACCTCAGTATAATATTTTCTTGCTAGCCGCTCAAGGGATGTTTTCGGCGCAGATGCACACTCTATCAGGTATTCGTTGTTGGCGTTAGAGTTGTTGTAGAAGAAACCAGTATGTGGATGGGTGTATATCATCATGAGCATCCAGTGATTGTCGCGCAACATAGGTAGAAATATTATGCACGACAGACACTTCTTTACTTCAAGATGGAACAGTTGGTGTGCTCCTGTCTCATCAGCAAGCCATAAGTTGTTGAACAACATCGGATGGGTGATGTAGGGCTTTCGAATCTTCTTCTATAGGATGGGGATGTAAGAAGATGCCACCATCATTGCTAGACACCCTCCTACCTTCACGAAGTCCCATAGATCATCTAGGGGGACCAATGTATTATCTTTTTCATATATGACGTCTACAGTGTTAGAATCAACAAGTCAAAGAAGAATTTCATTGACCTATTCCTGAGATAGAGAATTGAACACGAAACGGTCAAAATTGCTTATAAGAGTTTCGGTGATGACAGGAGAAGCGGAATCACCTTCAGTGGGCTCCCCTTTAGTGGTGAGTACAGTTCACAGAGTTTCCATCTGCTTTCCTATCCTTTAGACATCAGAAGAGTCCTTGACTTCATTCCATAGAGGACTTCTGAGTTGAGAAGAATAGGAGTCAACATCAGAACCAGTGGCTGTCTCCAGTAGGTCCTTTGGAAGTTTCGTGTCTTGGAAATAGCGCTTGTCTTTGATCAGCAACAGTGTGTATATGCTCCTCAGTTGGTAGAAGTCTTGGTCCTGCAACAGCCTTATGTATCTGAAGATGTTTAGCAGCTCAATGGCACATAGGACGATGAAGGCTCTATTTCTGCTCCCTGAGTCTTCTTGAACTGGGAAGTCTCTGATTGTGTAGAAGTTTGAGATGTTGTTGTGGTGTTGGACTCCTTGTTTGATGACCCGGTGAGGGCATAGAGGAAGAAGCCTAAAGTGGTTATCTTCGGGGCACACGAAGATGTGCCCCCCGTGGGGGACCTTCGCAGTGCAGCAGCTAAGTAGAGTGACGTCGTGGGAGCGGAGGTCGGCCACATAGAGAAACCTATGCTTTCAAAGCTTGGAGGGCGCTAGCACCAGGCTAGGGTTTTGTTCTTCAATGTGCTTCACCATATCAACCACCAACCTTATTTCGTACGCCCTTGCCAGCAGTTGTCTCGCCAAGGCCGGGGTGGCATTGTAGATTGGTTTCTGACCTATCCTGATGGTGATATTATCAAACATCACGCCTTCTAGGACCTTAAACAAGATCTTCCCTACGACGTCTTCTGAGAGAAACATGCCTAGGAGTTCTCTACATCATACGGAGAAGTACCCATCGCTCCAGATGACAACTTCTTCTACCTGCGGCCTCATGACCATGTTCAACAGTTGTTGGTTCTAGATCGTCTGGTAGTCGGTGGTGCGCCTGTCAAAGCCGTCCATCTCGAATGCAGGGATCTCTGATGGTGCAAAAAATGTATCAGCCACTGAAGTCCTGACCCTAGGGGTTTGCTTAGCAATCGAGCTATACAAATCACCCCCTTCTCCCTCCTATGGTTTAGATGAATCCTCTACTAGGCCTTCAGATATCTCTTTTGCGTCGTCAATTGGCTCTAGCGGCTGAGGGGTTATAGATATGTCGATGTCGCGAGTGCTCCCTTGTCCTGTGGGTGACCATTCGATGGTTTTGTTCGTCGCTCTTCCTCAGGCGTTGTAGAGGGCCCGCTGGAGGTGGATGAGGATGACGAACTGAAGGAAGAGGATGAAGATGATGGTGGAGAGGGGGAAGCCGGTGGTGATGGTGATCGTTTGGGACACCTTGAGTGGTGGTGGTTGTCCCTCTCATCAAGCCTCTATTTGATGTTGTCGAGATGTTGGAGCACCACCTACATCATGTTGTTCAGTGCCTCTAGTTGGCTGGGGAGACCAACTAGAGTTAGCAGCCGAAACTCATGCTTGCTTAGCCTCCGCTGAAAAACCTGAAACTTGCGGGTTAGGGAAGCAAAAGTAGAGTTGTGATTGCTTGTTACCTCCCGCATGTTGTCAAATTTGAAGTCAAAGGCCTGCCCCAACGAAGAGGGGACTGCCACTGAGCGACTTCGACTTCGGGTGACACTCCTTGTATTGGTGGCATGGCCCGATGAATACACATCATCTATCGGGGCAGAGTCCACCTAAATAGTATGTGAGGGCGTGGCCTCCAGATGAGGCATCGACACCTTTGAAGCTGCCTCCGTCTCCTTAGCTTGGCGTTGTGGAGAAGGTTGCAAAGTAGGCAGCTACTGATTGACAATCTAGCTATCCACTTCCTCCTCCATAGTGATTGCCAGCGTTGAAGGTGGTGGTGTCGGCATCGACTGTACAGACCTAAGCTCCGTCTCTAAGAGCTTAGTGAATGCCTTCTTTCTATTGTGAAATGTGTCAGACCGCACTGTGGGTGGTGTTGTTTCTTCTACCATGGCTGGAAGAGCTGAAGCTTGGGGTGTTTTGCCTATTGTTTCTGCGGTAGCGCCTTCTGAGGCAATGACCATTGTAGCGACCTCGGTGGTATCGACGACCTCCCCGGTGGTCGGCATTTCTTCTATAGTCGCGGCGGGTGTTGTTGTGGTTGCCATGGCTTGTTCGGTGGCAGTAGTAGAGATCATCAGAGTGGCGGTTGTTGGTTCTGTGGTGATGGTGATTGGCTCAGTGGTGGTGGCGACATGCGAGTCTTCAATGATGACTGCTGATGATTTGTCCCGTCGAGCGTCGAGGGGTGCGGGCCTCCCTGTCGCGGCCATCCTTTCCTGGATGGCCCTTGTGGCAGTGTGAATGGCTTCAATGGTCATGACTTTGAATTTTGTTGTTGTAAAGACTAGCTTCTCCGCGTCGTAGTTGACATAGAGTGGGGGGGGCAGGAGGATATTTATTCTTGCGAACTTGTAGAAGAGGTGGTAGTCATCCTTTTTAATATGTTTGCTCTGGTGAGGAACTTGATGTCGATCTTGTCATCATCCGTTGTCCGCGATAGGCTGTGTGGCTCCCTTGGGTATCCAAGCCCTGCTGCTATGAGGTTGATGACCCCTCCCATGTTGTACTCCTTGGTGGCATCTTTTATAGGGTACAGTCGGTTTAGAAGGAAACACCCCAGGTAGATCGGCTTGCCCTCAATCATGTACTAGATTAGATGGATCTCTTATGTATAGAGATTTATCATCTCATATTTACTATAGAGTAGGCTCGCAACAATCTTATATACAATCCTCCAAAAGCATGAGTGGAACACTGCCACTTTTCTTCCCGACATGAAGGAGGATTCACCCGTCAGCTTCCTCCATAGTGCGACTGGGTCAAAGCTATCGCCTTAGGTGATCCGGGCACTATTATTGAGCAACTCTCTCTCAGCCTCACTAGAGGAGAATATCTAGTTGAGCATCCTCTCTGAGATTTCATGCTCGGCGTTGTAGAGGTGCCCTTGAAGTCTGTCTGCTCTGTCGAACCTTTTGCTCTCTTCTGGTGTATTTGGAACTCGACAGAAGGAGGAGATTAAGTCCTTTGTGAGCTTGGTGTAGGAGGCGGAGTAGCTGAAGCATATCTTCCATAGTCTGGTGACTTCTAAGACGTTCTATAGTCTGTCAAAGATGTCAATCTGGTAGAAAGATTCTTAATGGCAGAACTAGGTTGGTCGGTAGACTTTCACCGCCAACTCGGTGAAATGCCGTCGGTGCTCCTCTGCGCACAAACCATCTTGGTGAGTGGGTCAGGACCTCTGGTTCCACCGTCGTGGATGGGGGTGGGGTTGCTTCTACCTTGGGCCACTTCTCAGCCTCAGAGGGCCCAACCGTCTCAGGATTGGGGCATTTCTGCCCCCAGTAGCTTCAGTTGTGGCCTTAGGGTTGATCCTCTGGCCTTGTTCATCAACTTGGACAATGGTCTTCTTGGTGCGTGCCATTTTTTACAATGTTTACACAAAGAAGTTAAGTCAAAAAGAGTTATTCGATCAAACTTGTATTTACCTGACATTGAGAAAAAGGTAAATGTAAGAGTGTCACTCGCTACGGGTTGGGCGATACACTTAGAACTGATATTAGGTCGGGTACTTAAGAAAATCTGTCGTGCGATATGAACATGCTCGATACCAAAAAACCGATACATTTTTCAAACGGTACTCAACACAAACTAATATCTGGAAGATGGAGAAAACAATGCACATGTGAGGTCAGCATCGAGGAAATGATAAGGTTTGGGCGATATTGTTTAAGCGACAACCCAGAATCGGGTATAACTGAGTCTGCACGGTATGATCGGTAAATGTGTCGCACGATATGGGTGTCACATAGCTAGGGTGAAAACATGATAACAACCTTATGCATAAAACAAAGGATGTGTGATGTACCATGTCAGGTGATAGTCATGTCGCGTGACACAAATGAGAGCACTACATAGCAATCTAGACGATAAGGTCACCTTCGTGATGTCAAAGACTTTACCCGATATAGATGTGTTGGTTGTTGTGTCGCACGATATGGGTGTTGTGCAACACAACCATAAGACTGATATAAAACAAGACGGTAGGGAAGCTGAAACATTTGTCGCATGATAAATGAAAACTCGATACGCGTTAAAAGGTTATGCCCGACACGAGCAAGAACTTGAGATGGCTGGCATGCAATAAGGTAGGTCGATACGATCCGCATGACACACAATTATGTGATATATAGGGCGCCACGGGTTTTAGCTTTGTCGGGCATGAAGATCTGGAAAGCAAAACAAAGGTCGATAGGCTAAGGCCGCCACAGGTGCTTGAGGTGACGAAAGAGAGTGCATGATACGGGAGCAAAAGTAGGTAACTTGGTAACCCAACATGGTTAATCTCAAGCTACTATATATAGTTGGCCGTGAGTGGGGTAAAAGGGTAAAAATAAGGACACATGTCACACAAGCATGATAATTGTCTTCTAAAGCACGGTAAAAACCGTCTAATCACGTCGCGTCACAAAACTTTTGAGAAGGATGTGCATCGCGTGGCATGCGTGTCGGGTGGCAAGGATGTGTCACCCGATATTCATTGCCCAGCGTAATCCTCATGCAACATGGGTTCACACAATACTCACATTGCACAGCACACATGTCGCACAGTACGCAAAGTATGCGCTGGGCGACAAAGTTACCCGACACATCTTTGGCAAGTCTTGTTGTCTCCAAAGGTGTGGATGGGCGTGATACGCCCGGACGACACGGTCTGGGTAGCATGGCCTGGGTGATATGGCTGGGCGTGTCTCTTGCCCGTCATGCCCTTGTAGAACTGGGTAAAACTAGAACCAAGAAGTCGCCCGATACTCATCAAGGTGGTTTGGGTGACATTGTTATTTAGAGAAGCTCGGCATGCCCGATACTATCAAAGAACGTAGAGAGAACTTAAAAACAAGGATGAAAAACTAAAAATCAGAAGGCACTTGTTGTGTAAAACATCATTGGATTAAGAGTGAAACTCAACCTCAGATAGTATTACACACCAAGGCCATAAAACTGAGTCGGTGGCCCATAAAATGAGAGAATCTATGCACGTGGAATGGGCATAGACTCGGGCCTTATTACAGTGAGAGTGTTCATAATGTTCTTTGCAGGAAAAGGAAATAACATCCTATTCTAGGTAAGTAAAGCTCGGGCTACCTCTCGAGGAGCACTGTGGTTTATGTTGTCAGCTCGACATCTTCAAATCTTGCTATTCTTTTTCGGTAGGTGTAGCTTCGACATTGTTCTGGGCCAAGTCGGATCTTCTTACGAAAGCTTCATCTTCATAGAACCTCTTTACTTGGTGTCTGTTGAATGGAAAAACCTTCGCTGGATCATCTTTATCATATAGCTCCATCATTCTTGACAGATATATCTTCTCTACAACGAACGGTCCGGACCACCTAGTCTGCAGTTTTCTTGGAAAAAGTCAAATGGAAGATTTAAACAATAAAACTTTGTCATCTTCCTTGATGTCTTTCACCCACAGGTGGGAATCATGCCAGACTTTGGTTCTCAGCTTGTAGATTCTTTCATTTTCATAGGCTTGAGGCCTAAGTTCTTCAAGTTCTTAGAGCTGAAGAAACCTCTTCTTTCCAGCCAACGATGGGTCCATGTTGAGATGTTTGATGGCCCAGAATGCCTTGTGCTCCAACTCGAAAGGTAGGCAGCAAGCTTTCCCATATATCAGGCGATACGGTGTAGTGCTGAGCAGCATCTTGTAGGTAGTCATGTATGCCCATAGGGCATCATGAAACTTAGCTGACCAGTCTTTGCGAGAATTGCTAACCGTTTTCTCCAAGATCTGTTTAATCTTCCAGTTTGAAACTTCAACTTGACCAGATGTCTGTGGATGGTAGGGTGTGGTGACATTGTGTCGAACGTCATAACTGCACAAAAGTGATTCCAATTGCCTCTCGGTAAAGTGAGATCCACCATCATTGATGACAATTCTTGGAACTCCAAACCTTGGAAAGATGATCTTCGTAAAAAGCTTTATAACTACCTTGGCATCACATGTGGTGGTGGGTATGGCTTCTACCCATTTTGAGATGTAATCTACTACAACAAGGATGTACTTGAAACCATAGGAGGAGGGGGAGGGTCCCGTATAGTCAATCCCCATATGTCGAAGATTTTGACTTCAATCCATTCTGACATTGACATCTAATTCTGATGGGAATATTTCCGATTCTTTGACATTCATTGCAAGCCTTGACATAGGCATGAGTGTCTTTAAAGAGAGTGGGCCAATAAAAGCCAGACTAGAGTACCTTGATTGCGGTCCTTTCACCTCCTAGGTGCTCTCCATAGGGGGAGGAGTGACACTCGAACAGGATCTTCGGGGCTTCATCCTCAGGTATACACCTCCTGTATAAGCCATCAGCGCAATGAATGAACAACAGAGGGTCAGCCCAGTAATAGTTCTTCAAATCAGAGAAGAATTTCTTCTTATGATTGTAGGACATTTTCGAGGTTAGTTGTTTGTAGGCCAGGTAATTGTAAAAATCGATATACCATGGTCCTCTAGGGTTGGCCATCTGGGTAGCATAAATCACCTCATCAGCATAGCTTTCGTTGATTGGCAGCGGGTGGTCATCTTCCACCCAGATCCTTGAAAGGTGGTCGGCGACCACATTCTAAGAACCTTTATTGTCTATTATTTCATGATCAAACTCTTGTAATAGCAACGCCCAATGCAACAGCCTAGGCTTCATGTCTTTCTTTTGCATTAAATATTTGATAGCCCCATGGTCGGTGTGAACAATCACCTTAGAGCGTAAGAGGTAGGATCAAAACTTATCAAATGCATAGACAATTGCCAGAATCTCTTTCTTAGTGGTAGTATAATTCAACTGTGCTTCATCTAGCATTTTACTGGCATAAAAGATCACATGGTGCTTTTTATCTTTCTTCCGGACAAGGACTGCGCCTATGGCAAAATCGCTGGCATTGCACATGATCTCGAAGGGGAGATTCCATTTGGGGGACTGGAGAATGGGTGCGGAGACCAATGCATCCTTCAAGTTGGAGAATGCTTTTAGGCACTCATCAGTGAAGTCAAATTTTGCATCTTTCATCAGCAAGTTTGATAGGGGCTTCACGATCTTTGAAAAGTCCTTAATGAACCTTCGATAGTAGCCATCATGGCCCAAGAAACTTTGGACTCTATTTATAGACGAGGGTGGAGGAAGCTTGGCTGTCGCCTCCACCTTGGATCAGTCAACCTCAATGCCTTGACTAGACACCTTGTGTCCCAGAACTATCCCTTCCCGTACCATAAAATGGCACTTCTCCCAATTAAGGGTAAGACTATGTTCCTTGCATCTTCTCATCACTAGAGACAAGTTGTTCAGGCAATCATTGAAGGAGCTTCCATAAACACTGAAGTCATCCATAAAGACTTGCATTTTATCTTCCAGAAGATCTGCAAAAATGGCATTCATGCACCTCTGAAAGGTCGTGGGTGCATTGCAGATCCCAAAGGGCATTCTTCTGAAACCAAAAGTCCCATAGACACATGTGGAGGTGGTTCTCTCTTGGTCATCTGGATGAATGGAGATCTGGTAGAACCCTGAATATCCATCTAGCCAGTAGAAGTAAGAGTGGTGGGCTGGGTGCTCAAGCATCTGGTCAATAAACGAGAGAGGGAAATGGTCCTTGTGAGTGGTAGTGTTGAGCTTTCAGTAATCTATGCACATCTGCCAACCGGTAACGGTCTTAGTGGCAACCTCTACTCCATTATCTCCCTTAACTAATGTTATGACTCCCTTCTTTGGAACCACTTGAATGGGACTCACCCATGTGCTATCATTGATGGCATATATTATTCCTGCATCTTGGAGTTTCACAACCTCTTTACTGACCACTTCTTTCAGCTTCTCATTTAACTTCTGTTGCGGCTGGGCGTAAGGCTTGGAATTTTCTTCCAAGTGGATCATGTGCATACACACAGAAGGGCTGATCCTCCTTAGGTCTCTAATAGAGTACCCTAGGGCCTTTTTTCATAGCCTCAACTCCGCAAGTAGCTGTTCTTTTTGGCTGTCAGTCAGCTCTGAGTTAATGATGATAGGGTTCATGCCTTCTTTGTCTAGAAAATGATATTCCAAACCTTTCGGCAAGACTTTCAACTCGGGTGGGGTCTCCTTCTCTTTTTCTTCAGTATAATCTTTAAAGAGGGCATTGCACATCACTATCTCCACTAGGTCTTCTTCTTCAGACAAATCCTCGGCTTCTAGAAACGCTAGCAGTTCTTTGACTTCTGGGTCCTCGATCTCCCTTGCCTCGCCAGATAAGGCGCACATTAGTGGGTCTACCATGGCCTTTTCTTCCCTTACTTCACTGTAGAGCCACTAATAGATTTCAATGAAATAAGAGGACTCGAAGAACGAAGGGGCTTTCATACAATCGTTGATGTTGAAGTCAATGTGCTCTCCTCCAACCCTGATTGTAATCATACCCGCCTCTAGGTCAATGAGTGCTCTGCCGATTGCAAGGAAGGGTCACCCAAAGATGATGGGGCAGCTAGGGTCTTCCATGTTGTCAATCAAAATGATATCACATGGTATGAAGAACCGCCGAACTATAATGGGCACGTCTTCAACTACTCCAAGTAGTCTGGTGAAGGTGTGCTTTGCAAGATGAATTCTCATATTGGTGCTCACCATATCGATAAGTCTGATCCTCTTTGCAAGGGACAAGGGCATCAGGTTGATGCTTGCCCCCAGGTCTGCCAGACCTTTGCGGGTTATGTTGTCCCCAACCTGGAAGGGGATGACAAAATCTCCAGGATCTCTCTTCTTAGAAGGCATATTCGCCTTGATAAAGGAACTACACATATGTGCTAATTTCACAGTTTCAAAGTCTTTGCCTCTTTCTTTCTAAAAATTAGGTCTTTCAGAAACTTTGCGTATGTGGGCATCTCCTCGATAGAATCCAAGAATGGGATCTCGAGGTGTAACTTCTTTACTGCAGCCATGAACTTCTCGTACCACTTCTTCAACTAGGCTTTCACCAACTTATGCAGAAAAGGTATGCGGGGTGCATATTTGTCCGGATGCTCCTTAGAAGGAACATCATTGACTCTTTCTTTCATCACCTCCCTCAACTTTGTGGGTACTACTTCTGCTTCCTTGGGGTTAACATCCTTAGCTGGTGTTGTTGCTGATGTTGCTCTCTTTTCAATTGTTGGTTGTACCACTGTTCCTGACCTTAAAATGACCATCTTTGCGGTTTCATTCCCACGTGGATTTTCTTCAGTACTAGAGGGGAAACACCCTACTTGGTGATTGATACTCTGGGCTAGGCTAGCCAGCTTCTGGCCAATCTTCTTGTTTTGTTGTTGGAGCTCTCCTATCTGAGCAGAAAAACCTCCCATCTATTGTTGCATCAACTTGAGCAAGGCCATGTTGTCCATGAAGCTTTTATGTAGCTTTTCATTGAGATCATTCTTCTTCTTAGCAAAATACATCAACTCTGTAATCATCGATGGTCGTTGTGGCTGGTTCTGCTAGAAAGTTCTCTACTGTTGGAACCCTACTTGGCATTGCTGATTTGGTGGTCCTCTTGAAGAAGTTTCACCCACCAGCTGATGAGAGTTCTCAACTACGTTTGTGTTCCCGTAAGAAAAAACAGGGTGATCATGGTACCAATACTAGACGTAGCTCACGTTTTATGTGTTGTCTTCATCAGGTTCGCCTTGAATGATTGTCTGTGGGCAGAAGTCAGATAGGTGGTCTAGCTCCCCACAGGTGACATAGCTTCTCACCACCTCTTGCCAGACTTTTCCTTTATATCCCTACTCCTTTAGGGTTTGGACGTCAGTTACTATCTTGTTCAAATTAGCCGCTAGGGCTTCCATCGCCTTTGAATCTCCAGGAGTGGTGTGGCTTATTGACTCTCTGTCGTACTCACTATCTTGCTGGTTTGTGGCCATATTGTCTATGATCTCTCTAGCCCTTTGAGCACTGAGTCCCAAGAAATCGCTGCCAGCTGCAGTGTTCAGGGATTTCCTTTCTACGACACACACCCCATTATAGAATGTAGTGATCATATTAGGCTCAGAAAAAGTATGGTGTGGGCACTCCCTCTGATAGCTTTGAAACCTTTCCCAGGTCTCATGTAGGTTCTCTAAGGGTTTTTGCGAGTACCTCGTTATCTTGTTTTGGCACTTGATCGTCCTTTCTATAGGGAAAAACATGGCGATAAACACATTGGCTAGATGCTCCCAATTGGGAAGGCTTCCATCCTACAGACTTGTATACTACTTCAAGGCTTTGTCTCTTAGAGAGAAAGGGATGTATTGGTTGTAGATGTGGGATATCAGAACCCTGTTGATCTTACAAGTATTGCAAGTTCTCTTAAACATTATATGGTGGTTGTATGGATTCTCTTCAATAGTGCTCCCACCAAATTGATTGTGCTGCAGCAACTGGAGGAAAGCAGGCTTCATCTCAAAGTTGGCAACATTGAGTGGTTGTTCAACCACCAGATTCCTCTCTTCATTCACCCTGACTTGAACAAAAGAGCTCAGGGATCGAGCTTTGGGGGCTTTCTCAGTCATGACTTGTCAGACACAAGGATGGCTCAAAAAGGTGAAGAAGTACCTGGAAAGAAAAGAAAAATGTAAAAGTATTAGTGTGTTGTATAAAATATGTGCAGAATTTTCAGAATTCCACATTAGTTAGAGAAGGAAAAGCTAAATAATCCCAAGGTGCCAAGAAAGGTAGAATTCTGACTTGAGGATGAAATCCCACTCCTACATCTACTCCAAAGTGGACAAACTTCCCTCCCAAGAATCTTTGTGGAGTGAAGAAGCTTTGCTGCACCTCCAGAGAAGAAAATGGAGAAGAAGAGAAGAAGAATGGGGGTTCTTTAGCAAGAAACCACCTTCTTCCACCAAAAATCTCCCTCCCTTGCTCTAGACATGCTCTGGGATGAAAGACCTTCAAATTATGACAAGTGATAGCTGCTCTATAGAGTGGTTTCGTCTTTTAAAATGCAAGGAGTCGTATTTGAAAATTGCTGAAACTGACAGGCGCATGACATGCATTCCCAGTGCATGACATGCAAATCCTTTGTCAGTTGCTCCAGAATGCACTTTGCATGGCGTGTGCTGAATTAATGCACGCTGTGCAACTTTCCAAAAACTTTCAATCTGCTCAATACTCCCAGGTGCACAGTGTGTGCTAAATTAATGCACACCGTGCAACTTTCCAGAAACTTTCAATCTGCTTGACGCTTCCAGGTGCATGACGTGTCTTTTTAAGACACGGCTTGTCAATGGCTGTTCTGGGCTGTTGTGTATTTTGCTCATATCTTTCAGCGTGTAGGTCCAATTGACATGCTGTAAAAAGTGGTATTTGTGTAGTTTCAAACCCCAAAACATTGATACTTGAGGAGTGATCAAATAAGTGATAATATGATATATTACTCATCATTTCATTGCAAAATGTAGTACCTACAATCCAAACCATGAGACAAGTAAGAATAGCTAAAAATATAGAATCTAGCATGAATGAGAGTGATAATTGAGTCAAAATAACATGGATATGCAACCAAACATGATCCAAAAGATGATATGATTTGTGCACATCAAATCCCCCTTAGCTTAAACCATTTCTTGTCCTCAAGCAAAAACAACATAGAAACACAAATGAAGAATTGTCAAGTTCATGCATAGATCAAATAAAAGGAAAGATGTGTATAAGACCAAGCCAACCTTGATCAACATGTTTATACTCATAGCCATCAATTCAACTTAAACACCCAAGAAAGATATTTTTAGTTCAGCAGGGGTGGTCACAATTAAATGAATCAAACAATTAAACAACACTAAGTAGAATTTGGATGACCAAGCCAAGCAATTAGTGGATGTGAAACTCAAACTCTCAACTATTAAGGATACAAATGATGAAATCATAGTTAAAATTGATAATTTTAGCTGTACTCTCCTTCTTTCCCAAAAATGATGTGACAATGGATTATGTGTTTTGACACTCGGCTGCTAATGTAGGCTTATGCACACGTGGAGTGTCGGTTGGGGTATTTTACCCTCTTTTAAGACATACCACCTAACCATCATGGCCAGATCAGACTTACACTAGGCTAGCATGATATGTGAGCGGTTTAGCCATCTTTTATGGGGTATAAAGATGAGATAAGCCAAAAGAAATTTTAATTTTTTTCCAAAATATAGGAGAGTCAACTAAATTGCAACATTAGCTAGATTTCATTCATTTGTTTTGAAAAAAAATTCATTGAAAGAGTGGTTGAAAATGCACTAAGAGCTTGGCAAGGGCATCCCGTATTCCAAATGATGTTGTAAAGTTGATTTACTCACAAAAATTGAAACCATTACATGTTTTAAGCAATCAAAGATGTGAAAGATGAATATTCAGGCTAGAAGCATAAACCAGAGTTAAGCACATGTTGATGGCAAAAAGGTTTCATTTATATAATGCATGCCTTTTACAATTTCTCCAAATGATATTTCTCATCAAAAGAGGACAATCAGTTAAGAATAGGAGTTCTATCCACATATAAAAGATAAACCTCATATCATACTAGATTTTCCACCAGAAGAGTAGAACTAAAAACAAAAACTAAGAAAAATATGATAAAAGGGAAATAAAACTACACTACCGGCCGGTTGCTCTCCCCCTAAGCTTGAAATTTGCAGTGTCCTCACTGCATATAACAAACTCAAGAGGATGGCAACTAGTTACCTGTCATGGTGAATGATGAAGATGGAGGTCCACTGCTTTGATTTGAGGCTGGAAATTGTTGTGCTAAAGATTGATGCCTCCTTGCAAATATGTCCTTGATTTGGGGCAAGCGAAAGCTCCTATGGGCTGCAACAAGAATAGTCTTTTGTACGCCAATAGTATTTTTCTTTTCATTATCCTTTGAAGCATCATGAAAATATGATTTGGGAAGAGTGTTCTCAGTATAAAGCAATGTCTCATCTAGAGTGTGAGGAGGAAGGACATGTGGCTTGCTTAAAGAATCTAAAAGTAGATCATGTGTTGTAGCTTTCTCCCCTTGATTTGCAGCTTCATAATCCTCATAGGTATCAACATCATCATACCTTGAAGGATTTACCTCTATAACAACTCCATTCTTCAATGTCACCATCCTGAAATATGTAGGATTCATCTCTAGTGGACTAGGCAAGAAAGGTGGAAATGCTTCCTTGCTAAAAATAGCTTGCTGGGAAATTTGTTTCTCCAATATGTGTGCATGAGTGGCTATAGCCTCCACCTTAGAAGGGAGTTGGTCAATAGCATCCATCACAGATTGTCTTTGTTGATGGAACTCCTCATTTTTCTGCATTTGAGTTGAAATAAATGTTGCAAGCATGGACTCAAATCTAGACGTTACTTGTGGTTTTTGTGGCTGAATGAAATTTGGGTTCGCATTATTGTAGAAGCCCAGTGGAGTGTAGCCCATTGGAGAATAAATAGAATAGCCATAACATGTATAATATGAGTGTCCAAGGAACCCACATGCATCACAAATATTGTTGGCTGTTTGAATTAGTTGTGTGCTTAGATTCTCAAACCTTTGTGACAAAGTTTCTAGCCTTGCTGCAATCAAGTCTATAACACCAATCGTGTGATCTTCCACTTGCATTTTAGAAGTATGTGAAAAGGATGGGTGGTATCTTGTAGTTGGACTCCATTGGAAATGATTTGCTACCATATCTTCAATAATAGCATAGGCTTCTCCATAAGATTTGTTCATTAGTGCTCCATTTGCAGCTGCATCAATGGACGTCCTTGTATTGTAGCACAAACCATTATAGAAAGATTGCAATAGAATCCAATTGCTTAGACCATGATGTGGGAAAAGATGTTGAAGATCTTTGAACCTCTCCCATGTATCATAAAAGGTCTCTCCAAACCTTTGAGAATAATTGATGAGTTGTATCCTCAGCTGCAAAGTTTTTCTAGGTGGAAAATATCTTAGCAAAAAGACCTTTAAAAGCTCCTCCCAAGTGCAATTGACTTCTTTGGCAAAGTATAGAGCCATGCCTTGGCTCTATCTGTAAGAGAGAATCGAAAAAGAATTAGGCGTATCCCATCAGTATGAATGCCATATATCTTTATAGTTCTTAGCAACTACAGAAATTTAGCAATGTGGAGGTTTGGATCCTCCATTGGTGTCCCTCCAAATGCATTCAGCTATAGAAATTGTATGATGGATGGGCTGATAGAAAACTCCTCTGCCTCAAATTCTGAAATATTAATAGGCCCACTCATGTGCATTACAGCTGTACCAAAGTAGTCCTTCAGAGGAAGGTCATCCTCCTTGATTAGTTCTTCATGTGGATCTGGGGGATTGGGTGGATGTGGTGTACATGGTGGTGGTGTATGTGGTATGGATGAAGGTGGTGAATATGAGGGTGTGGAAGAATGTGGTATGGGTGTTGCTAGTATATATGATGGCAGTGAATTAGGTGTGATTTATGGTGGTGTGGATGTAGGTTGTGTGGGTTGTGATTCCTCCATACATGTTTGGGTTTCACTCCTTCTTTCTCCATGAGGGTTGCAAGCAATGTGTTCATTTTCTAAATGTAGAGATATGCATGGTTCAAGGTCTTTTTATGAACACCCCATATGCTTCTGCAAATAAACAAAGTGAGTGAGATACAAAAACAAACATGGAAGATACAACAAATTATGATGATCATGATGAATTATGATTTATGGATATGATGGTGGATATGAAGGTTGTGATCTAGTCTCATTTACTTATCAACAACTCTTACTCTAACAGGAATATTGATGCTCCCCGACAACGGTGCCAAAAACTTGTTCTTTTGTTACATTAATGAGTTTCAATCATAAGAATGATCTTTTACTCAACTAGTTATATCCCGCAAGTATACAAGAGTAGTTGTAGTCGAGGTCGAACACAAGGAGCATTGGTTTGTTAGGCACAAGAGTTATGATTTTTAATAATCTAGATCGTTGCACACAAGATGATTTGGATTAGAACAACTAAATTATAGATTTAAAACAAAACAATAAATTATCACTTAAGAAAGGTTAAGATTTAGATATGGAAGGATCGTGGACTTAGAATTTCACCAACATATCATAGAATAAAATAGGATCATGAAATTTAAACATACTAAGCACTTGTTTTAAAGGAGAGTTGTATGTTGCACTTCACCTCTTGATGCAAGTACAATGATCCTAACTCAATACAACATTCTCATGTATGAATTTCATTTTGGATCACAATCCTACTCCTCAACTCCATAATTTCCACTCACATGGTAAAGAAGGAGTTGCCAAGAGAGTACCTCCTTACTCTCCTACTTATCTTCTCAGATCAAGCAAGAAAGCATAAAACATGCACATAAAGTGGCCAGCCATACATACAAGAAGCAAGAAACCGGTGCTCACAAGGTGGAAAAACAAGCAACTTAGCATTTAGTACAAAATTATCATGTTCCTTACATGCTATGACACGGGAGCTACTCTCCCATGTCTAAGAAAAGGAAACTACTCGTCCATGAATGTGTACAGTAGGAAATGTGCAGAATTTTCAGAATTCAACATGATTTAGAGAAGGAAAAGCTAAGTAATCCCAAGGTGTAACCCAAGAAAGGTAGAATTCTTACTTGAGGATGAAATCCCACTCCTACATCTGCTCCAAACCAGAAAAACTTCCCTCCCCAGAAAGCTTTGTGGAGTGAAGAAGCTCTATTGCACCATCAGAGAAGAAAATGGAGAAGAAGAGAAGAACAATGGGGGTTCTTTTGCAAGAAACCACCTTCTTCCACCCAAAATCACCCTCCCTTTCTCTAGACCTTCTCTGGGTAGACCTGCTCTGGGATGAAAGACCTTCGAATTATGACAAGTTATAACTGCTCCATAGAGTGGTTTCATCTTTTAAAATGAAAGGAGTTGTATTTGAAAATTGCTGAAACTAACAGGCGCACGACGTGCATTCCTAGTGCACGGCATGCTAATCCTTCATCCGTTGCTCCAGAATGCACTATGCATGGCGTGTGCTGAATTTATGCACGCCGTGCAACTTTCTAGAAACTTTTAGTCTGCTCGACGTTCCCAGGTGCACGACATGTGCTGATTAATGCATGTTGTGCAACTTTCTAGAAACTTTTAGTCTGCTCGACGCTCCCAGGTGCACGGCGTGTCTTTTTAAGACACAACATGTCAATGGTTGTTCTAGGCTGTTGTGTATTCTGCTCATAACTTTCAGCATTTAGGTCTGATTTACATGCCGTAAAAAGTGGTATTTGTGTATTTTTGAACCCCAAAACATGTAGATACTTGAGGAGTGATCCAATAAGTGATAATATGATATATTCCTCATCATTTCATTGCAAAATGTAGTACCTACAATCCAAACCATGAGACAAGTAAGAATAGCTAAAAATATAGAATCTAGCATAAATGAGAGTGATAATTGAGTCAAAACAACATGGATATGCAACCAAACATGATCGAAAAGATAATATGATTTTTTCACATCAGAAGCCCAACTAGAGACCCAACATGCTTGAAGGTTGTGTCTTGCTTCCGTGCTACCGGGTCGGGTTCTAAGTGAACTCCTCCCGTCCCTCTCGTGTTGGGGGTGTGCTCACCTAGTATCGCCCGTCATGCTATGGAACTTGACACACTAGCTCCTGTGCTCTAAGAGTTAGCTCTTGTAGGGTTCCGATCTGTCCCATCATAGGCCTGTGGCTACTATTTATAGGCAGCAGGTTGGTGGGAGATGCATCTCTCGTTGGGCCACGTGTCCTCCGTCTGCTCTATTCGTGTGGCTTCGCAAAAGGGGCCGACACGTCTGTCACCTGGCACGACTGGCGGGCCTTCACGCTCCAAGTTGTGAGTAAATCTTTTTGTCGTGTCGGGTTAAAACTCTGTCGGGCTACCACACCAAGGGGTGGTTGTGTCACGCAATCGACTCCGTCAGCTGACAGACCATGTCGGGCAAGGCACCCTGTTGGGTAATAGCTTGCAGTCTATCAAAGCTCCCACATGACACACCCGCATCGGGTTGCTGCCATATCGCGCAGCGACTGTGACAGGTAAAAAGGGTGTGTCGCTTCGCTGTTAGATGGGCCGAGATGGTTAACTCGTTGCAGATGGGCCAGGAGGGGCCCATTAGCATTCTTTTGGTGGAAAAATAAGAGAAACTCTGCAAAAGATAGAAAATGTTATTAGGATCATAGTAGGCATTTTTCTATTCAACAAATAAAATAAAATAGAGAGGAAGTCAAGTTTGGAGGCAGTTTTGATAGTAAAATATAATCTCTAGAAGCCATAAAATGGATGTTATCAACTCCCCCAAACTTAGTATTTTGATTGTCCTCAATCAATCTGTACATATTTTAAACTTTGTTTGTGATACTTTTCAAAACAAGACGTAGTCTTCGGACAAGAGGTTATGTGAATTTTTTAGATGTCTTGAGGAAAATTACATCTGAATACGAACAATGGACTTTATTTTTCCTAAGTTATTTAAGTAAAAATTTTCTCTTCAGCTCTTACGAGACTTTGGTGCATGATTTTCAAGTAAGCTTTCACACCAAACTGCTTGGGGGTAGAAGGTTGGGTTTTTGGGAAGGCTTAAGGGTTTTTGGGTTTTTCTTACTTCCCATTGTTACATCCAGGTACATGTCCATTAACGGACAAGTGGTCCATGCAGTTCAAGCCAGATGGTTTTAGAGTAGTGATTTCACATCCTATGTACCACTTCCCCGGATCTGCCATGCCTAAAGATGGGTACTTTTGGGAAGACAAGTGTTTTTTTTCTGGACACAACTTCCATACTTTTATTCACTCTCATAAGGATTTTGAGACGATCAAATCACAAAAACAAGATCAACGAATGCGGAAGTGATTAGCAGCGGAATTATCAAAAATCACTAAAAATTAAAACTTATTGTAAAGAGATCATCAAACAATAAAAACTCTTTCATAAACAAACATGATAAGTCATTTACAAACTGATCCATAGTTACATATCTGTAACAAACACATCTCGAGAATTACAACATCAACTACCTTGTTAACTGTACAAGGTAAGATACAAAATCTCGAGGCATAATGCTAAAATCTCAAATATACTGACTCCTAGGACCTGAGAGTACAGAGACGACATAGGACATACTATCTACACCTCTTGAAAGAATAGTGTCTCCACCTGAGGATCACTACTATCCCTAAGATTCCTGCTGTTGTTGCCCACCCACTGATGGGTTCCTTCGTCCTCGGCATCTACCTAAAAAGTTGAATCCCACGAGAGTGAGACAATTGAATAATTGTCCCAGTGAGAGTTATAACTCTCCATCATAAGCTTTGTTATTGCAATAAAGGAATAACATAAAACAAAAGAATTATAAATATTCACTAGCAGGTTTGACACTATATAAACTAAGTGAAGCAACATCCTTATAAGTAATAATTTCAATTGTAACTTATTTCGATGACAAGACATATAACAATAAGGAATATGAAGAACATGTATACTAATTACTTCACTAGAGCATTATAAACAATGTATCATCAATCATTGTTTCTCGTATTTGAACCTACGCAAATATGCTATGTGGCTGATTACATTTTACAAACAAAAGTATGCCCTGAGGAGATGAGTTACACCTCTCATACTCCAACAGACCATCATTAGATCGCAATTGGTACCATACCTAGGTCATTAGGAGAGTCATATTCCTATGACCTCATCACTCCTCAGTCAGTATGAGGATCAACATGCAGGACATTTCGTGTCTTTGCTACAATAGCTTTCTAGGGTATTCTGGAAACTTCGCTATTGAGAGCTACAGTTGCGTTCTGTACTCTCTTCGACATCGAGGGATTTCTTGTTTATCTATCATTGATGCGGCATTAACAACATCATCGGGAGATTCGTGATACATCATCCCGGCATAAACATATAATGAAGGATTGAGAGATTAGTGGTACATCACCTATCAAATCCAACATTAGGACGTAAGGATATTCGCGTCCATAACCCCCACACACTCAAAAGTATGTGCTCCAGGAGTTCCCTTAGGAAAACCTGTTTCACCATCATGTAATTTCTGATAATGATGGATCTATGGTCAGGGCTCTACTTGATATCATTACACTTGATTATTTAAGTACATTATGACATTCTTTATCATCAAGCATGATTTCAAACATAAATCTATAAAACAAATGGCATAAAGAAAGAGTACTATGTATCAAGTTCACATCACATACTTTAACATTGGGATGTCAATCCCTAACCATCTCATTATTGTGATCCAGGAATATGGGTGTTCAAACCCTTGAATCATCATAACACTTGTTACCAAGTAACATCTTATCATCTAGTCATTTAAACAATATAACCTTTGATTATAACAATGCATATAATTTTCATGGCTCATTCATCCTATCAAGCTCATATGTTACCACTCACCAGGTAACATAGCATATCATTATACTTGAAGTATGTAAAGTGTTTTCAATGTATATAACATCATAACCCTTACCTGGATATGATCACCTCTTTATGAAAACATGCATGGTAAACATTTACTAATAACATGTACATTGTAACTATATCAGCACAATACAAGTTCTTTTCAATTTATATATAGGATACAACGGTCGTGCTCTCTTGCACGGTCATGCAAGAGTAAGCCACCACGGCCATGCTTCATTGCACAATCGTGCAACAAAGGATTCACCACAACCGTGTCATAATACCACGGCTGGTTTCTAGGGATAGGATTTCCATTCAATCCAATTAGAGTTATTCAACCCCTCAGTTTGATTAGGAGTAATGATTCTTCATATCATACTTTAATCATGGAGTTTCATGCCTAAAAGCATAACTTCAGAAATTAGGGTTTACTTATTCATATCATCACATTACCTTAGATTAGGGTTTACTATTCACATTACATCACGTTACCCTAGATTAGGGTTTACTATTCACATTTCATCACATTACCCTAGATTAGGGTTTACTATTCACATTACATCACATTACCCTAGATTAGGGTTTACTATTCCCATTACATCACATTACCCTAGATTAGGGTTTACTATTCCCATTACGTCACAATACCCTAGATTAGGGTTTACTATTCACATTACAGTGAATTGAGATCATACCATCATTATGTATGAAGATTACTTTCATTCATGCTTTCAATAAGATTAAGATACATTAATCATCATGATTAGGGTTTCCATGATCTCACTATGAAGGATCATACCCTAGTTATGTGTACTCATACATGTTGGAAGTATATTACTTGATTCTCATACATATAGGGAGTCTTCTCTCTCCTCTTACTAATAGATGATGCTTTCATCACTCTTGATTAGATTAAGTCAAACCAACTTGAATAACATAAGTCAAGTCATCACTACTATGGTCATTAGGGTTTGCTTGATCAAGGTATACTGACTACTTAAACCCATCAAGGGTACTTTAGTAAATGTCCACCATTGATCATAACATGCATCAACCAACTAATTACTTGTTCCCTTAATATCTTTGGGTATCATTAGGGTTTAGATTAATCAACCATTAAACCATCTAAGCCTTTAAAGCACTAAGCATTCTTGACCTTAAAAGACCCCAAACGGTTTTTCACTTTCAACCTCCAAATGATTTTGAAACCGCATGGAGTTGTTGACCATTTGGACCCTTTGACTTTCAAGACCGCATGGTCAAGTACACCATCAAAACCGTTTGCCCTAGGTGAGGTGAAGACTGTTTAGTCCCGTTGACCGTTTGGCCAAGTTTGACTTTGAAACCGTTTGGGAAAATCATTCTTGAAACCTCATGGTCACCAATAGGTTTTGAAACCGCATGACACCAAATGGTTTTGAAACCGTTTGGTCTCAAATGGTCTTGAGTCCGTTTGGTCCAAACACCTCAAAACTGCATGGACCAAAAAGTATATCAACACTTCCAATTGAATTAGGGTTTTCAAGGTTGAACCCCTCAATTATTCATGCCATGGTTAACCACTTATCAATTGAACCAATTAGATTAACCATCTACTGATTTGACCCTCAATTGATCCTCAATTGCTCCCCAATTAAGGTTTGGATTGATTGGATTAGGGTTGGAATCGATCATCTTTTAACATGCATCAACATGAACCTAATTGATGTTGAACCCATTGAACCATCACTCAAATGGGTCATGACCGGACCCCAAACGGTCTTGGGATTGTTTGGATATCCTCCAAACGGTCTTGAAACCATTTTCTCAAGTTCACATCAAAAACTAACTCAACCTATTAGGGTTTGGACCATAGATTTGATCATTAGGTCACTAATAAAAAATATTTCAACTTATTGCCTCTCAATCTTTAACCACTTAACCATAGTCAACCCTAGACCTACAAATGGTCTTGGGTGACCTACAAACGGTTTTGAAACCGTTTGGACATCCTCCAAACGGTCTTGAGACCGTTTGTCCATGATATCATCAAAAACCAAGTCAATTACTAAAGGGTTGAACCCTAGGTTTTGTCACCAAATCAGCACTTAATTGCTCAACAACTTGTTATGTTTGGACCTTCAATTGGTCATCCCTACTTGACCCTAGACCACCAAACGGTCATGGGTTGTCACCAATTGGTTTTGAGACCGTTTGAGTGATCCCCAAACGGTTTTGAAACCATTTGGGCCACTCAACCCAAACTTCAACATGATTGCATCCTTGAAATCAGCAAATGACACCATTAGGGTTTAGGTGACTAAAGTGCCTTCAATTGGTGATTTACTTGGAATTTGTTAATGATTCTTGGTGGGTTATTAGTACATAACATGTACAACATCCCTCCAAATGGTCAATGCCTGGTCAACATCTCTAAATGGTTTTGGAGACTATTTGCTCCAATCGTTCTTGGTTCAGATCGTTTACTCTCAAACGGTTTTGAAACCATTTGCTTCCACATGGTTTTGCAAACCATTTGGGCAAGAGGTGGAGACCATTTGATAAAGTTGGATTATGATGAAACTTTGGAATTAACGCCACCTTCTTCTACCTCAAGAACCTGGTCTGTTCTTCACAGTTTTGGTTGCAAGAACACTTAGAAGTATGGGAGAAATGGAAGCAAGCAATGTTTTCATAAGAAGAAGATGTATAAACAAAGCTTTTAAGGTTTAGAGTTATAAAACCCACCTTAGAATCTGATCTAGAGCTCCAAGCTCCGTAGCTTTAATGGTGGCTTGAGCTCCAAAGGTCGTCCAAGGTTCTTTCTCCATGAATTGGATGGAGAATATGGCTAGAAATAAGAGTTGTGTAAGGAAAACTAGCAAACCAACCTTGTAATGGAATTTCCTCCATGAATTCGAGCTAGATGGCCATTAATCTTACCCAAATCAGTTTGTTCGTCCTCCTCTGCTCCTGAGCTCTTCCTTAGTCGGTCCAAAGCAAGAAGATGAGAAGAGGAAATGAAGGGAACGATCCCTTGCCTTATAAAAGGGGTGTGCTTGTATACTTTGGGCATATTTTTCAAGATAATGATAATTGTTTCCTTATTTCTCACATGGGTCCTTCTCCATTTCTTTGCCACGTTTCACCCTTCTTATCTCATGCAAAACTTATCTCTCAACCATGGTTTAGAGGAAAAGAAGCCAAACACTATACTAAGTTGCACATATAAAAGGGTCATTTTGCATGCATCTTGATTATTTAATTATAAGGATTTTCTTTCTTATTTGATTACTCAAATGAGGCACCCCTCTCATTTTATTTAGTCTACTTGATTCTAACAAGCATGAAAGATACTCTAAAAGGTATATTTTACATGTTGTACCCTATGTTTTGGGTAAATTGTACTTTACACCAAAACTAGGTTTTAAAAGCACAAGGTTTGCTCTACAAGCTAGATCTTGGTGCCCAAGCTTGGAGAATCCTTATCACTACATCATATTCATTCTTGTGATTTCTCATCATCATAGGAACATCTTAACATGTGCAATTTGCAAGTTAGCCCCTTAGATTGGGTAATTTGCACATAGGTCCACTTTTAACAAAACAATATTACATAATTGTTCAAAAAGGACAGAAATGGAAATATAAGTTCCTCAACAGCTCTAATTTCATATCAAAATATAATCATGAGCATCGAATCACATGTCTTAAGCAAAAAACCTAGGTTTAGTTCATAACCCAGGTCAGGGATGTTACAAATTATCCACCCCTTACAAGGATTTCGTCCCCGAAATCAACAAAACATATCAAAAAAACATATTAAGAGAAAAGAGCAGGGTATTTTCTTCTCATCTCTTCCTCTAGTTCCCATGTAGCTTCTTCAACACCACAATGATTCTAGAGAACTTTCACAAGACTTATGTCTTTCTTTTTCCGCTTTTTAATTCTTTTATCGAGGATTGATACAGGTCCTTCTTCATAAGATATATCATCATTCAATTCTACCTCCATAGGTTGTAGAACGGATTCTGTATCAGGGTGACATTTCCTCAACATGGAAATGTGAAACACAGGGTGTAACCTCTATAACTCTGGTGGTAACTCTAGCTTATAGGCTACTTTTCCAATCCGTTCAATGATTGGATAAGGCCCCATAAACCTCGGAGCTAACTTCCCTTTCCTTCCAAATCTCAGAACCCCTTTCCAAGGTGAGACTTTGAGATACACTCTGTCTCCAAAATGGAATTCTAAAGGTCTACGACGCTTATCGGCATAAGATTTCTGCCTATCCTGTACAGTCTTTATCTGTTGTTGGATTATTTTAATCTTCTCTGTGGTCTGCTGCACAAGATCAGGACCTAACAGTTGATATTCACCAATTTCATACCAACATAGGGGTGATCTACAACGTCTACCATACAAAGCTTCATAAGGTGCCATGTCAATGCTATGTTGATAGCTATTGGTGTAGGCAAACTCTATCAAGCTTAGGCGTAGATCCCAACTCCCTATAAACTGAAGAACACATGCTCTAAGCAAGTCTTCCAAGGTCTGTATTGTCCTTTCTGACTGTCCATCAGTCTGAGGATGAAAGGTTGTACTAAATCTTAACTGGGTGCCTAAAGCTTTGTGATGTCACTCCCAAAAATGACTCATAAACTGGGGACCTCTGTCAAAAACGATGGTAACTGGGACTCTGTGTAGCCATACTATCTCTTCAACATACAACTGTGCTAGTTTCTCAGCAGAATAGGTTGTTTTGACAGGTAGGAAATGTGTTGTCTTCGTCAACCTATCAACTATTACCCAAATGGAATCATGTCCTTTGCTTGTCCTAGATAGGCCAATAACAAAGTCCATGGTTATATGGTCCCACTTCCACTATGGTATGGGTAAAGGTTGCATTGTTCCTGCAGGCTTCTGGTGTTCAGCTTTAACTTGCTGACACATAGGACACCGCATAACAAACTCAGCAACGTCCTTCTTCATTCCAGACCACCAATACATATCTTTCAAGTTCCGATACATTTTGGTGCTCCCTGGATGCATAGCATACATCGAAGAATGAGCTTCTTCTAGGATTAACTTTCTCAAGTTATCCACATCTGGCACTATCATCCTACCATGATAACAAGCTACTAGATCATCTGAGTCATGGAAGTCATCTCGTTTCTCATTACCATACTCCGATCTGATTTGTTGAACTACAACATCAACTTGTTGTTCCTCTTTGATCTTCTCTCTCAAAGTAGGTTTTATATGCATCTCAGCTAATAACCCAGCTAACAATGATACTTTCAACTGTACATTGTTTTGTCTTAAGGAAATAAGCATACCAAGGAATTTAGTTGTGCTCTATCTAAGGCTGGTGTTGCTGATTTCCTACTCAAAGCATCTGCAACCACATTGGCTTTCCCTGGATGGTAATCAATTGTACAATCGTAGTCTTTGATTAACTCCATCCAGCGACGTTGCCTCATGTTAAGCTCATGCTGAGAAAAGATATACTTAAGGTTCTTCTGATCAGTGAAAACCTGGAATGTCTCTCCATAGAGATAGTGTCTCTAGATATTCAAGGCATGAACCACAACAACTAACTCCAAATCGTGTGTCGGATAATTCTCCTCGTGTTTCTTAAGCTGTCGGGAAGAAAAAGAAATCACTTGTTTATTCTGCATCAACACACATCCAAGTCCATTCTTGGAGGCATCACAGAAAACTATATATCCTTTTCCTTGTTTAGGTAACACAAGCACAGGTGCACTTGTCAACCTCTCCTTCAACAGCTGCAAAGATTGTTGACACTTTTCACTCCAAGCAAAAGGAACATCCTTTCGGGTCAACTTAGTCAAGGGTAAAGCTATAGAACTGAAGTTCTTAATAGCCTGCCAACCCTAAGAAACTACAGATCTCTATCGGTGTCCTCGGTTGCTCCCATTGTAGAATAGATTCTACCTTTTTAGGATCAACACAAATACCCGAGGTAGATATCACGTGTCCAAAGAAAGATACTTCCGGTAACCAGAACTCACACTTGCTAAACTTAGCATACAGGTTGTGTTCTCTTAGCAAAGCTAGAGCCTGACGAAGATGTTGTTCATGCTGCTGAGCGTCTCTACTATAGATAAGAATGTCATCTACAAAGACAACAACACACTGACCGAGAAAAGGTCGGAAGATTCTATTCATGAGTTTCATGAATGCAGGTGGTGCATTAGTTAGTCCAAATGACATAACTGTGAACTCATAGTGACCATACCTCGTCCTAAAGGCAGACTTTGGTATGTCACTATCCTTAATACAGAGTTGGTGATATCCTGATCTCAAATCTATCTTTGAGAAGACGGTTGCACCATGCAACTGGTCGAAGAGATCATCAATCCTTGGCAGAGGATACTTGTTCTTTATTGTTACTTTATTTAACTATCTGTAATCAATGCACAACCGCATTGACCCATCTTTCTTTTTAACAAAAAGAATCGGAGCACCCCAAGGTGAAGTACTTGGTCGGATGAAACCCTTCTCAAAGAACTCCTGCAGTTGTTTCTTGAGTTCTGCCATCTCAGCAGGCGCCATCCTATACGGTGTTTGTGCTATAGGTTGTGTGTCTAGGATCAAATTGATCTCAAAATCAATTTCTCGAGGCGGTGGCACACTTGGAAGTTCTTCAGGAAATATATCTTCAAATTCTCTGACTATAGGAACTTTAGTAGGGTTAGGACTATCCATGGTAGTATCTATCACATGGGCCAAGAATGCATAACATCCTTGCCTCATCAGCTTCTCAGCAACCATAGCTGACACAAGACAGGTGGGTAGAATCTTTCTTTCTCCTTGAAAGATCCATGTGTTACTATCATCAACGAACATAGCTTGCTTGGATTCACAATCCAAGACAACCTTATACCTTTCTAAGATATCCATTTCAAGGATTATATCAAATCCATGCATCTCAAGTGGTATAAGATCCACTTGAATGCAATGTTCAGAAAAGAAGAGAATGCAGGGAAAACATACCTCCTACAACACAGCAGACCCTCTTAACGAAGTTTCTAACAACAAACTTTCTGCTCTATGACTTATAGTCAAGTTGCAGTCAAGAATCACTCTTCGAGTGATAAAGGAGTGTGTAGCACCTTGATCAATCAAAACAGATACAATGCAAGATGTAGACATATCAGAATATAACAACTCCATCTGACCTTCTACAACCTGAGGGTTGATAACTGCATCAGGTGGATTCATCGCGTATAATCTTGCCGTCGCTTGTGGTTGATTTGGTGCTTGATGACTAGATGCCGATGACCCAGCTTGGGATGCTTGTCCACGTCCTCTAGCTCCTCCTAGAAACTGTCACCTTTGAGATCCTTGCTGATTCTGCCTCTTGGGTTGAGTCACACTCACCTCTTTGGCTCTACAGTCCTTCATCAGATGTCCCATCTTTCCACATATATAACAACTTCTATTTAGTTTTTGTGGTCTGGGTGGTCCTGTAACCAACATAGATGCTGAACTGCGAGCTCCTCCTAGTGGTAGGCTTCGTCCTCTACCCCTATTCGACGTCCACTGCGTCTGGGTATTGGATCTAAGTGGTGGCATAGGTGCGGAAAACCTAGGTTTCTTGAAACCTTTTGATGAAGATCCTTAGAACTGGGGATACATCCTCTTGTTTTGGGTTTGTCTCTTATCTACTACAGACCTCTCTACCCTTCTAACAGACTCCACGAAGGTAGCAAACCTTTCTCTATTCTCTAGGGTAGACACGGGAGTAGTCAACTCAGCATTTAACCCTTTCTCAAAACGCCTTATCCTTTCTTCATATGTGGTTGCCATGTGCAGACAGAACCGCAACAACTCCATGAAATTAGCCTCGTACTCGCTAATGTTCATTGGACCTTGCCTTAACCTCTCGAACTGAGAGATTTTCTCATCCATAAAAGTCTTAGGGAAATATCTATTGATAAATTCCCGTCGAAAGACTTCCCATGCAACCTCCACACCAGGCCTCTTCTGCTCTTCCATGGTCCACCAATGACCAGCACTCCCCTTGAGAAGATAGATAGCATGTCTAACCTTCTCAACTTCAGGGATGTTCAGGATTCTAAAGGCCTTCTCTAATCCAGTTAACCACAAGTCGGCATCTGCGGGATCAGCTGTTCCAAAATACTCTATGGCTCGAACTCGGCAAAGTCGTTTAAACGTCTTGCCGATTCCTTGTCCTTCAGGTTGGGTAGGTGCCCTAGATGCAAACATAGGTATCCTATCTGTTATATGTGTCATGATAGTCATAAAGTGTCCAAACATAGTTTGGACGACTGGGTTCCCCATGTCAGCTGGACTGAACTGGGGTGGTTCAGGCACAAGTTGCTCTATCTTTGGGTTTCTTAGACCTTCTCTGGGTGCAGCAACACTACTCTCTGCAACATCTTCCTCGTGTGGTCTAGACATCCTTAGTCTTATATTCTTCTCCTGAGGAATAGAAGACATATTGGAAAGCACTAAGACAGACTCAACATCCTAAGTCCTATGTCTCTGTAGACTCAGCGAACCTACATCCTAAGTCCTATGTCTCTGTAGACTCAGTGAACCTAGAGCTCTGATACCAGTAAATTGAGACGATCGAATCACGAAAACAAGATCAACGAATGCGGAAGCGATTAGCAACGGAATTATCAAAAATCACTAAAAACTAAAACTTATTGTAAAGAGATCATCAAACAATAAAAACTCTTTCATAAACAAACATGATAAGTCATTTACAAACTAATCCATAGTTACATCTCTGTAACAAACACATCTCGAGAATTACAACATCAACTACCTTGTTAATTGTACAAGGTAAGATACAAAATCTCGAGGCATCAAGCCAAAATCTCAAATATACTGACTCCTAGGACCTGAGAGTATAGAGACGACACAGGACATACTATCTACACTGCTTGACAGAACAGTGTCTCCACCTGAGGATTACTTCTGTCCCTGAGATTACTGATGTTGCTGCCCACCCACTGATGGGTTCCTTCGTCCTCAGCATCTACCTAAAAAGTCGAATCCCACGAGGGTGAGACAATTGAATAATTGTCCCAGCGAGAGTTATAACTCTCCGCCAGAAGCTTTGTTATTGCAATAAAGGAATAACATAAAACAGAAGAATTATAAATATTCACTAGAAGGTTTGACACTGTATAAACTAAGTGAAGCAGCATCCTTATAAGTAATCATTTATATTGTAACTTATTTGGATGACAAGACATATAACAATAAAGAATATGAAGAACATGTATACTAATTACTTAACTAGAGCATTATAAACAATGTATCATCAATCATTGTTTCTCGTATTTCAACCTAAGCAAATATGCTATGCGACTGATTACATTTTACAAACATAATTATGCCCTGAGGAGATGAGTTACACCTCTCATACTCCAACCGACCATCATTAGATCGCAATCGGTACCATACCTAGGTCATTAGGAGAGCCGGATTCCTATGACCTCATCACTCCTTAGTCAGTATGAGGATCAACATGCAGGACATTTCGTGTCTCTGCTACAATAGCTTTCCAGGGTATTCAGGCAACTTTGCTATTTAGAGCTACAGTGGCGTTCTGTACTCTCTTCGCCATCGAGGGATTTCTTGTTTATCTCTCATCGATGTAGCATTGACAACATCATCAGGAGATTCGTGATACATCATCCCAGCATAAACATATATTGAAGGATTGAGAGATTAGTGGTACATCTCCTATCAAATCCAACATTAGGACGTAAGGATATTCACGTCCATAACCCCCATATACTCAAATGTATTTGCTCCAGGAGTTCCCTTAGGAAAACCTGTTTGACCATCATGTAATTTCTAACAATGATGGATCTATCGTCAGGGCTCTACTTGATATCATTATACTTGATTATTTAAGTACATTATGACATTCTTTATCATCAAGCATGATTTCAAACATAAATCAATAAAACAAATGCCATAAAGAAAGAGTACTATGTATCAAGTTCACATCACATACTTTAACATTGGGATGTCAATCCCTAACCATCTCATTATTGTGATCCAGGAATATGGGCGTTCAAACCCTTGAATCATCATAACACTTGTTACCAAGTAACATCTTATCATCCAGTCATTTAAACAGTATGACCTTTGATTATAACAATGCATATATTTTTCATGGCTCATTCAGCCTATGAAGCTCATATGTTACCACTCACCAAGTAACATAGCATATCATTATACTTGAAGTATGTAAAGTGTTTTCAATGTATATAACATCATAACCCTTACCTAGATATGATCACCTCTTTATGAAAACATGCATGGTTAACATTTACTAATAACATGTACATTGTAACTATATCAGCACAATACAAGTTCTTTTCAATTTATATATAGGATACCACGGCCGTGCTATCTTGCACGGTCCTGCAAGAGTAAGCCACCACGGCCGTGCTTCATTGCACGGTCGTGCAACAAAGGATTCACCATGACCGTGTCATAATACCATGGCTGGTTTCTAGGGTTAGGATTTCCATTCAATCCAATTAGAGTTATTCAACCCCTCAGTTAGATTAGGAGTAATGATTCTTCATCTCATACTTTAATCATGGAGTTTCATGCCTAAAAGCATAACTTCAGAATATAGGGTTTACTTGTTCATATCATCACATTACCTTAGATTAGGGTTTACTATTCACATTACATCACGTTACCCTAGATTAGGGTTTACTATTCACATTTCATCACATTACCCTAGATTAGGGTTTACTATTCACATTACATCACATTACCCTAGATTGGGGTTTACTATTCCCATTTCATCACATTACCCTAGATTAGGGTTTACTATTCACATTATAGTGAATTGAGGTCATACCATCGTTATGTATGAAGATTACTTTCATTCATGCTTTCAATAAGATTAAGATACATTAATCATCATGATTAGGGTTTCCATGATCTCACTATGAAGGATCATACCCTGGTTATGTGTACTCATACATGTTGGAAGTATATTACTTGATTCTCATACATATAGGGAGTCTTCTCTCTCCTCTTACTAATAGATGATGCTTTCATCACTCTTGATTAGATTAAGTCAAACCAACTTGGATAACATAAGTCATGTCATCACTACTATGGTCATTAGGGTTTCCTTGATCAAGGGGTACTGACTACTTAAACCCATCAAGGGTACTTACTCTTACCCAAATCAGTTTGGTCATCCTCCTCTGCTCCTGAGATCCTCCTTAGTTGGTCCAAAGCAAGAAGATGAGAAGAGGAAATGAAGGGAACGATCCCTTGCCTTATAAAAGGGGTGTGCTTATATACTTTGGGCATATTTTTCAAGATAATGATAATTGTTTCCTTATTTATCACATGGGTCCTTCTCGATTTCTTTGCCACATTTATCCCTTCTTATCTCATGCAAAACTTATCTCTCAACCATGGTTTAGAGGAAAAGAAGCCAAACACTATACCAAGTTGCACATATAAAAGGGTCATTTTGCATGCATCTTGATTATTTAATTATAAGGATTTTCTTTCTTATTTAATTACTCAAATGAGGCTCTCCCCTCATTTTCTTTAGTCTAATGGATGCTAAAAAGCATGAGAGATACTCTAGAATGTATATTTTACATGTTGCACCCTATGTTTTGGGTAAATTGCACTTTACACCAAAACTAGGTTTTAAAAGCACGAGGATTGCTCTACAAGCTATATCTTGGTGCCCAAGCTTGGAGAATCCTTATCACTACATCATATTCATTCTTGTGATGTCTCATCATCAGAGTAACATCTTAACATGTGCAATTTGCAAGTTAACCCCTTAGATTGGGTAATTTGCACATAGGTCCACTTTTAACAAAACAATATTACATCATTATTCAAAAAGGAGAGAAATGGAAATATAAGTTCCTCAACAGCTCTAATTACATATCAAAAGATAATAACAAGCATCTAATTACATGTCTTAAGCAAAACACCTAGGGTTAGTTCATAACCCAGGTCAGGGATGTTACAGATTTCCTCTCTTTTTGCGATTTTGATGGGTAGGGGAAAGGGAGATTGCTATTTGGGCAACTTTTTCCTTCACATGCACGTCTCTTAGCTATTGCAAGATTATTTTTTAAAATTGGTGTATAAAAGTTATAGCCTTTGTCGTTTGAGACTAAGTTTTCAAGAGAGCATAGAAGAAATGTCCACCGCCTAAGATACGGAGAGAACAAGCCAAAAGAAGTTGTACCGAATATTCACTATAAAGGGTTTTGTATAGTTTTCGAGAAAGGGGCAGTTGTGTATGTATTGCTTTCTATAAATCATTTATATACATGTATATACAGAGTATAGTGGGAAAATAAGGGCAAAAAGGGAAAATGTTTTTAGAGTACCTCCCTCACTGATGCTATGGAGTACCCCCCCAAACTTACACCACACTCTGTCCCAAAGTGGTGAGATAAATAAGGAAGGATAGGCATAGATCATTGAGGGATCAACAAATGCACGCACCCTCGATAGATAAGAGCTCCATCACATATTCTCCTCATTGGCTATGGTAGCCAAGGTTGTCGAGGTTATATGTCATCTTTTTCAGAGCTACTGCACTATAAATCCAGTGCAGCACGAAGACACCATAGTCATTTGATAAGAGAACTTGTTGTGGACTGCGGTGGCAGTATTGGAGCTCGTGCCACTTGGCCATCAGGTCTTCAAGATAGAGCTGGATCAAAGACACCACCTCAACATAATATTTTCTTACTACCCGCTCGAGGGATGTTGCTGGCACAGATGCACACTCTGTCGGGTAGTCGATGTTGGTGTCAGAGCTATTGTAGAAGAAACTGACACGTGGATGGGTGTATATCATCAGGAGCATCTAGTGATTCTTGTGTAGCATAGGTAGACATATTATGTGCGGCAGACACATATTTACTTCAAGCTGGAACAGCTGGCACACTCCTATCTCATCAACAAGGCATAAGTCATTGAACAACATCAGATGGGTGATGTAGGGTTGTCCAATCTTCTTCTGTAGGATGGGAATGTAAGCATATTCCACCGTCATTTCTAGACACCCTCCTACCTTGACTAAGTCTCGTAGATCGTCGAGGGAGACCACTACATTATCTTTTTCATATATGACGTCTATAGTGTTAGAATCAGCAAGTTAAAGAAGAATTTCATTGACATGTTCCTAAGATAGAGAATTGCACGTGGAACAGTCAAAATTGCTGATAAGAGATTCGGTGATGACAGGCAAAGCAGAATCACCTTCAGTGGTGAGTACGGTTCGCAGAGTTTCTATCTGCTTGCCTATCCTGTAGATGTCATAAGATTCCTTGACTTCATTACTTGGAGGTCTGTTGGGTTGAGAAGAATAGGAGTCAGCATCAGAACCAATGTCTGTCTCCAGCAAGTCCTCTGGAAGTTTTACTGCATCTTAGAAATAACACTTGTCTTTGATCAACAACAACGCGTATACGCTCCTTAGTTGGTAGAAGTCTTGGTCCATGAGCTGTCTTATGTATTTGAAGATGTTTAGCAGCTCCATGGCACACAGGATGATGCAGGCACTATTTCTGCTCCCCGGGTCTTCTTGAACTGGGAAGTCTCTGATGGCATATAAGTTCGTGACGCTGCTGTGGCATTAGACTCCTTGTTTGATGACCCAATCAAGGCGCAGAGGAAGAAGCATGAGGTGCTTATCTTTCGGGTGCACAAAGATGTGCCCCCGATGGGGGACCTCCACGGTGTAACAACTAAGTAGAGTGACGTCGTGGGAGCATATGTCAGCCATGCAGAGGAACCAATGATTTTTGAGCTTGTAGGGGGCTAGCACTAGGACGGGGTTGTGTTCTTCAATGTGCTTCAGCATATCAACCACTGGCCTTGTTTCGTATGCCCCTGTCAGTAGTCATCTCACCAAGGCTAGGGTGGCATTGTAGATTGGCTGCTGACATGTCCTAATGGTGATATTCTCAAACATCACACATTCCAGGACCCTAAACAAGATCTTCCCTATGACGAATTCTGAGCGAAACATGCCTTGGAGTGCTCTACCTCGTAAAAAGAAGTACCCCTCGCTCTAGACGACAACTTCTTCTTATGCCTGTGGCCTCAGGACCATGTTCAACAGTTGTTGGTACCGGATCATCAGGTAGCCGATGGCGCGCCTGTCAAAGTCGGCCATCTCAAAGGTAGGGATCTCTGACAACATAGAAAATGCATCAGCCGCCAAAGTCCTCACCCTAGGGGGTTGCTCAATAGTTGAGCTGTACAGATCACCCCCTTCTCCCTCAGATGTTTCATATGAATCCTCCGCGAGGCCTTCACATATCTCTTCTGCGTCTTCAATTGGCTATAGCGGCTGAGGTGTTGTAGATACGTCGATGTCGCGTGTGCTCCCTTATCCTGTGGGAGACCCATCAGTAGTTTTTTCGTCATCTCTTCCTCAGGCATTGTGGAGGTCCCGTTGGAGGTGGATGAGGATGACAAACTAGAGGAAGAGGATGACGATCATGGCAGAGAGGGGAAATCCAGTGGTGATGGTGATCTTCTAGGACACCTTGAGTGGTGATGGTTGTCCCTCTCGTCAAGTCTCTGCTTAATGGTGTCGAGGCATTGGAGAGCCACCTGCATCATGTTGTTCAGTGCCTCTAGTTGGCTGGGGAAACCAACTAGAGTTAGAAGCTGACGGTCCTGCTCGCTTAGCCTCCATTGGAAGACTTGAAACTTGTGAGTTAGGGAAGCAAAAGTAGAGTTGTGATTTCTCATTACCTCCTCCAAGTTGTCAAATTCGAAGTAGAAGGCCTACCCCAGCGAAGAGGGGACTACCACTGAGTGACTTCAACTTCGGGTGGCACTCCTCGCGTTGGCGGCACGGCCCGATGAATAAACATCATCTATTAGGGCCGAGTCCACCTAGGCAGTATGCGAGGGTGTGGCCTCCGGACAAGGTGTTGGCACCTTTACAACTATCACTGCCTCCTCAGCTTGGGGTCATGGAGAAGGTTGCGGAGTAGGCGGATGTTGATCGACCATCTAGCTATCCACTTCCTCCTCCATAGAAATTGTCGGTGTTGAAGGCGGCAGTGTCGGTGTTGGCTGTACAGACCTGAGCTCTGCCTCCAAGAGCTCACCGAATACCTCCTTGCTGTTGCGAGAGGTGTCCAGCTGCACTGAGGGTGGTGTTGTTACTTCTTCTGTGGCTAGCAGAGCTAAAGCTTGGGGCGCTACGCCTACTATTTCTGGGGTAGTGCCTTCTGAGGCGATGACCATTGTAGCGGCCTCAGTGGTATGCACTACCTCCCCAATGGTCGGAACTTCTTCTGTAGCTATGACATGCGTTGTTGTGGTTGCCACAACTACTTTGGTGGCATCAGTAGAGACCACTGGAGTGGTGGCTATTGGTTTTGTGGCGATGGTGGTTGGCTCGGTGGTGGTGGCGATAGACGAGTCTTCTACGATAATTGTCGATGATTCGCCCCGCTGAGCATCGAGAGTGTGGGCCTCCCTGTCATGGCCATCCTTTCCTGGATGGCCCATGTGGCAGCATAAGCGGCTTCAACGGTCACAGCTTCAATTTCTACCGTTGTAAAGATCAGCTTCTTCGTGTCGTAGTTGACATAGAGTGGGAGGGGCAGGAGGATATATGTTCATGCAAACTTGTAGAAGAGGCGGTGGTCATCCTTCTTGATTATGTTCACTATGGTGAGGAACTTGATGTCGATCTTGTCATCACCCCTTATCTGTGATAGGTTGTGCAGCTCCCTTAGGTATCCAAGCCCTGCTGCTATGAGGTTGAAGACCCCTCCCATGTTGTACTCCTTGGTGGCATCCTTTATAGGGTGTAGCCGGTTCAGCAGGAAACAACCCAGATTGATCGCCTTGCCCTCAATCATGTACCAGATAAGATGGAGCTCTTAAATATAGAGGTTGCTCGTCTCATATTTACTATAGAGTGGGCTCACCATGATCTTATGTATGATCCTCCAAAAGCATGAGTGGACCACTGCCACTTTGCTTCCCGGCTTGAAGGAGGATTCACCTATCAGCTTCCTCCATAGCACGACTGGGCCAAATCCATCACCTTTGGTGATCCTGGAATCGTTATTGAGCAGAATTTTCAGCCTCACTGGAGGAGAATATCTGGTTGAGCAGCCTCTCTAAGATGTCATGCTCGGTGTTGAAGAGGCGCCCTTGGAGTCTGTCTGCTCTGCTGAACCTTTTTCTCTCTTCTGGTGTATTTGGAACTCGGCAGAGGGAGGAGATGAACTCTTTTGTGAGCTTAGTGTAGGAGGCGGAGTAGCTGAAGCATATCTTCTGCAGTCTGGCGGCTTCTAATATGTTGTGTTGTCTGTCGAAGACACCAAACTGGTGGAAAGATGCTTGATGGCAGAACTGGGTTGGTCGGTAGACTTTTGTCACCAACTAAGTGTAACGTCATCAATGCTCCTCGTCTCTGGTCACAAACTGGCCTGGTGAGTGGGCTAGGATCTCTGGTTCCGCCATTATGGTTGGGGTGGGGTTGCTTCTACCCTAGGCCTCTTCTCAGTTTTAGAGGGCCCATTTGTCTCAGGATTGGGACGTTTCTGCCCCGTAGTAGCATCAGTTTTGGCCTCAGGGTTGATCCTCTGGCCTTGTTCATCAACTTGGACAATGGTCTACTTGGTGCGTACCAATTTCTGCAATGTTTAGACAAAGAAGTTAAGTCAAAAAGAGTTATTCGATCAAACTTGTATTTACCCGATATCGGGCAGAAGGTAAAAGTAAGAGTGTCGCCCGATATGGGTTGGACGATATGCTTAGATCTGATATCAGGTCGGGCACTTAGAAAATCTAGCACGCGATATGAAAATTCTTAATACTAGAAAACAGATACGTTTTTCAAACAGTACTCATCACAAACCGATATCGGGTGGATGACAAAAACAACACACATGTGAGGTCGGCATCGGGGAAACAATAAAGTTTAGGCGATATTGTTTAAGCGACAACCCAGTATCAGGTAACTCCGCATAACTAAATCTGTGCGGTATGATTGGTAGACGTGTCGCGTGATATGGGTGTCGCGCGGCTAGGGTGAAAACATGATAACATCCTTATGTGATAAAACACAGGACGCGCAAAGCATCGTGTCGGGTGATAGTCGCGTCGCGCGACACAGATGAGAGTGCGGCGTAATAATCTGGATGATAAGGTCACCATCATGACGTCAAAGACTTTACCCGATATAGATGTGTTGGTCGTTGTGTCGTGTGATATGGGTGTCACGCAGCACAAGCATAAGACCGATATAAAACAAGGAGGTAGGGAAGCCGACACGTTTGTCGCACGATAAACATAAACTCGATACATGTTATAAGGTTATGCCCAACACGTGCAAGAACTTGAGACAGCTGGCACATGATAAGGTTGGTCGATACGATCCACACAACACACAATTACGTGATATAAAGGGCACCACCAGTTTTACCTTTGTCGGGCAGGAAAATATGGAAAGCGACACGAAGGTCGATAGGCTGAGGCCGACACAGGAGCTTGAGGTAACGAAAGAGAGTGCGCGATATGGGAGCAAAAGCAGGTAACATGGTAATGTGACATGTTTAATCTTTAGCTACTATATATAGCCAGTCATGAGCGAGGTAAAAGGGGTAAAAACAAGGACACATGTCACGCATGCATGAGAATCGTCTTCTAAAGAATGGTAAAAACCGTCTAATCATGTCACATCGTGAAGATTTTGAGAAGGATGTGCAACGCATGGCACGCGCATCGGGCAGCAAGGATGTGTCACCTGATATTCATTGCTCGATGTACTCCTCATTCATCATGGGTTCGCTTGATACTCGCGTTACGCAGCACACACATCGCGCGGTACGTGAAGTATGCGCTGGGTGACAAAGTTACCTGACACGTCTTTGGGAAGTCCTGCTATCTACGAAGGTGTAGACGGGCGCGATACACTCAGACGACACGGTTTGGGTGGCATGGTCTGGGCGATATGGCTGGGCGCGTCTCTTGCCTATCATGCCCTTGCAGAACTAGGTAAAACTAGAACCAATAAGTCGCCTGATACTCATCAAGGTGGTTTGGGCGACACTGTTATTTAGAGAAGCCCGACATGCCCGATACTATCAAAGAATGTAGAGAGAAATTAAAAACAAGGATGAAAAACTGAAAATCAGAAGGCACTTGTTGTGTAAAACATCATTGGCTTAAGAGTGAAACTCAGCCTTAGATAGTATTACACACCAAGGCAATAAAACTGAGTCAATGGCCCATAAAATGAGAGAATCTATGCACGTGGCATGGGCACAGACTCGGGCCTTATTACAATGAGAGTGTTCATAGTTTTCTTTGCAGGAAAAGGAAATAACATCATATTCTAGGTAAGTAAAGCTCGGGCTACCTCCCAAGGAGAGTTGTGGTTTATGTCGTCAGCTCGACATCTTTGAATCTCACTATTCTTCTTCGGTAGGTGTAGCTTCAACATCATTCAAGCCCAAGTCAGATCTTCTTATGAAAGCTTCATCTTCATAGAACCTCTTTACTTAGTGTCCTTTGACTGGAAAAACCTTCGCTGGATCATCTTTATCATATAGCTCCATGATTCCTGATGGATATATCTTTTCTACAACGAACGGTCCAGACCACCTAGTCTGTAGTTTTCTTGGAAAAGTTGAATGAAAGATTTAGACAATATGAATTTATCACCTTCCTTGACGTCTTTCACCTACAGGTGGGAATCATGCCAAATTTGGTTCTCAGCTTGTAGATTCTTCCATTTTCATAGGTGTGAAGCCTAAGTTCTTCAAGTTCTTAGAGCTAAAAAAACCTCTTCTTTTCGACCAGTGATGGGTCCATGTTGAGACGTTTGATGGCCTCGAACGCCTTGTGCTCCAACTCAAAAGGTAGGTGGCAAGCATTCCCATATATCAGATGATTTGGTGTAGTGCCAAGCGACATCTTGTAGGAAGTCATGTATGCCTAGAGGGCATCATCCAACTTAGCTAACCAGTCTTTGCGAGACTTGCCCACCATTTTCTCCAAGATCTATTTAATCTGTCGGTTTGGAACTTCAACTTGACCAGATGTCTGTGGATGGTAAGGTGTGGTGACTTTGTGTCGAATGCCATACCTGCACAAAAGCGATTCAAATTGCCTCTCGACAAAGTGAGATCCACCATTACTGATGATGGTTCTTGGAACTCTAAACCTTAGAAAGATGATCTTCATAAAAATCTTTATAATTGCCTTGGCATCACATGTGGTGGTAGGTATGGCTTCTATGATTCAAGGGCTTTCGGGACTCCCACAGAGTTTCCCCAATTGGTAATCTCTCGACCAACCCTGCCCTATATAAGGGAGGGTGATCCAGGGTGCCTTCAATCAAACCAACATCTCTTGCGAGACTGTACAAAGTAGATGAAGTAATCCATGCTCTCAATTTGGAATATGGTCATGACTTTCATTGTCGTCTCAAAGAAGTACTCACCAGAGGTAGCGACGAGTCATCCTAACGGTGGAGAGAAGAAAGAGAGTGATTGAGGGGCTCGTTGAGTTTGTGGGAGCAAGACGAAGAGATCGGGACCTTTAGTTTGCATGCAGGCAGAGCAGAGCACTAAGTCAATGTTTGGGTTGACTAGCACTGGATCTGGGCTCCCGAGCAGGAGGCAGATGAAGATGGGAGATGAGAGGGAATGCAATTACAGTTTTACCCTCAGGCGCGTAGAACCTTAAGCCCAAGGGTGTGGGGCAGTAGAGACTTTTCTCATGACTCGGTGCCTTGCCCGCTGGGAGTGAGCTACCAACATGGCCGAAGCCCATTGGCTGAAGCTTGTACTCATGGAGGACCCACGTGGGAAAGAGAAAGGTGGGCCGCATGCTGACGTGGCTCCATGCTTTTGGTACAAAGGTAAATTATTTAGACTAATCATAGTTAATTATTAGTACCTCTGATTAAGACAAACTATATACAAAAATTGATCAGGGGGATGCAAGGAGTACAATAAAAATATAATTGAGGCCTAAATATGCTTGCATTTTGAAAAGTGTATAAAGATGTCATCTTCAATGGTTTTATTAATGAAAAGCCCTAAAATTTGATGATAGTTAGATCTAATAACGTCCTTGGAGTATTTTGAGAAAATATTAACTTGTTGTTAATAAAAGAGAGAATTAGGTCTAAAAAGATGATCTTTTTGCATAATTGGCTTAATTTAGGGTTCCATGTACATGAATATGCATTAATGGGCTTAGAAACCCTAATTTAGGTGATGATGACTTTTAATGGCTTTAAATTGTTAAAATCCATGACTAAAATAGAGATATGATAGTTCTAAGTCAATTTGAATATAAAGGATCCCTAATATGGATAATTTGAGCAATTAGGGGTTTTATGAGTAGAATAGCTATTTTAGGGTTTGTTGACCTAAAAAGGATAAAGTTTAAATTGATCTAAGAAATCCTAATCCATCCTAATGAGACTTAGAAACCTTAGAAAGGTGTCCCAAGTCAATAAAGAATTGTTTGGGATGCGATGGTAACAATTAAACATTATATGGTTTTCAGGATCAATGTTTGCTTGATTGATTGATTGGCTTGCTTGATTGGACATCTAGTTGGATTTGGATATATATTGCTTCTTTGAGATTTCCAAAATAGGTATGTGGTTACGCTTATGGCTAATCACATTAGTTTCACGTCAATTTTTGTGGTTTTGCTGGTTGCTTGAAATTAACTGCTTGGTTGACATTTATTTCATGCAACTATAAAGTGACTATGATTATCACCATAATTATACGTGCATGACTAGCTCAGATCTTGGTCCTCCTCTGTAGCTTTGATGATAATGAGATGGATGACCTAGTACATGGTCTACCCATGAGGTAGGATCATTAGGTTATCATGTGTCGTTATGTTGGTCTACCATTGGGTAGGACCATAGGACTCCACGACCCTATGTATTGATCTACCTATAAGGTAGGATCATGGGGGTTAGTTGAGATCTACCATATGATAGGTAGTATCCATGTCCACTACAGGGACAACACAGAGTCTAGGGTATGTAAGGATTGAGTAGTTATGTTTAAAATGTAAAGTTGGTTTTGCTAAATCATAATTTGATTACAATATGTTTTTACTACTAGATGCAAGATTACTGGTTCCCCCACATACCGGTATAATTCTTTATATTGAACGTCATTTTATTTGTTATCATTTTAGGTTTATCAAGAAAATGGATATTCCTTTAAAGTGACAATGATGGAATAAATCTTAATAGAGATTGGAGGATTGTAGATAGATAGATCTTATATGGGGTAAAGTCCTTCAGCTCCTATATTTTGCAAGGTATGAGAAAAGAATTTTTTTATTCAATTTAAATCTTAATAGTATTAGAATTTATTAATTATTTTTTATTATTTGAAAAACCACTGATCCTATTTTGGGATAGCATCTCTGACTTCTTCGTATTCCTTAATTGGGGGTTACCGGGAAGCAGAGTGGTTACATTTGGTATCAGAGTCGTGGTTTTCCATTTAATCTCTAATAATAATTAAATTTTACAAACTCTTTAGAGCCCAAGGGAGTTATTAGAGGATATTTTGATGATGGAGGTGTGTAGAAAAGGATCATGATATAGGGCTGGGAAGGTTTTCCTTTGCCCCACTAGTCAGTCTATGAGGACTCCCAGATATTGTGTGATTGTCTGGCCAAAATCAAAGGATATGACTCGAAATAAGATACATCTAGGTCTTCTCTCATATGTATTTGTCCCTTCTCAACCCTATTAATTGAATAACTTTAAGAGATTAGGGTTTCTCTCTCCACTACCCTCCTGAGTTTTGGGATTATGAATGATAAGGATTAAGGAATCATCCACCAAATAATGAAAAGCATGTAAAGAAGATGTCATGGACATAAGTTTTAATAGTTTAAGCGTAAACTAAAGATTAGTACATTATTAAGTTGCATGGCATGTGTTGTCATACCCTCAGGAGAGCCCTGAGGTGAGACCTTCTTGTAGGAGGATGAGGAGAGAGTTAGACTTGGAGGAAGAGGCATCCAAGAAGAGGAAGAGACTTGGTGAATCCTCTAAGGATGATGCTAACTAAAACCCTAAGCAGTGGATGGAGAAAGAGAAGACATGATGAGTTGGATATCATAGATGACCATGCATGCACGTATGTGGGTTAGACATGCATGATTATCCATGAGAAACATGAACCATGTATGGTTGTTCGACCCTGGTGACTTTTGGTGGCCCGACCTTGGGCGATCGTGCTTGTTGAGGGAGAGGGATCGCTCTCTCATTAAGAAGGTTAGTAGTGACCATGTAGGAACCCTGATAGGGATATATGTGAAGAAAAGAGGTATGCACCTGCATAGAAGAGAGTGGCAGTAGGTTTTAGACTTGAGCCTGAAAGGTTAGGCCTAATGGTCAATGAGATAGGCATGCAGAGCTTTGGATGGTATTATCGGGGTATAAGTTTTGATAGTACAGATATATGTATATCCTTAAGAGCTCGAACCGTATTCAGAGAGAGAACCTCCAGTGGTAGGACCCGTTGTAGGGTTATCTCTAGAGAGAGAGAGAGTGAGACCCGATGAAGAAGGTTAGAAACCTTGACTCCTAGATGTGAGGAATCGTGAGAAGTTGGATATGATATGACTTGGGTTAGATGACCCTAAGTAGATAGATGTGCCTCATGCATGATCCTTGGAGGCTTGTTGTACCTTGGATGTTTTTAGAGGAAGCAAACCCTAGAAAGGGGATAGAATGAATGTTCCAGATGACTCACTCCTAAATCCTAGTTGTAACGACGCTGACCTGGGTTATGAGGTAACCCTATTTGTTTTGACTAATAAAGTTTCTTAGAACTTTTATATAATCCTCTAAGGTGTTTTGTTATCATGTGACACACTCATGTTTCAAGTTTGGTCCCGATTGAATGTTGTTTGAGCAATTTTCCTTTGTTTTGGACCAAAGTGAAATTTACCCAAATTGAGGGGCTATAATGCAAAATGTCACATATTGAACATGCCTCATGTGTTTTAGCGTCATTATTGAGAGAATGATGCAAGGTGGTGGCTTGTGGAAAGCCTAAATTCCAAGTTTGAACTTGTCTGAACAATGCTGGTACCTTGTGCACCAATTTTGGTACAAATTGTAATTTACCCAAAATGTGGGGTTGATATGCAAATTACCACCTATAGAGTGTTCCTATTTCCTCTATGTATCATTTAGAGGAGATAGAATGAATGATACACCATGTTTGATTCCATTATGAATGATGGTAATCTTGGTGATGAAATGACCAAGAAAAAGGGTTGAATTTGGAAGCTTAACTTGAGTTGTATCAAGTTGAAAAGCTTATATATGAGTGCCTATTGGCCATGGAGCCCAAGGAGGTGTCCCATATCGTTTTTTGAACTCTTGGCAAATTCCATATCATGCAATAAGCTCATGGAGGTGAGGTGTGACGGCCAACAAGTTTCCTTAGAAAAAGTGTATCGGCTTGACTTAAAATAGTGATTAAACCTAGATGACTTATCCAAATGGATAAGTAATGGACGAATTTGTATCTCAAGATGATCCTCAACCTTTTTCAAGACAATATAAATGTTGATGCATGCATGACACGTGTCACCCATGCATGACACGTGGCACCTACTAGCTCAAAATGTTGACACCTCATTTTTGCCTTTCTTCATGACCAGCAAGTATATATACCCCTAGTTTCACCCCTTGGTGCAATGTTGCGACCCTTACCACCCTCCTACCTTGTGGTATCATGCATGGGGATCTTGTATCGTTCAGGAAAGCAAGGGTATCGTGCATACGCCCTTGGATATTGCCCATAGCAAAAGCATATCGGCCAAGTAGGTGAAATTGGCCATATAAGGTGATATCGGCCAATAGGGTGAAGAGTTGAGTGCCATATCGTGCAAGTGAGTGACATATCGTGCAAGTGAGTGCCATATCGTGCAAGAGGGTTGGCATATAGTGCAAGGGCACAAGGGTATCGTGCATAGGCCTTGGGTATCGTCCATAGCAAGTGTATCGGCCATACCATGTTGATATTGTCCATAGCAAGTTGATATCGGCCAATTGAAGTGATGTTGGCCACAAGTGAGGGGGTATCGGCCACAAGCAAAGTTGTGTCGGCCAAGAGGAAGTCCATATCGCCCAAGATTGGTAGGGTGTCGGCCAAGGAGCTAAGGAACTCAAAACTTAACCCTAAGGTAAGATATAGTTGTCTTCAAGCTTGAATTGAAGCATGGAATTAGGGTTATGATCTACCTTTCTTTTCTTCTTCACCAATTGCTTATCCATGGTGATTCCTTGTATACGAAGGAGTTTTGAACGAGCCTTGGACCTTTGATAAAGTCATCTTCAACCTTAGGAACATGGAGCTTTGGACCTTGAATCTTTGAAGTGGTTCTTAAGGCGGGTTTTATAACTTGAACTCAACCATGTTATTATTCTTCACCTAAATTGTTATAATTAGTGAAATACTTTTAATTAAGAAATTCCCTGAAATAGTTGATGAAATTATGAGTTCTAGTAGTTTCTTAGACCTGTTGTCTCGAACTATAATAGTTAGAATAAAGGTCTAGAGCTTGAAGATTGTGATATCACCTTATAAAAGTGATATCGGGTGCATGCACACAAGAAAGCACCCCTAACCCGATATGATAATGCACCTACTTCACTAAAATGATATGGATATGATTGTATACCGTGTTGCACAATATGGGGGTGTAGTATACACCTCTTTCATTATAGGTAGTCAAGTATAGACTCCATGCAAGATACAAGGTCAATTGTATACTTGTAAGTTGACAAGAAACCCTAAATTGGGTAACCCGATATAAGTGAAGAGTAACAAGTGTTATTGCATGATATGATCATATGATACATCATTGATACTTAGTATCATGAGGCCTACATGACCTTGTATGACATGGTTGCATGACAGGGTTGCACGATACACAACCCTAAACAATATGGTAACCCTAACCCATCATGGCTAACCCTAGATGATGACTAGCCCGATAGGGTGATTGAATGTACTTCTAGCCCGACATGGTGATGGGTTGATACCTCATAAGTATCATGGGCGACACATACATATATCTTGTGCCCGATATGAGGTCAAGAAGGTACCTCATGCCCGATATGGAGACAAGTGCAGATCCTAGCCCAATATGGTGAGTGTCTATACACCTACAACCCGATATGGTGAACATATGCACATAATTTAACCCTATACACCTTGTAAAGGTAAGGGCAAGACACTCTTAGGAGTGATGAGTGTAACACCAAGTAATGGTGTGGATAATACCTTGATAGGTGAAACACCTAGAGTGGTTGATAATGGTTAATCCTATATCAATAATGCCTTAACCCGAGATGAGTTCATATCATTAATGTTGGTTGAATAATTCAATTGTGTGACTTATGACCAATACATTACATGATAAATGTGATGAGCTAGTGCATAAAGTATTAGGATGGGACATACCCTAATACAAGATAAGTTTATGTACTTAAGTATGTTAAAAGTGGTGAGGGAAGTGATACATCAAGACATGATAGATATCACATCCAACACTTCAAGGTTGATGTACCTTGATGCACCTTAAATCCAATATACTTGGATGAGTAACACATGAAGTGTGTTATGTCAATTGTTACATTGAGATGTAATAAGTTTAATACACTTTGATAAGTGTGGGCTAACATACTTTGAGAAAGGGTTAAGCCAAGTTAATAAAGTCTGATGTAATCATACCCTGGTAAGGATGAGAGAGGAACTCATACCTTGTGTTGATGATTCATTTAATGATAAATGATGAGTATGAATAAGTATGATTGAATAATTATGATATCAATGTTTGCTCCTAGATGTTTGGAGCAATGAATTAGTGTTTGATCATTGATAATATGATCTTGAAAACCTAAATGGTTAATAATGGAAAACCCTAACCCTAATGAAGGGTAATGATATGTAAGAGAAACCCTAATTGATAAGAAAGGGAAAACCCTAACCCTAATGATGGGAAGGTTGTATCTCTTTTATTTCATAAGCCTAGTAAGGCATGTTAAATACTTGTATAACAAGTATAATGATCAATGGCCTTGTGAGCCATGTGAATAAGTTGTTGCCTAGTGAGAGGTGACAAGATGTGCAATGGCCTTGTGAGCCATGTGAATAAGTTGTTGCCTAGTGAGAGGTGACAAGATATGCAATGGCCTTGTGAGCCATGTGAATAAGTTGTTGCCTAGTGAGAGGTGACAAGATGTGCAATGGCCTTGTGAGCCATGTGAATAAGTTGTTTCCTAGTGAGAGGTGACAAGATGTGCAATGGCCTTGTGATCCATGCGAATAAGTTGTTGCCTAGTGAGAGGTGACAAGATGTGTGATGGCCTTGTGAGCCATGTGAATACTTGCACAACAAGTGAAATGAATACCTTGGTCTGAGGACCTAGAGGTAATGGTTACCTGTTATAGAGGTAACAATGTTATGTGATGATCTAAGGGTTTGAATACCCAAATCCAGCAATCATGATAATGATTATGTGAAGGGATGAGAATTCCCAATAATGTGATAAGGGACTGAGATCCCAAGTATCATGTGTTTTAAAGATTTGAAAAGTACGTGATAGATGTATTATACCTTTCTTTGTAGCATGTCATAATAATTCATGTGTGAAAACTTGACTGATGCTAAACAAATATGGTAATGCACTTAATTAATCAAGTGGAATTTTATCATGTAGTGCCCTGGCCATAGATCCATCATTGTCAGCAGCTGGTGATGGTGAAACGGGTTCTCCTACGGGTTAATCCGGAGCACATATTGTTGAATATGTGGGGTTGCTCCTAGCCACAAATAGGAAGGTTAGAGTACAAATTTGGTTGTAGACTCCAGAGCATGGTTTCAGGCCTGTGGCTTAGTGTGATAAGAGCATGGTGAATAGGCCCATGGCTCAGTGTGATAGAGCATGAATGCGTTCATGGCTCAGGGAGCACAGTGAACTGGCCCGTGGCTCGATTCACTAGCGCCGACACCTGTACCAAGGTGGGCTAGGTAGAGGGTAGCCTAACCCTGTGTGACTAAGGTCACTTAAGCAAGAGACTGCGGTCCTGCTTGTGGTCTCGCACTGACCGAGACGTGGGAGGTCATGGAGTCCGACTCTTCCATGGACCTTGTATGGTACCGATTTCGACTTCGCAATGGTCGGTTGGATTTGAACGGTACAACTCACTTCCTCAGGGCTTAACTGTGATTGTAAAATGTAATCAGCTGTGTAGCATATCTGCCTAAGGATCGAATATGGAAAACATTGCTTGATGCGCAATACAATTATACATTATAGTTGATAGATGCTATTTATGTTTCTTTACATTCCTTACAAAGTAGATAGATGAATTATAATCTACCATGGGTAGATGCAATGTTCTCCTTATGAAAGGAGATTACTTCATTCTATTCATATAGTGAATTATCCTACTTGTTAATATAAAAAGAACCTCTGCTCAATTTATAAATGCTTAATCTGTGATAATAATATGGCCGGCGGAGAGTTATATCTCTCGCTGAGACAATTACAATTGTCTCACCCCCGTGGGACCCAAATTTTTAGGTGGACGTGCACGAGGAGGTGAAGACCTTTTTGTAGAGGAAGAACAACAGTTGAGGCAGCAGTGACAGCTCAGGTTGAGTGTACTGTCTGTCATGTCTTATAGATATGAGTCCTATGTGTCGTCTCTGTACTCTCAGGTCCTCGGAGTTGGTTCGTACTGGTTTTATGATCAATAAGAGATTTTGGCTTATGCGCCTCGAGGTTTTATGTTTCTCATGTATAGTTTGGTAAAGCAATTGTTATCCTCGAGATGAGATGTACCAGATATGTACAATGTGAATAATGATGTATATAAGGTTTTGGACCTTTCAGTAAAAGTTTTCCTTGGAATGGATCTCTTTGAAAAATGATTTTAATTTTTAGTGATTTTTGTTAATCTGCTATTTATGTTTAATTCCTCTTAATTAGTAACGATTTGTTCGTCGGTCATTTCACTAGTGGTCTAACCTTTAAAGTCTAGATCCACACTCTAGAAATCCTTCTCATAATTCATCGATTATTACAAGGAGATCCATTTTGTTTCCCCAGTGTGGTCCTCGGGGAAAACTCATGATGTTCATGGAACCTAACTAGATGCTCCATCATTTCACTTATTATTAATATCTTTTACTCTTCTTAAAAGAATTCAAAACATCATATATCATATCTATGTATTATCGTATAACTAGAATAACATGAAACATATTAAGTTTATCAATAAGGACAATGATTAAATAAAGAAGAACAATAAATTCTGTAGATTGCAACACACATGATTATTTCTATCTTCTACATCATCTCATAGAAATCATCAACAGTGGGCTTTCATCCTGAGACATAATCCTATTGTCCAACATTTACCCCATCAGGATTTTATCATCATCAGTGGGCTTTCAGCTCTAGACATAATTTCATTATGCAGCATTTACCCTTACCAGGGTTTCTCAAATGTAAGGAGTTCATATTAAATTCAATTTCAACATATTTCTTATCTATACATTGTATATCACAGTTCTTAACAAATATTAGCAGAGGCATTAGAACTAGCAACAATAAAATCATATAGATATCATGTATCATTCATCATATTCAAAATAAATTTATCATACAACATATTCTTGTTCCATCCAATCTTAATAGATGCAAATAAAATTCATGCATATACATGCATAACAAACTTAGTTCTCTTCTACTTTTATTTCACATTCTTCATATGGGGTTACTAATTAACACATGTTCACTATCATTGATATTTGTACTATTAGTCCATTCTTAGAGTACAAGTCACAATTCAAGAACACATTCTTGTAAATCAATTCAAATACTTGAATTTCATATTTTAGTTGAATTCAACAACAATTATGTGCATCCCTTAATCCATCATTTGAGATTGTCATTCACTAGCATCATCAAACTTATCATTTCAGGGTAAGAGTTACATTCTTAGAATCATCTACTAATTCCCATCTTTTTCCTTCATTTTATATTAAATAGTCTCAACTTCTATCATTTCATGTTCATTACATTATTCAGACCGATCTTTCTTGATTCACTTTACATACAATGCTTCTCTTCTACTTGATATTTATCAAACTCTAGTTCTTAGTATCTTTCATTTAATTCGGGTTAAGCCACATGTAATTAAAATAAAATATAAAATAATTCATCATACTAACTTCATTAGTTTCATATTTAACTTGCAATCACCATTAAGTACATCTTGTTCATATTATCTCTTATATTTAGATAAGTGTACCATGTCATTGACTACTAATGTCATTTCCATAATAAACAATAATCATTCTTTATTATACTAATCACCTTAGCTTAAAAGAATGGTTTAGGTTACATCTTCTTACATCATAATCTTTGATCATCCTTCACAAATCACTATTATGTAACTTGTATAAAAGGACCCACATTCATATGAGGGCTACTCGTTATTCCATAAATTGTACTAAAATAGATGCATTAGGCTTAGATCATATTAGTAAGACTCATCATCTTTAATTGAAGTATTAATAGTTTTAATCAGCATTTCATCACATTTACAACATCATATACAAGTTCGTGCTTCATTACTCATACTCATCTAAATACTAAACATCTAGGGTTTTCAAGAAGTCATCCTTAGTTCAACACATCATAAGATCCATATCACTAAGTAATTTTATAATGATGCATAGAGCTTCATTAGGGCTATTCACACACATGGAAACCCTAGTTTCCATTTTCACATATTTCATTCAGCAATCATAAGTATACATTGAGAAATCTTGGAATGAACTCCAAGAGTTCCTATTTATAGATGGGGGTGTTCCGTTGAGTGTGGGATCACTTAAGAGTGAAAAATAACAATTTTACAACTTGCAACGGATCTATTTTCATTTCTAACAACTCTACAAAAGTTGGAATCACATTTTCTTCATTTTCTGTATAGTACATCCGGTCGAGTTTCAATAAAGGTAACTAGACCAATCCACTAAATGACAAAGATAATTTTCAAACTATCGGTCGAGTTTATTATGGGAAACTTGACCAATGAGTCAAAATTTGTTTTGGTCAGTGAGTCCGTCGATCAAGTTCTATGAGTGTACAACTTGACCGATTGATCCATTTCCAAAAAACCATCACTGATCGATCGGGATTCAAACTCGATCGACAAAGTTACTGTGACATTTTTTCAAAATGATCTATGAGTGACCAAATGTTGGAATTAAGTGTCCTTGATTTTTTTCTCATCTTAGTTACAAGTCATATCATCAATACAAGTGATTACAAAATTAATCTATGGTGATTTGGAGTGATTTCCCAAATTGCACACTTGCATTGCTTTTGACTTGAACTTGAACAAGCTAGGGCTTGTGTAATTTGATCCTTTTCATGTACCTAAAGCCTAAAATCAATCTTAAACAAACATATTAGATACATATGAATGGAATGGTTAAGTCATTATCAAAATATGGATAATGTATAACTCTCAAGTCAACAATACCGACAACATTGTCAGTGGTAGAGACAATTGAAGAGAAGAAAAGAGATGATTCGAAGGAACTCGGTGGTACCGACAGAAGAATCCATGCTACCAACTTGATCAATAGTAATGCAACCAAAGTGGTTCGGTACCATCGACACCAGTCGGTGGTACCAACTTGTACCTAGAAAATCGTTAGGAGTTGTTAGAGAGAAAGTCGGTGCTATCGATGCTTCAATCAGTAGTACTAACACTTCACATGGAGGCATGATCTAGATAAGGACTCAGTCCCACCGTGATGCTACAGTACCAACTTGTTGTGATCAGACGAGATTAAAGATGGTGATAAATCCAACAGTCACAACTTAGTGATGCCCTAAGTCAATCCTATGACTAGGAGGGAGTGTGGAAAGACATATGAATCATGTTACTGTTCATTGCACAACTGAGGAGAGTCATGATAAGAGAAAGGAGAGGAGAAAGCTATGTTCCATATGATTCAAGCACTTTTGGTGGACAAATATACAGCTGAAAGACAACAAATTGCCTAGTTTGTTAGGGGGAATCAACCGAATAATCTTCTCTAGAGGTTTTCATTAATTATTTAACATTTTCCTCATCTTTCACTTCTCCTTGTAGTTGTATGGCAGATGAAATCATGTGGGACTAATCCCCTAATTCCTTAGGAACTGGGAGTAGCCTTGTTATGTACTGCAATTGACAATTATGAGTTAATATTTATGTTTCCTTAATTTCTGGACAAAACTTCATAGTTGCTTCATGAAGTATCTATGCTTGATCACCATAGTTGATTTCTTAGACCATTAATTTCTTCGAGATAGGGATTAAGGGTTGGACATGTTGTAGATTTACATAGCCTAGACCACACTTTGAGAGAAGGCTTATGACTGTGAAGGGTATAGCCCATAGGTATCATTAAAGCACCTAACTAATAATTTAATTGCTATGAGAGGGGGATTTGTATCAGAATAGGTAGTGAATTACGCTGTGAGAGAAGGTGATTCTTACTAAAGGTCCCTTGGTCTAGAATTAGGAGAATTGAATACTAATAATAATGTTAATTGCAATATAAACTGTGGTGAAACTATATTTATAAGGAATCCATTCCAATTGTGATCACTACCTCAATAACACAGTTTGAATTCTTGCAATTAGTCAATTAATCAGCCAATCACTTTTTCATCATGTCTAGCTAATCGAGTCATAGTTAGTAGTAGTCTTTGGATTCATGTTTCCCTGTGTTTGAAATCTAGGCCTCTTTTGGCCGTTTATTACTTCAATACTTGCACTTGCGTTTAATATGTGTAGTAAACACACATCACCCCCTATTGTATGGGAACACCCCTCTTTAATACTTGCATACCTTGTATACACAAATGTTTTATTTATGTATATACTTAGTAGTTTCTAATGCGTACCCTTTGTTTCCCATTCTGGGTGTTATTCGCAAACCACACAAGTGTAGTTGTCATGGAGGATGATGATTCAGGAGGAGACTGAACCATGTAGTTTGAAGGACAACTTAGGATGTCCATGTTGCCCTATGCATTGGTCCTTTTAATAATTAGATGTACCCTTGACTTTTATAATACGACCATCATCAAATTATATAATGTGATTGTTATTAATAATATCAATTTTTTTGATGTTTCATAAAGACTCTGATTGATATGCCATACTTCAGAAATCATTTTATCATCATTTTCATCATACATATTAGTGTGTTTGTATTGAATGTGTTTATTCCTGAAATAATTAAGGAGTAGATCCCCTTAGGACCCACTCTTTAAAGTATGATACTAGAGCCATTATAGTCTGTGAACCTGATTATTTCAAGTTGTCCTCTATTGTTCGTATACATATGCCTTGATTAGAAAATTAGGTGATACTATATGACATGTTGATGTATCTTCCCTGAGTTGTAAAACTAGGGTTTTGATCGCTACATGATTTTTTCACTACAACTCCCCAAACTAATTCCATGGATCAAACTCAATACTTGGTAAACCTAATCACCCCTAACCCTATCAATGGTGATGGGAAATTTTGCATGTGAAAGTTGTCTCTTCTAGTTCTTAGTTCCTATCTCCTTTTTCCAAATGGGTGTTAGTCGAAGCACTATAGAGAGTAGGCTACCCTAAACACTCCTAGATAGTGTTAACTATAGTTCCCTGCTATAACCCTATTCCTCATTTTGTTTCAAAAATGCCTGAACTACGTCCACTTTGAGAATTAAGCATGCATGGATAACAAACATTGGACCCCAAGTTAAGTCTTTGAGTTGTGAGGTTTCCACTTGTTAAATGATAACATGAACAATATCCATATGGGACAAACCTTGCTTACAAGAAGGAGTTGCTTCAATATGATTATAACCAAGTCTCTTTGTCTAGGTGTCTAGTAGGGGATGACATCATGGGAAACCATGTTCCTCCCATTCTATAGGTGAAAATAAGATTTTAGGATCCCCTTATAGATGTAAGGAATAGACACTCTTGGTGTAAGTACGTAATGGTCAAATGGTTACTTAGGATGATAAGATTGGTGAAATGGTTGCACATTAATTTTAGGGCCATTCTCATATTTACATCACAAATATTTTATTTATCAAACTTGTTTTCATTATTATTCTATATGTACAAAAATGTTTCTAGATTTTTTCGATCGTTTAATGAAACTAGTCACCACCATGTGAAATTTCAAGTAGTAAGAAACCCCTTTGAGTAGACATGTGTGACTGGCCAAGTCAAATCTAAAACCCCAAACCTAAGTAAGGATCAATGAGTAAGATGAAGTTTTGTATGTATATTCCATTATACACCTATTTTCTGAATTTAAGATGTGACTTAACATGTCTATATATAAAATTGTTCAAACAGTCCTAATTTATCTATATTGAATAATTGCATATTTAAATAACCTCAATTGTCTTTATTGAAAAAATATTTGGTAAAACATATTCTAATCATTTTTTAGAGGTAAAAGTCATATCATGCCATATGATGTATGGGGAAGAGTGTGTATTCCCATATGGAGTCTAGTTAGGTGAAGTCTCTAGAGTTGTATCCACCTTCTCATATATATAGGAGATGGTTTCTCCTGTATTCAACATGCATTTTCAATACACAATTAATATATGATTCACATCATTTCCCTTATACATGATATTAGAGCATCATTCATAACTCTAGAGAAAAAGCAACAAGTCTCCGCCCACGGGCTACAAATGATGTCATGACTGACTACCCCTAGGGCCATCTCCATCACCTTTTCTGCAAGGCCATATTGATTCCCCTCTCTATAGGTCCAATCTCTATTTCCCCCTCTCTACATGGCCGCTTCCATCTCCATTGTCATCTACATCTTCACTATCGTCACACGCAACTCCATGTCTAACAACTATCATCTTAATTGTCATCTAGCATCTTCCATGTATCTACCATTTTGTCTTCCTTGGGTTCATCTTACCCAAGAATGAAATCTACATGAAACCTTCATGAAAACAAGTCTAGGCACATATATCAAGGTCTAGCTGCATCAATAAGTGGAAGTTATCTCCAACATCAACAACCCCATGATGATCTTTTGCATGGTGGAAGTCAGATCTACCATCAAATAGTGGTATATATCTACTATACATGCAAAAACACAAATATCTTTGATATTTCCTCTTCAAGGTCTACTTCTACCTCCAAATTCATCCATGGAGATAGAATAGAAGTCCTCCAACATTTCTACATTGGTCTTGATATGATCTAAGTCAATACTTCCCTGGCGAGAAGTTACACGACCTATAAGTCATCTACATGGTGTATAATCCATTTGCAGTAGAGTTATCCATCAACACAACATGTAGACATCCAACACTTGATGTGTCATATATCATCTACTATAGTTAACATGTTGTATCAATGTCTAATACGATATGCCACTAGTAGTGTGTTCATCATTTTTGACAATAGGCATGCCATGCAGGCGTGCAACACAATGTGTCACCATTAGGGGTTCAATTCAGTCAACGAGTGTGGCATAACATGTCATATGTGAAACATGGCGTGTCCCTAACAAGTTCTCTAGGCATCTTCAAACACATCATATCTATTAGTCCATACGTCCTTCCAAAGGTCAAAATCTCGCTAGCAAGTTTTCACCCAACATGTCATTCTCCCCACAAATTGTCTATAGTCTAGAAAAGATAAATCTTATCAAATTATTAATTATACATATTGTTTGACTTAGTCTATACTATAGGGGCTCCACCCCACACCCATTAGGGTAGCACAAAGATCCATTTTCTTCTTCTTTAAATATTGTAATCAAGTCACATACTATATCAAATATGGCTGCTTTTTCTACTACAACTTCCTCACTAAGTCAACTTCTCTGAAGTACCAACATAAAGTCGTATACTCACATGTGTGATGCAATTTGCTCTCATGTACAAAATTAACCTCTCTCATGTGCAAAGATCCATCCCTTTCAAGCACAAAATCAACCTTTCTTAAGTGTGAGGTCAAGTTCCCTCAAGCCCATAAACCAGTCCAACACACAAATTCTCAAGCTATATCAAACAAATACTTCTCCAATCATTCCTTCCCTCTCCACTCCATGTCCCATACTTTTATTGAAGTCTTGTATAGAGGAGTTTCTCTTTGTCTTTGTTCACCCCAAACACTATTATGGTCTCTTTGTGATTGGTGTATGTGGGAGAGATAGAGGGGATGAGAAGAGGGGGATGGGGAGAAGAGATGAGGTGTATTGTACAAAGGTCAGAAGAAGAAACATGAGAAGAACATTGTCTACATGTGGAGTTTTGTGTACTAAACATGTTGTCCAAATGTTAGTGTCTAGTTCAACGCCAATGTCCATCCTTACCATTTAGATTCTAACTTTCCAAGCATTGAACTATCATTTAGAATTCGTCTACTCTGGAAACACTCCAATCTTCTAGCATGGGAGAATCTTGGAATATTTGCACATTTGGTTGTGTTCCAGTCTAACACACCTATGTTTTTATAGAAGATCATTCATTTGACTATGACAACCATACTTCCTTCTTGTTTGTCTATGCCTTATGAATCATGTTGAACATCTTCTTTAACCTAGTTGTCATGTGGCACATGTCTTGTTAAGTCTTGTTCTAAAAAATACTTCAACAAAAGTAGCAACTAAGTTGGCAGACTCAGATGATCTTTGCATTATACTTTAGCATAATCCAAGATACAATCTCCAATCTAGTCAAAGCTCCAAATTTCTCAAAAACCCAATATTTACAAATCTTAGGGAAAGCTTCAAAATCAAAGATGCCAAAGTCCATGTCATCTTAAATCAGGGGCTATTAAAGTTTGGGGGAGAGAACATGCCATGCTATGTCAAGGGATATCATTTTAGTAATTACCTTTTTTTCTATGTCTTTTATAAAATCTAGGCATCTGATTTCACATGCTCAAGCTTGTTGGCGAGTATTAAAGGTAAAATTCATACCTTGTCATATGATATATGGAATAATGTTTGTAGGATCAAGTAGAGTCTTTTAAGGTCTAGAAGTCCCTGGTGTTGTATCCACCTTCTCATATATAAATGAGAGGGGTTCTTTTTTGATAGATAATAGATGGTATCAGATTTAGGAAGTCATACATCATCTACAAGGTAACATAATTCGACACCAGATCAAGACCAAGAGTACAACATAATTCCAACAATGTGATTGGAAATAGGTAAAACACTTCTACAAGGATTACAAAAATTCACACATAAAGCAGCTTTTAAATGTATAACCTCATTAATATTGAGCATCGTAAGCCATGAAGTAGCTCCAATAGCTCGTACATAGACTGTAGAATCATATACCAAGACATCACTCGACTTTCTTCTAGTAATAGCCTAGCATAGATAATCACACATGACATCTGAAACAAAAAAACTAATTGAGGGGAAGCCTCAACCCTAGTTAGATTTTGGGGAAAATACAAATTCATTTATACTCCACAACAAGAGGGATCACCAACTTTAGCGACGTGGGAGTACACAAACCCAAAGATAGAGAACTAAGAAACCAACCACCTACTCTGAAATAAGCAACAAACAATAAGTTTAATACTAAAAGAAAATGATAAGAGTGGGAGAAAAGCTCATCATAATAGTATTGTCCACAATAGCAATAAAGGGACAAGACAATACATGATCGGAAAGATCAAGGTCTTCAGGAATCTCCAATACAATATGCATATGCTCCCACAGCCAGACCTGACTCAGAGTGCTGGAACCTCCTAACTAGAGTCGAAATAGGTGAAGCTCAGGATAGGGCCACAATAGCGTCGATTTGAGATGAGAGCTTGAAGGAGATCTAAATGTTATATCACTTCTAATTTATGATGCCCCTATTATGGTTTGAGGTAGAGAAGAGGCCCATGGGAAGAAGGGTAGAGGCAAATTATGTGCATATTTTATATTATCTTTTGAACCACTTTTGGTTGCATAATTCATTTCACCCAATAATCACTCTTAATTTTGAAAGATTTTCCACTTTATTGTTATCTTTACTTGATCTATAGTTTGGATTGTATCTACAACACTTTGGCATCAAAATGTGGAGAGAAACATTATCATATCATCCATCAACATATGCCCCAATCATCCAAACATTGAGAAAATTAATGTTACTAAAACTATCAGTGATATACCATGTCTAGATATCAAAACGCCTTGTTGAGAATCAACATGTCATGTTGAGGTTTCAATACTCCATGTTTTAGTACATAACTTGGATCCAGAAGTCACTGACATCAAGCAACTCGTTGTGTTGAGATATCAACACATTGTGTTTCCTCATTCCAAAATTTCCCAATGAAAGATATAGAGGGGGGTGAATAGAGCTTTTTGGAGTTTTAAAACAATTAAACACTTTGAGCAAGAAGTAGTAGGAAACAAGGAAGACACAAGGATGTAGAGTGGTTCCTACCTTAGAAATTCAAGGTAGTCAGTCCACTACCTGATTGTTTCTAACCGTGATTTTGAAAGCAACTTATTTTATTACCTCATGAGGATGTTACATAAAATACAATTGATTTCCTACACCCTTGAAGTAGCCTTCACCTGAAGTAGCCTCAAACCTCCTAGAAGCAGCCTTCTGAAGTAACTCTAAGACCCCCTTGAAGTAGCCTTCACCTAAAGTAGCTTCAATCCTTGAGGCAACCTTCTGAAGTAACTCCAAGTCATCGGGAGAAGCCTTCACCACCTTGAAGTAGCTCCACTAACCTCCTTTCAACAACCTCCAACCTAGGAGTTAAGGAGAACAAAATACAATATAAGGAACAAGATTAGAAGAAGGAAACAATGTTACCAGTGAGTACAATGCTTTGATCCTATATCAAGCGTATTGATCTCCTATCCACAATTGATGAACGTGGTAGTGTGGTGGCTAGGAGATGCTAAGCTATAGGACACTAATGTAGATCTCAAGGAACAAATTGCAAGTGTAGATTCTCTTGTTGCTCACTAAGAATGAATCTCAAGTGTAATTGTATGTACAAGTGATGCTTTAGGTGTCCTAAGGCATGTCCTATTTATAGCAATAGGTTACAAGTGCTTAGGGACGTTCTAGACACTTTCTAGGGTGTTCTTAGTGCTCAACTAGCTACTAGGTATCCATAAATTATGTTGCAACGACTAGTTGTTCAGTGCTGAAAAGTGTAGTCCAAAACTTCTCTCAGTCGAGGAGTTTGTCGACCAAGTGTGTCTCAGTCGACCATTTCTTCGACTGAGTGGGAGGTTGAGGTAAATGTGTTGCAACATTCATTTCCAACTCCCAACTACTTTTCCAACTCAGTCTAACATCTATAGAACCTACTCGAAGGTTTATCTCGGTCAAGAATGTTGTCGACCGAGGACTATTCTAGTGTTACTTGAGTAGATCAACAATCAATGTTCTTGAGTTAGACTGGGGTGATTCTCGATCGAGCATTTTGTCGACCGAGAGTGTCTTGGTCGAGAAGTTTGTCGATCGAGATTGTGGCAACACATCCCACTATCACACAGACAGCGAGGTGTTATGCAAAAATGTGCGGAAAACACCATAAACCACTAATTACCAAAAACACGAGTTAATTAAAACCGATTGCAGAAAGCAGAATAACTGAGAAACTATTACATTTAGGTCCTCATCTCACAAGGAAAACATGTTATATAAACATTTACAAGATCTTGACACGTGTCCACAGCTTAGGAGATCAGTTGTCTTGTCATCACATGAGTTCATCACCTGTTTAAGCTTACATAACGACCCTCATCCGACAAGAAGTAGGATATACAAAACATCATCAGCTATACATCGTGAAACAACATCAAAACGCCTCCAAGGACCTGAGAGTACATGGATGACTCTAAGACTCTACTACAAAATGACCAAAACAGCAACATGACCATCTCTTGCCTTCTACTGCTCTTCTTGCTGCTCGGCCGCAACTCCGCGACCACCACCACGTCTAGCTCGAACACCTAAAAAGGTTATAAACCAGCAGGGTGAGACACACAGTCCCAGCGAGAAACATAACTCCCCTCCGAAACCATAAAACCTAAGGAAGATTAAAGCAACAACAACAGATAACTGATAAGAGGTATAACAAGAGCAGTTTATAAAGTAAAGCTATTCATACCATCAAGCTTACCAAGATGTACGTAAGGCAGATAACCAAGTATTTCTTTATGGAACATGATTAACGAGATAAGATCATAAGGACATATAAGTAACTACAAGTATGACAAGATTAACTACGCAAGCAAGGCCTCAACCAATGTTTCGTGTTTTGCCTTAAGCAGTAAATATTATTCGGCTGGATTACATATTATTATGCCCTGAGGAAGTAAGCTGTACCGCTCAGATCCAACCGACGGCTGCGAAACCCAGAGCCGGTGCCATACAAGGTCAATGGAAGAGTCGGACTCCACGACCTCCCACCTCGTGGTCAGTGCACGAGAACTAAAGCAGGACCGCAGTCTCATGCTTAAGTGGCCTTAGCCACAGGGTCAGCTCCATAGGCTACCCTCTGCCTAGCCCGCCTCGGTATAGGTCTCGGCGCTAGAATATCTGAGCCACAGGCCAGTTCACCGCGCTATGAGCTATGAACGCATTCATGCTCCCATATCACATATCTTGAGCCATGGGCCTGTTCACCATGCTCATATACATATCCCGAGTCTGCAACCACAACTGCACTCAATTCCCTCTCTATTTTAGGCTAGGAGAAACCTTGCATATTCAACAATATGCGCTCCGGGTTAACCTGCAGCAGAACCCGTTTCACCATCACCAGCTCCTGACGATGATGGATCTATGGCCATGAGACTACATGATATATTCCACTATAATTAGTTAGTATCTTTTATGTGGATTGCAAGATTCAACTAAGTTGTATAACATGCAAACTATAAGAATAAACAATATGAAACTCAATATCATGCTTTTACTGTAATTAACATCATCTTGATCCATCACAAGGATCCATCATTACATGTTACCACTTGGCCTCTTGCCAATCACCTAGATCCACCTCAAGGATCATCACATTGCCATGGGATCTCAATCCCTCATCACATAGTGTCACTGCCTCTCAAGGCTTACATCATCACCATGGGATAGCAATCCCAACAATAGTCAAACTCAGGTCCTCAGACCATCACATCATGCATGTTACCTCATCATCAAGAGTAACCATCAGAGCAATGTTACTCAAACATAAATACCTCATAGCCCTTTACCTGGATATGCATCTATATGAAACACCTGCATAGTTAGTATGCACATTCATCGAATCATATTATCCAACATAGAGCAGTACTGATGATTATATTCTTTATCATTCATGCCTCAACCTGTGACCATATACATAGGTCATATCATCAAGCAGAGCATCTTATATGCGTACCATTTCCTAAGCATTATACATGACCATATACACATGAAGTGTCGTATTAGGATACATGGATGTGATCTACTATATCAAGCATATCAAGGGTTGCCATCATAAACTAAACGTGATGCAAGAACAAGAATTAGCGTATATGTTTTCCATAAGAGACAAGACCCTCACTAGAAGCGCTTACTACCCTCACCAAAGGTGGTATCGGGCAGGGTACTCTCCCCCTATCGCCCAGACCTCAAACGCATAATGGTTAAGTAGACCATCACCTATCAGCCAAGCACACTAACCTACTATCGGCCAAGCAACCAACAAGGGTGTCGACTACCAACTCAAGCTGTAACGGGCAACCATAGGTGTCATGCACCCAACCATATCGTGCAAACGGGGTCTATCAGCCTCAACACCTATCGTGCAGATCAGCCCCAAAGGCATGTTGCACAACACTGTGTCGTGCAACGGGTGTCGGGCGGCAAGGTCTAAGGGAATCTCGTGCAACGGTGTGTCATTCATCAAGGGTACCATGCACAAGGTATATCGGTGAGCACACAGCACAAAGCATAACGCCCAGAGGATGTGACTCAGCCTGTTGTTCAACCAGCCTAGTCTATATCTATCGTCCAACACAAGGCAAGGGCTGAGGTGTGACGGCTGACACAAGACCCGATCACCACGCCCAAACGTCCAAGGTGAAAATGCACCACACAACCATGTGAGCTAAGGGTATCGGGCAGGGAACTCAACCAGGTGTAACACCCGACACACAAAGTTCAGCAACCAGGAGCATGACACCCGACACAACACCACAACATGTCGACCAAGGCCCTAGGTCAAAGAGGGATATCAGGCAACATCACTACTAACACCATATCGCGCAAGATGCAACCTGACAAGATCACCACCAACCTTAAGCACAAGGGAACCATAACCCTAATGGATCAAGAAGATGACTCACATCTCAACTATCAAGAGAGAGGGGTCTTGCCAAGATTCTTAACACCAATCGGGCAACACAAGGAACAACCACATCTACGGTCCACAACCATCTCATAGCTCACCTTTCAAGTCCATGGTGAGAGGAGGGTGTTGCTCAAGCCACTAGAACACAAGCTCACCTCTCAACTTAAGCGAGAGAGGAGTATTTCCCATATTACTAGAACTCAAGCTCACTCCTCTAGACCTAGGAGAGAAAGGGGTGTTGCTCAACAAGAAACCCTAGAACAAGGTTTGGCCAACAAGAAGCAACTTAAGCAAGAAACTCAACTAACAACATCCATAGCCGATATGATCATAAGCAACATATAAGAACATAAAAGAAGGTAGTGTAATTAGGGTTAGGAGTTATGTAACCCGCCTTAAGCAAGCTCCAAGCTCCTAGCTCCAAGAACCACCAAGGAAGAAGAGCAAGGCACTCTAGGGTTCGGCCACCACTAGAGGAAGAAGGAGATTCCAAGAAGGATCGGCCACCAAGCTTGCAAAAGAAGGGGGGGTGTCGTGCACCAGAGGAGAAGGAGACTAAGGAACTAAAGGGATCCTTAGCAAGAGAAAGGGAACACATATATAGGAAAGGATGGAGGAGAAATCAAGGAAAGACAAGGCAAGGTGTCGCCCACCTAGGGACACTTGTCCATGAGAAATGCCACATGCAAGCATCTAACACCAAGTGTCCACTAGTGGTGACACAAACGAGGTCAAAGAGAGTCAAAGAGTCTGTGGGTGACACACCCCTGGCCAACACAAGCACAGGCCGACACACCTAGGCCGACACACGGCACTCTTGCTTGACACAAGGTCCAAAGAATCCAAAACAAGGCACCACAAAGCCCAACAAGCTCAAACAAGCCCAAAGGAACTCAAGAAACGAGCCCAAACCTTCCTCTCAACACTAGAGGAAGCAAGGAGAGGGAGGAACACCTCACAAGGTGGCAAACTTGCCCACAAACCCTAGACTTGGGTTAATTGCAAGTAGCACCTCCAGCTCTCAACAAAGCACCAACAAACCCTAATCACCACCAAAGGTGATTAGAAAGCAACTAAGCATCAGGGTTAAGCAAAGCAAACAGGATAAGCCCTAAATGGAGGTCATGGTCCTTACAGAGATTGTCCCTATTTTAATGTGTTGAATCATCTACTAAGTGTGTGTATCAATGTGTAATTGTGATTCTATCTTAGGGGAGGGTTTGTCTAAGTGTTGTGAGTAGATAGGGAAGATCTAACACTTGATTTACATGATATCTATGTACTTGTACATTATATACTTGTATAAGTTTTTACATTGAGTACAATCATGAAAATAAAAGTAATCCAAGCACATTGATCTTCCAATTTGTAATGAACTTCAACTATCCACTACCTTATTTGTTTATCCCTGAAACACTCAAAATAACAAGTTAGATCCACAAGAATGTCATGTTTGTCATCATCAAAACAAAGGGTTTAATAATGTCCAATTTAGCCAACACCCAGAATTCCATGAATTGCAGCAACACACCGTGTTGGCCAACCAACATGCCATGTCATCATCGATCAAGGGAGTTTGACTTCATTATTGTAACTAAAATCCCATGTTGTCCATTCTACATGGAGTGTCACCTATAGATTTCACTTAAACACAAATGTAATTGCCCCATGCATATATATACGACCCAAGCCGTCTTGGGACAATTATCATAGAATATTTTGGACCTTTTAGAGCATGATTCAATTAAGGGAAAGTGAGGAGGAGTTGGAGGAGTTCCAAGGGAGAAAAGGTGGTTTCTTGAGAGGGAAACTTCTTCTACTTCCTTTTTCTCCAACAATTGTAGTAGGGATCTCCGCCGTTCTCTTTTCTCCACTCCAGAGTGAAGCTTGCTAGAGAGTTTCCAATAGTAAGGACAAAGTTTTGACTCATTGACCAAAGTTCCAATTCCATCCTACTTCTTACGTGGACATCCAAGTTTATTTCCTTCTTTAATGATGTCTAGCCATGTTCTCTACTACTTGTATCTACTTTCTACAACCATGGATGACTAGATATCCTTTTCTTGGATATGGGAAAAAACTTGTTATCTGTGTGCACAAGTCTTACATATATAACTCGAGAACTACCTCAAAAGTATACATATGTGGGTAGTATATTCGAGATTTTCCAAGGAGCAAGGCTTTATTAAATACAAGCGTGATAAAAAATTTAGGTCATTTTAGCAAGAGAGGTTTTGTTATGTTAAATGAGTAATTAAAAGGAAATGAACTAAAAAAAAATCACTTGTATAAAGGATTAAAATGGATTGGGGATTTTTGAGAACATGGTTTCACATATGCATCATAACATGAAGAACAATGAAGATCAACAATACTAGAAATACACAAGGTAGGTTTTTATCCTACACCCACCTCTCAGTAGTGTAGAACAATCCTAAATGTGTATAACACTCTCATGGATATACCTAGATTCAGACTACAAAACTTTGTTTGCCAACACATAATAGCCACTCTCGTGTCAAGGTAGTGCAACTAAGGTACATCTCCTTAATCCTATGCATATCTTACCAAATTTTATAAAGATCATGAATCATACTTACAATGTGGCCAACTAAACATGTCAGTAGAAATCAATATCAATGAACCTTAGAATAGTGAAACAATTAGTATTATATATGAAATTCATGTTCAACAGAGTTATGACATGGGACTACTTCACCATGCCCAAGAAAAGGATATATAGTCATCTATGGTTGTAGAAAGTAGATACACATAGTAGAGAACATTGTTAGAAATCATAAAATAAGGAAATAAATTTGTATGTCCTTGGAAGAAGTAGGATTGTAAAAGAGTGAAATCACCCCTTTACTAAAAATTTGAAGAATAAAAAATCCATCCCAAACATACTCAAAAGGTATGTTGAAATAGGTGTAAAAGTTTCAAATCTTTATATAATGGTATACAAAAGATCAAAGTGTATAGAAGCAGAATAAAATCATGACAATATTCAATTTTCATAAAAGATTACAAAATTTCATCATATCTCCCACTAAGGGTTTACATGTAAGATACATCAAAGGATCTAAGATAGAGGGGTGTCTAAACTACTTCAAGTGTTGTCTCCAAATCAACATCTCCAAGAGCTAGGTCCATTCCAAAAGCTATGTTCTCCTTGATCTTGTTCAACACCTTGTGCTTTACCTGGGTGGTTGGGAAGTCACCCAACAAGAGAAAGACGCAAGGTATGTGTCAACAATATGAACAAGAAACAAAGATAAGAACAACAATGAAACATAAGGATATATATTCATCATAAGATGAGAAGGCAAAGAGAATGAGGCCATATAACAAAAGATTCTTTCCAAAACCAATAAATAATAATGAACTTGCATGAATGATTAATATTGGACTAAATTAACTAAGTAGGGTTGAAGAACCTACCATACCTCAAACAAATAGATGAGGGGAGAGTAATCACATTCCCAGTCACCTATCAAATATTTTATATTGGGGATAATTAACATATTTCCCAGGGGGAGAGTAAGAACATTCCCCAGGGCGAAATAACACATGCCCTAACTTTGGGTTGTTTTAACTGACGTTGTACTGATTAGGCATCGGCTTTTTTATAAAACTGATGCATGTAAATGTGACGTTATAAGCCATTTCTGTAGTAGTCCCAATTGTAGAGGGAGAAATCATATTTTTAAATCCACCAAAAAATGACAGCCTGCTCTACTTTCTTGTGCAAGGTTGAAGATAGGTTGCAAGCTATCAGGTCATGATCTGATGGTGGGTACATAACTGCTATAGTGGGGTGACATTTAATTTGATTCCTAGTCCAATTCGACTAAAGTGTGCATTAAATCTTTTCTCTTTTTCTCTCTCTTCATTTGAGGGTGCAAATGAACTCTTTATTTTAGAAATTTTGAATCTAACCTAATTTGGATGTGTAGAATCCAATTATGCACTCCTACAGAAACGACCTTTGGCGTCGGTCATTTAACCCCATTTGGCATCGGTTTCCGACCGACGCCTATGTGGGCACCGCTAAAGGTCGAACACTTCGGCGTCGGTTTTTTAACCGACGCCTATTTATTCTATAGGCGTCGGTTGTTTAGTAAATAACCGCCGCCAAAAGTGTTCACGCCACAGAAAATGGCGTCATCTAGGGCACTTTGTGCGTCGGTTATTTACTAAACAACCGACACCTATATACAATATAGCGTCGGTGTTTTAGTAGATAACCGACGCATAAAGTGCCCTAGATGACGCCATTTTCTGTGGCGCGAACACTTTTGGCGTCGGTTATATACTAAAACACCGACGCCTATACTTCAAGATGACACGGCCGTGCTTCCCTGCACGGCCGTGTTTAGTACTATAGGCGTCGGTTTTATATGAATTACCGACGCCTTTTCCACCACGGCCGTGCTATCCTGCACGGTCGGGTTGTTTGTACTATTAGGCGTCAGTTTTTATCAAATAACCGACGATGTATGTCTTTGCTGACGGTTTTCTATAAATAACCGACGCCTATTTATATATATTTTTTTCATATCATTTTGCAGGCCTGTTGTGGCTGGTCAGCAGGATGAGAACCTGCAGTTTAGTTTTCTGAACTGCAGGTTTACGACATCCATTCATATCAGCCTACAAACAGGCCGCAAACCTGCAAAAGTCACAAGGAAAATTCTACACAAGTACAGACATTCAGACATCAATTCAATTCTCACATTCACACATATAGAAACATTCAAATACATGTATTAACATTCAGAAATATTCATTTACAAAGTATCATTCATTATCGCTATCAACATCCCAATTATATCTTACAGTTGCCACTGCTTGTATGGCTTTTTCCCATTCTTCTCTTACTTCATTTAATTCTTCCATCGTATATGGAGCATGTATATTTTTTAAGCGTTTACCTATAGTGTGGTCAGTTTTAAACACCTGCAAAGAGAATGATGTATATATAAGTAATAATATAAAAATAAGATAAGATTGATATATTTCATACTAACTAATGAGACTATATATAATACCTCATGTATGGTATCGATGTCCAATGTGGCATATTTGATAATCATCTGCATAAATCGCATCACATAGTATGCGCATGCCCATCCATTGTCTTGTGTAGCACACTATAAATTGAAACATACAAAATAATACAACTAAGCACAATTCACATCAATAATATATATATTCGAGTCGGGAACTTACTTGTACGTTCTGCCAATTTATTGGCTGGTTCTTTTTCCTTGGGACCGTTCCTCCAGCCTTTTTGAATGCATCTAAACCCCTACATGTTAATATAACACAATAAATTGCATAAGTAAATAGTAATGTAATAAAAGATGTTAACGGATATAAAAATGAAATATTTCTCACCAGAATAATGGCATTCTCATTACGTGTCCAATTTTAGTGTTCAATGTACTCCCCGCAGGATCTAGATAATAAACAGTGAATGTCCCGGGGACAATAACTAGTAACTCCCAATGTCTACCGCTAGAAGTAAGAAGTTAACAATTAATAACTCAAAATGCAAAATAAAAATGGAATTTTCTTAAGTCCAAATTATAAATAAAGTAAACTTACTTGACATTGAATGGAGCTATTATTATCGTCTTGTTTTGCTGACCAAAAATTGTAAAAGCATCTATACAGTATTGTTGAACATTATCAGGGTCTTTAGCTACCAAACTAATCAATGATGGAATCAAAAATCCCACATGATCAAATGCAAATTGTTTTCAATGATCTTCGACTAAGTAGCTGCAAAACATATAGGCGTATGCATTAATATATAAGAAACCAGATCACCGGATCTTACACAAGGTATATGGATGTATAAACAAGATATCACCTTATCCATGTCTCTATCATTGATGTATTCAGCCAATCATACATAAACAACTCAATAATATCTTATATAAATAAAGAGCTATCGTATGATCGACCTGCATAATCTGCATCTAAAGAAACTATTATAGGGCAATGTATATTATGTGCCCGTAGCCAACATGCCATTCCCCTACAAGCAGGACCTAACGGGTATGTTAGGTCAGTTGGAACCCAAGTTGGTAATGCGGGAAGTGGAGGTGGAGGCCTAGGTGCTCCTGGTGTCTTCTTTTTAACCTGTATATATAATTTCAGATCAGTTGACATCATATATACACATTAACAGTCTAAATCAATGTAAATTTATCTTACAATTTCAGTCGTGTAGACGACATCTGCTTTGGGCCACAATATGACCCCGCCTTCTGCCTCACCAAGTGTATCAATATCTGGGTGGGCATATGGCAACGCAACTTCCCTCCAATCGGGTAACACACGTAATGGGCCCACACGAACATAGCCCTGTGGCATTGGAGTCCCGTGAAACCTTTCCCCAGGAAGGGACGGGTAAGCTTGCGCCTCTGCAACAACATAGTCTTGTATTCTTAAGTGGCATGGCTTCAATGCCTACAAATTTACGTAAAGAATGTTATACATATATACATATAATCTTGAAAACATATCATCTTGAAAAGACTAGCTACAATGTCATAAACAATACTTACAGCAGACGTGCTAGGCGATGGGTCTCCAGGATTACTCGTAGTATGTGCATCAGGAGAAGAGTGGGTCGCCATAGGCTGATTGGAAGCCTGAGATGCCTACCACCGCAGCAATTCTTCCTTGACCTTCTCAGCAACTACATCGTTGACCTTCTTAGCAACTAAATCCTCAACTCTCTTATTCTCCTATACATGGATAAAAGAAACATTAGCTTCTTATTAATGAATTTCCTTTTGCAGTAACATTCTAAAAAAAGAATAGGTTACCTCTTCTTGAGAAAGTCCCGCTCTGGGTTTGCGCTGGGATGGCCCAAAGAATGCTTTGATGCCAACACCAGTGCCGACACCTCTAACACGTCCAGGATGCTCTGGGTTACCCAGAGCAACTGTCAATTCATCCCTCGTGCCCTGAGGGATGAACGTGCCTTGTTTCCTCTGCTCGTGCAACTCCCGCTAATCAGCATAAACAGAAATTGGTAAGTTAACACCACAAATAATCAATATTCAAATGATTTCTCTAAGAGTTGTATTTTACCATTTTTGCAGTCGCCTCAGCAGTTACATGCTTCTTTATTTCACCCTTCTTGTTTTGCCTGCCAGCTATCCAGATATCATGGCGAGGCATGGGTGTGGCAGACTCCTGAGTAGGAGCAGACTCCTGAGTAGCAGCAGACTACTGAGTAGCCGCAGACTCCGCCTATAGTCTTTGGTGAACGCTTGCATAGCCTTTTGGACCCATAGTGTGGTCATGCACATTCAGTGCACGCCTTGCTTTTTGTGCGTCATTGAGGGCCTAGTTAGTATGCACATTAATGATTTGGTTAGTAGCACTAAATGTTAATCTTGAATAGGTGAATACAATGTATATTAATTAAATTGGGAGTGACGCCTAATACCTTGAATTCTTCAGATTTTCTTGGAGCAACAAAATTGTACCAATCTTCTTTGTCCAACAAGTTCCATTGTTCAAAGGCTGATTTCTTCTTCTTATCACCCTCTTTTATGTATTCTCTGTTCAGATTTGTCCTATAATTCCTAAGCATCTTTCCAGCGCGTTGCATCACACTTTTACGATGCAACTTCTCATCCAATGCAAACAGATTCTGTAAAATAGAAATGTTATTAACTAGTATCCAAAATAGAATTGCAAATAATAGAATTTGTAATCTACAAAATAGAATTGCAAATAATAATAACTCACGCATAAATCCTTCCATATCAAGTCTTTTTTCCCTTGAGGAACTTTATGCCAATTATCATACTTAACACCACAATGGCTCCGAGTGGTACACCCAAGATAGTTTACAAAATTATTGCGGTTCACTCCAATTGCATTTCCTCCATTATCAAACTCCACCACCAATTTGGATCCACTACCACTTAGCGCTAATAACTTCTTCAACAAAGTGATGCCCCTTTTCTTGTTAAGTGTTTGGTGCTGCGCATCAAGTTGCTCCAGTGCTTCAGTGGGTACAGGTACATCATCAACCTAAAATTTGACAAAAATAAACACACTAAATTAGCCCAATATAGAAATATAGGATATATGACATAACTAGAAGATAATGAATTTTATAGAAATATAGGATATGTTTTTAGAACTTACATTGGTATCCTTGCCATGCTCGTCATGGACAGCATGCTCATCATGGACTTCATGCTCATCATGGACATCATGCTCATCATGGTCAGCCATCTGAAAATGTCATTAAAAAGGCAAACATTTAGCATTTGTATTAACTAGAAAAAGGCAAACATTTAGTATTTGTATTAACTAGAAAAAGGCAAATATTTAGCATTTGTATAAACATACATGTCTCTAAAATTGTGATCTTTTATCAATTTTCAATCCTTCATTGTGATCTCCGCGCACATATAAGTCATCATTAGCTTCAATATTTTGTGGAGTTGGCAACCCAACTGAGAATGGACTGGAGTCATCATACTTATCATAGTACTCTTCTTCATCTATAGGATCTTCAATGAATTGTCTTTTACCATGAAGAACAACCGACCATTTATCATTCACAGGATCATCGATATAGAATATTTGTTTCGCCTGTGATGCCAATATGAATGGTTCACCCTTCTCGCCAATCTTTTCAAAGTTCACCAAAGTGAAACCCAATTCATCCACTATAACTCCTTTGGTGTTATCAACCCAATTACATTTAAAGAGCGGAATTTTGAAATCTATGTAGTCAAACTCCCAAATGTCCTCAATGACACTGTAATATGACATTTTAGCTTCACGTGGACTCTTATCCTTTGCACTTGCAAAGTACATAGTCGACGCTTGAAGAGTGACCCCACTATTTTGTACAACACTCTTATCATCTTGGCGCTTTGTGTAATATGTGAATCCATTAATGTCAAACCCTTCATAAGACATAACATTCGGTTTTGGTTTAAAGGCGAGGCATTTGATAGTTTCTGTAATATCATTTGGTGTTTGAGATAGTTGATGTAAGACTTTATCTTCAAACCACTTAGTAAAAGTCTTATTATGCTCTCTAGCAAGCCACATTGAACTTGCTCGAGGATGTTGTCTCTTTATGAAATTGGTATGTTCCTCGATATATACACTCACTTCGTCCATATTATGTAAAATATACAAGTGAGCTTGTTCCAACTGCTCACGGCTGATTACTTTCACCCGTGATCCCAAAATTCCTTTGCCCTCCTCAATATTCTTGTCATTATCAGGAGTGTCATTACCACTGAGAAAGTCATTGCAAAAATCCATAACCTCTCTCGCCACATAACCTTCAATAATACTCCCTTCAGGCCGATAACGGTTTCGAACATCACCTTTAAAAACGCTCATGTATCGTTCAAAGGGATACATCCAATGCAAGAAAACTGGTCCCAACATTTTCACTTCCCTAGTCAAGTGGACAACAAGATGTACCATGATATCAAAGAACGAAGGAGGGAAATACATCTCAAGCTGACATAGGGTAACAACCACTTCTCTTTGCAAATTATCGAGAGTATCAGGGTCAATAACTTTACTGCATAGACTGTTGAAAAAGAAACAAAGTTTGGTAATTGCAAACCTTACATTCTTCGGCAATATAGATCGAATTTCCACGGGTAATATTTGTTGCATTAGAGTGTGACAATCATGAGATTTACGACCTATCAACTTCAGATCTTTCATTGATACCAATCTACGGATGTTGGATGAGTAACCATGTGGCACCTTAACATTTACCAAGCATTCACAAAATGTTTTCTTCTCCTTTCTAGACAACGTGTAACAAGCGGGAGGTAAGTATGTTCTTTTACTACCCATTTCACGTAATTCTGTTAATTCTGACCTTATTCCCATTTCACGTAGGTCCAGTCTGGATTTTATCCCATCTTTAGTCTTACCTGGTATATTTAACAGAGTACCAATGATGCTATCAAAGACATTTTTCTCAACGTGCATTACATCGATACAATGTCTGACTGTCAAAGAACTCCAATAAGGAAGATCCCAAAATATTGACTTCTTCTTGAATGAAGAATTGTCACTCTGTGTGGCCATACTACATTGTGATTTCTTACCAAATTCATTGACAATGTCTTTTACTCTTTCATAAAAAACATCCCCTGGTATAGGTTTAGGTGCACTCCGTTCATCATTCCATCCATTGAATGCTTTGCGCTTCCTACGATACAGATGGAATTTTGAAAGAAACCTTCGATGACCAAGATATACAGTCTTGCCGCCATGTTTTAGTCTTATTGAATCAGTGTTTTCTTCACATATAGGACACGCTTTAGCTCCTTTGACACTATATCCAGACAAATTCCCATATGCTGGAAAGTCATTAATAGTGCAAAACAACATAGCGTGCAAACGAAATGTCTCTCTTGCTGAAGCATCATAGGTCATCACACCTTCAGCCCAAAGTTTCTTTAAGTCATCAATCAAAGGTTCAAGATAAACATCGATATCATTTCCGGGTTGTTTAGGGCCCGATATCAACAATGACAACATAACGTACTTATTTTTCATACTAATCCAGGGAGGAAGATTGTATATAACAAGCATGACTGGCCAAGTGCTATGTTGGCTGCTCAATGTCCCGTACGGATTCATCCCATCTGTACAAAGCCCAAGTCTTAGATTCCTATCTTCTTCACCAAATTTGGGGTACAATAGATCAATCTTCTTCCACTGTGGGGAATCAGACGCATGTCGCAGGATCCCATCATTATTTTTCTTAACATCTGCATGCCACCTCAAATTCTTCGCATCTTTCGGATTTGCAAACAAGCGTTGAAACCGTGATATTATAGGTAGATACCACAACACCTTGGCAGGAGAACCAGTTTTGGACTCCCCCGAAGTCGTCAATTTATACCGTGACGCACCACATTTTGGACAATCTTTCAAATCTACATAGTCCTTTTGAAATAATACACAATCATTCAGGCATGTGTGTATCTTCTTGGCCTCCATTCCCATTGGGCACAACATTTTCTTTACCTGGTATGTTGAGATTGGCAGCTCGTTTCCTTCAGGAAGCATTTCTTTCAACAAAGTCAACAATGAAGTGAAGCTTTTGTCGCTCCATCTATTGTTAGCTTTCAACTTATACAATCTCAACACAGCGCTAAGCTTTGTAAACTTAGCACAGCCTGTGTATAACGGTATCTCATCATCATGCACAATGTTCCTAAAGATAGGAGGTGGATCGGTGTGCTCTACCCTACAACTATCCAACATCGCATCAACGATGTCTGCTGGAACTGGTTCATTCACATTTACGTCATCGGAGGCAATTTCTTCTTCCACCCAAGCACTGCTATCGACATCTACTGGTTTCGATTTTGAAATCTCTCCATGCCAGTGCTAATATGTATAGCCTTGTACAATCCCGTTGCACATGACATGACTTTTGATTTCCTCACCAGTGTTGACTTTCAAGTTGTTACCGCAATGCCTACATGGACAGTAGAACCTATCTGTAGGTTTTTTCCTATGTTCCTCGACAAATCTAATAAACTGATCAAGACCAGATATAAACTCTGGGGTGCAACGATTACGAATGGACATCCATGATCTATCCATTCTATGATCAGAGAAAACAAGTATATATTAGGAAAAGATTAGGGTATACACTTACATCCTAAGTGTATAATGTGATGTCATTCTTATATATAATAAATGTGTACCACCTATCCCATCCTTGAACACCTAATCTCACTAGTAAGTGTATAATGTGTATTGGGTTTTCAAGAAAATTTCAGCAGCATTTCCCCGCTGTTCTCTAAGTACATATGTACTTAGAGAACAAACGGGGAAATGCTGCCGAAATTTTCTCGAAAACCCAATACACATTATACACTTACATCCTAAGTGAGATTAGGTGTTCAAGAACAGTCCCAAACCGGGGACTATCCAAGATTTACTCCTAATGAGTCAATCTTGGACGGGTTTCTAGGCCAACAAACACATTTGATGTCATTCTTATATATAATAAATGTGTACCACCTATCCCATCCTTGAACACCTAATCTCACTAGTAAGTGTATAATGTGTATTGGGTTTTCAAGAAAATTTCGGCAGCATTTCCCCGCTGTTCTCTAAGTACATATGTACTTAGAGAACAAACGGGGAAATGCTACCGAAATTTTCTCGAAAACCCAATACACATTATACACTTACATCCTAAGTGAGATTAGGTGTTCAAGAACAGTCCCAAACCGGGGACTATCCAAGATTTACAGTCAATCTTGGATGGGTTTCTCGGCCAACAAATACATGTGTTGTCATTCTTATATATAATAAATGTCTATAAAGTATAGGCAACATGGTTAATCCTAATCAACAGAGCATTATTAAATAATAAATCAAGAAATCAATATACATCCTAAAGTGCCAAAAATCATATAATAACATTAAACGCTACTCAAGTCCTAATCTAGAGTTTAGGTTTCCTTATTATCCTGTTATCATTAGGGTTATTCTTGAACCCCCAATTCCTAAGTTCATTGATTTAATGACATAAAAAGATCTAGTTCATATTATGTTTAGCCATGATTATAAAACTATCATGTTATGATATTAGGACCACTTAAAGCAGATTAGGCACGTTAAGCAAGCAGAGTAGGGAGCCAATTTCGCGCAAGCAGATTAGGCAAGCAGATTAGGTCGGCACATAAAGAACCAATTTTGCGCCTGGGTAGGTCGGCTGGTACCTGGGCAAGCAGAGTAGGGCGAGGTCGAGCTGGTTGAGTACGTGGGCGGCGGCCGGCGAGCTCCAGAACCAGCGACAGCGACTCCGACGAGCAGGGAGCGTCAGCGGAGGCAGGCAGGCAGGCGGCGGCAGGCAGGCAGCGGCCAGGCGGCGGCAGGCAGGCAGCGGCCAGGCGGAGGAGAAGGAGAAGGGGGTGCGGCGGCGGAGGAGAAGGAGAAGGGGGAACCGGAGAAGGGGGCGCCAGAGTAGCAGTGGCGGCACGGCAGCGCTGTCGTGGAGAAGGAGCAGAGAGTCGGGCGACAACAGAGAAGAAATCGCTCGCAATGAAACAGAAGAAAAGGGAAGAGTCGGGCGATCGAGGGTTATGAAGTTCCCAAATAGCGTCGGTTGTTTACAACAACCGACGCCTAAACATCTTTAGCGTCAGTTGTTTGCAACAACTGACGTCCAATTGGACGATATTTTCATGAAAATGTTTGGCGGGAACCACCTTCAGCGTCGGTTATACAAGGATAACCGACGCTGAAAGTGACATTTTCCGCGCAAATTTTCATCGCACATAGGCGTCGGTTTTCTAGGTATATAATCGACGCTGACAATGACACTATTTTTTTTATCGAAATATGGATTTCGCGGGCGACTTTAAGCGTCGGTTTTTTATAAACAACCGACGCTTAATACAAAGTGGTACCCGCGTCTGGCTGGTCTTCGAATATAGACGTCGGTTTGCTTAAACAACCGACGCCTTATATGTTAGGCGTCGGTTTTTCTTAATAACCAACGCCCAGAAAAGTGACACTGAATGCTATTTCTGTAGTAGTGATGGCATTAATTTCTGGATTTGAAGCTTCTAAATATTTTATTTAATTATTTACATTAAACCATATTTTCTCTTTCTTAACACATTATAAACATCCAGAAATCATCAATTAGTGCAAAACTTCATCTTTAAGCAAACTAATACATATGAAACACAAATTATCCATCAATTTTATCCTTTGATATTATTTATCAAATTTATTTAATATTTTGGCTTTTATACACTTTCTCTCTCCTAATCTACACATGTATATTAAATATTATTTAAATTACATGAAAATTCATCCAAAGGCTATTTTTAATGTTTAGATTATGAATCGAAGATTACTTTTGACTTTTTGGGTCATTAAATATTTTATTTCATATTTTGAGGAAAACTTACGTTTTCTTTTCAAAATAAAAGAGATATAGTTATTATTATTCTAAAATTATGAAACTTGGCCTTCAAGCCAAATAAAACCCAAGAAAAATGAATCTCATCTTTAACTAATTAGTCTTCCTTTTATGATTTTTTTCCCATTATCCATTATTATCACTATTTCACATATTAAATATTTCAACACCACATTATCTTGTTTAAGGAGTTATTATTCATTCCTTTATCTATTCCTTGCTCCATAAGGCTAAGGAAGGTTCTTGAACGAATTATTTCATCAATATGTTACATAAGTGGTCAAATTGCATATTAGACACTGATAAAGCATTCACTAAGGTATTTGTGTATAAACCCATTTGTTGGCACAAATAATTAACAAATGTTCACCAAACACTATTATTTCCACAAATTCAACATAAAGGACAAAGATGATAGAAGTGAAAGGAAAAGCTTGGAAAAGGGCAAAAAAGAGAATATGTCCAAGTTTTGGTATGTTACAAGGATGGAATTGGAACTTCACTCAAGGAGTCAAAACTCCATCCTTGATGCTAGAAACTCTCCAAAAAGCTTCACTCCAATTTGGAGAGAAGATAACGATAGAATTCCCTATTACAACTATTGAATAATAAGGAAGAAGAAGTTTCCCTCTCAAAAAACTACCTTTCCTCCTTTGGAATGCCTCCAACTCCTCCTTTCTTTCCCTTACTTGAGTCCCACTCCAAAAGGTATAAAATATTGTTTGATAGCTGTCCTAAGAAGGTTTGGGGTTGTATATATAAGTATGGCGCAATTACATTCACATTTAAGTGAAAATCTACAGATGACACACCACTTTGGATGGACAACATGCCATGTTAGTAGCAATAAATGAAATCAAACTGGCTTGATTGATGATGAAATGATGTGTTGGTTGGCCAACATGGTGTGTTACTACAAGTTAGAGAGTTTTGGAAAATTATGGAATGAGGAAACACAACATGTTGATATCTCAAGAAGACATGTTGCTTGATGTTAGCGAATCCTGGATCCATGTTTTGCACTAATACACAACATGTTGAAATCTCAATGCTTGTTGATTATGAAGATGATGTGTTGATATTGAGACAAGGTGTGTCTCTGATAATTTTAGTAATGCTTTTCTAAATGTTTAAATGATTCAAAAATATGTTTATGGATGATATGATAATGTTTCTCTCCCCATTTTGATAACAAAATGTTGTACCTACAATCCAAACCATAGATCAAGCAAATATAATAATAAAGTGGAAATTGTAGATGGTTAAGAGTGATTATTGGGTGCAATTGATTTGGAAATGCAACCAAAAGTGGTCCAAAAGATGATAACACATGCATATCACATCCCCCTAAGCTTAAATCATTGCTTGTCCTCAAGAAAAAAGAAAGATCGATACATAGATGAAGAAATAGCATGGCACATAGATCTATTCAATGATATAGAAGAATTTAATCATAGCATGGAAATCATTGACACGATATTCCAACTAGGCATGAGTTCATTTCAATAATTTAAAGTTGAGAGATAAGTTCAAAGATGTGATCAATTTCCTTTGGAAAAAATCAACAAGATAGAAATGAATAGAATTATGACGACAAGACAAAGACGTACTGAATATGCAACTAAACCCTTATCAATGTAATGATGAATAAATTAAATTTCCAGATTGATATCAACAAATCTATAATGACTCCCCCATAAGAATTAAGATTTGAAAATTAAGAGCTTTGGGTATGTCACTTGACTACTAATGTAGGCTTATGCACATGTGGAATGCCTTTTGGGGTTTATTTACCCTCTTTGTGATGTAATTCCCAACCTTCATTGGGTTGGGAAACTATGTGGGTGACTTCGCCATCTTTTATAGGGATATATATATATATATATATATATATATGTAGCAAACAAATATCCCTTTTAAACATGATCTGGGTCCAGGTTTGGAACCTCCTAGTCTTAGGCTAGTCAAAATATCAAAAAACAAAAGAGTCATGCAAATAGGTTATTCAAATATGGAATTCTTTTATTTGTAAAAAAATTCATCATAGGGTGGTAGAAAGCACACTAAAGATTTGGAAAAATCATAAAAAAATGCTACACAAGGTTATAAAGTTGATTAATCCAAAGCATTTGAACTCTTACATACATTGAGTAGAGAGTGATAAAAATGCAAAACATGCTTAGAACAAAAATATCATGTAACATGACTGATTAGTCAATTGTTTTCATTAAATTGTTAGATGTGAATTCAAGGGTTCCTCAAATATTATTTCAATGAGTACAATGGTTTAGATAAAAGAGAGTCAATTTTTACCGAAATAAAAGCATGTCTTTAGATTCATGCTTATATTTTCACTTAACTAGGAAAGAAAAATAGAAATGAAAAGAAAAACAAATAGAGAGATACAACTACTATCTGGCCGATCCCCCCTAATCTTGAAATCTATAGTGTCCTCACAATAGAAATCAAACAAAGAGAATAGCAATCGGGTACCTCATCATTGAGGAGATGTCTGGAGGGTCTGTTCTCTAATTTGAGGCTAGAAATTGTTGCACTAAGGAACTATGCCTCTTTGTCAATATATCTTTAATTTGGGACACATATCTATGCTTATGATTTGTAGTAGGAATAATCTTCTGGACTTCAATGTTGTTTATCCCTTTATTCTCTTCATAATAATCAAAATCAGATTCAAAGAGAATTTTCTCATTACCAAGCATTGTATCTAAAATGTGTTGCAAGGGGACATTTAGCTTATTTGAAAAATCATTCTTTGGAGCATGTGTAAATTTATTCCTTTGAGCTTCAGTTTCATTATCTTTATTTTTGTCAACAACTTCATATGATATTCTCTTTGATGATGAACAAGATTCTCCTATAATACCTCCACTCCTCAAAGTCACCAACTTGTATGTTTGTTTGGGATTCATGTCTGGTTGACTAGACAATGAACCGAAAGGATCCTTTTGATTATCAAGATCTTATAATGCAATTTGTTTCTCCAACATCTTAGTGTGAGTGGAAATTCCATCTACCTTAGAAGAAAGTTGTGTAATAGCATCCTTTAGTACCTGCCTTTATTTACGAAACTCATCATTTTGCTGAATTTGAGTTGAGACAAAGGTCTCAAGCATGGAATCCAAACTCGACTTGGGCTGTGAACTTTTATGTTGCTTACTTGGATATTGATGCAGGTTTGGAACATTGTTATTTTTGTGACAAGAGAAATTTAGATGATCTTTCCAACCCAGATTGTAGGGCTTCTTGTTCCCATAAATTCCTATGGCATTGCATGGATCCAATGTTTCTTCAAATTGCAATGGTGGAGTAAACATGAAGAAGGAGTGTGTCCTTCTTCTCGACATACAACACAAATTACTTTTCCAGATTGTACGAGTTGATTGCTTACTCTCTAAGATTTTTGAGAAAAAGATTCTGACTTTGCTGCAATCAAGTCCAAAACATCAACCATGTGTTTCCCAATTTGTTTTCTAGAAATAGAGCTCGAGGAAGAAGGCTGGATGCTCCCATGAAAACTCCATTTTCAATGATTAATTATGATGTCTTCAATAATGGCATAAGCCTCCCTATATGATTTGTTCATTAAAGCACCATTTGCAACAATATCAATAGACATCCTTATATTGTAGAATAAGGCGTTATAGAATGTTTGGAATAGAAGGAAGTTGCTTAAACCATGGTGCAGGAGAAGACGTTGAAGGACTTTGAACCTTTCACATGTATCATACAAGATCTCTCCATCCCTCTAAGAAAAATTGGTGAGCTGTCTCCTCAATTGTCTAATCTTTCTTGGTGGAAAATATTTGGCTAAGAAAACCTTGAGGAGTTCCTCCCATATTTTGATGGAGTTTCTTCAAAAAGAATAGAGAAATGCCTTGGATCTATCTCTCAAAGAGAATGGGAAAAATAAGAAGGAAAATCTCATCAGTAGGAACACCATTTATCTTGTAAGTGTCGAGATACTGCAAATATTAAGCAATGAGGAGATTGGAGTCCTGTATGGGTATACCTCTAGACTGATTTTGCTATATCATCTATATAATGGTGGGGCTGATGGAAAAATTATTTGCCTCGGTTTTTGGGCTATTTATAGCCCCATTGATGGTCATAGTAGCTAGATTAATGACGTTTTTAAGGGGAAAATCATCTTCCATGATTGATTCTTCTTGCTGAGTTGGATTTTCGAGTGAAGCCGATGGTGATGAAGGTGATGAATGTTTTGATACCTCCACATCTGACTAAGATTCACTCCACCTTTATTTTACTTTTGAAGGCAGCTAACATTGTGCTCAATTTTAGAGTTAAAAAATGTGGATGGTTCATGACCCCTTTTTGGACCACCTCATACAATCATGCAAGTAAAGAAGGTGAGTGAAGTATGAAAATGAAAATGGAAGATACAAAATATCACAATGATGATGATCATGATGGAAAAAATGACAGATACAACATGTAATGGTGTGATCTAGTTTTGCTTACTATTCAACACTTCTTGCTCTAACAGAATTACTGATGCCAAAAACTTATTATTGTGCACACAAGTCTTAAATTTATAACTCGAGCACTATCCTATAGGTATATGTGTCTATATAGTATATTCAAGATCATCTAAGGAGAAAGGCTTTATGAATAACAAGAGTGATGAAATCCAACAATCTAGGTCATTTTAGCAAAAGAGGTTTTGTTATCTTAATTGAGCAATTAAAAGGAAATGAACTAAAACAAAAATCACTTGTATTAAGGATAAAATTGGATTGGGGATTCTTTAGAGAAATATTTCACATCCAAATCACAGCATGAAGAAAATGAAGATCAACACTATTAGAAATAACACAAGGGATATTTGTATCCTACACCCACCTCTTGGTATTATAGAACAATCCTAACTTTGTATACCATTCTTGTGGATATATGTAGATTTGGAATTCAGACCTTTGTTCCTCAACACATCCTAGCTACTCTCATGATCAAGGTAGTGAAAACAAGGTACATATTCTTGCTTGTATGCATATCTTCCCAGATTATACAAAGAACATAAATCATACATACAAAGTGTCCAGTAAAGCATTTAAGAAGAAATCAACATCGATGAACCTTAGAACAATGAAACAACTAGAATTACATGTGAGATACAATCAATAGACAATAGGGTTAGACATCATAAAAGAAGAAAATAAACTTGTATGTCTATGAAAGAAGTTGTATGTAATTGAAACTCAGATCAAAGAGTCAAAACTCCATCCTTGCTATTAGAAACTCTCTAAAAATATTCATTCGAGAGTGGATAGAAGAGAATGGTGAAGATCCCTACTGCAAGTATTGGAAAGAAGAAGTTTCCCTCAAGAGAAACCACCTTTTCTCCTTGGAACACCTCCAACTCCTTCTCACTTTCCCTTACTTGAGTCTCACCCTAAAAGGTCTAAGATATTCTATAATATCTATCTCAAAATGGCTTGTGTTTGTATAAATAAGCATGGGCAATCACATCCATATTTAAATGAATTGTACAAGTGAGACACTATGTTGGATGGACAACACAGCGTGCTAGTAGTTATAAATGAAGTCAAACTGCCTTGATCAATGATGACACAATGTGTTGGTTGACCAACACAACATGTTGCTGCAAGTCACGGAGATATAGAAAATTTATGAATGCGGAAACATGACATGTTGATATTCAACATGACATGTCGATATTCAACATGACATGTCGATATTCAACATGACATGTTTCTTGATGTCAGGAAATTCTAGATCCAAATGTTGCATTAAAACACGGTGTGTTGAAATCTCAACATGGAGGGTTGATTCTTAACACGATGTATTGCCATTTGGACATGGCGTGTCACTGATAGTTTCAACAACATTAATTTTCTGAATGTTTAGATGATTGAAGAATATGTTGATGGATGATAAGATAATGTTTCTATCCCAGTTTGATTCCAAAATGTTGTACCTACAATCCAAACCATACAGAAAGTAAAGATAAGAGTAAAGTGGAAGATCAAACATGATTAAGAGTGATTATTGGGTGAAATTGATCTGTAAATGCAACCAGAAGTGGTCCAAAAGATGATATAAAATATGCACATTACACACCAACCCACACCCCTCCCTAAATAGGATGACACTATTGATACGAGTCATAGGCGTCACCCAAATTTCTAGATAGCAAGAGATGACAACCCTTCAACCCACAAATGAGAGGGGTTCTCTTATATCCAACATATGTTATCAACACACAATCAATATATCATTCATATAATTTCCATTCTACATATTTATTTTAGTAAATATTTTTTGTTTCTAGTGAAAATAATTAAATTTATTTAAAGTGGTTAACTGATTTATTTATAGTTAATACAGTAACATTCAACTTAATTTGGAGACATAAGTCATTTATTGGCTTTAATTTAGAACTAGAATGCCCATTTTCCCCTAGTGCACTAAATGTCTTATTAACCATTTATTTGTGTCAAATAATGTCTAATGTATTGTCTCATCAATTATGATGATGAAAACATTTATAGATACTAAAAATATAAGAAATGACTTATGCATACCCTTTTTATAAATCATGATATTTAAATTTCTTAACTCACTAGAACTCCTATGACGTATTTTATGTGGTTAATAAATAATATATTCAAGCCTTGGTAGGAATATTAGAGGATGAATCAAATTTTATACACATTAAAGTATTAAAATGAAAAAAAACTACCCTAGCATATTTCATGATATCATATAATCCAAGATCCAAAATTTGTGTTTTTTTGGTACACTACTTAATGTACCATATCATAAAATTTGTTCTCAATTGAAATTCATTTGATTGGTCAAAATTACTACCTTTTTTGAAAACTCTCAAGAGGTGTTATTATTCATCTTGTCCTTTGGTATAGGAAAAACAATGTAGACAAGGTGCAAAGGGGTGTTGTTGTCCTAGATCTACTATGAATGAGCATAAGAAAATCTAGGACAATCATACCATCTGTTTTCATACATATCCTACGTTGATGCTAATTTTGCTAAATGATCAACTAGTCTATTAGCCTCCCTCTTGCAATGGATACATATCCTATTTCAAAGCCCATTTGGCTACATGATCAGCTAGTCTATTAGTCTCTCTCTTGCAATGCATGACCTTGATACCCATTCTTGAGCCTTTAATTCCCATGAACCAATGTGTGATAGGTTCATATTTGGGGGGGGGGGGTCTTTCCACAATACTATTCAAAATATTGCAAGAACTACTACCATCATATTCTATGATTATATTGTACTTGGAGCTTAACATGGATTCCAATCCCCTTTAAATGGTATCTTCAAAAGCTTTGTTGTAACACCTGCGCTCACTACCCAAGGCTCTAATAGAGTTTTAGGAATGACAACTGACCCCACAGGCCACCACTAGCCTTAACTACGCACTTTGTCCTCACTCACGTGCAAGCTAGGATAAACTTCCCAAATGGTCACCCATCCTAATACTACTCTGGGTTGAGCACACTTGACCACAAAGTTCTTTAGTGATGGGCTCCATGAAAAGAAGGTGCACCTTGGTGATATTAAGATCGTTTTATCTGAGGCCTCAAATCCTGGGACATTACAATCTCTCATACTAGGCTCTTGATGTTCTCTCAAGGCTCAATTATATGGCCTCACAATATTTCCCCATTTCAGTGTAGACCCATAATGGCCCATGGACACCTTGTTTCGGATCACAAAATACTAGTGCAAGGGTGGATACATCACCATGGACAACCCTTTCCGACATGCCTGGACTGCACAGCTTAAGACTAGCATGCCACTTGCCCATGCAGACTGCACCTACTGGAGAGGTTTTGGCTCTTATACCATTTGTAACACTTGGGCCCATTCCCCAAGGCTCGAATAGAGTTTTAAAAATGACAACTAGCCCACGTACCACCACTAGCCTTAACTGCATGCTTTGTCCTCACTCACATACAAGATAGGATAAACTTCCTGACTGGTCACCCATCCTAGTAATACTCTAGGCTAAGCATGCTTAATCACTGAGTTCTTTAGGGATGGGCTCCCTGAAAAGGAGTGCACCTTGGTTATATGGGTAGTCCAATCATTCATTTTAAGATCATTTTATCTGAGGCCTCAAATCCTGGGATGTTACATTTGCAGATACCAATTGTGGCAACCTTCCACACTAAATGAGATTACACAAAACCAAAACATGACCGATTACTAATTAATCACATCACTAAAAAGATGCATATTTAAAACCGATTTAATCTTCAAAAACATGTCTAGGAACATATACATAAAGGCCCAACATCTTGAATAAATTCATATACCATACCAAGTATCTTTACAATTTCTCTGTGGCCTCAGCCACAACATCTATATAGAAAGAGTTATTCACATATACAATATGTACAAACATCATAATGCTATCAAAAACTCTAGTTGATGAAACATCATATACAAAATGTTTCCCAAACAGACCTAAGAGTACAAGGACGACTCTGTGAAACACTAGACAACTAATCAACCTTCTTCTAGGGTTCTCTAAAATAGCTCCTCCTCACTTCCACGAGTCTACAAGTGCTACTGAAGACCACCTAAAAATATGTGGTGACCTATGAGGTGAGACCCATGTCCCAATGAGAGATATAACTCTCAACAATGTTTATTTCTTACAACAGATTATGCTTCTAAATAGATATAGCAAATAATATGATAGGATTGAAATGCTAGATATAACAGCTCCATTAAGAGCAGTCATAACTAGAGTCTTAATTACTTAATTGAAAGATTAACATTGTTAACAAAGATCATGTTCACTATTTATTCTATGTTGAGGAGTTTGAGAGCTATCTTGTCTAAATGGAATAAACTATATGTTGGTAATTTGTTTGACAATGCCATGTTTTGTGAGAAGAAAGCCCTTGATGCTCAGATTGATCTTGATAGAAATTTGGATGATATTGAGTTGCAAAGATTGGCTATCATTCGCAGGAAAGAGGATCATTTAGCTCTTAAGGTAGAAGAAGATCTCATAAGGAAAAAGTCCATAGTTCATTGGCTTAAGGAAGGGGATTCAAATAATAAGTTTTTTATTCATCTATGGCATATTAACCACATCAAAGCTATTGATATTGATGACATTATTACTACAAAGTAAGAGGAGATAGGAGACTATATTGTGAAGTATTATCATAACATCTTCAATACTAGACATCAGGGGAATAATGCAAAGGTGGATACTCTGAATTTTGTTAGATTGGATGAGGTTCATAGACCAGATTTAAATAGAGTAGTCACGCCTAGGGAGATTAATGATTGGATTAAAAACTTTAATCCTGCTAAGTTTCCTGGCCCTGATGGGTTCAATGGTCACTTTTCCAAGTCTTGTTGGAGCATTGTTAGAACTGATGTTGTTAAAGGAATCTTCCACGTTTTCAGGATGGGAAGGCTTTTGAAAGAATCAAATAAGACTTTTATTACGCTTATTCCTAAATCCAAAGATCCTCATTTTCTAAAAAATTAGAGACCTATTACACTCTGTGATGTTCTACTTAAAGTCATCAAGAAGATTCTAAGCAGCAGACTCTAGTTTGTCTTGTTCACTATCATGAGCATGAATCAATGTGTTTTCATTCAAGGTAGAATCATTTGTGATTCTATCCTTCTAGATAATAAATTAATTCATGATTTTAACAGGAAGGAAGGGAAATACATAATGTGTATTAAACTAGATATCTTCAAATCTTATGACTCAGATTCTTGGGAAGCTTTTTTTTAAACTATCAGTCTTATGGGCTTTCTTGTGTGCTAGGATGTTTGGCTTAGAGAAATTTCTCTACTATTTCTTCTAAATTTTTTTTAATGGAGAGCCGTCTAAGTCTTTTAAACCCAGTAGTGGGCTTAGACAAGGAGATCACTTTCCTCCTTATCCCTTTGTTATTATTAGGAAAAAAATTTCTCAGCAAATTAATAAAGTAGTGTAAGAAGAGAGAGTTGATCCATTGAAGGCTTCTAGTAGTATGAAGGTGTCTCACCTCATCTTTGTTGATGATCTTATGGTATTCTTGGAAGTTAATGAGAAGAATTCTAGAGCTCTTAAGAGTATTCTTGATGATTTCTGTGATATTACTAGTTTGAAACTTATTTGTGATAAAGTTTTTATTCTGTTTAGTGCTAGAGCTGATAAAAATGTTATATGTGATATTTTGGGTATTGTCGAAGGTATCCTGGGTCAAAAGTTTCTTGGGATTCCTCTCTTTATTGGTAATCAATAGAAGAAGTATTTTAGTATTCTCATAGATAAGGTTACAAGTAGACTTGATGGTTAGAAAGCTAAGTAGCTTTCTATGGCTGGTAGGATTGACCTTGTGCAATCTACCCTGTTGGATATTCATTTGTATTGTACTACTTCTTTTCCTTTTCCATGTTCTGTCATTGATGAGATTCAAAATATTATAAGGGATTTTATTTGGGCATCCTTATAAGATAAAACCAAGGCCCATCTTATTAACTAGGATAAACTAGCCAAACCAAAGAAGGAAGTGGTCTTGGAATCATGTCTATTAGAGATACGACCAAAGCAGTTCTTATTTATCAAGCATTAGGTATCACTAGGAATGTGGATCTTTATGGATCAAATGGATTCATGAATGTATTTCAACATAAGTTCCTTTTGGTTACTAAATTTCAACATAAGTTCCTTTTGGTTACTAAGTGAAAATACAATGTATTCCTGGAATTTGAACATAATTATTAGGGAAAGAGAGGATCTCAAGAAGTTCATTAGGCTCAATATTTGTGATGGAAATGATATTTGTTTATGGGGTGATCATTGGATTCCATGTAGTATTCTCCTTATGGACAAGCTTGGAATGCTAAGTACCATAATGTTGGGGTTTCCTTCTAACTTCAAGCTAAGTCACTTCATTGTTAATGGGAAATGGATGCTAATGATTCTCGTTTGCACAAGGAGTTGTATGGTATTTTGTTGAGTTTGGGCATGCCTAATAACTCTAGAGACAAGATCTTATTTATTGATGAAGCTCATGTTAAGGTCAAGGTAGTTTGGAACGTGATTTTCTCTAATTCTACTATCTCTACTGTCTTTGAGTGAATTTGGAAGTACATAGTTTCAAATTGATTTCATATACATGCTTGGAAAGTGGGACATGGTAGGCTGCTTAGTACCAATTATGTTAGAAACATGGGTATTAGCACTCCTTCAGTTTCTTTTCTTTAAAGAGTAATGAGGAGAATTTGGTTGACTATCTATCTTGTGAATATTCTATCAGAATCTGGACTAAAGATTTTAGTAATGGTCTTCCCTGTATACCGACTTAGTATAATGATATTCTAATGTGTATTGATAGGAAGAGCCATGTTATATCTTTATGTATTCTATATTGGCTGTGGAAGGAGAGGAATGCTATATTCCATGAGAATGTTGACCTTAGCTGGGTCAATCTGTTGAATCTTATTTTCAGAGACTTTAGTCTGATTGTTGATTGAGCCTCAACTTTCTAGTGTGATATGAGCTCAGTGTTGAGAAAGATTACTTTATGATTCTTCTTTCTTTCTAAGATGGTTGAGTGAGGAGTTTTTCTTCTTCTTTTGTAAGTGATGCATTTATGGAATGGTTGTCTTGATGCACTGGTCAATTCTGGGTAGTTCTTCTGATCTTAAGAAGACTGGTGCTGAAATCTTAGATAGCTATGGTTTATTCTTGTTGGAGATCTTTGGTCTTTGTTTTTTGGCTATTCTGATGTTGTCATGTTTAGACATGTTTGATTATTTAGATGATTCTTGCTGATCTTCGACATGGCTAGGGTGTTTTGGTGCCTCCAAATTCTCTAAAGTTGATCATTGGGTCTTCTCTTTTCCATCTAGGATCTGAGTTGTTTAACCCTAGTAGAGATAGTTGTTTTTGGAGTCTTTTTCTGGATTTGTTTGGATTTCTTTGTACAATTTATTTTTGTGCATTCATGTGCATCATTGTATATTCTAAAACAAAATAGCAATGCAAGGAGTGTGTTTTACCAAAAAAACAAAGATTGGGCATATCTAACATCATAAGCATAACTATCATCACAAGCATGGCTAACATCGTAAGCACAGTTGATTTTTCTTACCGAATTATACATCATCTAAATATCGTAAGAAACAAATCAAGGGTTATCATCCAAAGTGAATCATTGAATAACCCTCACATTTATGCTACACGGTTGTATTACATCTTTTATTAAGCCCTGGGGAGTTTGAGGTGTACCACTCAAACTTCCAACTGACGACTGAGGTCACAATTAATTCCATACAAGATCTAGGAGAGCCAAAATCCTAAGATCTTTTCCCCTCAGTCAGTACAAGTCCAGACATATCAGTCAATCTGCAATAATCCTAGTTCACTCTTGGTACATAGGTCGCCACACTAGAAATGAGGGTATTCAACCCTATTGTACAAGTTACAACCACAACTATCCTCAATCACATTACATATACATATATTCATTCATTCATTCAAGATACAACCTCAACCATTCTCCATAACCCTGGGATCAGGATGATAAGGATATACCCGCCCTGAACCTGCATATACTCAACAATATACGACTCTGAGTTCCTTCTAGAATACTCATTTCCTTATCTAGGAAGTTCTAACAGTGGAATAGTTCTATGACACAAGGCACTACATGATTAGGGTTTCACTTGATTAGTTATTGCCAATTGGGTGAGTTTAGGATGCATCAATCAAGTTACACACAAACCCTAGATTATTTCTAGAAAACATTGGTATATAAGAACTCTAGATGATATAAATTTTATGAGAAATATTCCTTATCACAAAATCATAGAGTACTAGTTCAGTGCTATCTAGGAAGAAATTGTATTTCTGTCAAGGCTTCAAACATGCCCAAAAGACATTCAAGACACAACAACATTACTTCCTTAGGTACATCATTATCATCATCTTCCCTATAGAGGGATCAACATGTCATCAACACACTTATTAACTTCAGACCCATCATCAGGGTTCACCAATTCATAAGGAATAACATTAGAGGAAGGTAAATGTATTAAACTATCACCATTCAATCATCATAAGAATGATTAAATGATTCATATTGTATATACATTACAAATCAACATCCATGGATAATCACTAGTTCTTTAACACAATAGGCAACACATGGGTAGAACATAAATTCATTGACACACTTAGGTAGACATTAGGACAACCATCATTTCATTTTCTCATATAGATAGCTCGTTTTCATACTTAATCAAGGGCATAGATTCTTATACATAGAAACTCCATCATATTATTGATGTATTTATACAAATCAAAACTATCAGATTATTGATGTATTTAGACACATCAAAACCCCATATTATTCACTAAATAACCCAAAAACTCCCTAATACATTTAGCCAAAATTAAAAAATATCAAATCATGGTCACTAGAAAGACCACCGGTTCACATGCTTTGTGAAAACATAGACTCATATATTACAAAAGGCATAACTATCAAATCTCGGTCTTCGACAAAACCATCAGTTTCCATATGGGGAAAAACCATCAAATCATGTACCCAGTGAAGCCATAGTTTCTTGAGATTAGTTGGTTACTCATCTCATAGAGTAGAAGAGACATCAGTTATGACAGCTAGACAAGCTATCCGTTGTGAGAGATAGACAAGCCATCAGTTATAATAGATACATAAGCCATGTGTTTCAAGTGCTAATTAAACCATTCATTGTGAGCACAAGGTGAATCATCTATTGTGGACATTAGATAGACCATCGTTTGTTTATACTTGGTGAATATTAGATCCTCTACATTAAGTAAAAACCTTCAATTCAAGGTGCAAATGAAACCATCCATTCATCTACTTGAGGAGGGCATCAACTTAAGCATCAAACATGACCATAAATTTTTGAATAAAAGGTAACCATTGAATCTCAATCAAAACAAAGCCATTGTTTCACTTTCTAGAGAGAACATCATTTGCAATCCACAAGGAAAACAATCAAATAAACAACTAGGTATAAACTAGGGCTGGCAAAACAAGACCCGACCTGAACCCAAAATTTTAAGCGGGTTTAGGGTCTAAGATTATTTGATGTGACCCGAAATTTGCCCAAACACAAAGAAGCCAAAATTAATCTAGGGTCGAGTTCGAGTTTGGACTTTATACCTGAATTGACCCGATTGACCCAAATTCACAATTATATTTTCAAATAAAATTACAAATAATATATTTCAAGATATCCAAAGGCCTATTAAATTACTAATCCATCAATCATGAAGTATACTTTGGCAATTCTACATGGTTTTGTATTGGTTTGTATGATTTATTCTATACTAATTATATCATGAGTTTCTGTTTAAAACTCTCAAACAGACTACAACAGGCTTTATATGTGTTTCTCAATCACATTGTAAGTTTGTCACAATGAATTTTGTTAATTACACTTGGAAATTTTCAATAATTAGACAATTCATAGAATTTTTTAATTATTCTCATGGTATTGGATTTACGATTCAGACTTGATAGATTCGAAATTATTTGCGGGTTGGCATAGGGTCAAGGGTTTTGACCCAAAAATCCATGTTTTGCAACTTTAGGGTATAGCCAAAAAGTGTTGACACGAAATGACCCAAAATAAAACCCGCTCAACCCGAATCCAATTTGCAATATAAACCATCGTTAGACGTGAGGAGTCAAACCATAGATCCATTATTCATGAGACAAATCAATTCATAAAACTCAAGAGGAAGTCATCATTTCAACACTCAAGGAAACCATCAGTTCATCAACTGTCTAGGTTTAGGTATCTTACTTTCAAAGAAGAATGTATACAAGATCAAGGGGTACCTTTAACTACACAAGTACTACTACATATGATAAAACCCAACTCAAAGGATCACCTTTCTACTTATCAGTACGTTTTTTAGGGTAGGATCTATGTATAGAAACTTAAGAGTAAGAAAGAAATAGGTTGAAAATTATATAATTCACCTCAAGGAGTATGATGATGGTCCAAACAGCAAGGTAGCTTGAAAGAGAGAAGAAAAACCCTAGATTTAGTACTCCAAACGTTCTAATATTCTCCTTTCCCCAAATAATATGGTGGATCTAGGGTAAAAGAGAGAAAAGAAGATGTTCTTCAACTGCATGCTCAAATTTCCACCAAGAACATCATGGATTTGACCAAAGATGAAGAAAAAAGAAGGAGGGTGGAAAGAAAAACAAAGATAAGGAAGATGACACTACTTGTTTAGGGTAAGAAACTAGGTTAGGAAGCTGCAAGTGATCCTAGAGAGGGTAGATCCAAACCCTAGCACAACATGCAACCAAGCTTGACCAATATTTCTTCCTCAAAGGTTCTTCTTCTTCCACCAAACATGAGGGTAGAACCCCCCAAGAAACAAGAAAGAGATGAAGGGGTGTAAAGAGCTCTTCTGGGAGAGAGGAGAGGCATATATAAAGCTAGAATGAAAGAGGAAGGTGGGTGAGAGTTGAAGGCATGATTTCCATTTGTCAAAAGGTCGAATACTCCCATCCATCTAGAATAGAACTACCATTGGTATGTGAAGCTAGGAGGACCATTGGTTGTCGCCTTAGGTGAACTATCAAGTTCTTGCATCAAAAGAGCCATCAGATTATGTCCTTACATAGCCACTTGTACAAACCCTATTCCACCACTAGTTGATGTATCCGACGTGGAAAACCATATATTGTTGTGCCTAAAAAAGAAACCATAGAATCTCATGCAACACAAGAAGACCACCATATCCTTCACTTTCCTAGAGAAACCATTGGATCCCAAGCTTATAAAGGGAAACCATTGAGTTGGGGCACTTAGGTGAGAAACCTTAGGTCCTCAACCCTAAGTTAGAAAGAATTACACATCCGATGGTGCATCTAGGTGTTTCAAAGGTGCAAATATATCCATTATTTTAAAAACAGTTACGATACAAAACTTTCATGTGAGAATTACATATGAAACCCTAGATATGGAAAACATAAAAGTCCATATAAGGACATAAATTACAAAACATAATCAAACAATGTCCAAACTAGACCAAACTTGAAACGTATCTTAGTATTATGATATTAATTCATGACTTATGGTTTGATTAAGGAATTAAGCACCCAATTAGGTTAAGCAAGTATGTTTAAGCCTTAATCCAGGTCAAGGGTCTTACACTAATGATCCATTGCCCATGATGGTCTCTAACTACATAGCTGGTACATGAGGTATATTTCCTCTTCATGACAACCACATCTACTTTTACCTTCTTTGGTGGTGGGTTCCACATTTTGATCAATTTCATATATCCTGGAGGGACTATGGAAATATCAAAGAAGGATATTTTCCATAAGAGAACTTGATCCATGATAGCATGGGCTACTCATCCAGTAGTAATTGTCTTGCTGTTGAAAATGTGATCATTCCTCGTCTTTCAAATAGTATAGATACGCACCACAAACCAAAGTTTTTGCAATGAGTTAAATCTTGAGTTCATATTATAGTGAACCACTACATCACTTTCCCTTTACTTCCAATCCCAATGTTGTAGGAGGTTAGCAGAGAAACTTAGACATCATGGGAAGATTAACAATCCTTAACTGCATGCATTGTTGATTTTGGTTCACTCCCACACCTTGGGCACATAATATCACTCATAAAACCTATGATATCCCAAAAACTATTGGTCATTAGGCCTCCACAAAGATCATTCCAAAGAAAAAAATTGATTCTCTATGGTATTTCTAGTTTCCAAATGAGACACCAACAATCATGCATCGACTAACCACTCTTTTTTAATAAGTCATTGTATACTTCCTTTGCTATCACCCAAATACATTCACTTATCTTTTCATAAAGTGGCATTGGGATGGAACATGTTTAATATAGTTGAGGTTGTATCATATTCTAATCATGCTTGAAAGAAGTTGATGTCCCACTGGCCTTTATGGTTGATCATCAAACCAAACTTAAGTCATGGAGCTCTTCTTGGATCACCCGACCCATCTTCAGTGTTGGGGTGGTCTTGTCTATGACCTAGTGATCATTTCAGGAAGATGTAGAGAAGCCATCAAGGATGACTATACCCATGTGGTACTTGATCTCTTCTTGGTTTCTAGAAATGAATCTCCATAGTCTAGAACCATTAACTAGTCCTTCATTCTTCTTTTAATTGTACTTTACTTTCAAAACCTCCCACAAATGGATGGGCTTCTCAGTGTGGCATTCCCAATAGATTCTCCATTGTATCTCTTAGTTTTGGATATGCATTATTGTCCTTATTTGCAGTCCCACATTTAGCCTTTTTAGTAATTACTTTCCTCCAAGAAACTAAGCTTATGATTCTTCCTTCATTGCCTCCTCATATGAATTTGTGAATAACTTGGTTGATGCAGTCATAGACCGACAATGTCAATGAGTTGTCTACATAAGTCATGTTGGAATTTCACTTAGCCTAGATTTAGCCAACATCTCACTCTCCCTGTGAAGGAGTGTGTGTGATTGAACTAGAAAGATACCTTGTTCAACACAACATTAATCATATTCAGGTACAATGCTTTATTCTCCCTTGTATGTATGATATGAACACCTAATTTTCCCCTAAGATTCTTCATGTGTGGGATCCTCATTCTCCTGCTAATTATTATTTTGGAATTCATATCAATATTCAAAAAGAACAGTATAGATTTTTCTTTGTCTAACACTTGGCCAGAGGGAAGTTGAAACTCCTTGCAACATTTCATCACCAGTCTTGCTGTTGAATTGAATCTTCCCCAAACATGATTAGGTGATTCACAAAGCTGATACGACTGGAAGAACAACCTCTTCTGGATATATTCAGAGGCTTCCAACTCATGTTGATCTATTTGATGGAAATAACTTGTCCTAAGTAGACAATACATAACATAAAGATGCATTGTGATAAGGTGTTGCCTTACCACACTCCTCTGACAGATTTGAAAAAAGATAGTAAGTCCCCATTCCATGAAATGGTGATTTCCCCTAAAGAAATAGTATTCAATATGAGATGAATAAGGTTCTCCTGAATGTCTATTCCGTTGAGTGTATTAGGGATGAACTCCAAATTAGTCACGAGCTTTTCAAAGATTGAGTTAATTAGACATGGTCTAATTGCCTCCAACTTTTGTTCCCATTAAGTGTATGATTTCCTAAACCAAGATTATATCATCAGTGATTTTGTAGCCTGGAATGGAAGCTTTGAAGTGGGTATATCCAATCACTTAAATATGATTTCAGGCGCTCCACAACAACTGGATATCAGTTTGACACTAAATTTGTTTAGGGAAATCTGAATCATCTGGTTGTAGGTCTCCAGGTGATGATTTTGGGGATGAGAACCATCATCGAGTTCATAATAGAATTAGGAATACCGTCACCTACAAAACACTTGGTAATCATTATACATAAAGAATCCCTGAGGTGTTTCTAATTCTTTTGCAAGAAATCAACATAAACACCATTAGGCTTTGAGTCTTTGATTTCAATCCTCTTCTTCAAGACAATGTTTATTTCCTCAACTCTGGGGGGGTTTGCACAACATAGGCATTGTAGATCTGATAGAGAGGGGAAGGATCTAGTATAACTCGAAACATATGGATCTCAACCCTCTCCCATAGGATTATGGATGAGACTTGATAAATGTATCATGATTAGTTGTTTAAGTTCATTGCCTTCCTCCACCCAATCTCCATTGGCATTGTGAAGCTTCAAGATGTAATTTAGGAACCTCTTTTCCTTGACTATAGATAAGAAGAAATTTGCATTAGAATCATCCAATTTCATCCCATCATAGTGCACAATTTGCTTCCATTCTGCTTCATCATTGTAAAGTAGGTTCATGTATCTTTCTTGAAGCTGTGAGACTTGATCATCAAGGTCTTTGGGGGTATGACCTGGCTAGTATTTCCTATTTCTTACCAATCATGGAAGATAGGTTGTCTTTTGATTTGTGATTCCTCTTCCTTTCTCCTGTGTCCCAAGCCACTTCCATCGACATGAAGTTCGTAAAATCTATATTGAATTCAGTAGAATCATACCAAACCTTTGTCAAAAACTCAGGGAACGATTTCTATTTGTTCCAATTGACATTTGTTTTAAGGGTTTCAACTTCTCAAATTGCACTGTCACCTTTGTTCTGATTGGGATTGGAGTATATTCATATGAGATCTGTGGGAGAACTTCAATAGAGGTGGAAGGGAAGGTTTCCAACCACTCATGGTTTACAACAGTTTAATCTAACTACTTATGGAGAATAACCCTCTTGAAAGTCATCTCAGGTCTCACAACTATGAGGTTCTCAATCCTAGATTCCATCAGTGCTTGAACAAATTATCTATTATTGCTAATACTAATAGTCTCATTGCCAATATTTTCATTTGCACTAAACACGCCATTAAAATCTCTGAGCACCATCCATGGTAGCCATGAAGCTGAGGAAAATAGTGGTGTAATATGACTCTAGAGATGGCACCTCTTGGTTTGAATAGTACTATCATAGGGAAAAATAGATATTGGTTTTTTATCAAAAAATGAATAAAGTGTTTATGGGAGGTGAGTATCTTCATCCTCCCCAATATCCTCTTCCACACCACCATAAACCACCCAAATATTTGTCCACCTCCACTCTATGTGAAGTGTCAAACCCTAGGCTTTGACAATCTTCTCTACTTATGAGTCACTGGTTCTCAGCTCAGTGACAACCAGAATCTAGATATTGTACCCAGATACATAGTCCTTGATAGTCTACACTTCTAATGAGCATATACCTTGAACATTCCATGACACACAAATCATTAAACCATTTTATTTTGTAGTTCAAAAGGCTACCCGACCTTCTCTTCCTCTTGTACACACATTGGGTGGAATTACTTCCCCATGCCTATGGAGGCCTTTTGAAGCTAGAATTTTCCTATCGCCAAAGTGGATCCCCACTCAATGCCCCATACTAATCTTTATTGTAGAGTGAATCACCCCCTAGCTTAATGGGTCAACGGGATGCCAAAGAAAAAGGTCATGACCAGGGAAGCCATCGAGGCGCCTCTAGGAACCATCACAGTATCATCATAGAGTATCACATTAGATGTGTGGGAATTCTCCTTACTCTATCATCACCTTTCTCCTTAATATTCTTACCAAACTAAGTATGTGCAATCGAGATATCATTGACTAGAGGTCTATTTTTATCCTAACTCTATCGCTTTATCCTCCTCTTTCTATTCTCTTTCCTTTGACATGAATTAATTCCAATGATGCAGTAAGCTACATTGTGTGGATTAACGATGTTGGTTTATTCCCTATCGTTTACATCCAAGTTACTAAACTTCTTTCTAGTTTCCAAGGAGGTTTTGTTCAACTACATGGATCATTTCCTCTACCTTCATTGAAAGGGTTATCTATGTAGAGCCTAAGTGAAGTCTCGTAGGGGTAAGGGGATGTGCACAACTTTGTCTTTGCTTGCCTATGCTTTAGCTTTTAATGCATTTTTGTTGTCAATCTAGACTTTACACTTCTCCTCCTTGTGGCTAATACAAACACAATGTATACATATGATAGAAAGGTTCTTGGACTCAAGTTTGTACTCATCCCCTTGAATTGTAATTATCAAGATCAAGGGCTTACTTATGTCAACTATATGACAATCCTCACAAGCTTCTCTCTCCTCTGAGTTCAATGTTCGTGTCTACCCTTTTTTTATAATTATTCATGAACTGGAAGAGTGTCTGTTTTGACAACAAACTGCTTGGAAACAAGATCAGTGAAGCATCCCTTCCATAGAGTCCCAATCGAGATTCAACCTATAGCTCACTGACTGACCAAGCTTACTATTGGTATGTATGCCCAGAGAGCCAATCATATGATGATTGTAAAGGCATATCTTGTAAATGATTTGATTAATAGTAAAGACAATCTTCCAATTTATAATATTTTATTCAGTTATGAGATAATGATGTAACATTATAAATGTCTATAGAATGATATTAGTCAATGATGTATGTCTTTAGGTTGATGACCCAAACAATGAGATCATACGGATGTCAAGAGTATATGCATTCTTGTTATGTTCCTAGTCAGATGTTATTGTGGAAGGCTGATAGACAACAATAACACATAAGACTAGAGTGTGTGTTAGTTGATGACATAATCTCATTAAGTAATGATATGTGATATCAAACCAAACACAGATACTTATTAGAGAACAATGTAATAGACAAACCCACCTTGAGAGTGATACATGGAAACCATGATTGGTAGTCAAAATCATCTCTCATAGTGATGGTAGGATTGTGGTTCTTAGAACTAAAATCACTACACTCATCACATGTCGTTTGATGTACTTTGACATCATCCACCATGACCTTGAATAAGGGTTGACATAAAGGTGGTGTTTGGGTGCATTGTGACACATTGGGATGACTGAGAGTGACATAAATAGGATTTGTCCCCTCTATAGGAGTATGATATCCTATCCACTTGATAAGTGGGACTGAGAAATGCATGGCCATGCTCATATGAGTTAATATGTGATATTGAGCTTGCATGTATTTCAAACAGTCTACTCTAATTCAAGGAACATCGATTGAACATTGAAGAGGATGATGATTCAATGCCTTGAGTTCAATCTGGATATCAGTGACAAAGGAACTATACACTCACTATACACAAATCACATATTGTAGGTTGAAGTTGTTTTCCAATTTTCTGATTACTTGGGTAGGAATGATGTCTTGTTAGATACCACTCATTGCTTGTGATGTTATAAGTTGTTTATGGACATTCACTGCCAACATAACATGAAACTATAGGGTCACACACACAATACACACCTAGAATAAGAGTTTACTCATGAATGAAGTTTAAACTTGATTACGAAAGGGTTGGGTATTCAATTTAAACATGATTGGCAATCGATACTCTGAAATGACCAGTTCATCAAGTGAACTGATCGGCTCATATGTGTGAACTGACCAGTTTAGGCAGTGAACTAACCATTTGGTTGGTCAATACCATTAGATCAAGGATTCATGCTGATGTCATATTACACATTAATCAAATATTAAATGCCAATACAATTGCAAATAGGAAACATGGTGAAACAACCAGTTTAAGTGTTAAACTAATCGAATCGCGTGTGGACTGATTGGTTTAAAAGTGAACCGACCGATTCATGGTTTGTAGGTTCTGGAAAATTCATGAAATTCCATTTCTCTGACTCCAGCTCGGACTAGAACTCCTGACCCTGATCCTCCTATAATTAGAGTGGTAGTCAAGGATTTCTAGAGACACAACAATAATCTCTAATAATTGTTGTCTTCTCATAGTTATGGTAATGTGAGAACCCGAGAAAGTCCTACCAGTTAATGTGAGGGACAACAAGGGAGAGCAAGTCAACACTAGCATGTTGACTAGAAGGGACAACTCCTTATCTGTTCATCTAGAATGATAGGAGTTTTCGATGGTCCGCGTGGAATACTATGAAGGTGAGGAGGCCATTGCCACTCGCTAGGAGGATGCCGTCAACCATCACCCATGGTGATCAACTAGGAGGTTGTTGCCGACAACTGTCCAGATACAACTTGATAGAAAGGAGCATGCTACAACAAGGGATAGTTGTCAAATTTTCTCCAGGACTAGGTATAAACCTTGCACGCCTCTTTCCCAATTCATAATTGTTGATGTCATCTATTATCTAAGGGGAATATGTCAGTAAAAGTTTTGTTTCCTCTATCATATATGATGCCATATTTCTCAATAGTGGTATAAGAGTCACATCTATTAACTATATTTTGGGATTTAATCAATATGATCAAATTTTGGTTTTAATAATTTATTTATTACATGAGATTCAAATATTTAAATGAATAATGTGCATATCTAATTAAATACCACATATGATCCCTATATATATGATATGATATATATGCAATTTATATGTGTCACCCTAAATTGGTTTTGATGGTGGATGTTGCATGGTTAAGGCCAACAATTCCTATTTATATATCATTTTGTATACTGAGCCTCTATCTCCTTTTTCATATGTAAAAGTATTGATTCTTTCCTTCCTATGTTCCCCTCTAATGTAACTCAAGCTTTCCATATTACCATGTAATATGTTAAATAGGATTAGGATAATTTCAATTCCTATTATGGTAAAGAAGATTTTATGCACCAGACAAACTACCATTTCATAAGACGAACCCATCGGTTGGAGGATCGAGGAGGCATGATGACAAAAGGAGTTTACCGATTAATTGGTGGTTCAACCGGTCGACTGGAGGTGTCCAGAAGTTTCTTGGTCCAGAGACCAGATGACCAATGCTAGAGGCTAACCGACTGACCACAAGTGAACCGATCGCTTTAAGAGTTGAATCAATCGACCCAGATTGGTTCAAGCATAGGTCTTCATCAACAACATGGTTCTATATGATGTAGACCTTAGGTGGTGGTAATTATAATATAGTATGGCCATAATCATCGCTTGTGTTTGCATTTTTTTCATTTGTGGGATATAGTATGTATATGATAAATATAAGTATGTCATGATTGGACATGTATATTTATTTATATAAAATCACTCAATAAAATATTAAGTTTTAGATGCTTTCCATAAGCAAGAAACATGAAAAACTTGATCGACTAAGCATGGGTACACCAAGAATGGTGCATTGTCCATCTCATGAAAGTGTGATGGTAATTATGTGGGCCTGCCAAGCAGGGTGCATTACTATCATGTTGACTTTTAGGTCAGACTTAACTAGGTGATTTTAATGAGATTAAATACCTAGAAGCATGCATATGACTATGCCAAAGAGTTGTGCATACCATCTATCCAAGAATTGCATAAGATGCAATTGGAAAACGTTACCTACCTTAATGAGTGATTATGGATGCTGGCATTGGTCGGGTAATAACTCAATTATTTTAGGTCTTGGCTCACTAGAAGGTTTTACACTGCAATCTTCCAGATTGATATGTTTGGGTTATCAATTTAAATTAAATAGTGAGAGTGGTAACTAATTAAGGGCCTAATTAAATATCATCAAATTTTATTTTGATCACATCAAATCAAAAATGATTTGACAAATTGCAAAATTTTCTTATAGAAACAAATGGAAAATAAATCATTGTTGCAGTCAGTGCTTAAGAAGGACAAACTTAATGGGACAAACTTTCATGATTGGTTTTAGACTTGAGAAGGGTTCTCAATGTATAGGTTCTATGTCCTAGATACACCAGTGTCAGAAGAACCTACTCCTGATGCACCTAGGGCTGAGGTGGATGCTTATTGGAAGCATGCCAATGATGCCTTAGACAATAAGCACCTTATGCTATGCTGCATGAACTATGAGCTGCATGAGCAGCATGAAGACATGGGGATTCTTGAGATGGTAACACATCTTAAGAACATGAACCAGAATCATACAAAGCAAGAAAGGCACAAAGGCTGAAAGTCTCTCTTTGAGTGCAAGATGATAGAAGGAGATCTAGTAGAGACCCGATGCACTCAATATGATTGGCCATGCAGAACATCTAAAGGAACTAGGATTCCCTTTGAGCCAAGAGTTGGCGAGTCATATATGATTCTACAATTACTTAATCATATAGCTAGTTTATCAAGTGTTATTACTTGGGTAACATGGCCAGATCGATGTCAAAATTGTTTGGCATGTTGATAAATTCCAAAACATAGATGAATAAAGACAAATACATGATGATGATCAACAAAGTGGAGTCCAAGGCCAAAAGTAAAGACAAGAAGAGTTTTGAGGCTAAGAAGAAGTCTAAGTCTTCAATACTCAAGACTAGGAGAAAGAAAAGTCTACACGGAATATGTCCTTTGTACTTATTAGGGATTCAAGAAGAGGGAGGAGGGGATAGAGATCTCCACTTCAAGAATATACATTATTGAGATAATTTGTCTACTTCTTCATCTTGGGTACTAGATACCGGATGTAGATCTCACATATGTTTGAATATGGATGATCTGAAAAGAAGTAAGCCTTTAAGAAAGGGTGAGGTAGAACTGCACATCAAATATGGAGAAAGATGTGATGCCACTATAGTTGGAACCTATAACTTATCTCTATCCATGGGGCTTGTATTCGAGTTAAATAACTGCTATTTGTACTTGCCATCAATAGAAATATTATTTTTATATCTTGTATGGATAAGGATGGATATGAATTTCATATAAAGAATGGTCAATGTTCTATTTCAAAAGATGATATCTTTTATGACAGTGGCCTAATGTATTATGGTATTTATTTACTTGATCTAAATACAAATGTTTATAATGTTAATACCACAAGATTAAAAATTGATAACTCTAATAAGACATATCTTTGGCATTGTCATGTAGGGCACATAAATGAGAATCACATATCTAGACTCCACAAAGATGGTTATCTAAACTCTTTTTATTTTGAATTAATAGAGATATGTGAGTCTTGTTTGTTGGGAAAGATGACAAAGAATCTCTTCACCGGTAATCGTGATAGGGTAGTGATCTATTAGGAATCATAATATTGATGTATGTGGCCTTTATAGAACAACTGCTAAAGGTGCTTACCAATACTTCATTACCTTTACTGATGATTTGAGTAGTATGGTTCTGTTTACTTGATGAAACATAAGTCATAAAATCTTGAAAATATTACGGATTTCATGAATGAAGTACAAAACCAACTTGGTAAAAGTATTAAAGCACTTCATTCTGATCGAGGTGGAGAATACTAAGCCAAGAGTTTGAGGACCTTCTGAGAGACTGTGGTATTGTATCACAATGAAGTCACTTGGAACACCACATCATAATGGTGGGTTAGAGAGAAGGAATCACACATTTGTAGATATGGTGTGATCTATGATGAGTTTTGTTGATCTTCTAACTTTATTCTGGGGTTATGCTCTAGAAACTACCACATTTACACTAAAACATGTACCATCTAAATCAGTTCAAAAGACACCATGTGAGATATGGTATGGAAAGCGTCCCAATGTGTCTTTTATAAATATTTGAGGTTGTGAAGCTTATGTGAGAAAGAAGTTTCCCTAAAAGCTTGGACCCAAAATGGATACATGTTATTTTGTCGGATATCCTACAGAAACAAAAGGATATTACTTTTATACCACATATGACAACAAAGTGTTTGTTTTCAGGGATGATGTATTCCTAGAAAAGGAATTCATTTCCAAAGGAATCAAAGAGAGGATAGTAGAACTCGAAGAAGTTTGAGACCAATAAGAAATCATTGAGCCTATAGAGGTATGAGAGGAATATAGAAAGTCATAAATCATTCTAGAATCTCAAATTCCTCATGTAACACATGAAACTCATAGATCTAGTAGGACACACCTTAATCTAGATAGATTTGGTTATCTTGTGACTCAAGAAGGCAATGAGTCGGTCATGATGATGAGCCAACTACCTACCAAGAATATATTAAGGGTCCACAGTTGGAAAAATGGCTTGAGTTCATGATATCTGAGATGGAAACCATGTACAACAACAAGGTATGGATCTTGCTGGATCCACATGAAGGGGTAAAACCCATAGGGTGCAAGTGGGTCTTCAAGAAGAAGACTGGCATGGACGGTAATGTACAAACTTACAAAGGATGATTAGTTGCAAAGGGTTTTAGACAAGTTCAAGGTGTTGACTATGACAAACCCTTGTCTCCAGTTGCCATGGTTAAGTCCATCAGGATCATGCTTGCCAGTACATCTTATCATGACTATGAAATTTTGTAGATGGATGTTAAAATTGCATTCCTTTATAGGAATCTTCTTGAGAATGTGTACATGACACAACCTGAGAGTTTTATAACCCAAAAGATGAAAAAAAATTAGTAAGCTTCAAATGTAAATATATGAATCAAAGCAAGCATCTCGAAGCTGGAATCTTTGATTTGACGAAACTGTAACGACCCTGACCTGGGTTATGAGGTAACCCTAATTGTTTTGGCTAATAAAGTTTCTTAGAACTTTAAGATAATCTTCTAAGGTGCTTTGTTATCATGTGACATACTTATGTTTCAATTTTGGTCCCCATTGAATGCTGTTTGAGCAATTTTCCTTTGTTTTGGACCAAAGTGCAATTTACCCAAGTTAAGGGGTTATAATGCAAAGTGTCACATGTTGAATGTTACTTATATGTTTTAGCATCATAAGAGAGAGAATGATGCTAAGGGGTGGCTTGTGGAAAGCCTAAATTTCAAGTTTGAACTTGTTTTAACAATGCTGGAGCATTGTGCACCAATTTTGGTACAAATTGTAATTTACCCAAAATATGGGGTTGATATGCAATTACCACCTCTAGACTATCCCTACTCCCTCTATGTATCATTTATAGGAGAGAGAAATAAGGATACATCATGTTGGAATCAATTATGAGTGATGGTAATGTTGGTGATGAAATGACCAAGAAAGAGGGTTGAATTTGAAAGCTTAATTTGAGATTTATCAAGTTGAAAAGCTTATATATGAGTGCCTATCGGCCATGGGGCCCAAGGAGGTGTCCCATATCGTCTTGTGAACTTTTGGAAAAGTCCATATCGTGCAAAGAACCTCAAGGAGGTGAGGTGTGACGGCCAACAAGTTTCCTTAGAAAAAGTGTATCGGCTTGACTTAAAATGATGATTTAATTGATATATCTTATCCAAATGGGTAAGTGATGGACGAATTTGCATCTCTAGATGATCCTCAACTGTTTTGGAAGACAAGATAAATGTTGATGCATGCATGGAAACGTGTCACACATGCATGACACGTGGCACCTACTAGCTCAAAATATTGACACCTCATTTTTGCCTTCCTTCATGATCAGCAAGTATATATACCCCTAGTTTCACCCCATGGTGCACTTTTGCGACCCTTACCACCCTCCTACCCTAAGGTATCGTGCATGGAGATCCCATATCGTGAAGGGAGGCTATGGTATCGTGCTTGGGCCTTGGGATATCGCCCATGGCAAGATCATATCGCCCAAGTAGGTGATATCGGCCATATTGGGTGATATCGGCCATAGAGTGAAGAGTTTTGACTCCAAGTGAGTACTATATCATCCAAGTGAGTGTCATATCGTCCAATATGGGTGGCATATCGTGCAAGAGCACAAGGGTATCGTGCATGGGCTTTGGGTATCGGCCATAGCAAGTATATCGGCCATAGCATGCTGATTTTGCCCATAGCAAGTTGATATCAGCCAATTGAAGTGATTTTGGCCACAAGTGAGGGGGTATCGACCACAAGCAAAGTTGTGTCGGCCAAGAGGAAGTCCATATCGCCCAAGAGTGGTAGGGTGTCGGCCAAGGAGCTAAGGAACTCAAAACTTGACCCTAAGGTGAGGAAAAGATCATCTTCAACCTTGAATTGAAGCATGATTTTAGGGTTTTGATCTTCTTTTCTTTTCTTCTTCACCAATTGCTTATCCATGGTAATTCCTTGTATATGAAGGATTTGTGAACGAGCCTTGGACCCTTTATAAAGTCATCTTCAACCTTAGGAACATGGAGCTTTGGAGCTTGGAGCTTTGAAGTGGTTCTTTAGGCGGGTTTTATAACTTGAACTCAACCATGTTATTATTTTTCACCTAAATTGCTACAATTAGTGAAATACTTTTAATTCCAAAATTTCCTGAAGTTGTTGATGAAACTATGAGTTCTAGTAGTTTCTTAGACCTGTTGCCATAAACTATAACAGTTAGATCTAAGGTCTAGAGCTTAAAGATAATGGTATCACCTTATAAAAGTGATGTCGGGTGCAAGCACATAAGCAAGCACCCCTAACCCGATATGATGATGCACCTACTTCATTAAAATGATATGAATAGGTTTGTATACCTTATTGAATGATATGGAGGTGTAGTATACACCTCTTGCATGATAGGAAGTCTACTATAGACTTCATGCACGATACAAGGTCAATTGTATACTTGTATGTTGAGGTGGAACCCTAATTTGGGTAACCCAATATAAGTGAAGAGTAACAAGTGCTAATGCACGATATGATCATATTATACATCATTGGTACTTAGTATCATGAAGCCTATTTGACCTTGCATGACATGGTTGCACGACATGGTTGCACGATAGGGTTGCACGATACACAACCCTAGACAACATGGAAGCCCGACATGGTGATAAGTTGATACCTCCTAAGCATCATGGGCGACACATATATGTACCATGTGCCCGACACAACCAACCCTAACCCGACATAGGTGATGTTACCTAATGTTTTATGGTGTAGCCCAATATGGCTTGGTTCCCTACACTCCTATTGACTTGAATATTGGGTTGAGCCCGATATGGCAAACCCTAGCCCGTCATGGTTAACCCTAGATGGTGACTAGCCCGATAGGGTGATTGAATGTACTTCTAGCCCGACATGGTGAGAGGTTGATACCTCATAAGTATCATGGGAGACACATACATATACTTTGTGCCCGATATGAGTTCAAGGAGATACATCATGCCCGATATCGAGACAAGTACAAATCCTAACCCGATATGGTGAGTGCTTATATATCTCCAGCCCGATATGGTAAACATATGCACATGATTTAACCCTACACACTTTGAAAAGTTAGGGTAAGACACTCTTAGGAGTAATAAGTGTAACACCAAGTGATAGTATGATTATTACCTTGATAGGTGAAACACCTACATTGGTTGGTAATGGACAACCTTATATCAACAATGCTTTAACCTGAGATGAGTTCATATCATTGATGAAGGTTGGATCATTTTAATGTGTGCCTTATAACCAATACATAACATGATAAATGTGATGAGCTAGTGCATATAGTATTAGGATGAGACATACCCTAATACAAGGTAAGGTTGATGAACCATATGATTGGTAATGTGGTTATTCTAATGAGTAAGGGTCCATGAGACAAGATGGTGCCTAGATCCTTATATATATATCCAACTCTATACATGAGTAACAACCCTTTTTTTCATCTTACAAAGATGAGGACAAGAAACTCTTAAGAGTGATGTATGCAATACTAAATAATGGAGAGAATAACATCCTATGGGTTGAAATACATAAAGTGATTGATAATGAATTATTCTATATCAATAATGCTTAAACATTGGATAAGTCCATATCATTAAAGATAGTTGAACAATTCTAATGTGTAACTTATGCACCATATGATGAAAGTGAAAGGATAAAGTATTAAGAGGGAAATACCTTAATACAAGGTTAGTTGATTAACTTAAGCAAGATGGAAAATAAAATGGAAGTGATACATCAAGACATGATAGATATCACATCCAGTACCTCAAGGTTGATACACCTTGATGCACTTTAAATCCAATATACTTGGATGAGTATACACACGAATTGTGTCATGTAATTTGTTACATTGAAATGGAATGTGATTAATGCACTTTGATAAGTATAGGCTAATGTACCTTGAGTAGGGGTTAAGCCAAGGTATAAAGTATGATGTAATCATACTCTGGTAAGGATGAGAGAGAAACTCATACCTTGATTTGATAATCATTTAATGATAAATGATGAGAATAAATAAGTATGATTGAATACTTATGGTATCAATATTTGCTCCTAGATGTGTGGAGCAATGAATTAGGGTTTGATCATTGATAATATGATCTTGAAAACCTAAATGGTTAATAATGGAGAACCCTAACCCTAATGAAGGGTAATGATATGTAAGAGAAACCCTAATTGATAAGAAAGGGAAAACCCTGACACTAATGATGGGAAGGTTGTATTTCTCTTATTGCATAGCCTTGTAAGGCATGTTAAGTACTTGTATACCAAGTATAATGATTAATGGCTTTATGTGCCTAATGTTGTTGTTACTTAGCAAAGGTAACAAAAGGTATATGGACCTTATGAGTCCCATGAACAAGTTGTTGTTGCCTAATGAAAGGTGACAAAACATTTAATAGGCTTTGAGAGCCATGTGATATACTTGTGTAATAAGTATCATGCATACCTCGGTCTAAGGACCTGGAGATAATAGTTACCTAGAAAATGGTAACAGTGACAATGATGAATTGAGGGTATGAATACCCAGATTTGATAAGCATGATAATGATGTGGTTGAGGGATAAGAAATCCCCGTATTGAAATGAGGGACTGAGATCCCAATGTCCTATAAGGACTGAGAAAGTGATTAGTAAAAATAGTAAATGTTCTTTATATCATTTGTATGAATAAAATATGTTTGAGAACTTGATTGATGCTAAAAGAACATGACAATGTACTTAATTAATCAAGTGAAATCATATCATGTAGAGCCCTGACCATAGATCCATCATCGTCAGCAAATTGGTGATGGTGAAACGGGTGCTCCGCGGCATAACCCGGAGGGCATACTTTTGAGTATGTGGGGGTGATGGGCGTGATTACCTTACGCCCTAATGCAGGATTGGTGGTAGATAAACATGAGATCCCACAATCCTTCAATATATATTCCGGGAAGGATGTACCACAAATCCCCCGATGATTGGGATGATGTCGTACACATCTCCCAATAATGTTAATGCTGGATCGATGGAGATAAACATGAAATCTCACGATCGCGAAGAGAGTGCAGCACGCCACTGTAACTCTGATAGCGAAGTTGCCAGTATACCCTGGAAAGTTATATTTAGCAGAGACACGAGATGTCCTGCATGTGATCTCGCGCTGACCAAGATGTGGGAGGTCATGGGAATCCGGCTCTTCCATTGACCTTGTATGGTACCAATTTCGACTTCGCAGTGGTCGGTTGGAGCATGAGCGGTATACCTCATCTCCTCAGGGCATAAGTGTGAATGTAAAATGTAATCAGCCGTCTAGCATGTTTTCTATAGGATTGAATACGGAAATTCATTGGCTGATGTTATACTTCTGATATGTAATGTTAGTTGATAAATGTTATTCATGTCTCTTTACATTCCTTGCAATTAGATGTATGGATTATGAATCTACCATGGGTAGATACAATTTTCTCCTTAAGAAAGGAGATTACTTCATTTTATTCATACAGTGAATTATCCTTCCTGTTAGTATAAGAAGGGATACAATAATAATCATGAAATCTTGATCATACATACTCTATAATTATAGCCAAATAAGGGCTATAGTGTTTGAAATATATGAGAAGAATACTTGTTTATAAAAAGGATGTGAATAAGCATGAAGGCTTGGCCAAGGTATAATGCCTAGTAAATTGATGTGGTTTTTAGTAATAAAAATGAGAATATAGTATGATGAATAAATGATATACATGTTCTTCCCATTCCTTATAAAGAGAATAAATGACTCACTGCTCTATCACAACTAGTTGCAATGCTTTAATAGATGAGAATATTCTAAACTGCTTATCCTCTGCTCAGTTTAATATTATTTAACTGTGTTAATAACATCATTGGCGGAGAGTTATATCTCCCGCTGGGACAATTTACAATTGTCTCACCCTCGTGGGATCCAATGTTTTTAGGTGGACAAGCACGGAGAAGAGTGAGAACATATTGCAGAGGAAGAACATCAGCAACATCTGGGATAGCAGTAAGATCTCAGGTGGAGATATTGTCTGTCAAATTATATAGTTAGAAAGTCCTATGTGCCGTCTCTGTACTCTCAGGTCCTCAGAGTTTTTAGTCAGTGTTTTAATGAATCGATCTGAGATTTTGGCTTGATGCCTCGAGATTCGTATGTTGTCTGTATATAATGTTTATAAGGCAGATGATGATGTAATCTCTGGAAAGAGATGATACAGGTTTTGTACGATTGAGCCAGAATGTAAATCTTATACTTTGGCTCTTGAAGAAAAAGTTTTAATTTTCAGTGATTTTCAGTAATCCGTTGCCAAATGATTCGCTTCCGCATTAGTTGATCGTGTTTTATAAGTTGGATGCTACAATTGTGGTATCAGAGCTCTAGGTTCGCTGAGTCTACAGAGACATAGGACTAAGGTATTAGAGTCTGTGTTAGTGTCCTCCAGTATACTCTATAATGATTTCTTCTTGTGCAGAGAAAGGGTAAAGTTTTAAAATTACTGGAGAAGCACAAAGAACACATTACTAAGAGAAATGTTGTTGCACCAAGAAGCGGTGCAAGAGATCAGGAAAGAATAGAATGAGTGCCTGAGAATCCCCATTAAAGACCTGATTAGGATAGAGAATCCTATGGTCATGCTCTCGTTGGGCTGATTAGGGCAACAGTAATGCATATAAGTGGACTGGATACTAGCCTTACAACCTAGGTTATCAGTCCTTAATACAGAAAGCTTGAGCTTTAAAAGAGTTCCTAAATGACTTAGTCATGTTGGAACAAGTAAAAATATGGAAAAGATTAACTTATGGCAAGAAGGTAGACTCTACCATGAGTGTAGACATATAATAAATCTGTGATGGCAGTGGCCAAGAAGGGGCAATAACCTGAAAAGTAGGGAATGGTCTCTATAATTCTAGAAACATTTTCCTAATGGTTCTAAGAAGCTAAAGTTTTTGGTACTAATAGTGCAATAAATGCCTAGTGTACCAGGGTAGTAGCCACTAAGTAAGTGCAAAGGTTTTAACCTTTCACCTGTAAGATCTCATGGCTTAGTTTTTGCTTCAGTAATATGACTAATAAGACCATGATATGAGGACAAGGTATATTATAAATGTGTACATGTTGAGTACACTAAACCCTTTTGTTAAAAAAAAAAGGGAGGACTATTAATTTTGTTTTTCCTATTGGTTGCTATATAGGAAAGAAATGATGAAAACTAGAATTTGAATTATGTTCAGTATTCTTTTAAATGCTCTATATTGTCCTTACCTCTATGAAAGAGGATAAGTTATAGAGGTAATTCCTGGAGAAAATCCAGGGATGCTAAATCCTATGCTTGTGATGATACGAAAAGTAAGGAATATGAAAGTATATAAAATGCATACTGCTTGATCTCAGTACTTGTAAACCCTGGCCAGGTATACAACTATTGATGATAAAGTGAGTATGGAAACTCTTAGATTGTAATCTCTCTGATTGCCCTGATCAAGCAGTCATTCTGATACAATCTAATGAGTATCATGAAATAAGAAATATGGAATGAATAAATGAGTCATATCCTAAGTATAAGAAAGAGAAATATGAGATGATATCAAAAGAGCATGTGTATATGAGGAATTAAAAGTATATTCCTCATAAGACGAGAATGGAACCAAGGGAGATGAACCCTGCTCAATAATGCTACAAGCATGATAAAGATCCTTTCCATAATGTGGAAATGGAAAATGTGATGAGATCCTAAGATGGTCATAAACATGTTAAGACAATAATAAAGAAAGGAATAATGTCATGTAATCATCCTTATAATTCCTATACTAGGGAAAGGAACCTTGGATGAGATAAAGAGTAATTACTTCATGAATATTTGAAAATATATGAGGAATGTGAATCCTTGTTTTCTTTCCTTTCAAGAATATGACAATCAAGTGGGTCTTAGGACACTTGATGTGTAGAAGATAGATATGTTCATGTGATGAATACTTAGAAAAGTATCAGTTTATCATGGACTTTAGTTCCAAGATGAGGATATATGTAACAAGTAATGTTTTAAGATGAAAGTTTCTAGTATTTGAAAAATAACAGATGGTTTTGGTTGGCTATCGGGAGTGGTCAACTATGAAATTAGTCTGATTATATAAAATGATATGAACATCATATGTTAGGGGTTTATGCTTTGCATAAACATGATATTAGTAAAGAATGCATGATGTTTCTTTGAACAAGAAAAGTGTTACTTGACACAAAAATTGAGACCATAGTCAATAATGAAGGACAGTAGAGCATGTGTCTCATGTGTTGATTCTATGAGAATCTTGTATGGAAACACCTTGTGCTGATCAAAGTTTTATGGTGTCTCCATAATAATGAGATGATATGTGAAGACTAGATAGTATGATGAATAAAATACATCTGTCTTCCTTTATCTGGATTTCGGGGACGAAATCCTTGTTAGGGGTTTATAATTTGTAACGACCTTGACCTGGGTTATGAGGTAACCCTAATTGTTTTGGCTAATAAAGTTTCTTAGAACTTTAAGATAATCTTCTAAGGTGCTTTGTTATCATGTGACATACTTATGTTTCAATTTTGGTCCCCATTGAATGCTGTTTGAGCAATTTTCCTTTGTTTTGGACCAAAGTGCAATTTACCCAAGTTAAGGGGTTATAATGCAAAGTGTCACATGTTGAATGTTACTTATATGTTTTAGCATGATAAGAGAGAGAATGATGCTAAGGGGTGGCTTGTGGAAAGCCTAAATTTCAAGTTTGAACTTGTTTTAACAATGCTGGAGCATTGTGCACCAATTTTGGTACAAATTGTAATTTACCCAAAATATGGGGTTGATATGCAATTACCATCTCTAGACTATCCCTACTCCCTATATGTATCATTTATAGGAGAGAGAAATAAGGATACATCATGTTGGAATCAATTATGAGTGATGGTAATGTTGGTGATGAAATGACCAAGAAAAAGGGTTGAATTTGAAAGCTTAATTTGAGATTTATCAAGTTGAAAAGCTTATATATGAGTGCCTATCGGCCATGGGGCCCAAGGAGGTGTCCCATATCGTCTTGTGAACTTTTGGAAAAGTCCATATCGTGCAAAGAACCTCAAGGAGGTGAGGTGTGACGGCCAACAAGTTTCCTTAGAAAAAGTGTATCGGCTTGACTTAAAATGATGATTTAATTGATATATCTTATCCAAATGGGTAAGTGATGGACGAATTTGCATCTCTATATGATCCTCAACTGTTTTGGAAGACAAGATAAATGTTGATGCATGCATGGACACGTGTCACACATGCATGACACGTGGCACCTACTAGCTCAAAATATTGACACCTCATTTTTGCCTTCCTTCATGATCAGCAAGTATATATACCCCTAGTTTCACCCCATGGTGCAATTTTGTGACCCTTACCACCCTCCTACCCTAAGGTATCGTGCATGGAGCTCCCATATCGTGAAGGGAGGCTACAGTATCGTGCATGGGCCTTGGGATATCGCCCATGGCAAGACCATATCGCCCAAGTAGGTGATATCGGCCATATTGGGTGATATCGGCCATAGAGTGAAGAGTTTTGACTCCAAGTGAGTACTATATCATCCAAGTGAGTGTCATATCGTCCAATAGGGGTGGCATATCGTGAAAGAGCACAAGGGTATCGTGCATGGGCTTTGGGTATCGGCCATAGCAAGTATATCGGCCATAGCATGCTGATTTTGCCCATAGCAAGTTGATATCGGCCAATTGAAGTGGATGACATACTATTGATGGGGAATGACATACTATTGATTGTATTCCTCATATTGTATGTGGATGACATACTATTGATGGGGAATTACATCCCTACTTTATAGATGGTAAAGACCTAGCTAGGAAATACATTCTCTATGAAAGACTTAGGCAAAGCATCCTATATTCTAGGAATCAAGATCTATAGAGATAGATCTAGAAGGCTTCTTGTCCTAAGCCAGAGCACCTACATTGAAAAAGTGTTGTATTGGTTCAGGATGGAGAATTCAAAGAGATGAAAGTTATCCATGTATCATGGTGTTAGTATCTCTAGAGCTCAATGTTTCAGCTCTTGTGAAGAATGGGAGTGCATGAGTAACATTCCATATGCATCTACAATTGGATCTATCATGTACGCAATGTTACGTACTCACCCTAATGTCTCATATGCCTTGAGTATGACTAGAAGGTATCAGTAACATCCTGGGGAATGTCACTAGACCATTGTTAACAACATCCTTAAGTACTTGAGAAAAACTATGGATAAGTTCCTTGTCTATAATGGTGAGTAAGAGTTCATGGTAAAGCATTACCCCACTGCAAGCTTCCAAACTAAAAAAGATGACTATAGATCATAGTCTGGATTTGTGTTTTGCCTAAACAATGGAGTTGTAAGCTGGAAGAGTTCAAGCAAGAGACTATTGCTGATTCTACAACAGAGGCTGAGTATATTGATGAATCCCATGCAACAAATGAGGCTGTAAAGTTCATCTTTAAACTTGGGATGGTTCCAAGCATCAATTATGCAACTGAGCTATGACAACAGTTGAGCTATTGTACAAGCTAAGGAACCCAAATCACATCAACATTTCAACCACATACAAAGGCAGTTCCATCTCATATGAGAGATCATATTGAGAGGAGATGTGCGGATTTGCAAAATACCAACTAAAAGCAATATGGTTGACCCCTTGACAAAACACATTCATGAAAGAAGCATGAAGGTCATGTTAGATCACTTGGGAATAAGTTCATGAGTGATTGGCTCTAAGTTCAAGTGGAAGTCTTTTGGTATGTATCCCTAGAGATCCAATCATATGATGATTCTAATGGCATATCTTGTAAACAATTTGATTAATAATAAAGGCAATCTTCCAATTTATTTTGTTTGATTCAGTTATGAGATAATTATGTAACATTATAAATGTCTATAGAATTATAGTAATTGATGATGTATCTCTTGAGGTTGAGGACCTGAACAATGAAATCATGCAGATATCAACAGTATATACATTCTTGTTATGTCCCTAGTCAGATGTTATCATGGAAGGATGATAAACAACTGTAGCAAATAAGACTAGAGTGTCTGTTGGTTGATGAGAAAATCTAATTAAGTCATGATATGTGATATCAAACCAAACACATATATACTTGTTAGAAAAAAACGTATCAAACAGTCCCACCTTGAGAGTGATACATGGAATCCATGATTGGTAGTCCCACCTTGAGAGTGATACATGGAAATCATGATTGGTAGTCAGACTCATCTCTCGTAGTGATGGTGGTGATTTTGGTTTTTAGACCTGAAATCACTACACACATCACATGTCATTTGATGTACTTTGAAATCTTCCATTGTGACCTTGAATAAGGGTTGCCATAAAGGTGGTATTCGGGTGCATTGTGACACATGGGTATGACTATGCGTGATGTAGATGGGATTTGTCCCTCCTACAAGAGTATGATATCCTGTCCACTTTATAAGATAGACCAAGAATTGCATGGCCATGCTCATGTGAGTCAATATGTGATATTGAACTCACACATATCTCATACAATCTTCTCTAGCTCAAGGCACATGGATTGAAAGTTGAAGAGGATGTTGATTTATGCCTTGAGTTCAATCTAGATATCAGTGTCAAAAGAACTATACAATCACTATAACACCAATAACATATTGCAGGTTGAAGTTGTTCTCCAATTTTCCAATTACTTTGGTAGAAATGATGTCTTGCTAGATACCACTCATTGCTTGTGATGCCATAAGTTGGTTATGGACATTCGCTGCCAACAAGACTTAGAACCTATAGGGTCACACACATTATACACTTGGAATAGGAGTTTACTCATGAATGAAGTCTAAACTTGATTATTAAAGCATTAGGCATTCAATTTAAAATTGATTGGCAATCAACACTCTAAAATGATCGATTCAACAAGTGAACTAATCGGCTCATATGGGTGAACTGACTGGCTTAGTTTGTGAACTGACTAGTTTAGTTTGTGAACTAACCATTTAGTTGATCAATACGATTGGATCAAGGATTCATGTTGACATCATGTTGTGCATTAATTGAATACTAAAGGCCAACACAATTGTGAATAGGAAACCTGGTGAAATGACCAGTTCAAGTGTTGAACTGATCGAATCGCATGTGGACTGATTGGCTCAGAAGTGAACTGACAAGTTCATGGTATGCATGTTTTGAAAAATTCATGAAATTCCATCTCTTTGACTCCCACTCAGACTAGAACATATGGACCTAATCCTCGTATAAATAGAGGGGTATTCAAGGCTTTATAGAGAGACAACAATTAGCTCTGACAATTGTTGTCCCCATAGTTGTGGTAATGTGAGACCATGAGCAAGTCATACCAGTTAAAGGGAGGGACAATATGGGAGAGACAATTGGGAGAGCAAGTCGACGCTAGCATGTTGACTAGAAGGGAGTACTCCTTCTTGTCCGTTCATCTAGAAGGGTAGGAGTTCCCGGTGGTCCCCATGGACTACTATAGAGGTGAGGAAGTCGCCGTCACCCGCTAGGAGGATGCACTCAGTCATCATCCATGGTGATCAACTAGGAGGTTGTGTCGGCAACTATTTAGGTGCAACTTGAAAGAAGGGAGCATGCTACAACAAGGGATGGTCACTGGACTTGCTCCAGAACCATGTATAAATCTTGCAACCCTCATTCCCAGTTCATAGCTATTGATGCAATATACTATCTAAGGAGAACATGTTAGTAATTTTTTTGTTTTCGTTGCCATATCTGATGCCATATTTCCCAACACTTACCGATTATGCTAATTGACAAGTACGTGTTTGTATCTACCCTAGATGTAGATATAGTGTGATCTCCAATTTCCTCAAGGAAGAATTAATGATCGATAAAGATAGGTAAGTTAGGGATATGTACCATGTCATGGTGAACCTAGGATTCTCATTAGATGGGATGAAGAATGGGTCCCATGGTTGCACACTCAAATATGACCCCATCAATGTCCACAGACCACATGTCAGTGCCTTTAGGAAATCGTCATGGCCTGTCTGTTGCATGTGAATATAACGATTATCCTGACCAATCAATTAGAATTCCCCAATTGGCTTCCACATTGATTGTATGCGATCCTATATTGTGAGAAAACCAACCACCATCCCATGAACTCTCACAATTACTCCAAGAGACTCCACAATTTCATTAGATTATTGTATATGTATTCCTTTATTTCAAAGCAAGGTATCCCTTCAATTTCTATCATAGAAATATCATGCTTCATCAATTCAATACTCATTTCCATAAATTAAACGATTGAATTTGAGTGTTGACTCCCACCCTCCTGAGTTTCCAGTAATATCTACATAGGACACTAGTACTCTTATCCCTACATGATCATGTTGTCTTCTAATAGTGGCATCCACCCTTACTCCTTTCAGATGAGGAAAATGATTAACGGTAACTCATGTGTCAACATCAATAGAGGTATCTACAATCTTCTCTAGTTGTTCAGGGGTTCATCCTTTAGTTCCATTGGCATAATTAAGATTGATGCTCACTCTTCTCAACAAGTCAGCTTTGGATGATGCCATGGAGTTCCCTTCTTCTTGATACAATACCTTCTTTGTGTCACCCTAGAGGGGTGTCTTGTGTAGGCTATATCTGACTTACACACCTTGTATTGATGACCAGAAGCCTCATCCACCACCATCACCCCGGCCTCCTCAACAACCACCTCCTCTCCCCCCAAACCTTAACATTACACATGATTTGGAATGACTACATTCATTACACAATAATGGATTGAGTCATTAATTAAGAACCATGGTATATTGTTATTTTTCTTCCTGTAATTACGCCTTCCCCTTCATGAGCACATCTCTCCCTCTATGCAACCATGGATAGTCCTATAGATGTAACTGACAATGACCACCTTTTCCTTTCCTATTTTAGTTTCTCCACATCTCCTTCTCCTCTTCTCTATTTCTACCCATCCCCTCCATCTTCTATGGCCTGAAAAAACATAGCACCCTACTCCTTACTCTTTTTGCACCATAGTTTTGGTTGTAGAGAACTACATAAGTGGTTGTAGTGGTTGTTGATGGCTTTGGAAGCCCCCACTTGAATATAGACTACCATCATCCTTCACTTTGAACCCATGTACAATTTGCAATTTATTGAAATACTTTTGATTTGATTTGATTAAAACAAAATTTGATGATATTTAATTTTGCCTTTAATTAATTATCATCCCCACCATGTTATTCAAATTGATCGTCCTCATATATCAATTTGGAATATTGCAATGTACATCCTTCTAGTGAGCCAAGACCTGAAAGAATTGAGTTATTATCGGGACAATGCCAATGTCCATAACTAATTATTAAGGTAGGCAACTTTTGCCAATTGCATCTCATGTAATTCTTGGATAGATGGTATGCACAACTCTTTGCCATAGTCATTTGCATGCTTCTATGGAATCAATCTCATTAAGGCCACCTAGTTAAGTCTGACCCAAAATCCAACACGATAGCAATGCACCTTGTTTGCCAGGCCTACATAACTACCATTACACTTCCATGAGATGGACAATGCACCACACTTGGCATTCCCACACTTATTCGATCAAGCTTTTCATGTGTGTTTCTAATGGAAAACATGTAAGATTTAGTATGTTTTATTGAGGGATTTTATATTTATATAAATACATATACACATCCAATCTCCACATACTAATATGGATCATATGCATATTATATCCACAAATAAAACATGCAATTTACAAAACACAAGTGATGATAATGTCCATTATATTATAATTCATTGGAGCCATAAGGATTTACTACCACCTAAGGTCTACATCATATGTAACAACCCATTGTTGATGAGCATCTGTGTTGGAACCAATCTAGGTCGATCAGTTCAACTCTTGAATCAATTTGTTTGCCTCCTGGTTGGTCAGTTGGTCGCTCGAATAGGTTGGTTGGCTTTTAGTTCAAGTGTTGTTTGGACTCCTCTATTTGATCGGTTGGGCCACCATCCAATCAGTCTGCTCCTCCTGTCGTATGGCCTCCTTAGTCTTCCATCTGATTGGTTTGTCTTCTGAAATGATTGATTGGACTAGAACAGAATGTCTTCTTTTCCATAATATAAAAGGAAACTATCCTAATCCTAGTTAATATATTAAATTATAATAGGGAGACCACAAGTTACATTCAAGGGGAACATAGGAATGAAATAATTAATACTTTCACATATGTAAAAGGAGAAAGAGGGTCAGTATGCAAATTGAGATATAAAATGGGATTAACAACCATCAACCAAGCACAAAGATCTAGGATTATTGGCCATAACCGTGCTCACATCCACCATCAAAACCAACTTTTTGGGCAACATGTATGAAGTACATATATATACATATATATATATATATATATGTTGATCATATGTGTTATTTAATAAAATATGCACATTAATCATTTAAATATTCAAATACATGTAATAAATAAATGATAAAACAATAAATCTGATCGTATCGATTAAACCCCTAAGCATAGTAAATTGGCATGGCTCTAATACCACTATAGGGAAATATGGCATTAGATATGACATTGGAAACAAAAAAATATTGCCATATTCCCTTTAGACATTAGGTTATGTAAACAATAATGTATTGGGAATGAGGGTTGCAAGGCATATACCTAGTCCTACAACAATTCCAGTGCCTAACCCTTGTTATAGTGTGCTTCTTTCTTCAAGTTGCACATGGGCAGTGTCAACAATGACGTCCTGGTTTATCACCACATACATCAGTTGAATGTGTCCACCTAGCGGGGGGCAACAACCTCCTCACCTCTGTAGTAGTCCACACTAACCACAAGGAACTCCTGTCATTCTAGATGAATTGACAAGAAGGAATTGTCCCTTCTAGTCAGCGTGCTAGCGTCAACTTGCTCTCCCAATTATCTCTCCCTTGTTGTTCCTCCCTTTGATGGGTAGGACTTGCTCGAGTTATCATGTTACCACAACTATGACAACATAACTATTGTTAGAGCTTATTGTTGTATCTCTAGTAAGCCTCGACTACCCCTTTATTTATAGGAGGGTTAGGGTCAGGATTTGTAGTCTGAGAGGGAGTCCAAGGGATAGAATTCCTTGAATTTTTAGAATGCATGAACCATGAACCGGTCAATTCAATAATGAACCAGTTGGTTCACACATGATATGATCAGTTCAACACTTGGAACAGTAGTTTCACTATATTTCCTTTTTGTAATTGTATTCTCAATTATTATTTGATTAATGTTATCAACAAAAAAATATTTGATTAATGTTCAACATGACATCAACATCAATGCTTGATCCAATTGTATTGATCAACTAGACAGATGGTCCACAACCTGAACCTATAGGTTCATACATCTGAGCCTATCCGTACACTTGATGAACCATTCATTTCAGAGTTATGATTACCAATTATAGTTCAAATTGACCTGACACTTGAATCGATCGGTTCAACACTTGACCAGTTGGTTCACATTCCTGCCAGTCAATTCTCAATCATTGTTGTTTAAATTGAATACTAAACACTTTCATAATCAAGTTAAACATCATTCATGAATAAAATCCTATTCCAGGTGTATCCTATGTGTGTGAACCTATAGGTTTCAAGTTACATTGGCAATGAATGTCCATAATCGATTCATGACATCACAAGCAGTGAGTGGTATCTAGCAAGACATCATTTCTACACAAGTAATTGGAAAGTTGGAGAACAACTTTAATCTACAATATGTGATTAATGTTACATTTATCATATAGTTCCTTTGTCTTTGATATGTTAATTGAACTCGAGGAATGGAATCATCATTCTCTTCAATATTCAATCCATGTTCCTTAAACTAGGAGTAGGATGTCTGAGATATATGTGAGCTCAATATCATACATTGACTCACATGCGCATGGCCATGCATTTCTCAATATCTCTTATCAAGTGTCTAGGATATCAAACTCTTGTAGGAGGGACAAATCACATCTACATCAATCAGTCACTCTCATGTGTCACAATGCACCCGAGCACCACCTTTATGGCAACCCTTATTCAAGGTCACCGTGGATGATGTCAAAGTACATCGAATGACATATGATGATTGTAGTCATTTTAGGTTCAAGAACCACAATCACCACCATCACTATGAGATTGATTCTGACTACCAATCATGGTCTCCATGTATCTCTTTCAAGGTGGGTCTGTGTAATACACTTTTCTACACAAGTATCTATGTGTTTGGTTTGATATCACATATCGTGACTAGTGAGATTCTATCATCAACAAAAACACACTCTATTCTTATGTGTTACTATTGTCTATCAGCTTCTACAATAACAATTATTAGGGACATAACAAGAATGTATATACTCTTAACATCTGTATGATCTCATTATTCAGGTCCTCAAACTGAAGATATACATCATTGATCAACATCATTCTTTAGACATTTCTTTATGTTACATAATTATCTCACAACTGAATAAAACAAAATAAATGGAAGATTGTCTTTATTATTAAACAAATTGTTTGTAAGATATGTCATTACAATCATCATATGATTTCCTTATTGGCATACATACCAACAATTCTGATGTCACCTAGATTCGTTTGTTGTTGGTGAAGATCTTGGTCTGGAACAAATTTACTATGAAAACTCATCTCTATAGTATCCACGCCAATGCTCGAAGACATGTAAAGTTGCTAGTCTCTAACTCTCCCTCTATTATCTCTAATTTGCTCTTAGGGTTTCTCAAACCTCAGAGGCAACAATGAGAAGACCTGAGTATGTGCCATGAAGGCCTTCTCTCACATCATATACATAAAGGAATGGAGAGTTAAGGTTTCCTAAAACCTATTTGGCCATGATGTAGACTCCTTGAACTATGGAAACTTATTTTCCAAGTATAAATTCATATTTTAATCAAGTTCTCAAAACTTATTTTTAGGTCCGTAGATTTTTTACAATAATAACAATGAGGTCCAATTCAACCTTTATTTAAGCTATCTCTATGTGTGTTACCCTATAGGTGCCATACTACATTGATAATGGATTCACTAATGAATATTAAGATCCATAAGTAATGAGAGGTGTCTAGATATACATCATTTCTACCTAAGTAGTAGGATTTGTTGGATAAGACTAAACCATCAATGACCCAGCCTTACCATGTTGTAGAATTTTTTGTCACAAATATCCAGATTGAACAGAGGCATGGACATGTCATCCTCATCACATCCAATCTACATTCCATTATCTCCAAGTATACCATCAAGATACATATGAGCTCACTATCATATGCTGACTCACATGAGCATGGCCATGAGTTTCTCTAGTCTCACTTATCAAGATATCTTGGATATCACTTCCATTAGATATGGAAAGGACAAATTCCTACTACATAACTCACTAGTGTAGCATGATTCTTATCGCATCGAATGACTACCTTTATAAAAACCTTCTTCAACATCATGTTGGTTATTGTCAAAGCATGATGATTATCATATCATTGTTGTAGTGACTTCAGGTTGAAGGAATACTACACTATTGTTACATTTGAGATTCGATCATGATTATCATATAATAGTCCATGAATCACCCTCAAGGTAGGGTTTTCCAATACACTTGTTCTCTAATAACTACCTATATCTCCAACTTGGTATCCAATACCTATGACCCATGAAACATGGTCATCAATCACTACACAAACTAGTTTCTCATGTATTCTTGTTGTCCAATCTAAAATAATACTTGACTAGGGATGTTTTAAGAATATTGTTCCTACCATCCATTAGGATCTCATTTTTGATTCATGTGCTTCAAGTTTCATGGATTTGTACCAATAATTAGGGTCTACAAGTTTATGATTTATCATGGAAGAGGTTTGAATAATTCAACTTGTACTGCCTAGTAGATCTGGACCCTCAAATCTATGCCAATCTTGGATCACACTAGATCAGTAATTGGAACTCCTTTCTGGGATTTCTAGCACTCTAGAAGTTGCCTTGGGATGCGTGTAGAAAACAATGTTTCTACTATCTAGTCATGACAATCTGCTAATGATTGTAGGTGGTGGATCATGGGAATATCTTAATGATTTGCACAGATCCAAAGGTCACATAGATGCTTTGTTGACCCCATATCTGAAATCATTTCTAGAAGATAAGATTGTTCCATCATGCACATCTATGACAGATTGCGTATGGAGACTCTCTATCTCGATCTGTGTGCCCTAAGAGGTGCATCATTGGAATCTGCTAGGAGACCTTCTCCTCGATTTGCATGCTCAATGGATCACCTCATTCTGCACTCCTCCACACCTGTGGTGGATAGCGTGGTTCCTCTATCACCTCGATTTGAATGTCATTGATGAAAATCTTCATCTAAAACAAATCCACTATGCAAACTCATCTTCATGGTATCCACGTAAGTGCTCAAACATGGTCGTAGTTTCTAGTCTATGCCTCTCCCTCTACTCTCTCTAAATTTCTCTTAGGGTTTCTCCAACCTTGGAGGCAACAATGAGAAGATCTAAGTGTGTTCCCTGAAGGCCTCCTGCCATATCATATATACAGATGAATGGAGAGTTAGGGATTCTTAAACCCTATTTGTCTAGGCTATGGACTCCCTAACTTATGGGAACTTATTTCTCAAGTATGAATCCATATTTTATTCAAGTCCTTGACACTTACTTGTAGGTCCCAAGATCTTTTGTAATAATTACAAAAGGTCCAATTCAACTTTTCTACAATCTATCTCTATGTGTGTGACCTTATAGGCATCATACTACGTTGGCAATGTATTCACTAATGAATATTAAGATCCATAATCTATGAATGGTATCTATCCACAGATCATTTCTACCCAAGTAGTAGGATTCACCAGACAAGACTAAACCATCAACGACTAGTCTTACCATGTTGTATAATCTTTTTGTCATATATATCCAGATTGAACTAGAGGCATGGACACATCATCTTCGTTGCATCCAATCTAATTTCCTTGACATCCAAGTAACTAGAAAGATACATATGAGCTCAATATCATATGTTGAGTTACTTGAGCATCACCATGTGTTTCTTTAATATCACTTAAAGAGGTCTTGGTATCAAATGTTGAGTCACATGAGTGTCACCATGAGTTTCTCTAATATCACTTAAAGAGTGATAACATCTCAGTTTATGCACTTTTTGCATATGTTTTATGCTTCTCCTTGCATACCTTTTATAGACTTTTTCTACTTATTTTAGTACCTTATGCCAAAAATCTCAATTGCACACATCTTTCACCTTTATAGGGTCATGCCAAGACATTGTCACGGTTAACACCTCGACCGTGACTACTTCATCCACTAAGGGCCCTACCACGGTCAAAGCCCCTTATCACCATCTCTACACCCCATGACCGAGGTCCTGCCACGACTGAGGTCCTATCACGATCGAGACTTCCCCTTGACCGCGGTCTACAACCCGCACACCAAAATCACAGTGAGAGTCTTGACCTAGATCAAGCCGCAACCGAGGTCATGCCTCGAACATGGCTTACATCCAAGTCGCAAATGAGGCCCTATCGTGACTGTGGCTTAGATGGTTAAGTCAGTGGGCAACACCTATAAATAGGCCACCCAACTCAACTTGTCATATCATCAGATAATCAAGGACCACGAAGTACAGCCAAATTCCATAGTCACTCACATCCATACTATTAGTCTGGGATCTCTAAAGGCATAAGCTGGAGGATAGAGAAGATTTACCACCCTCTTCTTTGAAGGAAGGAGAAGCCTCTGCATCACCCATTCTAGATCTAGATCTGAAAGAGTATATTGGTGTATTGCCATCTTCTCTCTCTATCTCTATCTATCATCTTCATCACGTAGTACCCCCCTTCTTCATGGTAGTTGATGCATATATCATTTTGTAACACCATTATGCTGCCTATCAACATGTGTGGCTAAACATCAAGCTTGGGTTGGGAGTAACCACTAAGGCTCTCCCAACATGTATATTCTTTCTCCCCTTTGAATATATATATATATATATATATATATATATATATATATATATATATATATATATATATATATATATATGCTCCTATCAAGAATATCTCCGTAGGCTTGTTTTTAATGCTTCACTTTTATGCTTAGATACCATATTGTGATCTTTGATTGTTGGTACGTCGAAAGAGTAGTACAATCCTTATCTAGTGTTATGAAGTGGTATGAATGCATGAAAGTGTTGGAAAAGCTAACGGTCATATGGTTTGTTTTATGATTGTTGGGTCGTTATCTTGAGAGAGAGGCAACGTTAGACCCTAGATATATCCTTATATCAAGATAGGAGGGAATAGACATTTTGATAACCGCTTGTAATCTTGATAGGGGTATACAAAGGGGTGTGAGTTTTACATTTTGGTGAGAGACATTAGTAGGTGAAACCCGATCCAAGTTTCCTTCCATATCTTTGTTTCCTACCACTCATAAATATTTTTCTCTTGTTATTATTTTCTTCCCTTTAACTTTCTTTGCTTTGGTTGCAGGACCTTCGTTCCTTAGGGAACACCCTTTATATCCCACTTGTTCGTTCAAAGTGTGAGAGTGTGAGACTCTACGTACTTAACACTTGACGAATCTATCTCTGTGGTTCGACCCCGAATACTACATTCGACCCCGAATAATAGTTGTGGGGGACTTGAGTGCCAAGTTATATTCTTATAAGTATGACTACTCTAGATCTAATCCATTTTAGATGTGCAATTTAGGTCGGTCAACTATTTGGCACTGTTTTCGGGGACAAGGAAAGTGGTACTGTTAAGAAATCGAGTCCACTCATTATACTCCCATGCCTCAAGCTTAGTGATAAGCTTGAATGCATAGAAACTTTAAATCTACTACCCTATGATTACGTAGAATAGTTCATTTTAACACGTCCAGTTTCCTAACTCGACTGTGAAGTCCATTCAAGGAACTCGGAGGGAAGCATATCCATTCAATTTTTTACCTTAACCTAAAGTCACCATGCGGCTTCATGTAGACAACAATCTTACTGGGGACGATTAGAATGCAAGAGTTCAACACAACCCACCACCACATGAGACAGATGAAGATAGAGATGATCGTCTCTCAGATAGTCATCACTGTAAGGAAGAACAACGCGAGGAAGAACGACATCACCATCGCCACTGGAGGCATCATAGACATCACTGTGAAAATGAACGTGAATGTGATGACTGGAATAGTGAGAGTGAAGATGATGAAGAAGGAAAAACTCTTAGAGATTTGGCCGCAACTAGAACCAACAAATCTAGATGTCTAATTGTCATCCCACACTTAAATGCATTGAACTTTGAGTTGAAACCGACTGTAATCTCGATGATCCAGAACAAGCCCTTCTGTGGAAACTCAAGGAGTGAAAATCCATACCATCATCTTGATGGCTTCAAAAACATATACGATACCATCAAGATGAGGGGAGTTCATTAAGAAGGTTATATATTGCAAAGGATTCAATTTCTCCCCTTGAAGATAAGGTTCTATCCTGGCACCTCAACTTACCCCACCAGTCCATAGATGGATGGAGACCCCTTGCAGATGCCTTTGTCACTAAATTTTATCCCACTAAGATAACTATCTGTAATATGCAAAATATATACTTCTTTCATTCAAAAATTAGGAGAGAACCTTCATGAGGTGGGGGAACGCTTTTAAGAATACCAGAGACACTTCCGTCACCACAACTACCGTAAGGGATTCCTGGTAACCACCTTTTACAATGGGCTAACTCCCACCAAAAGAACTTCACTGAATGCAGCTTCTAGAAGTGACTTTCTTGGTAAGAAACTGATAACAACAAATTTTGTGACGTTTTTGCCCTTTATTCTGTTATCAAAACTACCCTTTTCTGCTATTTTCCTCTATTTTATTAGCATTTTTGCAATAATTGGCCAAGCAACGCTCTTATTCCAATTTTTCCTATCTTTTACAGGGTTTTCCTCATTTTTGTGCAATAAGGCCAATTCCGGCCCACAATAAGTCTAAGCCCGTCTCGACCTTCCTGACGCCCGATACAACCCAGCCCGACAGGGGCTGGGCGACACAAGAAGGATCGGCGGAGAAGGGCGCCTTGCGAAAGGGACGTACCGGCCGACACACCTTCTACCCGACAGGGAGCCAAAGCCGCTCGACGACCCAGCTCGTCGAGCGACACGACCACCCACCGGCAGGCGTGCCGCCAGCCACGTGACCGATAGCCAGCGCCCCGCACCGAAGACATACCTGTATCGGTCGTCCACATCCATCGACCAGCGTATAAGGGAGCTACGTGGCGTTTCCAGCACCATAACTCCTTCAACCTCCGGTATAAATAGCAGCTACAGGAAGCTGAAAAGACAGGTCGGAGACGTCGGAGGTTGGATAGGTCGGGACGGTTGGCCAGTTCACAGTTCGGACAGTGGGGGACTTGAGCTATCTGCGAGAGAAGTGCGAGAGCAACTGTATCGTGCCCCAGTGCTCGTACCGGGCGACACTAGGTGAGCTCTTCCTCATCCCAAGAGGGAGGGGATCGGTTCACCTAGGACTGTATCGGACGACACTGAGGGCCGATATCGGCCGACGTAGATACGTGACACGAGTGCCTGACAACAATGCCTGACAGTAGTATAAGTAAATCTGTGCCCGACACGATACCGAACCCGATACGCTCAGCCCGTCAGTCGTTCCGCCTGAGAGGGTGTGCCGCCCGACATGAGCGTATCGGCCAGGGTCTTCGAACAATACAGTCGTCTGTTAGGCGTGCCATTCGAGAGTTTGTGCCGCCCGACACGGCTATACCGGGATGGGTCCCTGGACGGTATCGGGCTGGGAGTAGTAGTAGTCTGTCGCCCTTCTACATCAAGGAGGCGACATCTATCTTTAATTCTGTTATTTAAATTCTTAGCTTATGCATTGTATTAAGACCCTTATTGCTGATGGAAATAGAAATGCTTAATTGCTATTTGTTTAATGCTTAGTGCCTTATGATTGGGTAACTGCTGTGTTGGATATCTGAACTCTAGCTTACTTGTTTTGGATCGCGTTTCGCTTAGCTACCGAATCGTCTTTCCCGTCGCAACTACTTCGAGAGTTGGGTTGTGGCTCTAGTGTTCGGTCCGGTTCTGGAGTACGAGAGTGCCCAGAACAGAGTTGTTTTAGTATCATTCCACTCTAACTTGAGTCCAGCAACCTCGAGAGGGGTGTTGAAGCTTGGTTAGAGGCACCCGCTCTGAGAGGAGGGGTGCAGGGTGTTACTGCTACCGCTTGTCTTTCTAAAATCTTATCCCTTGCATTACGCCTTAAACTTCAATTTATCTTTCTATTTTCTGTTGCATGAAAATTCCTAAAAACAGCTAAATGGCAAAATCTTAATCTTTCTTGTAACTCCAATTGGAGACAGTTTTCTTTGATTTAATCGTGACATCTTGTTGTTCCCTTCGGGGAACTTTAATATCTCTTTATATCCACCGGAGTGTAGAGTGTCGATTCAGAGTCGTCAACACAACCCACCTTGTCCCTGTGTTCGACCCCGTATGACTACTTCGACCCCGTAAACAAAGTTGCGGGGGCCTAGAAGGATTCGGGTTATAAATGTGAAGGCTCGACTACCTCAAATACGCCTCCAATTTTAGGATGCGCGATTTAGGCCGGTCAACTTTCTGGCGCCGTTGCCGGGGAGAAGGCAAATGGCACTGTTGACGAATCCAAAGCCACTAACTACACCCCCGTGCCTCAAGCTTAGAAATAGGCTTGACAGCACTTCTTTTTTTTCTTTTTCTTTTTCTTTTACTTTAAGCATTATTCTTTACCCCAATTATAATTTTCTAAACATGATTTTTATGCGGTTTTCAGGTACTCTGATCTACTGAACACCGAGACTGTCAACCATGCCTCCTCGCGTAGAGCCACCTTCTGGAAACGAAAGCCCAGGAGGGAGGCCAGCTTCGCCTCCACCGGAAGACGACGACCGGTATAGTGATCATGAGCGACAAGAAGATCTAGAATCACCAGGGTATGAGGAAGAGCATCATCAACATAGACGTCGTCAGAGACACAGGAGGAATCATGATAACCGGGAGCGACGCCGAGACGCCAGCAACAGTGATGACTCGGAGGAAGAAGAGAAAACTCTGAAAGAATTGGCTTCTACCAAGGCCAATAGATCGAGGTGCCCCGTTATCATCCTAAGGTTCAATGCTACAAACTTTGAGCTCAAGCCATCTGTGATCTCCATGATTCAAAATAAAAGCTTCAGGGGGAGTTCTAAGAGTGACAACCCTTACCATCACCTTGATTCTTTCAAGAATATCTGCGACACCATAAAGATGTGAGGGGTTCCCCAAGAGGTCATTTACTGCAAGGGTTTCATTTTCTCTTTGGAGGATAAGGCTCTATCATGGTACCTTGGGCTACCCCACCAAGCGCTGAATGGATGGGGAGAACTGGCTGACGCATTTGTAAACAAGTTCTACCCCACTGAGAAGACGATGAGGAACAAGTTAAAAATCACGTCTTTCACGCAAAAGCCAAATGAAAACCTCCACGACGCCTGGGAATGATATCTGGAATATCAGAGGGACTTCCCTCACCACAATTTCAAAAAGGGTTTCCTGGTCTCCACCTTCTACAATGGGCTAACTCCCGATGAAAGGGTATCGCTGAATGCGGCAGCAGGAAGTGACTTCTTAGGGAAGAAGCCAAGCAAGTTCAAAAAGATCATTAGGAACATGGCTGAGTTGAAGGCCGATGTTGACTATGACAGATCCGATAGAGGGCAGGCGAAGAAGGCAGGGGAAGGAACCTCTCTTGAGTCCAAGGCTCTGGAAAACATTACTTCTCAGATTCAAAGGATAGCAACAGATGTGAAACAACTAAATGATCATGGCGAAAGGGGGAAGAAGCAAGTTGAGAAAGTCATGAAATGTGTTACCTGCGGTGAAGGAGGACATGGGGTGGACAACTGCGTCTACACCAAACCCGGCACCGACAGCGACTCCGACTCGGAAGAAGAACGGACTGAGAATGTATCCTACATGAGCTTCAAGAGACCAGACCACCCTGGATTTAATTATGGCAACAAAGACGCGGCCGAGAACTCGCATCAGCTAAACACCCTGGCCAGGCCCGTGCAACCTTTTGAAAAGAGGGGGGGTCAGGCCAATACACCAAGAACAGCCAGTTCCAGCCAGCAAAAGGTAATTTCCAAGCACCAGGAAAGTACCAAGGCCCGCCCCGTGAACAGGAGAAAGGGGTGAACCAATCCGAAGTGATCGGCCAGTTGTTCGATTTTGTCAAGAAACAGGACACCGTTAATCACCAGTTAGCGCAAAGTGCGCTGTACAACTCGGGGGTTTTGAACTCGTTGCAGGTCGAGTTGGCAGATATGTAGACACATCAGTGCCAAATCGACCAACAGCTAGCGCAGCTCGCCGAAATTATGAAGAATCCTATAGGGAAGATCCCGTCTAACACCGAACCAGCTAAAAGATAGATCAAGATGAAGAAGCTGAAAGATGTCTAGCTGTAGACAGGAAATGCAGCGCTCCTCGGGAGGCAGCCCGTGTTTTATTTTCCTAGAATAGGATGTTATTTACTTTCTTGCAAGGCAGACATTACAAACATTATGGACTGTAATAAGGCCCGAGTCAGTGCATGCGCACGTGTGCTGACTCTTTTTGTTTTAAGGGCTACCGCTTTAGTTTTATTTGCCAGGATGGGTAAATACCATCTGAGGCCGGGTTTAGCCTTAGGCCAATGATGTTTTACCCGCCTGTCGCCTCTTTCTTTAAGTGGGTTTTACTTCGGAGTTTTGTCCCGAAAAATCTTGTATCGGTCGGGCGAAGTCTGCTCTAGCAAATCCTTTTTCCCAGACCAGATCGGGCGGCACACCAACCGACATACAGATTGCGCCCATCCCGGGAGGAAATGTTTTTACCGCGACATTCGGCCGCTATATATAAGGCAAAAACTTTACCGTGTCGCGCTCCCGAACTTTACCTTTTTCAGCTACCGTATCGCGTAGTACTTTTCTTGCCCTCCGCTCCCGTGTCGCGCAGAGACCTCTTTCGATCCCGTGACGCGCAGCACCTTAAGGAAAACAAAGGTATCGCGCGACAGCCCTATCGCCCGAGCATACCCGATACAGACCTTTATCGCGTACGATGTATCGGGCGAGGATTTTACATTGATTTTCTTGTTGCCCGACATTGTTATCGCGCAACACGCTTCTCTCGCGCCTTCCCGATACATCTGTGTCGGGCAGCGACCGTATCGTCTGTTTATTCTCGTACCGGGCAGCACCCTTTCAAGACCCTGCCGGGCGCTCAGTTTCGTTTGGCCATATCACCCGACACGGTTGTATCGGGCAAGCTTCACCTGATCTTGTCTTGAAGCCCGGTACCGTCGTATCGGGGTGCCTTTCCCCTTATTAATTTTTCTGTTGATAACAAAATATCATTTATTTGATTGATGATAGGGATGGCACGCACAAAGATAACTGTTAGGCTCGTTGACGAGCAGGGCAGGAGGGTTGTCATCGAGCCAGAGGCAGAGGTGGCCACGGTCGGGCAGAAGTGCTCGAACCCTGAAGCAGTTGGACCCTCAACGTCTGGAAAGAGGGTGAGGACAGAAGAAGCGGCCACTCCAGCTGCAGCACCTACTCCAACAGCAGAACCTCTGGAGCACACGCCAGGTAGGTTCGTGCCAAGAGATGAAGAGCACGGACGCCGGTATGCTGAGCTAGGAGCCAAGCTCTACAGGCCTAGCAGGTTCGGCCACCAGTCATCCTTCATGCAGTTGGGCATCTTCGGGAGACTGGAGGACGTACTTGTTGTAGCCGGTCTGAGGCAAATCTGCTTCAGCCTATCCGCCTCCTACACCGAGCTCACGAAGGAGTTCATGGTGTCCCTTCACAGAGTAAAGAATACACCTACGGAAGCCAGAAAGTATGGCGGAGAAGACAGACTCCAGGGGCGACTTTACAATGCAGAGCACGTCATTTCGGAGAAGCTGCTCAACCAGATTTTCTCCTCCAGCGAAGAGGAGAGAGGGAGACTAGATAACAGTGAAAGAATCACCGAAGGGGACGGATTCAACCCCGTAGATATCTGGGAAAAGCTAACCGGGGAGTCCTCTTTCAAACCCGGGAGCAAGGTGGCGGCAGTGCACTCATGCTTCTGGAGGATAATACACAAGCTGGTGGCGTGCCTCCTCTTCAGTAAGAACGAGTCCAGCAACATTTACTCCGAGGAACTCCACGTCATGTGGCACATGATGGAGGGCCGGACTATCAACCTGGGGCACTTCTTGCTGAACAGGCTGCACCCAATAAAGGATGCCACCAAGGAATATTGCATGGGTGGCATCGTGAACCTAATCGCGGTGGGGTTGGGGTACCCGCGTGAGCCGCGCAGCCTCTCAAGAACGAGAGGGGACGAGTTGATCGACCTCAAGTACCTCATGAGGTCGGGTATAATAAAGAAGGAGGGGCGGAGTTACTTCTACAAGTTCGCAAGGACGAAGATCCTTCTCCCGCTTCCTCATTGTGCCGCCTATGATGCAGAAAAGCTAGTCTTCACCACGGCCGAGATCGAGGCTGTGGCAGCAGGCGCAAGCTGCACTCCACCCCCAAGAAGCCAAGAGCAGGGAATCACCAGAGGGCCCATCCCGCGGGGTACTCGGCAGGATGTATCTTCAACAGCTCCTGCCGAGCGGCTCATTGCCTCGGAGCCACCAACGACAGACACGACAACAAGGCCAACGGTGGCAAGAGAAGAACCGGCGATCGTGGAGGTCACCGAGACAAGGACTGGAACTGCAGCGAGAGAGACGGCTGCGGTCCCCGTAGTTTCTGCTGCGCCCTTAAGGGCAACTGATGAATTACAACCGGATGTCAGCGATGAGGTATTCGCCGATATCCTACAAATGGAGATCGAAAGAGCACAGGTGACGCCGACACCACCACCAAAGTCACCTGTTGCAGTTGTTGAGGAGATCATCGACAACGTTGATATGGGGCAGCATCCGTCCCCCACAACACGGTCTCCTCCGATACAACAAGAGGGCGGGGCAGCACTGACACCTCGCCCAGAAGCATCAGCCGCGCGGACAATAGAAGTAGGTTCTGCCTCGTCAGGTAGACCTTCGCGTGGGAGGAGCATTTCGAGGTCAAGGGGGAGACAAGCGGAAAACCCTCCCTCGCTCGGAATGATGCTAGGACAAGAACTCGATTTCTTGCGGGAGGTAACAGAAAACCATTCTACTACATTTCTTTCCCTAACCCGTAAGTTTTCGTTTTTCGAACAGAGGCTGGATAGGCAGGAACGAGAGCTGCTGGCTTTAGCCAGCCTACCTGGCCGGCTAGAGGCAGTGAATGCCACGCTTCAACAAGTTCTGCAGCGCCTTAGCGAGATCGAGGGGAGGCTGAACAGGGAGGACGACCATCCATGCCCAAGGCAGCCGAGAAGATCGTCGTCGCCTCCTGGTCCGGGCTCTCAATCCTCGTCGTCAAGAGCGTTGTCAGGATCGTCATCATCCACCTCCTCCTCCGGCAGATCGTCATCAGCAACCGGAGGAAATTCTTCACAAGGGCAAGGCTATGAAGCTCCTTCCAGACAAGAAAGCCCTTTTGACCTGAATGAGGCCGCTCCCTCAGCCCCCTTTGACGAAGCTGAGGATAACAACGAAGATATCAGCGTCGGGGAAGGCTCTTCTGACGTATCCGAGGGAGAAGGGGGGGACATCCGCACTGCAAACGAAAGACACCTCCCTAGAGGAAGGAGTTCAAAGGCCGACATCACCGATTTCTCTGCACCGACAGAGATACCTTCTTTCGAAATGGCTGACTTTGACAGAAGGGTCATAGGATATCTAACGATCAGAGACCAGAAACTGCTCAACATGGTCCTAAGATCGCAAGCCGATGAGGAAGAGGTACTCTGGAGCGACGGTTATTTCTCGGTGCAGCGGGGAACTCTAAGAAACATCTTCCGCGCCAAGGCCGTCGTAGGGAAGAGTTTGTTCAGAGTACTATAAGGGGCCATTATAGAAAGCGTCGACAAGAAGAAAGGCCAACTTACAGTTTACGCTGCCACCCCGACCCTAGCAAGAAGACTAATGATGGGGTTGTACAATTCTACGCAGGTAGAAAGTATGTTGGATTACATTGAAGTGCACAATCCGAAACTGGTGCTGGCCCCTTACAAACACAGAAACAACTGGTTCTTGTGCATTGCCGACCTCCGAAATCATGATGTCCAACTGCACTGCTGCTGCAGCAAAGAGGTCCCGCACACAGGAAGTACGTTCCTACACCCAAAGGACGTAAAGCTAAGACTGTTGCCGCTATGTCTCCACCGGGTCATCAAGTACGGAGTCCAGCGCCACAGCGGCGTCTGGAATTTCTACTCACTAAGGGACTTCCCAGTCCAAGAAGAGGAGGGAAGTGGAAATAGCACATTCATAGTCCTCAGAGCCATGGAGATGATACATATCTTCGGATACATCAAGCAACTCCAGAATAATAACTTCTACAATCTCAGAAGCAAATATGCATTGCTGCTGATAAAGGACAAGCGCTACTTCTGAGACGCGGGGATACCAGAAGAGCTGCTGGATGGTGAACAAGAAGAAGAGTCATCCCAACACAGCAGCTCTCCTGAAAAAGAAGCAGAAGCAGAGACGAACGTCTGTGGGGCAGGCAAACAGATAAACATCTTGCGGCAAGTTTTCGGACATGACGAACATGCCTCGCCCCAGAACCCAGAGGAGTCAATCCACAACTTCGGCCGTTTCTCATGCGCTACCCTCACGCAAAAACAGGTCAACGAAATCCACATGAAGTTGGCTGACTCCAACCCTGCAGACATAGCTTACTCGGCAGGTGATGTCATAGTCCCGATTGACGACTTAAGGGACATGGTAAAAGAGGGAGGGTGTCTGGCGTTATCTGTGGCGGTCTCCTACATCTAGATACTACGAAACAAGTTTGAACACGCATACATAAAAGATCCAATGTTGTTCAACGACATTTGCCTAGCCGATGAACAAGGGGCAAAGGAAGCTTTCCTAGCAGAATTGGAATGCAGAGTCCCGGATACCATTCTCCTTCCAATCCTGCACAACAACCACTGGACGCTCTTAACGGTGTACACCCAACAACGAGCAGGGATTTTCTACAACAGCTCGGACAGCAATAAAGACCATCCAGTGCCTTGTACATTGACAGCGATGACATCTCTTGAACGATTAGTACGAAAGTACTATATCGATATAGCAGTGCTGATACAACCATTTCTGGGAATGCAAGCAGGAAGTTGGCATGAACTCTAGTTCTGCCACCGCAGCCCGCAGCAAATTGAACTATCCAACGACTGCGGCATCTTCGTCCTGGAATGGATGGCAAACGAGGCAACGCCTGATCAGCTCCTCCACATCGACTATCACAGCAAAAGAGGAGAATATGTGTGGGAGCTCTTATCTAGCCCAGGCGCGCTGATCATTTAACCCTCACTGATTAATATTTTCTTACCTCATCTACTTCACAACTCTGGGACAGAGTGTGGAGTAAGTTTGGGGGGGGATACCATGTACCAGTGAGGGAGGTACAAAAATCTTCTGATCTCTCTGACTTAAATTCCTTACTCTTTTGTTCTTTGACTTAAATTCCTTATTCTTTTGTTCTTTATCCTTTTGTTCTTTCCTATATCATGTGTACATATATATGTTTATACCAAAATTTCTAAAAATTTTGAAAATTTTGCTTATTTTGTCCCCTATGCATATGTACAAAGTTGCTATAATAATAAAAACCTGTTGTGACTTCTTGCAAAGTTTACTTTCTGTATATTTAACGAGTTACAAGTTCTGTCATATCTTTCTGATAATGTTGTCTCAAACAAACAAAAGATTGTGCCTTGCCATCCAAAAATTTTCGAAAAATAATAATCTCGCAAACAGCTAAGAGACGAGTATGGAGAAGGAAAAAGCTGCCCAAACAGTAGATATCTCTTTTGTTTTCCATTACCCAGCAAAAATCCCAAAAAGAGAAAGAAGCCTTATGAGCGTGAATAAAAGTATGAGAGTTGTGCCCAATAAAAGAAAAGAAAAAAAATATATATATACACCCTTGTTTTCCAAAAGTACCCATCTTTAGGCATGGTAGATCCGGGGCAGTGGTACGTAGGATGTGAAATCACTGCTCTAAAGCCAACTGGCTTGGACTGCAGGGACCACTTGCCCGTTAACGGACCCTTACCTGGATGGACTGATGGGAAACAAGAAGAAAAACCCAAAAAGCCTTAGCCTACCCTATACACAACTTTCTGCCCTTAAAATAAAGTTGTTTGGTGTGGAAGCTAACTTCGGAATCATACACCAAAGTCTCGCTGAAGCTGTGGAGAAGAAAACTTTTACTTAAATAATAAGGCAAGTAGGGCAAGGTCTTTTGTTCGCTTTAAGACAACATTACCTCCAAGACATCGCAAATCTTGTGCTACCCTTTAGCCTTAAAGTTTTGCTGTGCAAGAAGAAGCAACACAAAGTCTAGTTTAAATATTGATTGAGGACAATCAAAAAGCTAAGTTTGGGGGAGTTGATAACAACAAATTTTGTGACATTTTTGCCCTTTATTCTATTATCAAAACTACCCTTTTCTGCTATTTTCCTCTATTTTATTAGCATTTTCGCAATAATTGGCCAAGCAATGCTCTTATTCCAATTTTTCCTATCTTTTACAGGAATTTCCTCGTTTTTGTGCAATAAGGCCGATTCCGGCGCACAATAAGTCTAAGCTCGTCTCGACCTTCCTGACGCCCGATACAACCCAGCCCGACAGGGGCTGGGTGACACAAGAAGGATCGGTGGAGAAGGGCGCCTTGCGAAAGGGACGTACCGGCCGACACACCTTCTACCCGACAGGGAGCCAAAGCCGCTCGACGACCCAGCTCGTCGAGCGACACGACCACCCACCGGCAGGCGTCCCTCCAGCCACGTGACCGATAGCCAGCGCCTCGTGCCGAAGACATACCTGTATCGGCCGTCCACATCCATCGACCGGCGTATAAGGGAGCTACGTGGCGTTTCCAGCACCATAACTCCTTCAACCGCCGGTATAAATAGCAGCTACAGGAAGCCGAAAAGATAGGTCGGAGACGTCGGAGGTTGGATAGGTCGAGACGGTTGGCCAGTTCACAGTTCGGACAATGGGGGACTTGAGCTATCTGCGAGAGAAGTGCGAGAGCAACCGTATCGTGCCCCAGTGCTTGTACCGGGCGACACTAGGTGAGCTCTTCCTCATCCCGAGAGGGAGGGGATCGGTTCACCTAGGACTGTACCGGACGACACTGAGGGCCGATATCGGCCGACGTAGATACGCGACACGAGTGCCTGACAACAATGCCCGATAGTAGTATAAGTAAATCCGTGCCCGACACGATACCGAACCCGATACGCTCATCCCGTTAGTCGTGCCGCCTGAGAGGGTGTGTCGCCCGACATGAGCGTATCGGCCAGGGTCTTCGAACGATACAGTCGTCTGTTAGGCGTGCCGTTCGAGAGTTCATGCCGCCCGACACGGCTGTACCGGGATGGGTCCCTGGACGGTATCGGGCTGGGAGTAGTAGTAGTCTGTCGCCCTTCTACATCAAGGAGGCGACATCTATCTTTAATTCTATTATTTAAATTCTTAGCTTATGCATTGTATTAAGACCCTTATTGCTGATGGAAATAGAAATGCTTAATTGCTATTTGTTTAATGCTTAGTGCCTTATGATTGGGTAACTGTTGTGTTGGATATCTGAACTCTAGCTTGCATGTTTTGGATCGCGTTTCGCTTAGCTACCGAATCGTCTTTCCCGTCGCAACTACTTCGAGAGTTGGGTTGTGGCTCTAGTGTTCGGTCCGGTTCTGGAGTACGAGAGTGCCCGGAACGGAGTTGTTTTAGTATCATTCCACTCTAACTTGAGTCCAACAACCTCGAGAGGGGTGTTGAAGCTTGGTTAGAGGCACCTGCTCTGAGAGGAGGGGTGCAGGGTGTTACTGCTACCGCTTGTCTTTCTAAAGTCTTATCCCTTGCATTATGCCTTAAACTGCAGTTTATCTTTCTATTTTCTGTTGCATGAAAATTCCTAAAAACAGCTAAATGACAAAATCTTAATCTTTCTTGTAACTCCAGTTGGAGATAGTTTTCTTTGATTTAATCGTGACATCTTGTTGTTCCCTTCGGGGAACTTTAATATCTCTTTATATCCACCGGAGTGTAGAGTGTCGATTCAGAGTCATCAACACAACCCACCTTGTCCCTGTGTTCGACCCCGTATGATTACTTCGACCCCGTAAACAAAGTTGCGGGGGCCTAGAAGGATTCGGGTTATAAATGCGAAGGCTCGACTACCTCAAATACGCCTCCAATTTTAGAACGCGCGATTTAGGCCGGTCAGAAACCGAGCAAAACTATCAAGATAATTGATAACATCATTGCACTACAAGCAGGCATGGATTATGACAGAAATAATAGAGTATTAGCCAAGAAGGCAGGATCTGAAGGACCATCAATCGAAGCTAAGGCCTTAGAGTCTATTACAGCTCAGATTAATAAAACCACCACTGATGTCAAATAGTTAAAAGACACTTGGGGCAAGGGAAAGAAACACATGGAGAAAGTCATGAAATGCATTACATGCGGAGAAGGAGGGCATGGAGTTGACAACTGTATCTATACACGACCAGAGAAGATTTAAGAAAGTGAAAGTGAAGAGGAAACATAGAATGTCTCTTATGTTAATATCAAATGACAAGATCATCTTGGGTTTAACTATGACAACAAAGAAGTTTCTACAAATTCTCATCAACTGAGTAATTTGTCTAAACCTCCTCCAAGATTCGAGAAGAAAGGAGGGTCTACTCAATACATTAGAACTACTAACTATCAGATGAACAATAGTGGCTACCAGAGTCAAAATGAATATGTGAGTCGACAAGGTCAAGGAAAAGGCTAAGGGCCAATCCAAGCCAAATATAGCAACTAAACTGACATGATTGCTCAATTATTCGACTTCGTGAAAAGGCAAGCTTCGGTAAATGACCAACTTGCTCAAAGTGATATCACTAATTGAGGAGTGCTAATGATAATGCAAACTCAAATGGCTGACATGCAAACTCACCAAAGGTAGATTGATCAATAGCTTGCACAACTAGATAAACTTATGAAAAACCCTTTGAGGAAGATCCCATCAAATACGGAGATTGCAAAAATGTCCACTCTCTGACCAGGTAGAATGTTGGAAGATCCTAACACTAAAAACACAAAAGAAGAAGGAAGCCATAGTAATCAACAATTTGAGAATGAGATTTCAATAGAAGAGTCCAAGGGGAAAGAGCTAGCTATAAGCAAAAGGCAAGAAGGGAATCATGAAAAGAACAAGGAGGAAGAGGAAAAGAACTCAGATCCTATAGGAGAAATCCTTTCGAAGAGTAACCCCTATGTCCCAAGAGTTCATTTTCACTACAAACTGATCAAGGCACATTTAAAGAAGAGGTAAAAAAAGTTTATGGAATCCGTAAAGAAACTACACCTGGATGTCCCATTTTAATGCAATTCAAGAAATACTGACATATGCAAAATTCTTTAAGGACCTAATCATGAAGAGCAAGAGAGGCGACCATATCGAGACCGTTAAATTGGAAAAAATGCCAAGCGCCTTTGTTCAAGCTGAGTTACCAGCCAAGAAGAGGGACCCCATGGCATTCAACATACCCTTCTATGTTAGAGACAATGTGGAGAGGAAGGGGTTAGCCAATTTGGGAGCAAGCATTAGTCTAATGCCCTTGATACTAGCATAAAGGATCGGGTAGACAGACATGGTGAAGATAGGCATGAGAATCGAATTCGCCGACCACACCTTCACAAGACCTGTAGGAATAGTCGAAGATGTTCCAATACGGGTTGGGAGATTCGTCATACCATGCGACATAGTAGTGATAAACACAATAGAGGATTCTAAATGCCCAAAGATATTTGGGAGATCTTTCCTCGTAACTGGAAGATCCCTAATAGATGTAGTAGAAGGAATCATTACCTTGCACGTAGGGGATGATCACCTCAATTTCTAGGTACAAGACACCTTGAGGGGACCTTCTCTCTCTGAATCAGTTTACTTCGTGGATAGCTACAATCAATATTGTGAAGAGGTGAAAGAAGACAAGGCAATTGTTGATCCCCTCATATGAGTCTTGAATAGTCAAGACCCTAAAATGGAAGACTGAGAGGTCGTAGAGATCTTAGACTACCTAAATCAACTGGAGAGGAATTCAGCGATGATGAAGAGACACTCGAGACCGCGAAGTACACTTCACTCGAGTAAACACCTGAGGAGAAGAGAGGACTAAAACCAAAGCCAGAATTGAAACCACTTTTGGAGGGGCTGAAGTTTGAATTCCTGGACAAAGAAGAGAGGAATCATGTGATCATTAATTCCAACTTAATGGATGACCAGCTAGAAAGGATGCTAAAGGAGCTCAAGCTGCATAGAAAGTCTATAGGGTATTCTGTAGAAGACATCAGAGGCCTCAACCCTGCCCTATGCATGCACAAAATTCATTTTTAAGAAACAACTAAGCCTTTACATCAACCACAGAGGAAGTTAAACCAAATACTAAAGGAAGTCATAAAGAAGAAAGAAGTTATAAAGCTGCAAGATGTTGGGATCATTTACCAGATAAGTGACAACAACTGAGTTAGCCCCATCCATGTGGTGCCTAAGAAGGGTGGAATGACAATGATAAGAGGATTGGACGGAGATGAAGTGGCAACGAGGATGGCATATGTGCATTGACGACCACAAGCTAAATACTACTACTAAAAAGGATCACTTCCCTCTTCCATTTATAGATTAAGTTCTAAAAAGATTAGCGCACTATGATTACTTCTATTTTCTGGATGGGTATTCGAGATTCTATCAAGTATCGATTCACCCCGATGATCAGGAAAAGACAACTTTCACCTGCATCTATGGTAGTTATGCCTTCCAAAGGATGTCGTTTGGGTTGTGTAACACACCAACGACTTTCCAGCGTTGCATGATATCTATGTTTTCATACTTTTTGGAAGACATAGTAGAAGTCTTCATGGACGACTTCTCTGTATATGGAACAGATTTTGAAGCATGTCTAAGAAACCTATCTTTAGTGTTGCAGCATTATGAATAAAAACATCTTGTCCTGAACTGGGAGAAATGCCATTTTATAGTCCAAGATGGTATCATATTAGGCCATAAGGTTTCCAAGAAAGTAATTGAAGTGGACCTAAGTAAGATCGAAGCTATATCCAAACTCCCGCCACCAAAATCTATCATAGGAGTATGAATTTTCTTAGGGTATACAGGATATTATAGAAGATTCATAAAAGATTTGTCCAAGATCGCCAAACCCCTTTTGAATCTCCTAATCAAAGATGTTGAGTTTGAATTCACCAGTGAATGTTTAGATGCCTTCCATACCCTTAAAAGGGCATTAACAATAGTACCAATTCTACAAGCACCAAATTGAGAGCTACCCTTGGAAATCATGTGTGATGCCAGTGATTTTTCCATCAGGGAAGTCCTTGGATAAAAGAAAGATAAGAGACACCATGTGATTTACTATGTAAGCAGAACATTATACAAAGCCCACATAAACTATACCACAACTAAAAAAGAGATGTTGGATATCATGATCACTTTTGATAAGTTCAGATCATATATGGTAGGATCAAAGGTAAAAGTGTACACCAATCATGGGGCTATAAAATATCTTGTGCAGAAGAAGGACACAAAGCTGAGACTTTTGCGATGTGCTTTGTTACTACAAGAGTTCAACCATGAGATCATTGATAAAAATGGAAAAGAAAATGTGGTTGCAGACCACCTATCAAGGATAATATTTGGTGAAGAAAATCAATTACCAGTAAATGACAACTTTGCTGATGAAGCTCTTTTGATGGCTCTATCGGAAGAGCAGAGCCTGCCTTGGTTCGCATACATTTGTATTTATCTAGAATGTGGACAAATTCCACTAGAGATCCTGTATAATCAGAAGAAGAAATTATTCTCCAAGTTGAAAAATTACTATTGGGATGATCAGTTGTTGTTTAAAAGGTAATCTGACAGCTTATATTGTCGATGAATACTAGAAGAAGAAGTACCCTTAATCCTCAAGGAATGCGACTCCTCACCTTACGGGCAACACCACGGAGGAGAAAGAACAACTGCAAAAGTTTTGCAGTCAAGATTTTATTGGTCAAATCCTTTCAAGGATGTTGTGTCATTTGTTAAAACCTGTAAGGAATGTCATCTTACAAAAAACATCAGTAGAAGGAATGAGATGCCAATGTCATATTGGGTGGAAGTCAAAAATTTTGATGTATGGGGGATAGATTACATGGGACCATTTTCGTCATTAAAAGGGAACTAATATATACTTGTTGTTGTTGACTATGTCTCCAAATGGGTAGAGGCTCTTGCCACCCAAACATGTGAATCCAAGGTAGTAATGAATCTATTCAAGAAAACTATCTTTCCACGGTTTGGAGTACCACACACTATTATAAGCGACAGAGGGTTGTACTTTGGCGAAAAGTAGTTTGAATCTCTATTGAGAAAGTATGGGGTAAAGCATAAGGTTGAAATGCCATATCACTCACAAACGTCAGGGCAGGTCGAAGTATCAAATAGGCAGATTAAAGAGATACTAGATAAAACTATTAGTCGTACGAGGAAGGATTGATCCATGAAACTTGACTATGCACTTTGGGCCTACCTCACAACATATAAGACACCTATAGGTATGACACCCTACAAGTTAATTTATGGGAAGTCCTGTCATCTATCTGTCGAACTAGAGAACAAAGCCCTGTGGGCTATCAAAATTTTGAACATGGACCTCGATAAGGCTAGGTAGAAAAGATTCCTCCAACTCCAGGAACTTGAAGAGTTGAGACTGCACGCTTATGAGAACACAAGGATTTATAAGTAGAGAACAAAGGTATGGCATGACGCCCATCATAAGAACAAAGATGTTCATGAAGGAGACAAGGTCCTTTCATTTAACTCAAGTATCAGGTTATTTCCTAAAACTCTGAGAACAACATGGTCATGCCCTTTTTCTATCGTAAGAATATACCCATCAGGGGTGATGGAGATAGCTAGAGACAAGATAGTAACCTTCAAGGTGAATGGGCAAAGGGTGAAAAGATATTATGAAGATGAAGCTTTTGTAAGAATGGTGGAACTAAGTTTAGGGGAAACCATCCTAGTAACAGGTGGAATGAATGAGGAAACATTAACACCAACCAAAGGAAAATGAATATGGATGATAGAGAAAGTAAGGCTAATAGACTTTAAACAAGCGCTTCTTGGGAGGCAACCCAAATTTTTGCTTCTTTCTTTAATTCATGTTTTCTTTATATCGTACTTTAGTCTATGAGCTATATACCTATCCATCTTTTAATGTTTTAGGTTTCCATACCAAGTAGGGGCATGAGTGTAGTACATACATTAATCTCTTTCTAACAAAAAAGTTTTATTGGGAGTTACAAATTCTTACTTTAGTTGGTTGATTTTCATTGACATTATCTTGTAAGCACTGTGGTTGTGGTACCTTCTTTAAGAACCTTAGGTCGTGGATACAAAGAGCATGAGAGAGCACCCACCCACAGTCATGGTGATCTATCCTAACGCAGTGGTGGTCTCTCAAGGGTATATAATCTAAACCCCTTTGACATTAGGGTTCTTCTTTCACTCCTCCCTCTCTATAATTCCCAAATGACTGAATGATACTGCAAGGCACGAGTGCATGAGATAATGAATGAGATAGATTCATACCCTCACCGACAGATTTGTGCCCTCTGTAGAAGCACTCCCTCATAGTTTCCTCTTTCATCATCATTTTGAATCATTAATCTAACCAAGGTACTTATTGAACACCTTCTTCTGATCACCGTCATTCTGACTCCTTGATTTTCCTAAGTTTCATTGCCTCTTTCAAGCATACAAGATCATTTCGGCTTGTTTAGTGTTGCGAAGACCTCCACGACCCTACCTTCTCAGTTTGACAGAGTTTGTAGACACTTTCCCACATATTCATGACTTTTCTGGCATCTTGCAACCTAGGTTTTGGGCTTAATGCGACACTTCTACTCGCGCTATCCCAACAATTTAGCCTTTGGTCGATCTACCCTCGAGTGGGAACCCCCACCGCGACCGCCTTGGTTTTGATCAAACAACTACTTTCCTGGCGGCGGTCGCGGCACCATATTTTTTGATGCAGTTGTGGCCCTCCTTTGCGTGAAGCTTGTTCAACACAGTCGAACAACGACCATGGTTGCGACACCTACCACAGTCACAGTGTTTCTCTGCCACAGTCACGACATGACTTTTGCTTGCTAATATTTTGGTTATGTGATGTCGTGATCGCGACACCTTCCTCGACCACGATATTTCTTTCTATCTAAGCCGCAGTCATGACACTTTGTGATTTGCAAATTTAAAAAAAAATAATGATGAATTAAATGCTAATGCATTAAATAAAATATAAATACAATTATGCTAAGAAGAAGTTTAATGTTGAAACTTTCAGAATGTTGACTTTGACTTAAGATACACTGATGAAGAAGGCAACCTCATTGAAGGGTGTAGAGGAAATCTTAGAGAACATAACCAATGCACTGAGGGATAATCCGAACCTCTCCCCAATAAAAAGGCTTTGATTACAACTAATTAAAAAGAAGTATGACTATATTCTAGTCCACAAGATGCCAGAGGAGTCCGAAGAGTCCAAGTAGACATCACAAATGGAAACTTTTGAGTACCAGTCTCCAGAGATCGAGCTAAAGAAGCTAGAGAAGAGGAAATCTGAAGCCAAAGAAGTGAAAAGCAGCAAAAAGAGGAAACTAACAGCCACAAGAAAGTTAAAGGGATAGGAGAAATAAGCAACCCCTAAAGAGGTTAGAGAGAAAGAACAGATGGCCCTCGACCATCAGAGGCCAACATTCGTACCTAGAGATCAAACACATTAGTCATAGTTTGATTGGATACTACAAACAAAGGTGTTCAAACCGATGAGATATCTGGATGTCGAGGACTTAAAAAAGATGGGGATATATGTCAGGGTGATCAATATCCTAGAAGGTGAAAATTCACACACCCTATCTACCTCAGAAGCTCCCTCCCTAACACAGTTGATGGCAGAGTTCATCTCTTCATTAGAGAAGCTCCCTGTTACTGACGACAAATGCAAGAAGGGTAGCGACAACTTCAAATTGGAAGTGAGAATAGGAGGAAAGTCTCACATGATCATTGAGGCTATGCTCAATACAATATTCACTAGAATGACTGAAGAAGCACAAGTATGCTCTGCCGCACCCAGAGAAAAAGACACCATTGGATACAGTAGCAATAGGATGTGGGAGAAGCTGACTGGAGAACAAGAGCATAACTCAAAGAACTCAAAGGTGACTCTCATCACCTCCTGCTTCATCAGAGTGGTGCAGAAAATAACAACCAACACTATCTTTATGAGATCAGAAACCGACAGTGTAACTAAAATAGATCTATTTATAATATGGTCATTGCTCAATAAGAATCTTGTGAACATAGGAAGGGTACTGATTGAAAGGCTATCAGCCACAGTAGGAGGGGAGGCAAAGCAAACGAAGGAGTTCTACATGGGAAGTCAGATTACTAAAATAGCATTCCACTTCATAGATGCAGACTTATTGATGAGGTATAAGAAAACCAAGGGACATACAAAGATTGACATAAATTCCATCATCAACATGGGGATTCTGGGGAAGAAAGGCAACAAACTCTTTTACAAACAAAGTTGCTCCAAGACACTTCTGACCCTCCTAGAGATTGCATACTATGATGCCCACAAGCTACAGCCCACCCAAGAAGACGTCAATAAGATGTAATCAGGGGCCATAAATATTGTCTCAGGCCCATCGTCAACTACAGGAGACAAGGGTGTGAGGGATAAAACTCTAGAAATGGAGATGAAGAAGCCAGAAGAAAGAAAGAAGTTGTCAATAAGAAAGAAAAAGAAAAAAAGTCAGACAAGTCCACCGCCCTGAACCTACCCTAACCACACATTCCAACGGAGATGGCGGTAAGTGAAGGATACCATCCTGAAGTGGAAATCAAATAAGGAGGCAACCAGACATGTCTTGAAGCCACTACAAGGGAACAAAATTTTGTGGTGGAGCAAGAGACCAATCAAGCGTGTAAGGACCCTGAGGTTTCACCTAACTCCGTGATACTGGAAGTAATTCTGCAAGGGCCAGAGCAACCAGAGGCGAGCACTTCTACTCCAGCAATGTATGTTGATCCTACAAGAAGCAAGCCAGATCCAAGACTCAAGGAGCCCATGACATCCACAGTACCTACAACAAAACCCACAGAATAGCAATACCAACACCCATAAATGTTTGGTGATGTATTAGGAAATAAGTTTGATGCCATGTGGCTACACATGTAGCAAATCTCTGAACTAAATTTAAACATTACCTCTAACCTGTGACTAACTATACATGTACAAAATTTATATGAGAGTACTGAGGAACTTCCCGAGTTCATGCATGGGGTAATCAACACCCAGAACGCGATGATGGGAGCTCTAAATGACCAACCAATAAAATGGTGGACCTTAGGAAGGAGTGTGACACCATGAGAGTAGACAAAGAGCTGATGCAAAAGGGGTACAAGGAATTGTTAGATGACCTAAAGAAGGAACGTCATCACTTAGATGAAGAATGCTTACAACTTGATGCTAAATGACAGGAAATAGACAGTTGGTGGTAGAGAAAGAAGACAAAGTGTTTAACTAGACCTTCCACATCTCATGCTTCCTCAAGCCCCTCGAGCCCAGACAAAGTCAGTGATGATGTGGGAGGAATAGGTGTAGGAACAACCTCAAAGAATGAAAGTGCTAATGTGAGACATCCCAAAGGGCGGAACCACAGGAAAAGGAAGCACTGCCACAGTTAGAAACATATATGGACAATGAGACAAAGAAAACAAATGTGTTGTCAAGGATGTTCGACTTAAACAACATCCCAAAAGAGGATAAGATGCATCTGAAGACCCTAAACAATTTGTCATCGCCATAGACAAAAACACTGTGATAGAAGATCTCACATCATGAGAAATAAGAGATCTCAACGAATTCTTGGACGACCTGACGTTCGGGATGGATATCTGCAATGACTTTTTCAAAGACCCAACGCAGTACGAATAGGATGATTCATTTTATTACAAGAAAATGGTTACAATGTTATCCATGCTCAACTCTGTAGAATTAGAGAAACCGTCAGAAGTAAACCAACCAATAAAAGACATAACTACTGAAATATCCATGATTGAAGAAGGCAAGTCAACAACCCAAACACCGATGGAAATAAGGGCACAGCCTCCAACTACAGAAGCACCAACCACAACAACGCAAATAGTAGGAGATGACACCTCAAAAGATGAAGAAGGTGGGCTCACCTCTTTCTTCACTAATAAGCTAGTCAGAAAGCATAGCGTACCAGTCCATGAACTACCATTAGGTGTTTCTCCTTCTCTACCCTGCAACATGGCGGGTATGGACATGAAAACATTATCAAGAATCACATGCAGAGAAGTCCATATCCTAGAAGATATACTAGATGACAACCTTCTCGGATCTAATATTTCTCTATCACAACAAGGGCATGTCACTTAACATAGATCACTTTAGAGGGATTTTTCTAAAACAAGCATGAGTACATAATGTTCAAAGTACTCTGTGCAACTTTGCTTGAAGAATTCTTACATCCCAAAAAAGTACAACCAGTATTCAAAGGCACCATGCATCTAGTAGGGCTTCTGTTTGATAAAAATGACAAAGTTGTTGATGTGAAATAGATACAATGTTCAGTGAGTAGGGAAGAGACGAAATCCATGGTCTTGCCCATAAGGACTGTAAAGCAATGGGCATTGATTGTCATAAACTTATACGAGAGATGGATAATAGTGTTCAACTACTGTGCAACTAAATTGGATAGCACTTTCCTAATTTACAAAAATAAGGAAGCAAGGGATATCTTAAAGGTACCACTACGTCTGCAACGGGCTATACAAATGGTAGACAATAGACACAAAGGGATGTGGAAGCAATTATCTATATGCAAAAAGGTCCTTCAAGAAAAAGCAGGAACAGGGGATTGCGCCTTCATAGTTCTCAGAATGATGGAAGAAATCAATAAGGGAGTCCCTATGGAAGATCTATTAATAGAAGATTTACATGGGTTACGTGGGGTCTATACAATGGAGGTTATTTATGATCTCCGCTTCTTCAATGGCCTGGTGATGCCTTCGGATGTAGTATCACAATGACTTCATCAAGAGATACCTCTCCCTAAAAAGAAAACATGGAGGGAGGAACTTAAAACCTTGTATATCAAACCTAAAGAGCCTGATAGAGCGTCTGGTTGGAAGGAGGGATGGGAAGCTGACATACCCGACAGAGTAGAGAGAAAACTTGAGACCAAGCCAGAACAACCTCCTGTGGTAGAAGACAAGAAAGAACAACCTCTAGCTAGCCATCCAGAAGAAGGAGAGATAGAGGAAGAGCATATGCCGAAAATTAAACCTGATGGGCCGGAAGGAGAAATAGTTCCAACCTTCAAGGATTTCGACAGGTCGAACTGTGAGAGCCTGCCACTAGAATCCCTACATCTGATAATGAAATCCTTGAAGGAAGATGACACCACGGAAGAGGCAATCTTCAAAAGGGATGGCATATGTGTGCTAAAGGATGACCTATGGGATACATTGAAAATAGGAGGGTACCTCTGAGTCAACATTATGTCGGCTTATTAAGCACTGCTGGATGACAACATGCCAAATGTGAACATGGCCTACTTCCTCGTGGTAGATGACATCCTATAATATAAAAGGTCGGGGGAAAAGAACGTCTGCAAAAGTTCCTGGTGACATCTCTTCCAGATTACATATTCCTGCCTATTCTACATGATAGTCATTGGACTTTGATAGTAGTCGATAGTATAACAAGGACTACAATACTCTACAACAGCTCAGATGCAGCCTTTGTGCTCAACAAAAGAACAAACATGACTACTGCAAAGACACCTATAGAAGAAAAGGTAGTCACATGCACCGAGGCAATTGTTGGGATGCTCAAGAGTCATGGAAAAGGTTACAAGCATAATGAAGGCAAAGACTTCAAGAAAATGTAGTTCTACCACACAATCCCACAATAAGTGCCTCTATCAAACGACTGCGACTTCTATTGTCTGGCCTGGATGATGGCCCCAGCTACAATGAATACAAAGGTGGAGGGCATGCAATATGAGCAATACCACCCACTACACGGAGTGTACACCAGCATGCTTCTCGACTCAAAGTACACCACCTCTTGGATTTGTCAATTACCCTACTAAATGATGTAGTGATATCGTTTCTAGAGAGGATTAAATGAGCAACTAACACATGTAACAGTAAAAATGAGAAGCATAACAATACAACTTTATCTCATTCTTACAGTAAAACATTGTGAGTGGAACAATCCTAAGTCTATGGAATCCTTGGAAACTGGAGGACTTCACTGAGCCATACTCCCATCCAACCACCCTAATTTGACGATTCTAGCTAGAAAATCCTCACCTCCCTCAAGAATGAAATAGTTACCCCTTTCAAGTTTAATTATCCCCGCTTTGGGATGAAAATAGGCTTGTCCACCTAGAAGACCATATAAAAACCCCCTCACCCAAACCTGAGAGGAGATTTGAAAATCCAAAATAAAATTAGAGTTGTGCCCAAAAAATGCCGAAGGGTCCCACAAGACCAGTGTATGTCTGCACTCACAAATGTAGATATGTCATGCCAGTAAGTGGAATCCTGAAGCCAAATTCATCCACCTACAACCCCAAATGACCCTCACACAACCACCTCATTTAACGTGAGGAGCCCTTGGGGCAACAGTGTCTTTATGATAGCTTGTGGGTGAGGGAAACACTTAAAGTCTAAAACCTACCTGCGCACACTAGCATAGGGCCAACTAAAAATAAAGAAAGGGTGTGAAAGCTACCCCTTAAGGGGATGTTGTACTAGTATGGCTGGTAACCTAACGCACAAAGGGGTAAGTCTTTGAGACAGAGAGACCTTTACTACCAAAAGACATTGGCAAGAATTTGAAGTCATGCAACTCTAGTTATGAAGTGAAGAAATAGGATTTCAGGATTAAATGAACATACCACAAGCGTTTTGCTATAACAATGAGATAACTCGGCAATGTTAAGCTTTTTGCAAAATTTTGTCGCACTTTGCTCATCTCTTTAGATTTTGGGCCTACCCTTAGCCTGAGGACAAGATCGATCTTAAGTTAGGAAGAGTTGATAACATCTCATTTTATGCACTTTTTTCATATGTTTTATGCTTCTCTAGCATACCTTTTATATATTTTTTCTACTTATTTTAGTACTTTATGCCAAAAATCTCAATTACACACATCTTTCACCTTTGCAGGGTCATGCCAAGACATGGTCACAGTTAACACCTCAACCACATCTAAATCATCCACTAAGGGCCCTACCACAGTCGAAGCCCCTTATCAGCATCTCTATGCCCTGCGAATGAGGTCCTGTCGCGATCGAGACTTCCCCTCGGCCATGGCCTACAGCCCACACACCACAATCATGGTGAGAGTCTCGATTGAGATCAAGTCGTGACCGAGTTCATGCCTTAACCGTGGCTTACATCCAAGTCGTGACTGAGACCTTACCGCGACTGCGGCCCAGATGGTTAAGTCGGTGGGCACTACCTATAAATAGGCCACCCACCTTGACTTGTTACATCATCAAATCATCAAGGACCACAAAGTGCTTCCAAATTCTATAGTCACTCACATCCATACTATCAGTCTGGGATCTCTGAAAGTAGAAGATAAAGGAGAGAGAAGATTAACCACCCTCTTCTTCAAAGGAAAGAGAATCCTCCACATCGCCCATTCCAGATCTAGATTTGAAGGAGTATATTGGTGTATTGCCATCTTCTATCTCTATCTAGATCTATCATCTTCATCATGTAGTACCCCCCCCCTTCTTCATGGTATTTGATGTTTTCATCATTTTGTAATGCCGTTATGCTACCTGTCAACATGTGTGGCTGAAAGTCTAACTTGGGTTGGGAGTAGCCACAAAGGCTCTCCAAACATGTATATTCTTTGTCCCCATTGAACACACACACACACACACACACACACAAACACACACACACACACACACACATATATATATATATATATATATATATATATATATATATATATATTTATATATATATATATATATGTATATATATGTATATATATATATATATGTATATATATATATATATATACTTGTTTTTAGTGCTTCACGTGTATGCTTAGCTACCATCTTGTGATGTTTGATTGTTGGTACCTCAAAAGAGTAGTACTATCCTTATATAGGGTTATGGAGTAGTATGAATGCATGAAAGTGTTGGAATGCTAAATCTAATGGTCTTATGGATTGTTTTATGGTTGTTAGGTCATTATCTTGAGAGAGAGGCCACCTTAGAGCCTAAATCTATCCTTATCTCGAGAGAAGAGGGAATAGACATTTTGATGATTGTTTGTAATCTTGATAGGGGTATACAAAGGGGTGTGAATTTTACATGTTGGTGAGAGATATTAGTAGGTGAAACCGATCCATGTTTCCTTCCATATCTTTGTTTCCTACCCCTCATAATCATTTTTCTCTTATTATTATTTTCTTTCCTTTAACTTTCTTGGTTTTGGTTGAGGCACCTTAGTTCCTTAGGGAACATCCTTTGTATCCTACTTGTTCATTCGGAGTGTGAGAGTGTGAGACTCTATGTACTTAACACTTTCTGACCCTGTCCCTGTGGTTTGACCCTAAATAATACATCAAACCCCAGTATAATTGTTGTGAGGGGTGGAGTGTCGAGTTATAGTATTAAAAGTATGGCTACATTGGATCTGCTCCATTTTGGACGCGCAATTTAGGCCGGTCAAAGAGGTCTTGGATATTGTTCCATTATATGGAAAGGACACATTCCTACTACATAACTCACAAGTGTCACATGATTCTCATCACATCAATTAGTACCTTTATGGCAACCTTCTTCAAGATCATGTTGGATAGTGTCAAATCATGATGATTGTCATATCACCATCATAGTGAGTTTAGGTCGAAGGATTACAATACCATTGTAACATTTGAGAGTTGATCATGATTATCATATAATAGTCCATGAATCACTCTCAAGGCAGGGGTTTCTAGTACACTTGTTCTCTACAAGTACTTGTGTCTAAATTGGTATCAAATACCCACAACCCATGATACATGGTCATCAGTCACTACACGTACTAGTCTCGCATGTATTCTTGTGGTCCAATCCAAAATAATACTTATCTAGGGGAGTTCTAAGAATATTATTCGTATTAGCCATTATGATCTTATGTTTGAGTGACACACCTGAAGTTTCATGGCTTTGAATCAATCACTAGGGTTTAGAAGTCTATGCCTTATTGTGGAAGAGGTTCCAATAATTCAACTTGTAATGCTCAGTGTAGATCTGGACCCTCCAATCTATGCATCTCTTGGATCTCATTGGATCGCCAATTGCAACACCTTTTCAGGATCGTTGGAACTCTGGAAGTAGCCTCACAATGTGTGTAGAAAACTATTTTTCTATTGTCTAATCACAACAATCCACCACTGATTGTAGGTGGAAGATCATGGGAATTCATTAATGATTTGCATTGATTTTAAGGACATATATATACCTTGTTGACCCCAAATCTTGTCAAAAATTGCTTCTAGCAGATCAGACTATTCCAACGTGCACATTTTTGGCAGATCATGTTGTTCTAGCACTAGTACTTCAGTCTCAATATGCGTGACCTAGGTGGTGGTCACATGAATCTGTTGGGGAGACCTTCTGCTCAATTTCCATGCCCAAAAAATCACCTCGTTCAACAATCCACATTTGTGTCAGATTGTGTCGTTCCTTTGTCACCTTGATTTGTGTGTCATCAATGAAAATATACATCTAGAAAGAATCATTTTGCAAACTCATCTCCATGATATCCATGTGAGTGCTTAAAGACAACCAAAGTTTCTAGTTTTTGCCTCACCTCTTTCTCTCTCCAACTCACTCTTAAGGTGTCTCAAACCTTGGAGGCAATAATGAGAGAATCTAAGTACATGCCTTGAAGGCCTCCTCTCATATTATATATATAGAGGAGTGGAGAGATAGGGTTTCCTAACCCTATTTGGCCAAGATGTGGGGCTCCCTGACTTATGGAAACTTATTTCTTAAGTCTTGGTCCATGTTTTATTTAGGTCCTCAAAACTTACTTTTAGGTCCCTGGATTTATTATAACAAATATAATAAGGTCCAATTCAGCCTTTCTTCAATCTATCTCTGTGCATGACCATGTAGGAACCATACTATGTGGGCAATGGATTCATTAATCAATATTAAGATGTATAGAGATATGTTATGTTTGTTTGAGTGTCATGTGCCTAGCACGTGCCTCACTTATATTTTTACTTCAATAGTTTAGTCCCATATTGTTCATCTCTAGTTTAGTCTCTCCTCTCTTCTGCTATATAAGAAACTATATTGTACACCTTTTTTATCATCGAATATACATTTCCTATTCCCTCTATATGGTATCAGGAGCATGTCTGATTTTCTTCTGTGCAAATTCCCACCCTACCCTCATGCCCTAGACCTTTCTTCCCCCCCACACCCCCACCCCCACGCTGCAACAACCCCCCCTCGCCGCAGCACCCTACCCACCCACCGTCGCTGCCTTCTCCTCCTCCTCTTCCTACTGTCCTCACCCTCATCTCTTTACTACTATAATACCTCTTTCCTTTCTTCACATCTTTATATACATGATGATTTTTGGACAGCCATAGCTCTTGCACATTAAGATTCTCTTCGGCTCTTTGGGTTCTTCTATTTGTGCCTCTTGACAGAATCTTGATCTTCCTCATGATGGAGTAGGTTACTTTATCAATCTGTCTACCCATATCAAGTCTCTTCTGATATGATGCTTCATATCTCTAGTGTTGCTCTACTACCCCATAGTGGGTTCCTTTTCTGCTGATTGTTGTTGCTGCGCTGCCCATTTTCTTGTTGCTCCATCTATTCTCATCATGGCCTCTGTTGAGCCACCTCGTTCTCTATGTGTTAACATTTTCAAACTCAATTTCTCTAACTATCATCTCTAGTCAACATCTTTGTTCTATATGTCGAGGCACAAGGTTAGTATTCACACCTCACTACTGATCCTCCTGTTGCCCCTGTTGGCTGTTGCTACTGTGGATGAAAAGAGCAAGAAAACATATGCAAAATGGTCTAAAGACGATTCTGGTGTTATGTCCTAGCTTCTTAATAGAATCAACCCGCGGATTAGTCAATTTTTATTATGCCTTCATGATGATAAGGCCATGTGGGATCAAATATCCTACGTCTATTCTCATCATCAGAATCCTATGTGTGTTTTTGAAAATTTCAAAACCTTGGCCAATAAGGAGTTTTCTTCTGACACTTCTGTGGAGGACTTCTACAACCAGTGCTCTGCTCTCTAGAATGAGTTAAAAATATATCACCCTTTGAATATCGACATCAAAGAAGCCCAGAAGTAGCACAATGAACCCCAATTGGTCCAATTTGTGGCTGCTCTTCTTGCTTCCTTTTCTAGCGTGGTCGATCAAATTCTATCTAGTGAACCTCTACCTACTCTCAACGACGTCCTTAAACAAGTTCAATGACTTTCGCCAATGACCTCCACCCCTGCTATTGAGCATCCAGCTCTATCCGTTCGCACTACTAAATCTGGACGTGGCCACGATTGAGGCCATGGTCATGGTGGATGTCTACCTCCTACTAGTGAACACAGTTATTGTACTACTCCTGGTCAAGGCCAAGCTACTGGCCCTCACTTTTGCAACTGGCTTGGTCGTGATAATCATAATGAAGATCGATGTTGAATCAAGCACGACAAATTGGCCTGGGAAAATCAAGATTCTATAGAGACCACCACTGATACTGCATTTGATCAACCTTATGCTACACCATCTACTGAGTGGCCTTGCTCAGAGTTTGAGAAGTTTTTCTATGAGTGCATGACTCAACTTCTCTCCACATCTACTATTGGTTCCTCCGCCATGCTTGCCTCACTTCTACTAGTAACAATAAATGGTGTAGTGATTTTGGTGCGTCTGTTCATATGGCTAGCAACATCAACTTATTTTCTGCTCTGACTAAAACCACCAATATTCCATCTTTCACTATTGCAAATATCTCTAAGACTCATATTCACAACAATGATACTATTCCCTTATCTCAAAAGTAGCACCTGCAATTTGTTTTATACATCCCACAATTTCCTTTTAATTTACTATCTGTCAGTAAAACTGTAAAATAACTTCAATGCTCCATTAAATTTTATCTTTTTGGTTGTGTTTTGAAGGATCTCCACACAAAGACGTGGATCGGTTTGGGCCATGAAGGACAAGATGGACTCTACTATTTGGATGGACCACCCACAACATCTGCTCTTCTATCTACATCAGTCACAAGACTCTAGTGGCGATACTGACTTGATCATCCGTCTGCAACAAAGATGAAACATTTATTTCCAATATTATATTAAGAAACTTTTTCTTGTGCTTCTTGTCTGTTGGTAAACAAATGCGGTCTGTATTTCCCACTAAAAAAGAAATTGGTTCTAAAGCACTTTTTGATATTGTTCATGCAGACATCTGGGGACCATGTTCTATTTGTAGTCACTCTGGAGTTAAATACATTTTGACATTTATTAATGATTATTCCCATGCTACTTGGCTTTTTCTACTGAAGGATCGCAATACTGTTTTAGACAATATCAATATTTTCTTTTTTGAAATACAGACTCAGTTCAACAAACCCCTTAAGATTTTTTGTACTGATAATACTCTTGATTTTATGCAAAAATCTGTCACATATTTTTGTTCTATACGTGGCAACATCCATCAAACTACTTGCCCCTACACTCCACAATAGAATGGCATTGCTGAACATATAAATCGCCACTTGTTAGAGGTTGCTCACACTCTACTTCTTCATTATACAGTACCTCAACGGTTCTGGCCTGAATTTGTTTCTACAACATGCTACCTTATCAATCGCATGCCATCCTCTGTTTTACACAATCGCATACCTTACACCATTCTTTTTCCTGATGCAAAACTGTACTCTGTTCCCCCACCTATTTTTGGGTGTACCTATTTTGTCAAAAATATATGCCCAGGGCTCACAAAACGTGATCCTTTCTCCACTAAATGTATCTTTTTAGGATATTCTAGAACTCAGAAAGGTTATCATTGCTTTGATCCTATTTTAAAGCAATGGTTGGTCAGTGTGGATGTGATCTTTTTTGAGCATATGCCATATTTCCCTGATGATGGGGACTCATTCTCTAGTGATATTTTGGCACTGAAACCACTATCATATGTTGTTGAAGTTCTCCCTTCTTCTGATTGGACTGAAGATCGCCCTTTGCAAGTATAAAAATGACGGACCAAGACAAACATTCCTTCCATGGCTCCTCCATAACCAATTCCTCTATCTATAGATGATCATGCAACCACTGAGGTAACTTCTGACTTACCACTGAGGTAACTTCTGACTTACACCTGCCTATCAGTCAGTGCAAAGGTGTTTGTTCCTACACCAAATGTCATATTAGTCATTTTGTCTCTTCTGCTAACCTGAATGATAGTTTTACATGTTTTACTTCTATAATTTTTGGCGTCGCTATTCCAAAGACGCTGCAACAACTCTTCTTCTTCCTGCATGGAAATAGGAGATGGACCAGGAAATGCATACATTATGTGATTACAAGACGTGGGAACTTGTGGATCATCCTCCTTCCTGCCATACTATTAGATGTCGATGGGTCTTCACCATTAAGTATCAACCTAACGGTACAATTGAGTGACTGAAAGTTTGACTTGTGGCAAAGGGGTATACAAAAACATATGGTGTGGACTATTTTGAAACTTTTTCTCCCGTAGCCCAGTTAAATTCTATTCACATTCTGATTTTTGTTGCTTTCAACAAAGAATGGCCCCTATTTTAGTTGGATGTTAAAAATATATTTCCATATGGAGATCTACAGGAGTAAGTTTACGTGGAGTAACCACCTAAGTTTGTTGCTCAGGGGGAGTTTGCCTCAAAGGTTTGTAAGCTAAAAAAGGCCATCTACAGTCTCAAACAGAGCCTGTGTGCTTGGTACAACAAATTCAGTCAGATCTTAGTTACTTTTGGCTTTCATCATTCCCACTCAGATCATTCAATTTTTATCCGTGAAATAGTGTTTGAGCTAATCATTCTTATTGTCTATGTTGACAATATTATTTTATCTGGCAGTGATACCTTGGGCATTCAGGCAACTAAAACCTACTTAGAAAAACAATGTGTCACCAAAGATCTTGGAAAGCTGAAATATTTCTTAGGCATTGATGTATCTAGATTTCTATAGGGTTATATCTCTCTGAATGAAAATATGTACTTGATCTCTTACAGGTGTAATGACCCGTTTTCAAATTAGTCATCTAATTAGGGTTTACTTGGATGATTGTGTGCTTAACTAAGTTGATCATTGTTTAAAGCTTGATTAATGATGGTAGTTAAGTTTTGATGTTTATATATAATGAGAATGTTTAATCATACTTTGATTCACATAATTAGGGTTAAGATCTGGAAACCCTAATCGGCCTAAATTAGGGTTTTGATGACATATGAATATAAAATTTGATAAGTATAGTGTATCACTAAATGATTTTTAGTATTTTATGTGTAACTCTCATTAATTAAAGTTTAGACATGATTTGGATATCTCAAATATGAGCACTATTGAAAAATATTAGAATTTTTGAAGAATGTTCTGACCTATTTGTCGGTCAAGTTTCAAACTCGACTGACCATATTTTCAAATTGATATAGCAATGTGGTAATTGAATTTTATCTTTTTATTGGTATATCTAATTGATCAAAAATTGTAAATATTGTTGTAAAACTCTATTATAGACATACTATTAAATTGGAGTATTTTTTGATGATGTTTGATATCTACAGAGAGGGGTGTCGGTCGAGTTTTGTGCAGGACAAACATAACCAACCATGTCGTCGACTGCAATATAGCAGTGTAGCATTTGATTTGTAGTTATTTATTGGTAACTCTAAATTATTCAAAGTTTTTACTATTTCTATAAACTAAATTTTAGACATTGGGTCAAAGTTTCATAAATTTTTGACGATATCTGAGTTCTGAAGAGTGAGGTGTCGGTCGAGTTTATAACTCATCTGACCAACTAGTCTGAGCAAAATAAAAATACAATGAAGGGCTTGTTTGCAATTGTTCTAAGCACCTCAATTCATCTACATGAATAACCTAACACACAAGGAGATCTCATAACTCATCATTCCTATAAAAAATGAAATTCTAGAGAGAGAAGAGCTAGGGTTTTGAGAAGAGAAAGTGGTGGAGTTGTTAACCAAGGGTTTCTCTATCCAAGATATGATGAAATCAAGTAAGTTTAGCTTATTTGTATAGAATTTCATGATGAATATTCTCTCACATGTCAATATTGCACCCCTCCTCTGATTTGATTGAAATCACATCAAATCTCCCCCTTTTCTCACTCTTTTTCATCTAATCCCCATTTCTAGGGTTTTTGAGTTGAGAGGAGAAAGAATTGGATTCATTTGCTAGAGTTTGATTGGGTCTCCAAAAATTTAGAGGTTGAACTACAATTTTAAGGTGCTTGGCACCTGAGGTGAGTGTTTTTCTCCCGCCTAAGATCTATAATCATGTTCAAAGCCTAATTCTATATGGCTAAAATAATAAGAAAATTTGCTTGTATATGTATGTGATTGGATATTGATTTGGGAAAGATATTGGGGGATCCAGTTGTATTGATTTTGATTATTTCTCATTGATTGGAACTTAATTAATTCTTGATATATTGATTGAGGATCCCTGGGTGATATTATGGGTAGATGACTATGCTATTTCATGTGAGTTTTGCCTAAAAATCAGCCTAATGGGCAATATGCTTGGAATTGATTTGACATGTATAAAATCATATTTGAATTGTACTAGATTGTATTATACAAGTGTATTGTTGAATGTTAATGGAATTGAATATAATATACATATAAGGATCAGTATGAGGTGTCCACATATCCTGATTATGTTTTATGTTGAGGAAGTGAATCAAATGAGTCACTTAATCAATGTATACTTATGATTGATGAATGGAATATGTGAAAATGGAAACTGGGCTTTCCATGTGTGTGAATAGCCCTAATGAATCGCTATGCATCATTATAAAATTACTTAGTGATATGGCTCTTATGATGTGTTGAACTAAGGATGACTTCTTGAAAACCCTAGATGTTTAGTATTATGACGAGTATGAGTAATGAAGCTAGAACTTGTGTATGTTGTTATAAATGTGATGAAATGTTGAATGTAAGTATTAATACTTCAATTAAAGATGATGAGTCTTACTAATATGATCTAAGCCTAATGCATCTGTTTTAGTACAATTTATGGAATAATGAGTAGCCCTCGTATGAATGTAGGTCCTTTCATACAAGTTACATAACAGTGATTTGTGAAGGATGATCAGAGATTATGATGTAAGAAGATGTAACCTAAACCATTCTTTTAAGCTAAAGTGATTAGTATAATAAAGAATGATCATTGTTGATTATGGAAATGACATTAGTAGTCAATGATATGGTACACTTATCTAAATATAAGAGACAATATGAACAAGATGTACTTAATGGTGATTGCAAGTTAAAGATGAAACTAATGAAGTTAGTATGATGAATTATTTTTGTCTTTCATTTTAATTACATGTGGCTTAATCCAAATTAAATGAAAGATACTAAGAAATGGATTTTTATAAATATTAAGTAGAAGAGAAGCATTGTATGTAAAGTGAATCAAGAAAGATTGGTTCGAATAATATAATGATCATGAAATGAAAGAAGTTGAGACTACTGAATATAAAATGAAGGAAAATAATGGGAATTAGTAGATGATTCTAAGAATGTAACTCTTACCCTAAAATAATGAGTTTGATGATGCCAGTGAATGACAATCTCAAAAGAGGGATTAAGGGATGCACATAATTGTAGTTCAATTCAACTAAAATATGAAATTCAAGTATTTGAATTGATTCACAAGAATGTGTTCTTGAATTATGACTTGTACTCTGAAAATGGACTAATAGTACAAATTTCAATGATAGTCAACATGTGTTAATTAGTAACCCCATTTGAAGAATGTGAAATAAAAGAAGAAGATAACTAAGTCTGTTATGCATGTATATGCATGAATTTTACTTGCGTCTGTTGAGATTGGATGGAACAAGAATATGTTGTATGATAAATCTATTTTGAGTATGATGAATGATACATGATATCTATATGCTTTTACTGTTGCTAGTTCTAATGCCTCTAGTAATATTTGTTATGAACTATGATATACAATGAACTGATAAAAAATATGTTGAAATCAAATTTAATATGAAATCCTTACATTTGAGAAACCCTGAAAAGGGTAAATGTTGCATAATGAGATTATGTCTAGAGATGAAAGCCCACTGATGATGATATAACCTTGATGGGGTAAATGTTAAACAATAGGATTATGTCTCAGACTGTAAGTCCAATATTGATGATTTCTATGAGATGATGTAGAAGATAGAAATAATCATATGTGTTGCAATCTACAGATTAATTGTGCTTCTCAATTTGATCATTGTCCATATTGATAAACTTAATCTATTTCATGTTATTCTAGTTATGTGAGAATACACAGATATGATATATATGATGTTATGAATTCTTTCAAGATGAGTAAAAGATATTAATAATAAGTGAAAAGATGGAACATCTAGTTAGGTGGCTTGAACACCATGAGTTTCCCCTGAGGACCACACTGGGGAAATAAAATGGATCTCCTTGTAGTAATTGATGAATTATGAGAAGGATTTCTGGAGTGAGGTTTGATGCCTTAAAGGTTAGACCACCAAGATTTAGGAGTGAGTCATTTGGAGTGGCTTTGGCCCTAAATCCTTGCTGTGAAAGTATATTTCTAGATGGAATAGACTCTGATGAAATGGAATATGTGAAATGTGAAAATATGTGAACTATTGTGACATGTGATATACTATTTTATTGGTTCATATCTCGTGCGCTTGAAATGAGGATGTGAGCTTCTTTAGGCAAACCTAAGGTGGTCAGGGTCTATTGTTGATATCTTAGGGTGGCCGACTAAACCCTAAGATAGTGACGGTGAGTTGTTTACATGAGAATCAGGCATGGTGACTTCTACTTGGTGAGGTACAAGCCAAGTAGTTTTAGAGTAAATGAATAAAAGATGATAAGCCATGTAGAACATGATTTGAATGGTTGTTACATTCCTTGTATTGCTACTTAATGATTTGTCATTTTTTACCATGCTTCTTGTTGTGGAAAGTAATCATGTTGATATGGACATTTTCTATTTCATATTATGATATGTCATCTTGACAAGTTTTAAATGATGATATTTATATCCATATTGAATATGAGTTGGATTGCTTGCTATTTGATAGTATTGTTTGGTAGATATGGATTATGTGTACTTTAGCTTCAGGACTACAGGATGTGTTCCTGGCCCGGCTGGTTGAGTGTCACAAAAATAATGCTATTGTTATGTATTGATTCAAAATGCTTAGAATTTGACTTAATACTCATGCAGTAGGATTCTTAATCTGAACTAAGAAGTTCTGTTGATTTATTCATAGACATGCTCTAAAATATGTTTCAAAGTTATAATTGGTATACATGATTACCTTATCTACTGAATTAGATTACCATTGTAAGCTAGATTTGACTTGTGATAGAACTATCTACTAGACTTTTCAATATCTACATGTTTCTATTAATTTTATTATACTTAATCTGATGCTGATGCATGTACCTAGATTGAGTGGGAGGTCCCCACTCACTGGGGCTCTATATGAGTCTCATGAGATTTTTTCAAATGTTTTTAGGTTTAATGCTATCCAACGGAGAGGTCGTGACAAAGAAGATATAAATAGCATAATCTAGATAGATTAGAATGTCCCTGTACTCCCTTTTTCCCAAGATGGGTTGCAGACTAAGTTTGTTCATCCATGTACATGTATCTGATGTAAACTGAACCACTTATGGGAACAAGATTTGATTCTAGTTTTAATGGAGTTGATTAAGATTTTTGATATCTAATTGTGACTCCTTGATGTGACATTGATTTATGAATTTGTGAAGAAAGAAAAAGGAAAAAATGATCTGTGTTTTTCATATATTGTTTAATCGCCTTTGTTGAAAATTCATTGTTTTATTTCATAATATGGGTTTAGGTTTTGGGATAATCTCTAATGGTTGGTATTTATGTTGATCAAAAGAGTGGGTCCCGATAATGTGGTATTAGAGCCTAGGTTATACGAGTCTATAGGGACAATAGGATTTAGGATTAAATGATAATGTGGAGTTTTAATATAACATGATTGATGTGCATACTGACTGAACTCAATATCCAGATACTTTGGTCAAGTATTTGGGTGTTGATATAAGCTAGTATGGAACTACTGACTATACTTCTTCTATATTTCCTGACCAGGTATCCAGATGAGTACTGTTTGGTAGTATAAAAAGGTGGATGACGATAAAAAATTAATGATGATAAAATGGTGAAAGAGAAAAGGATTGTATAAGTCAATATTTAATCAATGGAAAGCAGGAAAGTTCATATAAGAAAGATGAAAGCCTAACGGATTATGAATATAATCTCTAATGAGTTTGAGTCTGAGTATGAAATATGCAATTTTAAGAAAAAGCTAAGAACTAAGACGATGCCACTAAATGATCTTCCTTGTGAAGAAAATTGATGAATGTGAATGATAATATGTGAATGAGTCATAATCTTAGTCCACTAGATACAAAATCAAAATTTTAAAATGATGTAAAAGGTGATATGAATCAAATCTTAATAAATGATGTATTACTAATATTTGTAAAGTAAGTGTTTGTAATACTCATGGAGAGGGATGATGATGATAAGGGATGAAATAATTATTTAATACAAAAAAATGTCATATGAAAGAAAGATAAAATGAAAGTCTTTATAATTTTATGCCCAGAGAGGTGGACGATTAGATGATATGATATTCTTCCATATATTTTCTTAGATTTTGGGATGAAATCCTGAAAGGAGGGGAGAATTTGTAATGACCATTTTCAAATTAGTCATATAATTAGGATTTACTTGCATGATTGTAAGCTTAACTAAGTTGATCATTGTATAAAGATTTATTAATGATGCTAGTTAAGTTTTGATGTTTAGATATAATGAGAATGTTTAATCATACTCTAATTCACATAATTTGATAAGTATAGTGTCTCACTAAATGATTTTTAATATTTTATGTGTACTTTTCATCATCATCATCATCATCATCATCATCATCATCATCATCATCTAAGCCTCAATCCCAACTATGTTGGGGTCAACTACATGGATCCTTCATTTCCATTCAGCTCTATCATGGGCCATATTCTGATTGAGATGTAGAGATTCAAAATCTCTCTTTTTAAGCTCATCCCATGTTAATTTAGGCCCTCATCTTCTTTGATTTATAGGGTTTGGTTCAATAGCATTGCTTCGTATAGGCGCACTAGTAGGTCTGCGTTGCACGTGTCCATACCATCTGAGTCGGTCCTCACGCAACTTGTCCTCAATGCTCGCCACCCCCACTTTTGTGGCACCACATCCCGCTATCACACAGACAATGAGATGCCACGTGAAAACGTGCGAAAACACCATAAACCACATATTACCAAAAACACAGGTTAATTAAAACCATTTGCGAAAAGTAGATAAAAGAGAAATATTACATCCAGATCCTCATCCTGCAAGGAAACATGTTATATAAACATTTACAAGCCTTGATATTTGTCCACATCTTAAAGGAACCAACTGTCCTATCATCACTAGAGTTCATCACCTGTTCATACATACATAATGGGACATATCAGGCCAGCAGCAGGATATACAAGCTACATCAGCTATACATCATAAAACATCATCAAAACACCTTCGAGGACATGAGAGTATAGGGATGACTCTAGGACTCTACTACAAAACAACCAAAATGGCAGCATATCCATCTCTTGCCTCCTACTACTCTTCTTACTGCTTGGCCGTGACCTCACGACCCCCACCACAACTAGCACGATCACCAAAAAAGGTTGTAAACCAACGGGGTGAGACACACAGTCCAAGCGAGAAACATAACTCTCTACCGAAACTATAAAACTTCAGGTAAAGAAGGTAAAGCAAATAACTGATGTTAGTAGATCATAAGAGCAGCATCTTGAGAAGAACTTATTTTATGAACAATCTTACCAGATATCTAGGAGGCATATAACCAGGTATTTCCTTATGGAACATGATTGACAAGATAAGTTTTATAAGAACTTATCACAAAATACAATGATTGTACACATAACTGCAAAGTATAACTAGATCATCTATATAAGCAAGGCCTCAAACAATGATTTGTGTTTTACCTTAAGCAATATATTCTATACGGCTGGATTATGATTTATTATGCCCTGAGGAAGTGAGCTGTCCTACTCAAATCCAACCTTTGGCTGTGAAGCCCAAAATTAGTGCCATACAAGGTCATCGGGAGAGCCAAACTCCATGACCTCACCTCTTCGTGATTAGAATATGAAAACCAAAGCAAGACCACAGTCTCTTGCTTGAGTGGCCTCGGCCACAGGGTCAGCTCCGCAGGCTACCCTTCTATAATACTGAGCCATAGGCCTATTCACAATGCTCTACAATCACTGAGCCATGGGCCTGTTCACCATGCTCTATACACAACCACAGTTGTACTCAAATCCTCCTACTTTCAGCTAGGAGAAATCCCGCAAATTCAACAATATGCGCTCCAGGTAATCCCGCAGGATAAACCTATTTCACCATCACCAACTATTAACGATGATGGATCTATGGACAGGGAAAACTACATGATATTTTCCACTGTAATTAATTAGTATATTTTAAGTGTATTGTTGAGGCAACCAAGTTGTAAAACATAAACAACATTGAGTTACATTGTTACTGTCATTTTCACATTATCATGGGATCTCAATCCCTCATCACAAAATGCCACTGCCTCTCAAGGCTTACATCATCACCATAGGATAGCAATCCCTTATCTCAACATCAGAGGATAACACCTCAACTAGGCACTCAGCCTTTACTAGCTCAACAGACCTTTTCACATCATACAGGTGATACATGTTATCTCATATTTTTTTTTGGTTAAGTCGGGAGGCTCTCTATTCATCTCACCCTCCCCTCGTGAGCAAACAAGGATCAGAATACAGCTCCTGCATACTACCGCAGGTAAACTCCCTCACAAACAAAACATCAAACACAGGAAACCCAGGAAACAGAACCAACCAGCTATCTAGGATAACTCGTCACCACATAAGGAACGCTCTTCTTCTCAAGCTCAATCATGTCGCGTATCCTTGTAGGAGTTCTTCTGCAATCCGATATCACCATGGGCTCAGGTGTAAAGCTCAACCATCGACCAATCACTTTGGGAATGGAATTTATGCAGCAATGAACAAGGGACCCTCCAATCGCTTCCTCCTCAAGGATGCTTCTAAGATCTTTCACAGTTTTTCTCAACCTCCAAGGGATGGTGTTATTACCCCATAACATATGGTAGGTTCGAGCGTCATCAATCTCAATCACCGAGATTCTCAGGAACTGGTTTTCAGCGAACTTTAAGCCTACCACACAAGCTTGGATCATGGCAGTGATATGATCATCAGCCGTGAGCCACGCTCTCGTGATCTGACAAGCAGCAGCACGGTGGTTTCGAATAACACTCACCATCCACCACCTTTTGCGACCGTCATGGTCAGGACTTCTACCAACAGAGATATTCATCTTCATCGTGTTGATGTCAGGGATCATCCACTTCATGAGTTTCACTTCTTTGAGCACATAACTCGGATCATCAATCCCGAACAGATTCAACCTCTGATGCTCCTCAGGATTCGCCAGGATGTGGAAGATCTTCTTCTTTATCATAGAGTTAACTAACTCTATCATAGAAACCATCTCCTTCTCTAAAGACAACTTCCTTCCGTCATAACGAGCTCTACATCTCCAACGCCAAATAAAGAAAGGGATGATCACCCCAAGACAGGCAGTGATCCATGACATAACGTCCTTCCAGGTGCCAAGCGAGATATAACTCAGCAAATCTTGCTTGTTAATCGGCCTGACTCTATCGATGATATGAGCAAATCTATCCCAGAAGAAATCCGCTACTTGTCCATGGAAGATCAAATGGTCAGAATCCTCGGTGTAGGGCTCCTCACAGCAGTCGCATCTAGACGCAAGGGCAATATGGCAGCGAGAAATGTTTTCGTCTGTCGGGATCACTCCCTTAAGGTATTTCCAGACTAAGGAGCTGGCCTTGGGCGCATCAATGTTCCAAATGTGCCGAATTACATCAGGTTCATCATCATCGTTCATGGTCAAAATCTTCTTCATCGATCAGATGGTGAAGTTTCCTGCCATCTCCGGTGACCAAATGATATAATCATCATCATCATCGTTTATCACTTGATTAGCTTTCTTGATCAGGTGGAGTCCATCATCATCAAGGATTTGTCTCAGGGATAACCAATCCCATCCTTCATTGAAAATCCAGAAGTCTCAGACAAGAAACGGCTGGTTCCTGTCACTGGTATAGATGGCATGATCAAACAGCCTAGCATCACACCACAAGGCATCCCAGAAAGGGATCATACCTTTCCCCATGATCCATCTACAATTAGGATATACCAGTGGGAACATATTCCAAATCTGTTTCCAGTATGCAGAGGCTGCATCACTATATCGTAAGTGGCTTGGATGGTTGGCTGATCTGCTGGAAGCACGATTCATGTACTTGGCTCTGCAGAAACTGGCCCAGATAGAGTCTTTGGCTATCACCTCCCAACTAGCTTTAGCCACAAACGCGTCACTGATGATCCTGGTGTTGTGTATGCCCAGACCTCCCGCTTCAATAGGTAATGATATCTTCTTCCAATCTATCCATACCTTGCGATGATGATTTTCATGATCATTCCATAAGAACTTAGAAAGGAGTGCATCAATGCGGTCGGAGATACCCGCAGGGATGCCAATAGCTGCCGCAGTGTGGATAGTAGAAGAGGAAAGCACATGCTCTATGAGCATCTTACGGCCTGCAAAGGATAGGAGACGAGATCTCCACGAGGTGATCTTCTGTTTTATTTTCTGGAACAAAACTTCATAGTCATTAAGACTGTATCTTCCCATCTTGATCATAACTCCTAGATAGGTAAAGGAGTTCGCCGTGTTGTCGATCTCTAGAGTATTTGCAATGCTCGTGATCAGCTCACCATCTTTACTTCCAATGGTACAGATGGACTTGTTGCGGTTGATCAATTGAGCTGAGGCCGCCTCATAACACTTCAGGATCTGATTCACACGAGTCAAAGTTTGATGCTTCGCGTTCAGGAATAGAATCACATCATCAGCGTATAGGAGGAAAAGAGGGGCCGTACCATGACCTCTAGTCCTGAATCTATCCAACGGATACATGCGATCTTGATGAAGTATATATCTAGAAAGTAACTCCTCAAAAATAATGAAAAGAAGGGGTGAGATCGCATTTCCTTGCTTGAGACCACGAAGCAAAGGAAAGAATCCAGCGTTCTGACCGCCGATCGATATAGAAGCCCAGGTATTCGAGAAAAAGCTCAAACACAGATTGCAAAACTCCTCTGAGAAACCAAACCTCATCATAATCATCTTCAGAATGTCCCATTCTATTCTATCAAATGCCTTAGCCATGTCGATCTTCACCATAATGTTAGGATGCCCACCACCTTGTTGTATGTCATGCATAAGCTCTTTGGCCATCCGGATATGATGTGTGATCTCCCTTCCATGTATGAAGGTGGCCTGCTCCTCCGAGATTAACCTCGGCATGAAAGGAGACAACCTATTACTAACCACTCTAGCCATGATCCTTAATGCAACATTCTCAATGGAAATTGGCCTGAAGTCCTTCTCAATAGTTGTGGGGTTGTCCACCTTTGGAATGAGCAAGATCTTACAGAAGTAAAGGCTACGGTGGCAGTTCTGCCCTCTGAAGAGCGATTCAGTCATCGCCATAAAATCCTTCCGAATCGTGCCCCACATCTCGGTGAAGAAAGTCACAGTGAACCCATCAGGTCCCGGCGCCGTATGCCTGTCCATCTGATCAAGGGCATGGCGAACCTCCTCCTTCGGTACAGCAGCTAAGGTGCAGTTGTCATCAAAAGATAGATTCTCGGGAATATAATGTAACATATCAGCCAACGTTTCATCAACATAGGATGATCTGTCCCTATAGAAATGACTATAATGATCGACAACTATCTGGGCAATGTCCTTCGGTTCTTCCACCTTAGTACCTTCACTCAACTGTAAGAAACGAACATTATTGTGCTTCATTCTGGCCTTCACTATGGAATGATAGAAACGAGTGTTTCTTTCGCCGTCATTCAGCCAATTTATCCTTGACTTCTCCCTCCAGATCTTGTCTTCAGTATCCAGAATATCTTGGAGTTCCTCTTCAGCTGCCTTGAGGTTCATCTCATTGATAAGAGATGGGTTTTCATCAAAAGCGATCTGGGTAGTGTGCACCACATCCTCCAGGTCCTTCCTCTTCTGAGCAATGCTGCCATAGGTTCGTTTGCTCCATGCTTTTAGCTCATTTCTGACTTTCTTAATCTTATCAAAGAAGATATTAGACGGATGGCCATTGGACTCCTCGTCCCAGATGCGGTTGATGATCTCACGACATTCTTCGTTCTGTAACCACATCTGCATAAACACAAAGGGTCTAGGACTGTGAATATTTCTTTTATCACCCAGCTGATACAACACTGGACAGTGGTCTGACACTCGATAACGTGTAAGATGAGTAGTTATCAATCTAGGAACTCTCACACTCCAAGGTTCATTAAGAAGGGTTCTATCCAACCTCTCCCAGATTGTGGGGGTGCCATATTGCTTATTCACCCAAGTATATTTGCTACCTTCAAAGGGTGCCTCTCTCATGTTCACATCGTGAATGAAGGAGTTAAAGTCCATGACCTCCTGAAAGTGTCTATCAACACCTCCCCTTTTCTCCGAGTTATTCCGAATGATATTGAAATCACCCATGATCATCCAGCAGGCGTCACCAACCAAGATTGACAAGTCGATGATATCTTCCCACAAGCTTCTCCTATGCGTGTAGCTACATCTCGCATACACCATAGTAACGAACCCCACATTGTTATTGTCATCAGTAAACTTAACAGTTAGATGCTGCTCGTGCAATCTGAAAATGGATGGGTTGATCGCCTTATCCACAAAGAGCCAGATCTTCCCACCATCAGCCTCATTGCTTGCCGACCAGTCCAACCTGACTATGTCGAGCAGCTCTTCCGCTTCAACAGCATGAAGAAAAGGCTCAGCAACACAAACAATCCTCGGTGAATGTCGTCTACATAACCTTCCCAGAACCTTTCTGGTTTTGTTGTTGGCCGCCCCTCTTATGTTCCAGTATAGGATCTTGGAATCCATGATTTAGGATCAAGACTGCTACTCCACAGACCCCCTTCATCTGTGATATCCCCTTCCTCGCTCTTCCCAGTCATCATTTGTGAATGTGAATTCTCCATCGGAAAGACGTCTTCTGTGTGCATATCTGCGATGGCCCTCAGAGTGGAAGTCAAAATTAAGGTCATTACGAGAAGATCTACGTGGTTCATTTCTGAAACTGTTTCCACGAGATCTTGGGCGAAAACCTCCTTCGTCCCCAAAGTGTATAAAATCTTCAAGGCTTCTCTGGGTTAGCGGTCTTATAATACCATCTTCGTCGACCACGTATCTGCTGTTTTGGGTAGCTTTCGGTGGCTGCTGTCGCCTCTCATCTGCTTCTACCACAATAACATCGGTGCATTGTTCCTTCTCTGTAGACGTGGCCACAAAAACCTCCTCATGATCATGAGATGTGGGATCTTCATTCACATAGGACGTCCTGTGAATGTCAAACGCCTCCATCGGGATGTCAAGTTCATCTCCTATCTCAGTTCTCGAAAAGAGACTGGATCGCGGACTGCCTCTAGCAACAATCTGAAGCAAGACATCCGATCTTCGATCACCATATGTCAGTGCGACATATTGGGGAACTTCCTCTTTGAAAGCTTCCACAAGGACTAAGATTCCAGAGATGTCATCTGGGTTTCTTATCCAATCTGAGACAAGGATCAAACTTCCAAAGCTGTTAACTATACTGTCGATGGCGTCATCATCTCGGCACATAATAGGTAAGTTAGCTATCCAGAACCAGAGAGCTTCTTTTCTAGAGCATCTCTCTCCATTCTCTAAGGATCTGATGGTAATGTTCGCTCCTCTGAAGATGAAGACTCGATCTCTACAGGCCTCCATCGCTTCCTCCTTGCTGACAAAGAAACCCACAGCTCTACATCTAGAGTGTCGGTAAATATCTGTGGCATGGTTCCATCTGATCTTAAGGTTCTGATAAAGGTCCTTCCATGCTATGTGATTCGGCCAAGATATCTCCACTGCACGTTCCAGAGCAATCTCCTTGTTCTTCCTTTCTTCCGTATTAGGACCCAGGTTGACCGCTATTCTCTTGGGTACGTGCATAGGTGCACCACGAGCAGGAATTCCAGCACTCAGTGGCGGGAAGTCTGAGCTAGAGTGTATGTTCGGGGACGGAGATGTGTGTGTGACCATGCACCTTCTGGCCACATGCCCAGATCGATGGCATTTGTAGCAAACTATCGAGCTACAACATTGAGACTGCCAGTGTCCCCTACCTAGGCATCGGTAGCACGTGTCTTTAGGCAGATTTTGCGTCCATGATCCAAGATGGGAGTTTCTCCTATCATCCTTCATATATGTATGCGGCTGCCACGGGGCATGTCTCTGATCATCTTCTTGGTTTGTACTCTTCGCCACTTGGTTGGACGAAGCCAGTCTAGGTGCTTCTGTCTTGTCACGAAGGATGAAGTGCTCTTGCATCAGACCCGTAGTCTCGATCATCATTGTATCTTCTGCAGACTCATCTGAACCTTGGGTTACAGTGTTAACTCCCGTAACCCTAGGTATCTCCTGCTGTAAAGGAGCAGGTTCATCAGTATGCTTGTCCGGAACCGTCTCCGTGTCGTCTATGCACCTATCATGCATGACGCCTCTTGATCCCTCCTTGCGTCCTGCTGGAATCTCCGTTGTCTGTTGGTTGTTTACCGGTGACGGCGACCGGAGGACGTTTCTGATGTCTTGGATGATCATGTCCGGCGGGGTGGAAAGGGCAGCTAAGACATCGCGTCTGTCTCTCACTGCCCGCTGCGCGTTCATAGCCTGGACGCTCTGCCTTTTCACTCTGCGTGTGAACGGGGACGGTAACATCGTCGTGACCAGGAGAGGTCAGATCTGGAAACGACGGGGAGGTGTATGCTGGTGGACTCCGGGGGGTGGGGTGCCCACCCGAAGGGAAGGGAGAGATGGAGGTCGCCGCCTAGGATCTCCCTAGGATCGCCCACCTGTCCGTAACCCTAGGATCGCCTAGTACATGTTATCTCATCAATGAGGATTACCATCATTCAGTGTTATTCAAACACACAATCCTCATAGCTCTTACCTGGCTATGAATCCATCTGATATACCTGCATGGTTAGTATGCATATCAAGAGAGATAACTTAAATCACCAAACATAGATCTTTATGATTATCATGCTATTAGGGTTGAAGGTACATGATTGGATCAACATCCATGATTATCACTACATGAAGCACAAAGTTGTATCTTGTTCACAAATTACGTTATTGTAATCAAACCATGAGCATCCACTATGCCCTAATATCTCATGAGCATGATCATTATCAAGGAATACATCTCTAAGGATTACACAACCATAGCCTAGTCATACATCATTGGTCACAACCTTTCATCCATAACCCATCATCCACAAGGTACTAGAAAGTAACAACTAGGGTTTCCCAATTTAAGCACAACCCTCACCAAAGGTATTGTCTTCCCTCACTATAGATATGGTAGACATCACCATCCCTCACCCAAAGGGGTAGCGGGCAGGATCATATCCCTCACTAAAACTCTAATAGCTAGGGCACTTAGCCACACATATTGGCCATCCAAGTCGGGCACTCATGTACCAAGGGTATCGTGCAACCAGGGCTGGTGTTGTGTCGTGCAACATGACCCAAGAGGGTATCGTGCAACCAGGGCTAGTGTTGTGTCATGCAACCTGACCCAAGAGGGTATCGTGCATGCAAGAACAAGGTGGTATCGTGTAACCAAGTGCAAAGGTGTGTCAGGAAACATATGGGAACCTCTTATCGTCCAAGACCCTATCATCCACTAGGGTTAGGGTTTCGTATCGGGCAGCCATCATGACTATATCGGCCAAGGTCATGGCGCCCAAGATCAACACTGTGTCGCACAACAAACTTACTACAACAAATGACACCAAGGCACCACAAGATGACCTATCGTTTAACTGGGTAAGGCACTACATCTCGATCACCACTAAGGCACCTATTAGGGTTTTTACTACCCAAGCATCATATTGGGCAACAACAAAACTAGCCTATGTCACCCAAGGTACAAAACAGAGGTATCTACTCAGCACCATGTCAGCCAAAGGCACAACACCAACTAAATCAAAGGTACATCTCGATCAAGGCATATCGCCCAAGGACACTAGCAAGGTTAAGGGGTCAAAACGGGCAACAAAGCCAACAGAACTCAACTTATCATATCGTCCAAGACAAATCCTAGATGAGGGGTATCGTGTAAAGCACCAAAAAGGGTATCGTGCAAGGGCACAAGAACCACATCGATATGGTCATCATCCGCCTCAAGATCACCATCATCAAACCCTAATAGATCAAAAGAGTTGGCTCACCTCTCAACAACCAAGAGAGAAGGGTATTGCACAACCTCCATCACATATCGGGCATCAAGGTAGGTCATCCATATCGGTCAACCTTTCAACCTCAACTAGGTCATCAACAACCAAAGGCTCACCTCTCAAATCCATGGTGAGAGTAGGGTATTGCCCAAGCAACTAGAATATAGACTCACCTCTCAATGACTAAGGAAGAGAGGGGTTTTGCCTACACCACTAGAGCTCAAGCTCACTTTTCAAAACCAAGGAGAGAAAGGGGTGTTACCCCAAGGAAAAACAAATCCATAGGTTTGGCCAACAAGGTCCAAGGTCACACCACTATCAACAACATAACCACTAAGTCCAACAAGATTAAAGGTACAAATTAGAGCAAGAAACATACCCAACAAGATGCTAGGCCGATCAAGATCATATATGAACATGTAACATAAGAGAAGGTAGTATAGATAGGGTTAGGAGTTATGTAACCCGCCTCAAGAAATCTCCTCAAGCTCCAAGCACCAAGCTTTAAGATCTTAGCTCCGAAGCACCCCACCTTCGGCCACCACAAGAAGAGAAGCAAAGCTCATAACCACCATGTTCGAAGAACAAGCAAGAAGGAGAAGAAGGTGATGAGGAGAGAGAGGAGATGCTTACCAAGGAAGCAAGACCCTTGTAGGGTTCGGCCACCACCTAGAGGAAGAAGAAGAAGAAAGACTCCACCAAGGAGATCAGCCACCAAGCTTGCTCTACCGAGGAGATGTATAGGCCACAAAAGGAGATAGGAGAAAATAAAGGAACTAAAGAGATAAGCAACTAAGGAGAGGGTTGTATATATACTAGAGGGTCTATGGGGCACCCACCTTGGTGTTGCTCCACATGTGCATGTCCAAGGCACCACTTGTCCAAAGCCACACCACCTTGCTAAACCACATGCACATATCGTGCCACCAACTAACAAAGGATCGGCCACTTGTCCAAGGTATGGTGACACAACCAAGGCAAGGTCAAGGTGGTCACATGGGTGACACACCACCAAGGTGCTCTTTGCATGACACACGACCTCAACAAGGAAAAGCAAAGCAAAGAAAACCCACAAAGCTCAACAAGGCCCAGAACTACTCAAGCAACAAGCCCAACTCATCCTCTCAACCCTAGAGGATGAAATGAGAGAGAAAACATCTCTCTAGGTGACAAACTTGCTCATCAACCCTAAAACTTGGATAATTTGCAAGTTGCACCTCCAACGCTCAAGAAAACACAACAAAACCTAATCACAACCTCAAGTGATTAGCAAGCTTCAAAACACAGGGTTTAGGCAAAGCAAATAGGGTAAACCCAAAACAAAGGTCAGTGTCCTTACAAGCCATAAACCCTTACAAAAGGATTTCATCCCCGAAATCCGAAGAGAAAAGTGAGGGATACTTCCTCCTCATCTCTTCCTCGAGCTCCCACATGGCTTCCTCAATGCTACAATGATGCCAAAGAACTTTCACAAGCACCAGGTCCTTCCTTTTCAACTTCTTCACACATTTGTCAAGAATCATCACTAGACCTTCTTCGTATGTCACATCTTCATCCAGCTTGACCTCAACTGGTTGTATCACTACCTCTATGTTTGGATGACTTTTCTTCAGCATACTAAAATGGAACACCGGATGTAACCTATGCAACTCTGGCGGCAGTTATAACTTGTAAGCTACCTTGCCAACACATGCTATTACCGGATATGGCCCCATATACTTGGGTGCCAGCTTGCCTTTTCGGCCAAAGATTAGCATGCATTTCCATGGTGAGAGTTTAAGGTACACATTGTCTCCCACTCAAAACTCTAAAGGTCATCAACGATTATCTACATATGACTTTTTTCTGTCTTGTGCCGCTTTCAACTGTCGTTGTATCACTTTGATCTTTTCTGTTGTGTGCTACACTAACTCAGGACCCAAAAGCTAATACTCACCCGACTCATACCAGCACAAAGGAGATCCGCACTTCTTGCCATATAAAGCCTTATAACGAGCCATGTCGATGCTCTGCTGATAACTATTGTTGTAGGAAAACTCCATCAAACTGATATGCACGTCCCAACTGCCTAGGAACTGCAAAACACAAGCTCGGAGAAGATCCTCCAAAGTCTGAATAGTCCTTTCAGACTGTCCATCTATCTATGGGTGGAAAGCAGTACTGAACCTCAACTGCGTTCCCAATGCTTTGTGCAACTGTTCCCAAAAATGACTCGTGAACTGGGGTCCTCTGTCAGAGACTATCATTGTGGGAACACCGTGAAAATGCACTATCTCATCCACATACACCTGAGCAAGCTTCTCTGCTATATATGTTGTCTTCATAGGTATGAAATGAGCAGGCTTTGTCAATCTTTCCACTATCACCCAGATGGAATCATGATTCTTAGCTATCCTCGGAAGACCAACTATGAAATCCATGGTTATATGATCCCATTTCCACTGTGGTATCGGCATGGGTTGCAACATACCTTCCAGCTTCTAATGCTCAGCCTTGACTTGTTGGCATACCGCACACCTAGCCACAAACTCAGCTACATCTCTCTTCAAGCCAGGCCACCAATACATGTCCTTCAGATTATGATACATCTTGGTGACACATGGATGCATGGCATACCTCGATGTGTGTGCTTCCTTGAGAACTAACCTCCTCAAATCATCAACATTGGGGACCACCATCCTACCATGATAGCAAACTAGTCCATCCTCAGACTCATGAAACCCATCATGCTTTTCATTGCCAAAATCTGATTTGATTAACTGAACTGAAGAATCTGCCTACTATGCGTCTTTGATCTTTTATCTCAACGTAGGCTTTACTTGCATCTGTGCCAAAAATCCTGCTAATAAGGAGACTTCCATCTGTATGTTCATCTGTCACAAAGAGATGAACATATCCCACCTATGGCATACCAAGGAACTTAGTTGTGCCTTCTTCATAGAGCGAGAAGAAGGAGACTTTCTGCTAAGCGCATCAGCTACCATGTTCGCCTTACCATGATGATACTCAATGGTGCAATCATAATCATTGATCAGCTCCATCCAGCGATGCTATCACATGTTTAGCTCACTCTGTGAGAAGATGTACTTCAAGTTCTTATGATCTATACAGATTTGACACACTTCCCCATAAATATAGTGTCTCCAAATCTTTAACGCATGGACTACCGCTGCCAGCTCCAAATCATGTGTCGGATAGTTCTCCTCATGTTTCTTAAGTTGTCGCAAAGCAAAAGAAACCACATGATCTTCCTTCATCAACACACATCCTAAGCCTTTCTTGGAAGCATCGCAGAAAACAACGTAGCCCTTCCTAGGCTCTGGAAGCACCAATACTAGAGCACTAGTCAGCTTCTCCTTCAAACCTTAGAAAACTTGCTGACAACGATCATTTCAAACAAATGGTACATCCCTCCTAGTCAACTTTGTTAATAGTAACACGATTACATTGAACTTCCTTATAAACCTCTGGTAGTATCCTACTAAACCCAGAAAACTACAAACTTCTGTCGGCATCTTCAGTTGCTCCCAATCTGTAACTGACTCCACCTTCTTAGGGTTCACTCTGATTCCTTCTACAGATATAACATGATCCAAGAAAGTCACTTCTTTTAACCAAAACTCACACTTACTAAAGTTGGCATACAACTGATGTTGGCAAAGAAGATTCAAAGCTTGTTGAAGATGTTGTTCATGCTCTTGACTGTCCTGACTATAGATCAAGATGTCATCTATAAAAACTACAACAAACTGATCTAGAAACGGACGAAACACCTTGTTCATTAGATCCATGAAAGAAGCAGGCACATTGGTTAGCCCAAACGGCGTAACCACGAACTCAAAGTGACCATTCCTCGTCCCAAAAGCTGACTTTGGTATGTCCTCATCCTTAATTCTTAACTGATGATATTCAGACTGTAGATCGATCTTTGAGAACATTGTAGTGCCATGCAACTGATCAAATAGATCGTCTATCCTCGATAATGGGTACTTGTTCTTGATCGTGACTTTGTTCAATTACCGGTAATCTATGCACAAACGCATCGATCCATCCTTCTTCTTTACGAATAGGATCGGAGCACCCCACGACAATGTGCTCAGTCTGATGAAACCTTTATGCAGCAACTCTTGTAATTGCTTCTTCAGCTCTGCCATCTCAGCTGGAGCCATCATGTACGGTGTCTGAGAAACTAGTTGCATTCTTGGTACCAGATTGATCTCAAAGTCAATTTCTTGAGGTGGGGGAACACCGGGGAACTCATCGGGAAACACATCCACAAACTCTCAGATAACAGGCACTTCCTTAAGGCTAGGACCTTTTTCCTTGATATCCACAACATGGGCTAAGAACGCCTTACATCTTTGCCACAACAACTTCTCTGCCACCATAGCTGACACTAAACATGTCGGAAGGATCTTTCTATCTCCCTGGAAGATCCACTTCTCACCACTGTCAACAAACACTACTTGCTTGGAACCACCATCCAGCACAACCTTATACTTCTCTAAGGTATCCATCCCAAGGATCACATTGAATCCATGCATATCAAGTGGTATAAGATCCACTTGTATACTGTGTCCTGAAAAGGATAAAACACAAGTTGGACACTCCTCTCGAAGCATCGAGGAACCATCAAAAGGGGTTTCTAACAACAAGCTATCTTTCTTATAGCTAATAAGTAAAAGACAGCTATCAAGCATACTATATGTGATAAAAGAGTGAGTAGCACCCGGGTCAACCAGAACAGATATAAAGTAAGAAGAAGACAAATCAAAATGAAATAACTCCATCTGACCTGCCACCACTCGCGAGTTGACTATCGCCTCTGGTTGACTCATAGCATAGAATCGAGCCATTGCTTACTGTCCACATCCTCTTCTTCTTTGAGTAGATGATCCCGCTTGTGACGCTTGACCACGTCCTCGCCCTCTGTTACCACTAGACTGCTATCTATATGACCCTTGTTGATTCTGCCTCGGCTGTTGCGTCACTTCGACATCTTACCTTGGGGAATTTGACCTCAAATGCCCAGTCTATCCACAGAGATAGCATGACCTATCCTCTAACTGCGGCCTAGATGGCCCTGTCACTTCTACTGAAGTTGTGATGTAAGCTCTGGACGATGAAAATCCATGCCCTCTTCCCTTACTCGGAGACCACTGTGATGGTGCACTAGAACCTTGCCTCACAGAAGGTGCAGAAAACCTCTGCTTCTTCAAGCCATCAAACCTCTCATCGTGCTTGACTTTATCTGCTTTGGGGATGTCGAGGATCCAAAAGGCCTTCTCTAGGCCTATCGGCCACAAATTTGCATCCGTTGGATCAGTCGTTCCAGCATAATCTGAAGCTCCGACTCGAAGAAGCCGCTCAAATATCTTCCCAATACCAGAAGATTCACCATGGGGAGCCTATGCTCTTCGAGGAGGCATTGGCAATCTATCCACCATGTGATCCATCGTAGCCATTAACTACCCCATAAGCAGCTCATAAGTAGGGTTTTCAAGAATGGTTGGGTCAAGTTGGGGAACCTTAAGCACCCAACCTTCATGTGCCTGCACTCTTGCTCCATCAACTGATGCAGCATCACTGCTCTCAGCAGCATGTTCTTCATGGTTTCCAGACATCTTTATGCTTTATCTTCCGCTAAGGGCAGAAGGTTATTGTAAGAAAAAAATCTTGAAAACTCACAAGAACAGACACAACCCTAGTCCTAGATCCTTGTAGACTCAGCAAACCTAGGGCTTTGATACCAAACTTTTGGAGCCACATCCCGCTATCACACAGCCAGCGAGATGCCATGCGAAAATGTGCAGAAACACCATAAACCACATATTACCGAAAATACGGGTTAATTAAAACCATTTGTGGAAAGCAGATAAAAGAAAACTATTACATCCAGATCCTCATCAAGCAAGGAAACTTGTTATATAAACATTTACAAGCCTTGATATATATCCACAACTTAAAGGACCAGTTGTCCTATCATCACTAGAGTTCATCACATGTTCATACATACATAACGGGCCACATCAGGCCAACACCAGGATATACAAGCTACATCAGCTATACATCATAAAACATCATCAAAACACCTCCGAGGACCTGAGAGTACAGGGATGACTCTAGGACTCTACTACAAAACAACCAAAACGACAGCAAATCCATCTCTTGCCTCCTATTGCTCTTCTTGCTGCTTGACTACGACCTCACGAACACCACCACGTCTAGTGTGATCACCTAAAAAGGTTGTAAACCAACATGGTGAGACACACAGTCCCAGCAAGAAACATAACTCCCCACCGAAACTATAAAACTTCAGGTAAAGCAGGTAAAGTAGATAACTGATGTCAGCAGATCATAAGAACAGCATCCTGAGCTAACTTATTTTATGAACAATCTTACCAGATATCCATGAGGCATATAACCAGGTATTTCTTTATGGAATATGATTGACAAGATAAGCTTTATAATAACTTATCACAAAATATAAGGATCGTACACATAACTACAAAGTATAACTAGATCAGCTATATAAGCAAGGCCTCAAACAATGATCCATGTTTTGCCTTAAGCAATATATTCTATACGGCTGGATTATGATTTATTATGCCCTGAGGAAGTGAGTCATCCCGCTCAAATCCAACCTTTGGTTGTGAAGCCAAAAACTGGTGCCATACAAGGTCATCGGGAGAGCCGGACTCTATGACCTCACCTCTTTGTGATTAGAATATGAAAACCAAAGATGGACTGTAGTCTCTTGCTTGAGTGGCGTTGGCCACAGGGTTAGCTCCGCATGCTACCCTTCTATAATACAGAGCCATGGGCCTATTCACCATGCTCTACAATCACTGAGCCATGGGTTATTCACCATGTTCTATACACAACCACAGTTGTACTCAAATCCTACTACTTTCGACTAGGAGAAACCCCACATATTCAACAATATGCACTCCAGGTAATCCCGCATGATAAACCTGTTTCACCATCACCAACTATTGATGATGTTGGATCTATGGCCAAGGAAAACTACATGATATGTTTCACTGTAAATAATTAGTATATTTTAAGTGGATTGTTGAGGCAACGAAGTTGTAAAACATAAACATCATTGAGTTACATTATTACTATCATTGTCACATTATCATGGGATCTCCATCCCTCATCATAGAATGCCACTACCTCTCAAGGCTTACATCATCACCATGGGATAGCAATCCCTTATCTCAACATCATAGGATAACACCTCAACTAGGCACTCAGCCTTTACTAGGTCAACAGACCTTTTCACATCATACAGGTGATACATGTTATCTCATCAACGAGAATTATCATCATTCAGTGTTATTCAAACACACAATCCTCATAGCTCTTACCTAGCTATGAATCCATCTGATACACCTACATGGTTAGTATGCATATCAAGAGAGATAACTTAAATCACCAAACTTAGATCTTTATGATTATCATGCTATTAGGGTTGAAGGTACATGATTGGATCAACATCCATGACTATTACTACATGAAGCACAAAGCTGTATCTTGTTCACAAATTACATTATTATAATCAAACCATGAGCATCCACTATGACCTAATATCTCATGAGCATGATCATTATCAAGGAAAACATCCCTAAGGATTACAGAACCATAGCCTAGTCATACATCATTGGTCACAACCTTTCATCCATAACCCATCATCTACAAGGTATAACAAAGTAACTACTAAGGTTTTCTAAGTTAAGCACAACCCTCACCAAAAGGTACTATCTTCCCTCACTAGAGATGTGGCAGGCAACACCATCCCTCACCTAAAGGGGTAGCGGGAACGATCATATCCCTCACTAAAACTCTAACGACTAGGGCACTTAGCCACACATATCGGCCATCCAAGTCGGGCACTCATGCACCAAGGGTATCGTGCAACTAGGGCTGGTGTTGTGTCATGCAACCTGACCCAAGAGGGTATCGTGCAACCAGGGCTAGTGATGTGTTGTGCAACCTGACCCAAGAGGGTATCGTGCATCCAAGAACAAGGTGGTATCGAGCAACCAAGTAAAAAGGTGTGTCGGGCAACATATGGGCACCTCTTATCGTCCAAGACCCTATCACCCACTAGGGTTAGGGTTTCATATCAGGCAGCCATCATCACTATATTGGCCATGGTCATGGCGCCCAAGATCAACATTGTGTCACCCAACAAACTTACAACAACAAATGACACCAAGGCACCACAAGATGACCTATCCTCCAACTGGGTTAGGCACTACATATCGGTCACCACTAAGACACCTATTAGGGTTTCACTACCCAAGCATCATATCGGGCAACAACAAAACTAGCCTATGTCTCCCAAGGTACAAAATAGGGGTATCTACTCAGCACCATGTTGGCCAAAGGAACAACACCAACTAAGGAAAAGGTACATCTTGATCAAGGCATATCGCCCAAGGACACTAGCAAGGTTAAGGGGTCAAAATGGGTAACAAAGCCAACAGAACGCAACTTATCATATCGTCCAAGACAAACCCTAGATGAGGGGTATCGTGCAAAGAACTAAAAGGGTATCGTGCAAGGGCATAAGAACCACATCAATATGGTCATCATCAACCTCAAGATCACCCTCATCAAACCCTAATAGATCAAGAGAGTTGGCTCACCTCTCAACAACCAAGAGAGAGGGGTATTGCACTACCTCCATCACATATCGGGCATCAAGGTAGGTCATCCATATTGGTCAACCCTTAAACCTCAACGAGGTCGTAAACAACCAAAGGCTTGCCTCTCAAATCCATGGTGAGAGTAGGGTATTGCAGAAGCAACTAGAATATAGACTCACCTCTCAACGACTAAGGAAGAGAGGGGTTTTGCCTACACCACTAGAGCTCAAGATCACTTCTCAAAACCAAGGAGAGAAAGGGGTATTTCCCCAAGGAAAACCTAATCCATAGGTTTGGCCAACAAGGTCCAAGGTCACACAACTATCAACACCATAACCACTAAGTCCAACAAGATTAAAGGTACAAACTAGAACAAGAAACATACCCAACAAGATGCAAGGATGATCAAGATCATATATGAACATGCAATATAAGAGAAGGTAGTATAGCTAGGGTTAGGAGTTATGTAACCCACCTCAAGCAAGCTCCTCAAGCTCCAAAGCTCAAAGCACCAAGCTTTAAGCTCTTAGCTCCAAAGCACCCCACCTTCGACCACCACAAGAAGAGAATCAAAGTGCATAACCACCATGGCCGAAGAACAAGCAAGAATGAGAAGAAGGTGTTGAGGAGAGAGAGGAGATGCTTACCAAGGAAGCAAGACCCTTCTAGGGTTCAGGCACCACCTAGAGGAATAAGAACAAGAAAGACTCCACCAAGGAGATCGGCCACCAAGCTTGCTCTACCAATGAGTTGTATCAGCCACAAAAGGAGAAAGGAGAAACTAAAGGAACTAAAGAGATAATCAACTAAGGAGAGGGTTGTATATATACAAGAGGGTCTATGTGGCACCCACCTTGGTGTTGCTCCACATGTGCATGTCCAAGGTACCACTTGTCTAAAGCCACGCCACCTTGCTAAACCACATGCACATGTCATGCCACCAACTAACCAAGGATCAGCCACTTGTCCAAGGTATGGTGACACAACCAAGGCAAGGTCAAGGTGGTCACATGTGCAACACACCCCACCTAGGTGACACACCCCCCCAAGGTGCTCTTTGCATGACACACGGCCTCTACACGACAAAGCAAAGCCCACAAAGCTCAACAAGGCATAGAACTACTCAAGCAACAAGCCCAACTCATCCTCTCAACCCTAGAGGATGTAAGGAGAGAGAAAACATCTCTCAAGGTGACAACTTGCACATCAACCCTAAAACTTAGATAATGTGCAAGTTGCATCTCCAACTCTAAACAAAACACAAAAAACCCTAATCACAACCTCAGGTGATTAGCAAGCTTCAAAACATAGGGTTTAGGCAAAGCAAATAGGGTAAACCCAAAATGAAGGTCAGGGTCCTTACAAATTTATTCCTGATATAGTCATTTCTCAAGCGATCTTTTCTTGTTTTCCCACACATCCATTTCAGCATACATTTCAACCATGTTCATCTTGTTGAGACCTTGTTTCTTCACTGCCCAACATTCACTCCCATAGAGCATGGCTGGTCGTATAGATGTTCTATATAACTTACTTTTTAACCTGAGAGGGATCTTCTGATCGCATAATACTCCAGTTGCAATCCTCTATTTCAACCATCCTGCAGTGATACGGTGACAAACATCATTTGTATATCTCAAATATAGTTACTATGAAAAAATATCAAAATTTTTGAAGAATGTTTTGACATGTTTGTCGGTCGAGTTTCAAACTTGACCGACCATATTTTTAGATTGATATAGCGGTGTGGTAATTGAATTTTATATTTTTATTGGTATATCAAAATAATCTCAAATTTTAACTGTAGTTGTAAAACTCTATTATAGACATACTATCAAAATTTTGTAATTTTATGATTTTTTATATCTACAGAGAGGGGTGTCGGTCACGTTTTGTGCAGGACAAACTCGACCGATTATGCTGTAGACTGCAATATAGTAGTGTAGTGTTTAATTTGTAGTTATTTATTGTTAACTCCAAATGATCTAATTTTTTTACTGTTACTTATAAACTCAATTTCAGACATTGGGTTAAATTTTATAATTTTGGATGATATCTGAGTTTTGAAGAGTGCGGTGTTGATCAAGTTTATAAATCTACCGACCAACCAGTCTGAGCAAAAGAAAAATACAATGAAGGGCTTGCTTGCAATTGTTCTAAGCACCTCAATTCATCTATATGACTAACCTAACACACAAGGAGCACTCATAACTCATCATTCCTGTCAAAAATATGAAATTCTAGAGAGAGAGGAGAGCTAGGGTTTTGAGAAGAGAAAGTGGTGGAGATGTTGACCAAGGGTTTCTCTATCCAAGATATGATGAAATCAACTAAGTTTAGCTTCTTTGTATAGCATTTCATGGTGAATCTTCTCTCACATGTCAAGATCCCATCTCTCATCTGATTTTATTTGAAATCACATCAAATCTCCCCTTTTTCTCACTCTTTCTCATCTAATCCCCATTTTTGAGGTTTTCCAAGTTGAGAGGATAAAGAATTGGATTCATTTGTTAGAGTTTGATTGGGTTTCCAAAAATTCAGAGGTTGAACTATGTTTTTAAGGTTCTTGGCACCTGAGGTGAGTGTTTTTCTCCCTCTTAAGCTCTGTATTCATGGTGAAAGCCTAATTCTATCCAGATAAAATAATCAAAACCTTGCTTGTATATGTATGTGATTGGATATTGATTTGGAAAAGATATTAGGGGATACGATTCTATTGATTTTGATTATTTCTCATTGATTGGAACTTGATTAATTCCTGATATATTTATTGAGGATCCATGGGTAATATTGTGGGTAGATGACTATGCTATTTCATGTGAATTTTTCCTAAAAATCAGCCCAATGGCCGATATGCTTGGAATTGAATTGACATGTATAAAATCATATTTGAATTGTACTAGATTGTATTATACAAGTGTATTATTGAATGTTAATGGAATTGAATATAATATACATATAAGGATCAGTATGAGGTGTCCACATATCCTGATTAGGGTTTGTGTTGAGGAAGTGAATCAAATGAGTCAATTAATCAATGTATACTTATGATTGATGAATGGAATATGTGAACCATGTGTGTGAATAGTCCTAATGAACCTCTATGCATCCTTATAAAATTACTTAGTGATATGGATATGATGATTTATTGAACTAAGGATGACTTTTTGAAAACCATAGATGTTTAATATTAAGACGAGTATGAGTAATGAAGCTAGAACTTGTATATGACGTTGTAAATGTGATGAAATGTTGAATGTAAGTATTAATACTTCAATTTAAGATGATGGGTCTTACTACTATGATCTAAGCCTAATACATCTATTTTAGTACAATTAAAGAAATAATGAGTAGCCCTCATATGAATGTGGGTCCTTTTATACAAGTTACATAACAATGATTTGTGAAGGATGATCAGAGATTATGATGTAAGAAGTTGTAACCTAAACCATTTTTTTAAGATAAAGTGATTAGTATAATAAAGAATGATCATTATTGATTATGGAAATGACATTAGTAGTCAATGACATGGTACACTTATCTAAATATAGGAGACAATATGAACAAGATATACTTAATGGTGATTGCAAGTTAAAGATGAAACTAATGAAGTTAGTATGATGAATTATTTTTATCTTTAATTTTTATTACATGTGGCTTAACCCAAATTAAATGAAAGATACTAAGAACTGGACTTTGATAAATATGAAGTAGAAGAGAAGCATTTTATGTAAAGTAAAGAAAGATTGGTCCTAGTAATGTAATGAACATGAAATGAAAGAAGTTGAGACTACTGGATATAAAGTGAAGGAAAAATATGGGAATTAGTAGATGATTTTAAGAATGTAACTCTTACCCTAAAATGATGAGTTTGATGATGCTAGTGAATGACAATCTCAAATGAGGAATTATGGGATGAACATAATTGTAGTTGAATTCAACTAAAATATGAAATTCAAGTATTTGAATTGATTTACAAGAATGTGTTCTTGAATTGTGACTTGTACTCTGAGAATGGACTAATAATACAAATTCCAAATGTGTTAATTAGTAACCCCATCTAAAGAATGTGAATTAAACGAAGAGAACCAAGTCTGTTATGCATGTACATGCATGAATTTTATTTGCATCCTTTGAGATTGGATGGAACAAGAATATGTTTTATGATAAATCTATTTTGAGTATATGATATCTATATGCTTTTACTATATTGCTAGTTATAATGCCTCCACTAATATTTGTTAAGAACTGTGATATACAATGAACTGATAAGAAATATTTTGAAATTGAATTTAATATGAACTACTTACATTTGAGAAACCTTGATAAGGGTAAATGTTGCATAATGAGATAATGGTTAGAGATGAAAGCACACTGATGATGATAAAACCCTGATGGGACAGCATGATTATGTCTCAGGTTGAGAACCCATTGTTGATGATTGCTATGAGATAATGTAGAATACATAAATAATCATATGTGTTACAATCTATAGATTTATTGGCTTATTAATTTGATCATTGTCCATATTGATAAACTTGATCTATTTCATGTTATTCTAGTTATGTGAGAATACACAAATATGATATATGATGTTTTGAATTATTTTAAGATGAGTAAAAGAGATTAATAATAAGTAAAAATATGGAACATCTAGTAAGGTGCACTGAACATTATGAGTTTCCCTAGAGGACCACACTGGGGAAACAAAATGGATCTCCTTATAGTAATTGATGAATTATGAGAAGGATTTTCAGAGTGTGGATCAAGAACTTAAAGGTTAGACCACCAGGATTTAGGAGTGAGTCATCTAGAGTGGCTCTGGCCCTAAATCCTTGATGTGAAAGTCTATGTCCAGATGGAATAAACTCTGATGAAATGAAATATGTGAAATGTAAAAATATGTGAAATACTATGACATGTGATATACCATTTTGTTGGTTCCTATCTCATGTACCCGAGATGAGGATGTGAGCCTCTTTAGGCAATCCAAAGGTGGCCATGGTCTATTTTTGATATCTTAGGGTGGCTGACTAAACCCTAAGATAGTGACGGTGAGTCATTGATATGAGAATCAAGCATGGCAACTTCTACTTGGTGAGGTACAACCCAAGTAGTTTCAGAGGAAATGAATAAAAGATGATAAGCCGTGTAGAACATGATTTGAATGGTTGTTACATTCCTTGTACTGCTACTTGATGATTTGTAATTGTTGATCATGCTTCTTATCATGGAAATTAATCATGTTGCTATGGAAATTTTCTATTTAATATTATGATATGTCATGTTAATAAATTATAAATGATGAGATTGATATCCATTCTGAATATGAGTTGGATTGCTTTTTATTTGATAGTATTGTTTGGTAGATATGTATTATGTGTACTTTAGCTTCAGGACTACAGGATGTGTTCCTGGTCCGACTGGTGGAGTGTCACAAAGATAATGCTATTTTTATGTATTGATTCAAAATGCTTAGAACTGGACTTACTACTCATGTAGTAGGATTCTTAATATGAACTAAGAAGTATCTGTTGATTTGTTCATAGACATGATCTAAATGATGTTTCAAAGTAATACTTTACATGATTACCTTATCTGTTAGATTATATTACCATTGTCAGCTACATTTGACTTGTGATATAACTATCTACTTGACTTTTCAATATTTACATGTTTTTGTTAAGTTTGTTATACTTAATCTGATGATGATGCATGTACCTAGCTTGAGTGGCACGTATCCATTCACTGGGGCTCTATATGAGTCTCATGGGGTTGTTTCAAATGTTTTTAGGTATAGTGCTAATCAGCGGAGAGGTCTTGACAAAGAAGATATAAATAGCATAATCTAGATATATTAGAATGTCCATGTACTCTCTCTTTCCCGGGATGAGTTGCAAACTAAGTTTGTTCAACAATGTACATGTATATGATGTAAACTGAACCGCTTAAGAGAATAAGATTTGATTCTGGTTTTAATGGATTTGATTAAGATTTGTGGTATCTAAATGTGATGTCCTTGATGTGACATTGATTTATGAATTTACGAAGAAAGAAAAAGGAAAAATTTATCTGTGTTTTTCATATATTGTTTAATCGCCTTTGTCAAGAATTCATTATTTTATTTCATAATCTGGGTTTAGGTTTTGGGATTATCTCTAATGGTTGGTATTTATGCTGATCAAAAGAGTGGGTCCCAATGATGTGGTATCAGAGCCTAGGTTATATGAGTCTTTAAGGACAATAGGATTTAGGATTAAATGATAACATGGAGTTTTAATATAACTTGATTGATGTGCATGCTGACTGAACTCCATATCTAGATACTTTGGTCAAGTATTTGGGTGTTGAGATAAGCTAATATGGAACTATTGACTGTACTTCTTCTGGATTCCCTAACCAAGTATACGGATGAGCACAGTTTGGTAGTATAAAAAGATGGAAGATGATAAAAAAAATAATGATGATAAAACATTGAAAGAGAAAGGGATTGTATAAGTCAATATTGAATATATGGAAAGTAGGAAAGTTCATATAAGAAAGATGAAATCCTAATGGATTATGAATATAATCTCTAATGAGTTTGAGTCTGAGTATGAAATATGAAATTTTAAGAAAAATCTAAGAACTAAGACGATGCATGCTAAATGATCTTCCTTGTGAAGAAAACTGATGAATGCGGATGATAATATGTGAATGAGTCATAATCTTAATCCACTAGATACACAATCAAATTTTTAAAAGGATGTGAAAGGTGATGTGAATCAAATCTTGATAAATGGTGTAATACTAATGTTTGTGAAGTAAGTGCTTGTAATACTAAAGGAGATATATGATGATGACTAAGGATGAAATATTTATTTAATGCAAAAAAATGTCACATGAAAGAAAGATAAAATGAAAGTCTTTATAATTTTATGCACAAAGAGGTGAAAGATTAGATTATATGATATTCTTCCATGTAGTTTCTTGGATTTTGGGACGAAATCCTAAAAGGAGGGGAGAATTTGTAATGACCCATTTTCAAATTAGTCATCTATTGGATGATTATATGCTTAACTAAGTTGATCATTGTTTAAAGTGTGGTTAATGATGGAAATTAAGATTTATATTTATATATAATGAGAATGTTTAATCATACTTTGATTCACATAATTAGGTTTAAGATTTGGAAACCCTAATCATCCCAAATTAGGGTTTTGATGACATATGAATACATAATTTGATAAGTATAGTGTCTCACTAAATGATTTTTAGTATTTTATGTATAACTATTATTTAATTAAAATCTAGATATGATTTTTATGTCTCAAATATGAGCACTATTGAAAAATATCAGAATTTTTGAAGAATATTCTGACCTATTTGTTAGTCGAGTTTCAAGCTTGACTGACCATATTATAAGATTGATTTAACAGTGTGGTAATTGAATTTTATCTTTTTATTGGTATATCCAATTCATCTAAATTTTAACTGTAGTTGTAGAACTATATTATAGACACACTATTAAATTGGTGTAATTTTTAGACAATGTTTTATCTCTATAGAGAAGGGTGTCGGTCGAGTTATGTGCAGGACAAACTCGACCGACCATGTTGTAGACTGCAATATAGTAGTGCAGTATTTGATTTGTAGTCATTTAATGGTAACTCCAAATAATCTAAAATTTTAATTATTTCTTATAAACTCAATTTCAGATATTAGGTTAAAGTTTTATATTTTTGGACAATATCTGAGTTTTGAAGAGTGTGGTGTCGGTCAAATTTATAACTCAATCGATCAACCGGTCTGAGAAAAATAAAAATACAATGAAGGGCTTATTTGCAATTATTCTAAGAACCTCAATTCATCTATATGACTAACCTAACACACAAGGATCTCTCATAACTCATCGTTCATGTAAAAAAATGAAATTCTAGAGAGAGAGAGATGAGATCTAGGGTTTTAAGAAGAGAAAGTGGTGGAGATGTTCATGAAGGGTTTCTCTATTCAAGATATGATGAAATCAAGTAAGTCTAACTTCTTTGTGTAACATTTCATGGTGAACCTTCTCTCACATATCAAGATTTCATCCCTCCTCTTATTTTATTCAAAATCACATCAAATATCCCTCTTTTCTCACTCTTTCTCTTCTAATCCCCATTTCTAGGTTTTCTGAGTTGAGAGGACAAAGAATTGGATTCATTTGCTAGAGTTTGATTCGTTTTTCAAAAATGTAGAGGTTGAACTATGTTTTTAAGATGATTGGCACCTGAGGTGAGTGTTTTCTCCCTCCTAAGCTATGTATTCATGTTGAAAGCCTAATTCTATCCAGCTAAAATAATCAGAAAACTTTCTTGTGTATGTATGTGATTGGATATTGATTTGGAAAAGATATTGAGGGATCCAATTCTACTAATTTTGATTATTTCTCATTGATTGGAACTTGATAAATTCCAGATATATTGATTGAGGATCCATGGGTAATATTATGGGTAGATGACTATACTATTTCATGTGAATTTTGCCTAAAAATCAGCACAATGGCTGATATGCTTGGAATTGAATTGACATGTATACAATCATATTTGAATTGTACTAGATTGTATTATACAAGTGTATTATTAAATGTTAATGGAATTGAATATAATATACATATAAGGATCAGTATGAGGTGACCACATATTCTAATTAGGGTTTCTATTGAGCAAGTGAATCAAATGAGTCAACTAATTCATGATATCATTGGTCCTTTCTATAGTTGAGTGTGTTGCAACCCTTTGATCCCCTTTATCTCCCTCATTTACAAAGAATTTTGTGATCATGAGTGAGTTAGGCGTGTTGTAAGAGAGCTACCTCCATGTTATCTTATAAAGCTCTCATTCCTTCAATCTTCCCAATCCCCTTTCTCAAAGAGCAAAGGTTGAAGTGAGCTTCTCCAAGTGAAGCTGAAGTTGTTGTTCTTCTTAAAGGTTGAAGAAGTGTAAAGATCTTCTCTAGGTGAAGGCGAAGGGCAAGGAAAAGATTCAAGAAGAGTGGGTAATTCCTTCAAGGCCAAAGACTTTATGCAAGTGTGGGTAAGTCCTTATTAAAGGATGAAGACATCTTGATCAAGTGGGTAAGTTCTTGTGTAGGTGAAAGACTCTTGTCTTGAATAGGTAAGCCATTGGATGTATGGTGGTCTCCTTGTATCTCTTATGATGGAATATAAGTATACATGGGTTGCAAAGACCTAGAGGTTGAACTCTCTAGGTAGTAGATTGACGATCTCCTAGTTTAGAGATTGGAACCACTCTAACCACCTTGTCCAAGTGTATGTTTCAATCTCTCTCATTCTTGCTATGATTTCTTACGTAAGACTTCAAATTGTTCTTAAGCATTTCGTTTCAATGATATAGTTTGAAGGTATAACTATTCTTGTGAGAATTTTGAGTCTCTATTCACCCCCCTCTACAGCCCTAGATCCAGCAAGTGGCCTTAGAGCCAAGGATCTTCTCCAACAAATCTCCCATGAGATGGAAAGATGGGTGATAACCTATTTGGTTCACTCAAACTAAGAAAGGATTCTCCATATGCCCCCCCCATCTTCAACGACACCAATATCCTCTATTGGAAGAGGCGAATGCAGTTCTACATTCAAGGTATGAACTTTTATATGTGGAAGGTGATTATTACACCATATAAGGAGCCAACTGGAGTTGTGTCAACATGGGAGTAGCTACCCTAAAGAATTCCCAGCTCAATGCCAAATCAATTAGCATTGTGTATGTCGCCCTCACTCCAACTGAGTTCAACCACATCTCCTCATGGGATACATCCTGTCACGCCCCGATCTCACATTAACCACAGACCACAAGATTAGGGCGCGACAGGATGGGATTATCATATAAACAAACCACTGAGAATTTTTCTTTTTAAAACCTCGTAATGATATCCGGATTATTGCTGTAAACTAAAACAAAAATAACTATTGCGGAAGCATTTCAATTAAACTGGCTAGAGAACATAAACAGAGTTTACAACATGTAATATTGTTTAACAGAAAGTAAACATAACCGTTAATTTACAACTTTATACACATTCGCCATACATACTCTCTCTCACCCACACCATGTCCCAAGGACCGAGGGGAAAGGACTAAGAGACCACTATCTAACTAAACTAACTACATATACCTTCTACAGATTAAGTGTTAGGATGAAATGATCCTTCTGATTCTTGGAATTTGTCGCTGACCTGAAAATGTTTGAGTAGAGGAATGAGCCTACTCGCTCAGTGAATAATATTTCACTTAGCCATCATCGGATAACTCCATATTTTACATTTAACAGGAATATGTAAATAAAATAACAAACTGAGCAGTTCTAATTAAACAGTGCAATTATCGCAGAAAAGTATAATGAACATTTAAAGAACAAGTATTATAAATTCTTAATCTGAACATACATAAGTTTCATATTAATCTACCTTAATTCTATGTAATCATCTTTTAACTTATGCCCTGATCATATGCAGTGTACTCTGCATATAAAGTCTCGTAGCGAACTACGAACCCACCGTACAAGACTTAGCGACACACCCGGGAAATGCTAAGTCTGACTGCCGTCCTGGTCTGCGTCAGGACTCTCAGGCTCACACGGCCTCACTGCACTCTCAAAGAGTGTACTCTAGACTCCTCCTCTAACCTGAGCACACAGGCGGAGAGTCTGGGTTACCACTGTGACACACGCACAGATTATTGTTGAATAACCCCTATTTACTCCAGTGCCACCGTGACACACGCACGGATTATTGTTGAACACTGCCTCTCTGTCCTCGTGCCACCGTGACACACGCACGGATTATTGTTGAACACGAGCCACCGACCATCTAGACACACGCTAGGTAGGTCGTTTCACCCCTAAGGCACAGACCTCCAAAAGGGGTTCTACGGTGTCAGGGCATCTAAGTCTAACACATTTTATTATAACAAGAAAACTCTTATAACATTGTGTCTCTCCCACACATATTCGACTACTAGAATATATTGTAATTATGCAATTCACTAGCTGAAACCAGAAGTTCAACTTTCATAACATTTCTATATATAGTGCAACAACTATTCATTTATATCGCAATAACTCATAACTCAACTATGCTTTCATGCAAACAAATTCGTTCACTGTAAATAGATTTCATATCTATTCCACGTCTCTATACTGATTTCATATTACTGAACATTCAAATATATTGTATTGAAAGGAATACTCAATCTGAAATATTTTATCGCATTTATTCGCATCTTACTGAAATTACTCATAAAGCATACACATTTATTTTAGTAATCATTTCATTTCATTTGAACTATGCAAATTAAAAGTCTAGGGATGATAACTATGCTCGACATCCGAGTAATCTCTATTACCTAGATATACACATAAACAACATTTTCATATACGCAATATCTACGATTAAACGAGTTAAACCTTGATAATTAAGTGAGATAATACTCACCCAATTCGGGAAGTTCGAATTCGTCCAGATCCGTCTAGGAACACGTCCAGAGTCCAATTTCCGAGCACACGCAAGTCGTCTTCAACCTCGGTTCAGTTCACTTCAGACTCGAATCTGCTTCACACACAGCTGATCGTGACTTTTGGTTTCGAATTTGCGTTCGGGACCCTTGGCCGAACTCCATGGCAAGCTCCCAGTGAATTGGTTGTTATTGAGCATCAACACCTTCATGTTTGTGAGTTTCCCTATGCCTTCGGGCACAGGTCCAACTAACTTGTTGTAGCTGAAATCAAGCATCGATAGGTTGATCATATTGGCTATTGTCCCTTGCGCATCAAGGTAACCGGATATGTTGATGGATGGGGTCGAGAGCTCTTGCAGAGAGACCGCGTTGTAAAGGTCGAGTGGTATCTGACCATGTAGGTTGTTGTTTCCGATGCGAAGAACCCTCAGCTGCGAGCAATTACCAAAGCCCTTGGGGAGTTCACTGTCCAGTTTGTTGAACGAGAGATCCAGTGCTTGCAGGAGATGAGCGCCAGCAGCGCAGATGAAGGGAGGTATAGGGCCCGAGAAAGAGTTGTGGATGGCGTTTACGGCGACCAGGTACTGGGCACTTGCCCACCAACCCGAAAGGGGGAGTGGCCCGCTGAAGAGGTTGCTAGAAAAATCTAGAGTCTGGAACGGTAGGGATTGATTGTGCTCTTCCTGCGGTAGCATCTTCCAATCAGCCAAAACAACCTTGTCGTCCAGATGATTGAAGCTGACGTCCAAGACGACGAGGCGGGCCGACCACAGTAGGTCCGGCTCCAAGCCCCCACAGAGGTGACGGCGTTGGATGCAGAGAACCTCAATGTACAGACCACCGGCTGTGATAGCTGCGGATCCACATTTGAACCTCAAGGCCGAGCTCAGAGCTGGCCTTTGCTTGCCGTTTCGTGTGCCCAAGGGGGCTCCTGGCCGCCCTCCAAGCTGCTGTGCGGCCGCAGCTCTACGTTGCAGGTCAGCTGTAGGTGGGGCGCCATGGAAGGGGGCGAGGAAGGAGGAAGGAAGAAGGGAAGAGGAAGAGGGAAGGTAGAGGAGGGAGACGTGTAGCTGAATCGGCTATGGGCCAAGAAATCGCCCAGCCATCGCCTCTGTATTCCTCTGCGAGTCGCGCGCTACAGTGCGCCGACTCTCCCTGTTGTATCGGGTGGAAGATGAAAGGATAAGCGAGAAAAAAAAGAAAAGAGAAATAAAAGGCTAATAAATTTGGATATTTTGCAAATTCAGCCCCAAAACTTGAAACTATTATATCTTTTGCGTCGATTGTCCAATTGAAATGATTCCTTTTGCAAATTTGCAAGCACGAGGTCCTCTACAACCCTAAAGCGAGAAAACATGCTACTTAGCGTGTTTCAACTAATCAAAATACTAATCGCTTATGTATACTTAATTCAACTTAATTAACTTAATGATCAACGTTGCTATTATCATTAATTACCTCTGATGACTCAAACTCAACTATTGATTCACGACGTAACTTATCTTGATTAACCATATTGTTTAACATAGCGTTTAGCACTAATCAAGACACTTCACGCTAATCGAGGTATTTATTAGTTAACTTAGTTATGGGTCATAACAATCTCCCTCTCTTATAAGAATTTCGTCCCGAAATTCCTAAAAGAGTAAAGGAAACTTGTTACACATCTCTGACTCAAGCTCCCATGTGGCTTCCTCTAAATTATGGTTCCTCTATAAGACCTTCACGAAAGGCATCTCACGATTCTTGAGTTCTTTGATCCTCCAATCAACTATCTGTACTGGTCCCTCAACATAGGACACATCAGGTATGAGCTGTATAAGTTCTGGGTCCACTATCTTCTCAATGATAGGATATGGGCCCATAAACCTAGGAGTCAGTTTGCCTCTCTTGACAAACCTCAACACTTCTTTCCACGGTGAAACCCTCAGATACATTTCATCACCAACCTGAAATTCAAGAGGTCAACGTCTCTTCTCAGCATAGCTCTTCTGCCTGTCCTATGTAACTTTCAACTGTTCTTTGATCACAGTAATCTTTTCAGTGGTCAAATCTACTATCTCAGGTCCAAGAATCTGCTTTTCACCAACCTCATACCAACATATGGGTGATCTACACTTTCTACCATACAGAGCTTCATACAGGGCCATATCAAGACTGGAATGGTGACTATTATTGTATGCAAACTCTATAAGGCTCAAGTATTCTTCCTAACTTTCACAGAAATGCAAGACACCTGCTCTCATCATGTCCTCAAAATTCTGAATGGTCCCCTCTGACTAACCATCCGTATGAGGGTGAAAAGTTGTATTGAATCTCAACTTTGTGCCCTAAGCACAATACAGCTGATTCCAAAATCTGGATGTGAACTTAGGATACTGTGCAACCTGAATATCTCATCCACGAATATCTTTGCCAACTTTGAGACATCAAAGGTTGACTTGACATGAAGAAAATGAGCAGACTAAATTAGTCTATCCATAATCATTCATATCGAGTCACAACCTCTAGGTGTCCTGGGCAACCCTATCACAAAATCCATTGTGATATGTTCCCACTTCCACTCTGGTATAGGAAGAGATTGCAATGTACCTACAGGTTTCTGGTGCTCAGCCTTAACTTGCTGACACACACTACATCTAGCCACATACTCAGCTACATCCTTTTTCATACCTGACCACCAGTACAATTCCTTGAGATTCCTGTACATCTTAGTGTTACCTGGATACATAACATACATTGATGCATGTGCTTTCTCAAGAATATTTTCTTTCAAATCACTATCTCGAGGTACACGCAACTTGTCATGCTAATACAACACACCACCATTTGAAAACCTAAACTCTGGTCTCTTTCCCCTGTCATGTCATGCATGATCTGCTGCAACTCACTGTCACCCTACTATAGTTCCTTGATTTGATCGTAAAAAGTAGGCTTGACTTGCATCTGTACAATCAAACCACTCTATTCTGTCATCCCTAAGTCTAAGTTCAACTTCTGCATCTCTATTAGCAGGTCTCTATTGAAACCTGTCATAGAGAATGCATTAGCTGTTGAACTTGACTTTCTGTTGAAAGCATCATTCACCACATTCTCTTTACCAGGGTGGTGATCTATTGTCACATCATAAAGATAGTGACGCCATGTCTTAAAAACATGAACTACACCAACTATCTTCGGATCATATATCGGGTAATACTCCGATTTCTATGCTACTTTCTTATAGCTACATTTTAGCTTTATGTTTTACTCTTTTTTTTTTCTCTAAGTTATTTCATGTTGTTCAAGTACCATTCAGATTAGCTACCTATAAAACCCTAGATCACTATCACTACCAGATTACATTACACAGAACAAATCTCAAGGTCTTATTTTACAAGGTTACTAGTATTCATGGTTTCATCACTAATGATATCCCTTGAACTACTACAACTCTAATTATTCTAGGGTTTGGTCCTTATTAGTAACATAGCATTATTGTGTGTGTGTGGTCGATTATATAAATCAATTTGAGTTGCTTGGGTCAATAGCATATTAACCCAACACTCAGCTTTAATTATATTGGCTGAAAATTCAGTTTTCAGAATAGTTTCTGTAATTCGTTTATTAAACAGCTAACAGAAGATCCAAAAATTCTGGAAATTTTATATGTTGTACCTAATGAAGTTTTAGACTTCCAGTACAAATTTGAGATCATTTCAAGTTATGAATAAATAATTAAAAATCAAACAGTGCACTGCTATATTGCAGTCTGCAGCAGGTTCGATCGAGTTGTAAACTCGGCCGACACCCTCTGTAGAGATCAAAAGTCATCCAAAAATTACGCCAATTTAGTAGCGTGTCTAAAATTGTGATTTTCAAGCACAGTTAAAATTTGAGATCCATTGGATATACAAATAAAAAGATAGAATTCAATTACCACCCTGCTATATCATTCTGAAAATGTGATCATATAATTGTAAATACTGAGAAATTCTTATATCATGCATTCATATTCTAAGTTATGTGTTTGTTCTTTATTTTAAAAACTAATTTGTTAGTCTATAGAGACTTAGAATCCAAAGGTAATATGTATGAATGTATTTAACTTTATAATAAAGATATGCATTCCATACTCTCAATTATGTCTTGTAATTCTCGTTCCTTAATCAAGTCATCATTTTTAACATTTCCTTTAATCCAACTAAGTTTCTTGTCTTGATCTTATGATTTTTATAAGACTCTTTATTTCTATGTACTTATTGTATGCTCAACTTATTTTCTTCTATTTTCCCTTCACCTTAAAGTACATAAAGTATTTTACTCCATTCCATGATCCAACCCAAATTTGATTCTTACGTCCTAGCCCTTACATGCTTTTCTCATATCCTTTCCATACTCTTATATTTAGAGTTCATATAATACAAATCATTGAATTTAATTTGAACCTTATATCATTTTCTTTTATTTCCAATTAAGGATTGCACATATGAGGTTCCAACATTGGCCTCTGATATCATTTCCAGCAAATTCTTAGCTGTTCTAATCTTTCTCTTACATTTCAACGTCTTATCGTATGTACATTTTTACTATGATTCAGGTCTAAATCATTCAGAGTCTACTCTAATTATACTGTTAATAGGAGTCATTAGATCCCAGTAACGCATCCTGCCATCCGGACCAGGCCGAACCTGTAGTCCTGAAGCCAAGAGCTACTCAGGATTAACCAACTCCTATTGATCTTAAACATGTGAAAAGAATATCCACTCCGAGCAAACTCATTTAATCATAATTTCAGGTCTACTTTAGTACTAAGAAAACAAACACTTAACAATTCACTTCATAACACAACAATATAAAAGAATCATGTTTATTTTACAAACTGAAAATTTCATTTCATGCATATAAGAGCGTTTCTAATAATCTCCAATTAAATTAACAATGTAAGGCAAGAGTTGTATCACATCCTATATATTTAATCTCTTACTCCTACATTAATTTCTTATCTCATAACCCTAAGATTTCTAGGGTTTTCTCTCTAGCCTATCCTTCCTCTGCATACCTAGCCAAGGCATCCAGAGAAGAACAGACAGAGTAGCTTGATACTGGTCAATCTAAGTATTCAGACACCTGGCCAGGGTATCTAAACACTCAGACCTTCCAGAGCTAAAACACATCATTCATTATTCGTCTTACTTATAACATTATCTTTTGACCTTAATGATTCTTAACGACTCAACTTAAGCTCATTACTTGATTCTCGTGACCACATCCTCTTCCTGTTATCTGCAATAATATAACAGAACACTTCCTGTTAGAAAATTACAGATAGAAGAAGGACTCATAAACCTTAATCCTATTGGTCTCTTATCGTCCCCTGACCTTGACTTAGAGTATTCATATACTCAACCTATGCTCTGATACCAAAATTGTCACGCCCCGATCTCACATTAACCACAGACCACAAGATTAGGGCGCGACAGGATGGGATTATCATATAAACAAACCACTGAGAATTTTTCTTTTTAAAACCTCGTAATGATATCCGGATTATTGCTGTAAACTAAAACAAAAATAACTATTGCGGAAGCATTTCAATTAAACTGGCTAGAGAACATAAACAGAGTTTACAACATGTAATATTGTTTAACAGAAAGTAAACATAACCGTTAATTTACAACTTTATACACATTCGCCATACATACTCTCTCTCACCCACACCATGTCCCAAGGACCGAGGGGAAAGGACTAAGAGACCACTATCTAACTAAACTAACTACATATACCTTCTACAGATTAAGTGTTAGGATGAAATGATCCTTCTGATTCTTGGAATTTGTCGCTGACCTGAAAATGTTTGAGTAGAGGAATGAGCCTACTCGCTCAGTGAATAATATTTCACTTAGCCATCATCGGATAACTCCATATTTTACATTTAACAGGAATATGTAAATAAAATAACAAACTGAGCAGTTCTAATTAAACAGTGCAATTATCGCAGAAAAGTATAATGAACATTTAAAGAACAAGTATTATAAATTCTTAATCTGAACATACACAAGTTTCATATTAATCTACCTTAATTCTATGTAATCATCTTTTAACTTATGCCCTGATCATATGCAGTGTACTCTGCATATAAAGTCTCGTAGCGAACTACGAACCCACCGTACAAGACTTAGCGACACACCCGGGAAATGCTAAGTCTGACTGCCGTCCTGGTCTGCGTCAGGACTCTCAGGCTCACACGGCCTCACTGCACTCTCAAAGAGTGTACTCTAGACTCCTCCTCTAACCTGAGCACACAGGCGGAGAGTCTGGGTTACCACTGTGACACACGCACAGATTATTGTTGAATAACCCCTATTTACTCTAGTGCCACCGTGACACACGCACGGATTATTGTTGAACACTGCCTCTCTGTCCTCGTGCCACCGTGACACACGCACGGATTATTGTTGAACACGAGCCACCGACCATCTAGACACACGCTAGGTAGGTCGTTTCACCCCTAAGGCACAGACCTCCAAAAGGGGTTCTACGGTGTCAGGGCATCTAAGTCTAACACATTTTATTATAACAAGAAAACTCTTATAACATTGTGTCTCTCCCACACATATTCGACTACTAGAATATATTGTAATTATGCAATTCACTAGCTGAAACCAGAAGTTCAACTTTCATAACATTTCTATATATAGTGCAACAACTATTCATTTATATCGCAATAACTCATAACTCAACTATGCTTTCATGCAAACAAATTCGTTCACTGTAAATAGATTTCATATCTATTCCACGTCTCTATACTGATTTCATATTACTGAACATTCAAATATATTGTATTGAAAGGAATACTCAATCTGAAATATTTTATCGCATTTATTCGCATCTTACTGAAATTACTCATAAAGCATACACATTTATTTTAGTAATCATTTCATTTCATTTGAACTATGCAAATTAAAAGTCTAGGGATGATAACTATGCTCGACATCCGAGTAATCTCTATTACCTAGATATACACATAAACAACATTTTCATATACGCAATATCTACGATTAAACGAGTTAAACCTTGATAATTAAGTGAGATAATACTCACCCAATTCGGGAAGTTTGAATTCGTCCAGATCCGTCTAGGAACACGTCCAGAGTCCAATTTCCGAGCACACGCAAGTCGTCTTCAACCTCGGTTCAGTTCACTTCAGACTCGAATCTGCTTCACACACAGCTGATCGTGACTTTTGGTTTCGAATTTGCGTTCGGGACCCTTGGCCGAACTCCATGGCAAGCTCCCAGTGAATTGGTTGTTATTGAGCATCAACACCTTCATGTTTGTGAGTTTCCCTATGCCTTCGGGCACAGGTCCAACTAACTTGTTGTAGCTGAAATCAAGCATCGATAGGTTGATCATATTGGCTATTGTCCCTTGCGCATCAAGGTAACCGGATATGTTGATGGATGGGGTCGAGAGCTCTTGCAGAGAGACCGCGTTGTAAAGGTCGAGTGGTATCTGACCATGTAGGTTGTTGTTTCCGATGCGAAGAACCCTCAGCTGCGAGCAATTACCAAAGCCCTTGGGGAGTTCACTGTCCAGTTTGTTGAACGAGAGATCCAGTGCTTGCAGGCGATGAGCGCCAGCAGCGCAGATGAAGGGAGGTATAGGGCCCGAGAAAGAGTTGTGGATGGCGTTTACGGCGACCAGGTACTGGGCACTTGCCCACCAACCCGAAAGGGGGAGTGGCCCGCTGAAGAGGTTGCTAGAAAAATCTAGAGTCTGGAACGGTAGGGATTGATTGTGCTCTTCCTGCGGTAGCATCTTCCAATCAGCCAAAACAACCTTGTCGTCCAGATGATTGAAGCTGACGTCCAAGACGACGAGGCGGGCCGACCACAGTAGGTCCGGCTCCAAGCCCCCACAGAGGTGACGGCGTTGGATGCAGAGAACCTCAATGTACAGACCACCGGCTGTGATAGCTGCGGATCCACATTTGAACCTCAAGGCCGAGCTCAGAGCTGGCCTTTGCTTGCCGTTTCGTGTGCCCAAGGGGGCTCCTGGCCGCCCTCCAAGCTGCTGTGCGGCCGCAGCTCTACGTTGCAGGTCAGCTGTAGGTGGGGCGCCATGGAAGGGGGCGAGGAAGGAGGAAGGAAGAAGGGAAGAGGAAGAGGGAAGGTAGAGGAGGGAGAGGTGTAGCTGAATCGGCTATGGGCCAAGAAATCGCCCAGCCATCGCCTCTGTATTCCTCTGCGAGTCGCGCGCTACAGTGCGCCGACTCTCCCTGTTGTATCGGGTGGAAGATGAAAGGATAAGCGAGAAAAAAAAGAAAAGAGAAATAAAAGGCTAATAAATTTGGATATTTTGCAAATTCAGCCCCAAAACTTGAAACTATTATATCTTTTGCGTCGATTGTCCAATTGAAATGATTCCTTTTGCAAATTTGCAAGCACGAGGTCCTCTACAACCCTAAAGCGAGAAACCATGCTACTTAGCGTGTTTCAACTAATCAAAATACTAATCGCTTATGTATACTTAATTCAACTTAATTAACTTAATGATCAACGTTGCTATTATCATTAATTACCTCTGATGACTCAAACTCAACTATTGATTCACGACGTAACTTATCTTGATTAACCATATTGTTTAACAGAGCGTTTAGCACTAATCAAGACACTTCACGCTAATCGAGGTATTTATTAGTTAACTTAGTTATGGGTCATAACACATCCTATGAGATATGGGATAAGTTGTGCATCACTTATGAAGGCACAAAGCAAGTGAAGGAGGTAAATATCTACATGTTGAACAACCTCCTAGAGAACTTCAAGATGGGGAAGAAAGAAGGATTTGTCGAGATGTCCTATGGGATCAACATCATCGTCAATGGCCTAGCTACTTTGGGACACACTTTGGATAGAGGTGCAATCAACTCAAAGATCTTGAGGTCTCTACCAAAGAGATGGGAGTCAAAGGTGAACTCCATTGAAGAAGTGATAATTCTTAGTGACATTCCAACTGAGGAGCTCATTGGCAATATACAAGCTCATGAGCCAAGACTAGACAAGCAAGAAGAGGAAGCCAAAAAGCACGAAAGATCAAAGATAGTGTCTTCAAAGCTCAAGTAGAGGCTGTCATCCTTCAACAACAACTTGCATGTCGGACCTCTCCCTCCTCCTCTAGTGAATATGATAGCCCTAGTGAGCATCAAGCCAACTACTCCAAGGGAAAGCACTTCAAAGGAAAGAAATCTTCTTCTTTTGCTCTAAGGTACTACAAGTGTGGTAAAAAAGGACACTACAAGAGTGAATGCCATAAGGCAAGAAAGTCACACCACAAGAGAAGATCCGTGAGGGAAGAAGAGTACAATAAAGATAGCAAATATAAGAGGAAAGATAAGAAGGAGAGGAGACATAAATATGCAACTCATGCAGCTTGGGAAGCATCATCCTATAGTGGCTAAAGCTCCGATGAAGATGGAGAGTGCCACCTTGCACTCATGGCATCTACAAGTGAAGATATTGGTGAGGTAAGTGAGGTAATCTTGCATGAGTTAGCTAAATAAACTCTTATTGATATGCTTGTTTCTACCTATTCTTCTTATTCTAAATGTAAATATAAAAAGAAGAGGTTAGGAAAAATCATTGATGACTTGTATGCTAAACTTGAGATTTTTTAGCAAAATGAGAAAATTCATCTTGAGAACATTGATAACTTGCAAGGACAATTTCTTAATCTTGAACTCTAATACAATGGAGTTTAGGTAGAGAATGGTGTTTACCTTAAGAACATTGAATCTCTTAAGGAAGACAACCAAAAGTGCCTAAATGAGCTTGAGACACTTAAAACTGAAAATGTTGAACTCGAGCTTATTGTTGATTCTCATAGAGATGAAAGGGATGTTTATCTCAAAGAAATTCAAGTGCTAAAATCTGAAAATGCTAGGTTGCTTGGTCAAGTTAATGATTTATCTTCTAGACCTATTTTTCCTAGTAATGATGTAGCTTCTATTTCTCTTGAAAAACATTCTTATTTGAATAAAGCCTCTATTTAGAGGCCGACCTAGTTAATGCTAGAGATGATCTTTCTAGTTTGTCTTATACTGTTGTATCTCTTACTGATGAAAACCATAGACTAGAGCCTCTATGCAAAAATTCCTCAAAGTGAAAAACTCCCTGAATGAAATCCTTGACCATTCTACCAAATAGAGAGGCACTAGTGGTTTGGGATTTGTAGGGGGAGCACCTAACGGCAAGAACAAAGCCAAAGGTAAGAAAAAGAGTAAGGAAGCTTCCTTTTTCATTGAAGCGTCTTCTGGCACTAACAACCCTATGATTTGCTATCATTGCAAAAGTGACGATCATTACTCTACTTATTGTCCTTACAAGCCTAAGGGACGAACCCAAAGATGAAATGGGTCCCCAAACTAACTCTGGATCACAAAGTTTGAGTTGGGAACCGACACACTCCTTTCTTGTAGGAAAAAGGAAGAGGGATTGTTGATAGTGGCTACACTAAACACATGATAGGTGAACTAAGCTATTTCAACAACTTCACAAAAAAGAAAGGAGGCTCAGTTACTTTTGGGGACAATAAGAAAGGTAAGGTAAAAGGTGAGGGTGATGTAGGTGAATCCTTGTCTATCAAGAATGGTCTCTTTGTGGATGGCATGCATCACAATTTAATAAGTGTAATTCAATTATGTGATAATGGTTACCTTATTATATTTACTTCTTTTGAATGCTTTATTCTAGATTCCCTCACTTATCATGTCATATATAAGGGAACCAGAAATGGTAACATTTATGCAATTTTTCTTGACTCTATTAATATAAATGTTGGTAGATGCCTAGTAGTCAACTCAAATGATATTTTTCTTTGCCATCGTCGGCTTGGTCATGTAAATATGCATCAATTGAAGAAGTTGAGCAAAAAGGGTGTGGACAAGGGACTTCGCAAATTAGAATTTGAAAAGGATGAGGAATTACAACCTTGTACCCAAGGAAAGAAACCAAATCCTCCTTCAAATCCAAAGGAGTCCTTAGTACCAAGAGAGCTCTTAAAATTTTCCATATTGATCTATTTGGACTAATGAGAACTCAATCACTTCATGGTTCCAATTATTGTCTTGCTATTGTCGATGATTTCTCTCGATATACTTGGACCTTCTTTCTAATTTCCAAGAGTGATATGCTTGATGTTTTCTCGGATTTTTCTAAATGATTTGAGAACAAAGCTTCCATCCGTAGTGATCATGGGGGAGAATTTGAAAATGACCTTTTTGAACATTTTTGTGAAGAATATGGATATACACATAACTTCTCTTCACCTCGAACACCTCAACAAAATGGGGTTGTAGAGAGGAAGAATAGGTCCCTACAGAAAATATTTAGGACCATGCTTTTAGAGTATGACATTCCAAAGAAGTTTTGGGTTGAAGCCGTAAGTACTTCATGTTTTGTGCAAAATTGGGTTTTCACGCATCCTTCTTCGAAGAAAACCCCCTATGAGCTATGGCATGGTAGGAAGCCTTCTGTCGAGTACTTTCATGTTTTTGGATGTCCTTGTTTTGTTTTGAACATGAAAGATTCTCTCAACAAGTTTGATCCAAAATCATACAATGCTTTCTTTCTTGGCTACAACACTACTAACAAGGCTTATAGAGTGATTAATGTTGATCTTGTTAAAGTAGAAGAATCTATCGATGTTAAGTTTATTGAGACTAACCCCTCTATTCCCAAAGATAGTGTTCTAAATGATGATGTTGTAGGTGAATCCATTCTTATCTTAAAAAACTCAACATCATCCAAAAGGGAAAAGAGGTGGCCACTCAAGAAGAAGAGAAAGATGAGGAGAAGAAGGATCCAACTCCCCGCTTTGCAAAGAATCATCTAAAAGATCTGATTTTAGGTGACCCTTTTTAAAGAGTGAAGATGTGGTCTGCCTTCAATAAAGAACAAGCCAACAACACCATCATCTCACAACTCAAGCCAAAGAATGTCAAATAAGCTCTTGGGGATAATGAATGGATCCTAGCCATGCAAGAAGAATTGGAGTGATTCGATAAGAACAAAGTGTGGACCCTAGAGTCAAGACCATGTGATAGAAAGATCATTGGCACCAAGTGGGTCTATCATAACAAGATGGATAAAAGTGGCAAGGTGGTAAGAAACAAAGTAAGGTTAGTGGCTCAAGGCTACAATTAGTAGGAAGGTATAGATTTTGATGAAACATATGCACTTGTAGCTAGAATTGAGTCAATTTGTATGTTTCTTGATTTTGCTAGTTATAAGAACTTTCTTCTTTATCAAATGGATGTTAAAAGTGTGTTTTTGAATGGTACAATTGAGGATGAATTTTATGTTGCACAACCCCTGGGATTTGAACATTGATAGTCTACCTAACCATGTATATTTTTTGCAAAAAGCTCTATATGGACTCAAACAAGCACTCGAGATTGGTATGAGAAATTAAAGAACCTTTTGTTAGATCATGGATATATCATGGGAAAAGTAGATTCTAGCTTGCTTCTCAAACACACTTCTAAAAATTTTATTATCATTTAAATTTATGTTGATGATATCATTTTTGGTGGAACTAATATTAATCTTTGCAAGGATTTTAGTGATCTTATGCAGAGTGAGTTTGAGATGACCATGATGGGTGAGCTTACATTCTTCCTCAGCTTTCAAATCAAGTAAACTAAAGATGGGAACTTCATCAACCAAGGCAAGTACACAAGTGAGATACTAAAGTACTTGGGATGGAGAACACCAAGTTGATGGACACCCCCATGTCTAACACTGCCAAACTTGATAAAGATGAAGAAGGAGAGAAAGTGGATGAGAAGCTCTATAGAGGTATGATTGGAAGTTTACTTTATTTAACTACCTCTAGACTTGATATAATGTTTAGTGTTGGCTTGTGTGCTCTCTTTCAACCAAATCCCAAGAAATCACATCTTATAGATGCTAAGAGGATTTTGAGGTACTTAGCCAAAACTCCAAATTTTGGACTATGGTATCTCAAGTCAAGGTACTTTACTCTTATGGATTATAGTGATGCAGATTATGTAGGATGATGGATTGATAGAAAGTGCACAAGTGGCACTTACTTCCTCATAGGACCATGCTTGGTGTCTTGATTTTCTAAGAAATAAAGCACAGTGGGTTTATCAACTATTGAGGGTAAAGACATTACAATCGGGAGTTGTTGTGCCTAGGTCCTATGGATGAAGCAAATGCTCCAAGACTTTAACATTAATTTTGATGCTTTTCCTATCTATTGTGATAATACTAGTACAATCAATTAATCTTACAATCCTATATTTCATAGTAGATCCAAGCATATAGAGGTTTGTCATCATTTTCATCATGATCACTTTTCCAAAAAGGATAATCATATCACGCATGTGGACATGGAAAATCAGTTGGCAGACATTTTCACTAAACCTCTAGCTAGAGCGCCATTTAATTTTATTAGATCTAAATTGCTCATAACTGGTTTGGATGAATATGATATGCCTTCTAGCTAGTTTCTATCTACCCTATATGTTTTGCTCATATCTTGATCACCTTTGCTTGCTAAAGTGCTAAAATTTTCATGTTCATATGCCTAGTTTTTTGCTTGTTTGGGGTATTTTTTGTGAACACTTGTTTTATCACAAAATAGTACCCAATGATGAGTGATATGTGCCTAAGTATGTTTAAAATGCAATGGAATAGAAAAATAATTTAAACTACCACTCAAGAGGCTAGAAATTAAGATTTCTAAATTTGGGACAAAATCTTTGTCGATTGAGTTACCAACTCAACCGATGGGTGGCCGAGAGCTTTTATAAAAAGGCATTTGATCGAGTTTCCCAATCACAAAAATTGACTGATGGCCAGACTGGAGCAAATGTCATGGGTTAACAACCTAACCCCACTCTACACCTTAGGCACCAAAATAAGGTGTACAAAAGGGTTAAAGTTTCTTGTCCGTGAGTGGATCAAACATACAAGTATATACATGCACCAATTAACAAAGCTTCCTTAAATAAACCAAATGTTAATTACATAGGGGCCCGAAGGCATAGGATTGCTATAGAAGAAAACTTAATACATGAGAAAGCTACCTATAGAAGAAAAAGAGCATAAACTAAGAGTCCCATTTAACTTTAGCATCCCCATGAAAGAGCTGATTGTGTTGAGCCAACATATTGAGTTGCATCATCATCATCATAAGTAAACGGTACCTAGAAAACATTTGAAATTGGTACACGTAAGCACAATATATAAATATATTGTACTGAGTATGCCTACGTGTCATTTAATATAACTCTCATCACATCTTGGCGATAACAATAAAAGTAAACTTGGCAGTAATAAGCAATATGGAAAATCATGTTTGAACAAAAGAAAGTTTATTAACAACAGAGAACACATATCTTTTAAGCATATATTCCATTACATCATCCATGCATTACTACCAAGGAGTTGAATGCATTAAGGCCTTTATGATCACTACCAAAGAATTGGATCATATGTACAATGTGACCACTACCAAAGAGTTAGGTCCAAGCACACTACCAAAGAATTGGTGCTTCCATATGTACCATGTGACCACTACCAAAGAGTTAGGTCACTTCCAAGCACACTACCAACAAGTTGGTGCTTTCATATAATGGATAGAGATAATTTATGTTTAGGTTCTACAATGTATATATATTGAAACATCATTAAAGTTGGATATACATATATATCTATTTCAAACAATACCATATGCCAAGTTCTTTACAACTATCTTACAACCATACATTATTGTAAGCCAAGTGAGGGTTAATGGTGTACCTTCTACTCAGAAGTGGGGAGTCTAGAGATGCTCCTCACTAGTACCTTTGTCCTCATGAAATTATAAGGTATTTGGTACTTATTAGATATATTGGCCAAATCACTATTTATTAATTCTAAAAAGAGTATAAAAGGCCCTTTTTCTTATTTGGAGTCATGGGAGTAGATTATGAGTCATGGAGTATAGATTTGAGCCCATGATTGATAGTGTCATGTCATAGTAGGATTTTAATATCAAATTGGTGGTCTTTAGATCATGTTGAATAATTATGATCATTTTTGGTAAGCCAAATAGGGAAAAAGAGTGATAATTAGACTTTAATGATAATTGAGTCACATTAATTGGAGATAAACATTCCATAATTATCTAGGTACAAAAAGAGGATGATCATAGGGATTTGATGATTTAATCAAGTTCAAGTATTTTCTAAATAATTAAATAAGATAAAGACATAATTGAGCATGAATACTTATATGAGTCAGATGTAGGGTCAACTAATATCATAAACATGATCCTCATATTTTTATGATAAAAAAGGAGTACTTGTTCATATTTTTCTGATGATCCTACTATTTATTATGGCTTTCATAACATCAGGGTATTTTCTAGAATTGAGGATAAATCGAGAAGATAGCTAAAAACTAGGGCCGTTGATATTAAGATCTGAAGGTCAAGAATCACTCTCATGGAAAAAGAATTTGATTTGGGTTCTTTAATGTGGAACTACCTTATTGGTTCATGTTGGTTCCAGTCAGGAAAGGAGGGTCCACTCCTTCTCTTCTTCTCACCCAACCACTTGGCAGTCCAGGCTGTGACTCTGACAAGTTCGGGAAGATTGCTCAAGGCTTCTTCTTCTAATCTGAGGTCAGGGTCATGTTTACAGGGATCTCCTCGATTAGTATGGTAAGGGTTCAGGGTTCAGCTCCCTTTGGAGCATCGTGCCACCGAGGCGTTTGAGCAGCTCGTCGGCCGCAAAGGAGAAGGAAGGCAAGGTGGGGCGACAGGGAGTGTTGGCACTTCAAGGAGGGGTCGGTGAGGCTCTGGGAAGCTCCTTAGAGCTTGAGGAGTGGTTGAATTAGAATTGCAGATGCAGAGCAGTCCTGAGCAGCAGCTATGCCAAGGAGAAGGTGGTCAGAGAGGGTTCTGTTTAGGGTGGATCCATCAGGGCTTGCTTCGAACAAATTGAGGGCAAGGGAGGACTAAAGAGGCGTTGGTGGATCTATGAGGGGGGCTATATGGATGGGAGAGGGTCTGAGTGTGAGAATCCCAATTTCAAGTTGGGTGCACTCGAGAGGGAAGTTGTCGGAGGCAATCGTGGGGGAGACTCTTGTCATCATTGGGGGTCGTGTGAGGGGTTGACATGTTCATGGAGATGAGGGGGAGGCACTTCCTCGATCAGTTTCACGCAGAAAAGGGTAGGGTGGAAGTTTGTGGTCCGAGATTAGATCTCGTGGTTGTAGCCACATTCTCATGAAATAGACGGAGGTTGGTGGTGACTCCGTGGCTGTCCGATTGGCCCTGTATCTATGGGTGCACCATCGGGCGGTCAGGAGTGGCTCTGCTGATCCAGTTTGGATTAGGCTGGCCGCATGGCATTTAAATGTCACAACCACCATTATGTTAACATGTAACCTATAGTTCAGATGCAAGTATTAATGATTTAATTAAAAACATAGGTAAATCTTTGAAAATTCATGGAAGGATCTAGGAGTATCCAATTGGCATGAAATTTGAAACATAGGTTCACAATAGCTCTCCCTACATGTTGCCAAAGTTTGAGCTTGAGATTCCAACCTTCAATTGATCAAATAATCTTTCTATGAATTAGGGTTTAGAGCTAAGGTAATATAAAGGAACAAGTACAAAAAGAGTATAGAAAAACCACTTTATCACATCCTACTCACCTTAAAAGAAATTTTTTCCTCAAAATTAAACTTGCTGGAACATGTGAGGAAAACGTTGCTCCATATATGTGTGTAGTTCCCAGGTTGCATCTTCTGCACCATGATGGTTCCACTGCACATTCACCATCTGGATCTTCTTGTTCCTGAGCTCTTTGATTTGGAATCAAGAATCTTTGTAGGTTGTTATGGATAAGATAGATTTTATCGCAACTCAAGAGGATCATGATTTAGCACGTGACTATCATCATTCACATAATGCTTCAGATTGGCTACATAAAAAACATTGTGCATCATATTGTACTGTGGAGGAAGAGGGAGTCGATAAGCACATTCACCAATGTGCTCCGAAACCTCAAAGGGACCCACATATCTCAGACTAAGATTCCCTTTGTTCTTGGCTATAGCACGGATGGGTCTGATCTTTAAGAAAGCATAATCGCCTGTCTCAAACTACCTGTCTGACCTGTGTGCATTTGCATATGATTTCTGATGAGCATGGGCCCGTTTCAACCTCTGCTTGATCAAGGATACCTTATTAGCATAGAGTTGAAACTTCTTAGACTTTAGCATCTTTCTTTGTCCGACTTCATCTCAATGGAGAGTGGATTTACATGGCCTACCATAGAGAGCTTCATAGGGTGGCATATCAATACTGGAATGATAGCTATTATTATAAGCAAACTCTGATAATGGAAGGTAGTAATCCTAAGATCCTCCCCAATCCAAAACACATGATCTAAGAAGATCCTCCAAGATTTGAATAGTGCATTTTGACTGACCATCCGTTTGGGGATGATATGTTGTGCTGAAATTTAGCTGTGTACCCAACTCATTATGTACCGACTTCCATAGATGTGATGCGAACTTCAGATCCCAATCTGAACAATAGATATTGGCACTCCATGCAGCTATAAAATCTCCCTTATATACAACTCAGCAAGCTCAGGAACCTTGGATGTAGTTCACATAGGTAGGAAATGTGCAGACTTGGTCAACCGGTCCACTATGGCCCATACCGCATCATATCCCTTCATGGTCCTGGGTAATCCCCCCATGAAATCCATGGTGATATTTTCCCATTTCCATTCAGGGGTTGGTAAAGGTTGCAATAGACCACCTGGTCGTTGATGTTTTGCCTTAATCTACTGACAAGTGAGACACTTAGCAACAAATTCTGCAATATCAGTCTTCATACCTCTCCACCAAAAGTTTCTCTGTAGATCCTTGTACATCTTAGTAGATCTAGGATGTATAGAATACTTAGAGCCATGTTCCTCTTGTATAATCCACTTCTTAATCTCCGACTCTTCAGGTGCCCACATCATATGCTTATACCTTAGTCCACCATCCATACCAGTAGATAGATGTGCCAGGGGTTTAGCCAAAAGAGCTGTCATCTCTTCCAAGCTAGGGTTGTTCTTTTGAGATGTTAGGAGTTTAGAAAGAAGACCAGGTGCTTGAAGTGACGTAGATGTTGGAGGCTCTAGACTCATTGATTCATAAGCATGGATAGATGCACAAATTGACCTCTTACGACTAAGAGCATCAGCTACAACATTGCCCTTGCCTAGATGGTAAGAAATAGTGAAATTGTAGTCTTTAAGATATTCCAACCATCTTCTTTGTCTAAGGTTGAGGTCCTTCTGAGTCAAGAGATATTTGAGACTTTTATGATCAGTGAATATATCGAAAGTATTACCATATAGATAATGTCTCCAGATTTTGAGAGCATAGACAATGGCAACTAATTCCAAATCGTGAGTTGGGTAATTGACCTCATTAGGTTCAATTGTCTAGAGGCATAGGCAAAAATTTACCATCTTGCATTAGGACACAACCCAAACCCATTTTAGAAGCATTAAAAAATATTACAAAGCCATCATTACCAGAAGGTAGGGTCAAGACAGGAGCAGAAGTCAAATGGGATTTCAATTCTTGGAAGCTAGATTCACATTCAGAAGTCCAAATGAATTTGGCATCTTTTTTGGTAAGTTTGGTCATGGGTAGGGCTATTTTACTAGAATTAAGGATAAATCTATGGTAATTGCCTGCTAGACCAAGGAAGCTACGAATTTTAGAGGCATTAGTAGGGGCTTTTCAATCAAGGATGGCTAAAACTTTGGCGGGGTCAATAGAAATTTTCCTCCCAAAATAACATGGCCAAGAAACATGACTTGGTCAATCCAGAATTCACATTTGGATAATTTAGCATACAATTTTTGGGCTCTCAACACATCAAGTACTTTCTGGAGATGCTCACAATGTTGATCAATAGAGTTTGAATATATAAGAATGTCATCAATGAAGACCACAACAAAGCTATCAAGAAAAGGCTGGAAGACAGTATTCATCAGATTCATAAATACTCCAGGAGCATTGGTTAGACCAAAGGGCATCACCACAAATTCATAATGTCCATATCTAGTTCTGAAAGCTGTCTTTGGAATATCACAACCCTTTACTCATAATTGATGATAGCTAGATCTAAGGTCAATCTTGGAGAACATAGTGGTAGTACGAAGCTAGTCAAATAAGTCATCAATTCTTGGGAGAGGATATTTATTTCTATGATGGCTTGGTTGATCATGTGATAATCAATACACATTCGCATTGACCCATCTTTCTTTCTAACAAAAAGGACAGGAGCACCCCAGGGAGCAATTTTGAGAATAGACTCCCGATTTTTCCGAATAGAAAAAGATGTACTAGGACAGATGAAGCCTCTGTCAAGAAGTTCTTCTAATTGTTTCTTGAGATCTACAAGCTTGGTAGGTGCCATTCTATAAGGTGCCTTTGAGATTGGTGCGATGCCCGGTGCTAACTCAATTGAGAACTCAATCTCACGTATTGGAGGTAGCCTTGGAAGCTCCTCAGGAAATACATTCAGGTAATCTCTCACCACATCCAAGCTCTCTAAAGGTCTCACCTTAGAATCATACATAGACACAACTGTAAGATAGGCTCTACATCCTTTGGCTATTAAGGTTTTGGCTTTAAGAGAAGAGATAGTCATATTTTTCTTTCTTTCCTTTCTCCCTGGTATTATCATAGGTTTAGAATTAGGTGCAGAATTGATTACTTTCTTGGCTCAATAATCAAGCATGGCATAGTTGGAAAAAAGCCAATCCATCCCCAAAATTAGGTCAAAATCCTCCATATCAAGAAGGATGAAATTAGAATGCAATTGATGACCACCATAGGAAAAAGGCAAGATTTCAATTTTTTGAAGAGAGGTATAAATTTTTCCACTGGGAGTTGTTACATCCAAGATATAACCTAAATATTTTATCTCTAACTTGATCATGGAAGCAAGATTTCTGGAAATGAAGGTATGTGTTGATCTTGAATCAAATAGGGTCACAATAGGATGATCTTGGAGACTTATCATACCTACATTATGATTTTCATATGAGATCATGGTTTACAAGGGTTTTCATATATAAAGAAATTATTAACATTATTACCTTCAATCAGATGGTTGTCATTAGCCTTAGCTTCCTCTGCATCAATTGCAATTACTCAACCCTGATGGTGTTCTGGGTGAGCCTGAGCTATAGGGGCAGTTGGTTGAATAGGTGGAGCTCCAGGCTGAGGTAATGGGGCACGACGGTTTTGAGATGCCCCCTGGACCAGAATTGGGCAATTGAACTTCATATGCCCCTCCTTCTTGCAATAGAAATAGATTGGCCTTTCAAACTTGCATTTTCCATGATGAAACCCACCACATATTTTGCATTTGGAACACCCATATGATCCACCTTGACCTCGGCCTCCTCTATTTGGTCCTCCTCGATATGATTGACCTCTATGGTGATTTCCTCCTCCTCTTCCCATGCCATGGCTATTAGGCTTCTTCCTATCCTTCTCCTTCTCCTTCTTCTTCTCCATGCCCTTGGTGATGGATGCATCAGTCAAGCCTAGGTATCCCAAACTTGGTACCTTATTCTTTCCTAATGTTCTTTCTTGGATAAGGGTATTATTGATGGTACCTTCAAAGGTAGAATGGGTGGAAGCGCAAAGGTAGACATTCATTTCTTAGTTAAGGCCATCAATAAAGTGTTCAATCTTTTCATCTTCATCAAGGTGACGAGCATGATGCTCTAGGAGTCTAAATGCCCTAACATAGTCAGCAACGGATAAGGTTCCTTGGATGAGGTTGTTGAACTGTTTCTTCTTTTCCTTCCTAGCAGATATAGGCATGAAACGATTGGTAAAAATCACCTTAAACTCCTCTCGACTTATATGGGCATCTAGGAGTTCTCGTGTATGGTAATAATTTTCCCACCACAACTTTGTGGACCCCCTAATTTGCTAGGTGGAAAAGGTGACTTTATCTTCCTCATGACATTTAAGGGCTCTAAAGGCATTTTCAACAGATAGGATCCATGCATCAGCCTTATCTAGGACTTCACCTAAGTCTTCTCCATGAAAGGCTTCAGGTTTGAGCTTGGGGAAGTCACTAATGGTGGTTTCAGGGTTGGTCCTAGAAGAAGAGGCAGTGTTGTTGGTTTCTTTTAGGGCTAGGGCATGCATGCATTCCAACATCACCTTCTTTTATTCCTCCCACTCACTAGTATCCATGGGCTTATTAGGGTTTGAGTTAGATTCATCACCAAAGTCATAATTAGTTCTCTTTCTCTTGGATCAAGTTTTTTGAGGCATTTGCAAGTTTGTATAAAAGATAGTTTAGAGATTTATTTGAGGTAGATCATAGTGCAATCAACAAAGATTTATCCATCATAAATATATGTTTTCCAATTTTTTTCATGTCTTTTAGTTGTTCCCATTTCTCCTAATCTACCCACATAATAGAGAGAGTATTTCATTGATCATAGTCATGAGAGAGAAAAAGATGAGAAGCCTAGTGTGTATCATTCACTAAATAGGTGGTTGGGGTAGTCCTTAATTGAGAAAAGATGAGAAGATAGATTTCTCTAAGGTAAGGGTGCCCACTTTAACAATAATTATGTTATCTAGGTAGATAACTTGTGGCGGAAACCCTACCACCGTGAAAACGGATCGAGAGTGATTATGCCAGAACCTTCCATAAGTACCCTTCTAGACACCTCAGCAATATAATGTTAAATATGGGTTACCTCATATCTAAAGAAGGTTACTAGGTATTTGATACACATATATTGACCTATGTGCCTGCTCTGATACCATATGTCACGGGTTAACAACCTAACCCCACTCTACACCTTAGGCACCAAAATAAGGTGTACAAAGGGGGTTAAAGTTGCCCGTCCCTGAGTGGATCAAACACACAAGTATATACATGCACCAAATAACAAATCTTCCTTAAATGAACCAAATGTTAATTACTTAGGGGGCCGAAGGCATAGGAGTTCTACAGAAGAAAATTTAATACATGAGAAAGCTACTTGCATAAGAAAAAGAGCATAAACTAAGAGTCCCATTTAACTTTAGCATCCCCATGAAAGAGTTGATTATGTTGAGCCAGCATATTGAGTTGCATCATCATCATTATACGCAAAAGGTACCTATAAAACATTTGCAATTGGTACATGTTACAACCCCAATTTTTGGGTTCATCTGATGAGAAATGTAATTTCTCATATTAAAGATAATTGAACAAAGAATGGTATAATTTTTTTTGAATACATGGATTTTGTTTACAATAGCCTTGATGTTTGTGTTGTGGGCTTCATTGGCTATTGGGCCCAAATAACAAGAAAATTCAATTAGTGAATGAATAATTGAATATTTGAGAAAAGAAAAATGTGGAAACCTCTAGAAGGCAAATCCAAAGAGGGATTTCGTGCCTCTTGGGTTCTTTGGGTTCCAAGGAGACCAAAGTTGCATAAAGAGTGAAATAAGAAAAGAAAAGATTAATTAAGAATTTCTTTATTAAGAAATAAATTGGAAACAATGATTAAATATGGAAAATAAGTGAAAAGAGGTACAATAGGGTTATCATTGGTGGAATTTCGTATTCCAAGGATTCCTAATGATAAAAGGAATACCAATGAGGAAAATAAAAGAGAAATAAAGAGAAATCCTCAAAAGGAAAATATTTTAATAAGAATAAAACAAGATAATGAAGAATAATGCATTTAGATGCATCTAGAAGGATAATGAGTGTTCAATAAAAAGGATTTAGAAATAATAGAGTGCCTTGGGATCCAAGGAGTCCCAATGAAAAAAGAGGAAAGAGAAAATACCAAAAAAGTCAAATAAGAGGATGATGTGGTGTTTAATGAAGGAATTTCATGGTATTATAAATAGGGTGATATTTTCTACTAAAGGAAACTATAATTTCTTGCTTATGGAGTAAATGTCAAGCATAAGAAAGACTAAGAAAAAGGATTTTCGAAATCCTAGAATTTAAAGGAAAAGGAATAGCAAGGAGATGATGAAGAGAGAGAATATTGCTTTTATCTAAGGAAATTAAGATTCCTTTTGGGGAAGGACTTGAGTCCTCATAGATTTCACACTTTGGGACTTCATTTACCACCCTTATATAAAGGGGTAGATCCCAGAGTCGAATCCTGGACGATCCCCTGAACCCTTTCCTCTCCTCCTTCTTCCTTTTTCATCCAAAACTCTGGACGTGAGGGTAAGACAACTATGGATCGAATGGGGGGCTGAGGAGAGTCTGCGAGGAAGTCCTGTCAGTTCCACAACCCCCTGAAGAGCTTGGGTGAGCATCCCCTCACCTTGGATGGGCAGGGTAACAACAACACAGCTGCATGGGGCGGCAGACTTGTAGGACTGACCCATTTCCAACCTCACCACCTCGGCTATGGCTTGATGGCCCTGAGGATGCTATAGGGGCCATCGGACCTGGAGGAACTGGTATTGGTGACCGTCGGGGTCCAGATGATGGAGAAGAAGCCACACAACCCATGGCTAGGGCAACGCAGTGGAGCTGCGCGAGGAGGAAGATGAAGGAGGGTCGTTGGACGGTTATGCCCCTTTGTGGGCTGAAGTGCGGGCTGACTTAACAAGGGTAGCGCGGTAAATTCGTCATGTTTCCAAGACCAGCGAAGCGCCTGCATGGGAGTAGGGTGACATGGCATCTTCTAATTGGCCCAATGTAAGCGAGTTTTGCAAAATTCATAGATAATTATTCGTAGCTCAGATTGAGACAAATCTTATATGAAAATTGATCCTCAGAACGAGGGGCATTCAATAAAAATATGTTTAGGAGCTAATTCCTGTTGCTATGCGAAAAGTAGTGTAAATTATTATCTTTAATGAATTAAAGATTAAGAAATCCTATTTTGATATGATTAATATGTTTAATAGGGTTTAATGGATCATTAAAGTTGATAATAACCTGTTAAATGTAAAAAAGGTACTTTAAGATCGAAAAGGATGATCTTTGCATGTAATTAGTTTAATTTAGAGATTATGTGCATAGATATGCTTGAAGTATGAAAAGTACATAAAGTTATCATCTTTAATGATTTAATTAAGGAAAAACCCTTAGATTTGATGATAGTTGGACTTAATGATGTCATTTGGATAATTCAAGCTTATATTAACCTGTTGTTAATAAAAGAGAAAATAGGATTTAAAAAGATGATCTTTTTATATAATTGGCTTAATTTAGGGTTTTGTGCATGATTATGCATTAATGAGCTTGAAATCCCTAATTTAGTAGAATATGTCTTTTAATTGGTTTAATTGTTCAAATCCATGAATAAATAGGGATATGATGATCCTAAGTCAATTTGAATATGAAAGAGTATTAAAATGGATAGTTGAGCAATCAAGGTTCATATAAGTAGAAAAGAGTATTTTAGGGTTTGTTGACCTAAAAGGGATAAAGTTTGAGAAATTGATCTAAGAAACCCTAATGAAGACTAATGAAACCCTAAAATGGATACAAAAACCCTAGAAAGTGAATCCAAGTCAATAAAGTAGATTCATGATAAAGTGTGTAATAAATAGAGTGCATATTCTTTTCAGGAATTATCTGATGATTGAATTGCTTGCTTGGATTTCATTCTTGGTTGGGTTTACTTAATGCTTGTAAAATCATCAAATCAGGTATGTGGTTACGCTTATGAATATCTCGAGTTAGTTTTCTGAGAATTACCGAAGTTTTCATCGATGTCTTGAATAAACTGTTGGATGAATTTAGTTCATGCAAATTATAACGTGAATATGACTATCACATAATATATGTGCCTACTAGCTCAGATCTTAGTCCCCTCTTTGTCTTAATGGCTGACCTAGTATATGGCTACCTAGAGGGTAGGTCCATCAGGTCGTGGAATGACTTAGTATATGTCTACCTAGAGGGTAGGTCCATCAAGTCATAGTGAGTTAGAAATTGGGCTACCTTTGGGTGGTGCCATGCGACTCTACCTTTACAGAGGTATTATATAAGTCCTTATAGGGACAACACAGAGTTGTGGATAGGTATGGATTGAGTAGTATGGCTTAAAATGTAATCTTGGTCGTTAAATGATTAGTTGAATGATTACGTTGTTAACATATTTGCATGATTATTGTTTCCCCCACATACCAGCTTCGGCTGACCGACGTTTTGTTTGTCGGCGTTTTAGGTACAAGCCAAAAGAACAAATAGGATATCGTCATATGGGGAAATACATGAAGTAAAATACAAGGAGGATTAGTTAGAGTAGAATCCTTAAGTGGATAGAAGTTTAGAGATCCAAGTTTTCAAAAGAAAAAAAAAGGTATACAAAAGTTTATTTTCTTACAACTTTTTAGTTTCGTCTGTTAAAATTTAATAATTGTTCTTGGTTAATTGCCGAACCTTTGATCTGGGTTATTGGTTAATGGCTCTATCCTTTCAGTCTCCCTTAATTGGGGGTTACTGGGAGGCGGGGTCGTAACATTTGGTATTAGAGTGTAGGTTTCTCAGTTAACCATTAATAATTATTAAATTTTACAAACTCCATAGAACCCAAGGGAGTTATTAGAGGATTATCCGAAAGACAGAGGTGTCTAGAAAAGGATCACGACTGGGGGCTGGCAATATTTCCTCTACACCGCTAGTCAGAATACGAGGACTCTCGGATTTGTGCGACTGCCTGGCCAAAGTCTTAGGGTATGAATCGAAATAAGATACCTTTAGGACTTTCTCATCTTATTCATCCCTTCTCAACTCAAATTCTGTTAAGGACCTTAAGGATTAGGGTTTTCTCTCTCCTCCTCACCCTCTTGAGGTATGGGTAAGGTTAATAAGGTGTAAGGAATCCTCCACCAAATTAATGAAAAGTGTGTAAATAAGATGTCATGGACATAAGCTTAATAGATTAAATGCAAATTAAAGAATAGATACATGCTTAGGTCATATGACATAAGTTGTCATGTCCTCAGAAGAGACCTGAGGCTAGACCTTCTTGTCAGGAGGATAAGTTAGTCTTAGAGATAGAGATCTCCATTGCAAGTAGAGACCTGGCACATCCTATGAGGATGATGCTAACCCTAACCCTAAGTAAAGGTTAGAGAGAGATGAGTTAGACGGGGTGTCTGAAGGGGCATGCCTTTGGGATGCCATATGATCCACGAGTGACCTAGCCTTTGGCAACCCAAACCAGGGAAGGATCGTGCATGTTAGGGTAAAGGATATCTCCTTAGATGATGATGTTAGCAAAGGACCTTAGGAACCCTATGGGCTTATGCGAGTAGGGCATAGCATGCACCCAGGGTACGTTAGTAGTGTGAGCAAAGGGTTGAAACCCTGACCTGGAGAGTAGGAAGGATGGCCTATGAGATAAGCATAAAGAGCTATGGATAACCTTGAGCGAACATAAGTTTCATCCAGGTAAGGGAAAGCTTTTGAGGTTGATCCTTCATGAAGAGAGTACCTCTAATGGTGAGGTTGGTTGTAGGATTAACTATAGAGAGAGGGCATGACCCCAGGCAAGAAGGCGAGAAGCCTAAAACCCTGAGATATGAGGAGCAGTAGGGAGTTGAGGATGATGCAACCTAAGTGAATGATAGTAGTTTCCTCATGCATAATTCCTGGAGGCTGATGATATCTTGGATGTCTTTAGAGGAACCAAACCCTAGAGAGAGGATGAGTCTTCTTATGCCTGTGTACCTATGGAATAGATGAGAAGAAGAGTTCCATAAACCATGTAGAGGTTGTAGGACCTTATGCCTTGTTGGTTGTCCTTGAGGAGGACCCAACTCTAAGTGTTGCTTGAGTTGAAGGATGATAGGAAGTGCATGTCATGCCTTTTGAACGCTTGATTCATGTTTAAGAGATAGAGCATGTAGTTGGACACCTAAAAGTGAACCTAGGGTTCCTAGGCCTAAGAGGGGAAGTGGTATACCTAATGCTCATGACGAGAATTAAGTTGCTATAGTTTTGAGCATGGTACTCCTCATGTTTAGAGGGAAAAGGAAACCCCTTAAGTTTAAGGTGTGTTGGATGAACCCCCCCCCCAGCTAAGTTGATGACAAGGGAAGGTATGATCTTGATCCAATGCTGGGGAATGAGAACAAGTATGACCTAGCATGGTTTAGTAGGTGATCTTCTAGTGCCTTAGTAGCTCCTGGGTCTAGTATGCTCATATGGATGTAAACCCTAAGGATGTTTGTGACCTTGTAGTCAAGATTCATAGTTTCCTCCCATCCTGGGAGAGGGACCCTTTTGTAGGGTGAATACAAGTTTTGTTGGTTTAAGGTAACCTAAAGAGGTCTCATAGGATTTGGAGAAGCTAAGTGAAAAGTACATGGTGTGAGAATGAACATGTAGACCCATAGATAACCATCTCTAAGTGCATATGGATGTGTTACCCTGAAGGTAACTGGTATGGGGTTGGACCAAGGTAGGAAGGTTGCCATGACCCTTATGAAAGGATGAAAGTCAGCCTATGAATGCAGAGAGAGAGATGATGAAGGCTTGGATAAGGTTTTAAGTTGACCATGTACTATAAGAAAATCCTAAGTCTATCCTAGGGGCAGGTAGGGATAAGACCGATGGAAGTAGGAGTTGCCTAATTCCCCAGTTGCACATGACCATAGGGTCGGGAGGTAACAGCTATGATTGTCTGAGGGCCATGGGTTAGGAGATTGATCACCTTCATGAACTCATAGGACCGAAAGGGCAGATGAGTAGGGCACTCTATGATGCATGAGGGAAGAGGGATGACCCCAAAAGTGTCAGCACCCTATAGACCTAGAGGAGATGACCAAGGATTGTGTAGTAACCCAAGTAGGTTCGAGACCAGTTTTCCATGGAAGCAACTGTGATATCAAGATGAATATGATGTTGAGACATATGTGGCACATTTCAACTTATATTTAAAGGTGTACTGGCAAGGTGGGATGTACCATCTCTACTCTTGGAACAGGAAGAACTCTGTATTTGGACTGCAGCCAAATGCTTATTTCCTCTTGTTATGGGAGTGAGAGATAGAATAGTACGCATGCCATACACCAAGGATAAAAGATGATGTGAGTTGGAACGTTGCTATGAGGAATGAGGACAGATAAGATAGCATACCCTGGTAAAGTAAATGATACATGGATGGTTTGCAAATGCTGAAGAGAAATAAGGTAGTATCTTATAAGGATGTTTTTAGCATGAGCTATGTGTTATACCAGGTTGAGTTCAAAAACCAAAGGAATAAGCTCAGAATGTTCTTGATGAAGAAGGACTTAGGGCTAAGATGAGATAATAAGTGGCATACAAGAAGGTGTATGTCATCAATGTTACCTCATACCTAAGGATGTGAAGTGGTAATGGATGCTCTGGTTGAGTTATAGCTGCCTAGTTTGGCTAGAAGAGGTTGTTTGGCTAACCCTAAGTTTGGAAAGGAGAGATGTTTGGATAACACTCAGATGTAACGAGATACGTTGAAAAGTTAAGGGTTGTTTGGTTAGCCAGTCTAGTCCTTGATACAATGAAAGATTGGTGGTAGAACCTCAGATGCACTTCTTTAGAAAAAGAAGGTGATGAAACCCCGATAGAATGGTTTAGGGTTTTTTTGAGGTTTTGATCTTGAAGAATAAAGGAGATCATGATTTTAAGATCACCATACATCGTACAACGAGGATAATAAGTGACAGTGGTACTGTAGATACCTAAGATAAAGTTGCATGTGGTATATGGCCATGCAAGCAAAGGATAATGGACGAACGCCAATAACCCAGTGCATTGATATAAAGGATAAAGAGTCCCCAAAAGAGAAAGGGAGTTCATCAGTATGGATGTTGAAAGTCTCCCCTGGACCAAGGAAGGTCGAAATGCAATATGGGTTATCGTAGATCGCCTTACCTAGATGACATGAGAAAGAAAGAGTTCTGTCAAGAGACAGATTTGGTTGAACTACTCATGAGAGAGATGGTTCAATTACACCATGAAGCGAGTTCCAAGGTTCTTGAGCTTGACCTAAAGGTTTCCTTCCAAAAGGTGGAAGTAGGTACATGAAGAACTCGATGTTAGTACAGTTTATCACCCCTAACTAATGGTTAGTATGATCCTGACTAAAGGGTCTGATGAGAGCATATGTGCTCATTCGGGGTGATAGCTAGAGACAGTTCTTGTCCTATGCAAGATGTGAAGTTGATCACCATAGCCAATATCGGGATTCAAAGAAGCTCTTAAGAGAGGTTTTGTCGGTCACCACTTCAGTATGGTGATGTTGGTGAAAGGACCACGTGATGGTTAGAAAAGGACCACCGTGTGTGTAGATGAAGTCGCTTTGATTGTGCAAGGGCTGAAAGGAGCCTAGAAATGATGAGAGTCGTGAGCAGATGCAAAGTAGACTGACATACAAGTTCACTGTGGGAGAATATGTGAAAATCTGACCCCTCTAAGTTATAGCTAAGAGAGTAGAGTCCCCGATGCATGGATTCTTTTGATATGGCTTGGTGGAAAAGGTTAAGTTTGATCTTACCCCTCAGGATAAAGTAATGTGTGATGAGTTCCATGTGTCCAATTTAGAGCACTATGTGAGGTACCCAGATGATGTGCGAACAATGAACCTAGTGAGCCCCAAGGGAGGATGAAATGGCCTGAGTCACCTGTGTAGTTTATAGATGCCAAGATGAAAGGACTCAGAGAAAAGAATATGTGATGATAAAGGTTCTTTGGAAGAACCATGAGTACGGTAAAGCCACATAGGGGCCAATGATGGACTTGGAAAAGTCTTATCTAAATTGTTTATTTGTTTGATAGAATTTTGAGGACAAAATTCCTATAAGAGGGGAAGGATGTTACAACCCCAATTTTTGGGTTCATCTGGTGAGAAATGTAATTTCTCATATTAAAGATAATTGAACAAAGAATGGTATAATTTGTTTTGAATACATGGATTTTGTTTACAATAGCCTTGATGTTTGTGTTGTGGACTTCATTGACTATTGGGCCCAAATAACAAGAAAATTCAATTAGTGAATGAATAATTGAATATTTGAGAAAAGAAAAATGTGGAAACCTCTATAAGGCAAATCCAAAGAGGGATTTCGTGCCTCTTGGGTTCCTTGGGTTCCATGGAGTCCAAAGTTGCATAAAGAGTGCAATAAGAAAAGAAAAGATTAATTAAGAATTTCTTTATTAAGAAATAAATTGAAAACAATGATGAAATGTGGAAAATAAGTGAAAAGAGGTACAATAGGGTTATCATTGGTGGAATTTCGTATCCCAAGGATTCCTAATGATAAAAGGAATACCAATGAGGAAAATACAAGTGAAATAAAGAGAAATCCTCAAAAGGAAAATATTTTAATAAGAATAAAACAAGATAATGAAGAATAATGCATTTATATGCATCTAGAAGGATAATGAGTTTTCAATAAAAAGGATTTCGAAATAATAGAGTGCCTTGGGATCCAATGAGTCCCAATGAAGAAAGAGGAAAGAGAAAATACCAATAAAGTCCAATAAGAGGATAATGTGGTGTTTAATGAAGGAATTTCATGATATTATAAAAAGGGTGATATTTTCTACTAAAGGAAACTATAATTTCGTGCTTATGGAGTAAATGTAAAGCATAAGAAAGACTAAGAAAAAGGATTTTTGAAATCCTAGAATTTAAAGGAAAAGGAATAGCAAGGAGATGCTAAAGAGAGAGAATATTGCTTTTATCTAAGAAAATTAAGATTCCTTGTGGGGAAGGACTTGAGTCCTCGTAGATTTCACACTTTGGGAGTTCGTTTACCACCCTTATATAAAGGGGTAGATCCCAGAGTTGAATCCTGGACGATCCCCTGAACCCTTTCCTCTCCTCCTTCTTCCTTTTTCATACAAAACTCTGGATGTGAGGGTAAGACAACTATGGATCGAATGGGGGGCTGAGGAGAGTCTGCAAGGAAGTCTTGTCAGTTCCACGACCCCCTGAAGAGCTTGGGTGAGCATCCCCTCACCTTGGCTGGGTAGGGTAACAACAACACAGCTGCATGGGGCGGCAAACTTGTAGGCCTGACCCATTTCCAACCTCACCACCTCGGCTATGGCTTGATGGCCCTGAGGATGCTATGGGGGCCATCGGACCTGGAGGAACTGGTATTGGTGACCGCCGGGGTCCAGTTGATGGAGAAGAAGCCACACAACCCATGGCTAGGGCAACGCAGTGGAGCTGCGCGAGGAGGAAGATGAAGGAGGGTCGTTGGACGATTATGCCCCTTTGTGGGCTGAAGCGCGGGCTGACTTAACAAGGGTAGCGCGGTAAATTTGTCATGTTTCCAAGACCAGCGAAGCGCCTGCATGGGAGTAGGGTGACGTGGCATCTTTTAATTGGCCCAATGTAAGCGAGTTTTGCAAAATTCATAGATAATTATTCGTAGCTCGGATTGAGACAAATCTTATATGAAAATTGATCCTCAGAATGAGGGGCATTCAATAAAAATATGGTTAGGAGCTAATTCCTGTTGCTATGCGAAAAGTAGTGTAAATTATTATCTTTAATGAATTAAAGATTAAGAAACCCTATTTTGATATGATTAATGTGTTTAATAGGGTTTAATGGATCATTAAAGTTGATAATAACATGTTAATTGTAAAAAAGGTACTTTAAGATCGAAAAGGATGATCTTTGCACGTAATTAGTTTAATTTAGAGATTATGTGCATAGATATGCTTGAAGTATGAAAAGTACATAAAGTTATCATCTTTAATGATTTAATTAAGGAAAAACCCTTAGATTTGATGATAGGTGGACTTAATGATGTCATTTGGATAATTCAAGCTTATATTAACCTGTTGTTAATAAAAGAGAAAATAGGATTTAAAAAGATGATCTTTTTATATAATTGTCTTAATTTAGGGTTTTGTGCATGATTATGCATTAATGAGCTTGAAATCCCTAATTTAGTAGAATATGTCTTTTAATTGGTATAATTGTTCAAATCCATGAATAAATAGGGATATGATGATCCTAAGTCAATTTGAATATGAAAGAGTATTAAAATGGATAGTTGAGCAATCAAGGTTCATATAAGTAGAAAAGAGTATTTTAGGGTTTGTTGACCTAAAAGGGATAAAGTTTGAGAAATTGATCTAAGAAACCCTAATGAAGACTAATGAAACCCTAAAATGGATACAAAAACCCTAGAAAGTGAATCCAAGTCAATAAAGTAGATTCATGATAAAGTGTGTAATAAATAGAGTGCATATTCTTTTCAGGAATTATATGATGATTGAATTGCTTGCTTGGATTTCATTCTTGGTTGGGTTTACTTAATGCTTGTGAAATCATCAAATCAGGTATGTGGTTACGCTTATGAATATCTCGAGTTAGTTTTCCAAGATTTACCGAAGTTTTCATCGATGTCTTGAATAAATTGTTGGATGAATTTAGTTCATGCAAATTGTAATGTGAATATGACTCTCACATAATATATGTGCCTACTAGCTCAGATCCTGGTCCCCCCTGTGTCTTAATGGCTGACCTAGTATATGGCTACCTAGAGGGTAGCTCCATCAAGTCATAGTGGGTTAGATATTGGGCTACCTTTGGGTGGTGCCATGCGACTCTACGTTTACAGAGGTATTATATAAGTCCTTACAGGGACAACACAAAGTTGTGGATAGGTATGGATTGAGTAGTATGGCTTAAAACATAATCTTGGTCGTTAAATGATTAGTTGAATGATTATGTTGTTAACATATTTGCATGATTATTGTTTCCCCCACATACCAGCTTTGGCTGACCGACATTTTGTTTGTCGGCGTTTTAGGTACAAGCCAAAAGAACAAACAGTAAATTGTCATGATGGGAAATACATGAAGTAAAATACAAGGAGGATTAGTTAGAGTAGAATCCTTAAGTGGATAGAAGTTTAGAGATCCAAGTTTTCTAAAGAAGAAAAAAAGGTATGCAAAAGTTTATTTTCTTACAGCTTTCAGTTTAGTCTGTTAAAATTTAATAACTGTTCTTGGTTAATTGCCGAACCTTTTATTCGAGTTATTGGTTAATGGCTCTATCCTTTCAGTCTCCCTTAATTGGGGGTTACTGGGAAGCGGGGTCGTAACAGTACACGTCAGCACAATATATAAATATATTATACTAAGTATGCCTATGTGTCATTTAATATAACTCTCATCATATCTTGGCAATAACAATAAAAGTAAACTTGGCAGTAATAAGCAATATGGCAAAATCATGCTTGAACAAAAGAAAGTTTATTAACAACAGAGAACACATATCTTTTAAGCATATTTTCGATTATATCATCCATGCATTACTACCAAGGATTTGAATGCATTAAGGCCTTTATGATCACTACTAAAGAGTTGGATCATATGTACAAGGTGACCACTAATAAAGAGTTAGGTCCAAGCACACTACCAAAGAGTTGGTGCTTCCATATGAACCATCCTCGCCATCATCCTCGGATGCCTCCTCATCAGCAACATCAACTTCCTCATCAGCCTGGTCTCGCATCTCCTCATTGCCAAAAGGACCAAAACCATGACCTTAGTATGTCTTGGGAGGAGTAGAATGCCATGTGGCCTGGTCGTGGTTTTGGTCCTTTTGGCAATGAGGAGATGACAGACCAGGCTAATGAGAAATTTGATGTTGCTGATGTGGAGGCATCTGAGGATGATGGCGAGGATGGTTCATATGGCCCTGATGATAGCTCTGCTGGTGCATCTGGTAATGAAGGTGAAGGTGCCATCTCTATTATGCCTTCAGATAGAGATGATGACTATGAGCCTGAAGCTTCTGATGATGATGTGGATGTAGATGATGATGACCCTCTGGACTTAGATAGCATAGACATTTAGATGTTTTAGCTTTTAGTTTTTAGATGTTGATCATATACATCCTTTTATAATATTTTGTACTAAAAATATCTGGGATCATTATCTGAGATGTACTATTTTTATCATCATGTTGTTTTCATCATTTTGGTTTGTAGTGGTTTTTTAGGACATGCTTTTAGTGTTGTAATCTAAATCATATGTACACTTATTCTTTGATTGACTATATCTCATGAGTTCGTGCTATTTTTCCCATATTTTGATTATGACATAGATTGTTTGGTTCTCTCTCGTCTCTGTTTGATGTGTGCTATGAAGTTGCATGTTTTATATTATAGATTGAATGGTTGGTTGTGCTTGGAGAAGACCTATTTTTGTGCTCTTCTACCCCCCTTACCTTTTTTATAATGCCAAAGAGGGGGGAGAAATTCAATGTTTTGAAGCTCAACCATATTGTTTTTATTGCCTATGTGATCCTTTTCTTGTTCAATATATGATTTATCATGTCACTTGCTAAAAGACCATATAGTGTATATATGTTATATTTCTTTGTGTAGAAATACTAACTACTAAGATAAGAGTGAGCATAGATTGAGAGGGAGCAATTCACATTGTTAAAATTATGAATTCCCTTGCCATTCACAAAGCTAAGGTATAACTTTACATATCCTTTTCAATATGATTGAGGAATGGTTTGTCATTGTCAAAAAGAGGAAGAATGTTGACTTGAGAGTTATACATTGTCCATATTTTGATAATCACTTAACTATTCCATTCATATCTATCTAATATATTTGTTTAAGATTGATGTTGGGCTTTAGTTACATGAAAAGGATCAAACTACACAAGCCCTAGCTTGTTCAAGTTCAAGTCAACAGCAATGCAAGTGTGCAATTTGGGAAATCACTCCAAATCACCTTAGATTAATTTTGTAATCACTTGTATTGATGATATGATTTGTAAGTAAAATGATAAAAAATAAGGGACACTTAATTCCAATGTTTGGTCACTCATAAATCATTTTGAAACATTTGTCACAGCAATGAGTGGACCTAAGAGTTTGTCCCTAGCATGATATTATCAAATGTTGAATGCGGAAGCGTAAAAGATTAGCATACATGAATAGATAACAAGATAACAACACCAATCATAATCTCAACAGTCAACAAGTATTATTAAGCAACATTGTCTTATTATAAGATTGCAACTACATAATGAAGAGTACAATTTTAAAAGTCTACTCATGTACTGTAGGGATCTTACAACAAGTACACCTGACATTTCTCACTAAGACATAATCTCTGAACCTAGTGTTGAGTAATTTACTAAAAGATACATATATAATCTTTACATAATTTGAAAAGAGTTTCAGAAGTAACAAACAAGAATAAACAATTAAAGTATTTAGCTAAACGAGAGCCCATGTTTTATGTCATTTTACTCCAATTATACAATCAATATTATGTATTTGTAAGGCTTTTTTTTACTAACTTCCCATTGGAAGATTTTGACTAACATCCTATTGAAGATTTTATGAGGTTGTTGAAGATTAGCTAACCCTATTCTTAAGGGACCTCAAGGCCATCACCAAGAGATAACCCTTTAATCATCAAGGTTTTCCCTCTCTTGAAAACTCAAGTAAGATGCCCAGCCTTATGTCCTTACCCCAAGACTTTAGGAAGGTGAACAAGGTTTGTATAATGGAGTTATAAAACATAAAAAATGAGAGAAACATCAAGTACAATACTAGAACACTACATGGCAATATTTGACCAAGTATACAAGCATGCATTTGTATCACAATTAAAGTAATAAATCCATAATCATATAATTATTTAAATCCCATACCTGACTTAGATATTTTATAACCTATCCTTGACCATCCAGATATCAAGAAACATCTGATTAAGAACAATACTGTATACATGCATTTTTTTATCAGTAAGCGTGCCTCTTTCTATTCATATACAAAGCTTTACAAGAGGGGAACTGAGCCCAAAAAAATACCTATCTATGCAGGGCTTTGTAATCACTATCTATTCTTCTCCACACATGAATAGTGGACGGAGTTACATTGTCAAATATAGATTGATTTCTAGCTACCCATATGTGGTATAAAATGAGGATCCCTAGCATCTTAGAGTTGTTATTAGAGATCTGTAGTAGGTCTTCAAAGGAACTCGGCTGCCATGCCATTCTAATCTTGGCTCTTTCCCATATTTCCAAGGTGAAGCTACAAGACCAGAAGACATGGGATATATTCTCATCCTATCTAGCGCAAAGGTTGCACCTAGTGGCCAGATGGAAGCCTCTTCTCTGCATGAAATCCTTAGTAACCAGCCGCTTTTGTATAATTTTCCAGCAGGAAACCTTGATGCGGTTTGGAGCAGTAGCACGCCAAAGCCAATCAGCCCAATACACCTGGGCGTGTTTGGTTCTGCACAGTTGCCAAGCCCCTCTCATGGAGAATGTCTGCAGACCTTCAAACTGACATTTGTCTTTTGATTGGAGGATAATAGTATTACAGACAGCGCTGAGCTCATCACTGCCTCTAAAATCTGGAATCTTCCATTCACCATTAGAGATGATCGTGCTGAGATGAGCGTCACTGCTCAAGTTAGTTAGTAACTTCAGTAGTCTCGAGATTGAAATAATCTCCTCTAGAAAGGCCCCATTTACCCACGGATCATGCCAAAAAGAAATGGACCTTCCATTGCTGATGCAAAATCTAACCAGAGGCAGAAAAATGTCTCTAGCTTTAATGATTACCTTCCACATCCAACTGTCAACTTGTTTTCTCACATAGAAAAATGTTTCTAGCTTGTTTGCATTAGATTATCATCATTAACCACAACTAGCTCCATTTTAGGGTTTTGGTCAAGTTAGGTTCCAAGTTGTCTAATTATATGTTTGATGAAGATTTATTGATTTAGAGGTCAACATGAAGGTGTGGTTCAACTTTTGAGTCATTTTGATGTTATGTCTATTTTACACACGCTTTACATGATTTAGGTCACTTATGCACATTTAAGGGTCAAAGACTCATAATATAGTAACCAAGGACATGATTCATTAAGGATTGAGAACCAAGCATAAGCGATGATTTAGATTATAAATCTTAGGATATAGAAAAAATTTAATTATAGGTGGATACTCCTTAGGGTTTAGGCATCATATACCCAACATTGCGTTAAACACTCACATATACATGTGAAACACAAATAGTTCATTGATATCATTAAGGTTCAACATATGAACTATGTGGGACACCCACATAAAAGTGATCAAGAACATTAGAATCATCTCTTATATAAGAGGGGAGAGTAAGATTAAGAGTCATGAAGAGATCAGGGAACAAACAAAGAAGCCAAGTCATATGTGTCACACTAGATCGTCACTAGTGGACTAGAGTCGCATGTAACATCATAACATAAATGAGGGATGTCATGACTATTAGTATCTCCACAAGTCATAGATTCAGTGATTTTAAGAATTTACAAGGGTCTTATGTATTAGATGACCAACATTCCACATTCAAATTAAGGTGTGATCACACATTAACATAAATGGGTCATATTCATGCATTTAGTATTATATAGAACAAGAGTCAAAAGGGTTCAATGGGGTGATATTGGGTCATGAAGGGGTATATATTACTGATTATATGGTTGGTACAACATTAGTTCACACTAAGATGCAAGATTAGTAAATTAGGAAAAGGTAGCTCATGAAAGTTTCAAACTAGACACATAAGTACAATAAGAGTCATTTATGATAAACAACGGTGATTAGGAGCACATGTAGTTCAAAAATATACAAATATATTGATTTATGGATTAGAGGGTAGATAGAGCATCAAATATACCAAATTTATCATAGTGATGAAAAGTGTTAAATATGACTAAAGTTACAATCTTTGAGAAAATTAGGGAACAAATTTTGAAACTAGAGTCTGCAAATAGGCTCATGGCATAGATGTTTTTGATATGATCAAAATTCTATATAGTTTTTCCATATTTGGACTTAGGACCTAATCATTACAATTTTTTCAAGATTTGAGATGCAAAGGGTTTTTTTTCAGGGTTTTACCTTCCAAGCCAATGGTCTGCTGCAATGTGGCATAAGAGGAGATTGTACATATTCCTACTTCAATCTCCTCTACTCCTTAGCCCCTCGCACTGCACCCATGTGGTTGGGGGGCACTCTGACCCATCCTCCCCCTATGACATGTTCAATCAATATGGTGGGTGCATGGCACGTGATGCTCATTGAATGTCGAACCGATGTAGGTTTTCAGCCTCCCAAGCATAATCCAGCCACACATGTGTCTCCTATGAGGCTGATGCTCATTGGTGGTTCCCTACCCCAGAGTAGGATACCACTGGGAGTCCCACAGAGGCATCTCCTAGGTATGATCTACTCCCTCAGAGGTGAGGGTGGCTCTATCTAGAGCCAATGATGACTAAAGGGGGGTGCATCCCACTTTGTGGGCTATGATGATGCCTCCATGAGGGCTAGGAGAAAAATCATAGGAGAAAGAAGGGGAAGTAAGGTTAGGGTGAGAAACACAACAAGAATAGAGTGCAAAAATAGAGGGGAAATTGGTATGAAGACATTGGGGTTTTATTTGGGTGAAAAGGGTGGGGAAAGGAACTAATTGGAGGGAGTAAAGGTGGAACAATGCTCCTTGTATCAACGATGGGTATGCACCTAGGAGACAACTTCTAGGCTGTTAGATCACAACCCAAAACTTTGGGCCAATCATTGCTTGGTACATGGGCCACCTGTGAATGTATGGGAGTAAAAGAATTTAAAAGAAGATTAAAGATTCCATTTTCCAAGGCTCATAACTTGATCTATATATGTCTAATTCAAGCGATTGTTATGCTGCTAGATTCCTATTTGAATCCTCTACCTCATGACATATACCATATAATAAAAAGGTGATATTATGAGGTTTACTATATCTTTCAAGATGGTGACATGTTACGGAATGGTACATGGTTCAAAACACAAATTAGTGTCCACATTATAAAATTGATCTTGGATGTGAACAAATTAAATTATGACAACACTCCCAACTATGAAATTGGTATCCACTTATGTAATATGGTAACTTTATGAGATAGAAGAAGTACAATATAGGAGAAAGAAAAGCTAGTTTGTCATGGGGAGTGTGTCATTGATTTTCATGGGAAGACAAGATCACAATGGGATGGCTTATATAGGCTAGGGGTTTGGGATTTATGGAAAAATGTGGCAAGGTTCATGATTTTGATGTAAATGGCACGACCTCATTTCTTTGTGCCCAAGGAACAAAAGAAATAATAATCAGGTTTAGAATGTGTTTCATAGTGGGAGGAAGTCAAGGGAAAGAATATAAGGACAAAAAGAAGTAACAGAGTGAGTAGGGAAACATGGGAAATTGGGGCTTATAGTCAGACTTTTCCAAATTAGATCAAGGTCAAAGACAACTCACTCCCTATTGGATTTCTATTCAATGGTGGTTGGATGTGAGTGGGATATGTGCATGCATGCACATGATCCCATACCAAGTCTTGGCTCAACTTCTGCAGGGGTGAATTCTAAAGGTCCAGGCCCATGAAGCAAAAAAGGGTGATTTTGAGCAATTAGGGAACTGGATCCTTAGAAACATTGTAGAAAATTATAGGAAATTCAGTTTGAACCCAAATTTGGATCATAGATCCATATTAAAGAGTAAATCACATCTACAACATTTTAAGTCAATAAAAGAAATAAGGATCGAGAATTTAATCAAAGTATTAGAGAGTATATTCAAGACAATGTTTTATGATATAGGTGTATCAAATTGATTCAAAATATGGATTTTCATATTAGATTTCATCATAGGGTTATCAAATCATGGAGAGTATTATAAATGAAAATTTATTGTCAACTGAGGGATAATTGAGTAATTAGATCACAATTTGGCAAAAAAACACTTTATCATAGCTATAAAAGAGATGGTGAACATTTTTTCAATCACCATAAAAGGTTATGACATAACAAGACATTATTCATAAAATCATTGCCCCTTACAATCCTCAATCCAACAATGTAGTTGAGAGATAAAAAAGGACATTGATTGACATAGTGAACACCATTAGAGGAAATATACCTAGCTACAAATCATTTGGGAAGGCTCATCAAACATCCAACAATATTCTAAGCCACATCCCTTTTAGACATGTTGATAAAACTCCCTATGAAATTTGACTGAGTAAGAAACCTTGTCTAAAACACCTCAAAGTGTGTGTGGAGTGGGGGTAACCAAAGTCAAGATAACATATTAGAAGAAGGGAAAACTTGGATATAAAGTATTGGCATTGTTGTTATTCTATATGTAGAAAACAATAATATTTCCTAGTAATAAAATATGATGTTTTGACATTAAAACTAAAAATATTCATGCAGTCTGGCATTTAGGTGTAGTTTCTTATGAAACTATTTGCTGGTATGGAAAACGTCTTAGATTGACTAGTGAATCTCCTTCTTCATCTACACCTAATTACCTTTTGTAAATTCAACTTCATATGAAGTAAAAAAAAATTGTGACGATGATCCTCCTAATGACCTAGGTCGGGGCAAAATAACTAAAGGTAAAAAGAACTATGGTCATGAGTTATACATCTTACTTGTAGAAGAAAACCATTGAAACTTTAAAGAAGCCATGAAATTCATATATGCATGTTTTAAAAGATAGTGGTAGATAATGAAATAGATCCAATATGAGTAATCATACTTAGATTCTAATTGATGTTCCTCCGTGATGCAGAAGTATTGGATGTACATGGGTCTTCAAGAAAACAATGAGGTTAGATAGTGATGTTGTAACGACCCCACTTCCTAGTAAACCCCAATTAAGGAAGACCAAGAAGTCAGAGCCGCTATCCCAAAATAGGATCAGTGGTTTTTCAAATAATAAAAAATAATTAATAAATTCTACTACTACTACTAAGCTTTAAATTGAATAAAAAAATTCTTTTCTCATACCTTGCAAAATATAGGAGTTGAGGGACTTTACCCCATATAAGATCTATCTATCGACAATCCTCCAATCTTTATTAAGATTTATTCCATCATTGTGACTTTAAAGGAATATCCATTTTCTTGATAAACCTAAAACGCCGACAAACAAAACGGTGGCCAGTATAACGAATTATACTAGTATGTGGGGAAACCAATAATCTTGCATCTATAGTAACAACATATTGCAATCAAATTATGATTTAGCAAAACCAACTTTACGTTTTAAACATAACTACTCAATCCTTACATACCCTAGCCTATGTGTTGTCCTTGCAGTGGACATGGATACTACCTCTCATATGGTAGATATCAACTAACCCCCATTATCCTACCTTACAGGTAGATCAATACATAGGGTCGTGGAGTCATATGGTCCTACCTAATGGTAGACCAACACATCGACTCATGATAACCTAATGATCCTACCTCATGAGCAGACCATGTACTAGGTCATCCATCTCATTATCATCAAAGCTACAGAGGAGGACCAGGATCTGAGCTAGTCATGCACGTATAATTATGGTGATAATCATAGTCACTTTATAGTTGCATGAAATAAATGTCAACCAAGCAGTTAATTTCAAGCAATCGACAAAAACACGGAAATTCCCATGAAACTAAAGTGATTAGCCACGAGTGTAACAACATACCTACTTTGGAGATCTCAAAGAAGCAATATATATCAAAATCCTACTAGATGTCCAATCAAGCAAGCCAATCAATCAATCAAGCAAACATTGATCCTAAAAACATGTATAATGTCTAATTGTTATCATCACATCCCAAACAATTCTTTATTGACTAGGGACACCTTTCTAAGGTTGCTAAGTCTCATTAGGATGCATTGGGGTTTCTTAGATCAATTTCTTGAACTTTATCCTTTTTAGGTCAACAAACCCTAAAATAGCTATTCTACTCATAAAAACCTTAATTGCTCAAATTATCCATATTAGGGATCCTTTATATTCAAATTGACTTAGAACCATCATATCTCTATTTTGGTCATGGATTTGAACAATTAAAAACCATTAAAAGTCATCATCACCTAAATTAGGGTTTCTAAGACAATTAATGCATATTCATGTACATGGAACCCTAAATTAAGCCAATTATGCAAAAAGATCATCTTTTTAGACCTAATTCTCTCTTTTATTAAAAACAAGTTAATATTTGCTCAAAATACTCCAAGAACGTTATTAGATCTAATTATCATCAAATTTTAGGGCTTTTCATTAATAAAACCATTGCAGATGACATCTTTATACACTATTAAAATTGCAAGCATCTTTAGGCCTCAATTATATTTTTATTGTACTCCTTACATTCCCCTAATCAATTTTCATATATAGTTTGTCTTAATCGGAGGTACCAATAATTAACAATGTTTATTCTAAATAATTTACCTTTGGACCAATAGTAAGGATCCACGTCAGCATGTGGCCCACCTTTCTCTTTTCCACACGGGTCCTCCATGTAGACAGGCTTTAGCAAATGGGCTTTGGCCACATTGGCAGCTCGCACCCAGTGGGCAAGGCACCGGGTCATGAGAAAAAGTATCTACTACCCCACACCCTTAGGCTTAAGGTTCCGCGTGCCTGAGGGTAAAACCATAATTGTGTTCCCTCTTGTCACCCACCTTTAGACGCCTCCTTCTCATGAGCCCAGATCCCACACTGGTCAACTCAGACGTTGACTTCGCGCTCTACTCTTCCTGTGTGCAAACTAATGGTCCTGATATCTTCGTCTTGCTCCCACAAACTCAGTGAGCCCCTCAATCACTCACTTGCTACTCTCCATCATTGGGATGACTCGTCGCTACCTCTGGCGAGTACTTGTTTGAGACGGCAACAAAATTCGAGACCAGATTCCAAATTGAGAGCACGAATTACTTCGTCTACTTTGTCCAGTCTCGCAAGAGGCGTTGGTTTGATTGCTGGCACCCTGGATCACCCTCCCTGATATAGGGTAGGGTTGGTCGAGAGATTCCCAATTGGGGAAACTCTGTGGGAGTCCCAAAAGCCCTCAAATCCTAGGTTTGATTTACTTAGGAGAATTTCCTAGACACAATGGGAGAGTTCACATCCATGCTCTAGCCTCAGGCCGCGCAAAAATTGTAGTTGAATCTTCTCCAGCTCCAGCTGAAACTTAGCTTCAGGACAATGACCTTGAGCTATCGAATCATGGGATCGACAACTTGGATAGAGAGATATGTGGTCCATATCACCCACATCATGCTTGAACTGAGTATCTTATTCCTAAATGGAAAGTGACATTTAATACATTTGAAATATTATCCTCTCACTTTAGAAATCTTATAAAATCCATATCTCCCAAACCACTTGTCCACTTAATACCAAAATTTAAAGGAAAGTCCTTGACGACTTTAACTAGTGTGTCAAGTTTGGGACTCAAATATGAAAGTATGAGAGACTTTTCTTCATAAGCAAGTTATCACTTATTAAGGAATATTTTATGCATAATTTCTCTCTCCTAATCTTTTATATTCCTTACTTGGATTCCTTTTACCAATAGAAACTTTGTGGATTTTAAATATCATCCATGATGATTCAAACATACATCTTTCCACATATTTCTTATATTTTCATCATTATCTCAAATTTCAACTACTTCCATGAAGGCACGTCTTCATATTACCTTGTTCTATTCATCTGTTCAAACTATTTGTCCACGTACTTTCAAACGGTGTGGTACTTCCTCTATCATCAATAACCATAGAAGGGTTTCAACTCATATCCTTAGTATATGGCATGCATTTTTCCCTATCTCTCACACCCATAACAAGATGAAATAAGCATTTGGCTACATTCCAAATACAGAGTTCATCCCGTTCCAAGAGTAGATATGATGCATAACACAACACCATTACACTTTCCAAACTAAGTTGTAACATACACCTCATGTCTCCACATCATAAACATCTCCAATCTATGTTTACATCCATGGAAAGGATGTTCCCAAACACTCTTGGGTCTTCACATCACTCTTATCTACAATCCTTAGTCATTACCTCAAGGTCTCTAGGGTGCTGATACTTTTGGGGTGATCTGACCCTTATGCATCTAAGGCGTGCCTCTCACTTTTACCCCTTAGGCCTCATGAACTCATGAAAGTGGCCAACCTCATAACCCATGGGTCTCGGACAAAGGTAGTTGTTACCTCCATAACCTATGTTCTCGTGCAATAAAGAAACAGACAACTCCTATTTCCATCGGTCTTATCCCCTCCTGACCTTAGTATCGACTTAGGATTCCATCATAGCACATCTCATTCTTGAATCCTCACCCGAAACGCCATCCTCTCTCTGGGCATTCTTACTTCTCTTCATAAGAATCATGGAGACCTGCCTATCTCGGTCTAGCCTCATACAAGTTACCTAAATGGTAACATATCACCATGCCCCTTAGAGATGGTCACACATGAGTCTATAGATTCATGATCATACTATGTGCTCATACACTTAGCTCATAAAGCTCTTATAAGTGTCCTCTTAAGGTTACTTCAAACCTAAACAAGAGTTGGTGCTCACCCTACATAAAGGGTTTTTTCCCAGGATGGGAGAAAACCATCTCTTGATAGTAACAAAGATCACAAATGTCCTTACCTCCACGGTTTACATCATCATGTATATGATTAGCTCCTAACATGACGCTTATATACATAGCTAGCAAGAAGACAACATACTAGTCCGTTTTGAGTTCCTTGGTATATTATATGTATTCATCATTCCTTAAGGTTGGACCAATACATACGTCACCAACTTGTGTGAGTGGTTCTCCAATCATATATCTCAACTTGAGTGGGTTTCCTTTTACTGTAACAAATGAGGGGTGCCAAACTCATATACTATTAACTCAATCAACCTTGTGAACATCATGTACACCAGGTAATACTGCTTCCTTGGTCTAGGAACCCAAGTTCACCTCTTATGCAACAGCTATCTAGCTGCATACTCAACTGTTCCAACATGAACCAAATCTATGTCAGGTATAGCATACACATCATAACACTCTTCCATGTGAACAACCTTTAGAGTCACCTGGGTATGATGCCTCACCACTTTTTACCATACCTTTTTGGGGTCTAAGGAACTCTTCTTTGTGCTCCTAAAAAGTAGGTCTCTGGCCCTAAATCCTTGTTGTGAAAGTGTATGTCCAGATGGAATAGACTATGATGAAATGAAATAGGTTGAGGATGTGATCCTCTTTAGGCAACTATGAGGTGGCCAGGGTCTGTTGTTGATATCTTAGGGTGGTCGACTAAACCCTAAGATAGTGGCGGTGAGTCATTAACACAAGAATCAGGCGTGTCAACTTCTACTTGGTGAGGTAAAGCCAAGTAGTTTCATAGAAAATGAATAAAAGATGAGAAGCGGTGTAGAACATTATTTGAATGGTTGTTACATTCCTTGTACTACTACTTGATGATTTTTCATTGTTGATTATGCTTCTTGTTGTGGCAAGTAATCATGTTGCTATGGACATTTTCTATTTCATATTATGACATGTCATGTTGACAAGTTATAAATGATGAGATTTATATCTATTCTAAATATGAGTTGGATTTCTTGCTAATTGATAGTATTGTTGGGTAGATATGTATTATGTGTAATTTAGCTTCAGGACTGCAGCGTGTGTTCCTGGTCCGGCTGGTGGAGTGTCACAAAGATAATACTATTGTTATGTATTGATTCAAAATCCTTAGAACTTTACTTAATACTCATGAAGTAGGATTATTAATCAGAACTAAGAAGTATCTGTTGATTTGTTCATAGACATGCTCTAAAAGATGTTTCAAAGTTATAATTAATTTACATGATTACCCTATCTGCTGGATTAGATTGCCATTGTAAGGTAGATTTGACTTGTGATAGAACTATCTGCTAGACATTTCAATATCTACATGTTTCTGTTAAGTTTATTATACTTAATCTGATGTTGATGCATGTACCTAGCCTGAGTGGGAGGTATCCACTCACTGGGGCTCTATATGAGTTTCATGAGGTTGTTTCAAATGTTTTTAGGTTTAATGCTATCTAGAGGAGAGGTCGTGTCAAAGAAGATATAAATAGCATAATCTAGATATATTAGAATGTCCCTGTACTCTCTCTTTCTCGAGATGGGTTGTAGACTAAGTTTGTTCGTCAATGTACATGTACCTAATGTAAACTAAAACCGCTTATGAGAACAAGATTTGATTCTAGTTTTGATGCAGTTGATTAAGATTTGTGATATCTAAGTGTGGTGTCCTTGATGCAACATTAATTTATGAATTTGTGAAGAAAGAAAAAGGAAAAATTTATCTATGTTTTTCATATATTGTTTAATCGCCTTTGTCGAGAATTCATTGTTCTATTTCATAATCTGGGCTTAGGTTTTCAGATTATCTCTATGGTTGGTATTTGTGTTGATCAAAAGAGTGGATCCCGACAACAAGAAATTGGTATGCTTGGATGTAAACCATCCAACACTCCTCTTGACCCAAATATGGATTGGGATGATGTAAACTCCCCTCCTTATGTTGATCACCACCAATTTAGAAGGATGGTTGGCAAGCTTATTTATCTTATGGCCACTAGAGCTAACCTCACAACTTCTATAGGATTCATGAGTAGGTACCTTGATAAACCACAAAAGAGTCACTGGGATACTATATGTCACATTCTATGCTATTTAAAAATCTCTCTAGACAAAGGCTTGTTATATAAGAAGCACGACCAATGTAATCTCTCTAGTTTTTCGAACTTTGACTATGTGGGAATTTTCTATGATCATAAGTCAACATCGGGCTATTGTACATTTGTGGGCAAAAATCTAGTTACCTGGCAAAACAAAAAGTAGATTATCGTACCCAGATCTAGGGTAGAGGTAGAATATCAAGCCATGTCTCATACTGCATGTGAACTTTTGTGGCTCCAGAGTCTCCGCCAGGAGTGGAACATATCTTATTCCAGCCCTATACTGATGTTTTGTGACAACAAGGCCTCCATTTTTATTGTGAGCAACCCCACATTTCATGAGAGGACAAAACATATTGAGGTCTACTATCACTTTGTTCATGAGACAGTTCTTTCTGGCCGCATTTTCACTCCATATCTCATCACTGAAAAGCAAGTAGAGGACATCTTCACCAAAATTCTTCCAAAAGCTCATTTTTAGACTCTAGTGGACAAGTTGGGCATGTTCGACATCTACTCTCTAGCTTGAGGGGGAGTATAGAGATATGTTATGTTTTATTGAGTGTCATGTGCATGGCATGTGCCTCACTTATGTTTTTACTTTAGTAGTTTAATTCCATATTGCTCATCTCTTCTTTAGTCTCTCCTCTCTTCTTCTATATAAGAAATTGTATTGTACACCTTTTTTTATCATTGAATATACAATTCTTATTCCCTCTATAAGATCCATAAACAATGAGCAGTATCTAGCTACACATTGTTGCTACCCAAGTAGATTCATTAATCAATATTAAGATCCATAAACAATGAGTGGTGTCTAGCTACACATGATTGCTACCCAAGTAGTAGGATTAGTTGGATAGGACTAAACTAACAATGACCAATTATACCATCTTGTATAATCCATTTTTCAAAAATATCCCAATTGAACTAGAGGCATAGATATATCATCCTTGTAACGTTCAATCTAAATTCTTTAATCTCCAAGTAGACTAGCAAGATACATATGATCCTAGTATCATATATTGACTCACATGAGCATTGTAAGGACCCTGACCTCTGTTTAGGGTTTACCATGTTTGTTTTGCTTAACCCTGATGCTTTGTTACTTGCTAATCACCTTTAGTGGTGATTAGGGTTTTGTTGTGCCTTGTTGAGAGTTAGAGGTGCTGCTTGCAAATAACCCAAGTCTAGGGTTTGTGGACAAGTTTTTTGCCTTGTGAGGTGTTCCTCTCTCTCCTTGCTTTCTCTAGAGTACAGAGGAAGGTTTTGGGCTCGTTGCTTGAGTTCCTTTGGGATTGGTTGAGCTTGTTGGGCCTTGTGGTGCCTTGCTTTTGTTTCTTTTGGACCTTGAGTCGGGCAAGAAGGTTGTGTCACCCATGGGCTGTGTCGCCCATGTTGGAGGTGTGTCGCCCAAGTGTGTCCCCCATGACCTTTGACCAAGCTTTGACCTCGTTTGTGTCACCACTAGTGGACACATGGTGCTTGATGCTTGCATGTAGCAATGGACTTGGACATGTGTGTAAGGCATGCTAGAGTGGTGGTTTTTGCACATGGACAAGTGTCCCTAGGTGGGCGACACCTTGCTTGGCTCTACCTTGGTTTCTCCTCCTTTCCCTTCTATATATGTGGTTCCTTTCCCTTGCTAAGGATCCCTTTAGTTCCTTAGTTTCTCCTCTACCTTGGTGCACGACACACTCCCTTTCTTGCAAGCTTGGTGGCTGATACCCTTGGAGGAGCTAGCTTGGTGGTCGATACCCTTGGAGTCTCCTTCTTCTTTGGTGGTGCTTGGAGCTTGGAGCTTGCTTAAGGTGGGTTACATAACTCCTAACCCTAACTACATTACCATCTTCTATGTTCTTGTTGTCTATGATCGACTATGTTGTAGTTAGTTTGGTTTCCTTGCTTAGTTGCACCATGTTGGTCGAACCTATGATCTAGGGTTTCTTGATGAGCAATAATCCTTTCTCTCCTTGGTCTAGAGGAGTGAGTTTGAGCTTCTAGTAGAATGGGCAATACCCCTCTCTCATTTAAGTTGAGAGGTGAGCTTGTGTTCTAGTTGGTTGAGCAACACCCTCCTCTCACCATGGACTTGAAGGGTGAGCTTTGTGGTGATAGTGAACCTTGCTAGGGTTGATCCTTGTGTTTCCCGTTTGGTGATAAGAAATGTGCAAGACCCCTCTCTCATTTAAGTTGAGAGGTGAGCCATCTTCTTGATCCTTTAGGGTTTGGCGCCCTTGTGCTTGAGGTTGATGATGAGCTTGGGGAGGTGCTGCCCGATACCTCTTGACCTAGAACCTTGGATGACACATGGTGTGATGGTGATGGACGATACCCTGTGACGGGCGTCACACCACCACCCTGCCTTGTGACAGTCGATAGGCCATGGGTTGGTTGGCTAAACGATAGGTCCCTTGTTGGCTGTGTGAGCTACACCATTGAACGTTACCTCTTGTGGAGTACCTTGCCCGATACACACCTGTCTTAGATGTAGTTTTGGACCGTTGTGCTTTGAGGGGATGTTTCTAGTTAAGTTCTGTGATGAGCGTTGCACGTTATCCCTTAGTTACCGACACAGGCTGTTGCACAATAGGCATGGTTGCACGACACCTGACGTTGTTGCACTTTATGTCGTTGCTTAGATGCATGCCTGGTTGCTATTGCCCTTGGTGCTAACGTAGTGTTGCACGTCACACCCTTGTGTTGGCTGATAGACACTGGTGTGCTGACCGTTATGGGTTGGGCGATAGGGTGAGCACCCTGCCCGATACAACCTATAGTGAGGGTGCCCTACCCGTCACACTTCTTGTGAGGGTAGTGGACACTTTTAGTAAGGGTCTTGCTTCTCATGAAAACTGATATGGTGGATAATGTTCTGGTTAACACGTTGGTGACCCTTTATATTCTTCATGGTAATTGTTATGGTAAAGTTTTCTTATGTAACGTACATGTCTCTACCCATGTACGTAATCATCTTGATTATCTGTATAAATCTGAGATAATGTTAAGCATGTAGAATGCCTCGCTTAATGATGTAAACTATGCCCATGATCATAAGTTGAAGCATGATTGATAATGTATATAATCATTAATGTCACCTTATATTGATAACATGGTCTTTCTGTTAAGCCTATGATTATTGAGTATACTAACCATGCAGGTGATGCATAGCCAAGAAAAAGGCTATGAGGTATATATGATGAGTAACATTGCTTTGATAGTTACTCTTGATGATGAGACCACATGTATGATATGTTGGATTGCTATCCCATGATGATGATGTAAGCCTTGAGAGGCAGTGGAAGTATATGATGAGGGATTGAGATCCCATGGTATGTGATGATCCTTGAGATGGATCTAGATGATTGGCAAGAGGCCAAGTGATAACATGTAATGTTGGATCCTTGTGATGGATCAGGATGATGTGATTACAATAAAAGCATAACATTGAGTTTATGTTGTTTATTTCTTGTTATAGTTTGCATGTTATACAACTTGGCTGAATCTTGCAATCCATATAAAAGTTACTAATTAATCATAGTGGAATATATCATGGAGTTGCCCTGGCCATAGATCCATCATCGTCAGGAGTTGGTGATGGTGAAACGGGTTCTCCTACGGGTTAACTCGGAGCGCATATTATTGAATATGCGAGGTTTCTCCTAGCCTAAAATAGAGAGGGAATCGAGTGCATATGCAGTTGCAGACTCAAAATATGTGATGAGCATGGTGAACAGGCCCATGGCTCAGGATGTATGATATGGAGCATGAATGCGTTCATGGCTCAGAGCACGGTGAATAGGCTTGTGGCTCAGATATACTAGCGTCGTGACCTGTACCGAGGCGGGCTAGAGGAAGGGTAGCCTATGGAGCTGACCCTGTGGCTGAGGCCACTTAAGCACGAGACTGCGGTCCTGCTTTGGTTCTCATGCACGGACCACAAGGGGAAAGGTCGTGGAGTCCGGCTCTTCCATTGACCTTGTATGGCACCGGCTTTGGGTTTCACAACCGAAGGTTGGATTTGAGCGGTACGACTCACTTCCTCAGTGCATAATAATATGTAATCCAGCCGTATAGTATTTACTGCTTTAGGCAAAATACGGAACATTGGTTGAGGCCTTGTTTGTATAGTTAATATTGTTATAACTTGCAATTACTTATATGTTCCTCATGTTATGTGGTAATACCTTATAAATCTTATCTTGTTAATCATGTTCCTTAGAGAAATAGTAGGATATATGCCTTCCGTACATCTGGTAAGCTTGACGGTATGAATAGCTTTACTTTACATAACTGCTCTTGTTATACCTCTTATCAGTTATATGCTGTTGTTGCTTTATCTTTCTGAGGTTCTGTAGTTTCGACGGGGAGTTATGTTTCTCGCTGGGACTGTGTGTCTCACCCCGCTGGTTTACACCCTTTTTAGGTGGTCGAGCTAGGTGTGGTGGTCACGGAGTTGCGGTCGAGCATCAAGAAGAGCAGTAGAAGACAAGCGATGGACATGCTATTGTTTTGGATGTTTTGTAGTAGATTCCTAGAGTCATCCCTATACTCTCATGTCCTTGGAGGTGTTTTGATGTTGTTTCACGATGTATAACTGTTGATGTTTTATGTATCCTGCTGCTGGCCGGATCTTGGCCTTTATGTATGTATAAATAGGTGATGAACTCATGTGATGGTTAGACAGCTGTTCCTCTAAGATGTGGACATGTATCGGATCTTGTATATGTTTATATAACATGTTTGACTTGCAGGATGAGGACTCAGATGTAATAGTTTCTCAGTTTATCAGCTTTCCGCAATCGGTTTTAATTAACTCGTATTTTTGGTAATCTGTGGTTTATGGTGATTTCAGCACGTGTTCGTGTAACACCTCGTTGTCTGTGTGATAGAGGGATGTGTTGCCACAAGTTTTTGGTATCATAGCTCTAGGTTCGCTGAGTCTACAGGGATTAGGACTAGGCTGAGTCTGTTCTTGTGAGTTTTCCAGATTTTCTCACGATCGTCTTCTGCCCTCAGTGGAAGAAAAGCCAAGATGTCTGGAAACCATGAAGAACATGCTCCTGAGCATAGCGATGTTGCATCAGTTGATGGAGCTTTAGGGCAGGCACATGAAGATCGGGTGCCTGAGGTCCCCCAACCTAACCCATCTATTCTTAAACATCCTGCCTACCAACAGCTTATGGGGCAGATGATGGCTATAATGAATCTCATGGTTGAGCGATTTCCAGTGCCTCTGCCGAGAGCACAGTCTCCCCATGGTGAAGCATTGGGTATTGGGAAGACCTTTGAGCGGCTTCGCCGAGTCGGAGCTTCGGATTATGCTGGAATGACTGATCCAGCGGATGCAAAACTATGGCTGACAAGTCTTGAGAAGGCTTTCCAGATCCTCGACATCCCTGAAGTAGACAAAGTAAAGCACGCTGTCTACCTTCTAAAAGGTAGTGCTGGTCACTGGTGGACCATCGAGGAGGAGAAGCGACCTAGTGAGGTGATCGGTTGGGAAGTTTTCCGGTGCGAGTTTGTCAGTAGATACTTTCCAAAGATGTATCTAGATGAGAAGATCAGTCAGTTTGAGAGCTTGCGACAAGGAACGATGAACATCACTGAGTATGAAGCCAAGTTCATGGACCTGCTGAGGTTTTGTCCTCATATGGAAGTGACAGATGAAGAGCGGATCAGACGCTTTGAGAAAGGTCTGAGTGCTGAGCTGACAACACTTGTTTATGCATTGTAGAATAGAGAGCAATTTACTACGTTTGTGGAATCTGTCCAGAGAATTGAAAGGTTAGTAAGGGAGAAAAGAGAATCAATGTCTCACAAAAGGCCTGCTCAGTTCCAGGGACAGAGGTTTGGTGGCTTCAAGAAGCCCAGGTTTTCATCGCCTTCAGTTATGAGAGGTTCCAATGTACCGTCGCAGTGGTCTCTGAGTAAGGGAAGAGGATATATTTCTTCGCCGTCTAGGGCACATAGTACAGCATCAGTGGCTGTGACAGGGCCATCTAGGCCACAGTTTGAAGTTAGGACATGCTATACCTGCGGTCATATGGGGCATGTCAAGTCGAATTGCCCAAACAGAGATGATGAAGTGACACAGCAGCCGAGGCAGAATCTTCAAGGGACAGATAGACAGCAGCCCAGTGGTAGTAGAGGGTGAGGATGCGGTCAAGCATCGCAAGCGGGATCGTCTGCTCAAGGAAGCAGAGGACGTGGACAGCAAGCAACGGCTCAATTCTATGCTATGAGTCAGCTGGAGGCGATAGTCAACCCGCGAGTAGTGATAGGTCAGATGGAGTTATTTCATTCTGATATGTCTTCTTCTTGCTTTATATCTGTTCTGGTTGACCTGGGTGCTACACACTCTTTTATCGCCTATAGTATGCTTGAAAACTGTCGTTTACCTGTTAGCTGTAAGAAGGATAGTTTGTTGTTAGAAACCCTCTTGATGGTTCCTCGATGCTTCGAGAGGAGTGTCCCTCTTGTGTCTTGTCTTTCTCAGGACATAGCATTCAAGTGAATCTTATACCACTTGATATGCATGGTTTCGATGTCATCCTTGGGATGGATACCTTAGAGAAGCATAAGGTTGTTTTGGACTGTGGTTCCAAGTAGGCAGTGTTCGACGATGGTGGAGAGAAGTGGATCTTCCAGGGAGATAGGATGATTCTTCTGACATGCTTAGTATCATCTATGGTGGCAGAGAAGTTGCTATGACAAGGATGTGAGGCATTCTTAGCTCACGTGGTGGATACCGTTGTGGCTACCAAGGCGAAAGGTCATAGCCTCGAAGAGGTGTCAGTTGTCCGAGAGTTTGCCGATGTGTTTTCGGATGAGTTTTTTGGTATTCCTCCACCCCTAGAGATTGATTTCGAGATCAATCTAGTACCTGGAACGCAGCCAGTTGCACAGACACCGTATAGGATGGCTCGAGTAGAGATGGCAGAGCTTAAGAAGCAGTTGCAAGAGTTGCTAGAGAAAGGTTTCATCCGACCGAGCATGTCACCTTGGGGTGCTCCAGTATTGTTCGTCAAGAAGAAGGATGGATCGATGTGGTTATGTATAGATTACCAGCAGTTGAACAAGGTCACGATCAAGAACAAGTACCCATTATCGAGGATAGATGATCTATTCGATCAGTTGCATGGTGCTATAGTGTTTTCCAAGATCGATCTATGGTCTGGTTATCATCAGTTGAGGATTAAGGCGGATGACATACCAAAATCAGCTTTCAGGACGAGGTATGGTCACTTCGAGTTTGTGGTTATGCCGTTCGGGCTAACCAATCACCTACTGCTTTCATGGATTTGATGAACAGAGTGTTCCGTCTGTTCTTAGATCAGTTTGTCATAGTCTTTATAGATGACATCTTGATCTATAGTCGGGACAGGCTAGAGCATGAGCGACATCTTCGTCTAGCGTTGACTCTTCTTTGCCAACATCAGTTGTATGCCAAGTTCAGTAAGTGCGAGTTCTGGTTGGAAGAAGTGACTTTCTTAGGTCATGTGATAGCTGCTGAAGGAGTCAAAGTGGACCCGAAGAAGGTGGAATCCATTGCAGATTGGGAGCAACCGAAGACGCCGACAGAGGTTCGTGGCTTTCTGGGTTTAGCATGATACTATCAGAGGTTTATCAAGGACTTCAGTGCGATTTCATTGCTGATGATGAAGTTGACTAGAAAGGACGTACCTTTTGTCTAGGATGATCGATGTCAGCAAGCTTTCCAGAGTTTGAAGGAGAAGCTGACCAGTGCTCCAGTGCTTGTGCTGCCAGAGCCTGGAAAGGGCTACGTTGTTTTCTGCGATGCTTCCAAGAAAGGTTTAGGTTGTGTGCTGATGCAGGAAGACCATGTGGTTTCTTTTGCTTCGCGACAGCATAAGAAACACAAGGAGAACTATCTGACTCATGACTTGGAGTTGGAAGTAGTGGTTCATGCGTTAAAGATTTGGAGACACTATCTTTATGGGGAAGTATGTCAGGTCTTTACGGATCATAAGAATCTGAAGTACAGCTTTTCGCAGCATGATTTGAACATGCGACAGCGTCGATGGATGGAGTTAATCAATGATTATGACTACACTATCGAGTATCATCCTGGTAAGGTGAATGTGTTAGTTGATGCGCTTAGCCGAAAGTCTTCTACTCTTTCTTCAAAGAAGGCACAGTTGAGTTCCCTGGTATGTCATAGATGAGATATGTTTGTTTCCTTGGGGCAGATGAATGTGCAGATGGAAGTTTCCTTATTAGTTGGACTTTTAGCACATATGCAAGTCAAGCCTACGCTGAGATAGAAGATCAAAGATGCACAGCAGACAGATAATGCAGTATAGTTGATCAGATCAGAGTTTGGCGGCGAAAAGCGTGATGGGTTCCATGAGTCCGAGGATGGGCTAGTTTGCTATCCTGACAGGATGGTGGTTCCAGATGCTGATGATCTGAGGAAGTTAGTGCTCGAGGAAGCACACATGTCGATGTATGCTATGCATCTGGGTGTCACCAAGATGTATCATAGTCTGAAGGACTTGTATTGGTGGCCAGGCTTGAAGAGAGATGTAGCTGAGTTCGTAGCTAGATGTGCGGTATGTCAGCAAGTCAAGGGTGAGCATCAAAAGCCAGCAGGTACGTTGCAACCCTTGCCGATACCGTAGTGGAAATGGGATCATATAAGAATCTGAAGTACATCTTTTCACAGCATGAGTTGAACATGCGACAACGTCGATGGATGGAGTTAATCAATGATTACAACTACACTATCGAGTATCATCCTAGTAAGGTGAATGTGGTAGCTGATGCGCTTATCCGAAAGTCTTCTACTCTTTCTTCAAAGAAGGCACAGTTGAGTTCCCTGGTATGTCATAGACGAGATATGTGTGTTTCCTTGCGGCAAATGAATGTGCAGATGGAAGCTTCCTCATTAGCTGGACTTTTAGCACAGATGCAAGTCAAGCCCATGCTGAGATAGCAGATCAAAGATGCACAGTAGACAGATAATGCAGTACAGTTGATCAGATCAGAGTTCGGCGGCGAAAAGCGTGATGGGTTCCATGAGTCCGAGGATGGGCTAGTTTGCTATCGTGACAGGATGGTGGTTCCAGATGCTGATGATCTGAGGAAGTTAGTGCTCAAGGAAGCACACATGTCGATGTATGCTATGCATCCAGGTGTCACCAAGATGTATCATAGTCTGAAGGACTTGTATTGGTGGCCCAGCTTGAAGAGGGATGTAGCCGAGTTCATAACTAGATGTGCGGTATGCCAGCAAGTCAAGGCTGAGCATCAAAAGCCGGCAGGTACGTTGCAACCCTTGCCGATTCTGTAGTGGAAATGGGATCATATAACCATGGATTTCGTAGTTGGTCTACCCAGGACAACCAGGAATTATGATTCCATTTGGGTGATAGTGGACATATTGACGAAATCTGCCCATTTCCTACTAGTAAAGACAACGTATACAGCTGAGAAGCTTGCTCGAGTATATGTGGATGAGATAGCACGCTTGCATGGTGTGACAGCGATGATATTTTATGATAAAGGTCCCCAGTTCATGAGTCGTTTTGGGGAACAGTTGCACAAAGCGTTGGGAACACAGTTGAAGTTCAGTACTGCCTTCCACCCTCAGACTGATGGACAGTCTGAGAGAACTATTCAGACTTTAGAAGATCTCCTTCGAGCTTGTATTTTGCAGTTCCTAGATAGTTGGGATGTGCATTTCAGTTTGATAGAGTTTGCCTACAACAACAGTTATCAGCGGAGCATTGACATGGCTCCTTATGAGGCTTTGTATGGAAGGAAGTGCAGATCTCCTTTATGTTGGTACGAGTCTGGTGAGTATCAGCTTTTGGGTCCAGAGTTAGTACAACAGACAACAGAAAAGATCAAAGTGATACAACAACAGTTGAAAGCAGCACAGGATAGGCAGAAGTCTTACGTAGATAATCATCTACGACCTTTGGAATTCCAGGTAGGAGACAAAGTATATCTTAAAGTCTCGCCATGGAAAGGTGTGCTAAGGTTTGGACGGAACGGTAAGATATCACCCAGATATATGGGGCCTTACCCAGTCATAGCACGTATTGGCAAGGTAGCTTACGAGTTAGAGTTTCCTCCAGAGTTGCACAGGTTACATCCAGTATTCCATGTCAGTATGCTGAAGAAAAGTCATCCAGATTCGGGAATAGTGATACATCCCGTTGAAGTTGAGCTTGATGAAGATGTGACCTACAAGGAAGGTCATGTGGCGATCCTTGACATAAGGGTTAAGAAGCTGAAGAGGAAGGATCTGGTTCTTGTGAAGGTTCTTTGGCATCATCGTGGCATTGAGGAAGCCACATGGGAGCTTGAGGAAGAGATGAGGAGGAAGTATCCCTCACTTTTCTCTTCGGATTTCGGGGACAAAATCCCTTTGTAGGGGGTTAGCTTGTAAGGACCCTGACCTCCGTTTAGGGTTTACCCTGTTTGTTTTGCTTAACCCTGATGCTTTTTTGCTTGCTAATCACCTTTAGTGGTGATTAGGGTTTGGTTGTGCCTTGTTGAGAGTTAGATGTGCTACATGCAAATAACCCAAGTCTAGGGTTTGTGGACACGTTTGTCACCTTGTGAGGTGTTCCTCTCTCTCTCTCCTTGCTTTCTCTAGAGTAGAGAGGAAGGTTTTGGGCTCATTGCTTGAGTTCCTTTGGGCTTGGTTGAGCTTGTTGGGCCTTGTGGTGCCTTGCTTTTGTTTCTTTTGGACCTTGTGTCGGGCAATAAGGCTGTGTCAAAAATAGTAGACCCCTCTCCTGAGCTAGAAGATGACTACTACGGTGACGGTGCTTCGACGTCTGCCTAACCAGACAGATCTCACGAGAGGCGATGCTTCAATTTGAGTAGTTGATGCTCAATCTCTTTCAAGGCCAAGTACAGTCCAGGATACACATTCTCCTCGTCCACCGAAGAAATGGGAAGATTTGGCTGGTATACATTCTGGGGGGGGCCTTTTGCTCTGAACCTGAAGGAAATATCCATTAATGATGGCAAGATTGTTTATCCGAAACAAGAGGCCATCGGGAACGATGAACGTTGGAGTAAATGTCTGATGGGTTATGTGATCGATTTCAAACCCCACATCCCGACTCTGCTTAAGCATTTCGCTGATATCTGGTGCACGAGAGGTTCCTTTGAAATCTTTGATAGGAATGACGGATTCTTTCTAGTCAGATTTGATAAACAGAGTGATCTGGATCTTGTTCTGAAAGGTGATTGGTACGTTTTGAGCAAACATGTGATTCTGAAGAGATGGAAGCCGGGTGATGAACAAAAGAAGACGATTCTTTCTGAAGTACCAATTTGGATCAGAATCTTTAACTTGCCATTAGAAATGTGGGATCCTGGTTTTTTTGAGAGAATTAGGTCTTATATCGGCAGACCGTTGCAGATGGATGAGAATACGAGATGTTTGAAGCACATAGATTATGCTCGTATTCAAGTGTTGATGAGCTATTCTACAAAATTCCCAAGTAAAATTTCCCTGATAAGAGATGAAGGGGAAGAATGTTCTGTTGATATTAGATATGAGTGGATACCTTTCAAGTGTTCTCAATGTGGATTCCTGGGACACGACAATTGTGTTATTACCCCAGTTCTAAAGGCCGGGTCCTCTGTAGTTCGTACAGGTGGTGTTCAGAAGAAACAGTGGGTTGAAAAGAAGTCTATTGATAATCCTACTCCCGTTCAGGTTGCTGAACGAGAAGAAGAACCTATATACATAGTGGAGGAAATAGTGGATGAAGCAGAAATAGCTAGATTGAAGGGATTGTCACAACAAGTTGAGACAGTTGAAGACTTAAAGCTATCGCGTGAAGTTAATGAAGGTTTTGGTTACGATGCTCTTAAAACAGAAGCTATACTTCAAGACATTATTATGGAAAGCAATCTTTCTCAAAGGCCCATATCGTCTACACCACCCTCTAATCTGGTTACTCCTACTGTTTCGCCTGTCAGTATAGGAAGTTCTCAAGCGTCCTCTTTCTCTGTGGTGCATAATAAAGGTAAGCAGGCCAAAAGTCCCCCCAGGTGCCAAGCTAAACTAAATGTTAGTATCTATGATAGGCTAGCAAGCTCTTCGTTTTCTTCTGCTCCAAGAGATTTTCTGCTTTCTCCTTCGAATGCTGAGGCTATCAGCCCAACAGCCGAGAAGCAGTCATGAGCTCTTTTCAAGTCACGTCCTGGAATGTCAGAGGTATTAGCAACAAGATCGCTGATGTCCAGGAGGAGTTGAGGAGGGTGAAAGGTCACATCATCATCCTCATAGAAACTAAGATTATAAAGAGGAAGGTTAATTCGTTTATGAGAAGGCATTTTCCCCTGTTTGATTTCTGTACCAATCTGGAGTCTCATCCTCTTGGTAGAATCTTTCTCTTGTGGGATTCTAATGTCTGTTCTGTGAGAAAAATCTTAGAGACTGATCAGGTTATTCATTGTGAGGTTTTCTCCGAGAATGTTAAGTTTACTCTTACTACCGTCTATGGGCACAATGATGACTACAATAGAGAAAATCTCTGGAATTCTATTCATAATATTAGCTCTACTGTTACTTCCCCTTGATTCATTATTGGATATTTTAATTTTGTATGCAAAGAATATGAGAAGATTGGAGACTGCCCTCCGTCTACTAAGTCGATGAGGGATTTCAACAACTGCATGCTTGATAGTAATATCTTCGATCTTGATCTTAAGGGGCCTCAATTCACTTGGGACAACCATCAACCTGGTGAGAAGCATACTGCTACTAAAATTGATAGGATTCTGTACAATGTTAGTGCTTTCAATTCCTGTCCAGATTTTTTTGGTAATATCATCTCCAATATTGTAAGTGATCATAAAATTCTCAGCCTTGTGATTGGAAACACTCGCCACATTAAATCTCCATTCAGATTCATTAACAACTGGGCTTCTAAACAAGGTTTTCTTAATATTGTTGAAGATGCATGGAGTGCTAGTATTGATGGGTATGCTATGTTTAGAGTTTACTGAAAGTTTTAAATCCTCAAAAGCAAGTTGATCAGCTGGAATAAGAACACCTTATGCAATTATATCAGCGATGCGAATAGGAAAAGGCAGCATGCTTTATGGTTACAGGAACAGGATGACGCAAATCCTTTTGATCAGAATCTTTTAAAGGATACTATTGAGGCTAGAAAACTGGCTAAGGAAGCTACCTTGAAGGAAGAGCGTTTACTTAAACAAAAATCCCGTGTTCAATGGCTCAAGGAGGGGGACAGTAATACAAAAAATTTTTACTTGTCTATGAAGACCAGAAGACAAAGAAACAACCTTCTTTCTCTCAAGATTAACGAGTCTGTAACTTCTGATCCTAGTGTTATTCAGGCGTCCGTTTATGATTATTACAAGAATCTGTTTAACAATAATTGTCCGCATGGTGTCTTTCAAGGAGAGTGGAGGGGAGAAAAAATCTCGGAGGCTCATAAAACTATCCTTAAGGCTCCTGTAACTCAGAAGGAAATTGATGATCTTATTAACTCTTTGAATGTAGACAAGGCGCCTGGGCCTGATGGCTATAACAGTTTTTCTTTACAAAAACCTGGCATATTATCAAGAATGATGTTAGTGATGCTATTACTGAGTTTTTCAATAATGGCAGTTTGCTATAGGAAGCTAATAATACCTTCATCACCCTCATTCCCAAAGGTCAAGACAATAGTGAGCTCAAGAAATGGCGTCCCATTGCTCTATGCAACATCACTTATAAACTGATTTCTAAGATTATGGCCAATAGGCTCCAGCTCATCCTTCCTGCCATCATTAGTCCGAATCAATGTGCTTTTATCAAGAATAGAAGTGTTAAAGATGCGATTATGCTTACTAATGAGCTTATACATGATTTCAATAGACATAATGTTAGCAAGATGTGTGTCAAAGTGGACTTAACTAAGGCCTATGATTCTGTGAAATGGAGTTATCTTTTCTCTATTCTCTATAAGATGGGTTTTCCTATTAGATGGATTAAGCTCATAGAAGCTATGTTTAATTCCACTTCTTATCAGATTCTCATAAATGGTGAACCTGGACCTAAGTTCAAACCCTCAAATGGCATTAGGCAAGGTGACCCATTGGCCCCTTATCTCTTTGTCATTGTTATGCAAGGTTTTACTGAGCTGATCAAGAATGAGGTTAATGAGAAGAAGCTTACTCCTATCAAAGCGTCTGCCTCTCTTAGTGTCTCCCATGTTATCTTTGCTGATAACCTTATGGTTTTTGCTGAGGCCAATGAGAGCAATGCTAGAACTATTAAAGCTTTATTTGATTCCTTTGGTGATTGTTCTGGCTTAAGAGCAAATGTCTGCAAAAGTTCTATCCTGTTTAGTAAAGACGCTCCTATAGATAATATCTTGGCTATCACTGGGTTTTCTAAATGCTCTCTTCCTTCAAAGTATTTGGGTGTTCCTATGTTCATTGGAAAATTCAAGAAGTCGGACTGTGCCCCCCTGATTGATCGTGTAAGAGGTAAGCTGGAAGGATGGAAATCCAAAGTTCTTTCTTTTGCTGGGAGATGTGAGCTCATTAAGTCTACTCTTAGTACTATTCATCTGTACTGGTCTTCCTCTATTCCTCTTCCTATGTCTGTTTGCAATACCATCGACTCCATTTGCAGGAACTTTTTATGGAGCAATTCGGAAGGTAATTCCACTCTTCACCTTGTGCCTTAGGATAGGATCACTCTTCCTAAAGGTGAAGGCGGTTTAGGTTTCAGGAAAACAAAAGAAACCTCACTTGCCTGTTTATGTACCAATGCCTAGAATTTGGCTAATAAAAAGGATACTTTGTGGGTCAAGTGGGTCAATGAGAGATATTTAAAGAATGATTCTTTCTGGTCAACTACTCCTAGTCCTGCTTGGTCCTGGCTCTTAAGTAAGATTGTCAAGGTTAAGGATCTCATGCTACCTCATATCAGTTTTCATATTGGAGATGGTGCTAATGTTAAGCTTTGGTCTAATCCCTGGATTGCTGGAGGAAAATGGATTGAAGACATCATTGGGAGAGATGGTTTTCCTAAGTCTGGACTGGATCGCTCTTATAATGTTAATGCTATCATTCGTAATGGAACCTGGTTTATTAAGGATAATAGAATGAATAAGAAGTTCTATAATTTGATATCCATCTAGAAGTCTCCCCGAGGGGGAGAGGACTTTATTACTTTTAAGGAAGTTTCTAGTCCTACTATGATAATTTTTTGGGATTCCTTCCGTTCTAAAGATACTTATAGTAATATTTTCAAATGGATTTGGGACAGTAAGATTCCTGGGTGTTTCTCTTGTCATATTTGGAAAGCGGTTCTTAATAAGCTTCCTAATGATGACTATCTCAGAAGAATTGGTATTCATGTGACTTCAAGGTGTTATCTTTGTCTCAATTCCTATGAAGATACAAATCATATTTTTTTTTATTGTGATTTCTGCAAGAATTTCTTTGAGTGGATTGCTAGAGCTGCTAACTTGCCTAATTTGAAGTATGTTGACAATTGGAATAAGGCGTTGATGCTTGGGAAGTCTGCAAAGATCATGTATTTCTTTTGTCATTACAATCTATGGGCTGAGAGGAATAGAAGAAGTCATGAAGGTTCCTTTCTATCTGTAAGGAGTGTGTGGGATAGAATCAAAGGCGATTACTTTGGCCTCATTGCTGACCTCTGAAGTTTGTTGTTTCTTGATGTCTGAGCTACATCTGAAGCTGGTTTGTTTGGGGCCTATGCTTGGTCTTGGTTTTTCTCTTCGGGTGCTTTGCCTATAGTGGAAGAGCTTATCCCTTGGGAGTGGCAGAGCTCTCTATAGGTTTGGCTGGCTGGCGAGGCTTCTTTTGAGGTGGAGTGGCTATGTTTTGGAGGTGTTTTCTTCTTCTTTATTCTACTGCACCTACCCTTCTGTTTGCTGCTACCAATAGAGCTGTTTTTGTTGTTGTTTCTTCTATGGAGCTTCTGGTTGTTGCTGTTTAGTTTCTTGTTCTTTTGTCCTGACTCTTAGGGTGAAGGTCGAGTCCCCACTCCTTGGAGTGTCAACGCTCCCTTCTCCCTGAGATGCTTTTGCTCTGATGCCTATGGCTGGATGATCTTATCCTTCGGGAGTGGCATAGATCTCCATAGTGCATTTTCTGTTGCTGCTGCTGCGATGAGAGGGAGTTTTTTGCATTGCAGATTTTTTGAAGTCCATCTACGTTGCTGCTGGTTTTTCTTGCAGAAGAGATCTCCATAGCGCGTTTTTTTGCTGTTGCTGCTGTGATGGGAGGGATGCTCTGCGTTGCAGAAGTTTTTTTTAGTCCTTTTTTGGTGCTGCTTTTTTGTTCTTAAAGAGGGTTCCTTGGTTTGATGCTGCTGCAGGCGTTCTTTTTTTCTTCTTTGAGGTTCTACTGGGTTTCCTATTTCTGAGGTTGATGGAGCTTTGATGTCCTTGAGGCTGATCGTGGTTGTGTTGCCCCTTGCTCCTATAAAGGCACTGATGGATGGGCTGTCAGTTACCCCATCTGGTGATGGTGGATTCTCTTGGAGGGAGTCTTGCTTCTTTTCCTTGTTGTTTATGTTGAAGTCTTCTTTGCAGATGCTTGGCCTGGACTTTCAATCTGTTTCTTCTTGTGAAATGTTGGGTCCCTTGTATGCTTCTATAATGAAAAAGACCTTCTCAGTTGCAGCTGGTTTCTTTCAAGCTGGGCTTCAATTCTTCTTTTTCTTGCTGGAATGATGGTCTCTCTCTTGATGATCTGTCCTTGATGGTGGATAGTCTTCTTCTGGCATCTTTTGGCTGTGGTTTCATGAAGGCTCAACCTTTCTTTTGATGTAAAGATAGAAAGTTTTCTCTTTTATCTCCTCTTCTTTTTTGAGTTTAATGTCTATCTTCTCTTGATGTAAAGATAGATAGTTTTTTCTTTCTTTTTGAGTTTGGTTCCAATTTGGAATCAACAAAGTTTTGTACAGACACAAAAAAAAAGAAAAAAAGCAACAAGAGTTTTGGCCGACCAAACAAAAAGAAGGATGTGTCGCCCAGGGGCTGTGTCGGCCAGGGGCTGTGTCGCCCATGTTGGAGGTGTGTCGCCCAAGTGTGTCTCCCATGACGTTTGACCAAGCTTTCACCTCGTTTGTGTCACCACTAGTGGACACTTGGTGCTTGATGCTTGCATGTAGCAATGTCCTTGGACATGTGTGTAGGGCATGCTAGAGTGGTGGTTTTTGCACATGGACAAGTGTCCCTAGGTGGGTGACACTTTGCTTGGCTCTACCTTGGTTTCTCCTCCTTTCCCTTCTATATATGTGGTTCCTTTCCCTTGCTAAGGATCCCTTTAGTTCCTTAGTTTCTCCTCTACCTTGGTGCACGACACACTCCCTTTCTTGCAAGCTTGGTGGTCGATACCCTTGGAGGAGCTAGCTTGGTGGCCGATACCCTTGGAGTCTCCTTCTTCTTTGGTGGTGCTTGGAGCTTGGAGCGTGCTTAAGGCGGGTTACATAACTCCTAACCCTAACTACATTACCATCTTCTATGTTCTTGTTGTCTATGATCGGCTATGTTGTAGTTAGTTTGGTTTCCTTGCTTAGTTGCACCATGTTGGCCGAACCTATGATCTAGGGTTTCTTGATGAGCAATACTCCTTTCTCTCCTTGGTCTAGAGGAGTGAGTTTGAGATTCTAGTAGCATGGGCAATACCCCTCTCTCGTTTAATTTGAGAGGTGAGCTTGTGTTCTAGTTGGTTGAGAAACACCCTCCTCTCACCATGGACTTGACGAGTGAGCTTTGTGGTGATAGTGAACCTTGCTAGGGTTGATCCTTGTGTTGCCCATTTGGTGATAAGAAATGTGCAAGACCCCTCTCTCGTTTAAGTTGAGAGGTAAGCCATCTTCTTGATCCTTTAGGGTTTGGCGTCCTTTTGCTTGATGTTGATATTGAGCTTGGGGAGGTGTTGCCCGATACCTCTTGACCTAGAACCTTGGACGACACATGTTGTGATGGTGATGGATGATACCTTGTGACGGGCGTCACACCACCACCCTGCCTTGTGACGGCCGATAGGCCATGGGTTGGTTGGCTGAACGATAGGTCCCTTGTCAGCTGTGTGAGCTACACCCTTGAACGTTACCTCTTGTGGAGTACCTTGCCCGATACACACTTGTCTTAGATGTAGTTTGGGGTCGTTGTGCTTTGAGGGGACATTGCTAGTTAAGTTCTATGATGAGCGTCGCACGTTATCCCTTAGTGCTCGACACAGGCTGTTGCACGATAGGCATGGGTGCACGACACCTGACGCACTGTTGCACTTTATGCCGTTGCTTAGCTGCACACCTGGTTGTTGTTGCCCTTGGTGCTAACGCAGCGTTGCGCGTCACACCCTTGTATTGGCCGATAGACACTGGTGTGCTGACCATTATGGGTTGGGCGATAGGGTGAGCACCCTACCCGATACAACCTATAGTGAGGGTTCCCTACCCGTCACACTTCTTGTGAGGGTAGTGGACACTTTTAGTAAGGGTCTTGCTTCTCATGAAAACCGATATGGTGGATAATGTTTTGGCTAACACGTTGGTGACCCATGATATTCTTAATGGTAATTGTTATGGTAAAGCTTGCTTATGTAATGTACATGTCTCTACCCATGTATGTAATCATCTTGATTATCTGTATAAAGTTGAGATAATGTTAAGCATGTAGAATGCCTTGCTTAATGATGTAAACTATGTTCATGATCATAAGTTGAAGCATGATTGATAATGTATATAATCATTAATGTCACCTTATATTGATAACATGGTCTTTCTGTTAAGCCTATGATTATTGTGTATACTAACCATGCAGGTGATGCATAGCCAAGAAAAAGGCTATGAGGTATATATGATGAGTAACAATGCTTTGATAGTTACTCTTGATGATGAGATCACATGTATGATGTGTTGGATTGCTATCCCATGATGATGATGTAAGCCTTGAGAGGCAGTGGCAGTATATGATGAGGGATTGAGATCCCATGGTATGTGATGATCCTTGAGATGGATCTGGATGATTGGCAAGAGGCCAAGTGATAACATGTAATGTTGGAACCTTGTGATGGATCAGGATGATGTGATTACAATAAAAGCATAACAATGAGTTTATGTTGTTTATTTCCTATTATAGTTTGCATGTTATACAACTTGGCTAAATCTTGCAATCCATATAAAAGATACTAATTAATCACAGTGGAATATATCATGTAGTTGCCCTGGACATAGATCCATCATCATCAGGAGTTGGTGATGGTGAAATGGGTTCTCCTGCGGGTTAACCCGGAGCGCATATTATTGAATATGTGAGGTTTCACCTAGCCTCAAATAGAGAGGGAATCGAGTGCAGCTGCGGTTGCAGACTCGGAATATGTGATGAGCATGGTGAACATGCCCATGGCTCAGGATGTGTGATATGGAGCATGAATGCGTTCATGGATCAGAGCACGATGAACAGGCCTGTGGCTCAGATATACTAGCGTCGTGACCTGTACCGAGGCAGGCTAGAGGAAGGTTAGCCTATGGAGCTGACCCTGTGGCTGAAGCCACTTAAGCACGAGACTGCGGTCCTTCTTTGGTTCTCGTGCACTGACCATGAGGGGAAATGTCGTGGAGTCTGGCTCTTCCATTGACCTTGTATGGCACCGGCTTTGGGTTTCACAACCAAAAGTTGGATTTGAGCGGTACGGCTCACTTCCTCAGGGCATAATAATACGTAATCCAGCTGTATAGTATTTACTGCTTAAGGAAAAATATAGAACATTGGTTGAGGCCTTGTTTGTGTAGTTAATCGTGTTATAACTTGCAGTTACTTATATGTTCCTCATGTTATGTGGTAATACCTTATAAATCTTATCTTGTTAATTATGTTCCTTAGAGAAATAGTAGGATATATGCCTTCCGTACATCTGGTAAGCTTGATGGTATGAATAGCTTTACTTTACATAACTGCTCTTGTTATACCTCTTATCAGTTATCTACTATTGTTGCTTTATCTTTTTGAGGTTCTGTAGTTTCGGCGGGGAGTTATGTTTCTCGCTGGGACTGTGTGTCTCACCATGCTGGTTTACACCCTTTTTAGGTGGTCGAGCTAGGCGTGGTGGTGGTCACGGAGTTGCGGCCGAGCAGGAAGAAGAGCAGTAGAAGGCAAGCGATGGACATGTTGCTGTTTTGGATGTTTTGTAGTAGAGTCCTAGAGTCATCCCTGTACTCTTAGGTCCTTGGAGGTGTTTTGATATTGTTTCACGATGTATAACTGCTGATGTTTTATGTATCCTACTGCTGGCCGGATCTGGGCCTTTATGTATGTATAAACAGGTGATGAACTCATGTGATGGTTAGACAGTTGTTCCTCTAAGCTGTGGACACGTATCAGATCTTGTATATGTTTATATAACCTGTTTGACTTGTAGGACGAGGACTCAGATGTAATAGTTTCTCAGTTTATCAGCTTTCCGCAATCGGTTTTAATTAACTCGTATTTTTGGTAATCCGTGGTTTATGGTGATTTCCGCACGTTTTCGTGTAACACCTCGTTGTTTGTGTGATAGCGGGATGTGTTTCCACAAGCATGATCATGCACTTCTATAGTCTCATTTATCAAGAGGCCTTGGATACCGCTCCCTCTATATGATAGGGATAAATTCCTTCTATATCATTCAGAATGAGTAGCATGATTTTCATCACACCCAATCACTACCTTTATGGCAACCTTCTTCAAGATCACATTGGGTAGTGTCAAGGCATGATTGGACTACCATGTTTAGGTCACTGGAATGTAGTCATCCAATTATCACTATCAAAATACAACTCCATCAAAGGGACTTCTCTACTCTTGTCATGGGCGCATATATGTTCGTATGTAACATCTCAAGAATTGAGGCCTCAGATAAAATAATGTTAAAAGGAATGATTGGACTACCATGTCACTAAGGTGAACCTCTTTTTCAGGGAGTCTATCACTAAAGAACTCTATGGCTCAGTGTGCTCAGCCTAGAGTAGTACTAGGATGGGTGACCGACTTGGAAGTTGATCTCGACTTACACATGAGTGAGGACAAAGCACACAGTTAAGGTTAGTGGTGGTTTGTGGGGTAGTCGTGTCATTCTTAAAACTCTACTAGAACCTTATACTGTGGGCATGAGCTTTACAAATGGTATCAGAGCCAACTCCCCTCCAGTAGGTGGGGCCCACATAGGCATGTGACAAACCAATATTGAGTCGTGCGGTCCATGCATGTTGGAAAGGGCTATCCAAGTTGATGGAGACACTCTTACACAAGTAGCATCCAGACATGTTGGAAAGGACTATCCAAGTTGATGGAGCCACCCTTGTACTGGTATCGTGAATGGGAGCTCGGTGTACATGAGCCATTCTTATAGCCGGCATTGAAATGTAAAAGTGAGTATGGGGCCATATAGTTGATCCTTGATGAGGACGTCAAGAGTCTAAGTGAGGGAGATTGCAACATCGCTGGATTTGAGGTCTCAGATAAAATGATCTTAAAAGGAATGATTGGACTACCCATATCACCAAGGTGCACCTCCTTCTATGGAGCTCATCACTAAAGAACTTTGTGGTTAAGTTTGCTCAACTCAAAGTAGTACTAGGATGGGTGACCAGTCGGGAAGTTGATTCTTCTTGTGTGTGAGTGAGACAAAGCGTACAGTCAAGGTTAGTGGTGTCCAATGGGGTCAACCGTAATTCCTGAAACTCTACTAGAGTCTTAGGGGGTGGGCTTAGGCTTTACACCATGGTTTCTTATATGCAGATTGAGAAAGATTTATTATTGGCTAACGATCTGTGACCATCTATTGTATTTTTATTGGGGGAAATCTCATCTCTAAAAAAACAAGAAACAAATTGTTGTTGACCACTCTACCGTTGAATCTGTATATTAGGCTATGTCCTTTGACACTAGTGAACTACTATGGGTGAAGAACTTGATAGAAGCTCAAATTTTGTCAAACAAAGCAATAGATCTCCACTATGATAATCAAGTTGCAGTTCATATCGCTTTCAACCATGTTTTATATGAAAGAATCAAACACATAGATGTTGACTGTCACTTTGTTCGAGAGAAGTTCATAACAAATTGATCGACTCACTCATGTCCATTCAGAAGATCAACTTGCAAATCTATCATTAAATCCTTAAATGGATGTCGAGTCAAATCATTATCTAGCAAACTTGGTGCTTATGATGTATACACATCAGTATGGGGGGTGTTAGATACCCGTATTCTTTATATTCTTTGTATTTTTGGTTTTGTCCCACACTGTTAGTTTGGATTATTGACAGCCACCCTTATTGGTATATAGAGGCTAGCCATGTTCATTAGTCGAACACAAAGACATATTTGATCTATTTTTCGGTTACAAATACTAACAACTACTTATCCTTTGACATTGTTATAAAGGTATCCTACCCCCTTTATGCTACTTTACATCACCTTTAGTAGTTGAACCATCACCTTGTAAGCTAAGGGCCACCGGCCACCCTTGCTGCTTCCTTTGTCTCTTGTTTCATGGACCATGTAGCGTATTAGATTATTGAAGATAAAAAATTGATATTCTTAGGCGACGTATCGGATCGAGAAGGGAGGTATAAAATCGTACCACCCACCGAATTGTGATGAGCGGCCGTCACTCTGCGCATTTATCTACGTGGGCCGTGGAGTTGCTATGGAGGGACCCAAGATTTTCATGGAAGCTGGAAGTGTCCGTTTGGAAACAGGAATAGCCTATTCTATTCCAATTTTGTCAGTTAGTATACAATGTTCTTTGGCAATTATGAAGATTAATTACAAACGTATGCAAATTGTGACAGTGGAAACAATTACGAATTGTTATTTTACTTTTGAAATAACAACTTCAGTTGCGAAAATATTCATGATCTACAACTCCAGATCTGTTTGACCATAGCCCGCAACTGAAAATATTCATGATCTACAACTCCAGATCTGTTTGACCATAGACGGCGGGCTAGCTTCTGCTATATTTTTCATTATTCGTCTGTGTCAACACTTGCCAACAAGGATACAAACGGCATACATGTACACCTCATCTCACCACGTTCGAGTGAATCTAGTAACATGCGGGCCTGCAGGCGAGACCCGGAAAAAAAAACGCAGCAGTTATTTCCACTCAGCTAGCTCCACCCAAGTTCCAACCCCCCAAAACAGTTTCTCTCCATGTGTCTGTTTCGTTCAATCTCTCGATAGATCGCATTAACCCCGTGTTCCACGACGCCTGTGCGTTTCATCAAAGACGAACCGCGCCATGGGTAGCACAATTTGGGGGTATTTGGAGCTGCGATTCAATCTAGACAAGAAGAATTGAAGCTCCATTTGGTAATCCATGGAGCTGCGGCTCCTCTCGTCCTGCCTCTCCTTCCTCTCCTTCCGGTCAGAAGAAACGGACGCCGGCAGCAAGGACGAGAAGAGCAGCTACGACTACCCAATTGAACGCCTAGAGCAAGAAGGAGATGGTCAGCTGGAGGAGGACGAGGAGGACGAGGAGGAGGAGGAAGACTATAAAGTAGAAGAAGAGGAAGAAGAAAAGGAAGTAGACAAGGCCAATTCCCTATGGTGGCCAGACCCCTCTTCAATTATCCGCATGGCGAGCAATCCAGGCACCCTCCGGCGCCTTTTGCAGGATCTAGATGACGGCGGCGGAAGAATCCACCTTTCCCGTCTTCTCCGCCTTATGCCAGGCCCAGACCCCGCGGCACCAGCTCACGAGCCGAATGGTTGGTATAAAAACGGCATGAGCGCCGTGGCCATCGAGGAGGTGGTGACGATCGCGACGGCACGCCGTGGGCTCGTCCAGTGCGTGGCGAGCCTGATGTCAGCCTTCGAGTTTTACGACCGCGATGGCGATGGGGTCATCTCCGCGGCCGACCTGCGCAAGGCCCTGCGAGACGTCGTCCGGGCAAGAGAGGGAGTTAGAGTGCTGAAAGAGGAGGAAGAAGAGGAGGAGGAGGATGTACGAGCTGGTTGGGTGGCGAGGTGCGAGGCAATGGTGAGGACGTTCGACCGGAAGAGGGTTGGCGGAGTGTGCTTTGACGACTTCGTCAGGATGATGCTGAATTCTTGATTCGGAAGCGAAAGCATATATTTTTCCTTCGGCGGCAATTGCGTTAACCGCAAGTCTTTGAGATGTCGTCAGGCTTCGCAGGAACTGCTGGCCTAAAGTTCATCACCGGAGACTCTTGCCGGGAATTTCTTCGATGTCGCTATTCCAGGCAGCCGCTGGTGCTATCCCAATTACATTTCACTGCCCAGAAAATGCGACGACCCTGCTGCAAACTTCCGTCGGCTTGACAGTGGCACAACTGCAGTTGTCTGTTTTTTCTAATTCGTCGTTATTGTCCAAGTTTTAATATATAGGTGTCTGTGATTTTTTATTCTACTCATATTTTCCACCTCCTAATGCAAGGCAAAAGTTTTCAAAAATTTCTGACGGTATACAATGTTTGTTTTTAGAAGTATGACATGTGCATGAGAACTCTCTCCTCTATTGAGGCATCATCTTCTTTCTTCAAATTCAAGTTGCAAAAACTCATAAGCGTCCATTTATTCTTAATCGTCTATTAACGTGGAGCTACACGTCATAAGTAAACTGTATAAGACGAGTACTTGCCTTTGTCTTCAAAAGCATTATTTTGACACCCAAACACTATCTAGATGATAATGCTTCGTATAATTTGTGGTTACAGTTGTTTGATAAGTTTACATATTTGAAATGTAGCTCTAATATAAAATTGTAGGAATTTTTCAGGTATAACTTGTTTATGTTCACTAATCAAATTCCAACGAAAACAATAGACTAGTATACAAGTGCATGTTTGGTCGAAGATATATTTTAGATTTTACTATTTCATGGTATTTATAGTTTGGAAGTTAGAATTCAAATTAAGTTTCAAAATAATTCAGTCCTGATGTGAACGTGATGCATTTTCTTCCTACTTCTCTATTTGAGACTACCTACTTGTTTTGCATATACTAAATGCAAGTAGATTTGGTGCTTCGGATATACTAGAGCAGCAAAACCTCTTCCATCTGAGGGACACTGCAGGGCCATAACGTAAATCTCAAGTCTCTTGACTGCAATCAATACCCCCAACCCCACTTCTACTTCTTTTAGCTACCCCATCAATATTCACTTCTTCTGGTATTCCTTTCATTTTTTTTAATGTATTAGGGCTCCCATCTAGAGAAGAGTAAGAATATATGGGAGATCCTAGTGGTTGATGAGGTAGGTTTGAACTCTCTTCAATTGAACTTCATTGTGTCTTCTGTTTGTCCCTCTTCCTCCCCTACAATGGCCTATGTTTAGTCCTAATTCTACGATTTCCTTCCTTATCTTTTCCTCCCATCTATTTTTTGTCACTAAGGTTGTTTTCGTGTGTGTGTGTGTGTTGGGGGGGGGGGGCTGTATATTCTATCTATGGAGGTATCATATGTCTGGCATTACTATTTATGTGTGATCAATACAAATTGACAACCTTAAACACGAATGGGTGGTCATGAATAGGATATTGTTATAAATAATTAAACTACACTAGCTACATCATATTTCAAACTTTAATTAAGTTTTATGTAGTTGATATTGAAATATTAACTCTTGCTAGAATACAATAATTGCAATATCAATATAATTTTTCCCTAGCAAACTGTGTAATGATTACAAATTTAGAATTCATCTATGGACATTGGGTTTGACATGTATCCATTATGGATGTACATTTTGAAGTGCTTGTCTTTCAAATTGATTGTATGCATAAATCTTACTATTTTGAAATTTTGATATGGATCCTTAACTACATATACATTTTATTCATGGTGGCTACGGTATTAAAAGTTATCCATTAGGCATTTGAGAAGATAAATATCAATTAGGATAACATGTGACTTAAATATAGTTTTAATATTAAATAAAAATAAATGAATGTGGGAAGTTTGGAACATAAAGCCATCAAATGACCTGGTTCAAAATCAAATCAAGTGATAGAAATACTAAGGATAGGCAAAAAGTAATTTGAACAAAATTGTGGAAAAATTATTGATAAGCCTTAAACATCATAGAACTACCCCAGGGTCCATACTAGGGGAGGGAGAATGGCATACCAAATTATTACGATTATAAATATTTTCATGTGTGCATGGTTGGACAGATTGAAATGAAACAAGAATAGGGTTGTAAATGGGTACGGCTAGACTCGCGGACCCACAAATTTAGACCCTTATTAAAATCATCATGGGTCTAATTTTTTGTACCCGCATACCCACATATCGACTAACCCACATATAAATGGGTTTACTAATAGGTATGTTTGGACCTAGCCTCGCTAGACCCGTGTATCCACTATACATAAGTAACTACTTAATACCTTAACTAATCTGAGATCAAGGAGATCTGAGATCATGGCGAGAGCGAGAGGGCAATCGCTTGGGTGTCAGGTTGGTGGTCAGCCGCACAACGGGGCTGCCCCTACGACGCTCCCACCAGCATGACTACTTTGCTCCTCCACCACCTTCTATCTCCATCCCCTCTTCCATCCCTTCTCCCTATGACTGAAACCATAACAGCTTTTAGGGCTCCACTCAAGGCAACTCAGGCAGATTGGGCACGAATAGGGGTCCATACTCAGTCGATGATTGTAAGGAGTAGGACCCGAGAGGTGATCCACTCCTTAATAAAAAAAGTTGAAGAATAAAACATCCATTCCGAACACACTCAAAGGTATGCTGGAATACGTGTAAAATTTTCAAAATTTAATAAATGATATTCAAAACAACCAAATATAGCAGCAGAATTAAACAAATGACTATATTCAATTTTCACAAAAGATTACAAAAGTACATCATAATCTCCCATAATGGTTTACATATATGATACAACATAAGGATCTAAGTAGAGGTAAGTCTAAACTACTTCAAATATATCTCCAAGAAACAACTCCAAGAGCTAGGTCCATGTTGAAATCTATGTTCTCCTTGATCATGTTCAACACCTTGATCTAAATCTGGGTAGTTGGGAAATCACCTAGCAAGAGAGTAAAAAATAAGGTATGTGTCAAATAATGAACAAGAATAGAAGATGAGGAATAACATGAAATTAAAGGCTAATAATTCATCATAAGATTAAGAGAACAAGAGTATGAGGCATAATTAGATAGATTCTTGTCATATCAAGAAAAAATCAAAGATTTGCATGCATGATTAATATTGACTACATTAACTAAGTAGGGTTGAGGCACATACCAGACCTCAACCTATAGGTTAGGGGATAATTAATAAATTCCTAATCACCTACACATATCTAAATGGGGGATAATATGACATTCCCCAGGACGAATTAATACATGCCATATCTATGGGTGGTTGTATATAAGTACCACTATTATAGATAAATAGTCCATAAAATCAACATGCTAGAAAAGAAATCATGGAAAGTAAAAGCATTATATCAATTAGAACATGGAAGTGGGGTACAAGACCCAAGAAAAAGAATGTAATTACCAATTTTGAGGCAATTCAACACAAGAATCAGGAATATAGGGAATAGGGTTCATTAAAGCCTCATTAGGGAAATATATGGTTTGCTTTGTAAATATCCCAACTTTGGGTGTAAGAATGCATGTACTTCTATTACTTGATATCAATTAATAATGCTCACCAGTTTAATTGAGTCAAACTTCCTCTTTGCCTATTTTCAATGTATTAACATGTATTAGAGTACATCATGAACATTAATGTATAGAAACCCTAGTTTTAGAAATTTTTAGCAAAAATCAGATTTAGATTTTGAAAACCTTGCCAATGTACTTATTGGGTTCTCTTGATCAAGAGAACATATCTTTATGTCAATTTTGGAGTTATGGTGATTAAGTTGTAATTTGTATGGATTTTTTTGTATTAAAATCACATTCTAAAAATCACCCTTTATAAAACTTTGAAATCAAAATCAAAAGCATTTCTATTATATATATATTAATTTTCTAATTCCAAAACATATTTATTTGTCAAATTTGGATAAGCAGATTAAAAGATATGAATTTTTCAATTTAAACTATTGAGGAAATGACAAGTCGGAAATCTTAAAGAGCTTGGAAGAGTGAGAGAGAGGGAGAAAACACCATTTGACCAAAGATCGGGGTTGGATTTGCATAGGTAACCAAACTAGATCTTCTAGAGAAGGTAAAACAACAAGAAACTAAAACCCTAGAAGAACATGGTAAATAGAGATGGAGATCATCGATTTTAAACATAGAAGCATGGGTTTTTAGCATGTAGTAAGCAATATATGAGAAGGGGGTTATAAAAATTGCCTCTAGGAAGGTGGACAGGTCCAGGAATCAAGGTTCCTGAGATAGAGAGGCTGCTTTCTCCAACAAAGATCATATCTCGAGCAAGAAGCACCTTCTCCACTTTAGAGGGGAAAAACCCTAGCAAAAGAATATGGAGATGAGGTGTTTGAGGGCTCTAGGTGGGTTTTCACCATGGAAGGCCATGGTTCTGACCTAGACAAAGGTGTGAGGAAGATGAACAACATGAAAATAGGGAATGGAAGGAAGAAAGTTACTAGTTTTGGTTGAAATCACCAAGAAGGAACTATAGAAACCCTAAATAGAGCAAATTTGGAACCCTAGGGGTTTTCTTCACCAAGGTAGGCACCCTCTTTTACCTTGGGACAAAAAATTAATGGTTAAATATACTAGGAATGATGTTCTAATCTAGAGGAAAGATAATAAGAGCAAGAGTTTTCAAATTGGGAGGTGGGAAAGGGTAGATATGGCTTTATAAAGAAGGGGGCAAGCATGAGGTGTCTATGGGACTTTCCATGTGTCCTTAGCCTAGGGCTTCATGGCCATGCAAGAGGACATATCATAGAGGCTTATTGAATATCAAATGTCAGTTCTAAAAGCCCATGGAGACTTCTAGATCATCCCCACCGTCCTCCGGTCAAAGAAATAACCCCATTGGTTGATAGCTTTTAAAGATAAGCTCATTTATAAAGAGAGTAATCCTTAAAATGCCCATGGAGTGAAACACCTTCAAAGTAAGGTGAAACTAGGTTCCCCATGGTTCAAAATCTGTATAATGATAAGGTAACATCTAAGGATTATAATTCATGTGATAATTTGCAACAAAAACCTCCCCATTGGGTAAATTGCATAAAAGTCCATAATGTACCTAAAATTGCATAACTTGCACAAACACCATCCAAATTGAACCAAACTCGAAACTTAGGCTCATTTTATGATTTCAAAACACATAAGAAAGTTAGATTAACATGTATAGTACATAATTATGGTAATTAAGCTTGTTCAATACGTTTAGCAAGGTTTGTGGTCATATACTTCTGCACAAATTTATTTACCATTGCTCCACTTAAGCAGTGATTTTGCATTTTTGATCCTTAAATAAACTTTCACTGAGGTATTTGTGCATAAAACCTTCGATTGGTACAATTATTGAACAAATATATACCAAACCACTATGAATTCTACAATTTAAACATCAAGGTCAAAAAAGGATAGAAAGGAAAGGAAAAGCTTGGAAAAGGGCCAAAAAGAGAATATGTCCAAGTTTCGATATGTTACATCACTCCACTCCTTAAATAATATTTCATCCTCAAAATAACAACAAAAATGAGGAGGGTGAGTATAGAACATCTTATCTTTAGCACCCATGTTATTTCCTCCAAACCATAAAACTTCCACCAAAATTTTCACTAACTCAAACTCCTTATATTGTTAATTTGAGAGTTCAAATTTGGGAGTTTAGATTCTTCATAGGAAACACCTCATATGTCAAGTTCTCATGGATCACTAAGGGTTCCACTTTTATTATTTATTTTTAACATCTTTGGATTATTATCATTATATTCATTATGACATTACATCATCCTCATTATTCTTTTAAGTGTGTATCATTATATTCAAAAGAGTTATATTTAATTATTATGCTTGAAGCCATATATATTTCTTATTGATCTCATTATGAGTTTTAGCACAATAAGAGTTTACTAAATTATCTCAATATGCATTATTATATCTGATCATTATCTTTAATAATTTGTTTTAGACTCCATTGTCACCTTATTGAGTTACATCAGATTATTTTGTATAAAATAAGACACTTTATCCAATTTTCTACAATTAATCCAAATAATGTCACATTAATAACTTATATCTATATTAAACATTTTCACATTCTCACATTAACTTTATAGCTCACATTAATGTCATCATTAATCATTTTCTCATATTTATTCAGTTCTTATGATTGACTATGCACTTTTATGTAAATCCAATTACTTCCTATCCACATTGAAGTCATTATATGTATTTTAGTGAACAAAATGGAACATACTATCTATTAATGATTTGATTTACCTACCAAGTCCTGATTAGGTGATTAATTAGGTGTGTATTTGAGAACTAGGTGTCATACATTTCATATCGATGACCTTATTAATTTATGATTAGGTGATTATATATCATTTATGTGTATTAAAGTATGTTATCTGATTATGACACATAATGTCACTAATGTATCAAGAATGTCATTAAGTATGTATGGGTTAAGGTTAGATGATTACAACTTAGGGTTTAGGTAAATATAATCATTATTCTTCACCTATACATTCTTAGTATGCATTAAATACAAGATTAGGTTATAATTATCTTGCTCATCATTTCATTAGGGTTTATTAGGCCAAGAAATGTTTAGCCTAATGTGTACCCACTATTAGAATTATATGTGAGTTACTCATATTATGTTCATTAGATATTCATTAGGATCCAAACATGTGAACTATTCATTAGATGAGCATTATATGTTCTTTAGGATAAGAACAAGCATGTGGGGTTACAACTATAACTTGCTTGGTCAAAACTAAGGATCTAAGCAAACAATCCTCTTGATCATGGAGTTAGGGTTTCTAGACTTAGTGTAGCTATATTTTGACATGTTAGAAGACTACATATCCATAAAAAGGATTTCATCCTTGAAATTTAACTACCCAAACATCATCAAACCAACTACTCTCCACCCCTTAAAAAGATTGAACTTATCTTTCAAGTGTAATGACTTGTTTGAGTATGGATACCCAATATAGTTCTCTTATATCCCCTAGAACCACATGTTTGGATAGTCTATCCCTAGAACATAGACTTTGAAGTTTGATGAGTGGGACCTGAAAGGGGATCCACTCCCTACTAAAAAAAATTGAAGAATAAAACATCCAATCTGAACACACTCAAAGGTATGCTGGAATAGGTGTAACATTTTCAAATTTTAATAAATGCTATTCAAAACAACTAAATGTAGCAACATAATTAAATAAATGATTATATTCAATTTTTGCAAAGGATTCAAAAGTACATCATAATCTCCCATAAGGGTTTACATGTATGATACAACCTAAGGATCTAAGTAGAGGGAAGTCCAAACTACTTCAAATCTGTCTCCAAGAAGCATCTCCAAGATCCAGGTCCATGTTGGAAGCTATGGTCTCCTTAATCATGTTCAACACCTTGATCTAAACCTAGGTGGTTGGGAAATAACCCGACAAGAGACAGAAAAACAAGGTATGTATCAAATAATGAACAAGAACAAAAGATAAGGAATAACATGAAAGTAAAGGCTAAGATTTCATCATAAGATTAAGAGAACAAGAGTATGAGGCATAATTAGATAGATGCTTTCCCTATCAAGAAAAAAATATATTTGTATGCATGATTAATATTGACTACATTAACTAAGTAGGGTTGAGGCACCTACCAGACATCAACCTATAGGTGAGGGGAGAATTTATAAATTCCCAATCACCTACACATATTTTTATGGGAGAGAATAAGACATTCCCTAGGGCGAATTTATATGTGCCCTATCTATGGGTGGTTGTACATAAGTACCACTACTATAGCTAAATAGTCCATAAAATTAGCATTCTAAAAAAAATCATGGTAGGTAAAATCATCATATCAATTAGAACATGGCAGTGGGGTATAAGACCCAAGAAAAAGAATATCATTACCAATTTTGAGGCAATTTAACAAAAGAATAATTAATAAAGGGAATAGGGTTCATTAAAGCCTCATTAGGGAAATACATGGTTTGGTTTGCAAATATCCCAACTTAGGGTGTAAGAATGCACATGCTTCTCTTGCTTGATATCAATTAATAATGTTCACCATTTTAATTGAGTCCAAGTTCCTCTTTGCCTATTTTCAATGTATTAACATGTATTAGAGTAAAAAATTCTCATTTTGTATAGAAACCCTAATTTTAGAACCTTTGAGCAAAAATGGGATTTAGATTCTGAAAACCTCACCAATGAACTTATTAGGCTCTCTTGATCAAGAAAAGATATCTTTATGTCAATTTGGAGTTATGGTGATTAAGCTGTAATTTTTATGGATTTTATGTATTCAAATCATATTCCAAAAATCATCCTTATTAAAACTTTGAAATCATACCTCGAAATCATTTCTATTAGATAGAGGTTAATTTTACAATTTCAAAACATATTTATTTGTCAAATTTGGATAAGCAGATTAAAAGATATGAAATTTTCAATTTAATCCAATCAAGAAAGGACAAGTCAGAAATCTTCGAGAGTATGGAAGAGTGAGAGAGAGAGGGAGAAAACACCATTTGACCCAAGTTCAGGGTTGGATTTTCATAGGTAACCAGACTAGATCTTGTAGAGAAGGTAAAACATCAAGAAACCAAAACCCTAGAAGGACATGGTAAATAGAGATGGAGATCATCGATTTTAAACACCAGACTAGATCATCGAATGAAAGGAGGAAACTTATTTTTTTGGTCGAAATCACCAAGAAGGAGCTTTAGAAATCCTAAATAGAGCAAATTTGGAACCCTAGGAGTTTTCTTCACCAAGGTAGGCACCCTATGTTACCTTGGGACAAAACTTCATGGACAAATATAGTAGTAATGATGCTATAAGATAGAGAAAATATAAGGAGAGCAATATTTTTCAAATTGGGAGGTGGGAAGGGGTAGACATGGCTTTATAAAGAAGGGGGAAGCATGAGGTGTCTTTGGGACTTTCCATGTGTCCTTAGCCTAGGGATTCATGGCCATGCAAGAGGATAGATCATAGAGGATTCATGAATATAAAATATCTGTTCTAAAATCCCATGGAGACTTCTAGGCCATAACCACCATCATACAATAAAAAAAATAACCCCATTGGTTGATAGCTTTTAAAGATAAGCGCATTTATAAAGTGGGTAGTCTCTAGAATGCCCTTGGAGTGAAACACCTGCAAACCAAGGTGAAAATAGGTGACCCATGGTTCAAAATCTTGAGAATGATAAGTTAATATCTAATTATTATAATTCATGTGATAATTTGCAAAAAAAAACCTCCCAATTGGGTAAATTGCATAAAAGTCCAAAATGTGCCTAAAATTGCATAACTTGCACAAACAACATCCAAATTGTACCAAATTTGAAACTTAGGCTCATTTTATGATTTAAAACACATCATAAAGATATATTAAGGTTTATATTACTTAATTATGATAATTAATCTTGTTCAACACATTAAGCAGGGTTTGTGGCCTTATACTTCTGGCACAAATTTATTTACCATTATTCCACCTAAGTGGTGATTTTGCATTTTAGATCCTTAAATAAACTTTCATTGAGGTATTTGTGCTTAAACCCTTCCATTGGTATAATTATTGAACAAATATTCACCAAACCACTATAAATTCCATAATTAAAAATCAGGCCAAAAAAGGATAGAAAGGAAAGAAAAAGCTTGGAAAAGGGCAAAAAAAGAGAATATGTACAAGTTTTGGTATGTTACAACACTCTGCCCCTTAAAGAAGATTTCATCCTTGAAATAACAAGAAAAGAGATGAGGGTGAGTATGCAACATCTTATCTTTAATGCCTAGGTTATATCCTCCAAACCATAAAACTTCCACCAAAACTTTCACTAACTCAAACTCCTTATATTTTAACTTGGTAGTTCAGATTAGGGAGTTTAAATTCTTCACAAGAAACTCCTCATAGGTCAGGTTGTCATGGATCACTAAGGGTTATACTTTTACAATTTCTTTTTAACATTTTTGGATTATTAGCATTATATTCATTATGACATTACATCATCCTCATTATTCTTTTAAGTGTGTCTCATTATATTTGAAAGAGTTATATTTCATTATTATGATTGAAACCATATATATTTCTTATTTAACTCATTATGAGTTTCAACACAATTAAATTTTACTCAATTATCTCGATATACATTATTATATATGATCGTTATCTTTAATAATTTGTTTTTAGACTCCATTATCCCCTTATTGAATTACATTAGATTATTTTGTATGGAATAAGACACTTTATCCCATTTGCTACAATTAATCCAAATTATGTCACATTAATTGCTTATATCTATCTTAAAAATTGTCACATTAACTCTCTTGGCCACATTAATGTCATCATTAATCATTTTCTCATATTTATTCAGTTCTTATGATTAATTATGCACTTTTATGTGAATCCAATTACTTCCTTTTTTTGGATCAGGTAAAATATACATCCAATTACTTCCTATCCTTATTGAAGTCATTATATGTAATTTAGTGAACAAAGTGGAACATTCTATCTAATAATGATTTGATTCGCCTACCAAGTCATGATTAGGTGATTAATTAGTTGTGTATTAGAGAACAAGGTGTTATACATTTCATATCAATGACCTAATTAATTTATGATTAGGTGATTATATATCATTTATGTGTATTAAAGTGTGTAATCTGATTATGACACCTAATGTCACTAATGTATCAAGAATTTCATTAAGGATGTATAGGTTAAGTTTAGATGATTACAACTAAGGGTCTAGGTCAATATAATCATTATTCTTCACCTATACATTCTTAGTATGCATTAGATACAAGATTAGGTTACAATTATCTTTCTCATCATTTCATTAGGGTTTATTGGTCCAAGAAATGTTTAGCCTCATGTGTACCCACTATTAGTATTATATGTGAGTTACTCATATTATGTGCATTAGATATTCATTAGGGTCCAAACATGTAAACTATTCATTAGATGAGCATTATATGTTCTTTAGGATAACAACAAGCATGTGGGGTTACAACTATAACTTGCTTGGTGAAAACTAAGGATCCAAGCAAACAAGCCTCCTAATCATGGATTTAGGGTTTCTAGAGTCAGTGTTGCTAGATTTCGATATGTTACATGACCCCATCCCCTTAAAAGGATTTCATCCTTGAAATCTAACTACCCAAACATCATCAAACCAACTACTCTCCACCCCTTAAAAAGTTTGACCTTATCTTTCAGGTGTAATGACTTGTTTGAGGATGGATACCCAATATAATTATCTTATTTTCCCTAGAACCACATGTTTGGATAGTCTATCCCTAGAACCTAGACTTTTAAGTTGGATGAGTGGGACCTGAGAGGGGATCCAATCCCTACTAAAAAAATTTTAAAAATAAAACATCCATTCCGAACACACTCAAAGGTACGCTGGAATAGGTGTAAAATTTTCAAATTTTAATAAATGGTATTCAAATCAACCAAATGTAGAAGCATAATTAAACAAATGACAATATTCAATTTTCACAAAAGATTACAAAAGTACATCATAATCTCCCATAAGGGTTTACATGTATGATACAACATTAGGATCTAAGTAGAGGGAAGTCCAAACTACTTCAAATCTATCTCCAAGCAACATCTCCAAGAGCTAGGTCCATGTTGGAAGATATGGTCTCCTTGATCATGTTCAACACCTCGATCTAAACCTGGGTTGTTGGGAAATAACCTAGCAAGAGAGAGAAAAATGAGGTATGTGTCAAATAATGAATAAGAACAAAAGATAAGGAATAACATGAAAGTAAAGGCTAAGATTTCATCATAAGATTAAGAGACCAAGAGTATGAGGCATAATTAGATAGATGCTTGCCATTTCAAGAAGGAAAAAAAAAGATTTGCATGCATGATTAGTACTGACTACATTAGCTAAGTAGGGTTGAAGCACCTACCAGACCTCAAGATATAGGTGAGGGGAGAACTAAAAAATCCCCAGTCACCTACACATATTTTTATGGGGGAGAATAAGACATTCCCAAGGGTTAATTAATACATGCCCTATCTATGGGTGGTTGTACATAAGTACCACAAATATAGCTAAATAGTCCATAAAATCAACATGCTAGAAAAGAAATCATGGCACGTAAAAGCATCATATCAATTAGAACATGAAGTGGGGTACAAGACCCAAGAAAAATAATATCATTATCAATTTTGAGGCAATTTAATAAAAGAATCATGAATAGAGGTAATATGGTTCATTAAAGCCTCATTAGGGAAATATAGGGTTTGGTTTGCAAATATCCCAACTTAGGGTGTAAGAATGGACATACTGCTCTTACTTGATATCAATTAATAATGTTCACCACCTTAATTGAGTCCAAGTTCCTCCTTGCCTATTTTCAATGCATTAACATGTATTAGAGTATATAATGCACATTAATGTATAGAAACCCTAATTTTATAACTTTTTAGAAAAACTCGGAGTTAGATTTTGAAAACCTCACCAATGAACTTATTAGGTTCTCTTGATCAAGAAAACATATCTTTATGTCAATTTTAGAGTTATGGCGATTAAGTTGTAATTTTTGTGGATTTTATGTATGAAAATCATATTCCAAAAACCACCCTTCTTCAAACTTTAAATCAAACCTCGAAAGCATTTATATTTGATAGAGATTAATTTTTTCAATTCCAATACATACTTATTTGTCAAATTTGGATAAGCGGATTAAAAGATATGAATTGTTCAATTTAAACCAATCAAGAAATGACAAGTCAGAAATCTTTGAGAGCTTGGAAGTGTGAGAGAGAGGGAGAAAAAACCATTTGACCCTAAATTAGGGATGGAGTTGCATAGGTAACCAAACTAGATCTTATAGAGAAGGTAAAACAATAAGAAACCAAAACCCTAGAAGAACATGATAAATAGAGATGGAGATCATCGATTTTAAACATAGAAGCATGAGTTTTAAGCATGTAGTAAGAAATATATGAGAAGGGGGTTATAAAACTCTCCTCTAGGAAGGTGTAAAGGTTCAAGCAGCAAGGTTACCAAGCTAGAGAGGCTACTTTCTCCAACAAAGCTCCTATCTCGAGCAAGAAGCACCTTCTCCACTTTAGAGGTGAAAACCCCTAGCAAAAGAATATGGAGATGAGGTGTTTAAGGGCTCTAGGTGGGGTTTCACCATGGAATTCCATGGTTCCATCCTATAAGAAGGTGGGAGGAATATGAAAAGCATGAAAATAGGGAAGGGAAGGAGAAAACTTACTAGTTTTGGTTGAAATCACCAAGAAGGAGCTTTAGAAACCCTAAATAGAGAAAATTCGGTACCCTGGGAGTTTTTTCACCAAGGTAGGCACCCTCTTTTACCTTGGGTCAGCAAATTTATGGAGAAAAATAGTAGGAATGATGCTCTAAGATAGAGGAAAGATAAGGAGAGCAAGAATTTTTGAAGTGGGAGGTGGTAAGGGGTAGATATGACTTTATAAAGAAGGGGGCAAGCATGATGTGTCTATGGGACTTTCCATGTGTCCTTAGCCTAGGGCTTCATGGACATGCAAGTGGACAGCTCATAGGGGCTTCTTGAATATCAAATGTTGGTTCTAAAATCCCATGGAGACTTCTAGGCCATCCCCACTGTCCTCCAATCAAAGAAATAACCCCATTGGTTGATAGCTTTTAAAGATAAGCTCATTTATAAAGAGGGTAATCCCTAAAATGCCCTTAGAGAGAAACACCTTCAAACCAAGGTAAAAATAGGTGCCCCATGTTTCAAATATAGATAATGATAAGGGAATATCTAAGGATTATAATGAATGTGATAATTTGCAAAGAAAACCTCCCAATTGGGAAAATTGCATAAAAGTCTAGAATGTACCTAAAATTGCACCACTTGCACAAACAACATCCAAATTGAACCAAATTTGAAACTTAGGCTCATTTTATGATTTCAAAACGCATTAGAAAGTTATATTAAGGTTTATAGTACTTAATTATGGTAATTAAGCTTGTTGAATACACTAAGTAAGGTTTGTGGCCTTATACTTCTGGCACAAATTTATTTACCATTGTTCCACTTAAGTGGTGATTTTGCATTTTAGATCCTTAAATAAGCTTTAATTGAGGTATTTGTGCTTAAACCCTTCCGTTGGTATAATTATTGAAAAAATATTTCCCAAACCACTATAAATTCCATAATTTAAACATCAAGGCCAAAAAAGGATAGAAAGGAAAGGAAAGCTTGGAAAAGGGCCAAAAAGAGAATATGTCCAAGTTTCTGTATGTTACAATGACCACAAAGAGATCTCCAGAGAAGATAGGGAGTGTAGGTACCCACTCGACCCCATCATGGTGGAGGAAGCGGTGAGTGGTGGGGAGATGGACGAGAGCAGCCAACCAATGATGTTGTTGGCATCATCCCTATCGCGACAAATGATGTGGTGGTTGGCAGGATTGATGGATGAGGGGGAAATTTTCAACATGCCATCGTTATGGTGGAAACTCTAGTTGGTGGGGGAAACAAATGCGAGTTGCCTAGGAGTGTTGATGAGGGCCACCTCATCTCTATCATAGTGGATCCCATTGTGGGTAGTAAGGGAGTGATCATGGCCCTGGAGTCACCAGATGTGGCTAGGAGGGAGGCTTGTTCGGGGTGGGGGTTGAGATCCCAATGTTGGAGGGGATCAGATGTCGGGGATGGGTGTTGCCCATGAGATGTTTGAGATTATGCATGAGGAGCATGTTCTTGGTGCGGGTGTTACCTATCTTGTTCAGGCTGTAAGCGGGGATTTAGGCTGTCCTGTGAACACCAACAGCAACGAGGGGTGCTTCTTCTAGGTCAGTGATATATGTGTCCCCCTTGTTGCGGCATATTCCTGGGCTAGTTCAAGTATTGGACATGATGGGGATGATGGTCTGGTTAAAGGTTGAGTGGAACCTTCATAAGCACCCTCGTCCCATGTTGGGTCGACTACTCCCCTTGTGGGTCCTTATACCCCAGGGATGCATGCTTTTAGTGCATGCGACGGGGACACTGGAGGCACCATTTCTCGGACTCGACAATCTATTTTTGTTGTAGGGATTTGGGGCACCTGGCACGCAATTGGGAGGCAGGGAGGATGATCTGGAGGTTACCCCCCTCATAGGGATTAGTGCTTTGACTACCTTCAACATGAAAATTGGAAGTGGCATTACTCATCCCCGATGATAAGCTGTTGGTGCAAATATCTGCGTCACTTAGTGCGGGACTGTCAGAAGTACATTTAGGTTGAGATTGTTATAGGGCTTGAGGTTGTTGTCATGTAGGTGATGGCGTGTACCATCTCTGGTGGGGTCTCCGGTGATGCCAAGGCTAGTTTCATTGTGTGGTGGGTGTAAGACTCAGTCAGTGCTAGCCGGTGTCTGTAGTGTCCTTGCCTCGGTGATTTTATGATGCCTCATTTGGGAGGTTATTGCACAGGCTACAGTCACAGAGTTTGGATGGGTGCTTGAGCCACTCGTCTATGGTAGTGGAGGGTAACATCCTTGAAGATGATGGATATGTAAGCGAGATTGATGGTGGTGCTGACTTAGTTGACACCTTTCAAGGCTTTGGGTGTAAGAAGTGTGGAGTTTGGTCCTGAGGTTGATCTTACTAGGGTTCTGTTTGGTCTTGTGAGGTATAGTTAGATGTATAGTAGGGTGGTTATGTATTTTGTGCTTGGGGATGTCTTGATGATTGATGGAACTTTGTTTGAGTTGCTTCATCCTGTGTTTGTCGAGGATGAACCTTTGTAATGTGGATGAAATCACTTTGCTTTCTTGAGGGGCAAGATGAAGAGGATGAACCTCATTAAAAAAATAAGTAACTACTTAAATAATATGTTAATTCTATCATACTTTAATAATATAACTAATATAATTCTTAAGATTATATCTTCCTCTAACCATAATAAGGTTGAGACTAGTCATCTAATTAAGAATTACCATTCTAGTTAAATCATGAGTTACTGATAACACCCAAATCTGTGCATTTTATCTATAGTTTCGTGTCACTTTGGTCTTAATATGCCCAATAATGCTCATGTTTTATGCTTTATTTCTCTCATTAGATAATGTAGTTAGAATAGTCAATAATGTAGCCAATCTAGCCAATTTTGGGATTGCATGCACTGAACCTGAGAAGACATCTATTCTCCAAAGATTTCTCCCCAACACATGGGGTTTTTACGAAAGTTATCCACCTGCCACGACCGTGGCCATCCATCACCATGACGGTGGCCGGGTGCCATGGTCACAATCTTCATTACCGCGACCATAGTCTTCCCTTCCACAACCGCGACTGCGATCCCTCACCATGACCGTGGCCATCCACCATGACCGTGGCCATGAATCGCGACCGTGGTCTTCACCTTCAACACCACGACCATGATCTTTATCACTGCAACCGTGGTCTTCCCTCTCCATGACCATGACCATCCACCACGACTGTGGCCGATGCCTCCACCATAACCGTGGCTGTGAACCGCGACCGTGGTCTTTGCCTTCAACACCGCGACCGCGATCTTCATCACCACGACCACAGTCTTCCCTCACCACGACCGTGGCCATCCTCTATGACTGTAACTGACACCCTCCACCACGACCGTGGCCATAAACTGCAATTGCGGTCTTCTCCTTCAACACTGCGACCGCGATTTTCATCATCGCGACCGCAGTCTTCCCTCGCCATGACCATAGCCGACGTCCGCCACCATGACCGTGGTCTCCTTCCACGACCGTGGTGCCCAGACCGCGACCGCGGTCTTCATCACTGCGACTGTGATTTTCACTCCATGAACCACGACCGCGGTGTTGGCCACGACCGCGGCTAATGCTGTGACCTACTGTGTGGCATCCAACTTATGAAAACATGATTAATTAATGCGGAAGCAAATTATTAGAAGCGGATTTACTGAAAATCACTAAAAATTTAAAACTTTTTGTAAAAAAAATACAAAAATGGTAAAACTCTATCATAAAGAACCAAAGTAAGTTATTTACATTCTGATTCCTCAGTACATCTCTGTATCATCTCATCTCGATAGTCATAACATTGACTGCCCAGTTAAACTATACATGAGTAGTATACAAAATCTCGAGGCATCAAACCAAAAATCTCAAATCTATATCAAACCATCTACTGACTCCTAGGACCTGAGAGTATAGAGACGACACATATGACTCTTTCTATATCTACAAGACTTGACAAGCAGTGTCTCCACCTGAGGATCACTGATGTCCTTGCTGTTGCTGCTGTTGCTGCTCACCCACTGAAGGGTTTCTTCTTCCTCGGCGTCTACCTAAAATTTGAATCCAACGGGGGTGAGACAATTGAAAATTGTCCCAGCGAGAGATATAACTCTCTGCCAGAAACATTGTTATTGCTGGTAATAGAATAACACTAAGCAGTAGAATTATAAATATTCAACAATAGATAAATCATTGATTGAGCTAAGTAGAGCAGTAATTTCTATGCAATCATTTCAATTATAACTTGATTAAGTAGAAAGTCATTCATTTAATAAGGAATATGAAGAACATGTATATCCTTTATCTTTCTAAGACATAATAAACAATGTATCATTAAACATTGATTCTCATAATTCAACCCTAAGCAAATATGCTACACGACTGATTACATTTTACAATCATATTTATGCCCTGAGGAGATGAGGTATACCACTCATACTCCAACCGACCATTGTGAAAGCAAAATCAGTACCATACATAGGTCATCAGAAGAGCCAGATTTCTATGACCTCATCTTCCTCAGTCAGTGTGAGGAACAACATGCAGGACATCTTGTGTCTCTGCTATAAATATAGCTTTCCAGGGTATACTGGCAACTTTGCTATTAGAGTTACAATGGCATGCTGTACTCTCTTCGCAATCAAGGGATTTATTATTTATCTCACATCGATTCAATGTTAATATCATCATCGAGAGATTAGTGATACATCATCCCGGCATATACATATAATGAGGGATTGAGGGATTTAGTGTTTATCTCACATCAATTCCTCCATTAGGGCGTAAGGATGTTCACACCCATTACCCCCACATACTCAAAAGTATGCTCTCCAGGAGTTCCCTTAGGAAAACCTGTTTCACCATCACCTAACTATTGACGATGATGGATCTATGGTCAGGGCTCTACATGATATCATTTCACTTGATTATTTAAGTACATTACAACATTCTTTTAGCATTGTCAATCATAAAACATTATAAAAATTGCTATAAAGAATGAGTACTATTTCTATCAAGTTCATTTCACAACTTTGCTAACATTGGGATCTCAATCCCTTATCATCTCATCATCATGATTCAAGAATATGGGTGTTCAAACCCTTAGATCATCAGGATACTTGTTACCACTTTAACAGGTAACATAATGCTAACAAGTCATTTGACAGTGTAAACATGATAATTACAATGCAGGTATTTCACATGGCTCTTATAGCCTATCAATCTCTTTTGTTACCTTTCACTAGGTAACATAGCATATCATTGCTTACAAATCTCATAAAGTACTTTCAATAACCAAAGCATCATAGCTCATACCTAGCTATGTTCAATACTACACACTGATCGAGAAAAAGGTCACAAGATTCTATTCATGAGTTCCATAAATGCAACCAGTGCATGAGTTAGTCCAAATGACATAATTGTGAACTCATAGTGACCATACCTTGTCTTGAAGGCATACTTAGGTATGTCACCCTCCTTAATACGCAGCTGATGATATCCCGACCTCAAATCTATCTTTGAGAAGACTGTTGCACAACGCATCTGGTCAAAGAGATCATCAATCCTCGGTAAAGGATACTTATTCTTTATAGTTACTTTATTTAATTGTCTTCAAATTTCCTGACTATAGGAACTTCAGTAGGATTAGAACTCTCCATACTGGTATCTACCACATGGGCCAAGAATGCAAGGCATCCTTGCCTCAACAACTTCTCAGCTACCACAGCCGACACAAGACAGGTCAGAAGAATCTTTCTATCTCCTTGAAAGATCCATGTGTCACTATCATCGGTGAACACAGCTTGCTTGGACTCACAATCCAAGACAACCTTATACCTTTCTAAGGTATCCATTCCAAGGATTATATCGAACCCGTGCATTTCAAGTGGTATAAGATCCACTTGAATGCGATGTTCAGAAAAGAAAAGAATGTAGGGAGAACACACCTCCCACAACACAGCAGATCCCATCAAAGGAGTTTCTAACAACAGGCTATCTTCTCTATGACTAATTGTCATATTGCAGTCAAGAATCACTCTTTGAGTGATAAAGAAATGTGTAGCACCCAGATCAATTAAAACATATACGATGCAGGATGTAGACATATCATAAATAAATAGTTTCATCTGACCTGTCACAACCTGAGGGTTAATCACTGCATCAGGTCGATTCATCGCATAGAATCTCGCCATTTCCCGAGGTTGATTCGGTGCTCGATGACTAGGTGTCGATGATCCAGATTGGTATGCTTGTCCACATCCTCTAGCACCACCTGGAAACTATCTCCTTTGAGAACCTTGTTGACTTTGCCTTTGGGGTTGAGTCACACTTGCCTCTCGTGCTCTGCAATCCTTCATCAGATTCCCCAATTTTCCACATATGTAACAACTTCTGATCCCCTGCTATGGTCTAGATGGTCCTGTAACAGACACAGATGCTGAGCTATGAGCTCCTTCTGGTGGTAAACTTCATCCTCTACCTCTATTTGACGTCCACTGTGTCTGGGTACTGAATCTAGGTGGTGGTGTAGGCATGGAAAACCTTGGTTTCTTGAAACCTTTGGATGAGGATCCTTGGAACTGAGGGTACACCTTCTTGTTCTTGGTCTGTCTCTTCTCAGTCACAAACCTATCTATCCTTCTGATAGACTCCATAAAAGTAGCAAATATTTCCTGATAACCTCCAATTTTGTGATGTTATCTTAGTAATTTTCTTCAATTTCCCACATTCTTTCGTAGATAAATTAGATAGAATCCCTAGTTATCCTATTTTATTGAAAATATACTGTTAGATTAACTGTTATCCTTTTTACTTACAGAAAAAGACAAAAAAATCACAAAAGACTCAAACGGTCCCAAGACTGCATAGACTAACACGGTCCCAAGACCGCATGAAGCCAACCGGTCTCAAGACCGCATGGACTGACACAGTCCCAAGACCGCGTGAAGCCAACCGGTCTCAAGACCGCATGGCTTCACACGGTCCCAAGACCGCATGAAGCCAACCGGTCTCAACACCGCATGGACTCACACGGTCCCAAGACCGCATGAAGCCACACAGTCCCGAGACCGCATGAAGCCAACCGGTCTCAAGACCGCATGGACTCACACGGTCCCAAGACCGCATGAACCCAACCGGTCCCAAGACCACATGAAGCCAACCGGTCCCAAGACCGCATGGAGTCAAATGATCTCAAGACCGCATGAGTCCAAACGGTCTCGGAGCCCAAACGATCTCGGAGTCCAAACGGTCTTAGAGTCCAAACGGTCTCGGGGTCCAAACGGTCTTCAAGACCATTTGGACCCAAAACTGACCAAACCGTTTGGACTTCACTTAAGGCCTATAAATAAGACCCAAGGGGTCCTCCCAAAAAGGGGGGGGAAGAAGTTTCAGAAGCCCAGAGGCTGTCTCTACTACTCCAGAGCTGTTCCAACCTCCATCCTCTGCCCAAAGGCTGCCAATCTGAGATCCACGCTCCATCCTGAAGCTGCTTTCTCTCTCTTCGCCAAAGATGGTGGGAAGAGGAGACCTCATCATCGAGCAACCTGTGAAGTTTGAAGATTGTCACTCTCTCTCTCTTTTTAAGGGGTTGCCTTTCTTTTATCCTTTGTGGGGATGACGTTCTCTCTCTCTCTCTTCTTGCCTCCTTCCTTGTTCTAGCTATGAGCGAGTAGTCTCTTTCACTAGGGTGCAGGGAGTAGCCCCGCTACCCATGTTTTCATCTCATGTAATGTAATCCATAGTTTGCAATATAGAGATTCTTTCTTTTCAGTTCAACATCAATCGCTTAATGAATGCTTGTTGCTTGATCACCAACTTGTGTTATCTTTTATCTTTTAGTATGAATTTTCTATGTTTGTACTACTAGATTCGAAACTCGATTGAATGTTGGTTCTTGATGCATGTATCCACCATGCATCTGTTTCGGTATCTAGGAGTGTTTTTCAAGAAGTGGAGTAAACTCACTACCAATGTTGTACTTCCTTACTATGAAATGGAATCAGTTGATGTATGAAAGTACAACCTTGGTAAGTCAAGAAACTCACTTTGTGAAGGGAATGATGCAAAGTAGGTGACCATTCGTTCGGGGATAGCTGACTTTGTAGCATCCCCGCACCCCTCGTAGTTAGCTCTCTGAAAGGAAGCTAAATCTACAAAGATACTAACTGTCTGGACTCTTTTTGCAGGTTATGTTTTATGTTGCATGTTTTGATCCGTGTGTAGTGGCGGTGAAAACCGATCACATCCTAGTGGCTTTTTTCATTGTTTAACATCCTTAAATTTACTTGCTTGCTTTACTTTACTTTACTTTCTCTTAGTTTGAAAACAACCAAACCAACCCTTTTGATTTAAATACCAACTATCAAAGAGATTAAGTGAAATTCCAACGTTTTCCATCTTGTTGCTCCCAACAAGACTGTTGTCCCGTGGATTCGACCCTTAACTATACTACGATAAGACTTCCACGTATCTTAGAATATGTGGGTGGAGTTCTCGATCTAGTATAAGCAAGGATAAACTTAAAGATTTACCATCTTTAGGATTTTTAGTGGTGCATGCAATTCCATGTAAGTGGAAGCTCCATCAAAAATTGGCGCCGTTGCCGGGGACAACAAAACGTTTTTATTTCATATAGTATCTTGCTAGTTGGTTAGGGTTTTACATTTTCCTTTAATCATTAGTTCATATCTTCTTAAGTTCATCATATCTCTGGTATCATCTAAAAGGTGTGTCCCTTTCTCTACTCAGGAAGAAGACGTGTATGCAATCATCGCATAACCTCAGATTCTCCCCTGATCCAGAGTACGACTCTGAGGTAGAGAGAAGCTTCTACTGCCGCATCAGAGTTAACCGCCAAAGAGCCAGGAAAATGGCTGAAGATCAATGTCAAGCTGCACTAGTAATGGAGAGGGTCAATGCCGCCATAGCCGCTCAAAGAGCACAACTCATTGCTGATACACGTGCTCAGATTCAAGCAGAGATTCGAGCGGAAGAACAAGCCCGCATCCGAGCCGAAAACAAAGCAGCCAACCAAGCTGGCCAATTAGAGCTAAGAAACAAGCAATTAAGAGATTATGTTGTACCCAAGAACTATGAAGACAATCATCCAGTTCAGCCTCCGATCATCAACATACCCAACTTCGAGATCCGGACACAATGGATTCAGATCATGCAGGGCATCTCATTCTCTGGAGGTTCTGGAGATGACTGTATGGATCACTTAAAGAGGTTCAAGGCACTTTGCCGACTGGTCCCACATGCCGGAGTTGCTTTCGACGCAATAATGCTACATCTTTTCCACTTCACTCTATCAGGAAGAGCTTTGAGCTGGTACAACTCGCTTGATAGGGAGCCAATAATCACCACATGGGCTCCCTTGGAAGAAAAGTTCCTGGAGAAGTTCTTCCCCCCTTCGTTAACTTACAAAATTAGGGGGCAGATTAACCACTTCGCCCAACTTCCTACAGAATCACTCGCAGAAGCTTGGGAAAGGTTCAAAGAGCTTCTAAGAAAGTGTCCTCATCACGACATCTCCCAAAATCAATTAATAGAAACATTTTATAGGGGAGTGAGTGATGACATCAAGAAATTTATGGATTCCTCATCTGGAGGAAATTTTATGAGAAAGAACTACGAGGATGCTTGGAAAATCATCACACTTGGAGCTGAGAATCAATCCAATTGGGGACGATCATCTGGCAAGGGAGTTCTCAAAGTTTATAAAGCCGAGGAATCAATGGAAATGAAGGCTATTGCTGAAGCCTTAAAGACCATAGCTCATAAACTACAGGCTCTTGAAACTTCGCTTGGAGAATTCGATAAGAAAAACCCTCAAATTCAACAGGTTAAAGATGCCACAGGGACCTATGAAGCCTGTCACGCATCCGATCACCCAACTCTATCATGCGGTCTGCTTTACAATGTGATGATGGATATGCACCCACCAAAACAACAGTACGAACCAATCATTGAACAACCTGAAGAGAAAATGCCCGAACAAGTTAATTCCATTCATTCCATACCTGGACAAGTTCACTATAATCCTAATCAACCAAGAAACCACCCAGGTTTTCAATACAGGAACCCTGCAGGGACTGCCAACCCGTAACACCAGACACATGGCGGATCCTCCAATAGGTTGCCACCTGGATTCCAAACCAACGTTAATCAAAATCAAGGGAACCCCAGAAATAACTTCCCAAGACCCAACTATCCTAGAAACCCCTCCGCCTACTATCAATATACCCATCCTCCTCTACACCCACAACTGCACCCTCAGTTGCAGCAACCTTAGTTAGCACCGCCTCCGCAACAACCACATCTAGGAAAACAACAACTCACTCAAAAAAATGCTCCCTCCCAGCCAGCAGACGAGATAACTTTGATAAGGCAGATTCTACAATCCCAACAAACCATGCTCGCTAATCAGCAAGCTCAACAAAAAGAGGTGGAGGCTCAACTGGCACAAATCACTGCCCAACTAAAACTGACAGCTGGCACTTTTGCAGGACAACCTGAGTCAAACCCTAGACACAACTAGAATAGACCAGAGCAGTTGAATGCAGTTACTATAAGATCTGGACACACCCTTCACGAAACTATGAGAATCACTCTTGATGATGATGATACACTTGTCCTTATGCCAACTGCAAGACCGAACCTAGGAACTGAGAAGTCCGCAGAGAACACGAAAGGCAACGAAAAAGAACAAGCTTCCAAAGAGCCAGAGATTCCACAATATAAACCAAGGATACAATATCTGGTAAGATTAAGAGAGACTAAAATGGACACTAGGTTTCAAAGATTTAAGGAGGCGATGAAGAAAATCTACATCGACATTCCGCTCCTTGATGCTCTCTCTGAAGTATCGGCTTGGGCCAAATACCTAAAAACTTTGTTATCAAGGAAATACATTACTGAAGAATAAGAAACCATCAAACTAGCTCAAACCACCTCCGATATCATCCTTAATAAGATGCCAAAGAAAAAGAAGGACCCTGGTTCCTTCGGTATTCAGTGTTGTATTGGAAATGCCTCAAGTAAAAAGGGATTAGCTGACTTAGGGGCTAGCATATCAATTATGCCCTATTCCATGTGTAAACAATTAGGTTTCACTGACTTGCTACCCACAACGATGACAATTCAGTTAGTAGATTCCACTATCATTGCACCTCTAGGAATTATCGAAGATATTCCAGTCAGGATAGGCAAAGATGCCTATGTCCCATGCGATTTTGTCATTATGGATATCAAGGAGGATCTGAGATACCCAATAATATTTGGTAGACCTTTCCTTGCCACAGCCAGGGCGCTTATTGATGTTGAAGCTGGCATGATCATTCTAAGACTGGGAAAAGAAACAATACAATTTTGAGTCCTCAACAGCATGAAAGGTCCCAACATTCAAGAGGAGGTCTTTCTCTTAGATGGAATACATCAAATGTCCCAATTAGAAATATCTGAGCCATCTGATGAGTTAGAGAATGTCCTAACCAACCTAGAAGTTGAATTTTCTACAAATGAATTGGTCCAACAATGTTTGCAACACTTAGAAAAAGTTGAAGAAGAACCGACAACCACCTTTGAGGATCTCAAATCTATCACCATTTTAGAAGTAACAGAAACACCCAAGGCTCCTGAGATGAAGACTCTACCCATGGGACTTAAACACATTTTCTTGGACGAAGAAAAATTATGTCCAGTTATCATCAGTTCCACCCTGATGGAAACCCCGGAAGAAAGGCTTCTTGTTGAGCTGAAGAAACACAAGAAAGCCATTGGGTACAAAATAACTGACCTGACAGGTATAAACCCATCTTTATGCATGCATAGACTGCCTATGGTCGAAGAATTCAAGCCATCAAGAGAACACCAGAGGAAGCTGAACCCCAATCTTAAAGAAGTGGTTCCCCTTGAAGTCCTCAAATTACTGAAAGTCGACATAATTTACCCAATTTCAGACTCCCAATGGGTCAGCCCCGTCCAAGTGGTCCCCAAAAAGGGAGGAACCACTGTCGTGTTAAACGACAAAAATGAGTTAGTTCCCACAGGGACTGTGACGGGGTGGAGGATGTGTATCGACTATAGGAAACTAAACAAATCAACGCGAAAAGATCACTACCCTCTTCCCTTTCTTGACGAAGTCCTAGAATGCTTAGCCCATCAAAAATACTTCTACTATCTCGACGGTTATTCCGGGTTCTACCAAATCCCTATACACCCACAAGACCAAGAGAAACTACCTTTACCTACCCCTTTGGGACCTATGCTTTCAGAAGAATGCCATTCAGGCTGTGCAACGCACCTGCTACATTCCAAAGGTGTATGTCTGCCATTTTTGCAGGATTAACAGAATCTATAATGGAAGTATTTATGGATGATTTTTCAGTTTATGGAGATTCCTTTGATAACTGTCTACTCAATATTGGACAAGTCTTACAATGATGCGAGGAGATGAACCTCATCCTGAATTGGGAAAAATGCCATTTTATGGAAACTAAAGGTGTCATCCTCGGGCATAGAGTGAGTGATAGAGGGATTGAGGTTGGCAAGGCAAAAATCGATGTTATCTCGAAGTTGTCACCACCAAAAGATATAAAAGGAGTACGAGCATTCTTGGGTCATGCTGGGTTTTACAGAAGATTTATTAAAGATTTCTCAAAAATAGCAAAACCCATGACCTAACTTCTTACCAAAGACACCGAGTTCAATTTTAATCAAGAATGCTTACAAAGTTTCTCAACTCTGAAAAATGATTTAATCTCTACACCCATACTAAGAGCCCCAGATTGGTCACAACCTTTTGAAATCATGTGTGATGCCAGCGATTACGCCATAGGGGCCATATTAGGACATAGAATCGACAAGAAACCTTATGTAATCTAGTACGTGTCTAAAACGCTTGATGAAGCACAGAATAACTACACTACTATAGAGAAGGAGTTCTTAGCTGTCATCTATGCACTTGAGAAATTCCGCTCTTACTTGGTTGGATCCAAGGTCATCGTCTACACTGACCACTCTTCCATACGATATCTAATTCAGAAGCAAGATGCAAAACCCAGACTTATCCGCTGGGTGTTGATGCTTCAGGAATTCAATTTGGAAATCAAAGACAAAAGCGGAGTGGAAAACGTCATAGACGATCATCTCAGTCGCATTGAAGTCGAGGATGAAGATAAAATATCGATCCGAGACTCCCTTCCAGATGACCAACTAATGAAAGCTACCAATGGTTTCCCATGGTATGCCGACATTATTAATTATCTAGCTATAGGAATCATTCACACTTCCGCCTCCCATCACGACAAAAGGAATTTTGTAACACCCCTGACCTGGGTTATACCTTAACCCTAGGTGTTTTGATTAAGAAAGATGATTAAATGCTTAATCTCATCTTGTGAAAGGTAATTATGGTTCAAGAGGAACTTATATTACAATTCTTATCCTTTTTGAACATTGTTGAAATCAATGTTTTGCCTGTTTTGGACTAAAGTGCAAATTACCCAAGTTGAGGGGTTTAAGTGCAAATTGTGCATGATAATATGTTCCTCATGTGTTGAAGCATCATGAGAGTAAAGATGATGCTGAGGTATGGCTTATGGAAGCCTAAATACCAAGAAAGAGCTGATAAAGCAATGTATGTGCATGAAAACCTAGTTTTGATGTAATGTGCAATTTACCCAAAACCCAGGGTGTAATATACAAATTACCACTTCAATAAGGTCCCTAATGTTTCTTGGCATCAAGTAGAGAAAATAAAATGAGAGGGGCGCCTCATTTGAATTAAGTTGGAGGAGAGAGAGAATCTTGATATTAAAATAATCAAGATTTAATCCTAATTGAAACCCTAATTCTATTTAGTGTAAAAACAAATATAATAATTGAAGGGCCTTCAACCAAAAACGAGATGGTTGAATTTTCTCAAGTGTGAACACATTTGTGACTTTGCTAGGCCACGAAAATATCTCAAGCAAGTGGATAACCCACTCACCATTATTATAAAGAAAAGCAATATCCACTCAAATTGGAATATTATTATAATATGATCTAAGGTGCTTAATTTGCTTTTCTTTAAATTGATGGATAATGAAGAGGAATAAGAGGCAATGAAGATAGCCTCGTCCTTAAGGATTTTGAGGGGAATTTGAGGGGGAAGAGGCGGCCATATTTTTGGAATTTAATGCATTTTAATAATGCAGTTTCTCTCTCATCAAGTTTCTTATAAAAGTACCTTTACCAAGCCAAAACAAAGGCTATTTCGGATTCTTTTCTTTACCCTTGCTTGGAAAACGACTAAGGAGCTGTGGAGGAGCAGGAGGACGACCCCAACCTGTTGGTAAGGTCCTTGACCTTCGTTCTCCTTGATTCCATGGTGGAAATAAAAAATAAATCATTGATTTCTTCTTATTTGGATCTCCTCTTCAACCCTAGCCAACTTTTTCATCCAAAAGCTTGAGGACGAGCTTAGGGGGAGTTGCTAGAGCTTCATCCACCATTAATGGCGTGAGCTTGAAGCTTTGGAGCTCAATTGGAGGCGGGTTTTATAACGCAAACCCTTAATCATTGCTATTGCATCAATCAATTATGCTTTGTTGAATGTTTTCTTCAATTTGATACATACTTGTTTCCTTGCTGCAATTTCCATCAAGAACAGTTGCTGTTCTTGGTTTTTCGAAGGAAGGGGATGATGAAATCATCCTATATGCTTATCCAAAGAAAAGTACCAAGCCAAATGGTCTTGATATCTATTCCAAATCGTTTTAAATTGATTGGCTATGCAGTTTCAGAAAATTGTTTTAGGGAAAACGGTTTCAAGACCGTTTGATATGGTTGAAAAAGCGTTGACCGTTTGGGAATCTTGTTCCTAATTATGTAGGATAATGACCCTCCAAATTTTAGGGGTTAACTCCAAAGGAATCGTGAGTTGAAGGCCAATCAATTAGATAAATCGAATTGAATTAAATGCTGATTTTCAACCTGATCAACTTGACCTGTTTGGGAAAACGGTTTCAAGACCATTTGAGTGTGTTGACCAAGCATTGACCGTTTGGGATTCCTGTTTATAATGATGTTGGTTAATGACCCTAAAAATTTTAGGGATTAACTCCCAAGGAATCGTGAGTTGAAGCCTAATTAATTAGGGAAACCTAATTGAATTAAGTGCTGATTTTCAATCTGATTTAATTGACCTTTTTGAGTAAACGGTCTCAAGACCGTTTGAATGCATTGACCAAGGGTTGAATGTTTGGGATTACTGTTCCTAATTATGTGGTCTAATGACTCACCAAATTTGAGGGATTAACTCCCAAGGAATCGTGAGTTGAAGGCTATTCAATTAAGCAAACCCTAATTGTTTATGGAAGCAATAACTCAGTATACTATGTCAAACATAGTTGTTTGTATTTGATCATATGGTTGATGTAACCAAATCAAGTGGAGAGAATGATAGAAATGAATTCATACATGAGTATGATTCATATGGTGATTTAGGGTAGGATCCTTAGTAAATAGATCAAGAAACCCTAATTGAGAATGTTAACGAACCCTAACCCTGATTTAGGGAAATTTTGAGTAAAACCCTAATCTAGGGTAATAGTGTAACCCTAATTAAGGGTAATAGTGTAACCCTAATTAAGGGTAATGACTTGGGTAACTATAATTTAAGGTAATGAAATACCAAACCCTAATTAGAGGAATAATGAATCCCTAATTTATGGGTAATTGAATGAAACCCTAATTGGGATGATTAGTGAAACCCTAATTGAGGGTGATTCCCTGAGAAACTCTAATTGAGGATGATTCCATGTGAAACCCTAATTGAGGGCGATGTCATATGAAACCTTAAACCTAACACAAAGTAAAGCTATGTAAAACCCTAAATTTGGGCTATAGTGCATGGAATTCTAATCATGGGCAATATGATGATAAATCATAACCCTAATGTCTGGGTAATGATATGAGTAAACCTTAATGATGAAATAATGAGTAATACCCTATAATGATGAAATATCTTAAGTGGTTGACTATAGGAAACCTTATAACAAGCAATGCCTTAATTTGAGATGAGTCCATATCATTGAAGATAGTTGGACAATCCTTGTGTGTGATCTATGCACATCATGGTAAAGGTGATAGGTTGGTGGATGAAAGTATTAAGATGTGAAATTCCTTATTATAAGATAAGTTAATAAACTCATGTAATATAGAAGTGATGAGGGAAGTGATACATTGAGACATGATAGATATCACATTTAGCATTTCAGGGTTGATATACCTTGATGCATCTCAAATCCAATATTTTTAGATAAGATACACAAGGAGAGTGTTATGTAAATTGTCACAATGAAATGTAATGAGTTTAACATACTTGATAAGTAAGCTAAAATGAGTATGATGTAATCATACCATGATAATGATGAGAGATAAACTCATACCTTGTGTTGATGATCATTTAATGATAAATGATAAGAATATTAAATACTTGGAATGTCGATGGATGCTCCTAGATGTATGGAACAATATATTAGGGTTGTATTGATAAAATAAACATGAAACCCTAATTGATGTGAATAGTAAACCCTAAGCCTGTGGAGGAAATAGTGGTGTTACTATTATATTACATGAGTTAATATGTTATTGTTGCCTAGTGAGAAGTGACAAGATGTTTAATGGCCTTGTGAGCCATATGGTTAGATGTTACCTGGTAAGAAGTAACAAGATGTTTCATGGGCATGATTGAGCCCTGAATGAGGTATATTCCTCTTATGTTGATAAGGGTTGATACCCTGTGCTATTGTGAAAAGGATTTATATCCTGTGATAATATGATAATTGGTGTAATCTAATGAATGGCAAGTGAATATTACCATGTGATGAAGAGATGAGAAATTATGTTTCATATGTTTTATATCTTTTCTGGTTTTGATATTTATATGCTTGCTAGAAATGAATTAGGGTTTGAATGTCCACTTGTTTGATGCATCCTTAATTCACCTAATTGGCATAACTAATTAAGTGCAACTCTAATCATGTAGTTCCCTGTGCCGTAGAACCATCTTCAGTGTCAGAACTTGTTGGATGGTGAAACGAGTATTCCTAAGGGAAACTCGGAGCGCATATTGTTGAATATGTGGGGGTGGCAGGTTGAGGATATATATATACTTGTCATCCACAATTGCAGGTTACAGAGGATGGCTATGGTCATGCCTCAAATATTTGATGTGATTGAGGACAGCTGTGGTTGTACCTCGGATTAGAGGGTTTTGTATACCCTGTTTTCTAGTGTCGTAACTTGTACCAAGTACGGACTAGTTGTTATCAGTTGACTATATGTCACTGTTGGCAGTTTGACTGGTATGTCACTGCAGTTTACTCGTACTGACCGAGGGGAAGAGATCTTAGGATGCCGGTACTCCTAGATCTTGTACGGAACCGAATAGCCCTTCGCAGGGGTCGGTTGGACTTTGAATGGTACGATTCAAATTCCCCAGGGCATAATAAAAGATGTAATACAGCCGTATAGCATATCTGTTTAGGGTTATACATGACGCTTCACATTGAATGGAAACCCATGTTTGTTCTCTTTACATAAATATGATGCTTAGTGCAACTAAGAGATAGTAATTATACTTATGTTGTGGATATGCATAAGACTGTAATTGTGTACATACAATGGTCATGCTTATGTTGATATCTTACTGCTACTGTTGATTATAATCATGATGCTAGATATCTCATGTTGATAGTTATGTTTCACATGCTATCCATGCCTCTATAATTAGAAATACCTGACAGAGGCTTAATGCCTGTAATTAGGTTTGGTTAAAGTCCAATGCCTGGATGTGTAATCAAGATTGGTATAGTCCAATGCCTGAAACATTTATACCTGATTGATATAGTTTAATGCTTGAATAATACATGATGATTTATATAATCACATGTCTGGCATAAGTGAATACTTGTTTAGCAGATTGGCTAAGGCCAACAAATAGAAACAAGAATGAATCATGGGTGACACATCAGAATAATGAATGACATGAGCAAAGCTTGAGATGTTGAAAATGTATGGTAGATGAATGTTATACATGTTCTTTCTATTTCTTATAAAGAGAATAGATGAATTACTGTTCAATCATAGATATGTGTAATACTTTAAAAGATGAGAATGATCTAAACTGCTTATCCTCTGCTCAGTTTTATATTAATTAAACTACAATAATGATGTTTCTGGCGGAGAGTTATATCTCCCGCTGGGGCAATTTTCAATTGTCTCACCCCCGTGGGAACCAACATTTTTAGGTGGACGAGTGTGAAAGAGACTGATAATATCTTTCAGATGAAGAACATCAGCAGCTACAAGGACAGCAGTGACAACTCAGGTTGAGTGTGCTGTCTATCGTGTTTGGTAGATAGAAGTCCTATGTGTCGTCTCTGTACTCTCAGGTCCTCGGAGTTAGTACTTAGTGCTTTTAATGTATCGTTTTGAGATTTTGGCTTGATGCCTCGAGGTTATTATGTTGTCTGTGTTTAGATTTTAACAAGGTAGTTGATGTTGTAACCCTTGAAAAGAGATGGTATAAGATATATACTTATGAACCATGATGTAAATGTAATACATTGGTTCTTGTTGAAAGAGTTTTCCTATGATTGGGTCTCTTTGAAAAAGGTTTTAAATTTTTAGTGATTTTCTATAATCCGCTGCTTAGTGAACGCTTCCGCATTAGTTAATTATGTTTTTTTTAGTTGGATGCTACAATTAAGTGGTATCAGAGCTCTAGGTTCGCTGAGTCTACAGAGACATAGGACTAAGGTAGTAGAGTCTGTTCTGGTATCATCTAGTGTATCTGATAATGTCTTCTGCTCATATAAGAGAAGAAGAACTTAAAGATGACTGGGTCACATGAGGAGATTGCTGCTGAGAGCAGCAATATTGCACCAAGAAGAGGTGCATGGGAGCAGGCAAGACAGAGACAATTGCCTAAGAGTCTCCTAGTTGATCCATTTATGATAAGAAAATCTTTCTTTAAGTATTACTGTTGGGTAGATTAGAGCAACCGTAATGCATATAGTGGACTGGATACTAGCTTTACGATCTAGGTTATCAGTCCTTAATACAGAAGTTTGAGCTTTAAAAGAGTTCCTAAATGACTTAGTCATGTTGGAACATGGGAAAGTCATGTGTGTATAATGATATTAAAAGTGAGGAATATGATCGCAAATAAAGTGCATACTACCTAATCTCAGTATTTATATACCCTGGCCAGGTATAAAACTATTGATGATAAAGTGAGTATTGAAACTCTTAGATTGTAATCTCTCTGATTGCCCTGATCAAGCAGTCATTCTGATACAATCTAATGAGTATCATGAAATCAGAAATATGGAATGAATAAATGTGTGATATACTAAGTATAAGAAAGAGAAGTCTGAGATAATCTCAAATGAGCATGTTGTATGAGGAACTAAAAGTGTACTCCTCATAAGATAAGGATAAGAATAAGGGAAATGAAACCTGTTCAATAATGATGTAAGTATAATAAATGTATTTTCCCTAACAAAGAAATGGGAAATATGATGAGATCATGAGATGATCATAAACATGCTAAATGGATAATGTCATGTAATCATACTTATAATTCCTATGCTAAAGGCAAGGAACCTAGGAAGAGCTAAAGAGTAAATGATTCATGAATAGTTGAAAATACATAAATTAATAAGAGGAATATGAATCCTTGTTTTCTTTCCTTTCAGGGACATGACCATCAAGTGGGTCTTAGGACACTTGATGTGCATAAGATAAATGTGTTCATGTGATGGATACTTAGAAAAGTATCAGTTATCTTGGACTTTGGTCCCAAGATGAGGACATATGAAACACATAATGTTCCAAGATGAAAGGAAGAGATATATATGATGTGTTTCCAACACAGGTGATAGATATCAAGGTGAAAGATTATGGTATCTGAGAGATATCAGATGGGTTAGGTTGGCTACCTGGATTGGTCAACTGTGAAATTAGTCTGATTATAATAATATGAACATCATATGTTAGGGGTTTATGCTCTGCATAAACATGATACTAATAAAGAATGTATGATGCTTCTCTGAATAAGAAAAGTGTTATTTGACACAAAGTTGACTCTATAGTCAATGATGAGGGACAGTGGGGCATGTGCCTTGTGTGTTGATTCTATGAGAATTTTGTATGGAAACACTTGGTGCTGATCAAAGTTTTATGGTGTATCTATAATAAGGAGATGATATGTGAAGACTAGATAGTATGATGAATAATATACATTTGTCTTCCTTTATCTGGATTTCGAGGACGAAATCCTTGTTAGGGGTTTATAATTTGTAACACCCCTGACCTGGGTTATACCTTAACCCTAGGTGTTTTGATTAAGAAAGATGATTAAATGCTTAATCTCATCTTGTGAAAGGTAATTATGGTTCAAGAGGAACTTATATTACAATTCTTATCCTTTTTGAACATTGTTGAAATCAATGTTTTGCCTGTTTTGGACTAAAGTGCAAATTACCCAAGTTGAGGGGTTTAAGTGCAAATTGTGCATGATAATATGTTCCTCATGTGTTGAAGCATCATGAGAGTAAAGATGATGCTGAGGTATGGCTTATGGAAGCCTAAATACCAAGAAAGAGCTGATAAAGCAATGTATGTGCATGAAAACCTAGTTTTGGTGTAATGTGCAATTTACCCAAAACCCAGGGTGTAATATGTAAATTACCACTTCAATAAGGTCCCTAATGTTTCTTGGCATCAAGTAGAGAAAATAAAATGAGAGGGGCGCCTCATTTGAATTAAGTTGGAGGAGAGAGAGAATCTTGATATTAAAATAATCAAGATTTAATCCTAATTGAAACCCTAATTCTATTTAGTGTAAAAACAAATATAATAATTGAAGGGCCTTCAACCAAAAACGAGATGGTTGAATTTGCTCAAGTGTGAACACATTTGTGACTTTGCTAGGCCACGAAAATATCTCAAGCAAGTGGATAACCCACTCACCATTATTATAAAGAAAAGTAATATCCACTCAAATTGGAATATTATTATAATATGATCTAAGGTGCTTAATTTGCTTTTCTTTAAATTGATGGATAATGAAGAGGAATAAGAGGCAATGAAGATAGCCTCGTCCTTAAGGATTTTGAGGGGAATTTGAGGGGGAAGAGGCGGCCATATTTTTGGAATTTAATGCATTTTAATAATGCATTTTCTCTCTCATCAAGTTTCTTATAAAAGTACCTTTACCAAGCCAAAACAAAGGCTATTTCGGATTCTTTTCTTTACCCTTGCTTGGAAAACGACTAAGGAGCTGTGGAGGAGCAGGAGGACGACCCCAACCTGTTGGTAAGGTCCTTGACCTTCGTTCTCCTTGATTCCATGGTGGAAATAAAAAACAAATCATTGATTTCTTCTTATTTGGATCTCCTCTTCAACCCTAGCCAACTTTTTCATCCAAAAGCTTGAGGACGAGCTTAGGGGGAGTTTCTAGAGCTTCATCCACCATTAATGGCGTGAGCTTGAAGCTTTGGAGCTCAATTGGAGGCGGGTTTTATAACGCAAACCCTTAATCATTGCTATTGCATCAATCAATTATGCTTTGTTGATTGTTTTCTTCAATTTGATACATACTTGTTTCCTTGCTGCAATTTCCATCAAGAACAGTTGCTGTTCTTGGTTTTTCGAAGGAAGGGGATGATGACATCATCCTATATGCTTATCCAAAGAAAAGTACCAAGCCAAATGGTCTTGATATCTGTTCCAAATCGTTTTAAATTGATTGGCTATGCAGTTTCAGAAAACTGTTTTAGGGAAAACGGTTTCAAGACCGTTTGATATGGTTGAAAAAGCGTTGACCGTTTGGGAATCTTGTTCCTAATTATGTAGGATAATGACCCTCCAAATTTTAGGGGTTAACTCCAAAGGAATCGTGAGTTGAAGGCCAATCAATTAGATAAATCGAATTGAATTAAATGCTGATTTTCAACCTGATCAACTTGACCTGTTTGGGAAAACGGTTTCAAGACCATTTGAGTGTGTTTACCAAGCATTGACCGTTTGGGATTCCTGTTTATAATGATGTTGGTTAATGACCCTAAAAATTTTAGGGATTAACTCCCAAGGAATCGTGAGTTGAAGCCTAATTAATTAGGGAAACCTAATTGAATTAAGTGCTGATTTTCAATCTGATTTAATTGACCTTTTTGAGTAAACGGTCTCAAGACCGTTTGAATGCATTGACCAAGGGTTGAATGTTTGGGATTACTGTTCCTAATTATGTGGTCTAATGACTCACCAAATTTGAGGGATTAACTCCCAAGGAATCGTGAGTTGAAGGCTATTCAATTAAGCAAACCCTAATTGTTTATGGAAGCAATAACTCAGTATACTATGTCAAACATAGTTGTTTGTATTTGATCATATGGTTGATGTAACCAAATCAAGTGGAGAGAATGATAGAAATGAATTCATACATGAGTATGATTCATATGGTGATTTAGGGTAGGATCCTTAGTAAATAGATCAAGAAACCCTAATTGAGAAGGTTAACGAACCCTAACCCTGATTTAGGGAAATTTTGAGTAAAACCCTAATCTAGGGTAATAGTGTAACCCTAATTAAGGGTAATAGTGTAACCCTAATTAAGGGTAATGACTTGGGTAACTCTAATTTAAGGTAATGAAATACCAAACCCTAATTAGAGGAATAATGAATCCCTAATTTATGGGTAATTGAATGAAACCCTAATTGGGATGATTAGTGAAACCCTAATTGAGGGTGATTCCCTGAGAAACTCTAATTGAGGATGATTCCATGTGAAACCCTAATTGAGGGCGATGTCATATGAAACCTTAAACCTAACACAGAGTAAAGCTATGTAAAACCCTAAATTTGGGCTATAGTGCATGGAATTCTAATCATGGGCAATATGATGATAAATCATAACCCTAATGTCTGGGTAATGATATGAGTAAACCTTAATGATGAAATAATGAGTAATACCCTATAATGATGAAATATCTTAAGTGGTTGACTATAGGAAACCTTATAACAAGCAATGCCTTAATTTGAGATGAGTCCATATCATTGAAGATAGTTGGACAATCCTTGTGTGTGATCTATGCACATCATGGTAAAGGTGATAGGTTGGTGGATGAAAGTATTAAGATGTGAAATTCTTTATTATAAGATAAGTTAATAAACTCATGTAAGATAGAAGTGATGAGGGAAGTGATACATTGAGACATGATAGATATCACATTTAGCATTTCAGGGTTGATATACCTTGATGCATCTCAAATCCAATATTTTTAGATAAGATACACAAGGAGAGTGTTATATAAATTGTCACAATGAAATGTAATGAGTTTAACATACTTGATAAGTAAGCTAAAATGAGTATGATGTAATCATACCATGATAATGATGAGAGATAAACTCATACCTTGTGTTGATGATCATTTAATGATAAATGATAAGAATATTAAATACTTGGAATGTCGATGGATGCTCCTAGATGTATGGAACAATATATTAGGGTTGTATTGATAAAATAAACATGAAACCCTAATTGATGTGAATAGTAAACCCTAACCCTGTGGAGGAAATAGTGGTGTTACTATTATATTACATGAGTTAATATGTTATTGTTGCCTAGTGAGAGGTGACAAGATGTTTAATGGCCTTGTGAGCCATATGGTTAGATGTTACCTGGTAAGAAGTAACAAGATGTTTCATGGGCATGATTGAGCCCTGAATGAGGTGTATTCCTCTTATGTTGATAAGGGTTGATACCCTGTGCTATTGTGAAAAGGATTTATATCCTGTGATAATATGATAATTGGTGTAATCTAATGAATGGCAAGTGAATATTACCATGTGATGAAGAGATGAGAAATTATGTTTCATATGTTTTATATCTTTTCAGGTTTTGATATTTATATGCTTGCTAGAAATGAATTAGGGTTTGAATGTCCACTTGTTTGATGCAGCCTTAATTCACCTAATTGGCATAACTAATTAAGTGCAACTCTAATCATGTAGTGCCCTGTGCCGTAGAACCATCTTCAGTGTCAGAACTTGCTGGATGGTGAAACGAGTATTCCTAAGGGAAACTCGGAGCGCATATTGTTGAATATGCGGGGGTGGCAGGTTGAGGATATATATATACTTGTCATCCACAATTGCAGGTTACAGAGGATGGCTATGGTCATGCCTCAAATATTTGATGTGATTGAGGACAGCTGCGGTTGTACCTCGGATTAGAGGGTTTTGTATACCCTGTTTTCTAGTGTCGTAACTTGTACCAAGTACGGACTAGTTGTTATCAGTTGACTATATGTCACTGTTGGCAGTTTGACTGGTATGTCACTGCAGTTTACTCGTACTGACCGAGGGGAAGAGATCTTAGGATGCCGGTACTCCTAGATCTTGTACGGAACCGAATAGCCCTTCGCAGGGGTCGGTTGGACTTTGAATGGTACGATTCAAATTCCCAGGGCATAATAAAAGATGTAATACAGCCGTATAGCATATCTGTTTAGGGTTATACATGACGCTTCACATTGAATGGAAACCCATGTTTGTTCTCTTTACATAAATATGAAGCTTAGTGCAACTAAGAGATAGTAATTATACTTATGTTGTGGATATGCATAAGACTGTAATTGTGTACATACAATGGTCATGCTTATGTTGATATCTTACTGCTACTGTTGATTATAATCATGATGCTAGATATCTCATGTTGATAGTTATGTTTCACATGCTATCCATGCCTCTATAATTAGAAATACCTGACAGAGGCTTAATGCCTGTAATTAGGTTTGGTTAAAGTCCAATGCCTGGATGTGTAATCAAGATTGGTATAGTCCAATGCCTGAAACATTTATACCTGATTGATATAGTTTAATGCTTGAATAATACATGATGATTTATATAATCACATGTCTGGCATAAGTGAATACTTGTTTAGCAGATTGGCTAAGGCCAACAAATAGAAACAAGAATGAATCATGGGTGACACATCAGAATAATGAATGACATGAGCAAAGCTTGAGATGTTGAAAATGTATGGTAGATGAATGTTATACATGTTCTTTCTATTTCTTATAAAGAGAATAGATGAATTACTGTTCAATCATAGATATGTGTAATACTTTAAAAGATGAGAATGATCTAAACTGCTTATCCTCTGCTCAGTTTTATATTAATTAAACTACAATAATGATGTTTCTGGCGGAGAGTTATATCTCTCGCTGGGGCATATTTCAATTGTCTCACCCCCGTGGGAACCAACATTTTTAGGTGGACGAGTGTGAAAGAGACTGATAATATCTTTCAGATGAAGAACATCAGCAGCTACAAGGACAGCAGTGACAACTCAGGTTGAGTGTGCTGTCTATCGTGTTTGGTAGATAGAAGTCCTATGTGTCGTCTCTGTACTCTCAGGTCCTCGGAGTTAGTACTTAGTGCTTTTAATGTATCGTTTTGAGATTTTGGCTTGATGCCTCGAGGTTATTATGTTGTCTGTGTTTAGCTTTTAACAAGGCAGTTGATGTTGTAACCCTTGAAAAGAGATGGTATAAGATATATACTTATGAACCATGATGTAAATGTAATACATTGGTTCTTGTTGAAAGAGTTTTCCTATGATTGGGTCTCTTTGAAAAAGGTTTTAAATTTTTAGTGATTTTCTATAATCCGCTGCTTAGTGAACGCTTCTGCATTAGTTAATTATGTTTTTGTTAGTTGGATGCTACAAATTTACTCCACAATGTAAAGCAATACTATCGGGATGAACCTTACCTTTTTCGCCTATGCGCAGATGGAATTTTCCGCTGCTGCTTACCTGAAGAAGAGATTACCCTTATCTTAGAGCATTACCATTCTGGCCCCACTGGGGGGTACATGAGTGTAAAGAAAACCGCTATGAAAGTTTTGCGATCAGGTTTCTTTTGGCCAACCATAGCAAAAGATTCTCATGATTTTGTAAAAGCATGCAACAAATGCCAACTTTCTGGCGGCATATCTAAAAGGAATGAAATGCATCTCACCTTGTGGCAAGAGATTGAACTTTTTGACGTATGGGGGATAGACTACATGGGCCCCTTTCCCTCTTCATATGGTTTCTCCTACATTCTGGTTGCAGTAGACTATGTCTCTAAATGGGTCGAAGCTATACCCACAGTGTCCAGCGATTCCAAACCAGTCATTAAGATGTTTAAAGATATCATTTTTCCTAGATTTGGAGTTCCCCGAACCGTCATATCCGACGGAGGGACCCATTTTCTGGAACGAAGCTTTGAAGCCCTCTTAAAGAAATACAACGTTAATCATAAAGTTGCCACGCCTTACCATCTACAGACCAGTGGTCAGGTTGAGGTTTCAAATTGACAACTAAAGACAATCTTAGAAAAAATAGTCAATAGACACCGCACTGACTGGTCCACCAAGCTTCCCGATGCCCTTTGGGCTTACCGAACTGCTTACAAAACACCAATAGGGACAACCCCGTTCCGTTTGGTATACAGGAAGTCATGTCATCTTCCAGTGGAACTGGAACATAAGGCTTGGTGGGCCATTAAACAATTGAATTTTGATTTCAAAAGTGCAAGAGAAAATAGACAACTCCAATTACAAGAGCTAGAGGAGCTCAGAATGATCGCTTATCAAAGTGCCAGGATTTATAAAGAACAAACCAAAATGTGGCACGACGGTCATTTAAAAAGGAAAGACATCGCCATTGGTGACAAAGTACTCCTTTTCAACTCCAAGCTCAAATTGTTCCCCAGAAAACTCCACACAAAGTGGTCCGGGCCCTTCATCACAAAGCATATATACCCGACTGGAGCTGTCATAATTGTTGATGACAATGGAGGAGAAAGGACAGTCAATGGCCATCGATTGAAAAAATACTACACTTCAGCAGATAAAATTCCGAGATAGACTATTGAGATCAGAGAAGCCACAACATCATCATAACAACTTCCAAACTTCATCGAGCCAGTGACGTAAATTCCAGGCGCTACTTGGGAGGCAACCCAAGATCTGAGCTTCTTCTTTTATCTTCTGTTCTTTTAAGTTACCTTAGGATTATCTTCTGAAAATATAAAATTTATATAAACAAAACAAATATAAAAATATAAAATCACAATAACCTTAAACCTCCCAAACGGTCCTGAAACCGTTTGGAACCAAACAGTCTTGAAACCGTTTGGAGCCAAACGGTCCTAAAATTGTTTGGAGACAAATGGTCGCGAAACCGTTTGGAGCCAAACGGTCTCGAAACCGTTTGGAGTACAAACGGTCGCTAAACCGTTTGACCTAAGGGTTTTTGTAAGGTCAACCCCCCGAATCCTATAAATATAACCCCCTCCTTCTTCTTTCTTTCAACTCCAGACCTTTCTTAAACCCTCGCGCAAACGGTTATTCATGTTCCATCTCTGCTCCCATTCCCACACAACCCATGACCAAGTTTCTCTTCTTTGTCTTCCTTCTCGGCTCCGTGTGTCTCCACGGTGATCGCACCTCTGTCGCCGCCTCTCCTCGCATCACCATCGTCATCTCCGACCGTTTCCGCAAGAAATGGCTTCATAAGCAAAGCAACCTACATGAACCGCCGACGCACCTTTCTGGACCGAGGAGGAACTACGGGAGGAACGTGCCAAACTCCAGAAAGTAGTAGACACTTATGAAGCAACTGGACAGATCCCACCAAAGGTCAACATCGTTGCGGTCATGTGTGAAATCACCCACATCAACAGATGTTTGGCTGAGGAACCTGAACAAGAAGGGGAAGAAATCTCTTCCAGCGATGAGGGATCCGAATACGAGCCCAACTCTGAAGATGCATCCCCAGTTGAAAAATCCAAGGGGAAATGAAAAGTCCAAGACACTACAACTGAACAACCCCCAAAGAAGCAGGAAAGAAAACAAGTCCGCCCCACCACTGCTTGGGAGCAAACCCTTGCAGCACCCGCCACTGCCACCCCTACTACCACCCCTGTCTTCTCAGCACTCACTACCACCGCGACACCACCAGAAAACCTCTACATCCACACCCTCTCATCCATCGACAAAGTGCTGAAACCAACAAAGTACGTTTGCTCAAGCGTACTACTCAAGATGGGGATTTATGACAGAATCCTCACCATGCTAGACAATGCCAATCTAGCTAGACTGTGCTTCGTCCCCGAAGCTTATTATGTGGAACCAACTATTGAATTTTTCACACATCTCACCAAAGAAGCGGTGGACATTACGCACATATCAAGGGACAGAGGTGACCGCAGGTTGGTCACCAAGCTATTTGGAAATGACATCGTTATAACAGAAAATCTTCTGAATGACATATTCATTGACAACCCGAAACGACGCAAACAAGCCAAAGCTGTGAGCACAGAGAACTCACATTTCAATAGACACAACTTCTGGAAGACCCTAACAGGAATCCCCGCTTATGAGGCAAAGACATGCAAAGCCTCAAACATTCAGTCTGGGTTCATGCACACGCTTCATAAAATTCTCACCGGTGCGCTGTTCCCAAGAACAGAGGGAGGAAACGTCATCACTGTCGATCTCTTTCTCTTATGGTCCATCCTGTAAGGAAAACAAGTCAACATCGGCAGGCACATGTTACAAAAATTCTCAGCCTATGCCATAGGAAAAGAAATATGCATGGGCGGGCACATAACTTCCATCATCAAATACCTCAAGATGGACAAATTGCTTCCTTGCTGCACGAAGATCAAGGGCGACATCCTTACCAACGAACAAACATTGAAGAATTCCTACATTATTAAGGAAATGGATGCAAAATTACATTACATTTTCTGCCCAACAGTCCGATCTACTAGGACTCTGCTACCGCTCCCGGAGCTAGCAGATTACGACAAAGACAAACTTCTCTTCACTGACAAAGAGATAACCAAACTCCTAGCCTCTATGAAAGTACAATAAAAGACAACCAAAGCGGGACATACGGAGCTTAGCATAACCACCCTGACAGCTAGGGTAAAAAAATACCAGTAAAACGACCATTAAAGGTACGTTTACAACCACCACAGCTATCAGGGATGCCAACATCGAAGCTACAGTCAGAGACAGAACGCCCCCCTCTAGAGGAACCACTTACTACCTCTTCCATAGACTCATTCATCATGAGCCTACATGATGAGCTCACTGCCACCACCACCCCCACCACCCTCCCAACCACCACCATCCCACCTTACTCCACAACAACCCCTCCTCCCACATCTTCCACTTCCCCATTTTCTTCCCCGCCTACCACCTTTTCCGCTCCAACATCCAGCTTCACTTTCTCAGCCCCATTCTCCACCTTCTTTTCCTCAACCTTTTCACCCCCTCATATCTCACCCGACCATCTACCATTCCCTTCATCTGCCACCATGCCGACACTGCTGGTGACTCCATCTACGGTCACCACACAGTTCGTGGGACCATCACCAGTGTCTCCTTTACAAGGCACTACCACCTTCCCATCCTGACCCCAGCCATACCACCCTTCCGCTTCTGGGGTCCCTTTTTCAAATGTCGGTGAGGAATTCAGACATCAATTTGACGCCATCTGAAACCTACTCACTGATCCTTCTAACATTATGCATTCTATTTTTTCATGTCTGTAGGGAAATTCTCAACAGGTCGCCAAGATCACTGAGCAGCACAACGCCTTGCCAAGCTTTCTCCAAAACATTCAACAATGATAGGAAGTAGTGGACAAGCAGGTTGATCATATCGATGACCACTACAAACACTTGCTCGAGATGGTCCTTGGAATAAAAAGCCAGCATGAAGCGCTGGCTCAGCAAGTTGACATGATCTCTACGCAGACTCAACCCCTGTCGGAGACCCTGCGTGAGCTTCAACAGCAACAAACTGCTCTAGGCACGTACTTGGATGACATCACCAGCACCCTCTCTGCCGAGGGAAGATACTCAGATTTAAAGGAAACAAACGACATACTACTCGAATCCCACGAGCATGTGCAAGTGGCGTTTGATGAACTACAAGCAACCCATCGGCAGTGCAAGAAGCCTCCACAACATAAATTGACAGATAAGAAGGAAGATGACGATGATGATGAAGATGACAATGATGAAGATTCCGACTCCTCAGCTACCTCTAATAAAGGCACCTCCTCAGATGACCAATCTGACAACCCAGGCAATGTTGGGGAGGGCACAAGCCGAGGAGCTTCATCAAAACAAAAAGATCACCATGATGGTGATAAAGATCCCAAATCCCCGACTCACATTGACAATGTTAATATGTCTTACGGGGATCAATTCCTTGACTATTCCGCAATGGGATCTCTGGGGGAATCTGTCAAAGAAGCAGCCTTTGCTGAGTTCCACCAATGTCTACTCGGAACCAACATAAGTCAACAACTAGAAACATCAGCTCAAAATCTCTCCGCACCATCCCAATCGGTGCTCCTTCCCCCAGAGCAAGAAGACCTAGAAAGAGTTAGCTTGGATACAGACGAAGATCTAGAATCAACTTCTGACTCAGACAAAGACGAAGATCTGCAACAATATACATACAATCTAGAGTAGACCCCCCTCCATCCGCAAGAGCTACCCCCGCCGCCACCTCTACCGAACAAAATGCATGATCTTGATCCAATGGCCATCTCTACTCTTGACGCTCAATACGTCTTCATCCTTAACACCATAGTAGATGATGCCAAAGACGGGAGCGAAATTATCTACCACAATACAAAGACTCAGTGCAAGTTGACGCGTGAGGACTTCCTCTCCATCCTTCGACCACAATCAACGGTGAAGATGGAAGTTTTCCGCGTCCTCCTCGCCAATTCCATCGAAACCTACAGAAGCTCTCGGCAGAAACAACCCGTTCTTAACGCATCACCGGCTCTAGCAATGAGTTTTATTTACAAAAAACTGCAAAGCAAATCAATTGACCGGTTGCAGAGGTGAATTGCAAGGAAGGAACGTGACATTACCGTGCCCTTCCAAGTCTCTGGTCACTGGCTGCTTATGATCGTAGACACCGCAACCCGAGATGCTAAGGTGTACAACTTTTGTGCCACTTAACTACGAGCTGGAATAATCAACTTCACTGGAACAGAGGCCAGGGAGGCTAGATGCATACCATTCCGGCTCCTGAAGTTGATCTGGGATGCATGCCCATCCCTTCACACTAATTGGAACCAACCTTGGTTCCAAATCACCAACCCCAAAGCTCAAACTCAGGAAGGTTCTAGGGATTGCGCTTTCTACGTAATACATCATATACAAGCGCTCAATCAGCAAATCCTTTTTACTGATCTAGCCACAGAGGATTTCCATTCTCTGTGAGGTCGTTATGCCATGGAGTTAATCTATGATCGACGGTGCTTCAAGGACCCAACTATGGCACCCAACGACGTTCCTCACTATCTCTTTTCAGCCATCCAACGTCCTCCAAAATAGCCATTCAGGCAAACAATAAAGGAGTTGGAGTTACAATAGCCCGCCAAGGCTCCCGAGTAGAAGAAATGGGACCCTTACGCTTTTGACCTGGCGGATGACGAAGGGGTTACTGATTTGCTAACTGGGGCGCCCTTAAACCATTCATCTTCACAAATGGACCCCCTGTCTACCATTCCACATACTTTCCCCAATTTTGACCTTAGTGCTTGTAAACGACTCTCCGACAATGAACTTTGTCTCATCATGTCAAGGCTTTACGCCGAGAAAAATGACATCATTTTCATGTCCGGAGACATTCTGGTCATGGAAGATGCGCTATGAGAAATTGTACAGCTAAAAGGGTCTCTCTCCGTCAGCTTAATGGCCGCTTATCAGTTTCTTCTCGGACAGAATTACCCTACAACATATATGGCATCCCTCTACATGAAGGACGATTTATTAAAGCTAAAGAACTTCGGAACAACTGGGGCACTCATCTCCTTCCTACAACATACGACCCCAAAGTTCATCATGCTCCCCTTCCTTCATTCAGAACACTGGATGTTATTGGCAACAAATCTTCATGACGGAACAACAATCATATACAACAATTCCGATAGCCAATACAATCCAGATCAACAACATTACACTACGACACCAAGAATGCCTATGAAGGAGGTGGCAAAGGAGTGTGCTGACCAACTTCATGTCCTTCTCAGCACGCATACACGAGCATACAACAAAGAACACTTTCATCGCCCCACCTTCAGCCACAAGTGCCCTCAGCAGATACATGAGTCAAATGATTGTGGTTTCTACGTCCTCTACTAGATATACACCATCATAGTCCTTGGACGACCAGTAGAGGACATGACAGATGTGGATTACCATGTGTTACGTGGAAAGTTTGCTGCTAATCTCCTTCACACACATGGTGCAAATAAAGGACTAACGGACGCCTGATGCCCTTGTCCTTGTATTTCTCAACCTATCACTTTGACACTCTGAGGACATAGTGAGTGATAAGTTAGGGGTGGGGAGTACACTGGACAAGGGTGAGGTATCATTTTCAAAACCCTTCCTTCTCTTCATTTTCGTTGAATTCTGTATAAAATTTTATAATTTTTCTTTTGCACATTTAATTTTTGTTTTAAAAAGCTTTTTCCTTGTTAAAATAAACTTCACACATAAAGAAGAACATCCCTTTTTGGAACAAAGTCACCCTCAGCTAACTTTAGAATCATGTTAGTCCTCAAAAGCAATAACAAGAATAACACTTAGACATATAATGGTGACTTAATAATGTCTCTCCACTATTGATCTTCATGCTTTTGTTTCACTTCTACATCTGACTCTCCACAGGTCAATATCAAGGCCGAAATAAGCCAAGCTCTCAAGGATGAGAGGGGCATCAGGCGACATACAAATCAAGAAGTCTCGCAAGTGGACCATTAAAAAGAAACCAAATAAGTGCATGTTGAAAAACTCTAAGAACAACTTTCCTCTCTTTAAATAAAAGAGGCTTGGCCACCCAAAATAAATTCCCTAAAAACCCCAAATCCTAAGCTTGTGAGTCCACGAATAAAAGCCAGAGAGTTGAATAAAACTATGAGAGTTGTGCCATAAATAAGGATCTATATAAAGAACCAATGAAGGTCTCACCTGACCGGTACATTCAGCTGCCCTCACGAAGGCGGATGTGTCATGTCCGGTAGTGGAACCCTAAGGTATCTTAATATATGAAAGGCTTATAAAGGACTCACCCAGTCGGTACATTCAACTTCCCTCACAAAGGCAGATGTGTCATGCCCAGTAGTGAACTCCTAGAAGCATAGACAACCCCTCCCCCACTTGAAGGGGGAGTTACACATCAAGCCTTTAGCCAACCCTCATACCCACTCTAGCTTCCAGTAGGTCTTTCAGAAAGGTATAAAGTTGATTAGAGTCAACAACATGCACAGAATAAAAAGTGGTCCCAATGCAGGCTACGAGATACGGAAGAAACCTGAGACCTAAGCAATTCTCAAATACCTGAAAGAGTCAAGGCAAGCAATAAGACTTGATATGACCTTAGGAGAGCTTGGGTTTATGATTGAAGCAAGAATATGGAAATCGTAAATAAATAACATCGCCTCGCCATTACATGCCTCAGCTCTATCTAACTTGAGGACAATCTAGACTCTAAGTTGGGGGGTGATAACCTCCAATTTTGTGATGTTATCTTAGTAATTTTCTTCAATTTCCCACATTCTTTCTTAGATAAATTAGATAGAATCCCTAGTTATCCTCTTTTATTGCAAATATACTGTTAGATTAACTTTTCTCCTTTTTACTTATAGAAAAAGACACAAAAAAATCACAAAAGACTCAAACGGTCCCAAGACCGCATGGACTCACACGGTCCCAAGACCGCATGAAGCCAACCGGTCTCAAGACCGCATGGACTCACACAGTCCCAAGACCGCATGAAGCCAACCAGTCTCAAGACCGCATGGATTCACACGGTCCCAAGACTTCATGAAGCCAACCGGTCTCAAGACCGCATGGACTCACATGGTCCCAAGACCGCATGAAGCCACACGGTCCCGAGACCACATGAAGCCAACTGGTCTCAAGACCGCATGGACTCACACGGTCCCAAGACCGCATGAAGCTAACTGGTCCCAAGACCACATGAAGCCAACCGGTCCCAAGACCGCATGGATTCAAACGATCTCAAGACCGCATGAGTCCAAACGGTCTCGGAGCCCAAAGGATCTCGGGCTCCAAACGGTCTTCAAGACAGTTTGGACCCAAAACTGACCAAACCGTTTGGACTTCACTTAAGGCCTATAAATAAGACCCAAGGGGTCCTCCCAAAAAGGGGGGGGGGAGAAGTTTCAGACGCCCAGAGGCTGCCTCTACTACTACAGAGCTGTTCCAACCTCCATCCTCCGCCCAAAGGCTGCTGGTCTGAGATCCACGCTCCATCCTGAAGCTTCTTTCTCTCTCTTCGCCAAAGAAGGTAGGAAGAGGAGACCTCATCATTGAGCAACCTATGAAGTTTGAAGATCGTCACTCTCTCTCTTTCTAAGGGGTTAACTTTCCTCTCTCCTTTGTGGGGATGACGTTTTCTCTCTCTCTTCTCGCCTCCTTCCTTGTCCTAGCTATGAGCGAGTAGTCTCTTTCACTGGGGTGTGGGGAGTATCCCCGCTACCTATGTTTTTCATCTCATGTAATGTAATCCATAGTTTACAATATAGAGATTCTTTCTTTTCAGTTCAACATCAATCGCTTAATGAATGCTTGTTGCTTGATCACCAACTTGTGTTATCTTTTATCTTTTAGTATGAATTGTCTATGTTTGTACTACTAGATTCGAAACTCGATTGAATGTTGGTTCTTGATGCATGTATCCACCATGCATCTGTTTCGGTATCTAGGAGTGTTTTTCAAGAAGTGGAGTAAACTCACTACCAATGTTTTACTTCCATACTATGAAATGGAATCAGTTGACGTATGAAAGTACAACCTTGGTAAGTCGAGAAACTCACTTTGTGAAGGGAATGATGCAAAATAGGTGACCATTCGTTCGGGGATGGCTGACTTTGCAACATCCCCGCACCCCTCGTACTTAGCTCTCTGAAAGGAAGCTAAATCTACAAAGATACTAACTGTCTGGACTCTTTTTGCAGGTTATGTTTTATGTTGCATGTTTTGATCTGTGTGTAGTGGCGGTGAAAACCGATCACATCCTAGTGGATTTTTGTCATTGTTTAACATCCTTAAATTTACTTGCTTTCTTTACTATACTTGCTCTTAGTTTAAAAACAACCAAACCAACCCTTTTGATTTAAATACCAACTAGTAAAGAGATTAAGTGAAATTCCAACGTTTTCCATCTTGTTGCTCCCAACAAGACCGTTATCCCGTGGATTCAACCCTTAACTATACTACGATAAGACTTCCACGTATCTTAGCATACGTGGGTGGAGTTCTCGATCTAGTATAAGCAAGGCTAAACTTAAATATTTACCATCTTTTGGATTTTTAGTGGTGCATGCAATTCCACGTAAGTGGAAGCTCCATCATTTCCCTGTTCTCTAGAGTAGACACAGGGGTAGTCAACTCAGCGTTTAATCCTTTCTCAAAACTCTGAATCTACTCTTGATCTATGGTTGCCATATGCGGATAGAACCGTAAAAGATCCATGAACTTAGCCTCGTACTCGCTAATGTTCATTGGTCCTTGTCTTAACCTCTCAAACTGAGAGATTTTCCCATCCAGGAACGTCTTAAGAAAGTATCTGTTGACAAATTCCCGTCGAAACACTTCCCATTCAATTTCCACACCTAGCCTTTTCCCTTCCTCTATGGTCCATCAGTGACCAACACTCCCTTTGAGAAGGTACACAACATGTCTAACCTTCTCAACTTCTGGGATGTTCAGGATTCTAAAGGCTTTCTCTAACTCTATTAGCCACATGTCAGCATATGCTGGGTCAGCTGTCCCAGCATATTCCATGGCTCCAACCCGGCGTAGTCATTCAAACGTCTTGCCGGCTCCATGTCCTTTAGGGTGGGTAGGTTCCCTAGGTGTAGGTATGGACATTCTATCAGTCATATGTTTCATGGCAGTCATGAACTCCCCAAACATAGCCTGGAAGGCGGGATTCCCCATGTCAGCTGGATTGAACTGGGGTAATTCAGGCACATGTTCCTCCCTTCCTTTGTCTCTTGCACCTCCTCCGTGTGCAGCGACACTACTTTCTACAACATGTTCATCATGTGATCCAGACATCTTTAGTTTTCTCTTCTCCTCCTATATGAGCAGAAGACACTATCAGATAGACTGGAAGACACTAGAACAGACTCAACAACCCTAGTCCTATGTCTCTATAGACTCAGCGAACCTAGAGCTCCGATACCAACAATAGTGGCATCCAACTTATGAAAACATGATTAATTAATGCGGAAGCAAATGATTAGCAGCGGAATTACTGAAAATCACTAAAATTTAAAAAAAAATTGTAAAGAAATCCACAAACAGTAAAACTCTATCATAAACAACCAAAGTAAGTTATTTACATTCTGATTCCTCAGTACATCTCTGTATCATCTCATCTCGAGAGTCATAACATTGATTGCCCAGTTAAACTGTACATGAGCAGTATACAAAATCTTGAGGCATCAAGCCAACAATCTCAGATCTATATCAAACCATCTACTGACTCCTAGGACCTGAGAGTACACAGACAACACATAGGACTCTTTCTATATATACAAGACTTGACAAACAGTGTCTCCACATGAGGATCACTACTGTCCTTGCTGTTGCTGCTGCTGTGGCTGCTATTGTTGCTCACCCGTTGAAGGGTTTCTTCTTCCTCGGCGTCTACCTAAAAAGTTGAATCCAACGGGGGCGGTTGAAAATTGTCCCAACGAGAGATATAACTCTCTGCCAGAAACATTGTTATTGCTGGTAATAGAATAATACTGAGCAGTAGAATTATAAATATTCAACAGTAGGTAAATCATTGATTGAGCTAAGTAGAGCATTATTCTCTGTGCAATCATTTCAATTATAACTTGATTAAGTAGCAAGTCATTCATTTAATAAGGAATATGAAGAACATGTATATCCTTTATCTTTCTAAGACATAATAAACAATGTATCATCAAACATTGATTCTCATAATTCAACCCTAAGCAAATATGCTACACGGATAATTACATTTTACAATCATATTTATGCCCTGAGGAGATGAGGTATACCGCTCATACTCCAACCGACCATTGCGAAATCAAAATCGGTACCATACACAGGTCATCAGAAGAGCCGGATTTCTATGACCTCATCTTCCTCAGTCAGTATGAGGAACAACATGCAGGACATCTTGTGTCTCTGCTATAAATATAGCTTTTTAGGGTATACTGGCAACTTCACTATTAGAGTTACAGTGGCATGATGGACTCTCTTTGCAATCGAGGGATTTCTTATTTATCTCACATTGATTCAACATTAATATCATCATCGGGAGATTAGTGATACATCATCCCGACATATTCATATAATGAAGGATTGAGGGATTTAGTGTTTATCTCACATCAATTCCTCCATTAGGGCGTAAGGATATTCGCGCCCATTACCCCCACATACTCAAAAGTATTCTCTCTAGGAGTTCCCTTAGGAAAACCTATTTCACCATCACCTAACTGCTGACGATGATGGATATATGGTCAAGGCTCTACATGATATCATTTCACTTAATTATTTAAGTACATTACAACATTCTTTTAGCATCAGGCATGTTTCCAATCATAAAACATTATAACAATTGCTATAAAGAATGAGTAATATTTCTATCAAGTTCATTTCACAACTTTGCTAACATTGGGATCTCAATCCCTTATCATCTCATCATCATGATTCAAGAATATGGGTGTTCAAACCCTTAGATCATCAGGATACTTGTTACCACTTTAACATGTAACATAATTCTAACAAGTCATTTGACATTGTAGACATGATAATTGCAATGCAGATATTTCACATGGTTCTTACAGCCTATCAATCTCTTTTGTTACCTTTCACTAGGTAACATAGCATATCATTGCTTACAAAGCTCATAAAGTACTTTCAATAACCAAAGCATCATAACTCATACCTAGCTATGTTCAATATCTCATAAGACATGCATGATTAGTACAAATGATAACAGATACATCAATTTCCTATCAACATAATGTAAAACAATTATGACATCATTATTCAAGGGTTATACCACTATGCCCTTGCTAGGGTTAGGGTTTCCCTTTTTAATTCAATTAGGGTTAATCATACCCTTTATCTCAAATAGGATAAATGACTCATCATTTCATTATCCAACCTTAGAGCTTCTTAGTATGAAGTATAACCCAGAATTAGGGTTTTATACTTCCATTTACCTTATTAGGAATTAGGGTTTACTATTCACATTGCATCACCCTTGATTAGGGTTTAATTTCAATAACCCACAATTAGGGTTTACTATTCACATCACATTACTATTCATATCACATCACCCTAGGTTAGGGTTTCCTATTCATATCACATCACCCAAGATTAGGGTTTACTATTCATATCACATCACCCTAGGTTAGGGTTTGCTATTCATATCACATCACCCTTGATTAGGGTTTACTATTCATATCACATCACCCTAGATTAGGGTTTACTATTAACTCCAAGTATGAGTGTGCATCAAAGTACCTTGAATTAAGATCATATCATCATCATGTGTTAGGATTTCACCTATTAATGCCCTCAATTAGGGTTATGATTTATCATCCATCATAATTAGGGTTTCATGATCTCACTATTAAGGATCATACCCTATTTAGGAATTCATTCATATTAGAAGTACACTACATGATTATCATTCATGTAGGAAGTCTTCTCTCTCTCATCCTTTATAGGATGATGTTTGTTCAACCTTGATTAGGATAAGTCAACTCAACCTTGAAGAAGAATTGACATCATTGGTTATGTCATGGTCACCATGACCATTAAGGCTTAATTATTTAAAGGGTACTAATCACCTCATCCCATGAATATGTAATTACTATAATCATCTTTGATTACATGATGTATTAGTCAACTAACCACTCTGTCCTTTAACCACTTTAAGTACTCATGCGGTTTAGGTTAAACAACCATCAAACGATCTTGGCCACTAAAGCCCCAAACGATCTTGACTAACTCAGACCTCAAATGGACTTGCATACTAAACCTCCAAACGGTCTAAGACCGTTTGGACCTTCATGCGGTCTTGGTCTACCCTTGAGACCATTTGGTAAAGTAGACCTTCAAGACCGTTTGCTAAAGTAGGAGGTGAAGAGCGTTTTCCCATAGTTGACTTTTGAAACTGCATGAACTCAATCGGTTTGGAAACCGCATGAACCTAAACGGTTTGGGATCGTTTGGTCCCAAACGGTCTTGAGACCGTTTGGTCCCAAACGATCTTGAGACCATTTGGTCCAAACCTCCTCAAAACTGCAAGAACCAAAAATAGCCTCAACAAGTAAAATTGAATTAGGGTTTCCAATGTTGATTCCTTCCACCATTGAATTCATGTAACCGGTCATCAATTGGACCTAGCACCATACTTCAATTGAGTTAATTAGGTCATCATTCAACTGATTTGACCCTCAATTGACCCTCAATTGATCATCAATTAGGGTTTGAATCAGTTGGATTAGGGTTTGGAATTGATGAACCTTCAACATTATTCAATGTGAGATTAATAACTTTGAAACCATTGAACCATCATCCAAATTGAACATGACCTGACCCCAAACGGTCTTGGGGTCGTTTGGATGACCTCCAAACGGTCTTTAGACCGTTTTCCCATGTCCACATCAAAATCCAAGTCAACCAATTAGGGTTTGGTTCACTAGATTGCTCACCAAATCAGCAATTGATTACTCTTCAACTCAATACCTTTAGATCTCCAAACACCTCACCATAGTCAACCCTAGACCTCCAAACGGTCTTGGGTGACCCCCAAACGGTCTTGGGATCTTTTGGATGACCTCCAAACGGTCTTTAGACCATTTTCCCATCACATCATCATTAACCATGTCATTCAATTAAAGTTTGGATCCTAGGATTGGTCACCAAATCAGTAATTGATTGTACTTCAACTTATTATCTTTGGACCTTCAATTGCTCAACAATACCTAAATCTAGAACTCCAAACGGTCTTGGGTGATTCCCAAACAGTCTTGAGACCATTTGGGTGATCCCCAAACGGTTTTGAAATCGTTTGGGTCAATCAACCCAAAACATCAACTCATCCCAATGCAAAATCAACACTTAGCCGATTAGGGTTAATACCATATCTTTGGATCTTCAAACACTTAACCATATCCAACCCTAGACCTCCAAACGGTCTTGGGTGACCCCTAAACAGTCTTGAGACCGTTTGGGTGATCCCCAAATAGTTTTGAAATCGTTTGGGTCAATCAACCCAAGTTTCAAACTCAAACACTTATGAAATCAGCACTCAACCCGATTAGGGTTTTGGTGATTGTTGGACCTTCAACTCATGAACCAATTGGAACTAATCAATTATATTTAGTTGATCAATAACCAACATTATTAGCAACAAATTCCCAAATGGTCAACCCTGGTCAACACCTCCAAACGGTCTGAAACCGTTTTCTCTCATGCGGTTTGGTGAAACCGTTTGCTCCCAAACGGTTTGGGAAACCGTTTGAGAAACTTAGGAGACCGTTTGACCAGGGATTTTTCTTGGATAAACATATAATATGATGTCATCATCTTCCTCCTTAGAACAACCAAGAACAGCAACCGTTTTTCATGGGAATTTCAGCAATGAACCAAAAGAGTTCGAAATAGAAGAAAATAACCAACAAATCATAGAGAACTTGATGCAATATCAATGTTTAAGGGTTAAAGTTATAAAACCCACCTCAAATCTGATATCAAAGCTCCACGATCCACGGCTCTAATGGTGTATGGAGTTCCAGAAACTGCCCAAGGTCCGTTCTTGAGCTATTGGATGAAAAAGATGGCTAGAATTGGAAATCGGGTGAAGAAAACCAAGAATCAAGCATTGCTTTAGGGTTTTCACCATGAATCCGAGGTAGAAGATGATCGAAACCTTACCAACAGGTTGTGTTAGTATTTCTCCTGCTCCTGAGCTCTTCCTTGGTCGGCCAAAGCAAAGTGATAAGGGAAAAACTAAGGAAAGGTCCTTATGTGTATTGGAAAAAGAACATGTATAAGGAATTTTCAAGGAACGAGAAAACCGATTATTTTCTTTTAAATCCAAAATAATTTCCATAAAATCCCCCTCCAAATCTTGGCCACGAATCCATATTAATTTTATTTCAAAACTCCATCATTATACAAAGATTAATGGAAAATAAATTAAGCACCTTAAAAAGTTTTATAATAATATCCATCCTTTTAGTGGATATTACTTTTTATTATAATAATGTGAGTGGCTTCCACTCAACCAAGATTTTTTTGTGCCATAGCAAAGAAAAAGCTCGTCCAAATATATTGCAAACACATACTTCAACTTTTGGTTGAAGGGCTCCTTAATAAATTTATTTCTTTTTGCATTAAATTAAATTAAAGTTCCATATATGCTTAAATCTTGATTATTTTAATGTCAAGATTCTCTCTCCTCCAAGATAACTCAAATGAGGTGCCCCTCTCATTTTCTTTGCTCTACTTGATGCCAAGAAACATGATAGACCCTCTAGAGGTGGTAGTTTTCATATTGAACCCTAGGTTTTGGGTAATTTGCACATTACCCCAAAACTAGGTTTTAATGCACAAGGATTGCTTCACAACCTTTATCTTGATGCCCAAGCTTGTGGAAACCATACCAATACATCATATTCATTATTATGATGTCTCAAAATTAGAGGAACATCTTATCATGTGCAATTTGCAAGTTAACCCCTCAAAATGGGTAATTTGCACTTTAGTCCAAAATTAACAAAACAATGTTTCAACATTATTCAAAAGGGACTGAAATAGAAATATAAGTTCCTCAAAAGCCTTAATTACTTTTCAAAAGATAAGAGCAAGCATCTAATCATATTTATTAAGAAATACACCTAGGGTTAGTACATAACCCAGGTCAGGGATGTTACATACTGGCCACGGTCTACACTCTGTCTCTATAAATAGGTGTCCCCTCACTCATTTGAGGGGGATGCCGAGAGGTTGCTGCTCCGAGATCTGAAGGTTGCCAAAGTTCCATGGGAGAGTCCAGAGGTATGAGAAGGCCAAATATCTCACCCTACGCCCTCCTCTTCAGAGAGATTCCCATTTCCACCACTTTCCATCATCCCTTGGTCTTCGATATCCAAAGGCGGAAGCTGAGGAGTGAGAAGACCCACGACCTCCATCATCCTCCATCTCCGTTCACCCACCAAGTTGCTGTTCGGGGTGGATCTAGAGAGAAAGAGGACCAAGGAGTCCAGATATTATCAAGGAGGAGGACCAAAAGATGGGATCCAGCCTATACGGAGGCAAAGGAGCGAGAGCCACCTCTCCTCCAAGGGCTAAATGTCTTTGTCTTCCCCTTTCTTCTGCTGTGCTTCTTGGTTTCTTGTACAATGCTGTTCTTTCATCTTTATTCAGTGCCAACTATGCTTGTCCATGGCTAGTTGAGCTCCTTCTTGGCTATGTAGCCCATTTTGGGCATGTTTATGTACTTTTACCTTAAACAAGTAGATTCATATCAGATCTAGTATGTTGCATGTTCTATTTTCTCTTTCTAAGTTATGATTGCTAGTTTGGTTTATCTCTTTCTCGCCTGAATTGCTATTTTTTCCTGTATCGAGAGATCCATTGTAGGAATAGCTAAGAGATGATAGTTTGGATCTAAACCCGAGAGGAGGAAGATCCAAGGTATTCTATTCCTAACATCTCGGAATATCCTAAGACCTGAGAGGGAACTTAGCATATTCTGAGATGTTGACATGCCATTCATCGAGAGAGGGTCAATGACATTTTGTTGATGGTTTTAGTCACGGACCGCGAGAGCGAGTGGGATGACCCACAGGAACAGATACCACAATGCGTACTATGTTTGGTTTTAAGACGCTTTCTTAGGTGTTCGAAGGTTGTCTACGCCCGAGAATGGGTGCATAGACTGCCCAACTTGTGGTTACATAGCCAAGAACTCCTTCTCTCTTGATTAGTAGAATCCCGCGGACTCCGTTTTGTTTTGTTTTCATTTCTTTTCTTTGTTTTAAATCGTGACAACCCGCTAGACTAGTTCTAGCATATACTTTTATCGACTATCACTTATGGATTATCTGACTAAAGAATGAAATCTATGGCATCCTAAACATAACCACATCCCTGTGTTTGACCCCGTATATCTACTTCGACCCCATAATAAAAGTTGCGGGCATCCTAGAAGGATTCAGGTTTATAAATGTAAAAGTTTGACCCGCCTTTTAGGCCGATCAACTTTTTGGCGTCATTTCTGGGGATGTGGTTTTCCACGTTTACATGCCTAGCAGATTTTTTTCTATCACTTTATGCACGTATATATATATATATATATATATATATATATATATATATATATATATATGCATAGTTTTACTCTTACTTTATGCATACTTGTTCATATATATTGAATACCTTTTCTTTTTTTCCTATACACTTTTTCAGCCATGGATCTCGCTTCGGCAAGACAAGTGATCTTGTCCACCTATCCTCCTGAGTTTTTCTACAGTTCTGACTACTGACAAATAATTGAAGGTCGTGCTCTATAGCTAGTCGAGTTATACTTACCTCCACTGTCGTCATATGTCAAGATTCCAACAACAGAGACTGCCAGTCAGTCCTCGACTCCCGTGCCATCATGGGATCAAGAACTGATTAAGGCAGTGGAGTTGGCTAAGGAAACTATTCACACACTCACTTCCTTAGCCCCTCATCTCCAAGAAGATGCCGATCCAATGCAACAACTACTAGAAGAGAAGGATCGTCATCTCAAACTAGTCACCGAGGTTGTAGGCTGCAGTAGAAGTCTACTTAGAACTCTTGAGCAAGGATCCATCCAAACACATTAGTTTGATACAATGGATTCCCCTCATATTTGCATGGCAGAATCGATGAGTCTCGAAAGCATTGCTGCTCAAGTACAACAACTTCATGATAAATATGTTGAACAAGGCAGGAGGCTCCAAGAGCTCATCAATTTGGTTACAACTGCCATCACAAGACAACGAAGAAGCCAGTCATCAAGACCATTCCATTGGGTCTGAAGATGAGTATGCTTCACCATCCGATTCATTTCATCAACTGGATGCACTGAGGTTTTTTGTGAAGACCAACCTATGTGGGGAAGTTCTTCATTCTATCCAGATGAGCCAACTGATGAACCAATGGAGGAACAAGAATGGGTCTATGAAGATGATGACTCCTATCCTCACTGGGAAATTCAAACAAACTCACTATTAGAAAGTGAAGCTTGTTCTGACGAATCTGATTCAGATAGTGATCTAGACCAGAGTGATGACTCTCACATTGAGACTTGTCACTTAGCTTCGAGCAGTATGACGATCATGGTTTGGAACAACCTATATGGTGAGGATGACAATGACTATTCATCTTTGTGGAGCGAATACACCGATGACAATGAGTTGGAACAACACGAGCTTACAATCACCACCATCCCTCCTCAAGGCTTGGTGGAACTCAAGGGAGGTAGATGGACAGTTCACTACAACATGGTTGTTGAGCTTGAAGAAACCCCAGAACCCACATAAGGTGACAAGCTTGGGGTGGAAGAACATCAATCATACTCTTCTGGGGACACTTCATGTTCAGAAGATGATTGGATGACTCAAACTGTATATAGTTATCTAAGCATCCAACCTCAAGTTCAGAGATGGAGGGAGGAGAAATGGATCCTACCCAAGTCATTCAACCTATCCCCTCCATCTCATCCTGTGTCGACATCCCAGGACCTTCATATTTAGATTCATATAATGAAAAGTACCCTGAGGATGATATGACGAAGAATTCATCCCAGTGCAGTTCAAGACACTTCCAACACAAAGATGACTTCACTGAGTCGCCAGATTTCACTTCGCTTCTTCAGACTCGGTAGGGCCAACACATCCGCCTATTCTACTCATATTATGTGACGGAACCTGTCGGCAAGACACATGTGACACTGGTCCCAAAACTTTGGATTTGGGATCCCAGTGTCGGTATCGTGGGGCAGCCACCCCCTTTTCTCTTACCCACCCTTCCGCCCTTTTATTACAATAAATTTTACTCTTCATTATTCTTGTTAGTTAGTTTCTTTCCTCTGACTATTTTTTATATCCTTGCATCCATGCATCATCTTTAGAACTTCAATAACCGCCATTAAAATCATGCATTCCTGCCTCACTATTTCAAGTTTAAGTCTTGCTCAAGGACTAGCAAAGTTTTAAGCTTGTGGTGGTAGGCTTCACCTTTCTATCTCTCCATCCTTCTAGCATGCATGTTTACTTCCTGCATTTAGTTTTAAAATTTTCAACACTTTAGCTTTGCAATTATGGCTATATGGTGTGAATCTAATAGATAAATGCTTGAATTTATGCCTAAATGCACAATTTTCATCTTAAAAATTGCTTGACCTTTTGCTTAACTTGCTCTTTGACTCTTTCCTTGAGTTTGGAAATAAATCTAAGGTTATGTCCCTTTTTCATAGCTTAAAGCTAAATTCCCTTGATCCATGTTGTGAATGGAAAATCCATGGTAAAGGACCGTTGGAATGAGATAAAATAGGATTAAAGACTCCTAGCTACGAATTCACAAGCTTGCCTCTATTCTAAGGATTCTTGAATCATAATTGCAACTTTTCACACAGGTGTCAAGTGGATTATGATGGGTTTTGAGCTACAATCAAGATCAAGTGTTTTCCTTGATGGACTACGTGCCTTCTCACATTAGATTGAGTCATAAAGATGAAAAATATAAAATATAAAAATGTACAAAAGTGGCTTGGCCGCCCAAAAAATCCCAAAAATATCTATGTAGTTCTCACCCAAGCCTACAAATAGAATACAAACGATAAAAGCCTGAGTGTGAATAATAAATGAGTGTTGTTTTCTCTTTTAGGAGAGTTGAGGATGGTGCCCAGCCAGTGTATGACTACGCTCATGAATGTGGGTATGTCGCGCCTGGTAGTATCACTCAAAATGCTCATTAGAGAGTCACTAGGAACCCCTAGGAGACCTATGAGATCATCCCAGTAGAAGGGTTGGTTTAGGCACAGTACGAGGAGTTCATCTCACTGCTTTGGACCAACTGGTTTGGACTGCAGGGACTGTTGCTCGCTACATGGACCAACCTGATGCAGATCGGGATCCTCAAAAGTCATTAGAGTATTTTTGCTTGGTTTCTTAGGGACATGAAGAAGTGAGAGGTGTGGTATTCCTAATTGGTATGCATGGAATCATGGTGATGGCTAAATGCTCATCACCCGCATGATAATCTGTGATAATTCTTTTATGTTTAATAATTATGATTCAAAGCCTCATGAGTATCGGTAGGCTGTAGTGAATTTGCTTAATCTTGCTTGGAAACCCTTTGATCTTGCTTTAGTAGGACTGTGGTTGATTGGTGGGGGTTTGTTCTGAAATGACATGGATCAGGAGAATACATGCTTTAAACTGTTTTTCTTAACCTTAGCATCTATTACCAAGATTAATGTGGGTGTTATCCTTTTGTTCTTTGAGCACAGTCTTGCTTGAGGACAAGCAAGTTTTACGATTGGGGTAGTTGATAACACCCAAATCTATGCATATTATCTATGCATTTTATCTATAGTTTTGTGTCACTTTGGTCTTGATATGCCCAATAATGCTCATGATTTATTCTTTCTTTCTCTCATTAGATAATGTAGTTAGAATAGCCAATAATATAGTCAATCTAGCCAATTTTGGGACTTGCAGGCACCGAACCTAAGAAGACATCTATTCTCCAAAGACTTCTCCCCAACACATGGTTTTTGTGGCAGTTATCCACCTGCCACGACCGTGGCCATCCATCGCCATGACCGTGGCGGGGCACCACGACCACAGTCTTCATTACTGCAACCACGGTCTTCGCTTCCATGACCGTGACCGTGATCCCTCACCACAACTATGGCCATCCACCATGACCGTGGCCATGAACCACGACCGCGGTCTTCGCCTTCAACACCACGACCGCGATCTTCATCACCGCGACCGCGGTCTTCCCTCACCACGACCGTGGCCATCCGCCACGACCATGGCTGACACCCTCCACCATGACCGTGGCTATCCACCATGACTATGGTTGTGAAATGTGATCAAAGTCTTCACCTTCAACACTGTGAACACGATCTTCATCACCGCGACTGCGGTCTTCCCTCGCCACGACTGTGGCCATCCGCCATGACCATGGCCATAAACCATGACTGTGCTCTTCGCCTTCAACAACATGACCGTGATCTTCATCACCGCGACTGCGGTCTTCACTCACCACGACTGTGGCCAACACCCTCCACCACGACCGTGGTCTCCCACCATGACCATGCTGCCCAGACCGCGAACGTGGTGTTGGCCACGACCGTGGCCGACGTCATGACCTGCTGGCCGCAGTCTGCAGTCTGCGTCTTTAAATAGGTGTCCCCTCACTCATCTAAGGGGGCCTCAACCAAGGATGCCAAGAGGCTTCTGCTCTGAGATCTGAAGGTTCCCAAAGTTCCGTGGGAGAGTCCAGAGGTCTGAGAAGGTCAAAGAGCTCACCCTACACCCTACTCTTCAATGAGCTTCCCATCTCCACCACTTTCCATCATCCCCTGGTCTTTGATCCAAAGGCGAAAGCTGAGGAGTGAGAAGACCCATGATCTCCATCATGCTCCATCTCCGTTCACCCACCAAGTTGTTGTTCGGGGAAGATCTAGTGAGAAAGAGGACCAAGGAGTCCATATATGATCAAGGAGGAGGACCAAAAGACGAGATCCATCCTATATAGAGGCAAAGGAACGAGAGGCACCTCTCCTCAACGGGCTAAATCTCTTCTTCTTCCCCTTTCTTCTGTTGTACTTCTTGGTTTCTTATACAATGATGTTATTTCATCTTTATTCGGTGCCAACTATGCTTGTCCATGGCTAGTTGAGCTCCTTCTTGGCTATGTAGCCCGATTTGGGCATGTTTATGTACTTTTTCCTTAAGCAAGTAGATTCATAACAGATCTAGTATGTTGCATGTTCTATTTTCTCTTTCTACGTTATAATTGCTAGTTTGGTTGATCTTTTTCTCGCTTGAACTACTATTTCTACCTATATCGAGAGATCCGTTGTAGGAATAGTTGAGAGACGATAGTTTGGATCTGAACCCGAGAGGAGGAAAATCCAAGGTATTTTGTTCCTTACATCCCAGAATATCATAAGACCTGAGAGGGAACTTAGCATATTCTGAGGTGTTGATATGCCATCATCAAGAGAGGGTCTATGACATATTGTTGATGGTTTTAGTCATGCATCACGAGAGCGAGTGGGATGACCCACAGGAACAGATACCACAATGCATACTATGTTTGGTTTTAAGACGCTTGCTTAGGTGTTCGAAGGTTGTCTACGCCCGAGAACGGGTGTATAGACTGCCCAACTTGTGGTTACATAGCCAAGAACTCCTTCTCTCTTAATTAGTAGAATCACCCAAACTCTGTTTTGTTTTGTTTTGTTTTCTTTTCTTTGTTTTAAATCGTGACAACCCGCTAGACTAGTTCTAGCATATACTTTTATCGACTATCACCTTTGGCTTATCAGAATAAAGAACGAAATCTGTGGCGTCCTAAATGTCACCACGTCCCTGTGTTCGACCCCGTATATCTACTTCGACCCCGTAATAAAAGTTGCGGGCATCCTAGAAGGATTCAGGTTTATAAATGTAAAAGTTTGACCCACCTTTTAGGCCGACCAATTACATACATAAACTTAAAATAAAAATATTTGCATGACATTCTACATAGGTTAAACATTATGAAAATAACTATGAATGTGTAAACAATTAACTCAACTAATATTCAATGTACAAAATATTACATTATCTATATGACTATTGCATGTTAATATCCTATGTAACAATAATATTTTTTATATTAAATTATATAGAACATAGTCATATTTCTTACATAAACAATATGATGTTTACATGGAACCGCTTACCTGCATACCCGCTATTATTCCAGCGATGGGTGGTACAGGTCTTGGTTTATATTCTACGGGTCTAGAACCGGACTCAAAACTACTAAATTAAATGGGTGTAGGTATGGGTATGGCTAGACCCACACGGTACCCACACCGTTTACACCCCAAACAAGAGTCTGGATTGGACATGCTAAATATTTATCTATTTAACACAAGTTGGATACATGCCAACTAATATGGATTATATAATGTGGTTAGGGTAGGAATCAGATTGTTTGGCCATATATGACACACCTTCCTAAGATGTCATAGCATGAGGTGCCTCTCTTGAGAACCCAAAGCACAAGGCCTCCTGGCATATGTTGTGGAGTATGTATAGATCAATGTCTCAACCTTGTGGTAGAACCAGGAGAATGATTAGTCTTTTAGGTATAGTAAAACCTTATCACACCCATTACAAGTAATGTACAATGGAAAAAGTAATGTCCACATGTTGTTGATAACATGTGTCCTTTATGCTTAGGAAGGGGTCATAATCATGATCATCATAATAAAATAAATAAAAAAACATTATACATTCATGAAATTTAGATTCATACAATATTTTTGTATGATAAAAACCTAATTCAACTTGTTCATGTTCTTTTCAAAACTAAACTAGACCCTATACATGGTTCTCAACAATCTAAGTCTAAAAAATTACTATTGTAGATAAAGTTGTTCTTGAAAGGCAAACAACATTCCACCAAGATATGTCATTGTGTTAAAATGCTCCTTGAAGTGCTTTCTACAAGGATCCTTTGTGACTTGATTTAGGGATATTTCATCTAATTGTTGTGTAGAAATAGAGAGTAAAGACAATAACTAGAATTTTGCACCATATGAACAAAGCACAATAATGACTTCAATAGAACATGACATCAACTACATTTATGATTTATAAAGCATGTTAGTATTACTAATGAAGAGTTGGGAACAACAACCGTATGCATTCGACATATAATTTACACTTAAGAGAACATAATGATGTAAAACATACAATTGCTATGAAAGCATATAATATCCCAAAATGCCCCTCATTGTAAGAAACATATAGAAATCATTTCAACTCCATTTCTCTTAACATTATCATTAATATCATTTCAATTAAAACTTATCTCTAGAACATTATGGAATTTACTCCTCTTGAACATAATGGAATTTATCCCCCCCCAAATAATGGAAATAATTTCATCAAGAAATTTTGACTTCTCTTAAAATATTAATTCATCACTTGACAGGTTTTACATTACATGCTCAGGACACAAATATATATATATATATGTATATATATATATATATATATATATATATATATATATATATATATATGGGTATATCTTCGCTACCCGTGCGGGTAACTAAGATTTCGCTACCCGTGCATCAAATTTGTAATGGGATGACACATATATGTAATGAGACAACCAAATTTGTAATGAGACAACCGAAATTGTAATACAAAAACTCGTTTTGTATTACAGCGTTGTTACAGTAATAAATATATATTTATTACTGTAACAGCGTTGTAATACAAAATGAGTCTTTGTATTACAATTTCGGTCGTCTCATTACAAATTTGGATTGTCTCATTACAAATGCATACCTTCTCATTACAAAACTGATGCACGGGTAGTGAATCTTAGTTACCCGCATGGGTAGCGAAGATATACCCTATATATATATATGTATATATATGTATGTATATATATATCGGAACGTTTTGGTAATTTTATTCTGACCCCAAATGGGACAAAGTTACAAACTACACCCAAGCTGTGTAGTTCACATTACATGCAAGGCAAGCAGATTAAAGAAAATAGTGATTGGCCCAAAAATGGGTCAATCAGTATACATGAAGATCCCAGTTCCTAACCAGGTTACAAGAGATATGGCCTAGATTATGATGATGCGCACGATAGTGCATCTGAATCTCCTTCTCTATCTTCTTAAATGCATGCAAACAATGTATATATATGTATGTATGTATATATATATATGTATATATATATATCTATATCTATATATATATATATATATATATATATATATATATATATATATATATATATATATATATATATATATATATATATACGTCATTGATTCACTACATGTGTGAGTAACTAAGGTTAGTTACCCATGCATCTGTATCGTAAAAGGAATGCACATATTTGCAATGAGACATCCATCATTGTAATGAGATGACCAAAATTGTAATAGAAAGACTCATTTTGTAATACTACGTAAACTGTTGTCATAAATATCATTTTCAGAGGGACAATAAAAATTTCACAATGTATTTACAAAGCGAGTCTTTGTATTACAATTTTGATTGTCCCATTACAATTAGGTACCTTCCTATTATAAAACATATTCATGGGTAAAAAAGTTAGTTACTTACAGGGGCAGTGAATATATATATATACATACTAGGATTATATTCATATGACTCTAGATATAGCAAGCAACGAGAAATGTATATACGTATAGAATCATTAAGGCACTATCATCAATTGATATTTGATTAGTTAAACTTATATGATAAAATAGAATGCATAAGTACACTACATAGCAAACATCCACGCAAAGTACTTGTGCATGGAAATATGACCCTTTTACTTGAAGTAAAGAAAAAACCTAGAAACCTTCCTATTCCTTATCATGCCCTAATTTTCTTGTATATGAGATCGATCATACTCAATTTCATATTAATTCACTACTCTAAACCCTAATATTAAGTATTTATATATTAAGGGTTTGATCTTCTATAAATTATGGTATGGAAAACCTCTAGTTATATACTCCTTCAGAATACCTTCATAGTGGTTTTTGTTTCAAAAACAAATTATGTGTTGGTATTGTGGATTATATAACTTTTGGTTGATAATAAAAAACATAATATTGATTTACATATTAAACAACATATGTCCACCTTATCCACACTTACGTCCCATGTTGATGTGGTCCTATACATGTCGACCACGTGGCTTTGGACTACTAAAATTAACATGGTTACTGCTACAAAACCACACTCAAAAAGACCAAAATTCCCATAGTTTCTTGTCAACAAAAATAAAAATAGGGTAGAATTGGTAAGCCCATGCATGTAATATTTTTTCTTGTGGAGCAAAACAAATAACAAAGTAACTAGGAAATCCTATGAATGAACTTATTATTCAAGTGAAAACCCATGTGTAAAACTACTCAATGAATTCATCTACTTCCATTGATCACAAAATCATCTTACATAGGTTATGAGGTACTCAAATTCCTTAGAAGGGTCCCCTTCCATGGAAACAGGAACAAGCAAAGATATGGAAGAACATAAGGCTAAAAATCACACTTAACCAAGAGAAATGAATCATTCGTTATCAAATACTAGATCCACCAATTTTGAAGGATGGTGCTAAGGTCCACATGGGTTTGAGAATTGCACCAACTCACAAATATTAGTCAGAGTAGAGGTTCAAATTTATAGATGAAGGATGGTAATTAGAAAATCTAAAAGATCTCTTGATGCCCACAACATATCCTCTCTTCCATTACAATTTGAAGACGAGGGTACCCTTTGTGATCTTTTAGAATGTGTACAGTGAAAGAGGAGTTGGGGAACTATTGTAGGTGCTATCAAGGGACAAATGGCTACTATTAAGAAGTTTATGATTTAGTAAGAATTTTTGAAATGTTTTAGATATGTTTGATACCTTGGTTTCTAGTAAAATCATCTAGAGAGGTTTTGTGTCTTTGAGAAAAATCTGAGATGGTAGAAGTGTATAGTTAATAAAACCCAAAAAAACAGGGCCCAATAACCTTAGAGTGATGGGATAAAGCTAAAGGAGAAGGTTTGTGGCAATGAGATGGAGTATAGAGAGGGATTGAGGTAGAGAATAAGTTTGTTTCTATGGTATTTATATATAGAGAAAGTTGGGTGAAATAAATAGGTTTTTTGAAATTATATGGACCTATCTAGGATCAACATAGATAAAAGAGGACAATCCCATGATTGCCTAATATTCGCATGTCCAAAACACGAGGATAATGGAGAAGGATTGAGAGTAATCATACTTCATGTTATAACCAGAATCCTTAGACACCCACAGACTTAATATGGGGCCTTGAGTAGTATGATGGATCAAATTCAAAGATCTTTAGTCTCTTTAATCAAATAAAAGTCTATAACTCAAACATTTTCTATAGACCAATAGGAGTGTCCTATCCTCTAAAATTTTGATATCAATTCCTATTTACTCTCCCCTAGTTAGGGAAAAATAAGAGGTCTAATTAGACAACTATCATGCACAAATATTTCTTTCTAAGTTATACTGCAAATAAATCCATGAAAGGGATATTTAGATTGCAAACAAATTTCCAATTTGTTCAAACTTCTTGTTTGACTTCATTAGTCGATAACATGAATATAAGATTTGTCATTCAATAATATTCATAGAAAATGTTTACTTTCTAATGGATTATACTTTAGGGATATAAATGAAAAAATGGCACTTAAAATTTCAGTTAAATCACCATTACATGAAATAACCATGTTTAGTTACAATAATAAAATTGTAAACATGAATAGAATGAGGCAAAGCAACTTGTGGTTTTTGTATTCATAGGGCACACCTATATATATGGACTTAGGTGGTAGCCAATAACCTAATTACATAATGTCAAACTAATCCCACATATACAAAGGAATAGAATAAAAGAATAATGAATAATAAATACTTATTATTCTAACACTCCCCCTCAAATTGGTGTACATCTATCATAGGAACCAAACATGTTACATAATAATTTGACCCTACAACCATTAAGGGGTTTAGTAAATAGATTTTCTACTTGATCTTCAAAATGGACTGGGACAAGCATTATTTGTTGATCTTATATCTTTTCCTAGATGAAATGACAATCAACTTGACGTGTTTAGTTTGTTCATGAAAAACTGGGTCGGAAACAATGTGGACAATGACTTGGTTATCATAGTGGGATCCATTGCCTTAGATTGGATGTATCCAAGTTCTTAGATGTGTTTTTGGTCCATAAGAGATCATTGGTCCTATGAGCCATGGTGTAAGGAGTGGGATCTAGAGGGGATCCACTCCCTACTAAAATTTGAGGAATAAAACATCCATTTCAAACACACTCAAAAGGGTATGCTGGAGTAGGTGTAAAAATTTCAAATTTCAATTAATGGTATGCAAAAGACCAAGTAAAGAAGTGGAACAAAAGTTTCATGACTTAATCAATTTTACAAAAGTACATCATCATGTCCCATATGTGGTTGTCTCCTTGCATCAACTCCATAAGCTAAGTCCATGTTGAATGACATGTTCTCCTTTACCTACACCTGGGGTTAGAAGCATACACCAGTAAGAGGAGAAAAAGTAGATAACATCATCAAAAGGATGGTATGTGCATACTAAATATGGATTGAGAAATATAATGAAATAAAGGATGTCAAATAAAAGGATTCCCATCATAAAAGGAAACAACTATCCAATCGAGCATAAAAGAAATACGAGTTCAATAAAATAATATCAAGCCATCCATGTGTTTCACCTGTGACAATACTAGATCAATATAAACATGTTGTTAGGAAATAACACATCTACCAAAAATGTGGGGTGAGCAAGGTCTTGTATACATCTGCTCCAAAATATGGAGTGGCAGTGTCTTTCAACATCTGCCTGAGTAGGAAAACATGTCTGCCCAACATATTTTCATATATAGAAATTTTCATATCTACATTCATATGTGGGAATTTTTACATCCACATAAAAAGCACATGTACATTATACTAGTAGTCACCACATGATGCATAACAAAATAATAAACAAGAATGTACCAAATAAGAGAGATGAGAACATCCAACAAATACATAAAGTGGGATCACATGATCCTAATTAACATCCACCTTAAAATTGGGAAAAAGAGCATATATCACCAAAGAACGTTCCACCAAGAGCAATTTATAAGGAAGAGCCTAAGAGAATGTCAAATCATAAAACATGATCACAAGGTCAGTAACAAATAAAAGGTACTTTACATTAAGCATATTTTCAAAAGAAAAAGATATTGTGTAGGCTATTGTCCATAGGACCAAGAGAAAGATGAAAATACATCAATTTCTTAATGTGAATAATAAGATGGAGCATGAATATTTATGAATTGGTATTAAAAAAACAAAAACTCTTGCAGGAAGGCTGGCTAGAAATTTCTTGTAAAAATACTAGCCCCCGTCAGTTCATAATGAGAATATTGCAATTTGGATTTCATAGATTATGGAGTACCATGCACAGAAGGGAGGAGCCGTATGAGATGAAAATCTCACGTACGGTTCTGGAGCGGAGATTCTTTGAATAGAATGAATGACCGTAACGGATTCAGAGTCCTAGTATATACTTTTCACCAACTTAGTTGTTTCCAAAGCACCTAATGAACATATATGTAGAATTAGGGTTAGGTTTCCATTAATTATTCAAACCATAAAATTTGCCTTATTATTATCTATGAATTAGGAATCAAAACCATGCCATATTATTGGTTATATTTTTTAGGTTTCAAAACATATTTTACTTTATTTTTCTAGACTTGTAAATTATTAGTTATGAAATTTTCAATTTATAACCAATTAGGAAAATACATTAAAATCCATATATTAATTAATTTGGAATTAGGTGATAAAACTAATACCATTATATAGATAATCTTTTTCTTGATCCAATGACTATTTATTTGAAATTTTTGGTTAATTAGAGAATTAGTGATGAATTTTCAATCTCCGGACCAATTAGAAAATCCAATAAAGCTGCGTAGGCAAAAACAAAATCAGCATCCGTGAGATTGGGCTAGCTGAGATGGTCCAATCATCAATGGCCAACTAACCTCATCAACGACCAGTGAGGCACATTAGGAGGAAGAAAAATAAGAATTGAACAAACGATAATGCCCATGCTTCGTGTGACAAACACTAAATGAATACAAGGGTTAATAAGGGAATTCAGTACCTTGGTTGTTCTGAGTCATCCTATGAGGAAACTATTGAATAAATCACAATTTGATCTTGCAAAACCCAAAATCTAGTGAAGAACTCATGAACAAATCTTGGGATCTTGTTCCGGAGGCTCCAACGGACCCAACGCCCCCAAGGTCAAGCTATTTGATGCACCAAAAACTGGATAGGTACCTCTACCATTACTGGCAGGAATGAGTTTCTCAGAAAGAAATGTATCTCCTACAACCAGGCCAAATGGACATAATAGAAGCTCAAAAATTGACTATGGACTCGTGGGCATCAAACCCAGGTTCAGACAATGCCTAAAGTATCAGGTCCAAGTAGCCTCATTGGTGGTAACACGAAGAACATGGAGGCGGCAAAGTGTGTTGTCACTCCCCCTTTGGTGGTGACTAAAAGCTTCGGTATGGCTTAAGGATGGTGCAACATCAGGTAATTGTTAGATGGGGGTTTCTACCAGAATCACACAACTTGGGAAAAATCTAGAGGAAAACTAAGTAGGTTTAAGATGTTGGGGAGAGTCCCAAAGAAATTTGTTGCTAGGATAGGTTACTCCAGTAGTGACAATGCTCTACAACAATATATATATATATATATATATATATATATATATATATATATATATATATATATATATATGCAAGGTTAGACATAGGTGCTTCTAGAGATTCCAACACTGGAAGGAAATTTAGGGCTTTCTTCTAGGAGTGGAATTATACTAGGAAAGTAATAATCAACAGATTCATAATTATATTTAGAATTCAATGCATCTTATTTCATGAAGTTTCGTAGACCATAGAGGGAGAAAACTCAAAATATTAGATAGGAAGGTCATCAATACTATTCACGATGGCGGACCTTTCCTACCTGAGGTAGGAGAGAGGTCTCACACCATTGGATGGTGATCGGGCAGCCAGAAATAATCCCACATCTGATAAAATAGGAAAGCATAGTGTGAAAAAATTAAATGTGAAAACCTTACCCAAATCAGAAATCAACTAAAGTGAGATTATTTAATCATGTTCTTTCTTTTCCTATCAAATTGAGGGCCGAAATAAAGTGCAATTAATATGAAATCTTGCACCTAGGCTAATTAAGGCATGTAGAATCCAACTTTGGTATTAGTTTTAACATTTGGAGACTTTTAAAAACTTATTTAATTCTTTTAAAGCAAACCATATTTCCTCTTTCCTGATGCATTAAAGGCATCTAGAGACACTCAATTACTATGAAACTTCATCCTCAAGTAAAAATCATCAAAGAATCAGTCTACCCATAGCGTAGCACCACCTCCCAGTCTATTGAAACCTTCTCCCCCATACACAAATTGAATAAATCAATCTAGTCATGCACGAAACACAAGAAACCAAACACCTCCAATGGACGGCGCCTTGCATATTGGTGAACTTAAACATATGTAATATGATTTAGCCATCAATTTTATCCTTTGTAGTCATTTATTACTTTATTTAATGTTTTAGGCTTCTACATACTTTCTCTCTCCTAATCTATACGTGAGCATTAAAGATTATTCAAATTAGATGTAAATTAACACATAGGCGAAAGTAGATTATGAATTTGGGATTTGTTTCTTCTTTTGAAGTCATTTAATGATTTGTTTGCAATTTTGAAGAAAAACTCATATTTCCTTTTCTAAAAGCAATTAGGAAAAATATTATTATGCAAATAAGGTGAAACTTGACACCCAAGCCAATTGGGACCCAAGGAACATGATTTCCACATTAGGTATCACTTTTAGGGCTTCCTATTATGAGTTATACAAAATTAATGTCGGTGGCCCATTATTATTTTAGTTAACATATTATGTGATAACCTAGATTTTTTGGATTCTCAATATTTAAACTATGTAAGATTCATATATGATATATGATCTAGATGTAGGGATGGATACCTATTTTGTTATAAAAAGGTTTTACCTAAGATCATGAATATATGTTGACGAGATTTATACACATTACTTATCTTTTGGGTAGTTATGAGGCTAGGGCCCGTATCTAATAGTCTTGATGAACTCAAGTGAAAATTCGAGGAATGGTGAGGTTATGAGGATCATAAAAAGTCTGTTGGGATTTAACTGATGAAGATTTGATGTTCAATTAAATTTTAAATTGAAGAGCTTTGGTCTTTTAATCGTTTAATATCTAGGCTATGATTAAATTGGTGTCACACTGCCTTACTATCTTTTTCTTGGGCATGACCCAAAGCTCGGCAACGTGACGCAATCTTACTGTAATCCTCTATATTAATCTGAGAATGGAGACTACGTCTTGCACCTCCTGTTTCTGTGGAGGAGGCAGCCTTGACCCAGATCAACCACGCCCACACAAGAATCGAATCAAGGTGATGATTTCTAGATAACTCGGACTGGCTGTTACTTCACAACACTCCATAGATCCGAAGACGACCCTGCCTTCTCCAACCGCAGTGGCAGGCAAAGGCGGGATGAGTGGAAGCCGACGGAGAGAGAGAGAGAGAGAGACCCCCCCACACACCCCAGTCCCTCCATCGCCTACCGCAGTAGAGAAGCGAGACAGAGAAGGACTAGCACCGGCCGTAGTGGAGGCACTGAGTTGGCAGCGCACAACAAGGATGTAGGCGACGACGTGCTAACCTAGTACAGAGGGAAGACTCTGGCATCGAGTCACCAGGTCGGCAACGCAAAGGGATGGAGCTTGAAGCTCCTCGAAGAAGTGAGTTGTGACGAGGAGGAGGCGATGGGGGTGGATCTTGTCGTCGGAGCTCGTGATGCAGGTGACAGTGACCTCGCAGAGAGTGAGATCTGAAGTAGAAACCTGGAGATCGTGCAACCAAGAAGATCAGGAAGGACCGTGCGTAGCTAATGGAGCTATCTAGGAGAACCCCTGTGAGGTTTCTTTCTCGATGGAGAAGAACTCGTGAGGCGGCGGCCTGTGCAAGGGAGCGTAATGGAGGCTCTGTTGGTGGCTTGCTGGAATTGGCAGACCAGCGAAACCAAGCGGCGGCGCTCCCTGGATGGGCACCGAGTGGAAGGATTAGCTAGGAGGAGGAGAACCTGGTCGATCCCTCGTTGGGGGTCCAACCCTCACGGCGGTGACTACGAGACAGGACTCGCGAGCAATGGGCAAGAACACCGACATGATGACAAACAAAGCAGAGGGCTCAGTTCGCGTGGACCATAGAAAGGGGGGGGATAAGGTGGACTGGGTCCAGGTAACGAACCGACCACGCGGGTGACCAAGGACCTCTTCACAGTGATGGCGAATCCAATCTTGATGGGCGACGAGAAGGAACTTCCTTCAGCGGTAGATTCGTGACATGGATCATCCAAATCACCAAAACCTGGAGCAACATCTTTTCCCTCGGCGCTCCCTTCCTGTGCGGCAACGCCCTGCTCCAGAGAGGACCCTCGTGCGTGAGAAGAGAAAGGGGGGAGTCAGATGAACGAGGCTACTGGCCGTCCGATTCATCCATCCCGAGTCAGCGGTTCAAAACCCAGGCTAGCAGCTAGCCACATGCTATTGAGAGTGATGTGGCATGATCTGAAGGAACGAAACATGAAGATCGGCCGGCCCATCTTAATCGTAAAAGGTAATATCCCATCGCTATTTATAAAATAGCTTGAATACCAGAAATCAGATTAAAAATAGCTCCAGTACCCGATAAATTCCCGAAAAAACCCCCAGACTCAGAAAGGTATCCTCTACACTACTGGACCCTTATATCAAACTTTTAAAGAACAACTGATGATGTTATTTAATGTAGATAATTTAGAGTTCATTAGTTGAAATAAATAATATCCAAGTGATATTAATTCTCAGAAAATTTTAGTAGAACTTTAATAACTCTGGAAACCCACTTGTGAACTCTGATCTGGGTTTTATTGATCTATGTTAGGCCTTTTCTCTTTAATGCCTAAATTACATGTTTAATCCTCATATTAATTATAGATAATAGACAAGGCACCAGAAAAATATGAAATTCATACCAGACCTTAATAATGACATATATATATCAGACTAAAATACTGGAAACCCTCTATTACATCAGTTTGCCCTAGATTCAACCAAAACCCTAATCTAGACTTAAATACCATTATTAATGGTGGACCTTGTATTAATGATAATTAATTTCTTTAAATCAGGTGTTGACCAGATTATCTAGATGATCATGGATATGTGAGGAATATCTGAACTCAGGTATGTGGATATAATTATATGAATAGATTTGCTGGATGCTAAATATATGTACTTGCTTGCTTGTACTTGAAATACATTATTGGATGTAGATCTATATGTATTGACATTTCCGCCTTGAACAATAAGAACACTAAAGAAAGAAAATGGAATGTAGTTACTGATGGTTCATTAATCTCCCTATTAGAGAGGGAAAGTATTAATGTTGACTAGCACCTCCCTAATGGTACAAGGTACGCGGGGAGATCCCTAATGGTACAAGGTACGCAGGGATAGGGCCCAATATTTATGTTTGTGCTAAGTCCACCATAGTAATACATGTCCATTGAAATATGATTAATAACTTGGGATTACCTGATTTTCTGCCTTTAAATAATGTTTTCTTTCTCTTTCTTCAATTTCAAATATTTTATATGCCAGCATATTATAGCTCTTTAATTCCACGTACCAACTTTTGTTGATGTTTTTGTTTCTCGTATTTTCTAGGTCCAGAGCTAGAATGGGATAAAGAACAGGAAGTGAGCAGTTGTACAGGTTTACCTATTGTCTAGGATCCTGGTTAGCATACATGTTCATAGACTTGTAGAATTTTCATTCAATATGTAATTGTAAATCATTGTGTAATAATTCATGTTGTATAAATTTACATGTTGAATGTTGAGAATGTTATGGTTGTATGTTCATGTATGCGTATTATGCTTCCGCATCACTTTCTGATATGATTGGATGATGTTTTTGGATTCGGACATCTCATTCCCAATAGGGTTTGGAGAAGCCAAAATTCGGGGACGTCACATATTATTTCATCATTATTATGATTATTCATCCAATCGTATCCCATGTCTTCATATTACAACCAAAAAGAGTATATATTATTATTGTTTCATAAAATTCTATATACTTATCATTTATCTCATGTGATATATTTATGTATCCTTTATTGGTCTAAAAATTAATATGAGTGTATTAGGTCATATTTATTTTCATGCAAATGTGTTAAGGTGACTTATGCATGCATTAACATATTAGTGTTTCAATTACTATTTTTAGGTATATCTCCATCCTTGTTTGGATAATTCTAAAGAATCAAACTTTTTATCTTCCAAAGCATAAGATCAGGGTCAAGAAGCTAGGTTTCGATATTCAGATTCAACATTGAATCATGCGATGATATTTTAGTTTTTTCTTTTCCATGATACTAGTTTGCCTCCCACAAATACACAATTTCCTAAAATAGCATGCGATCATTAACACATCCAACCCAATTAGCATAAGATAATCCATGCACTTTGAGATGTCTGTGATTTAAGTATGGTATTTCTTTGTGTGGACTCTTTTTGATATATCAAAGAATCTAGAAGACAACCTCCATATGACTAATATGTGGCTTATCCACAAATTAACAAAACACTAGTAGAAATGATATATCTAGACGAGTAAAGGTAAGATAATTAAATTTTCCAACTAGTCTTCTATATCTCCATGGATCTTCAAGTGGCTCCCCCTACTCTTTATATAACTTGACTCTAGAATTCATTGGAGTATCCACATGTTTTGCTCCAAGCAGGCCCATTTCTCAATTAGATCCAGAGTGTATTTTCTTTGTGATATAATATGTCATATGGAGATCTAGCCACTTCAATACCCAGAAAGTATTTTAGGGGCATAAATATTTAGTGTGAAATTTATTTTGAAGAAATTGCTTGAGTTGTAGAATAATAGGTTGATTGTCTCCAGTGATAACAATATCATCAAAATATACAATAAGGAGGAAAACACCTGAGGACTCTCATTGATAGAATACCGAATGATCAAGATCAGGTCATAGGAGACCCAACTCGTCGAGTGTGTTGTGGAACTCTCCCGAACGTGCTTGTGGAGATTGTTTGAGCCCATAGAGTGACTTATGAAGATGAAAAACAAGATGAGACTCCCCTCGAGAAACAAACCTAGGAGGTTTCTCCATATAACTTTCCTTTGAAACATTACCATTGAGAAAAGCATTCTAAATATTTAGTTGATGTAGAGGCCAAGAAAAATGAGCAGTCAGGGAAATAAAAAGTCAAACAAATGACATTTTAGCTACCACAAAAAAGGTCTCGAGGTAGTCTTCTCCATATACTTAAGTATATAGCTTGGATACTAGTCAATCCTTGAGACGATCAAAAACACCCATAGTTCCTACTTTCACAGAGAAGACTCATTTACATCCAACATTAGCCTTGCCTTTTAGAGTAGGGACAAGACTCCATGTGTGATTATTTGGAAGAGCATTCATTTCATCATCCATAGCAAGATGCCAACTTGGGTGACCCATAGAAAAAATATACAAAACTAGGTAAAACAACATTATATATGGATGAGACAAAGGTTTTGTATAAAGGGGATAAATAGTCATAGGAAAAAAAATTGAAAATAGGGTTAAGAGTACATGATTGCTTTCCTTTCTGAAGTGCAATTGGTAGATCAAGAGAGCTATTGATGTTGACAAGATCTCTAGACTGAGTGGTGATTGAAGGAGGGTTTCCATTTGTGTTGTCTAATTCTTGTTCCTAACTATTTTCCTCCATGTGTGACTCACCTTGGATAGGGGGATTTGGAAACAAGATTTCAATATACATGGGAAATAGGAGAGCTTCCTCAAGTTCCCAGAAATATTGAAACTCTCCAAAAAATGGAGTTTCTTCAAAAAAGGTGACATCCTAGAGACAATAAATTTGTATTCAACTGGGATGTAACATTTGTATCCCTTTTCAGTCTTGGAATAATCAAGGAACACACATTTGGAAGATTTCAAACTAAGATTATCCCTACCAGGTCCAACATTGTGAACAAAACGAACACATCTAAAAATTTTGGAAGAAAAATCATATATTGGATGGTTTGACAAAGGAGTTGAATATTATGTGATTATTTAAGATGGACAATGACATGTGGTTAAATGAGCATTTATCAGTAAGAACTATGTTTCCCCAAAACCCTTTTGGGACTTTTATGTATATAAGAAAGTGTGAGTTGTTTCAATAATATGAGAATTCTTTCATTCAGTCATCCCATTTTGGTGAGGTGTGTTTGGATAACATGATTGATGGATAATACATTTTCAAGATAAAAATTGATTAAGAAAATGACTAAAATATTTCTTGGCATTATCAATTTGAAGAATATGAATATGTTGAGAAACATTTATGTCAATATCATTGTTAAAAACTTTTGGTTATAGATAAAATCTCAAAACTATCTCTCATTAAGTATAACCTATTGAATCCAAGTCTAATTGACTCTCAAAGTCTAATTGACTAAACTCTTGTTTTGATGATGACTAACCATTCCACTTATTTGTGTCTAATGCTTCTACTTGAGTTATTTCATATTAGGTATAGACACACTTGTAAATGCCCCAACTTGCACATCCCAACTTGGAGAAAGACAAGTCAAAATTAATGCAAGTGTACTTTTGTGGAATATGCCTCAAATCCTTTAGAACCATGTGGTAAATCACTTGTAATAATTGTATAACTTGTAATTAAGCTTAGAAAAAATTAGGAGCACTTAAATTGAATATTTAAGCACTTTTATGGAATTTTCCAAAATTTATTACAGGGGTTCTTGTCGACCAAATTTCATCTAGGTTAACTCGACCAACACCCTTGATGGATCTTGGAAACTACAAGATATGACCGATTTTCCCCACGGTAAACTCGACCAACACCTCTGCACAAGAAAAATAGATTTAAACCCTTTTCTTAGTTTCATCTAGGATAAAATCGACTGACAATTCAAATTTGTTTTGTCGCATAGTGCTATCGGTCAATTTTCCCAAATGTAAACTCTATCGACTACACTGTGTGGAACTTGCAAAGAAAGAATTTCTACCCATCGGAGTGTTGCAAAACTTGAAAATATATTTGTTGCAACACCCAAATGGATATAATTCATCCTTAAGTATTTCTACTAGATATAAGACATCCTCAACTATAAATAGGACCCCCTGGGCTTCATACCATGGTTAACCGAGCAATATGAAGGTCCTTATATTATAGTTGAGTGCCTCCAAGATCCCCCTTCAATTGTTAAGCTTAATCATTTGCTACTTCTATTAGACTGAGTAAGAGATTTATAAGAGAGCTAGTCCTACATGTACATCTTGCGAGGCTCTCACTTCCTCCACCACCCAATCTCTCTTTCTACCATAAATATGAATGTTCTCTCTCTTAGCTAAAAGAGGTGAATAAGAAGAAGGGAAGGATTCCATTGGTGAAAGTTTCTCCTTGGTGAAGGTGAAGTCAAAGGCAGAAGATCCAAGAAGAATGGATAATTCCTTCAAGACAGAAGACTTGTTTCAAGAGTGGGTAAGTCCTTGGTGAAGGCAGAAGACTCATTGCAAAAGTGGTTAAGTCCTTTGTGAGGTTGAAGACTCTTGGTCTTGAATAGGTTAGTCCTTTGTGAGCTTATTGGCTCCCTTTTCCTCAAAGGGGAGGTTGTGTATCCTTATCCTAGAAATGGAAGGTCATATGTTGTAAATCTTATAATGGAATATAAGGAGTGAGATATGGTTGAAAAATCCTAGAGCTTGACCTCTCTAGGTAGTGGATGTACACTCTCCTAGTTTAGAGTTTGGAACCACTATACATTGATTGTTCTTGATCTTATTCAATCTCTATCATCCTTTCTATGTATGTTTAGTTGAACTCAAAATTCATATCGGACATAATAACTTCGAAATATTTTGAAGGTTTAATGAGCTTTTGTAAGTGGTTTTATCTCTATTCACCCCCTTATAGAGCCCATCATGTATTGATCTAGCATAACCATAAACCTCTCAAAAAGTTATGAATAAAAGAAACAAAATACTTATAGTCAATTTTTAAAGGAACCCTACATGAATCGCAAACATATGAACGGATAATCTCAAACTGTAACTTAATTATTCATATTATAGTTAGCCCTAAAGTTCAATCGATGGTTCTTTCCTAACAGACATGACTCACATTCTAATATACTAAAACTAGATAGCTGAGTATGAACAATCCTAAGTTTATCCAGAGACATGTGTCGAAGCCAACTATGAATATGAAGAGGAGTAGCTTCTACACATGCTTTGAAAGTCACTCTTGGATTGACCATTCAATCCTTCGGACAGACTCCACAAATGTGGCAAACCACTCCTAATTCTCCAAGGCAGCAGCAGGTGTCGACAACTCGTCACTAAAACCTTTCTCAAACCACTTGATTCTCTCCTCATCTATTGCCACCATGTGAGGACAAAACCTCAATAGGTCCATAAACTTAGCTTCATACTCAGTGATGCTCATAGATCCTTGGTGTAGATGCTCAAATTGGTTGATATTCTCATCCAAATATGTCTTCGGGAAGTATCAGCTCACGAACTCCCGCCAGAAAACCTCCCAACATATCACCTCACTGGGTCGCTTCTCCTCCTCGATGGCCCACAGAATTTTATTGGCTACAAAAAAGACATATTTTGCAGCAATTTTGGTGTTTATTTGGCTGCGAAATTAACCAGTGAAAGTAGCCTCACGTTTTCCCGCAGAGTCTGATTTCAGTATATACCTTTCACTAAAATTGGTATAACTCTCACAACCCAAGGCAGAATTTATTGTGCAAGTATGAGTTGGAAAGATAATTCAATTATATACAAGAAAATATGTATTAGGACCACTTCCGAATTTTTGACTGGCCCAAAAATATGCTCAAAATCACTTTTGCGGGAATCTGCATTGAAGATAGTTACATGGTCAAGACAATTAAAGACTATCAAATTTCTATTGACCAGATCTAAAAAATTCAAAAGGATTGGTCCCTCTCTTCCCCCCCCCCCCTATTTTTTTTGAATATCCTACCCCCTCCTTCTCATATAAAAGGAGGGGCACTTCCTCCTCCCAAGAGAATCTTTTGTATCATCTTTGTACAGGATTTCTGAGCAATCTTCTTGTGTTCTTATGTTATTGTTCTTTCCATCAATAAAGAATAGTTTTTGCAAGCTAAGTGTTTCCTTCAATTGTTGGTCTTTTACTTTGCTTGTTTAGATCTAGTTTCTTCTTTCTATTATTCTTCTGTGGACTAGAGTAAGGGATTAAGCATCGGCCATTTCATTGACTCTAGCCGAAGGAACTGTCCTTTAATAAGACTAGACTATGGCTAGAACTCTTCTTCCCTCCGTCTCCCTTTTCTCCACAAGCATGAGTGAGTAGTTATCTATCGAGGCAAGGGAAATAACCCCTTAGCCATGGATTTATCAACTTTTTCTTAAAAATGATTCTAGATGGCTTTTGGGTTTGATAACTAATTGATCTATCAAAGTAATTAATTGATTTGATCAAAAGTTAATCTGGATGGATATGACCGTGGAAGTTCAGATTTAGAATAACAAACCCAATCGCATATGAGTTTTGAAATGACCATGGATCTTCTTCTTTTAGTATGATGAACTAAGAATCATGAGCACCAGGACCAATGGGCTCATGTGGATTCCATCTTTAGTGGATTTTTATTAAATCACTTGCCTTCATTGAATATGTCATTTTTAGGGATTAGTTTATTTTTGCCTAGGCTAAGGTGGTGAAAACCCCTAAATCCTCGATTCTCATCTCTTTATTTAATCACCGCTTGCTTATGCTTTCTTAAATATATAGTCTTTTCATTCATAATAGTTTTTCTTGTGCTAACAACAATCTTAATTTTGCTTGTGACAGGGCAAGTTTACATTCTTGTTAAGTACATTTTCATTCTTGCATTTATTTCCTTAGTGTTAATCACAAACCCCCACCCAACTTTTACTTTCCGTTCTAAATCTGAAAAATACCCAAAACAAATAACAAGTTCTTCAAACAATTGGGATTAGAGATAACAATCTTAATAAGTTATCCTGTGGGATCGACCCTTTCTATACTAGCCTTAATCGGAAGTAGAAAAAGGATTAAACTCTAGGATAATTATCTTAGTGATTGTAAGTGCTAAGCGACACATTAACAGCTACGATCATACCTCGGTAGGAGTGTGGCTGCTGTCATAACTCAGTTTTCACTAGTGTTGTGCCTATGTACCATGACAGACTAGGTTGTTTTGTAGTTGGACTTTATATGTCACTGCGGAGGACTCAAACTAACCGAGGGTGTGGGATATCATAGGAGTTTGGCTCCTCCAAGATCTTGTATGACACTAATTTTGACTTAGAAGTGGTCAGTTGGAGCATGAGTGGTATACCTCATCTCCTCAGGGCATAATAAAAGATGTAGCACAGTTGTGTAGTATATTTCTTAGGGTTAAACATGACTCACATTGGATGAACCCTTTCCTTACCTCTTGTACTAATTTCTTGAATTATAATGTGGTAAGAGAAATCAATTGTTATACATTCTCTTCATATTCCTTATAAATTTATAAGATGTTCTACTATTTAGTTGTAAATGTTTGAATTGCTTAGACAATATTCATGGCTTAATTCATATCATTTAGCAGCTCAACTTGATGATAATGTTATCTTACTACTTTAATCTATCTGTGCTTATAATAGTTGTGGCAGAGAGTTATATCTCTCAGTGGCACATTGGTCTCACCCCGTGGGTTTCCACATCTTTTATGTGGTCGTGCATGACGTGGTAGTGATCGTGCAGTTGATGCTGAGCAACAAGAGGATCAGTAGTTGTTGAAGGTTGTATATGTTGCTAGTATTTTTTAGTAGAGCCCTATGTGCCGTCCCTGTACTGTTAGGTCCTTGGGGAGGTTTTGGTGGTTTTTGTACATCGATATGAGTTTTGGGAGTATGCCATGGTTGTACAGATATGGCTTGTATATGTGAAAATAGTTTATCATATGTAATAGGTTGTGACATGTTTTCCAAGTGAACTATGATATGTAAAGCCTTTGATCATGTTATATGATACATGTGGTCAGTTTGTTGACTTAGATGTAATATGTATCAACTTTTATGGTTTAATGGAATTATTTTTAATTCACTGTGCTTTCTAGTAACTTGAATGTTTGATATTAATTCACACTTATTTTGAGTAATATCATTTTGTGTGGCGATGGATGTCACAAAACCCTTACCTGCCATCAAACTACCATCAGCCTTCTTTGTTCTTGAGTTTCCCTTGAATTAATTTTTGCAAGAAAATTAACTTGTTCTCTTAAGTTACATATAACCCTAATTATTGTGTTATGCAGGACCTCCAAAGCAGCAGGTGATTGGTGGAGGGTATGAATTTGCATGCCTCTACAGACCTTTTCTTGGTCATAGCCTATGGCTTGCCATCTTTTCCAAGGAGTGATTTTTATTTGAGGTCCTAAGTGACACGAGGATTTCTAGTCATGAAAGTTTCAAAATTTTAGTTGCAAGGCAGTTACATCATTAAGGGGAGTATTTTGACAAATGATCATATCAAAGCCGACTAAATATGGGCCAATTGCACTATGAAAAGAAAGAAAAAAAAACTACATGCAATATGTAAAATAAAGAAATGATACTAAAAGGGAAAGAAAAAGGGGTGGAAACATACCACCCATCCCCACCCCGAACTTAAGACTTTGCTCGTCCTGAGCAAAATCAAAATCCGAGATGGGGGAAAAGAATCGATGTGGTGGAGGATGAAGGACGATGACAACAACTCCCCAAAAGAGAAGAACACAAAAAAAATAACAAGGGTGATGATATTAGAAAAGAAGGGAAAAAACGCAAAAATTATTTGGGTTGCCTCCCAAAAAGTGCCAAGTTTTACGTCATGGCCTGACAAGATATGGATTGGTCTATTGGGATTCTAGGGAAGTTGTGGGGTCGGATAGGTTCAGGTCTTTCAAAGATGAACAATTGTTTGAATCTGAAGCGACAAGGTCTTTAGTTGTGATGTATCTTTTAAGTCGGTGCCCATTAACCTTAAACTCACCCAAAACTTTATCCCAGAGAAGAAAAGCACCATGTGGATAAGCGCACTTGACAATGTAGGGGCCATACCATCTCGACTTGAGTTTTCCAGGGAAAAGTCATAATCTTGAATTAAAAACTAAAACTTGATCCCCTTCTCTAATGTCTTTGTGCTTGATGTGACCATCATGCCACATTTTGGTTCGGTCCTTGTAGATTCTTACGTTTTCGTAGGCACTCATCCTAAGTTCATCAAGGTCATTCATTTGGAGAAAATGTTTCTCTCCAGCCATGGAAAGGTGAAAATTCAAATTTTGATGGCCCAATTGCCTTTGTGCTCTAGTTCTATTGGTAAGTGATATGACTTACCGTAGATCAATCTGAAGGGGGTGGTACCAATGGGTGTTTTGTAGGCAGTACGATATGCCCACATAGCATCATTGATTTTTAATGCCCAATCTTTCCTAGTTCGTCCAACAATTTTTTCTAAAATGAATTTGGTTGGTCTGTTGGATACTTCTACCTGCCTACTGGTCTGAGGATGGTAAGGAGTGGCGACTTTGTGATAAACCCCATATTTTTTCAAAAGAGCCTCAAAATGTTTCTCCAAAAAATGGGATCCCCCGTCAGAAATGACGGTGCGAGGGACTCCAAATCTAGGAAAAATGACATCTATAAAGAGTTTCTTAACAGGTTTAGAGTCACATGTTTTAGTGGGTATGACTTCAACCCACTTTGACATGTAATCGACTGCGACTAAAATGTAAGCAAACCCATAAGAAGAAGGAAATGGGCCCATATAGTCGATTCCCTAGACATAAAAAATCTCTAATTCCTGCCAAGAGGTGAGTGGCATTTGGTCACGCTTGGAGATATTACCCGTCCTTTGACATTGGTCACATGAGAGCACATAATCATACGAGTATTTGAAGATGGTGGGCCAAAAGAATCCACATTGTAGGACTTTTCTAGCTATTTTTTGGGAACTCATGTGACCACCACAGGGACCAGAGTGACATTGTTCCAAAATGGCGATGCTTTCTTCGTGGGATACACAACAACGATATAAACCATCAGCACAAAGTCGAAACAGATAAGGTTCGTCCCAACAATAATTTTTGACATAATGTAAAAATTTAGCTTTAGAGTATCTCGTATACTCGGGGTGCAATACACCTGCAACTAAAGAGTTTAAAAAATCAGCAAACCAAGAGAATTGGGAGTCTACCTTGAGCAATTGGTCATCGGGTAAGGATTCATTTATGGGATTTTCATCAATGGGGCTATAGCTAAGTCTACTGAGGTGGTCAGCCATGACATTTTCAGATCCCTTTTTGTCTAGGATTTCTAGATCAAATTCCTACAATAACAAAATCCATCTTATGAGTCTAGGCTTGGCATCTTTTTTGGTCATGAGGTAGCAAATAGCTGCATGATCAGTGTAAACAACAACCTTTGAACCAAAAAGATATGAGCAAAATTTATCGAATGCATAGACAATGGCTAGAATTTCTTGTTCGGTGACTGTGTAATTTCGCTGAGCTTCATCTAAGGTCTTGGATGCATAATAAATGACATGGTGTTTTTTGTCAATTCTCTATCCTAAAATGGCACCTACAGCAAAATTACTAGCATCACACATGATTTCAAAGGGTAAGGCCCAGTCAGGAGCACGGATGATAGGAGTGGTGGTGAGAGCATTTTTCAAACATAGAAAGCTCTCCATGCATGTCGTATCAAAATGGAAAGGCACCTCCTTTTGAAGAAGGTTTGTGAGAGGTTTTGTGATTTTGGAAAAATCATGGATGAATCTCCGATAGAAATCGGCATGTCCTAAGAAGGCTCGGATGTCTTTAACTGAGGTTGGGGGAGGCATCTTGGTGATGACCTCAATCTTAGCTTGGTCTACTTCAATGCCCTGGTTGCTCACCTTATGGCCTAGAACAATACCCTCCTTGACCATGAAGTGACACTTCTCCCAATTAAGGACTAAGTGTGATTCAATACATCTATCAAGGACAAGGGAGATGTTTTGAAGGTAGGAATAAAAATTGTCTCCATAGACGGAGAAATCGTCCATGAACACTTCCATGACATTTTCAGTTAACCCTGAAAAAATAGCAGACATACATCTTTGAAAGGTGGCCAGTGCATTGCACAGACCAAAGGGCATTCGTCTAAAGGCATATGTACCAAAGGGGCATATGAAAGTGGTTTTCTCTTGATCTTCAGGATGAATGGGAATCTGATAAAAACCTGAGTAGCCATCTAGATAACAAAAGTATTGTTGATGGGCTAAACGTTCAAGAACTTGATCTAGGAAGGGAAGGGGGAAGTGATCTTTCCTAGTTGCTTTGTTGAGCTTCCTGTAGTCAATGCACATTCTCCATCCTGTGACTGTGTGAGTGGGAATGAGTTCATTCTTATCATTACGAATGACAGTAGCCCCTCCCTTTTTGGGAACAACTTGAACTGGGCTAACCCATGGGGAGTCAGAGATGGGATAGATGATTCCTACAATCAAAAGTTTGATCATCTCTAGACGAACTACTTCCTACATATTTGGGTTGAGTTTTCATTGTGGATCATGAGAAGGTTTGTGGTCTTCTATCATAGGGATTTTGTGGATGCAAATGGATTGATCTATTCCAACTAAATTTGTCATTTTGTACCCCAAGGCATCTCTTTTTTTCCTAAGTTCACCCATAAGTTTGGTTTCTTGTTCGAGGGGAAGGGAAGAGTTTATGATGACAGGGCATAGTTCTAGCTCATCAAGAAAAACATATTTCAGACCTATGGGGAGAGTCTTCAATTCTGGGGCCTTTGGTGGTTCAGGTTTTTCTATGGTGGAGATCATTTTAAGGTCCTCAATCTCAGCACATGGGATTTCCTCAAAGTTATCCAAATGAATCTTGAGTTGATTTGATGGTTCATTGTCAAAATCACATTTGGCGAGGATAGTGAGGGCAGTGCGTAGGGGGTCATCAACTAATTCTCATTCTTGCCTTAGTTGGGATAATTCATCAATGCAATCCAGGAGGTAAACTTCTTCCTTAAGACTAGGTTCTTTCATTCTTTCAAACACCCTGAACTCTAGGGTTTGCTTCCCTAGCCTTAACAAAATGGTACTATCCTCAGTATCAATTAAGGCCTGAGCAGTGGCTAAGAAGGGACGTCTAAAAATGAGAGGGTAGCATAAATCTTCCTTGATATCCATGATCACAAAATCAAAAGGGATGTATGCATCATTTCCAACTTTAATCGGATTGTCTTCTATGATTCCCACAGGTTTAGTTGTGTATGAGTCTGCCAGTTGGATGTACATGGCTGTGGGTAACATGTCGTTGAATCCTAGTCTTTTGCAAAGACTATATGGCATGATGGATATACTGGCTCCTAAATCTGCTAGTCCTTTTCTACAAGCATTGTCACCCAAGTAGAATCCTATTCCAAAAGAACCTGGATCCTTTTGTTTTTTAGACATCTTACTTAGGATAATGTCTGATGTGGTCCTAGCAAGTTTCACAGTCTCGTATTCTTTAGTAACATACTTCCTAGTCAAGAGAGAGTTCATGTACTTGGACCAGGTGGGCATGTCTGCCAAAGCATCAAGGAAGGGAATGTCGACATGTATTTTTTTCATAGCATCCCTAAATTTCATGAAGCGGGCATCAAGTCTTATTTGTTTGAGGCGGGCTTGATAGGGAGGTCGAGGTTTGTAGATTGGTTCTTCATCTTCTACTTGAGGGGTTTCGGGGATGGATGGTTTGGGTGTAGCTTCAGGTTCGACAACTACCATGTCCTCATCCTCGAATTCTAGAGGTGGGTCTAAAGATTTTTCTGGAGGGGGAAGGGTGTGCACTTTTCCCGAACGAGTAGAGACAACCTTGAGTTGTTCAGGATGTTTGGGGTTGTTTTCAGGCTGCCCTACAAAAATCCCGGCAGGAGGTTTTTGTTGGGCAAATAGATGAGCTAGTTGGGCATCCGTCGCCTTTTGATGAGCTTGTTGCGCAACAATGATTTGCTCCAAGGCAACTATCCTTTCGTCAGATGTAGGGGTGGTGGTAGGGACATTTGGTTGAGGAGGTGGTTGATTGAGGTTTTTAGGGGGAAGGTTTAAATTTTGAAATTGTTTTCCTTGATATGGTGGTCGGGTTAGATGATTTCCTCAGTAATTTCCTTGGTTTCCAAAGTTCCTTTGATTGTTGTACGAGAATCCAGGTGGTGGTCGATTGTTACCTTGAGGGTAGGGAGGCCTTTATTGGGTTTGGAGTTGGCTAGAGTTCTCGGCACCTGAAGGGTTCCCATATTGAAAACCAGGGTGGTTTCTAGTTTGGTTGGGATTGTAGTAACCTTGTCCTGGTATGGTATGAATTGAATTAAGGTCTTCTGGTTGTTGTCCTATTTCAGGTTGCATGGGCATGTTGTAGACATATTGACAATGGAGGGTGGTATGGTCGTATCCTTGGCAAATACCACAAAGAGAATCCACTGCTTTTAGTTGTTGAGGTGACTCTCTAAGGGTGACCAAGAATTACTCTAAGCGATCTTGTTTTCAGGCAATTAATTTGAGGCTTTCTGCTATGCTTTGGATATCATTATTAACTTCTGCCTTGGCTACCTTAAGGATTCCACCAATTACTCTTCTAGCCCTTGTTTCGAAAGCCCGTTTGACTACTTCCCATGCGTTAGTCAAACTTTGATGCATGAAATTTCCTCCAGATGAGGAATCGAGAAAGAATTTGGTATCATCATCAACACCACGGTAGAAGATCTCTATGACTTGGGCTTGAGAGATATCATGGTGGGGGCACTTCCTAAGTAAGTCTTTGAACCTCTTCTAGGCTTCTCCTAAAGACTCTCCTGGGGACATAGAAAAGTGAGTAATTTGGCCCCTAAGTTCGTAGGTGAGAGAAGGGGGGTAAAATTTCTCAAGAAACTTACTTTGTAGAACTTCTGAAGTTGTGACATGTTCTTCGCTCTCCATAGTATTGTACTAGCTACTAGCTTGGCCGGAGAGGGAATACTTGAACAACCTAAGACGAATGACATCTTTAGAGACACCCAGAAGTTTGTTCAAAGAGCAAAGGTCAATGAACCTTTGAAGATGATCTTGGCAACTTTCCCCATTGTTGCCTGAGAAGGGGTTGGCTTGCATCACGGTGATCCATTATGTTCGGATCTCAAATTGTGGAGCAATAATGTCAGGGGGTATGACCGGATGTTGCGCATAGGCAATTTTGGGAACAGAAAAGTCCTTTAATTGTTTTTGTCTTTTGGCTTCCCTCCTATCGGCTTCTATGGTTTCTTTTTCAGCCCTAAAGGCTGCTCGCAAAGTGGCTTCTCTTTCTGCTTGTTCGGTTTGGATAAGCTCTCTTTGAGCTGTGAGAGCTTGGTCGATCCTATGAGCAACTTCCTCTTCATTCATTCTTGCTAGATTTTGATGGTTTGAATGATGGAAAGTCCTTTCAATTTCCGGGTCAAACGGTTGAAAATCAACGTTCGGGCTTCGCATGCACAAATGAAGCAGTTAATCGTGTGCAGAAAAAACGAACTGCCGGAATGAAAATTCGGCAGAAAGAGGAGTAGCACTTCCGGAATGTTACTCGGAAGACATAAAAAATAAAAAAAAAGTTTTTACAAAAGATTTTTGGGGGTTCGAGAAAACAATCCATTGTCCCCGACAATAGCGTCAAATTGTTAATGCATCACTTAGCACTTACAATCACTAATATAATTATCCTAGAGTTTAATCTTTTTTCTACTTCTGATTAAGACTAGTATAGAAAGAGTCGATCCCACAGGAAAACTTATTAAGATTGTTATCTCTTATCCCAATTGTTTGAAGAACTTGTTATTTGTTTTTGGTATTTTTCATATTTAGAACTAAAAGTAAAATTCAAGTTGGGGGTTTGTGATTAACACTAAGGAAAGAAATGCAAGAATGAAAATGCACTTAACAAGAATGTAAATTTTCCCCGTCACAAGGAAAATTAAGATTGTTGTTAGCACAAGAAAAGCTATTATGAATGAAAAGACTATATATTAAAGAAAGCATAAGCAAGTGGTGATTAAATCAAGAGATGAGAATCGAAGCTTTAGGGGTTTCACCACCTTAGCCTAGGCAAAAATAAACTAATCCTTAAAAATGACGGATTCGATGAAGGCAAGTGAATTAATAAAAATTCACTAAAGATGGACTCCACATGAGCCCATTGGTCCTGGTGCTCATGCTTCTTAGTTCATCATCCTAAAAGAAGAAGATCCACGGTCATTTCAAAACTCCTATGTGATTGGGTTTATTGTTCTAAATCTGAACTTCCATGGTCATATCCATCCAGATTAACTTTTGATCAAATCAATTAATTACTTTGATAGATCAATTAGTTATCAAACCCAAAAGACATCTAGAATCATTTTTAAGGAAAAGTCGATAAAGCCATAGCTAAGGGGTTATTTCCCTTACCTCGATAGATAACTACTCACTCATGCTTGTGGAGAAAAGGGAGATGGAGGGAAGAAGAGTTCTAGCCATAGTCTAGTCTTACTAAAGGATAGTTCCTTCGGCTAGAGTCAATGAAATGGCCGACGCTTAATCCCTTACTCCAGTCCATGGAAGAATAATAGGAAGAATAAACTAGATCTAAATGAGCAAAGTAAAAGAACAACAATTGAAGGAAACACTTAGCTTACAAAAACTATTCTTTATTGATAGAAAGAACAATAACATAAGAACACAAGAAGATTGCTCAGAAATCCCGTACAAAGATGATACAAAAGATGCTCTTGGGAGGAGGAAGTGTCCCTCCTTTTATATGAAAAGGAGGGGGTAGGCTACTCAAAAAAAGAGGGGGAAAAAGAGAGGGAGAAATCCTTTTGAATTTTTCAGATCTGGTCAATAGAAATTTGACAGTCTTTAATTGTCTTGACCATGTAACTCTCTTCAATGTAGATTCCCGCAGCATCGATTTTGAGCATATTTTTGGGTCATTAAAAAATTAGTAAGCGTCCCGAAAATATATTGTTCCTATAGATAATTGAATTATCTTTCCAACGCATTCTCTCATAATAAATTCCGCCTTAGGTTGTGAGAGTTATACCAATTTTGGTGAAAGGTATATACTGAAACCAGACTCTGCGGGAAAACGTGAGGCTACTCTAACTAGTTAATTTCGCAGCCAAATAAATACCACAATTTCCGCAAAATATATCTTTTTTGTAGCCAATAAAATTCTCTTTTCATTCCATACTTTATCTTGAAATTTCGCCTTTAGACGCAAAAGATATGGCTATTTTGGTGATGAGTATCTCAGACACTGCGAGAATATTTGAAAAGCCTCATATCTTCATCTTTTATTTTCTCAATTTAATTACTTAGATAATTCTTGAAAATTAAGAAAAATATCATAAGAATTCAGGAGAAGTATATCAAGAAGATGAAAGTGATATTTATTTTTGAATTAGCTAAAATTAACAAAAAAGTCCTAATTAATTATTCTAAATGAAGCAAAAATAAAAGATGAATATGCATTCATCAGTAGCCATCCTCAAAACATATATTATGCGTATACTGAATCACGTCACTTGAGATAAGGCCTGGATCATTCTCCTACCAGGGTATGACTGCAACCAATCCTGTGAAATGCATATACTCAATAGTATACGACTCCGATCTTCCACTAAGGGAGAACTCATTTCACCATCCAACAAGTACTGACATTGTAGATGGATTTATGGCACAGGGCAACTACATGATTAGGGTTTCACTTGATTAGTTAAGGCAATTGGGTATCTTTTAGCATCAATCAATTTACAACATCCAAACAGTAAACAAACCCTACAATGATAAGGGTATGTTACAACTCTAGAAGATATAAAATGTATGAGGTATAAACTTGTAACAACATTACTTGATACCACTGCCATTCAAGGCCATCAAAATCATCACATAACTAGGGGATATCATTCCCCCATCACATCACTGGAAGAAATCATCTCAAACTAGGCATTGAGCCTATGCCAGGTCACAAGACCCAAGATACATAATTTGTGTACATCATTATTATCTCATCATGCTTTATGAGGCTCATACACATGATCCTATGTCATATAATCACACCATATCATTCAATATCTATGTCATTTATTCAACCTGCAATAATTAAGTTACACAGATAGGAGAGAAAAACAAAGCATCATCATTACATACTATCACTTTGCACAAGGTAGACAATTATATCATAGTCCCATATTAGGGTTAGGGTTTCAACAACATATCTGATTAGGGTTTCTAAGAGATAACATGTGGGTCAACCATTGTCATAACCACAGTTGACATCATAAGACAAAACATGTGACTGGGAAACACCATCGACCGAAGGGAAGTAGTGGGTCATAGAACCCTATAGTCGTAGAACATATACCATCATGGTCGAAGACCATACTAGCGATTAGAAGACCACTTGACTTTAGCAGTCAAAGAGGGCAGAAAGCACCATGGTCGAAGACCACACCAGCAACCAAAGAGAGCACATTCACACCTTCGGCTGAAGAGAAGGCCTAGGTCAAAGAGGACCATGTCAAATACATATTTAGAAACCAAAAACAACAAACTAGGTCATCGTCCTAAACAAACAAACAAGGGTCAATGACCAAGGCAACCTTATTGACCAAGAATTACCATCAAGGGTAAATCAAGCGACCAAACCAAGGAAAATCCATCTCATAAATCAAACATCACATCCAAACCTCCAACATCTTGGAACATAGAATGAAGGACATATTAGGAAAAAACCACTATCAAAGCATGACCAAAACGGATGGTTATCATCTTGAAAATGAAACTTCAAGAAAAAAAGTTCATTAAGGAAAAACATGTCCCAAACCCTAGAATCAAACATCACATATGTTCAACATGAAAGTCATGAGATGATAGATGGAAATCCAAGATTCAAGCACATGAAATCAGAACCAAACTCCATCTCATGCAAGATAACTGAACAAACAACCAAGACAACAAAACCAAGGTCAAATTGCATGCACAACAATCATCATTTCCATCACTTAAATTTTAGACATATGAGTTAGGTTTTAGGCAAAGGAATAAATATATGCAATATGATTATAGGATTACAAACCCTAAACAAGATATCATAAACAACATCATGTAATCGTAATTTATGAACAGGTTGCATGTAGAATTAAAGTGCAATAATAGTAGGGAAAAGAGTTCTATAACCCACCTTAGATGATGGTGCAACCACCTCCAAGCAAGAATCTCCAAAAGCAAGAGAGAAACCTAGATTTAATATCCTCCATGACCAAGCTAGTCACCACCTCAAAAAAGAAGAAAAACCTTAGGTTAAAGAGCAAGAAGGAGAGCAACTTCTAGGCTGAAAAGAACAAGAAGGAGAGAAAGAGGGAGGAGTTTCTCCACTCAACTTGGACGCTATCTTGGAAAACCAAGGATTCAGACCAAGAAAGAGGAGTACCTCAATCCTAACACAAGAACCACCATGGAAACTCCATGGAACCAGCCAAAGAAGAAGAAAGATGCAAGGTTTTATAAGGAAATGAAACCAAGAGGTTGGATCACTTACCAAGGATCAAAGATCACTAAAAAAGCAACAAGAGATGATGCTTCAACTTAAGATCACCACATACAAGATGGTCGCCGACCAAAGCTCCAAGGATGAGTTGTTCTTCACCACCAAGCTTCTAAGGCCAAACTCCAAAGATGAGAGAGGGAAAGAGGGTGCAAAAGGATCATATGCATGTGAAAGGAGGGGTACATATACCCAAAGGTAAAGAGAGATGAAAGGGGTAAGGTGTCGTGCACATAAGTTCCACATGTCCTCCAAAGAACAACCATGCAACCACTAAACCCATGCATGAAAGATAGGTCATGAAAACCAAAGTAAATCAGTGACCTCACTTGGTTCTTTATTACCATTTGTATAAGGAAAATCAAGGCACAAGGCTCATGGTTGAGACACTCAAGTGACCAAACCAAACCCTAGGTCATCTTCAACCCAAAAAGGGAGTTCCATCCTTCTTCAATGGAAGGGAACTCCTCCACACATTCCAACCACCTTCAACAACAGAGAAAACACCAAGAAACATCAAGGATGGTTGCTTAATGGTCAAGGACTCAACCAGTTAACACAAGACCAACATCAACCTAGGGCATCTAAGCAAACCCTAGAAACAACACTCAACATGTTATCACTTCTCTCCTCATTAAACCAAGTCACAACAAGGATCCCCAAAGCACCATCCTCTCTCTCATGATTCTAAAACTTGTGACAAATATACAACATGTAACAAATTGTAAGATAACCCTTCAACATGGGTAAATTGCAACTTGGTCCAAAACAAGCATAACAATCTCAAATGTCAACCGAACAGTACCAAACTAAAATCATAAGCTTGTCACATGTTATTAAAGCATCTAAAGAGATTATATTAAGGTTAAAACATCTTATCAAGCAAAGAAAACCTCAATTAAGAATTAATATAGGTTAGGGGCCTTATAAGAATAAATCCCTAACAAGGATTTTGCCCCAAAATCCTAGGAAAAAAGAGGCGGGTACCTCCTGCATCTCTTCCTCAAGCTCCCACATGGCTTCCTCAACACCATGATGATGCTAAAAAACCTTAACCAAAATTATATCCTTCTTATTCAACTTCTTGATCCTACTATCCAAGATCAACACGGGACCCTCCACATACGACACATCTTCATCCAACTCAACCTCCACTGGCTGTAAGACTAACTCTGTGTCAGGGTGACGCTTCCTCAATATTGAAACATGAAATGTTGGATGCAACATGTGTAAATTAGGTGGCAAATCCAACTTGTAAGCCACCTTCCCAACATGTGCCACCACAGAGTAAGCTCTCATGTACCTGGGATCCAACTTACCCTTCCACTCAAGCGTCAACACATCTTTCTAAGGAGATACCTTAAGATACACCTTGTCTCCCACTTGTAACTCCAACATCCTATGACAGTTGTCAGCATAAGACTTCTGCCTATCCTGGGCTTCTTTCAACTGTTGTTGAATCATCTTAATCTTCTTTGTCATATGTTGCACAAGCTCAAGACCCAAAAGTTGATATTCACTGGCCTCATAGCAACATAACAAAAATATACAACATCTCCCATATAAGGCATCGTAAGGTGCCATATCAATGCTCGTTTGATAACTATTGTTGTAGGCAAACTCTATCAAACTGAGGTGTACATCCCAACTACCCAAAAAACTACAAGACACGTGCTCTCAACAAATCTTCCAAAGTTTGTATAGTCCTTTCAGACTATCCATCTATCTATTGGTGGAACATTGTGCTAAACTTCAACTATGTAACCATGGCTATATGCAAATGCTCCCAAAAGTGACTAGTGAACTAAGGACCTCTATGTGACACGATGGTATATGGGATACCGTGCAAACAAATGATCTCATCAACATATATCTGAGCAAGTATCTCTATTGTATATGTTGTCTTCATAGGAAGGAAGTGTGCTGACTTAGTCAACCTATCAATGGTCACCCATATTGAATCATGACCTTTGGTTGTCCTGGGAAGTCCAACCACAAATTCCATTGTGATATGATCCTATTTCCACTATGGTATGGCAATGGTTTTAAAGTCCCTACAAGTTTCTGATGCTCTGCCTTAACCTATTGACACACTGTGCACTTAGCTACAAACTCAGCTACGTCTTTCTTCAAGCCAGGCCATCAATATAAATCCTTCATATTGTGGTACATCTTAGTGCTACCTAAATGCATGGCATACATTGAAGAGTGAGCCTCTTCCAGAACCAACTTCCTTATATCATCAACTTTAGGTACCACTGCTCTATCGTGGTAACATATTGTCCCATCTTCTGACTTGTGGAAGCCATCTCACTTCTCGCTGCCAAAATCTGATTATATCTGCTTTATCACAATATCATCACAGTGTGCATCTCAAATCTGCTATCTCAGCATAGGCTTTACTTGTAATTGTACCAACAATCCTGCTGATAAGGACACCTCCAAATTCACATTCATCTGACACAAGGAGACCAACATGTCTCTTTTATGGCACATAAAAGAACACAAGTGTGCCTTATACATAGATGATGATGAGGAAGACTTTCCTCTAAAAGCATCTTCCACCATGTTCACCTTCCCTGGATGGTAGTATATGGTGCAATCATAGTCTTTAATAAACTCCATCCAGTGTCTCTACCATATGTTCAACTCTTGCTGTGAAAAGATGTACTTAAGGTTCATGTGGTCGGTGAAGATCGGATACTTCTCACCATAAAGGTAGTGTCTCCATATCTTCAAGGAATTCAACTACTACAAGTTCCAAATCATGTGTAAGGTATCTCTACTCGTGTTTCTTAAGATGTCACAAAGAAAAAGAAATCACATTCTTATCTTGCATCAACACGCAACCCAAACCATTATTCCACATATCATAGAAGATTGTGTACCCTTTCCCTTACCCAGGAAACACTAACACTGGCGCACTGGTCAGCTTCTCCTTCAAAATATGTAAAGAACACTAAAACTTGTCATCCTAGAGAAAAAGCACATTTTTCCTCATCAGCTTTGTTAGGGGTAACGTCATTGCATTGAAGTTCTTGATGAACCTCATTTAGTAACTTGCCAAACCCAAAACAATGTGGACTTTTATCAGTTGCTTTGACTATTCCCACTTAACATAGACTGAACCTTCTTGGGATCAACACACACACCTTCAGAAGATATGACGTGTCCTAGAAAACACACCTTGTTCAGCCAAAACTCGCAATTTCTAAACATAGTGTATAACTGATGTTGTCTCAACAAGGTCAGCGCCTATCGTAGGTGTTGTTCATGCTATTAGCTATCACGGGAGTAGATCAGGATGTCATCAATAAACACAACCATGAATTGATCAAGAAAAGGTCTGAACACTATTCATCAGTTTCATGAATGTTGCTGGTGTAAAGAGGAGATATCACCTCCTTACTAAAATTTAAAGGAAATACAAAACATCCATCTTTTCACAAAGATAATTGATATTGATGGATGCATGTATAATATTCCAAGTAAATAAGCATGATTGAGATAATAAACTATCAAAAATAACAAAATAAAAGAAAACTAAGTTATTACATTGCTTTTGATCTTAGTTTACTACAAGAGTTTCATGAAAGAAAAAACTAGAAAGAAAAACTAAAGGATCTAGCAGTAACAACCTAGACATCTCTGCAAAATTCATTTGAGTCTACTCCTGAATAGGTCCTCCTTGCTCTTGTTCCAATCCTTGATCTAGACCTAGGGGGTTGGGATCACCCAACAAGAGAAAGAAACATGATATGTATCAAAATAAAGAACAAGAACAAGGTAATAGCAAAAAAGGATAATACAGGGTAAAGATTAACCAAGAAATAAGGATGGTCAAGAGTATGAGGCACATATCAAATAGGAATCTTGCCATAAAATATAATAATAAAGCATAATGCATGATCAATAATATGACTACATTAACTAAGTAGGGTAGAGGCACCTACCAAACCTCAACCAATAGCTGAGGGGAGAATTGACACATTCCCAGTGACCTACAAAATACTAAATGTGGGGAGAATTTACACATTCCTCTGGGCTAATTAACACATGCCCAAACTATGGGTGGTTTTACAGAGGTACACTACATTAGCTAACAAGTCAATTAATCACCATGATAAAAGAAATAATATGTAAATTTTAACTAAAAGGAATATTGCAGGTGGGGTTCAAAACCCAAACAAATAATGTAGATTGTTCCAAAAGGAACATCAATATAAATAAAGGTTTTAGTCCATGCCTCATTGGGAAATTAGCAATGGATAACATATATGCCCAACTTAAGAGATAAGATTGCACATACCTCATTTCAGAGTCCTAGTAGATTATTTTTCACCAAATTAGTTGATTCCAAGATCTTCTTTGCCTAATTCAAGTTATTCACATAGATTAGGGTTTGTATTTCATATTTGTATAAAGAAACCCCTAATATTAAACCTATTTGGAAAACCTTATATTTTTTTCACAAAACCTAGACAAATGATTCCTTATGTTTTTGTGATCAAGAAAACATATTTGTTTGTCAAATTTGGAGTTTACATGTTAAAGTTACAATTTTTATGAATTTTATGCATTAAATTCATTTTCTAAAAACCAGCCTTTGATAAACCTTGGAACTAGACATTAAAACTATTTTTATTAGATAGAACTTAATTTTTTTATTCTAGAACATATTTATTTGTTATTTTTGGACAACCAAAGAAAAAGATATGATTTTAATAATACCGACCAATCAGAAAATCCCAAATTCCTCATAAGCAAGTAATCTCGTGAGAGAGAGGAAAAGAGGGGTTGGGTCTACGTGACTTGTCCCAATCACAGATAGCCAAGTCACAGGTTAAAGGTCATGTCACCCTCATCTAAAACAAAAGCAAACTCAGGCTAAAAGACCTTGCCCTCACGTGAGAATCAAAGGAAATTAGAGAGGAGGGGCAAATTATGGATTCTACAAGGGGCATTCATCACCTTCCTTGGTTGGGACATGAGTGATGAGATTCAAGTAGTAGCTTGCAGGGGGGATAGGTTGTAAGGAGTGGGATCCCATAGGGATCCACTCCCTACTAAAAATAAAGAGGGCAACATCCACCAATAAAACTTTTTCTCAAAAGGGGATGAAACCAAATTTATTTAACATGATTGTATCATTACACAAAGTAGCAACAGAATTAAAAGATATATCTAACCATTACAAAGCTTATAAACATACTAAACTTTCACCACGCAAGGTGACATAAAGGAAAACTAACTACATACGTAGAACTAGCTGAGGATCACCTAACAACTTCAAGCAAAGTCTCCCACAAAGACAGCTACACTTGTTGTGGTCCAGGTCCTCCTAGATCTCTCCTTCTCGTTGTCTAACACCTGGGGTTGGAAGCGTACCCCACAAAAGGAAAAGAAAAGAGGATATCAGAAAAAATCTGGTATGAGCATGCTAAGAAGTAATTGAGCATTATATATTGAGAAAAAGGTATATCAAGTATAGAAAGCTTCCCATGCAAAGAGGTAAGAACTACCCAAACGGGCATAAAAGGAAAGAATCACAAACATATGATCAAAGGAATACTTGCCATTAAAACAATAATAAAAGTGGTGCCACAAAAGCACTCATAAAGATTTTAGGTCACAAAACCCATAACAACCTGCATGTAGGTGAGATAAACATAGCACTAAACACCATAAGTAACAAAGGTGGCCAAGCCACATAAACTTGAACCTGATAGAGATTGGCACATAACCAAACTCACAATATATATAAAATGTTGGGTCATTTGAAACCCGGGTATGGGGCAAAAAACCACCATCCCAAAATAAACAATAAGGGGACATAACCCAAAACCAATGCAAATTATATCACTCTAGGGCTACTGAGTCACACAACATGCTTAATAGGAAGGCAAGTAAAAGTATAGTCGGATCTAAAAATTAATCACCACATAAGTGATCATCATTATCAACCACCTCAAAGTGGGCATATAACAACATATTGAGTTCCATAATGAACAAGGCATAATAAAGATTCCAAAAGAAAGTCATGAACATATTTTGATCACAAGATCAGTAACAAGTTAGGTACTTCACACGAGGCATAGTTTCAAAAGAAGAAGATATGATTTTTAGGCTATTGTCCATAGGACCAATAGAATGAAAATTTAGGTTATTGCTCAATAAAGAAAAATAGGAGATGCTAACATACCTCTCATTAAGTCTTAAAAAACACTTCCCAAAATCCTAAGCAATATTAGAGTCCACTTGTCCTATTATAACAACCATATACATGTATTAGCATTATATGCATTCATTAAGAACTCAAAACCCTAAAGTTGTAAAATTTTTCTACAAACCATCAATTTAGGTCTTGTAAACATCACCATCATCTTAGTTAGGATTTTTTGATCAAAATAACATATAATATTAAGTATTTTGAATATATAGACTTTTAGGGTTATTTTTAGTGATTTTTAGTTCATTAAATCATCCTCAAGAAAAATTTGTCAAAAAACTCAAAACTAGGCATTGAATTTAACTTTATTAGATAAATCATATTTTTCTGAGTCTAGAACATATTTTACTTTTAATTTTGGCCCAAGGGTTTATTAGTTATCAATTATACAAATTATTAACTTATTCATTCGATCCATTAAAATCGCCTCTTCAAACATCATATTCAAGCAACAAAACAAATACCATTAGAAAGCTTGCATTTTTCTAAATCCAAAGAGTATTTATTTGTAATTTTTGAACAACCACAACAAAATTTATGAATTTTATACAATCAGCCAATCAAAACTCACCGAAAAGCCAATTAGATAATCTGAGAGAGAGAGAGAAGGTTGGGCCCCACAGCTTGGCCGAATTACAACGGGCTAAGTCAGCTCGCTGCACCTGTGTGGCCACCCTGCTGACGCTAGGTCCATTCAAAAACAAAATAAGGCGAATGACCATATTACCCTTGTACTAAGCAGAGAGAAGAAAGGAGGAGCATGCGAGGGTAAAATCATAAAAATCCAGCGAGTTATCTTCCTCCCACCCGCTCGCCATGGCACTATGGAAGCATCAACTTTGCTTGGAGACTTTTGGGAAAAACCAAAATACACAACCAAATTCGATGTGCAAACATGCGAAAGAAAGATGAGGAAATTCTGAACTGGATAGTACCTTCAATCATTCTGGAGATGAAGTGAAGATGGAGAGAAACTCGCCGCAAAGTCTACTGCTTCAGCCGCTCTCCGGAGGCTCAAACAAAGATGAAACTCAAAATCAAGAGGTGTGTTGAGTTACATAGGCTATTGCAATGCTCAGGGTATACATATTATAGAGGAGGAGATATGGTTTAGGGTTTGTGTATGTGAGGTGGGAGGAGGAGTTTCAGCCAGTTTAGGAAAGCTCAAATAATTGATCAAAACACGTAACTTACGATAAAGTTGTGTGAAATTTCACAAGGAATCCAGCAAGCCTAAGAACTCATGATTTGGTCGAGAAACTAGGGAGATATTAGCAAATGAAAATCGAGCAAATCTATTTATGTTTTCTTGTACGAACCAAGGTAGAATATGACCAGTAGCCGTTGGACCCAAGATCCATGGCCAACGATCCATGCAAGAAAAGCCAAATCTCACACATTAAATCCTTATCCAAATTGATTTCGACTATAGTGACATTTGCATTATGAATTTCTCTCTCTTCTTTTGAGGGCTCAAACGATTTGCAAAATTAAACAAATTTGACATCCTGACTAATTTTGATGTGTAGAATCTGAATATGGAATTAGTTTTTATTTTTTGAGAACTTTTAATGGGTTAAATAATTCAAAATTCATTTTCTCTTTCCTCCTTCATTTATAACTTTATGATTATCCAAAAATAATATAACTTCACCCATAAGTCATATTAAGTATGATGGGTACGAATTTGCCATTATTTCCATTTGTTGGTGTTGTTTATTATTTCAATTAATGATTTTAAAGTTTTACACACTTTCTCTCTCCTAAATTTATCTTCTCATAAAATATTTTCTAAATTGAGTCAAAATTCATCCAAAGATATATTTTAACATGTAGAACACAAATTTGGCATTTTTTTTGAAGACTTTTATTAATTTATTTAATACATTACTTATTTTATCCTTTTAATTTATTAGAGGCATCTAGAAAATTTTAAAAATATAAAACTTAGACTGTAAGCAATACAAAATGTAGGAACACGATTTTGACATTAATTATTTTTTTTCAACATATGTTTAATATTTTTGGTCTTTAAAGCATTTTCTCTCTCCTGAATAAAATAAAATATTTAACTTTGATCAAATTAGATGCAAATTTACACATAGACTCATTTTTATATGTAGATTACGAATTTAGGGTTAATTTCCACTTTTGAAGTCATTAAATATTTTATTTAATATTTTTATGGAAAAACACATTTTTCTTTTCTAATTAAAATAGATATGGTTATTATTATTCTAAATTGGTGAAACTTGGCCTCCAAGCCAAAGCATATACCGAGAAAATGAATATGAGGTTATTATTATCCAATAAGTTTTCCTTTTAACACATTATCCATTATTTCTATTATTTCTCTCATTAATAATCCAATATCTCATTATTTATGTTTTTAGCATTATCTTTGATTCCCCTTTTCTCTTCCTTGCACCCTAAGGCATAGGAATAAACTAGAATGAATCTACACCATGATTATCCCACATAAGATTATTTATTTCGTATTTTGTGGAATTATAACTCACTATTCTCAATTATGGACACTTTATCTTTGTGGTATTTAGGTAATATTAATATATACTCTACGTTTTAATGTGATTTATGCATGCATTAATATATTTAAGGTCACCAAAGAGAATATTTTAATCCTTATTTGGCTACTCCTCAAAGACTAAGGGTTCTAAGTTCTTAACTCTGGAATAAGATTAAGTCCTAGGTTTCGGTATGTTGCAGCATACCACCCCCTTAAAGAGATTTTGTCCTTGAAATCTAAGCAATTATCTACCACCCTTTAAAGATTCATCCTAATAATCCAAACAAAACTATAGGTACAAAGGTAACTTCTTTTATGTATATCTTGCAAAAGGAAGCATAACTTGAAAGTCTAACTATGGGACTAAGGGTCACCTTCAAATTGATCATCATTATGGACTTCTTGACCAAACCTAGGGTTTTGGGGTGTCTGGTAACCGTACTAGTTGTCAACAATCGAGTTATCTCCCGCCATCAGGATTTTGCCTATACAAGACAAGGATACTAGGTATAAGCAACCGATGAAAAAAAAGTAAACATTTTAAGGGAGACAAGGTTGAAATAGTTAGATAACCGACAGCTAAAGCCTCTGATACCATGTTGTAAGGAGTGGGATCCCATAGGGATCCACTCCCTACTAAAAATAAAGAGGGCAACATCCACCAATAAAAACTTTTTCTCAAAGGGGGATGAAACCAAATTTATTTAACATGATCGTATCATTACACAAAGTAGCAGCAAAATTGAAAGATATATCTAACCATTACAAATCTTCTAAACATACTAAACTTTCACCACACAGGATGACATAAAGGAAAACTAACTACATATGTATAACTAGTTGAGGATCACCTAACAACTTCAAGCAAAGTCTCCCACAAAGACAACTACACTTGTTGTGGTCCATGTCCTCCTAGATCTCCTTCTCCTTGTCCAACACCTGGGGTTGGAAGCGTACCCCACAAAAGGAAAAGAAAAGAGGATATCAGTAATAAGATGGTATGAGCATGCTAAGAAGGAATTGAGCATTATATATTGAGAAAAGGTATATCAAGTATAGAAGGCTTCCCATGCAAAGAGGTAAGAACTACCCAAATGGGCACAGAAGGAAAGAATCACAAACATATGATAAAAGGAATACTTGCCATTAAAACAATAATAAAAGTGGTACCATAAAAGAACTCATAAAGATTTTAGGGCACAAAACACATAACAACCTGCGTGTAGGTGAGATAAACATAGCACTCGAACAACATAAGTAACAAAGGTAGACAAGCCACATAAACTTCAACCTGATAGAGATTGGCACATAACCAAACTCCCAATATATATTAAATGTTGGGCCAAACCTCATAAATTTGAAACCCGGGTATGGGGCACATAAACACCATCCCAAAATAAACAATAAGGGCACATAACCCAAAACCAATGCAAATTATATTACTCTAGGGCTACTGAGTCACACAACATGCTTAATAGGGAGGCAAGTAAAAGTATAGTCAGATTTGCAAATTAATCAACACATAAGTGATCATCATTATCAACCACCTCAAAGTGGGCATATAACAACAAATTGAGTTCCATAATGAACAAGGCATAATAAAGATTCCAAAAGAAAGTCATGAAGATATTTTGATCACAAGATCAGTAACAAGTTGGGTACCTCAAACAAGGCATAATTTCAAAAGAAGAAGATATGGTTTTTAGGCTATTGTCCATAGGGCCAAGAGAATGAAAAATTTAGGTTATTGCTCAATTAAGAAAAATAGGAGATGCCAACATACCTCTCACGGAGTCTTAAAAAAACACTTTCCAAAATCCTATGTAAGATTAGAGTGCACTTGTCCTATTATAATAACCATATACATGTATTAGCATTATATGCATTCATTAAGAACTCAAAACCTTAAAGTTTTCAACGTTTTCTACAAACCACTGATTTAGGTCTTGAAAACATCACCATCATCTTAGTTAGGATTTTCTAATTAAAATAACATATGGTATTAAGTATTTTGAAGATATGGACTTTTAGGGTTATTTTTAGTGATTTTTAGTTAATTAAATCATCCTCAAAAATACTTTTTTGGAAAAAAAAGGTTTAGAGTTCCCTCACTTCCCTCACGCGACCTAGTTTCATGGCAGCGATAGGAACTATGGCTAGTGAGTGCTCATCGGCTTGCACGGTTGAGCTGTTTCAGTCTCTGGTGATCCAGACGAGAGGAGGGGGAGCGACAGAGTGTTAGGGTTAGAATGATAGAGGAAATCAATAGAAGACGAGAAGCTCTGAGAATCTAAGAGGAGGAGGAGGAGACAGCAGTCCTATCCGAGGAGGAAGAAGATGCCGTCAATGATATACAACTATCATTGGTGGCAAAACTAATGACAGACAGACCATACAATTTCAACGCCCTACAGAGAACGATGTCCCAGATTTGGAGTCTAAGAAGCAGGTTGACAATAAAACAAATAGAGCATGGGATCTTGATACTCTAGTTTGGATCTTTGAGGGATAAAGAAAAAGTCTAGGAAGGGCTCCCCTGGACCTTTGCCAACTGCCTGCTGATGATGAAGGAGATCGAGGAGGGGGAACAACCATCTGAGATAGCGATCAATGAAGCACCTTTTTGGGTCAGATTCTATAATCTGCCGTTGGGGTATAGATCTGACAAAGATATAGTGGCCATAGTAGGGAAGGTGGGAAAAGTCCTGGAGATAGACAGAACTGAGACAATGTGGGAGAGAGCAAGAAGGGAAAAAATACTGATCGATGTGGAGAAGTCGATAAAAATAGTCCAAGTCATGCAGGACCCAAAAGGTAATTGCTTCAACATAGATCTCAGATACGAACGCCCTCCCGTCTTCTGCTATATTTGTAGAAAGATAGGCCACTCAAACAGGGATAGCACAACACCAAATGAAGGGGAGCAGGAGGAATGGGGACCATGGGTTAGGGCATCACCGTGGAAGCTGAGAAGATCGCATGTACATTAGCCCTATGAAAGCAGGGCAAATAAGGACTTGTTCGGCAGTAAGTAGATAGATGTTAATGAGCAGAGGAAGACTGAGGTTACTAAAATACAACTCAAAGGAAGAGAAAGGGCACTAGAAGGAGGAGAAGGAGGTCCCACATGGGTTAAAGCAGGAAACTTGGGAGAAAGAAGCAAGGAGACAAGAAAAAGCGGGACCAATGAAGAGGAGGTGAGGTTCGAGGAGAAAATATAGGGGGAAACTAATGAACTCACGAGTAAAAGCAAAGACATAAATAACAGTTATGTGGGAACAACCACAGAGAAACACAAAGAAGTAAAGGAGGGGGGAAGTGAGGTGAGGACAACAACACATGAAGGTGATGAGATTCTGAGCATCGATAGTAGAGAAAGCATAGAATATACACAGGGGATAGCTGGTCCTATTGTTGACAAAGTGACTGACAAAATGCCACACAGAAAAGAAAGGAAAAAAGAAGGAATAAACAACAACAGTGCAAAAAAGGTCAGGATATTCAGAAAACAAACACCAGGGGTTAACATAAGGAGTCAAGGAGACAGGGAGGGAGTGTACATTGGAAGGAAGTGGAGCCTAGAAGGGGAGAGAAGCAACCAAGACAAGATGAATCTAAGAGAATGCAGCACGAAGATAAGCAGAGAGGGGGATACCAAGATGGTTTGGGAAAGCTGCCCAACCAAAGTAGCGGGACCTGAGGTAGTTCAGGCCCATGAAGAGCCATGAGGATTTTAAGTTGGAACTACCAAGGTGTGGGGAACCTCGGCATGTTCAAAACTCTCCATCGGTTATGTTGGAGGGAGCACCCTCATTTTTTTTTGATGGAGACCAATATTCAAGCTAGGGAGCTAGAGAAAATGAGACGTAAGTGTGGGTACGGAAATGGGGTTTACTTCAGTAGCCAGGGAAGGGTAGGAGGTATGGGTTTCTGGTGGAACGGAGATGAGGTGACTATCATCTCCTATTCTAGACACCATTTTGTTGCAACTATTAAAGGAAGAGGTGACAGGGAGGATTGAAGGTTTGTGGGGGTCCATGAATGGTCTGAAACTCATCTAAAGTACAAGACCTGGGAGATGATGGAAGAGCTAAATAAAGATAGCAGTACTCCTATAGTTTATATATGGAATTTTAATGAAATCATGAGCCATGATGAGAAAGAGGGTGGGGTGGTCACGACAGAAAGATACATCAACAACTTCAATGATTGCATCAACAACTATAATCTCATTAAAATACCCTATAGTGGTAACAAGTTTACTTGGGTGAAGGGTTTGAAGGAGGAAACTATCATCAGGGAGAGGCTGGATAGAGCCTTAGTGACCACTGAGTGGAGTAGGAGTCACCCATGGGTGAAGATGGTTCATCTTACTAGGATGGAGTCAGACCATGCCCCCATTTTTGTCAAGAGCGGAAATGAGAACAACAACTGCAACACGAGAAAAAAACTCAGAATGGAATAGTATTGGCTAGATGATGAACAGAGAAAAGAGATAATAAGGGAAAGTTGGACGAAATCAGTCAATAGCAATATGCACAGAAGAATAGAACAATGCATCAGGGATCTGCATGGGTGGGCAAAAAAGAAGTATGGATACATCGACAAAAATCTAAACAAAGCGGAAAAGGAGTTGGGCCACTTCCAAAGCAAAAGTATGTATGCCGATAACATAGCCAAGTGTAGAGCCCTATGTGAAGAAATCAACACTCTACAAAAACAAAGAGAAACCTATTGGTTCACCCGAGCAAAGATCAAAGAGATGAGGGATGGGGATCAGAATACTTCCTATTTCCACAATAAAGCTTCACATAGAAGGAGAAGGAACAACATACAAAGGCTCCAAGACGGTGAAGGAAATTGGAAGTTCAAGGCTAAAGAGATGGAACAAAGCATCCTGAACTACTACAATAGTTTATTCAGATCGGACAGAACCCAAAATGCTTCTGATGCCCTATAGGGGATTGCCAAGGTAGTGAATGAAGATATGAATTCAGCACTGGACAAAGAACCCGATATGGAAGAGATAAAGAAAGATGCCTTCAACATTCACTAGAATAAAGCTCCAGGCCCTGATGGCCTACATGCGAGTTTCTACCACAATCACTAGAGTATAGTAGGGGAAGATATCACAACTTACATTAAGGGGTGGTGGAAGGGTGAGGAGGAGATCAGAGAGATTAATAACACAAATATTGTACTGATTCCCAAAGTAAAGGAGCCGGTTAATATGAATGACTTTAGGCCTATAAGCTTATGCAACACTATCTACAAGATGATTTCTAAAATCCTCACCTCAAGAGTAAAGGTGTTCTTAAATGACATCGTTACCCAGAACCAAAGTGCCTTCATTCCTGATAGACTCATTACCGATAATGATATCATTTCTTTCAATATGTTTCATGCTATATGGCGATTAAGCTTGGCATGAGCAAGGCATACGACAGAGTCGAGTGGGACTTCATTGACCGTGTTATGAAGAATATGGGGTTTAACAACTCATGGTGTAAAAGGATTAATAGATGTATTCATTCTGTCTCCTCCTTTGTAATCAACTCATTTAAAACAAACTCTATAATCCCACAAAGGGGTCTCTGGTAAGGGGACCCCATTTCTCCTTACCTTTTCCTCTTTTGTGCAGACGCCTTCTCTTCTCTGTTGAACATGGTTGTCAATGAAGGGGCCATTACGGGGGTCAAAGCATGCATGAATGGCCCAAGAATCACCCACCTATTTTTTGTTGATGACAGCATACTGTTTGCGAAGGCAAATATCCAAGAAGCCAAGAAAATAGCTGAGATACTAAGCTACTACGAAAAGGCTTCAAGGTAGAAAATCAACCTAAACAAAATGGAGATTTCCTTCAGTCGAAATGTAAGCGAGGAAAACAGGGGGCTGATAATTAAGGAGCTGGAAGTAAAACATGTGGACTCACACAAGAAATACTTGGGCCTTCCTACGATCATTGGGAGATCCAAGATAGTGGTCTTTGGAGAAATGTAAGATAGAATCGGGAAGAAGCTATGTGGTTGGAAGGAGAAGCTTCTGAGCCAGGATGGAAAAGAGGTCCTCATAAAATCTGTTATCCAATCCATACATATATACATGATGAGTATCTTTCGAATACCTGAGGCTATCCTTGAGGATATTACAAGGATGATCACCAGGTTCTGGTGGGGCGAAAAGGAGGGTAAAAGGAAAATTCACTGGGCTACCTGGGAGAAGTTGTGCCAGCCTAAATGTAAAGGGGGGCTTGGTTTTTGTGATCTCAAGGTCTTCAATCAGGCCCTGTTATCTAAACAAGGCTAGTTACTTCTCACAAGTCTGGACACTCTAGCCGCGAGAGTTCTAGAGACCAAATACTTTAGGGGAAAATGTTGTCTTGAAGCTAGTAGGGGCTTCGATCCTAGTTATACATGGAGATCAATATGGGGGGCCAAATCCCTTCTCCTTGAGGGGCTAAGAAGAAATATAAATGGACATGATCGAATACAGATATGGGAAGAGAGATGGATCCCGAACAGACATGGGGGAGGAGTTCTAAAGGAAAATGCAATGGGGGACATTCTAAACTATGTGGATGAGCTAGTGGAGAGTAAGGGATACTCTTGGAAGGAGACCTACATCAGAAACCTCTTCAATGAGAAGGATAGAAAAACCATCATGTCCATTCCTCTTACCATTTGCGAAGATGGTAAATGATATTGGTATCCATCCCTGGAGGGTAATTTCACAGCAAGAACAACTTACTGGTTGGGGATGAATGGCCACTCTAAAGAATGGGAAACCAGAAACAATCACAGACAAGGTGACATATGGAGAAAAATATGGGCCACTAACCTCACTTCGAAGGTCAAATACTTCATATGGAAATGTTGTGTCAACTATATCCCTACTAACAGCAACCTGATGTTCTGACATGCAAGGGACTTGGATATGTGTGAGCTCTGTGAATTGGAGGCTGAAACACCTGAGCATGCACTGCTGAAATGCCCTAAATGCAAGGAGTGTTGGGAGTCTCAGGCCCAACAAGAGCTGAGGAGTAGCCTACCTGAAGGAACCATGAAGGAAAAATTCAATTGGATACTATACAAAGGCACAGCCGATGAATTGGTCACTTTGATCATGAGCTGTCTGACAACATGGCTCAATAGAAATCAGAGGATCTTCAGCAACATTGAAATGCCTTCAGCTATAAGATAATATGGTCTTTGAAAATGGATAAATGACACGGTGATGATCAACATAAACAAGGGTAGGCCTCATCTTTCGATTATTGGTGATGATAATCACTCAAGTATCAGTCAGGAGGATCAACCCGAGATCATGGTCATCCATACTGATGCTGGCAAGGTGATCAATGGGAGGATCAGTCTTGGAGCGATCTTCAAAGACAATGAAGGGAGTGTAAAGGCCAAGGCTGCTCGAACGTTCAATGGAGCATGGGATACTTTCAAAGTTGAGGCAATGGATGTTAGGCACTGCCTGCAGGTCATAGCAACTCTGAAGATGGAGAAGATACAACTAGTGATGGATGCAAAAAATGTTTGGGAAAGGATCAAATCTAGAAAAAGAGGACACAACCCGGTGATGAAGTTGATCACAGAGATAGACAATCTATCGAATAGGTTCAAGTCTTGCTCCTTTGCTTTTAAAGGGAGGAAATGGAACCAACTTGTACACCACTTAGCTAAAAGAGGGCTCGAGGGCACATCATGTCATGTTTGGGTGGGAAATTTCCCTTTCGACCCTAGAAATGTAACTCTCGTTGATATGCAATAGATGGAAAGTTTTTTCCTAAAAAATACTTTTTCAAAAAACTCAAAACTAGGCATCAAATTTATCTTTATTAGATAGATCATATTTTTTGAGTCTAGAATATATTTTACTTTTAATTTTGGCCCAAGGGTTAATTAGTTATGAATTATACAAATTATTAACTTATTAATTTGATCCATTAAAATTGCCTCTTCAAACATCAAATTCAAGTGACAAAACCAATACCATTAGAAAGATTGCATTTTTCTGAATCCAAAGAGTATTTATTTGTAATTGTTTTATAAACACAACAAAAGTTATGAATTTTATACAATCGGCCAATCAAAACTCACCAAAAATTCGATTAGATAATCTGAGAGAGAGATAGAGAAAGAGAGAGAGAGAGAGAGTGAGAGAGAGAAGGTCGGGCCCCATTACTTATCCAATTACATCGGGCCAAGTCAGTTGGCCGCACCTGTGTGGCCGCCCTGCTGGCACCAGGTCCAGTCGAAAACAAAATAAGGCGAATGACCCTATTGCCCTTGTACGAAGCAAAGAGAAGAAGGGAGGAGCGCGCGAGGGTAAAACCATAAAAATCCAATGAGTTTTCTTCCTCCCACCCGCACGCCATGGTGTTGCGGAAGCAGCAACTTTGCTTGGGGACTTTTGGGCAAAACCAAAATCCACAACCAAATTCGATGTGCAAACATGCGAAATAAAGAGGAGGAAATTCCAAACTGGATAGTACCTTCAATTGGTCCAGAGACAAAGTGAAGAGGGAGAGAAACTTTCCACAAAGTCTAGTCCTTCGGCCGCTCTCCGGAGGCTCAAACAAAGATGAAACTCAATATCAAGAGGTGCATTGAGTTGCATAAGCGATGGAAATGTTCGGGGTATATGTATTTATAGAGGAGGAGATGTGGTTTAGGGTTTGTATTTGTGAGGTGAGAGGAGGAGTTTCAGCCAGTTTGAGAAAGCTTGGATAATTTATGAAAATATGTAAAACTTGGGATAAAGTTGTGTGAAATCTCACAAGGAATCCAACGGCCTAAGAACTCATGATTTGGCCGACAAACTAGGGAGATATTAGCAAACAAAAATCGAACAAATCTATTTCTGTTTCCTTTTCTGAACCAAAGTAGAAGATGACCAGCAGTCATTGGATCCAAGATCTATGGTCAGCGATCCATGCAAGAAAAGCCAAATCTCGCACATTAAATCCTTATCCAATTTGATTTCGACTATAGTGACATATGCATTATGAAATTCTCTCTCTTCTTTTGAGGGCTCAACCAATTTCCAAAAATTAACCAAAATCAAAATCCTGACTGATTTTGACGTGTAGAATCCGAATATGGAATTAGTTTTGCATTTTGAGAACTTTTAATGTGTTAAATAATTCAAAATTAATTTTCTCTTTCCTTCTTCATTTATGACTCTGTGATTATTCAAAAATAATATAACTTCACCCATAAGTCATATTAAGTATGATGGATACGAATTTGACATTATTTCCATTTGTTGGTGTTGTTTATTATTTTAATTAATGATTTTAAAGTTTTACAAACTTTCTCTCTCCTAAATTTATCTTCTCATCAAACATTTTCTAAATTAAGTCAAAATTCATCCAAAGATATATTTTAACATGTAGAACACCAATTTGGCATTATTTTATTTTTTTGAAGACTTTTATTATTTTATTTAATACATTACGTATGTTATCCTTTTAATTTATTAGAGGCATCTAGAAATTTTTAAAAAATATAAAACTTGGCCTATAAGTAATACTAAATGTGAGGAACATTATTTTGACAATAATTAATTTTGTTCAACATATGTTTAATATGTTTTGTCTTTAAAGCATTTTCTTTCTCTTGAATAAAATAAAATATTTAACATTGATCAAATTAGATGCAAATTCACACATAGACTCATTTTTAAATGTAGATTACGAATTTGGGTTTATTTCCTCTTTTGAAGTCATAAAATATATTATTAAATATTTTTAAGGAAAAACATCCTTTTCTTTTCTAATTAAAATAGATATGGTTATTATTATTCTAAATTGGTGAAACTTGGCCTCCAAGCCAAAGCGTATCCTAAGAAAATGAATATGAGGTTATTATTATCCAATACGTTTTCCTTTTAATACATTATCCATTATTTCTATTATTTCTCTCATTAATAATCCAATATCTCATTATTCATGTTTTTAGCATTATCTTTGATTCCATTTTTCTCTTACTTGGACCCTAAGGCATAGGAATAAACTAGAACGAATCTACACTACCATTATCCCACATAAGATTATTTATTTTGTATTTTGTGGAATTATAACTCACTATTCTCAATTATGGACACTTTGTCTTTTATGCACATATACTATGTACCTTTTATTGATTTTATGATTAATTTGAAGGTATTTGGGTAATATTAATTTATACTCTATGTTTTAATGTGATTTATGCATACTTTAACTTGAAATTTCTCCTTTAGACGCAAAAGATATGGCTATTTTGGGCAAGGCATCAACAACTATGCTTGCTTTACCAAGAAGATAAGTGATGGTAAAGTCGTAGTCCTTAAGGTATTCCATCCATCTTCATTGTCTCAGATTCAGATCCTTCTGAGTCAGAAGATACTTCAAAGTTTTATGATTAGAGAAGACTTCAAACTTAACTCCATATAGATAGTGTTGGTAGATCTTTAAAGCATGCACTATAGTGTCTAGCTCTAAATAATGTGTAGGCTAGTTCTTTTCGTTAGGTTTTAATTGGAATGAAGCATAGGTGATCACTCGATTTTCTTGCATCAAGACACACCCTAATGCTTACTTAGAAGCTTCAATTTAAATGATATAGGGTTTGCCTTCAACAGGTAATGCAATAACATGACTAGTTGTCAAACATCCTTTCAACTTCAAGAAATTGTCATCACATTCCAATGTCACACAAAGTTGACTTCTTTCCGTGTCAACTTTGCCAAACGGAGAGAAAACTCAGAAAAGCTCTTGGTAAACCTCTGGTAGTAACATGATAAATCGAGGAAACTACATATCTCAGACATAATCTTTGGAGCTTTCCACTTGGTCACAGCTTGTACCTTTACAGGATCAACAACAATATGTCCAGCTAAAATCACATGACCCAAAAACATCACTTCCTTTATCCATAACTCACACTTTGAGAATTTAGCATAGATTTGATTTTCTCTCAGTGTGTTCAGCACAATTCTTAGATGTTCATGATGTTGTTTCTCAGACTCAGAGTAGACCAAAACATCATTGATGAGCACTACCATGAACTGATCGAGATAATGAAAAAACACTCAACTCATTAAGTCCATGAAAGTAGCAGGGGCATTAGTAAAACTAAAAGGCATGACTAAGAACTCATAATGCACATATTGAGTTCTAAAATCTGCCTTTAGAAAATCCTTATTCTTCAAGTGCATTTAGTAGTAGCCACTTCACATATCCATCTTTGAAAACACAATGACCAACTTAAGCTGATTGAATAGGTCGTCGATGCATGGTAAAGGATAACATGTCTTTATCGTTACTTGGTTAAACACATGATAATCTATGCACATACACATCAAACCATCCTTCTTCTTCACAAACAAGACTGGGGTTTCCCAAGGTGAAATACTAGGGTGAACAAAACCCATTTCAGGAAGCTCCCGAAGCTGCTTCATAAGCTCAGTAAGTTCAGTAGGTGCCAAGTGATAAGGCATCATTGAGATAGGCGAAGTTCCAAGTGCAAGTTTGATGGAAAATGTAACATACTATATTTCAAACCCTACCCTAGAAATTTGATCTTTTTGGACTTAGCCAAACTAATTTGAGGATAGATCCAGATGAGGTTTAATATAACCCAAATAAGACAATGCATGTATAAATCATCGTAATGTAACCAAATGATCTCACAATATTAGTCTTAGGCCAATAATGGATACATAAAATAGGTCACATGAACTAATGTAAAATTTGTGCAAATAATCACACATAATTCTTTTGGTGATGATATTAACCTAAGTAGATGAGCAATAATGATAATAGTGAAATAATATGATAATTTAAGTAATAATGTGATATTAATGGCCACAAATATTAATTATGACAAAACTCATGAAAAAGAATCCCAAAAGTGGAATATAAGTTAAGAATTGTGTTCCTTGGGTCTGAATTACCTTAGGAGTCAAGTTTCACATTATTCACATAATAATAATTAATTTAATTCAATTTGGAAAGAGAAGATATGTGTTTTCCTCAAAATATCAAATAAAATATTAAATGACTCCAAAAGAGGAAAATAATATTGGATTTGTAATCTACATAATAAATATAAACTTTGGGTGACTTTTCATCCAATTTGGAAGATGTTTGAATAAAAGATGAAATCAGGAGAGAGAAAGTGTGTAGAACTATAAAAATATTGAATAATTATACAAACAACACCAACATGTAAAATTGATGGAAAATTTGTATCCAACACATTAAATATGACTTGTGGGTGAAGTTTCATCAAATTTGGAGAATCTTAAAGTCATTAATGCATGAGGAAAGAGAAAATAAGATTTGATTTATTTAACACATTAAAAGTTCCTAAAAGGCAAAACTAATTCCATATACAGATTCCTCATGTACAACATAGGATGGGTGTAAAGTTTCATTAAAATTAGTACTTGTTTGCACCCACAAAATAAGAAATAGAAAAATAGAAATAAATGCATTCACACTTTATTCCAATTCAATTTAGGATTTCATTTATCTGTCATGTGGTTGGTTTTATTCAATTTTGATACATGTGGATCTGGGTCGTTCATTTTTTGATCGGATGGTTGCTGACTTATCTCCTTCCTCTCACTAAATCAGGAAACAAGTTTCGCCCCATTGATTCCTATTTCTCAGATTTCTCAGTCATCTCTCCACGATTCTTTGAGATTTCTTCACCCACATGTTCCTTTTTGGATTCTACCTCCAACGATCCCTAACTTGTTAACATTCATGGTGTGTTCACGATTTGCCCAATTTAACATCTCCAAGCCTAGAAGCGCTCTTGCTTATTCTTCGAGTCTCGCACCCCCACCTATAAAAAACTCTACTTGAGTCATCCTCAGCTTCGGAGGAACTCTCCTCATCTCTCAATTTCCCCACACATTCTTTCCTTGCCTCTTGATGATCAGGTTTTGGTTTTGAGTTTGCGGTGCGTCCCTGTGACCATCAGCAAAGCCAACCATCAAATTGCCTCGATCGGTGAGTTCGCGAGACCCTCTTCCTTCTTTCTTTTCTTTCTCTCCGTGGCATTATCATGTCTTGCGAAATCCCCTAATTTTTTATCGAGCTCCAGCCAGCTGCTCGGGTAGCCATGGTGTGAGCTGGGGGAAGGGGAAGAATTCCTCCTGCATTTTTACTCTTTTATCCTCGTTCGTCTTCTTTCTTTGCTTTTCTTGCAATGGGAATAATGGTAATTTCACATGTGTTTTCTTTATTTTGGGGTGAGCCAAATAGACCGTTGACCACATGACTTGACCGCCTCTGATTGGGCCAAGTTAACTGGTCAACCCCCTCTCTTGCTCAGTTGATGATGTGTTAATTTTTTATTGGTCAATTTTATAAATATCATAACTTTTTCCTCGTTTGTCCAAAAATTAAGTAAGAATATGTTTTGGAATTAGAAAAATGTGTTCTTTATAATAAAAATACTTTTGAGGCTTCATTTTGAGTTTTTATCAAATAGTGTTTTCTAAAAATGAAATTAATACATAAAAATCACTGAAAATGCACCTTTAACCTCTTTATTCTAGAATAGACAAAAATATATGTTTTCTTAATTACGAGAACCTAAATAGATCAATGATGGTTTTTTTAGAGTCTAAATCAGAGTTTGGTGCAAAAGTGCAAAACTAGGATTTTCTTTACATTAATGCATATGGCAAACCCCAATACATATGAATAATTTGTAATTAGGCAAATTGGTCTTGGAAACAACAATGTTAGTGAAGAGTGTTTTTAGGACTCAGGTTTATAGTATGTTTGCATCCCCTATTATTCTTGATGAGAAATTCACCTATTTTCTTCTTTCTCTTGATCCTATGGACATTAGTCTATACACAATGTCTTTTCTTTTAAAAATCATGGTTCATGTGAACTACTTTATTTGATATTGATCTTATGATCATGAATATTCTCCTAGACTCTTTTCATATGCTTTGTACATGATGGAACTCTATTTTATGACATGTGATGTTTTTTCCCACTTGTGACGTGGATGTATATGTTGGTCACTTATGTGGTGACTAGTTTGTTTATTCTGACTATACTTTTTACTTGCCTCTACATTAAACATACTATGTGATTCAGTAGCACTAGAGTAGTGTAATTGCATTGGTTTTGTTTATGGGAAGATGTGCAATTTCCTACTCGAGTAGTATGCTCTTTTGGGATGGAGGTGGCCCCATACCCAGGTTTCAAATTTGTGAGGTTTGGCCCATTTTATATATTGGGATATTAGAAGTACGTCATTCTCAATCAGGTTTCAAGTTTGTGAGACTTGGCCGACTTTGTATATATATTGTTCTAGGGCTATGCTTATCTCACATGCATGCAGGTTATTGATGATGATTGTGGGGTGTGTGCCCTACTTTCTTGATATATGCTTAATTTCCCACCATGGTAGTGGATGTATATATGGCACAAACTTTTTATGTTGTTTTATGGCAAGTATCTTCTTTATTGTAATTATTTTCTCTTGATACCCACTTGGGTGGTACTTTTCTTTTCTATGGGAAGCTTTCTATTTTGATGTCCTTTATTCTTTTAAATTGCTCAATTTCCTTTTTAGTATGCACATAACAACCTTTGCTAATGTTTCCTTTTCTTCTCTCTTGATGGGGTATGCTTCCGACCCTGGGAGAAGAATGTGGAGGACATGGCATAAAGATATAGACTTAGCTTAAGGAGTTAAAGCTTGAAGACAAATTTGTTCTGGTTTAGATTTCCCTCTACTTAGATCCTTATTTTGTACCCTTTTATGTAAACCCTTTGTGGGAGATTATGATGTTCTTTTGTAACCTTATGAGAAATTGAATATAGTCAATATTTGACTTCCGCTGCTATACTTTGGTTGTTTTGAATACCATACATAAGATTTGAAAATTTTACACCCACTCCAACATAACTTTTTGGTGTGTTTGGATTGGAGGTTCTATTATTCAAAATTTTAGTAGGGAGTGGTTCCCCTATAGGATCCCACTCCTTATAGAAAACTCCACCTCGTGAGTTGGGGGCAACCTGAGCAACTCCTTAGGAAAAACATTAGGAAAGTTCTTCACCACATATATATGGTCTAGAGAAGGAGGTGTGGCATTGAGAAACATAGATGCTAAATATTCTCTACACCCTTGAGAGACAAGCTTTTCAGCTTTGATAGCAGATATGATGAATTATTGATCCTCTCACTTCCCACCCTTGACACATATCCTTCCCTCATCTGGATGTAATAAAATAACCTTTGATTCTTCACAGAACAAAACTACCTTATACCTCTTCAACCAATCCATCCCTAGGATAACATCAAAATCAGTCATATCAAGCAGGATGAAATCCGAAGGAAACATCTACCCATAGATACAAAGGTCTAAGGTTGGGAATTTGAGATAAGAAGAGTAGATTCTACAACTAGGGGTTTTAACATGTAGTACATGATCCATTTATTGTGATTCTATCTCTAACATTGAAGCAAGCATAGTTGATATGAAGGTATTTGACAAGACAAAATAAAAAAGTACTTTGATAGGATGCATATTAAGATGTAAAGTACCTTCAATAACTTCATTGTCTTCTCTAGCTACTTACAACATTCATAGTGAACACTCTACCATTCTACCTTTCCATGGGTGGGTGACGTCCTTGCTTGTTCCGGTTGTTTTTGTTCCTTGGAGGTAGAATTTTTTTCTTTTGTGGCGATTGAGATAGCTACTGAGATGGGACTTGTCCATGTTAAAGCTTAGGAAAGTTTGGTCAAAGATGTCCAACTTGTTCGCACTCATGATAGAGAGGTGCAGGTCGATCATCTCTTTGGGGTGGGGCATTGCCTACATTACACTTCCCAGGTGGACGAAAATGGGAACAATGGTTGCTTCTGTCCCGACCTTGGTTTCCACTTGAGTTCTTCCTCTTGTTGTTATTGTTGTGTCCATAGGACTGAAATCTAGGATACAACTCTATCACAAGTGCCTTGTTCACCATTTTTTGAAAAGTAAGAGGTAGATGGGGAACAAGAATGTGTCTGACACTGTAGCTAAGTCCTTCCAGGAAAAGTGTCGATCTTTGATCTTCCCCAAGATCAACAACATAACGTTTTAAAAGTAGGAAATGTTGAATGTATTCAGAAACACTCATGCCTCCCTATCACAGGTTATGGAATTATGCTTCCTTCCTTTTCATATTAGTGGGGAAGATGTACTTCCCATGGAACAACTTGAGGAACTGCTCCCAACTCATGCTCGAGGTGTCATAGGTACGAGACATACCATTCCACTAGACCCATGCTGGCCCATCTAGCACATAAGTTGCAAAGAAAACCTTCATATGTGGAGGACATTCCATGCCCTCAAAGGTACACTCCAGGTCCAACACCCAATCATCAACCTTATCCACCATGTTTGGCTCACTCTTGACCTTGAAGTATGGAGATTACATCTTGATGAAGTCCTTCAAAGTGAACTCCTTAGGCTTTCTTGCAATGGCTGCAACATTGGAGAGTTATCCCACTAGGGTGGTAAAGAGTAGGTGGCACAACATGGTCAACTATTATTCAAGGGTTAGAACTGATGTGCCTATAGGAGGAGGTCATCACATTGTTTTGGGGAGTCACCAGAGTGTCTCGGTTTTCAGTGTTGCTAAAAGAAGCACCCTTTGATGAATTTTTCATGTCCCTAAAAAAATCACCTCTCCTGAAAGAAAAGGTATAATATAAGATTTCCAAGAGTAGACAACAGAGATATCTATGGAAACTATTGCCTATGGGCATGCTATTTTAGATATTCAATATCATCTTAGGCCAGGAAAGTATCATAAGGATCGGAGAGTCCTCATAAACCAAGATAGTGGTGTGGAGGAAAGTCTTACCAGCCCCAAACCCTATTCCTTTCTAGACACCCTCACATTCAACTTATTCCCTACTAGTTGCCTAAAAGGATATGATACCATGATGTACAGAGGTGAGACCACCTCCATACTAAAATTTAAAGGAAATCCAAAACATTCATTTTTTTACAAAGATAATAGATATGGAGGGATGCATGTATAATATTCCAAGTATATTCCAAGTAAATAACTCCGGCCATAGTAGCCTAGGTGGTAAGAGCTCGGTAAGTCCCAATGAAGGACCCAGCTTCGAACCTCACCGAAGGCACTTTGCGAACGACAATCGATGCTAAGTAGGCATGGGAGGGGGTTGACTGGACCACACCCTCTCATGCCTCGAGAGTTTACCATGTCGACTTCTCCCAGGGTGGGTCTCTTGGTCATCAAAAAAATTATTCCAAGTAAATAATCACGATTCAGATACAAAACTAGCAACAGTAGAAACAGAAAAGAAATCTAAGTAATCACATTGCTTTTGATCTCAGTTCACTACATGGGTTTCATGAAAGGAAAATCTGAAAAGAAAACTAAAGGATGTAGTAGTAACAACCTAGACATCTCAGCAAAAGTCACTTGAGTCTACTCCTGAAGAGGTCCTCCTTGCTTTAGTTCCACTCCTTGATCTAGACATGGGTGGTTGGGATCATTCAACAAGAGAGAGAAATAAGGTATGTGTAAAAATAAAGAACAAGAACAAGGTAATAGAAACAAAGGATAATAAAGTGCAAAGATTAACCAAGAAATAAGGAAGGTTAAGAGTATGAGGCAGATATCAAACATGAATCTTGACATAAAAGATAATAATAAAACATCATGCATGATTAATAGTATGAATGTAACATACCAGATCTTCGAACCTACCCTGGAAGTTTGACCTTTTGGGTTTGACCAAACACGGTTGAGGTCAGAGTGATCCTAATGATCTAATGCATAAAGAAGGTAATCTAACATGTCATATAATTCATTTGGTGATAATAAGATGATAAATAACTTAATTGGATGCATAATGAAGTTAATGGGCCTCTAGTGGGCCATATAGCATATCTCATAAAAAGGAATGATAAAAGTGAAAATAGACTTCAAATTTGTAATCTACACATCAAAATAAGCTAACATGTCAATTTTCATGTAATTTGGACAACCTTGAAAGAATAAGGTAAGTTTTGGAGAGAGAAAGTTGATAAAAGGCATTAATGCTCAATAGAGTGAAAAATAATTCTAAAAGATGGAAATAATTCCAAATTCGTATTCAATACATCAAATATAACTTGTGGGTCAAATTTCACCTAATTTGGATAATCCTAATGTCATTAATGCAAGAAGAAAGATAAACTAAGTTTTTGATAATAATTGCATTAAAAGTTTGCAAAAGGTAAATCTAATTTCATTATTTCAATCTACATGCTTTATTTAGCCTCTGGGCAAAATTTCACCTAATTTGGGGTTCGTTTGATCCTCCGAAACAAGAAAGAGAAAAAGGAAATATTAATGTGAACACACTTTATTCTAATTTGATTTGGACCTTTTTTTTATCGGATTTGATATGTCACGTTTGCCTTCCTTCTTTAGATATCTCGGGTTCTATCATGACACTTGGATTTTGGTCCAATAGCAACTGTATCTTCTTCTTTCCCCGTTTCCTTTCTCGTTTCCAAATGATTAGTTTCAGATTTTCCTTCTCTAATTTCTCCCTCGTCTCTCTATCTTCTTCTCTGATTCTTTTTCCCACACCTTCCTTTCTATTTCGTACACCCTATGATCCCAAATATTGGGGTATTTTTACCCTAACGATCCCATGCTACTGGCGTCATAGAAATGCTCTGTACGATCCTTGTTTCTCCTCTGTTTCACCCTTCTTTTCCCTCTCCTCGCTCTCTGGGACCTTCTGACCTCCAGGAAATTGGTCCCTCACCTTCTCTAAACCACCAAGGATCTTTTCTTGGTACTGGCCTTGACTCCTCCTGCCAAGAACCATTTGGCCCAGAACCCACCTGCCAGTGCTAGTGAACGGTACTTTGTCACTGAGCAATTGGACTCCTTGACCCTGGCTAGGTCTTCTGATCGTCTACTCGACATCTTTATGGGTCTTTGAAGCACTGTCAATACCCAATTCCAACAGTAGGTACATACCAAGTTTTTCCCCTTTCAAGTTTGGTATCTGTTTACTCATGATCACAGTGGTGTTTTCTTGCATTCGGCCACCACCCAACTCGAGTTTGGGGTGATTGAGTTTAGTATAACATCAGGAGAGCGACTGAAGGTTTGGTTACGTGAGATCCGCGGTGGTGGGGGATAAGTGATCTTCTTATCGGACCTACTGAGTCCCAGTTCATTTTTGTTCTTGCAAAGAATATGACATATAGTCATTTTACATCTTTACCCTCTTGCTTTGCTACTTTCTCTGTGTTTCTCATACATGGGCATTTCAGTCTTTTAACCTCCAGTAACCTCTTATGTTCTGCGCACTTGACCTTGGTTTGACCCAGCCCTATTGGCACTAACTCAGACACATTGTCAGTTTTTGGTTGGGCCATGTCACATGCCAAGACCCACACACACACACACTCTCTCTCTCTCTCTCTCTGATTCTCACAGTTTGGGCACCGATGTGGCATTTCATGTATTTCTATTGGTCATATTTGCAAAAATGATAACGAATTATCTGTTGATAAGAAAAATGTGTAAAAATAGTCAATAAAATGTGAAAAATACGATCTAACTAATGATATAAGTTTTTAGGGTTAATTCAAATTATTAATATTAGGTATCTTCAATGGATCTAAATGAATATGAATTTACTTATACAAATCATAACTAAATATATATAATTCAGAAAATATAATAAAATATGTTTTGAACTCAGGAAGATATAACCTAAAATATGACATGGTTTTGATAACCTAATTCACATATAATAAAAAGGCAATTTTTATGGTTTTGAATAATTAATGGAAACCTAACCCTAATCCCACATACATATTAATATGTTCTTTGGATGCCTAGGCTTGGACCTAGAAGTGACTTTGGATTGTTTGACTCTGAAGTTGAGGTATGTTTGCAGACCAGATTATTCTTTATTGAACAATGTGCCTATTTTGTCTTTCTCTTGGTCCTATGGACAATAGCCTACACATATGTATTTTCTTTTGGAAATATTGGTTCATGTGAACTACTTTGCTTTGTTATTGATCTTGTGATCATGGATATTCTCTTGGCCCTATTTCTTATGCCTTGGTGCAAGTTGGACTTTTGATGATATATACCCACTGTGATGTGGATTTTTACTTGTTGATATGTGCCCACTTTGAAGTGGATGTTTATATGTTTGTATTGTCCATTGTGTGATGGAAACATTGTACAATTCTGACTATACTTTCTACTTGCCTCTACATTAAACATGCTATGTGATTCAGTAGCACTAGAGTAGTGTAATTGCATTGATTTTGTTTATAGCAGATGTGATATTTCCTGCTCTTTTGGGATGGCAAGGAACCTCACACCCAGGTCAAGATGTGTGATTCTTGTCCCATGTTCTTACATATATTTGGGAGATTGGAAGTATTCCTTTCTCTATCAGGTTTCAACTTTATGAGGGTTGGTCGCCAATTGTTATTTATATTGTTCTAGGGCTATGCTTATCTCACATGCATGCAGGTTGATGATGTTTATGATGGGTCATGTGCCCAAATGTATGATGGGTTATGTGACCAAAAATATTGATGGGTTATGTGCCCAAATCTTGATATGTGCTTATGTGGCATAAGTTTATTGTTTTGATTATGGAAAGTATCTTCTTTCATGATGATGATGATTCTTTTCTTTTATGCCCTCTTTTGGGGTAGTCCTTATCTCTTACATGGGAAGCCTTTTATAATTGATGTCGTTTATTTTATAATGTTTCTTATTTCCTATTTAGTATGCACATACCAGCCTTTGTTGATGTCTCCTATTGTCTTTCTTTTGCTGGAGTATGCTTCCAACCCTAGGTGGAGGACTTGGATGACAAGGCATGTTGACCTAGACTTAGAATTGATGATGAAGGTTTGAGACAATCTTGAGGTGGTTTACATTTCCTCTGCATGGATCCCTATGTTGTAAGTTTAAGATGTTCCCTTGTTTTATAATTGAATATAGTCATGTTTTTATTCCGCTACTATACTTTGGTCTTTTGATTACCATTATATAAAGATTTGAAAATTTTACACCCACTCCATCATACCTTCTGAGTGCGTTTGGACTGGAGGTTCTATTGTTCTAATTTTTAGTAGAGAAGTGATTTTGCTTCTTTACAATGACTATATTAACTAAGTAGGGTTGAGGTACCTACCAAACCTCAACTAATAGGTGAGGGGAGAATTGACACATTCCCAATCACCTACAAAATATATATAAATGTGGGGAGAATGTACACATTCCTCTGGGTGAATTAACACATGCTTAAACTATGGGTGGTTGTATAGAGGTACACTACATCAGCTAACAAGTAAACAAATCACCATGCTAAAAGAAATAATAAAATGGCAAGCTTAAATAAAAGGAATATTGCAGGTGGGGTTCAAAACCCAAACAAATAGTATAGATTGTGCCAAAAGGAACATAATAGAAATAAAGGTTTTAGTCCATGCCTTGTTGGGAAATTAGGGTTGGATAACAAATATGCCCAACTTAAGTGATAAGACTGCACATACCTCAATTTAGAGTCATAGTTAAATATTTTTTACCAACTTAGTTCATTCCAATATCTTCTTTGCCTAATTCAAGTTATTCACATAGATTAGGGTTTATATTTCATATATGTATAAAGAAAACCCTAACTTTAGACCTGTTTGGAAAACCTCAGATTTTGGTCACTAAACCTAGACCAAAGGATTCCTTATGTTTTTCAGATCAAGAAAACATATTTGTTTGTAAAATTTGGAGTTTACATGTTAATGTTACAATTTTTAGGAATTTTATGCATTAAATTCATTTTCCAAAAACCAACCTTCAATAAACCTTGAAATTAGACATTGAAACTATTTTTATTAGATAGATCTTAATTTTCTAATTTTAGAATATATTTATTTTTTAATTTTGGACAACTAGAGAAAAAGATGTGATTTTTACAATATCGACTGATTTGAAAATCCCAAAATTCCACGTAAGCAAGTAATCTTGCAAGAGAGAGGAAAAGAGGGGTCAAGCCTGCATGACTTGGCCCAATCACAAGCAACCAAGTCACGTGTCAAAGGCCATGTCACCCTCATCAAAAACAAAAGAAAACCCAAGCCAAAAGACCTTCGTGCCCTCACGCAAGAATCAAAGGAAAGTAGAGAGAAGGAGGGGTAAATTAGGGATTCTATGAGGGGGATTCATCCCGTTCCCTGGTCGTTCCATGAGCGATGAGTTGTAAGTAGAAGCTTGTAGGGGAGGGTAGAGGCAAAATTGCGATAAGTGATAATTCAAGAAAGTGAGCATAGAGAAAGGAGGAGGAGAGTCTCATGAACCTGTTGATGTGATCAGTTGAATCAAGATGATGAGGAGAGGAGGAACAACTCACCACAAACCCTAGATCCAAACTCGATCATCAGAAACTGAACACACAAGAAAGAATGCAATTAAGCAAAGAGGAACATGATGTAGGGGACGACGAAGGCTTGGGTACCCTTATTTATAGGTGCGGGTTGGTGTTAGGGCATACGTGTAGAGTGGTCGGGTTCCTTGTTGTCCAAGAATTGGTAGTTTCTTGAATATTCATCAAAACAATGCAAATAAGGGATGGGTAGGTGTAGAATCCTAAATGGAACACAATGGTAAAGAAATCATGTGAAAAGGTAGAGAATCAAGCGAGATATTCACGTTTGAAAATTGAACAAAAATCAACTATGTTTCCCAATCAGACCGAGCAAGAAGACAACTCAGCTACTGCCTGATCAGGATCATGTGTCTTAGATCATGCATGCATCTGTGGTAATGTGTGAATTTACATAACAAATTGAATTCAAATAAAGTGATATATATATATATATATCCTCAATTGAGGGTGCAAACGAATCCCAAATTTAATGAAATTTGAAACCTAGCCTAATATGAACATGTAGAATCCAAATACGGATTTAGTTTTCACTTTTAAAGACTCTAGATATTTTATTTAATTCTTTTAAAGAAATTCATATTTTCTCTTTCTTATCGCATTATAGACTTCTAGAATTATAAATCATGGTGAAACTTTTTCCTCAAGCAAGATAAACCATATGGAACATAATTTGTCTTTATTTTATCCTTTAGGATTATTTTTCTTATTATTTAATATTTTGGACTTTCTCTCTCCTGGTCTTCACAAGAACATTAAATATTATCCAAATTGCATCAAAATTTACCTAAATGTTATTTTTTTAATGTGTAGATTAGGAATCTAAAATTAATTTTCTCTTTTGGGGTCATTAATTTTTTATCTCATGGTTTGGAGCAAAATCACCTTTTCGTTTCAAAATAAAATAGATATGGTTAATATTATCCCAAATTTGTAAAACTTGGCCTCTAAGTCAAATATACCCAAAGAAAATGAGTCTGAAGTTATTTTTAACTAATTAGTCTTCCTTTAGTGAATTTTGGCCTAGTATCCATTATTACCACAATTTCCCATATTAATCACCTTATCATGGTTAAAGAGTTATTATTTATCCTTTTATCTCTTCCTTGTTCCAAAAGGTTCTAGGAAATTCTAGAACGAATTTATTTTAACAATTATGTCACTTAAGTGGAAATTTACATTTATGGCCTTATTAAAAACATTTACTGAGGTATTTGTGCATAAACTCATACATTGGAATAAATAGTAATCAAAGTCACTCCAAACCACTAATATTTCCCATTAATATACATAGATTTTAGTTTGTTACAACTGGTACCTTGGTTAGCCCAAACGACATAACAACAAACTCATGATGACCATACCTCATCCTGAAAGCTAACTTGGGTATGTCATCCACCTTGATCCATAATTGATAATATCTTGACCTCAGGTCTATCTTCGAGAACACTGCAACACCCCTTAACTGATCAAACATGTCATCTATCAACGATAAAGGATACTTGTTCTTAATCGTCACCTTTTTCAATTGTCTACTATCAATGCACAACATCATTGATCCATCTGTAAATCAATGCACAATCGTATTGATCCATCCTTCTTCTTAACAAAAAATTCAGAAGAACCCCAAGGGATATGCTCAGTATGATAAAACCATTCTCAAACAACTCCTATAATGCTTCTTCAACTCTTGCATCTCAGCTAGTGCCATCTTGTACGGTGTCTGTGATATCAGTTGTGTACCAGGGACCAGATTGATATCAAAATCGATCTTTCAGGGTGGGGGAATGCTTGATAACTCATTAGGAAACAAATCCTCAAACTCACAAACAACTGGCACTTCCTGAATACTAGGACTCCTTGCCTTAGTATCTATCACATGTATCAAGAACTCTCCACATCTGTGTCTCATCATTTTCTCTACTGTCATCGTCGATACCAGACACATCGGAAGAATCTTCCTATCACATTGGAAGACCCACAAAATATCTCCATCGACAAATGTTGCCACTTTGGAGCTATAGTACAAAACCATTTGATACTTCCCCAAAGTATCCATTCCAAAGATCACATCGAATCCATGCATGTCAAGTGGTATAAGATCCACTTGAATGTTACATCCTGAGAAAGAAAGAACGTGGGAAGGAAACACCTCCCGCAACTCGGTAGAGCCTACCAAAGGGGTTTCTAAGAGAACACTATCACACCTATGACTAATAGGTAAACAACAACTAGCAGTCACCTCTCAAGTGATAAAAGAGTGTGTCACACCTAGGTCAACTAAAATAGATATAAAGCAAGATGCAGACATATCATAATGAAATAACTTAATCAAAATGTCATGACCAATGGGTTTACCACTCCTTCCAGCTGACTCATAGGATAGAATTGAGATGTTTCCTATTGTCACCCCCGTTCTTTACTGGCTTGTCCAAATGAACTAGCATGTGACGCCTGACCATGTCTGTAACATCCCTGACCTGGGTTATGTTTCAACCCTAGGTGTTTTGTTTAATAAATATGATTATATGCTTGCTCTTATCTTTTGAAAAGAAATTAAGGCTTTTGAGGAACTTATATTTCAATTTCAGTCCCTTTTGAATAATGTTGAAACATTGTTTTGTTAATTTTGGACTAAAGTGCAAATTACCCAAGTTGAGGGGTTAACTTGCAAATTGCACATGATAAGATGTTCCTCTGATGTTGAGACATCATACGAATGAATATGATGTAGTGGTATGGTTTCCACAAGCTTGTGCATCAAGATAAAGCTTGTAGAGTAATCCTTGTGCATTAAAACCTAGTTTTGGTGTAATGTGCAAATTTACCCAAAACCTAGGTTTCAACATGCAAAATACCACATCTATAGGGTATCTCATGTTTCTTGGCATCAAGTAGAGAAAAGAAAATGAGAGGGGTGCCTCATTTGAATTATTTTGGAGGAGAGAGAATCTTGACATTAAAATAATCAATATTTAAGCATATATGAGACTTTAATTTAATTTAATGCAAAAAGAAATATATTAATTGTGGAGCCCTTCAACCAAAAGTTGTAGGATGTGTTTTCAATAGTTTGTACAAGCTTGTTCCATGCTTGGGCACCAAAAATACCTTGTTTGAGTGGAAGACATTCACATTAATATAATATAAAGCAATATCCACTAAAAGATGGATATTAACACATAACTCTTTAAGGTGCTTAGTTCTTTTCCATTATTTTTGGATAATGGAGAAAGTTTTGCAAGGAAATAGAAGGTGGACACAAATATAAGAAGAGGAGAAGGACTTGGTGGATATATTTGGGAGATAAAAGGAAATAATCCTCTTTTTCCATTGTCCTTACAAACCCATATATATATATGTGTGTGTGTGTGTGTGTGTGTGTGTGTGTGTATCGTTTCCAACAACACCCAAGGAACATTTCCTTCGTTTCTTTCTCTCTTCACCTTGCTTTGGCCGACCAAGGAAGAGCTCTGGACCAGAGGAAGGACGACCAAACTAGCTTGGTAAGCTTTGTTCATCTTCTACCTCGAATTCATGGTGGAAACCATAAAACAAGGTTAGATTCATGGTTTTCTTCACTTGGTTTCCTTTTCTAGCCATCTTGTTCATCCAAAGATTGAAGAACGAACCTTGGACAACTGTTGGAGCTCAATCCACCATTAAATCTATGGAGCTTGGAGCTATGGATCAGTTCTAGAGGCGGGTTTTATAACTCTAACCCTTAAGCATTGCTAATGCATCCATCTCTCTAATAAACGTTGGCTATTTTCTTCTTTGGTATTCTTTTGGTTAATTGCTATAACTTCCATATAGAACAACAATAGTTCTTGGATTCTCATAGGAAGAAGATGATGATGTTAACTTTGATGATTATCCAAAGAAAATCATTTTACCAAACAGTTTGCCTTTGTGCTCAAACGGTTTCCCAAACCGTTTGGGAGCAAACAGTTTCAAACTGTTTGATTTCAAACGGTTTCATCCAAACCGCATAGAAGAAAACGGTCCAAGACCGTTTGATGGTGTTGACCAAGCATTGACCATTTGGAGGTATGTTGGGAATAATGTATACTAATCTCCTATCAATAATTATCAATTAACTCCAAGTAGTTCACCAATTAAAGGTCTAACAATCATCAAACCCTAATCAGGTTAATTGTTGGTTTGATAATTGAATTAGGTTGAAGTTTGGGTTGAGTGACCCAAATGGTTTCAAAACCATTTGGGGATCTCCCAAATGGTCTCAAGACCGTTTGGTGATCACCCAAGACTGTTTGGAGGTCTAGGGTTAAGCATGGTTGACCAATTGAAACTCCAAAGGTATCAAGGTGATGTGTAATTAATTGCTAATTTGGTGACCAATCCTAGGATCCAAACCCTAAATAAATGACATGGTTATTTATGAAGTGATGGGAAAATGGTCTCAAGACCATTTGGAGAATATACAAATGATCCCAAGACCGTTTGGAGGTAACCCAAGACCGTTTGGAGGTCTAGGGTTGACTATGGTTAAGTGGTTGAAGATTAGTAGGTACTAAGTTGAAGAGCAACTAATTGTTGACCTAATGATCAATCTATTATGCCAAACCCTAATTGGTTGACTTAGTTTTTGATGTTGACTTGAGAAAACGGTCTCAAGACCATTTGGAGGTCATCCAAATGATCCCATGCCCATTTGGGGTCAGGTCATGACCAAATTTGATGATGGTTCAATGGGTTCAAATCAATTAGACGCACATTGAATTATGTTGAAGGGTCATCGATTCCAAACTCTAATCCTATTGATTCAAGCCCTAATTGATGATCAATTGAGGGTCAATTGAGGGTCAAATCAGTTGAAGGTTGACCTAATTAACTTAATTGAACAATGGTGATAGGTCCAATTGACGATTGAATACATACATACAACCGTTGCAAGAACCAACAATGGAAACCCTAATTCAATTTGACTTGTTGAGACCATATTTGGTCCTTGTGGTTTTTAGGAGGTTTGGACCAAACGGTCTCAAGACCATTTGGGACCAAATGGTGTCAAGACCGTTTGGGACCAAATGGTGTCAAGACCTTTTGGGACCAAACGATCCCAAACTGTTTAGGGTTCATGCGGTTTCAAAACCGATTGCGTCCATGCGGTTTTAAAAGTCAAACTTGGCAAACGGTCTTCACCTCCTCCTTTATCAAACGGTCTTGAGTGTGCAACTTTTCCAAATGGTCTCAAGGGTAGACCAAGACCGCATGAAGGTCCAAACAGTCTTAGATCGTTTGGAGGTTAAGTATGAAAGACCGTTTGAGGTCTAAGTTAGTCAAGATCGTTTGGGGCCTTAATGGCCAAGATCGTTTGGTGGTTGATTAACCTAAACCCCTTGGGTATTTAAAGTGGTTAAGGGACAAAGTGATTAGTTAATTAATACATGATGTAATCAAAGGTGACCATGCTACTCGTACCTTAAAGGGGTAGTGTGTTTGAAACCCATGAAATAATTAAACTCTAATGATTACAATGGTAATGATATAAACCATGAAGTCAATTCTCTCTCATGATTGAGTTACTTAGCCTAATCAAGGCTGAAGTAAACATCATCCTATAAAGGATGAGAGAGAGAAGACTCATTTTATTAATGATTAATCAAGTAATGGACTTCCTATATGAATGAATATCTAATTAGGGTATGATCCTTCATAGTGAGATCATGAAAACCCTAAATATGATGGTCAATGAATCTTAACCCTAAATTAAGGGTAATAATGGAAGTATTCCTAATGCATGATGATGATGTAATCTTAATTCATAATGATGACATGATAAACCCTAACCTAGGGTGAAGTAATTTGAATAGTAAACCCTAATCAAGGGTGATGTAATGTGAATAGTAAACCCTAATTATGGGTTGTTGGTTATAAACCCTAACCTAGGGTGAAGTAATGTGAATAGTAAACCCTAATTATGGGTTGTTAGTTATAAACCCTAATCAAGGGTGATGTGATGTGAATAGTAAACCCTAATTCCAAATAAGGTGAATGAATATGTGAAACCCTAATTCTGGGTTATACTTTATACTAAGAAGCTCTAAGGTTGGACAATGACAACATGATGAGACCTTAACCCTAATTTATCTAAGGGGATGATTGAACCTAATTGAATTGAAAAGGGAAACCCTAACCCTAGCAAGGGCATAGTGGTATAACCCTTGCATAATGATGTCTTAATTGTTCTACATTGTGCTGATAGGAAATTGATGTATCTATTATCATCTGTACTAATCATGCAGGTCTTATGAGATATTGAACATAGCCAGGTATGAGCTATGATGCTTTGTTATTGAAAGTAATTTATGATATTTGTAAGCAATGATATGCTATGTTACCTAGTGAAAGGTAATAAAAGAGATTGATAGGCTGAAAGAGCCATGTGAAACACCTGCATTACAATTATCATGTTTACAGTGTCAGATGACTTGAGGGCATTAAGTTACCAGTTAAAATGGTAACATGTGTTTTGATGACCTCAGGGTTTGAACACCCATATTCTTGAATCATAATGATGAGATGATAAGGGATTGAGATCCCAATGATTAATTTAGTTGTGAAATGAACTTGATAGAAATAGTACTCATTCTTTATAGCAATTGTCATAATGTTTTATGATTGAAAACATACCTGATGCTAAAAGAATGTTGTAATGTACTTAATTAATCAAGTGAAATAATATCATGTAGAGCCTTGACCATAGATCCATCATCGTCAGCAGTTAGGTGATGGTGAAAGAGGTTTTCCTAAGGGAACTCCTGGAGAGCATACTTTTGAGTATGTGGGTTTAATGGGTGTGAATATCCTTACACCCTAATGGAGGAATTGATGTGAGATAAACACTAAATCTCTCAATCCTTCATTATATGTATATGTCGTAATGATGTATCACTAATCTCCCGATGATGATTTTAATGCCGAATCGATGTGAGATAAACAAGAAATCCCTCGATTGCGAAGAGATTACAACATGCCATTGTAACTCTAATAGAAAAGTTTCCAGTATACCCTGGAAAGCTATATTCATAGCAGAGACACAAGATGTCTGGCATGTTGTTCCTTACACTGACTGAGGAAGATGAGGTCATAGAAATCCGGCTCTTATGATGACCTATGTATGGTGCCGATTTCGATTTTGTAATGGTCAGTTGGAGTATGAGCGGTATACCTCATCTCCTCAGGGCATAAGTTGTATGTAAAATGTAATCAGCCGTGTAGCATATTTGCTTAGGGATGAACTACAAGAAACAATGATTATTGATACATTGTTTATTATATCTTAGAAAGATAAAGGATATACATGTTCTTCATATTCCTTATTAAATGAATGACTTGCTGTTTGATCAAGTTATAATTGAAATGATTGCATAGAGAATACTGCTCTGCATACCTTATTTTTATGATTTACCTACTGTTGAATATTTATAATTCTATTGCCCAGTGTTATTTTAATATTCGCAATAACAATGCTTTTGGCGGAGAGTTATAACTCTCACTGGGACAATTTTCAATTGTCTCACCCCCGTGGGATTCAACATTTTAGGTAGACATCGAGGAAGAAGAAACCCTTTAGTGGGTGAGCAGCAACAGTAGTCACAACAGTAGAAGAAACAACAAGGACAGTTGTGATCCTTAGGTGGAGACATTGTTTGTCAAGTCTTGTATATATAGAAAGAGTCATATGTGTCGTCTCTGTACTCTCAGGTCCTAGGAGTCAGTAGATGGTTTAATATAGATCTGAGATTTTTGGCTTAATGCCTCAAGATTTTGTATATTGCTCATGTACAGTTTAATAGGGTAGTCAGTGTTATGACTCTCGAGATGAGATAATACAGAGATGTACTGATGAATCAGCTCATAAATAACTTACTTATTTCTTTATGAAAGAGTTTTATAGTTGTGGATCTTTTTACAAAAAGTTTTAATTTTTAGTGATTTTCAGTAATTCCACTGTTAATTAATTGCTTCTGCATCGTTAATAACGTTTTGATCGCATGGGGCCTTGGCCTCCACTGATGCTGAACTGTCACTACTGTGACCCTTGCTATCCTTGTCTTGGCTATTGCATCATTTCATCATCCTTCACTGGACATGCCCACCTCAGATGTCCTACTTGTCCACACTTTTGGCAAGTCATGGTCTCGAATTGTAGCCTAGATGGTCCCATCACTAACAATGATGTAGTACTATGAGCTCTTATCGGTACAAAGGTACGACCTCTTCCCTTACTCGATGATCACTGAGACTGAACAGTCGACCTCTGTTGTGACTGAGGTGCTAAAAACCTAGGCTTCTTGAAGTCTTTAGATGATTGTCCTTAGTATTATGCATGTCTCTTCTTGGTATTTGCCTCCTATTTCTCCACAACTGATCAGTCTATGCTCCTGACTGACCACAAATGTGGCAAACTGTTCTATTTTCTCTAAGGCTGATACCAGCTATAACATCCCAGGATTTGAGGCCTCGGATAAAACACTCTTAAAAGGAATGATTGGACTACCCATATCACCAAGGTGCACCTCTTTTTCTGGGAGCCCATCTCTAAAGAACTCCATAGTTAAGCGTGCTCAACTTGGAGTAGTACTAGGATGGGTGACCAGTCAGGAAGTTGATCTTGGCTTGCGCGTCAGTGTGGACAAAGTGTGCAGTTAAGGCTAGTGGTGGTTTGTGGGGCCAGTCGTCATTCTTGAAACTGTACTAGAGCCTTGGGCAGTGGGCCTGGTTATTACAAATGGTATCAGAGCCATAACCCCTCCAGTAGGTGGGGCCCACATGGGCATGTGACATGCCAGTCTTGAGTCGTGCGGTCCAGGCATGTAGGAAAGGGTTGTCCATGGTTGACGTAGCCACCCTTGCGCTGGTATTCTATGATCGGGAGCTGGGTGTCCATGGGTCATTGTGGGTCTGCACTGAAATGGGGAAGAGATTATGAGGCCTTATAGTTGAGCCTTGACGAGGACGTCAAGAGTCTAAGTGAGGGAGATTGTAACATCCCAGGATTTGAGGCCTCGGATAAAACACTCTTAAAAGGAATGATTAGACTACCCATATCACCAAGGTGCACCTCTTTTTCTGGGAGCCCATCTCTAAAGAACTTCATAGTTAAGTGTGCTCAGCTTGGAGTAGTACTAGGATGGGTGACCAATTGGGAAGTTGATCCTGGCTTGCATGTCAGTGTGGACAAAGTGTGCAGTTAAGGCTAGTGGTGGTTTGTGGGGCCAGTCATCATTCTTGAAACTCTACTAGATCCTTGGGCAGTGGGCCCAGTTATTACACCAGCATTGTCAACTCAGAGCTCAAACCCTTCTCAAAATGCCAGGCAGAATCTCAAAAGTTTCAAGAACTTAGGTTCATACTCATTGATCGACATAGATCCCTATCAAATATTCTCAAACTACATGATCTTCTCATCCAGATAGGTCACATGGAAGTATCATCTCACTAACTCTTGTCGAAAATCTTTCCAACTAATCACAACATCGGGCCTCTTCTCCTCCTCGATGGCCCACCAATGTCTAGCACTCCCTTTCAATAGATACACCGCGTGCTTCAGCTTATCCTCTTCTGGTATATTGAGGATCTTGAAGACCTTTTCCATCTCGGTCAACCACATGTCAGCATCAGTGGGGCTCGACTTAGCAACATACTCTAACAATCCAACATGTTGAACCCTCTCAAAAGTCTTCCCAAAACCATGGGATTCCACATTGGGGCCAGCTGCCTTTGCTTTGGGTACGGGCATCCTGTCCGCCATATGCGTCATCATGGCCATGAACTATCAAAACATGGAATGAAAAGTGGGATTGGCCACTACAGTAGGGTCAAATTGATGCACTTCAGGAACTCCATCAACTCTTGCCTGCCTCCTTGCACTGCCACCTGGCGCAAAAACACTTCTCTCAACATGTTCTTCGTGTTCTCCAGACATATCTTTTCTTTTGTTCTTCTTCTTCTGCATAAGTGAAAGTAACCATTAAATATGTCATAGGACACTAGAACATACACAAACCATATTCCTATGTCCCTATAGACTCAGCAAACCTAAGCTCTGATACCAACCTAACGTGTTACACCCATCGCCACACAAAATGAGATTACTCAAAACAAGAACAAAATTAATACTTAACATTCATGTTACCAAAAACACGGTAAATTAAAATTGATTCCATAAAACCATAAAAGTAGGAATATATTACATTTGAGTCCATAGAATGACCACTTGTATCATATAACATGCTCAAAGTCTTTACATATCATAGTTCACTTGGTCAACTTGTCACAACATGTTACATACGATAAAGTATTCACACATACACAAGTCATATATGTACAACCATGGCATACTGCGTATCGATGTACAAAACCACCAAAACCTCCCCAAGGACCTAAGAGTACAAGGACGACACATAGGACTCTACTACAAACACTAGCAACATATCCAACCTTCAACAACTACTGATCCTCTTACTACTCAGCCTCAACCGCACGATCTCTACCACATCATGCATGACCACTTAAAAGATATAAAAACCCACAAGGTGAGACCAATGTCCTAGATAGGTATATAAATCTCCACCATAAATATTATAAGCACATATAGATTAAAGCAACAAGATAACATTATCATCAGGTTGAGAAGATTCAGCTAATTGATATAAATTAAGCCATTAATATTGTCTAAGGAATTCAAGAATTTACAACTGAGCAATAGAACATCTTATAACTTTAGAAAGAATATGAAGAATATGTATAACAATTGATTTCTCTTACCGCATTATAATTCAAGAAATAACTACAAGAGGTATGGCAAGGGGTCATCCAATGTGAGTCGTTTTTAACCCTAAGCAAATATACTACACGACTGTGTTACATCTTTTATTATGTCCTGAGGAGATGAGGTATACCACTCATGATCCAACTGACCACTACTAAATCAAAATCAGTGAAGCACATCCAACATGTGACAAATTGCAAGATAACCCTTCAACATGGTTAAATTACAATTTGGTCCAAAACAAGCATAACAAGCTCAAACTCAACCAAACATGACCAAACTGAAAACATAAACTTGTCACATGTTATTAATGAGTATAAAGAGATTATATTAATGTTCAAGCATATTACTAAGCAAAGAAAAACTCAATTAAGAACTAATCTAGGTCAGGGGCCTTACAGGTTTCATGATTCTTATGCCTTTTAAATGCACTTTTGAACCATTGGCAATGGTGACTGGTAGAAGAGATGAGATGTTGGTGGATAAGTTAGAAATGAAGTTTCTAGTACCTATAATTTGATATGTTGTACCCATATCAAGAACCCAAGAAGACAAACCTATATAAGAAGATTGAGATATGCATGTAGTGTGATCACCATGAGCAATAAATGTTGGTTCAGGGAGGTCATAGTTGCAACAGATTATGAGGCTTGCTGGGAAGCCTTGACCTATAGAACTAATTTTACTCATCATCAATCACCTGAATTTAGTGAATGGTATCTTCCAGAGTATCTTCAGTGGATGCAACATTGGAAGATGGAGTTCTTGGATGATATCCACAAATTTCATAACACATTCTTGTGTAGTGACCCATTTTTTCACAATGAGCACATTTTGGGTGACCTCATCCTCAAGGAGGTCTTCCTCCATGGCCTCCTCATCCTCATCCAAGACCAGAAAAACCAGTACTGGTATGGCTATTTGTAGTAGCAATCATGGATGATTTATTTAAAGAGGTGTGTGGAACATGATCTATAAAGGCACATGAAACTCACTGATAAGCTTTAGCTAATTTAAGAAGTTTAGATTCAAGGATTTGACTACAATCCTTCTTATTCATGTTAGATACCAACTAGGAATTTTATTACTGTCATATAATCTCTCTATTTTTGGAGTTCTTTCAGGTTCACAATCAATGGAAGTAAAGAGTAAAGATCATTGGTGATTTGAGCCACTTCCCCAAAGTATTGGGTAAAAGATTTATCATCCCATTGAATATTATAAATCTCCATAGTCATTTCATCCATACATGAGATATTTGATTCATACATGAGATTGAGATAATCCCATACATCCTTGCATCTCTCAAAGTGACTGGTGAGATCCACAACATGCACATCCATGGAATTCCACAAAATATATAGAAGATATGCATCAGTCTTCTCCCATTGATCTAATGTATCATCTTTAAGAGTACCCTCCTTGATATGTTAATACTTCCTTTGTCCTTTGAACCAAATATTGATTGAGTGACTCCATTGAGTGAATTTCTTGTTGTTGAGTCTTTGGGTAGTGATAACCTAATCATGAACAAGGAGAGGGGATGTTGATACCTTCATGCCTTCTTTAAACATGATGATAGGAGACTATTTAGCTTGTAGGAGAGATACACAATGTGTAGTGTTGACAACATGGTATGTTCAGATGTGAAGTGGTGTGTAGGCATAAACTCGCCTTATGAAAACATAGTGTTTCCAGATGTGATGCAATGTGCATACATAAAGTCTCCTTATGTAGATGAGAGAGCAAAGATGATCCATATAAGAAAGACAATGATCTTTATGATATAGATGACTTCCACCACAAAAGAGATGATGAAATAGATATAATTCAGATGATGTAATAACTTCCACCGTGATAGAGATGACAACCCAATTTTGGGTGATGGATATTACTTCCACCACAATAGAGAGATAATGGTCTAGAGATCTAAGTGAGGGAGACGATTTCCACCACTATAGGGAGGACAATGATGGTGGAGATGACTTTCATTCCAAAAGAAGACGTGACAATGATGGATATGACTTCCAGTATGGTGATAAAGAGAAGATGGTAACGACTGTGAAAATGTCTCCTTGATGGTGACAACCATCGAATACTCTCTCAGGAATTAGGGCAATGCCTACTCTAATACCATGTAAACATGCTATAACGAGGTAGATTAACTTGTTGTTGTTTTGCTTTCACAGGGCACGCCTATATATATGGACTTGGGCGGTGGTCAATAACCTAGTTACACAATGTGAGAATAATTCCATATATACAAATGAATAGAATAAAAGAATAATGAATAATAAATACTTATTATTCTAACAGAAACAAAAGGAGCATGAAATCATAACCCAACTTCCAAGAGATAGACATGACACAGTGGAGTGGGAAAATGACCAAGGTAAGGGTAAATTTGTGCTTTTTAGTTGTGACTAGTTTTTTTTTACAAAATCTGGATATGACAACAACCCTATGGTAGGTAGATGGAAACTTTGAGGACGGAAATTATGTATTAGCCCTAAAATTTAACTGGAAAAAAGTAAGAAGGTACAAATATCATGAGCCATTTCTAATTGTTATGCAATAAATATAGCCTAATTGATAAAATAAGACGCATAGGGTTGAGAGAGAAATTTGACCAATTACTGTCCTTTATATGACATAATAAAATTTATATGTTTTACATACACTAATAAGTATATTTCACTAAAATATGGGTCCCTAATTATTTTTAGATAATATTATATAATTAAATAGATATTTATAGTAAAAAGGAAAACCTAGATAGTTTTGACTCTGAAGGATTAAAACTATTATTATATCCATAATCATCATAGTCCAACTAGGTACATTGGAATTTTTTAGATAAATTAGGTATCCTTATCTATCCTAATTAAATTAGGAAAGATAATAAGCAAAATACATAGAAAACCAAGTAAATATTGAATAAGTGTTCCTCTTGTATATAAGCTTTTGATTTAGAGGATATTTTATTTTCCATGTCGATTGTGGATTTGATCTATGGTGAAAAGGAGTGCCTCTCTCTTCTATCCCACTAAAATTCAGAATCTATGATTTAGCAAACTCAACCCCTGTCCCAGATCTTCCTCTACTCATTTACAGTTCGATATAACCTCCATGTTCTAAACTCATTGGGATTTCTTAAACCATAGACTTCTACCGTAATATGAATCATTCCACCATGATATGACCTTTGATGAAACTAACAACCCTTCCCTATATAAGTAATGCACCAATAACCATAAAAGGACATCCAAAAATTTGAATCCATCCTCTTCTTCCCCCAAAAAAACTCCCCTTTACACCCCATGTGAACGACCTTGTTGTTGTTGACTGTGAGATTGGCATGTAAACTTAGGCATGCACGACTCCACCAGAGGTGATAGAAAATCTTTCCTAGCATATGAGAAGCTATCAACAAATTTCCAGCATATTTTTAATAATATAAAAGCCCCCTTTTATCATTTTAAACATTTGAATCAATTTTGATCTTCACAACCATGTCTTAAACATATTAATCATTTTAAACATCATGGGTTTTCCTAGTTATCTACCCCGCTATTCCATGCAACATAAGCCTTCTTTGGTTCCTAGTCACCTCTAAATGCAAGTCTAGTCTCTCCATGAGTGAGATGGCCCACGTAAGCATTCTATACACATAATTTGTGGTTTTAATTTGGTTGGTATCATTATGTAGATCAAGATCAAGTGGGTGTGAGTAGCTAGTTCTTGATGTATGCTTTAGAAACTTTCACAAAATGGTACGACCAATCATGCCCTTGTCTGTGATTTCAGGCAATTTTGTCTAGGAAAATAACTACAACTACTATAGTTAAGTGAAACATGAGGTAGCTAGAAATTCATATAAAAATCTATCATTGTAGACAAAGAAAACAAGGTCAAATCACTATAAAGAGGGTAATATTTTGAGAGCATGATAGTATTCAACCACCACAACAAGAGTAAGTCATTGTGGGTATCTACTAGTTTCATTGTTCCTTATAGGTGGCATGCTTCTAGTTTCTATCAGGATTTAACAACTACTAATGAGCTAGCCCCTCCTAAATTTGGTTTAGTAGCTACTTTGTTTTTAGTGTTTGTCAGCATGAGAAACATTAATCATGTGACATGACATGTGTTTTTGAGGAAGTCACATTGTAGATGTGTGTTGTAATTGATATGTGGGAATGTGTGAAGTTTGTCATCATGTGAGGTGTAACCTCAACAGTTATGGCAAATAGGAAGGGTATGTCTCAATTAGGAATATCGATACATTTTTTTGTTATTTACTTGGATCTCTGGTGTCTTGATTAGTGGGTCATATTTCCAAATTTATAAGTACTTTCCTTAAAATTTGACACTTTATCCATTTTGATAAACCAAGTGGTTGGGGTTCCTTGAATTAGCTAAAATAGGGTGAGTTCTATGATATTTTGGAAAATTATAGGTGGCTTGTGGGAGAAACATGTTAGTAATTTATTGAAATGGCTTATGCCAAATAAATTTACCTTGAAAAAATTGTCATGAAGCTATATGAGAGTACATCTATACTTTCTTATTGGGTTAATATAGTTATCGAATTCTGACAATGCATACTTACCATTTGAAATTTCATTGTAACATTAGAGGTCCTTCTTGGGTTTGTATCCCATCAAGGAGGTTAATTAATTACTAAATATTTTAAAAAATCTAAGTTCTCTAAATATTTTCTACTTTATGTTGGTCAGGTGATTTTCATGACTATCTACTTCTCCCTCATTCCTCTGTCATATTTCACTCCCTCATCCTTCACACAAACAAAGACAAATGTATAGTGGTGGAGGCAGAACTTAATTAAGAGGTGGGCACCTTGTTGTTACAGGTGAATGGGTAGGGCACAAAACACAATATTGCGTGTATTTTCCCCAAAATCTATAACAAAAATGCATTGATAAACATACACTTTGACAAACAAAGGTGCGGCCCATGCCCACCTGTGCCTCCATGTGACTACGCCACTGGAGATGTATATATGTGTATATGTACATATGAGAATATTATTTTTTGTAGTCATATTGGAATCTCATTTACAAGCTTTTTAATTTACATATGGTTAACACTTGTGGCAATGGAAAAGAACGTCTATCATCCAACCTACCACTGTATCCATATTGGAATACCACTATAGGTCAAATTCTTATAAGCAAACGTTACATTTTCTTAATAACACTGAAGCTAACGTGGTGCTAAAATAGTATACAATACAAACAATAACATAGTCAAAAAATTCATGTTGAGGGTGGCACTATCAATTGCGATAATAGAAGTAATGTTTCAAGTGTTATATATATATATATATATATATATATATATATATATATATATATATATATATATATATATATATATATATATATATACCATTCATTCACTACCCACGCGGGTAACTAACCTTAGCTACCCGTGCATCTGTTTTGTAATAGGAAGATACATTTTTCTAATAAGATAGATATTTTTTTAATGAGATGACTAAATTTATAATACAAACACTCATTTTGTATTACACGTCTGATTATAGTAAAATTGGTATTTATGACAGCAATTTACTCTGTAATACAAAATGAGTGTTTGTATTACAAATTTAATCATCTCATTACAAGCATTATCTGTCTCATTACAAATAGGTACCTTTCTATTACAAAATAGATCCATGGGTAACTAAAGTTAGTTACCCGCATGGGTAGTGAATATATACCCCATATATATATATATATATATATATATATATATATATATATATATATATATATATAATACACTCTAGTGTACCGGAGACGCTATACACCTCAATCGTTTTTTAGGATAAAGTAATTATTTTGAAATCCTAAACCATTGATCTTCTTAAATATCTTAAGAACATTCTATATAGTAAATTTGAGCTCATTTCGACACTCGTAGGTCATAAATCTAAAGTAGGAAAACATCATGCATTTCAGATTTGTTATGTACATCAATTTTGGTGCCCTTGGATGAGCGACCTACACTCATTCAAATGGACTCAAATTTTGTATGGGGCCTATTATTATTGCAACAATGAATACCAATAGATGGATTTTATAAAAATATAATCTACATAAGCAAACACCATTGGGGTGTATGGTATGATCTATACACTCGAGTGTATTCTAGCTTATATTTATATATTACCAGTGCGGGTAGCTACCCACCCCTTTCGTTTACTTTTTTTAGAGTTTTTTACTTTTGAAATGTAGAGGGTTACTCTTTACCTTGCAAACTATTATTTTTCATGCATAGATAGTTACATTTGCAACAACTATAATATATATATAGAGAGAGAGAGAGAGAGAGAAAGTCAGGCTAGAATACACTCAAGTGTACCGATCGTATGAATACACTCAAGTGTGTTTGCCTATTAACACTATTTTTAGCAAAATGTAAACCATTGATCTTCATTGTCATACTATAACTAGGCTACATGCAAATTTTGAGCCCATTTGGATGAGTGTAAGTCACTCATCCAAGGGCAACAAAATCAACACGCGAAACTAATTTGAAATGCATAATATTTACGGTCTTTATAATATGACCTATAAATGTCCAAATGTGCTCAAATTTTGTGTATGAGCTATTCATAGGATGTTTAAGAAGATCCATGGATTAGATTTTTGAAAAAAAAAAATATTACATCATGAAAAACTACTTGAGTGTATCTGCTCTGAATAGATTTGAGTGTATTCTAGCCTAACTCGATGTGTGTGTGTGTATATATATATATATATATATATATATATATATATATATATATATATATATATATATATATATGAGATTTATTTAATACCCGCACGGGTAGCTACCCGCGCACCCTTCCTGTCATTTTTTAATTTTTTTTTGCAATTTTAGAGGAGCATTTTATCTAGCTCCCCAAAACAATTCATCCAAAAATAATATCATTTGCCCCCTCAAAATCAAAAAACCCGTCCATATATTTACAGACTGTATATTTTCTACGTATTTACTTTTTTGATCTCAGAATTACTCTTGTGTACCATATAGTTACTCTGATGATCTTTAGAGTTACTTTTGTCTTCCATATAGTTATTCTTTTGGATGTGCGGGTACCGAAAAATTAGGCTACCCACGTGGGTGTTAAACATAATTAAGCCCATATATATATGTATATATATATATATATGTATGTATGTATGTATGTATAAATATATGTATATGTATGCTGTGTATTTTGTCCAGATTTACATTTTTAGTCGTATAGTTACTTTTTTATCATCATGCTTACTTTTTTTGTCATGTGAGTTATTTTTATGACCGTATAGTTACTTTTTTAAACTTAGGGGTAGCAAAATCCAGACTACCCGCGCATGTATTGAATGAACACCCATATATATATATATATATATATATATATATATATATATAGAGAGAGAGAGAGAGAGATATATATATATATATATATATAGAGAGAGAGAGAGAGAGAGATAGTCAGGCTAGAATACACTCGAGTGCATTTGGAGTAGAATACACTCAAGTAATTTTTCATGATGAATATTTTTTTCAAAAATCTAATCCATTGATCTTCTTAAACATCTTGTAAATAGCTCATATATAAAATTTGAGCACATTTGGACATTTATAGGTTATGTTATAAAGACTACAAAAATTATACATTTCAAATTAGTTTCACACGTCGATTTTGTTGCCCTTGGATGAGTGACTTACACTCATCCAAATGGGCTCAAAATTTGTATCTAGCCTAGTTATAGTATGACGGTGAAGATCAATGGTTTATATTTTGCAAAAAATAGTCTTGATATGCAAACACATTTGAGTGTATTCATGCAATCTGTACACTTGAGTGTATTCTAGCCTGAGTGTAAGGGAAACGCATGTGCCCATGCTGGTCTATATGTGACTACCCCTTTTGCATACGAAGATGTAAAGTGTGATCAATGTCAAGTTGTCAAATAGTTGTGTGCCTTGAAAAAATCATTATTTTAGATGTAAATTCAAATATACCATTTACATTGGAAAAAATCATTATTAAGGTAAAACAACATTCTATTGGTCTAATACAAACATATAAAAAAACATCATTGCTCTCACATTAGATATATCTGTATCAAACACTAACAAAATAGATTGAACGGTTACAATTTTTTTAACTAAATCAGGAGGTGATATTCATCTTACCCTTCTCATGTAAGCAAAAGATCACCAATAACTCTATACATCTGTGATCATAAACCACGAGCCTTCCCAAGAGACAAAAACATAAGGAGAAAACCACATATCTCAAAAACCACTTATTGAATGGTTACTTGTTTGTGGTATCATTCACTAAAAGTAATGAGAAAAGTAACGACCAGAACATGTGAACTGCCTGTGCTTGTGCTCATCATTCGCTTATTTTTCAAAATTCAACCAATATGTTCTTCAATTATAAACTAGTGAACGCACACGTGCACATGCACGTGATATATAAAATTTGTTGAAAATGTGTCGGGAGAGGACTCGTCGGTGAAAGGGTCCCTACGGTAAAAGATATTTCTATTAGTTGTTTGAAAGGAGAGAATCAAGGAACCATTTTGATAGGATAGAGAGAGAAATACATAATTAAAGATAATAAAAGTTAATAGGAGAGTTTGAGAATAAATATTTGTAGGAGCAAAATTCCTTAAAAAGGAGAGAAGAGAGTGAATCAAGGAGAGCACAGCATCAAACTCGCTCTTTTTATAGTAGTATAGATGAAACATCTCACTATGAGGCCAAGTATGAATTCTTTTATTTGAATTTTTTTATCTATCTAAATTAATAGTGGGTCTTATTCTGTAATTCATCATGCTTTTCTTTGTGGACAAAAACATACCAAGTTTCACTTATATTTCTTATGATATATTTCCTTTTCTATCACTGTGACAAACAAATAATAGTTTTTATTCCACATTATTTATCATGCACTAAACACAACCTAAACGTTAAAGTGGCACATCCAACCTGATACGGTTCCATAAAGCCATGGAACCTGGATCGGAGCCAAATGAAATTTCAAGACGCTAGGTTGGATTTGAAAACGTCTCATTCTAGACCTGAATCTGAACCAAGACGAGCAAATATGCCTACCCATGTGTAGGCTTTTCTTTCAAGAATACCCGCTATCTATACTATATAGGAAAGCCCGTGGAGGGGCTGGATGCAATTTTTTCATTATTTTTCTAAAATTACATATTGGTCCCTGTGTGTGTACACCACACTTTTGTCTTTAATTTTTTAAATTTTATATTATATTAGGAGACACATCTGTATAGGAAAGCTCGTAAAGGGGCTGAATGTAATTTTCTCTATTATTTTTTGAAATTACATATTGGTCCCTGTGTATGTACACCACACTTTTGTCTTTAATTTTTTAAATTATATATTATATTAGGAGACACATCTATACTAGATAGAAAAGCCCGTGAAGGAGGCTGGATGCAATTTTCTCTATTGTTTTCTGAAATTACATATTGGTCCATGTGTGTGTACACCACATTTTTGTCTTTAATTTTTTAAATTATATATTATATTAGGAGACATATCTATACTATATAGGAAATCCTGTGGAGGGGGCTGGATGTAATCTTTTCTATTATTTTTTGAAATTACATATTGGTCCTGTGTGTACTCCACACTTTTGTCTTTAATTTTTTTAAATTATACATTATATTAGGAGACACATCTATACTATATAGGAAAGCCCGTGGAAGGGGTTGTATACAATTTTATCCATTATTTTTTAAACTAACATATTGGTCCATGTGTGTATGAGAAGTCATATTAGTATGTGTTGTACATATTTTTATTATTACTAGTGTACACACATGTGCACATGCATGTTACCAAAAAATATGACAGATTTTAATATGATAATTTATATTTAAATATTTATCTCCATGTCATCATTTATGTATATTTTTCAGTTATCTATGATAAAAATAAATTTAATTATATAAAAATAATTGGTGATCTTCATTTGGAAAGATTGTTGGACTGTGAAAGAAAATAGAAAATGAAAAGATGAAGTAGAGGGAGAAATATAGTTGACTATTTGCTTCATTTACAAATTATGTATCAAATTGTTGCATAAAGAACATGCAAGTAAGGTAACCAGATGGAGTGTTCATAGAGAACATGGTGAGCATGGAGTTAGATTGGGAATTAGAAGATCAAGTGGAAAAAAAATTAGTGGGATGAGTAAGTGGAGATCATTTATAAACTCCATGAGAATATAAATATAACATAAGTTGCAATAGAGACATTTGTGAGTGTGTTGAGGATATGATAAGAACTATTTACAAATTTCATTTATTATTGGATGAAGAACATGTGAGTGAAGTAAATAAGGGTCATTGGGGAATCGATTGTTATATTATAGTCATAAACATTCACATCACCATGCATACCGAGCATTTTATAATTAATTATTGTATAACATAATGATATTTGAAATAGAGTTTTTCATCTTATTTATATTGTTAAGTAATTATTTTTATAGAATAATATCATTTTAAATATACCATTATTCAAAAAAGGAATGAACATATGTCATTTTCTTAAATACAATAGATCTCTTTTAAATAAAAATACATTAATGCTAAAAAAATCACAATGTGGTGCACATTTTATCTCAAAAGTACATATAAACACTCAAAAGAGTTTAATTAATAGGAGATAATGGTAGAGTGGGGGTTATTGAGATCTGGAGATAGTGGGTGAAGAGGGGAGTTAGAAAATGGAGAGTGAGAAGGAAGAGGGACCAATGAAATTTAGTTATTTTGTTTTTGATAGTGCATAAACAAGAAATTAGAGGAATGCCAAAGAGGAAATATTGGCAAAGGGGGGAGTTACTGAGATCCAAGTGGAGAATTCAAAAGTAGATAAAATGTACTCTCATTGGGAGACATGGGAAAATAACATAGGTTCATTGGGTTGATAATGTTTGTTAAAAAATCTGGTCAAGGAGACGAATGGATTTTGTTTCCCTTTGAACAAAATTTAATGAGAATTAATAAGAGATTATAGTAGTGAGAGGAGTTAATGAGATCCAGGAGGAGAGGAGAATTTCAAAAGTAGATAAAACATGGTCTTTTTGGGAGAGAGGGGCGGATAACGTGAGGTTTTTGGGTTGAGAAAGTTTGTTTAAAAAAAGTGGTCAAACAAATATGAGAATTAATAGGAGATAATGGTAGAGATGAGAGTTATTGAGATCCGGGAGATGGTGGGCAAAACGGAGAGTTAGAAAATGGAGAGAGATAGGGAAGAGGTAAGGACATGGAGCAGAGAGTGAGAGACATAAGAGAAAACAATCAATTAAAATAGAAGCAAAATTGAGAAAAAGAGTTAGTGAAGGAGAGAGCACCATTTTAAATGATGAATTCTGATTGGCCAGAGCGACCGAAAATGGCATGTTCGTAATTACCTGAAAAAACTCCCTCTTTTTATAGTAGTATAGATTACCCGCATAGATAAACAAATATTTTGTTTTATTTAAGGTTTTTGTTGGAATAATTTTTTTTCAAAAACTTTTTAATAATTTTGGAAAAAATCATTAGAATATCTTGATGTAAGAGAAAGACAAATATAAGTAATTGAAACGTACTTTCAAAAGTTACGTCAAATCTATGTAAGAAGATAAATAGTATTCATAGTGATGTACTATAATAAGGAATGCTATTTGTCATTGATTTCATGATAAGGGAATTTCTCCAATCAAAATCTAAACAAGCATTATGTAATATTTTATACTGTGAGGTCGGCTTAGAAAGTTAGTGTGGAAATCTAAACAAGCATTATGAAAGTTTATATTTGTAAAGGATTCCATTTTTAAAATAAACTTCCTAAGTCATAACATGTCCCTCCACAACTAAAACCCCTAAAGTATTTAGAATGAGTGGGGGATAAAGGAAAAATCAACATTATTTGGAAGCTGCAGACACACACACACATAGATATATATATATATATATATGTATATGTATATATATATATAAGCTATCACCAAGTTTTCTATAACATGTATAAGAATGCAACACGCCATCTGACTATCTGAGAGGAAAAAAATTTAATTGTGTATTTGAAATCAAAATTACCTGAGCACAATCAATACCATCAAAGCTCGTATATCATTATGGGCTACAGATGTCTCTTTTTTACGGGAAGAGTAACCCTGACTAAATCCATTCTTACAGCAATGTCAACATATATCATGCAAACCACTATCCTCCCTACTAGAATATGTGACCGGATTGACACCCTGGTTAGAAACTTCATATGGGAAGGAACCATGGAACACAAAAGGATCAGTACCATTGCATGGAAAAAAACTAATCGTCCCCAAACACGAAGGAGGATTGGGAATCCGATCTGCCAAAATTCAAAATGAGGCACTTCTTTCAAAGAACATATGGGACTATTGTACCAACAGGAAGGTTCACTGGAGAATAGCTATGTCAGCTAAGTATGATCACCTCAAAGATAAAGGTCGAGCTTTCGGCTCTCGCCTCTGGAAATTTATCCTCTCAAACTCACAAGAAATGAACACTCTGGTTGGGCGAACCATTCTCAATGGGGAGACAACAAGGGTCTGGAAGGAGAGATGGGTTCATGCATCCTCCATACCTTTGACACATCCTCAACGCATTGTACTGGTGGACTTAATGGACCTCAAAGTAGCCTCAATGACCACTAACACAGGATGGGATGAGGACTTCATCTGATATTGGTTCGAGCCAAACACAGCAAACCAAATCATGAGGATGATCTCGTTGGACAACGGCGCCAGAGAATATGGATATACTTATATAGTAGATAACCAAGATAGGTTCTCAACGAAATCAATCTATAAACAACGCTTAACAAAGATCATGAAACTGATATAGGGACCGTGGAAGCGGATCTGGAATTTAAAAACCTAACAAACGATCAAGTTCAGCCTATGGAAAACCCTACATGGAGGATTAATGACAAATAAGAACTGCCAAAAGAGGGGATTCACTAACACACCTCTCTGTCCAAGGTGCAATCAACAAGAGGAATCAACTTTCCATGTTCTACAAGACTATTTCTTTGCAAACCAGGTATGGAACCTTATCAGGAACCACCACATTGCCATAGCAAGTCACAACGACCTCGACACCTGGGTCACTAGAAATTTGAAAGAGGACAGACCAAATGAACATTGTTCCATTTGGTTTGCGACTACCATACATTTCATTTGGCAATGGAGGAACCAATACATCTTCAACAATGTTAAGATTAGACCCCAACAGGCAGTCCAACTAATTGGGAGACAAGTCCAATTAGCTGCATGAGCCTTTACGATAGAAAGCATACCCCAAGGTAGTAGACAACTACCAAGAATCTCCTGGACCAGACCACCATCGAACACGGTAAAGGTGAATGTGGATGGGTCTATAAGACTAAAAAGGAATACATCAACAATGAGCTTCGTGATCCGTGACCAGAATGGGGCTGGATTAAGTGAGGTACAACAAGCACACACTCCTTAGAAGTTCTCAAGGTGGAACTAATGGCCATACTGGAAGAAGCTAAACTGATGCAGGACAACAGTTGCCCTGTGATCATCGAATCAGATAGAAAATTAACATGCAATTTTTTGAATATCAAGCAACCTGAAATCCCTCCATTCAGACAACTGGAATCGTCCATCAAGAAAACTATGCAGAAGAAGCCAATTATGGAGGTGAGATTCACCCCGAGATCAGCCAACCTACTCATAGATACCTTAGCTAAATGTGCTACAAGAAATGAAGTTCCACATTTTAATTGGGAGACCTGCCCAGATTTCTCCTCCAATATCTGGAGCAGCAAAATTGGGAATCCTGTAGAGAACGTCAATTCTATCATTAGCCTGAACCGGGAGCAGGATGAATAAGGTCCCCGAAAAAAAATACTTGCTACTATAAATTATTGGTAAGTTAGAAAATGCAAATTTCTAAGAATATCCAGTTCAACATAAAAACTTAAATATAATGTTGCTCTCTGCAGCATATCAAACAGTGTGATTTAATGTGTTGTTTCATATTTTTAATATTTTATAAGAAAATCTAACAAGTAAAATATTTTCACCAATTAAAAAAGATTGGATGTTGAATTTATTGGAAACAAAGATTAATTACAAATGGTGATTATCTACTTGGTCGTGACTTGTAAAGAAATAATATTAATAAATGACAATAATATCATGCTTGGAAATCTAAAAATATTATTTCATTGATATTGAGTGAGTGATATACAATTGTTCGCAAACTACAAATATAGAAATAGCAGAATTGTTTCTAAACATGAGAAACTTTCTGGATGAGCTTATCATGGCAAAAAAAAGTGTGTTGAGATGAAACACAACATGAATGGCAATGACAACCACCTCTTTATTTGTCTCATTGTCAGAAAAATCATTTTTTCTTATATTAGTTAATGTCTTACCATTTCCATATTTATTGAACCCTGAGGACCATAGTTATAAGGAAACATACACGCTACCGGAGTTAGTGATACGCAGTAAGGGAGACATGGATAGGCATGAAGAACTCAAGACAGTCGAGGTTGTAAGGGTTCCTGCTGATTGTAGCACCTGTAGCTGCTCATATGGTCAATATTCATCACATCCAGGGGCGGAACTAGATGGAGGGATAGACGGATAGTGAGGCTCTAGCCCCCCCCCCAAATAATAATAATAATAATAATAATAATAATAATATATGCTTATAAAATATAAAAATGCTAACACTGTGTATATATATACACATTTCAAAGTATCCTCTACAAAAAGAATGTCTAGCTGAAGTGGTACTTTGCATTTTTCATTGTACAAGTAGTGCAGGTTCAAATCTCAGTGTCTCCATTTATTTTTCAGCCCCCTTTGTGAACTCAGCCCCCCCCTATTGTGCATTTCTCGTTCCACCCCTGATCACATCATTGCTCGTCGTAACCAAACAACTATAGCTGAGACACTTTTGGGAAAAGGGAGATGGTTAGGAGATCTAACGATGAGACTTAGCAATAACATGATAATCGCACAAAGACATTTGCAAAAGCATGAATGATACCACGTACATCATTGTACATATAGAACTCTGAGAAGAAGAGATATCAATAGTTCACATGTGTGCCCCTCTGCAAATCCGATGACCTGTTGTATTCAAAATTAACTTTACCTATTGCCTATCTGGAATATTACACCAAAATAAGTTGATAAATGCTTCACAAAACTTTTAGGAGTTTTGTTTTATATATATATATATATATATATATATATATATATATATATATATATATATATATATTATATATATATATATGGCTAAAAGAATTGTGTACCCGAGTACATGTAGCTTACATGTACCCACCTTTATTTATGTAGTTTGTAAGTTTCTACTGAATAAACCAACCTTATGAATGTAAAGTATACCCCTTAGATAAGATGTTTACAAAAAATCACCACATTTTGATATTCATTGATCATCTAACAAAAGAAAATATATATTTTCTAATCAACGGTAAGTTGCAAAAATTGCAGAAACCATTGAATGAGATATTGCTATATCTCATGATCTCTATGAGATATGGTTATGATTTTTTAAACACATCTAATCTATATAATTTTGATTCAATCCATATGGTTGGATTTTATCAACATACTCCGCACGTGCTATTTTAATGGCTGGTACACATAAGTTACATGTACTGGCTGGTACACACTTCCTAACCTCTCTCTCTCTCTCTCTCTCTATATATATATATATATATATATATATGCTCATCTTTAATATCCGCACGGGTAGCTATCCGCACACCCTTCCTGCCACTTTTTTTAAAAAAAAAATTTGCAATTGTAGAGGAGAATTTTATCTAGCTCCCCAAAAAAATTCATTCAAAAATAATATCATTTGCCTCACCAAAATAAAAAAATACGTCCATATATTTACTGACTATATATTTTCTGTGTAGTTACTTTTTTAGTCATATAGTTACTCTTTTATCAATACAGTTAATGTTTTTTTCTTAGAGTTACTTTTGTGTACCATATGATTACACTTTTGGATGTGCAGATAGCGAAAAATCAGGCTACCCACGTGGGTAACGAATAAATCCCATATATATATATATATATATATATATATATATATATATATATATATATATATATATATATTATATATATATATATATATATATATATAGTCAGGATAGAATACACTCGAGTGTATTCGAAGTAGAATACCCTCAAGTAATTTTTCATGATACAATATTTTTTTCAAAAATATAATCCATTGATATGCTTAAACACCTTCTGAATATCTCATACGCAAGATTTGAGTACATTTGGGCATTTATAGGTCATGTTATAAAGACCGCAAAAATTATGCATTTCGAAATAGTTTCACGTGTCAATTTTGTTTCCCTTGGATGACTGACTGACACTCATCCAATTTGGATCAAAATTTATATGTAGCCTAGTTATAGTATGATAGTGAATATCAATAGTTTACATTTTGTAAAAATAGTCTTGATATGCAAACACACTTGAGTGTATTCACACGATCTATACACTCGAGTGTATTCTATCCTGGCTCTCTCTCTCTCTCTCTCTCTATATATATATATATATATATATATATATATATATATAGAGAGAGAGAGAGAGAGAGAGAGTCAGGCTTGAATACACTTGAGTGTAAAAATCATGTTGTACACTCCAATGATGTTTGCTTATCTAGACCATGTTTTTCCAAAATCTAATCCATTGATCTTTATGGTTACAATAATAATAGCCCACATGTAAAATTTGAGCTCATTTGGATGAGTATAAGTCATTCATCTAAGGACAACAAAATTGACGCACAAAACTAATTTGAAATGCATGATTTTTGCCTCCTTTAGATGCACGACCTATAAGTGTCCAAATGAGCTGAAATTTATTTTATAATATGTTCTTAAGATATTTAAAAGGATCAACCCTTTAGATTTTTCAAAAAAGTTATTGCGTCTTTAAAAAATGACTGAGGTGTATGGTGCCTCTGGTACACTCGAGTGTACACTAACCTGACTCTCTCTCTCTGTCACTATATTTATATATATATATATATATATATATATATTTATATATATATATGTATGTATATATGTATATATATATAGTCAAGCTAGAATATACTCGATTGTATTCAGAACAGAATACACTCAAGTAGTTTTTTATGATGCAATATTTTTTTCAAAAATCTAATCCATTGAACTTCTTAAACATCTTGTGAATATCTCATACGTAAAATTTGAGCAGATTTGGACATTTATAGGTCATGTTATAAAGACCGCAAAAATTATGCATTTCAAATTAGTTTTGTATGTTGATTTTTTTATCCTTGGATGAATGACTTACATTCATCCAAATGGGCTCAAAATTTGTATGTGGCCTAGTTATAGTATGACGATGAAGATCAATGGTTTACATTTTGCAAAAATAGTCTTGATATGCAAACACACTTGAGTATATTCACTATTACAGAAACAACGTTCAACGTCGCTTTTAGAGGCGTCGGTTTTTTAATAAAACTGACGTTGATAACATTAAACGTCGGTTAATAAGGACATCCAACGTCTATATTTAAAGACCAGCCAGACACGGGTATCGCTTTTCATTCAGTGTCGGTTGAAGAAAAGAAACTGACGCCTAAAGTAGCCAGCGAAATCCAATTTTTTCAAGCAAAAAAAATTGTGCCAAAGTATCAGATACAACGTCGGTGTTTTACCTAATAACCGACAATGAATGAAGATAAAATTTGCACCAAAAGTTCCAATATGGGCATCAGTTGTCTTAGCATAACTGATGTTATAAGGGTGCGCGCGCCGTCCCCGCCAAAAAAATTAGGGTAAAGGAATGTCCAATTGGATGTCGGTTGCCTTAGATAACTGATGCTTAATAATACAGGTGTCGGTTGTCTTAGATAACTGATGTCTATTAGTAACTTAATAGCCCTGCAACAGCAGACTCTTCCCCTTTCTTTTATTTCATCGATCGATTTTGTTGTTGCGTCGCCGCCCGCCGCCTACTGTTGTTGTTGTTGCTCTCCTCACCGACGTCGTTTCTACTGGTGCTCTCCTCGTCGGCCTTCTCCTACTCTCCTGCTCACCGGCCTTCTCCTACTCGTCGGCCTTCTCCTGCCCGTGGTTCGTTGCTCTGACGCCTGCCTTCTCCTGCTCCGTGCTTCGTTGCTCCGACACCTACCCCTGTTCTCTTCTTCTCGCCATGCTCTCCTACCCAGGTAGGTCGCTGCCCCTCTTCTTCCTCCTGCTCCCTCTCCTTACCAAATGGCCATAAAAGCAAGGCCACGACCATGTGGGTTGGCCACGGCTGTGGCTGTGGCCAGCCCATACGGTCGTGGCCTTGCTTTTATGGCCATTTGGTAAGGAGAGGGAGCAGGAGGAAGAAGATACATTTGCAATTGAAAACTAATGCTTGACCTAATTCTATAAATTTTGATGCATGCTGAATTAAGATATTAAAACCCTAATACACATTTCACCATAATCTTGAATTAACTATATTGCTAAAATCTTGTGATCAATCTATTTAAAATATTAAAACCCTAATGTTAAATCTCTAAATTTGAGTGATGTGTCACCCTAACATCTACATGAATCCCTATTGTATGATGTAGATTGAAGATAATGCATGAGCTAGTTTGAAATTTTGAAATCAATTATGAATCTCTCCATCCCTAGGTCATAGTAATTTATGTGTAATCTTTATCTTGATGATGAACATGCATGGACACTCAAAATGTTGAAATCAATGTTATAGAATGACAACACATGCATTTGATGGCCTAGAAACCCATCCAAGATTTACTCATCAGGAGTAAATCTTGGATAGTCCCCAGTTTGGGACTATTCTTGAACACCTAATCTCACTTAGGATGTAAGTGTATAATGTGTATTTGGTTTTCAAGAAAATTTCAGTAGCATTTCCCCGTTTGTTCTCTAAGTACATATGTACTTAGAGAACAACGGGAAAATGCTGCCGAAATTTTCTTGAAAACCCAATACACATTATAACTTACTAGTGAGATTAGGTGTTCAAGAATGGGATAGGTGGTACACATTTATTATATATAAGAATGAAAACACATGTATATGTTGGCCTAGAAACCCATCCAAGATTTACTCATTAGGAGTAAATCTTGGTTAGTCCCCGGTTTGGGACTGTTCTTGAACACCTAATCTCACTTAGGATGTAAGTGTATAATGTGTATTTGGTTTTCAAGAAAATTTTGGCAGCATTTCCCCGTTTGTTCTCTAAGTACATATGTACTTAGAGAACAGCGGGGAAATGCTGCCAAAATTTTCTTGAAAACCCAATACACATGATACACTTACTAGAGAGATTAGGTGTTCAAGAATGGGATAGGTGGTACACATTTATTATATATAAGAATGACAACACATGTCCCTAGGCCCTAATCTTGTTGTAATATATACTTGTTTTCTCTTTGATCAAAGAATGGATAGATCATGGATGTCCATTCGCAATCGCTGCACCCCAGAGTTTATTTCTGATCTTGACCAGTTTATTAGATTTGTCGAGGAACATAGGAAACAACCTGGAGATAGGTTCTACTGTCCATGTAGGCATTACGGTAACAACTTGAAAGTCAGCAGTGGTGACGAAATCAAAAGTCATGTCATGTGCAATGGGATTATACAAGGCTATACAGAATGGCACAGGCTTGGAGAGATTTTAAACCCGAAACCAGTGGATGTCGATAGCAGTGCTTGTGTGGAAGAAGAAATTTCCTCCGATGACGTAGATGTGAATGAACTAGTTCCAGTAGACATCGTTGATGTTATGCTGGATAGTTGTGGGGTAGAGCACACCGATCCACCTCCAAGTTTTAGAAACATTGTGCATGATGTTGAGATATCATTATACACAAGTTGTACTAAGTTTACGAAGCTTAGCGTTGTGTTGAGATTGTATAAGCTGAAAGCTAATAATAGATGGATCCACAAAGAAGGTGTGATACACAGGTTGTACTAAGATATCAATGTTTATCTTGAACCTCTGATTGATGACTTAAAGAAACTATGGGGTGAAGGTGTGATGACCTATGATGCTTCACGAAGAGAGACATTTCGTTTGCATGCTATGTTGTTTTGCATTATTAATGACTTTCCAGCATATGGGAATTTGTCTGGATATAGTGTCAAAGGAGCTAAAGCGTGTCCTATATGTGAATAGAGCACTGATTCAATAAGACTAAAACATGGCGGTAAGACTGTATATCTCGGTCATCGAAGGTTTCTTACAAAATTCCATCTGTATCATAGGAAGCGCAAAGCATTCAATGGATTGAATGAGGAACGGAGTGCACCTAAACCTATACCAGGGGAGGTTGTTTATGAAAGAGTAAAAGACTTTGTCAATGAATTTGGTAAGAGATCATAATGTACTACGGCCACACGTAGTGACAAATCTTTATTCAAGAAGAAGTCAATATTTTGGGATCTTCCTTATTGGAGTTCTTTGAAAGTCAGACATTGTATCGATGTCATGCACGTTGAGAAAAATGTATGTGATAGTGTCATTGGTACTTTGTTGAATATACCAGGTAAGACTAAAGATGGGATAAAATCCAGATTGGACCTACGTGAAATGGGAATAAGGTCAGAATTAACAAAATTTCATGAAATGGGAAATCAGAGAACATACTTACCTCCTGTTTGTTACACATTGTCTAGAAAGGAGAAGAAAGCTTTTTGTGAATGTTTGGTAAATGTTAAGGTGCCACAGTGTTACTCATCCAACATCCGTAGATTGGTATCAATGAAAGATCTAAAGTTGATAGGTCTTAAATCTCATGATTGTCACACTCTAATGCAACAAATATTGCCTGTGGCAATTCGATCTATATTGCCAAAGTATGTAAGGTTTGCAATCACCAGACTTTGTTTCTTTTTCAATAGTCTGTGCAGTAAAGTTATTGACCCTGATACTCTCGATAATTTGCAAAGAGAAGTGGTTGTTACCCTATGTTAGCTTGAGATGTATTTTCCTCCATCGTTCTTTGATATCATGGTACATCTTGTTGTCCACTTGACTAGGGAAGTGAAAATGCGTTGCATTGGATGTATCCCTTTGAACGATACATGCACATTTTTAAAAGTGATGTTCGAAACCGTTATTGGCCTGAAGGGAGTATTATTGAGGGTTATGTGGTGAGAGAGGTTATAGATTTTTGCAAAGGAATTTTGGGATCACAGGTGAAAGTAATCAGTCGTGAGCAGTTGGAACAAGGTCACTTGTATATTTTACACAACATGGACGAAGTGAGTATTTATATCGAGGAACATACCAATTGCATAAAGAGACAATATCCTCGAGCCAATACAATGTGGCTTTCTAGATAGCATAACAAGACATTTATTAAGTGGTTCGAAGAGAACGTCTTATATCAACTATCTCAAACACCAGATGATATTACTGAAACTATCAAATGCCTCGCCTTTAAACCGAAATTGATTGTTATGTCTTATGAAGGGTATGACATTAATGGATTCACATATTACACAAAGTGCCAAGATGATAAGAGTGTCGTCCAAAACAGTGGGGTCGCCCTTCAAGCGTCGACTATGTTTTTTGCAAGTGCAAAGGATAAGAGTCCACATGAAGCTAAAATGTCATATTACGGTGTCATTGAAGACATATGGGAGTTTGACTACATAGATTTCAGAATTCTTCTCTTCAAATGTAATTGGGTTGATAACACCAAAGGAGTTATAGTGGATGAATTGGGTTTAACTTTAGTGAACTTTGAAAAGATTGGTGAGAAGGGTGAACCATTCATATTGGCATCACAGGCGAAACAAGTATTTTATATCGATGATCCTACAAATGATAAATGGTCGGTTGTTCTTCATGGTAAAAGACAGTTCATTGAAGAACCTATAGATGAAGAAGAGTACTATGATAAGTATGATGACTCTAGTCCATTCTCAGTTTGGTTGCCAACACCAGCAAATATTAAAGATAATGATGACTTGTATGTGTGCGGAGATCACAATGAAGGATTGTTAATTGATAAAAAAAATCACAATATTAGAGGCATGTTTATATTTTTTTATATGTTTTATTTTTCTGAGTGTGAACTTTACAATGTGAATTACTTTACAATGTGAATGTGAACTTTACAATGTGAATTACTTTACAATGTGAATGTGAACTTTACAATGTGAGCTTTACAATGTGAATTACTTTACAATGCAAATTACTTTACAATGTGAATGTGAACTTTACAATGTGAATTACTTTACAATGTGAATGTGAACTTTACAATGTGAGCTTTACAATATGAATTACTTTACAATGTGAACTTTCAGATGATTGAGCATTCTCTTGATGACCGTGTTGATGATTACCGTGAGGGTGAGGACATCAATGTGCCGCCTCACAATGTAAGTTTTAAAAATATATATCATATATTTATATCTATATGTCCATTTCTAGTTATATCCTGTAAGTGTGTTTATTTTGTAAAATTTTAGGTTGATGATGCAAATGTACCCTCTGAAGCACTTGAGGCACTTGATGAGCAACACCAAAAAGTTGACAAGAGAAGGGGCATCACTATGATGAAGAAGTTAATAGCGCAAAGGGGAAATGGACCCAAACTTGTTGTGGATTTTGATAATGTAGGAAATGCAATTGGAGTAAATCACAATTCGTTTTTTTCATATCTTGGGTATGTTACTCGTAGCCATTGCGGTTTTAAGATAGATTCTTGGAATAAAGTTCCTAAGGAGAAGAAAGACGTAATATGGAAGGATTTATGCGTGAGTTATTATTAATTTGCAATTCTATTTGTTAGATTACTAATTTTTTGGATACTAGTTAATAGCAATTCTATTTTGTAGAGTATATTTGAATTGGATGAAAAGTTGCATCATAAATGTGTGATGCAATGCTGTGGGAGAGTCCTAAGGAACTATAGGACAAATCTCACCCGAGAATACATAAAAGAAGGTGATAAGAGGAAGAAGACAACCACAGAACAGTGGAACTTCCTAGACCAAGAAGAATGGGATGCATTTGTTGCTTCAAGATAAACTGATGAATTCAAGGTATTAGGCGTCACCCCCAATTTAATTAATATATGTTGTATTCACCTATTCAAGATTAACATTTAGTGTTACTAACCAAATCATTACGGTGTTTCCTAACTAGTCCCTCAGTGAGGCGCAAAAAGCAAGGCGTGCACTGAATGTGCATGACCACATAATGGGTCCAAAGGGGTATGCAGGCATTGGCCAAAGACTACAGTCTGAGGCTACTGCTCAGTCTGCTGCTACTCAGGAGTGCTCTACTATAGGTAGCACACCTATGCCTCGCCATGATATTTGGATAGATGGGAGGCAAAATAAGAAGGGAGAAATAAGGAAGCCCGCAACTGCTGAGGCAGCTGCAAAAATGGTAAAATACAACTCTTACAACAATCGTTTGAATATTGATTATTTGTGGTGTTTACTTAATTACAAACTTTTGTTTTGGACATTAGCGGGAGCTGCACAAGCTGAGGAAACAAGGCAAGTTCATCCCTGAGGGCACAAGGGATGAATTTATAGTTGCTCTGGGTAACCCAAAGCATCATGGACGTGTTAGGGCTGCAGGCGCTGGTGTGGGCATCAACGCATTCTTTGGGCCATCCGAGCACAAACATGTCCCAAAAGTGGGACTTTCATAAGAAGAGGTAACCTATTCTTTCTTTATAATGTTACTGTAAAAGAGAATTCAATAATCAGAAGCTAATGTTTCTTTTATCCATATATAGGTAGATAAACTAGTTGATAGGAAACTTGAAGAAGCACTGAGAAAGTGGTAGGCATCTCAGACTGCCACTCAGTAGAAAGTACCTATGGCATCCCGCTCTACTCCTACTGCAGAGGTTGGGAGTAATCATGTAGACCCACCACCTAGCACATCCACTGTAAGTATTTGTATGACATAATAACTAGTCTTTTCAAGATGATATGTTTTCAAGATGATATGTATATAACATTCTTTACACAAATTTGTAGGGGTTGAAGCCATGTCATCTAAAAAGAAAGAATATGTCATTGCAGAGGCGTCGGCTTACCCATCCCTACCAGGGGAAATGTTTCATGGGTCTCCATTACCAGGTGGTTGGGTATGTGTGAGCTCGCTACGTATATTCCCCAACTGGATGGATCTTCTATTGCCATATGCCCACCCAGATTGTGAAACTCTTGGTGAGGCAGAAGGCGGAGTGACATTGTGGCCAAAAGAAGATGTCCTCTATACTAAAACTGTATGGTAAATTTACATTACGTTAAATTGTTAGTGTGTGTATATGATGTCAGTGGATCTGAAATTATATATATATATATATAGGTTAAAAAGAAGACACCCAGAGCATCTAGGCCTCCTCCTCCACCTCCTACATTACCAAGTTGGGTTCCATAGGACCTACCTGTCCCGTTAGGTCCTAACTGTAGGGGTATGGAAATATGGTTAGGCGAACATGATATAAATTGCCCTATAACTATTTCTATAGATGTAGATGCTACAGGTCAATCATACGAAAGTAACCTATTTATACAAGATATTTTGGAGTTGTTTCGATATGATTGGCTGAATACATCTGTGATATAGCTATGGATAAGGTGAGATCTTCTTTATACATCCATATACCTTGTGTAGGATCTGGTGATCTGGTTTCTAATTTATTAATGCATGCGTAATACATGTTTTGCAGCTGCTTAGACAAGATATGTGCAGATTTTTCATTCGAACATGTAGGATTTTTTATTCCATATTTGATTAGTCTAGTAGCTAAAGACCCTCTATCAGTTCAACAAAACTGTTGTGATGCTTTTACAAATTTTTCTCAAAATAAGAAGATGTTGATAATAGCTCCATTCAATGTGGAGTAAGTTTACTTTGCTTATTATAATTTGGACTTAAGAAAATTACATTTTTATTGTGGATTTTGAGTTATTAATTTTTAACTTTTTTACCTCTAGTGGTATGCATTGGGAGTTACTGGTTATTGTCCCCGAGATGTTCATTGTCTATTATCTAGATCCTAAGGGGAGTAAATTGAATTCAAAATATGGACACATAATGAAAATGGCATTATTCTGGTGAGAAATATTTCATTTTCATATCCGTTAACATATGTTATTACATTACTATTTAATTATGCAATGTACTGTGTTACATTAACATGTAGGGGTTTAGATGAGTTCAAAAAGTCCGGAGGAAATGTCCCCAAGAAAAAGAACCAACAAAATTGGAAGAACGTGGAAGTAAGTTCCCGACTGCAATGTATATATTATTTATGTGAACAGTGCTTAATTAGTTGTATTTTTTAATATTTTGTATGTTTTAATTTATAGTGTGCTATACAAGACAACGGATGGGCATGTGCATACTATGGGATGCAATTTATGCACATGATTATCAAATATGCCGCAGTGGACATCGATACCATTCCTGAGGTATTATATATAGTCTCATTAGATAATATGAAATATATCAATCTTATTTATAGCTCATTAATTATATATATACATCATTCTCTTTGCAGGTTTTTAAAACTGACCACACTACAGGAAAGGCCTTACTAGATGTACATGCTCCCTATACGATGGAAAAATTAAATGAAGTAAGAGAAGAATGAGAAATAGTCATACAAGTAGTGGGGGTTTTAACATATAATTGGGATGTTGATAGAGAATAATGACTAAAGAATAATATTTTGTAAATGAATTTCTGAATTATAATATGTGTGAATGTTTCTACATGTCTGAATGTTTCTACATGTGTCTGAGTGAAAATGAATGAAACTGTTGGTTGCTATATGAATGTTTCTACATGTGTGAATGTGAAAATGAATCGAACTACAGATTTCTACATGAATGTTTCTACATGTGTGAAAATCAAATGGAACTGCAGGTTGCTAAATGTGTGAACATTTATGTTGTTAATTTTACAAGTTTGTGGCCTATTGTTGGATGATATAAATGGATGTCGTAAAACCTGCAGTTCATAATTGAATTGCAGGTTTCTCATCCTACGACCAGCCACAGTAGGTCTGTAGATTAACAGAAAAAAAAAAACATAAAATAGGCGTCGGTTATTTGTATAAAACCGACGACAAATGGTTACAGTGTCGGTTGCCCTACTAGTAACTGACGTCGATTTCCCTAATGAGGCCAGACACCACGGCCGTGCTGTCCAGCATGGCTGTGGTAGTAGACTAGACACCACAGCCGTGCTAGCCAGCACGGCCATGGCAGTGGGTGAGATGGCATCGGTTATCACTAATAAACCGACACTGATAGTGCCCCAGATGGTGCCCTTTCTGTGGTGCGAAGGTATATGGCGTCGGTTTCAAAGCTAATAACCGACGCCTATACCCCCTGCTGGTGCGATTTTAGTGGTGCGCGAAGGGTTGTGGAGTCGGTTTGAGAACTGACGCGTAACGGTTGGGCTTTTAGCGGTGCCCACATAGGTGTCGCTTAAAAACTGACACCACAAGCCTTAAATAACTGACACTAAAGGTCGGTTATGTACTAGTGATTTGTGTAATTTGTACACTTGAGTGTATTCTAGCCTGACTCTATATATATATATATGTGTGTGTGTGTGTATATATATATATATATTTGCTGTGTATTCTGTCCACATTTAATTTTTTAGTCGTATAGTTACTTTTTTTTATCATCATAGTTACTTTTTTTTCCAATGAGTTACTTTTCTGACCGTATAGTTACTTTTTAGACTTACAAGTAGTGAAATCCAAACTACCCATGTAGGTATCGAATGAATGTTATATATATATATATATATATATATATATATATATATATATATATATATATATATTCTATCATTTTTTAAACTAAGGGAAATGCATGTGCCCATGTTGGTCTATATGTCACTACCCCGTTTCACACAAAGATGTAATGCTTGATCATTGTCAAGTTGTGAAATAGTTGTCTGCCTTGAAAAAATCATTATCTTAGATGTAAATTCAAATATACCACATACATTGGAAAAAACCATTATTAAGGTAAAACAACATTTTGTTGGTCTAATACAAACATAAAAAAAACATCATTGCTCTCACATTCTATATATCTATATCAAACACTAACAAAATAGATTGAGGGGTTCCAACTTTTCTTTTAACTAAGTCAGGAGGTGATATTCATCCTACCCTTCTCATGTAAGAAAAAGATCACCAATAAGTCTATACATCTGTGATCCTAAATCACAAGCCTTCCCAAGAGACAAAAACATAAGGAAAAAATCATATATCTCAAAACCGTATCCCAAAAATGAAAACCACTGATTGAATGGTTACTTGTTTGTGGTATCATTCACTAAAATTAATGAGAAAAATAATGTCCAAAACATGTGAACTGCTTGAGCTTGTCCTCATCATTCGCTTAATTTTCAAAATTCAACCAATTCATTCTTCAATTATAAATGAAACACCTTAGTATGAGGCCAAGTGTGAATTCTTTTATTTGAATTTTTTTATCTATCTAAATTAATAGTGGGTCTTATTCTGTAATTCATTATGCTTTTCTTTGTGGAGAACTCAACAAGTTGACCCAGAAGGATGAAAAATTTGTGTGGTCCGACGTATGTGAAGCTCGCTTCCAAGAATTAAAGCAGAAGTTGACCACCACTCTAGTGTTGACCTTACCTTCCAGTAATGAGGGTTTCATGATCTTCACTGATGCATCAAAGATGGGACTTGGTTGTGTGTTGGAACAAAATCAGCATGTGGTTGCATATGCTTCCCAAAAACTCAAGCCCAATGAGGTCAATTATCTGACACATGACTTAGAACCGGCTGTTATCATTCATGCTTTGAAGATATGGTGGCATTACCTATATGGAGCTACCTTTGAGATCTTCATTGACCATATAAGTCTGAAGTATCTCCTGACACGGAGAGACTTGAATCTATGACAACGATGATGGATGGAGTACATGAAGGATTACAACTTCACCATTGCATATCACCCTGGGAAGGCAAACGTCGTAGCCGATGCACTGAGTCGGATGCATCTCATATGTGCATCTATTTTGTCCAGCCAGTGGAAAAGTGTTGAAAAGTTGGTAGAGTGGACTCCACAACCATTAGAGGACCGAGTTTTATTGCCCAACATTCAGATTCAATTAGAGTTGTTGAATGAGATAGTGGCGGCACTGTTGACCAGTTCACAACTCAGCAAGATGAAGGGCTTATTGGAGAAGCCACAGACCCATCTCTCGGTAGGAGTAGATGGAGGGATCAGATTTGAGAACTATATTTGGGTTCCTAAAGATTCACCATTGAAGGAACATATCTTGCAAGAGGCTCATGGTTCTAAGTATACGGTACACTCAGGTACTAAAAAGATGTTTAAGGATCTGCAGAGGTATTTCTGGTGGCCAGGATTGAAGAGAGACATTATAGCATATGTGGCCAGCTATCTTACGTGCCAGATGGTGAAGTCTGAACACCAACAACCCAACAGACTTTTACAGTCGATAGAGATTCCAGAGTGGAAATGGGAGTAGATCACCATGGATTTTGTGGTGGGTCTACCCCGGACCAAGAGAGGTCATGATGCGATATGGGTTGTGGTAGATCGCCTTACCAAGTTAGCACACTTCCTTTCCCTAAAGACCACTACCAAGGTGTCATACCTGGCCGAGTTGTATATTAGGTAGATAGTACGTTTGCATGACGTACCCAGTTCCATCATCTCTGATAGGGACCCGAAGTTCACTTCCAAGTTGTGGAAGCAGGTACAAGAAGAACTTGGTGCAAGGTTGAAGTTTAGTACTGCTTATCACCCCCATACGGATGGTCAGTCATAGAGGATGCTCCAGACATTATAGGATATGTTGAGAGCTTGTGTGCTCAATTGGAGAGGATCGTGGGAGCAGTACCTACCTTTAGCTGAGATTTCCTACAACAACATCTACCAAGCCAATATCGGGATGCCTCCGTATGAAGCTTTGTATGGGAGACCGTATCAGTCACTTCTTCACAGGGATGATGTCGGTGAGAGGACTTTGTTGAGGTCAGATGAGCTCCAACTGTATGCAGATAAAGTCGCTTTGATCAAGAAGAGGCTGAAGAGAGCCCAGGATTGACAGAAGTTGTATGTTGATGTGAAGCGGTCTGACGTGTCGTTCACTGTGGGAGAGCATGTATTTTTGAAAATCTGACCGCTCCGAGCTATATCTAAGAACAGAGGGAAGTTGAGTCCCTGATACGTGGGTCCGTTTGAGGTGTTAGAAGGGATTGGTGAAGCTGCATACCGTTTGGTGTTACCCCCTCAGTATAGTATGATGCATGATGTTTTCCACGTGTCCAATCTGAAGTGATATGTGCAAGATCTGAGTCATGTGCTAAGTATTGATCCTATTGAGCTTCAAGGGAAGCTGACATATACTGAGTCACCTTTGCAAATTCTAGATACCAAGGTGAAAGAACTAGGATGTAAGAATATAGAGATGGTAAAGGTTCTTTGGAAGCACCATGGAGAGGATGAGGCCACATGGGAGATGAAGACGGACATGGAAAAAGCATATCCTGACTTGTTTGTTAGATTTCTGAATTTTGAGGGCAAAATTCTTTTAAGGAGGGGAGGATGTTATAACCTCATTTTTCCTAGTTCAGGATTTAAATGTAATTTCTCCTTTTAAAGATATATGAACAAATAATTGTGTGTGATTTGATTTGAATGTATGGATTTTGTTAATAAATAGCCTTGCATGTGTGATTTTGTAGGCCTTATTGGCTATTGGGCCCAATAACAAGAAAAGGAAATAAAAGGAAAAAGAAATTCAGTTAATAAAAGAATAATTAGGATAAGGCAAAAAGAAAGAGGTATAAGCCTCTAGAAGGCTAGAGAATATCCTTCAAAGAGGGATTTTGTATCTTTGGAATTTCTTGGGTTCCAAGGAGTCCAAGTTGCAAAGATAATAGGAAAGGAAAGAGAAAATACCAATTAAATTAGCTTTATTGAAAGATAACTTTCCTATGAAGATAATGCCCTTTTCCTTTGGAATTTGGGACTCAATTTTAGTACACGAGTAGATAATATCGATCCAAAGTTTCCTTTAAATTTTGGTTGAAAAATGATGCACGGTTTACAATATATGGATTTTTTTCAATTTATCATAAAGTGGAAAGATAATTGGACTAAGATATATATGTCACGTTTTAACTAGGATTAAATCCTGATTTTCATTTATGGGATGCCCGATCACGATCGTCAGATCTGCGTTCCATAGTTAGGACCAGTCCCAGTCTCATGAGAGAATGGAACATAGAGTCCAGGTTGTGAGAAATTCAATCAAAGACTGATTAGGATTGAGGCGATGATCAGAGTTGTGGATGAGTCCATCTCCTTTAGGGGATCGTTCCGAACTTATCCAACCTAAGGTTGGTTGGGTTTCATTGAGGATTGGAAGAATCCCCAAATTTTTGGGGACCTGTAATGGACCCTATACATAGGGAGGGGTCTGGGCATCATGAGCAATCACACAAACCCTACCCTCGAGACTGGAGTGCTGCGACGATCGTACTCGTGCTCTCAATTTAGCCAACTACCCCTGTTCTTCCCCCTCGACGAGCAGCAGGTCTCGCCGGAGTAGTCGGGGTCAGGTGATGGTGAAGGAGCATTGCGGAGAAGAAATTGATTGCTGGAGCGGGTTCGTGGGAGGTAGATGAAGCTCCCAACTTTCTTAGGTTGCTCGCATGAGCAAGGAAGCTCGAAGTCAACCCGAGAGTTGAATCTCGACTCGCTGCAGGTAGCACGCAGAGGAGGAAGACAATCCAGTATGAATATACCAAACTGCCCTCCCGATTATTCCGTCTAGGTATTGGTCAGTTTTCCTCATTGGCGAGGCACGCAAAGGACGTGTGTCAGTTCCTAATTGGCCAGAGTCACTTTAATTGGTAAAAATCATAGAAAATTGTAGGAAGATCGGATGAAGAAACTTTATATATGAAAGTTGATTAGAAAATCATGAGGAATCTGTCATAGCACCGTGGCATGATCAAACCCCGACAGCGCCCAGGAGGCAAGAAACTATTGAAGGGATAAAACGAAGATGAATCAAAAGAGGGATGCAACACCAAAATAGGTGAAAAGAACCGAACTTCCTCGAAAGTGCCTCCCATACCCATGGCTCCCCCCGTACCCGAGCCCAGCTTAACATTCTTGGAAAACAACTGCATTCAACTCTAAAACAATACAAAATAGCATCTATGCGGTAGTTTTTTCATTTTACGGTATTTTGACGCAACTTTAATGGTTCTGATATAGAATATATTGTTTCAAGATAAATAAAGAGCTTCATGCACTCAATATTTCATCCATCTTGTATTTATATATGTAGATAAACACACAGAGTAGTTAACTACAATGAATATCAGCTAAAAATTGTGTGGTATAGTGATAATGCCGTGTCCAGGTTTCATAGTAGTCATAGTTGGTAAGTGCAGGTAATATTAAGTTATATATTGAGGGTGTATCAAAAGACATGCATGGAATGTATCTCCCAGATGCATGTTGATTCTAGTTAACTTCATTTCTATGAGATTAATTAAACTCAATACTTCTCACTACGCCTCTGTGTGGCACCGGACTAGGGTGGAATTTTGCCCCGTATGATGTGCCAAGTCAACTTCTTAAAATCTAGATATTGTCGGGAAGTTGTTCAGAGACATCCGGTCTAGAACTGGATAGCGATATTTTGTAATCACGTTTTAATCCCTTAAAAATGTTATTAAAGCATGATTTCGTTTCTACATCCAAAAGTGCCTAAAGTTGATCATAAGATGCTTTAAACTTTGGTTAAAAAACCTAATTATGATTGGAGACAAAATATAAGGTCTTAATGGGTTAATTAGAGTAGTAGTAACATGTTGAGGGGCAAAGTGAGATTTGAACCAAATATTAGATAATGAATTTCTTGTTTTAGGGTTTTACACATGAATATATGATAATGCACATAGAAACCCTAATTTAAGTTAAAAGGGTGATTAACATGATTAATTTGAAATTCCATGGAATAGTGTAATTATGATTTGATCCTAAGCCTGTTAGCAAGAATATAACAAGTTGGTTAGGGTTTGTGATTAGTTTTTCTATTTTAGGGTTTATAGTGTCAATAATAAGAATGAACCCTAATGAAACCCTAAAAGGAAGTAGGAAACCCTAGGAAGCGATTTCATGTGAGTGGAATCTGAGAAAGTGAATAGTAATTAGATTACATGTACTTTTTAGGGTTCTTGATTGTGTGTGTGGATTGAACTGCTTGCCTGTATAATTTCTTCTTTGGATTACTATTAGCTTGTTGATTCGACTGGACAGGTATGTGGTTACTTTATGAATAATCGCCTTTAGTTTCATGGAATTTTATGAATGTTTCTCGATTGATTGCAACCTAAACTATTGGATGTTCAATTATGCAATCCTATAAAGTCCTATGTGTATCACAATTAATATGCATGTGCTTCTCGAACCTACATTCCACCCTGATGTATGTTGCAAGACTAAGCCCCAGAGGGAAGGTCTGATTTGGTCAAGCCCTGGAGGGAAGACCATTGGACACCTCGAGAGGTGACCCCAGGCACCAAGCTCAGGATGGAGAAAGTGGCTTTATGTCCCTTGCAAGGACAAAGCCCTAAGAAAGGGTAATCCAGGGTTTAGGGCAAAAGCGGTTGAGGAGTCACATTGAAAATGTAATGTGGATTGTTAATCAATTATTTGCTATGTTTAGGTTGTTAGAACATATTTGTGATATTGTGATTGTCTCCCACATATAGTATAGCAATATACTGACTGATGTTTTGTTTGTCAGCGTTTTAGGTATAATTCTGAAAATGGACAAATAGTAAATCAAAATATTGTAAAGATACAACTAATCTGTACAAGGAGGATTAGTTAGCTAGACTTTTACTGTGGATAGAAGTCTAGATCCAAATTTTACAAGGTATGCAAAATGATTTATTTTATTCTATCTTTTCAATTTAGTAATAGTAGAATTTGATAATTATTTTTTATTAAATGTCAAACCATGGATCCTGAAATATTGGGATAGCATCACTGACCTCTTGGTCTGCCTTAATTGGGGATTACCGGGAGGTGGGGTCATTACACACAACGACCAATATGTAATTTAAAAAAACTAATGGAAAAAATTGCATCCAGTCCCTCCACAGACTTTCCTATATAGTATAGATTTTGGGTATTCTCGAAAGAAAAGCCTGGACATGGGTAGGCATATTTGCCCGTCTTGGTTCAGATTTAGGTCTAGAATGAGACATTTTCAAATCCAACCTGGCATCTTGAAATTTCATTTGGCACCGGTCCAGGTTCCATGGCTTTGTGGAACTGTATCAGGTTGGATGAGCCACTTTAACGTGTTATTTTTAGGTTGTATTTAGTACATGATAAATAGTTTAACGAGGAAAACCAACCAAAGGACTAAAAAGCTCTCACCTGGACTGAATGATTGAGAGGGAAGTTTGGTATATTTACACTAGACCATCTTCCTCCTCTGCACGCTACCTGTAGCGAGCTGAGAGTCAACTCTCAAGTTGACTTCGAGCTTCATTGCGCCGGTGAGCAACCTAAGAACACTGGGAGCTTTGTCTACCTCCCACGAACCTTCTCGATCAATCTATTGGTATGTATACCCTGAGAGCCAATCATGGGATGATTGATGGGATACATTAAGATTGATTTGATAAACATCAAAGGCAAGCTTCCAATTCTTTCTGGTTCAATCATATGAGATAGTGATAGAGCAGATTGAATGTCTAGAGAATGACAGTACTCAATGACGTATGCTTTCAGGTTGAGGACATGAACGATGAGATCATACGGATGCTAAGAGTTTGTACATTCTTGTTATGTCCCTAGTCGGATGTCATTGTGGAAGGTAGATAGATAGCAATGACACACAATACTGGATTGTGGTGTTGGTTGATGACAGAATATCATTAGTCATGATATAGAGATATCAAACCAAACACATAGGTACTTGTTAGAGAACAAGTGTACCGGACAGACCCACCGTGAGTTTGACACATGGAACCATGACATGGTAGTCACAGTCAGTACTCGCAGTGATGGTGGTGAGTGTGATTCTTTGACCTAAAATCACTACACTCAACACATGTCATTGGGCACACTTTGACATCATCAAACGCAGTCCTGAAACATGGGTTGTTATAAAGGTGATGATTGGGTGGCTTTGACACATGGGGATTTTGAGGGGTGAGTGATAGATATGGGATTTGTCCCTCCTGAGGGAGTTTGATATCCATGGCCACTTGATGAGTAGGATTGAGAAAGGCGTGCACGCATGCATGAATTACTATGTGATATTGATGTCATACATATCTCTTCCAATCTACTCTGAGATCAAGAAAGTGAATGAACGTTGACAGGATGATTGTTCCATGCCTCGAGTTCATTCGGGATATCAGTGACAAAGGAATTATACATTCACTGTAACACCATTCACAAATTGTAGGATTGAAAGTTGTTCTCCAACTTTCTATTTCATTTGGGTAACACTGATGTGTGACTAGGCACCTCTCTTTTCTTGTGAAGTTGTAAGTGTTATGGACTTTCACTACCAATGTCAAATGGACCTGTAGGGTCACACACATAGGATTTAACCTGGAAGAGGATTTTTGTCCACAAACAATGTTTAGATTGATTACTAAAGGAGTTTAGTAGTTCAATTAAACACTCAATCAATTGATAGCTCAGTATCATAATGTTCAAGGTGTTGGACTGATTGATTAGAATATCAGATTGATTGAAACTACAATTGACTATTTCTGCACAATCTGCACTCCCAACCGATCAGCTCATGTGATGAACCGATCGACTGAGCTTGGTGAACCGATCGGCTCAGGTGGTAAGTCGATCGACTCATGGACATGGTGAAATAATCGATTCAAGTGTTGAAATGATCGGTTCAACTGGTCCAACCGAGAAAGTTGGGAAAGTAGGATTGGTGAGAAATTTCTTTTCGTTTCACTTGCCCAATTTGATTGGAACAAGGGTTGGTATTTGGTACCAATTAGAAACAAAATTGGAAAAGTCAATCGCGAACTAACCAGGACCATGAACTGACCGGTTCAGAAGTGAACTGAGCATTTCATGAATCCCAACCGATCAGTTGAGGTGTCAACCGATTGGCTCAGGTCCCCAACCAACCATTTCAGAAATGAAACGATCGGTTCAGGTTGCGCAGTTGGTAGTTTTTGTGGAAAATCTCGAACCCTTCTACTCCTACTTTAGTCCCACATTGCCCGGGATAGAGAACCATGTCCCATGACCCTCCTATATACATAGGGGTATTGGGGGTTTCTCAATGTACAACTCAGTGCAACCAGTTGCTCTGTAAAGTTGTCATTCTCTCTTGTTTTGGTAACCGAGAGAGCCCGAGCAAGTGCTACCCGATAAGGGAGGCACTGCAAGGGAAAGACAACTACAGAAAGCGACTGGTGGCAGGAGAGTGTGTCAGTGATTAGTACGCTGACAGGAGGGTGCGACTCCTTCCAATTCCTTGTGGGACAAGGAGATTGGAGTTCCAGGTGGTCCGTGTGGACTACTTTAGAGGCGGGAGATTTCTGCCGCTCGGAGGACAGCTGTCAATCCCGACAGTCCCGGTGAGACCAGGAGTCATTAGTCCCGGTGCGACCAGGAGCTGCACAGACACCGTCCAAGACCGGAGGTGAAGACCGTGCAATCTGCGAGGTATTGTCGCCGAGCAAGCCTTGGGACAAGGTATGATTCCACAAACCATCCTTTCCTATTGTATAGACCTTGACGTGTTTCCTTGTTCTGGGTTTGGGGAGGAAATTTTTGTTTCCGCTGCCTTCTCTGCCTCCCCTAAAACCCAACAGTGGTATCAGAGCCACGTCAACTGCTCTATACTTTAGGATTATCGATATGATCAATTTTGGTTTGTCGACTTTATTTATTGCATATGATGCAAATAAAATTGGCTTTATGCATGTCTAATTGTAAATCCACAAATCCCAATTTACATATATGATATGTATTATGAATGCACTCGATACGCGTCGCCCTTAAATGAGTTTTGTGGTGTATGTATAGCATGGTTATGGCCAATAAACCCTATCTGTGTATGGTTCTATGTGGTTGCTTGCATCTCGGTCTGCGCATCGATCTTCCTTCTCCTATTCCTGATGTAACTCAAAATAATTCGAGATTTCTTTCCTACCTTTGCTCCCATCGAATGTAACTCGAGGTTTCTCTTTTTACAATGTAAAATAGGATAGAATTTTATTTCCAGTTATGTCAAAGAACGGAGGACATCCTGACGACAGCTGAGACGATCGCTTCAAGGCGTGAACTGATCAGTTGACGTTCGAGATGATTGGTTCAAGGAGTGAACCGATCGGTTGATGACCGATTTGAGGAGTGAGACGAGTGGGTGGCGGCCATGATGAGATGCATGACGACCAGGTGAACCGATCGGTTGGAGGAACCAACCGATCGGCTGGTAGCACCCAGCCGACCGGCCTGATGGCGAGTCGATCAGTCATGTGATGAGTTGATCAAATCCAGAAAGGCAAAGCACAAAGTTCATCTTGTACATGTTGCATGTGATGTAGACCTAGATGACTGTGATTCCTCTTGGCCCGAGGAATCACATTAGGATGGTCATAATCATCGCTTTTATCATTTCACATGTTTTCTGTGGGATATAGCATGTATATGATACATACTATATATTGTGGTGATAGGATATGTATATGTATATAAAACCAAATCCCTCATTAAATATTAAGTTTTAGATGCCTTCCAAATGTGACACACGTGAAAAGCTTGATCGACCAAGTGTGGGCACGCCCTAGCGTGGTGCACCGTCTATCTCGTGGAAGCGTGAAGGATGGATATGTGGGTCTGCCCTAGCAGGGTGCATATTCATCGTGTTTTCTTTGGGTCGGACTTAACAAGGTGATCTAGATGGGATCTAGTACCTTGAGGCATGGAGGTGATCATGGCAAGGAGTTGCATATGACATCTTATCAAGAGTTGCATATGATGCAATTGGCAAGAGTTGCCTACCTAAGAGATCTAAGTTGTGGGTGTCAGCCCTAGCAGGTCCATGACTTGGAGGATTTCAAGATCTTGCCCACTAGAAGGTTGTACACTGCAATCTTCCAAATTGATGGTGAGGGCTATCAATTTGAACTAAAATAGTGGGAGCGATAACTAATTAAAGGCCTAATTATATCGTCAACTTTTCAAATCAATCAAATAAGTCAAAAATGAGTTTTTTGGACTAAAATTGCATATTTTCCTTTTGTAGTACAAATGGCAACAAACAACAATCACTTTTCTTTGCGATCCATCCTTGAAAAGGACAAGCTGAATGGGACAAATTTTCACGATTGGTTAGGATGTTGAGAAGCGTTCTCAATCAAAGAGAGAAAGCTCTAAGTCCTAGTTATACCAGAACCAGATGAACTCGATCCCACCACATCAATGGCTGAAAGTATGCTTATGGAAGCAAACTGAGGATGACATTGATGAGGAGTGCTTGATGTTGTGTTCTCTGAACTATGAGTTGCAGAGACAACATGATACATATGATGTCTCCAAGACATTGTCCTAGTATGTCATGACAGAAGGAGATCCAGTAAGGTATTCACACACTCAATATGATTGGGTATGTGGAAAGACCTGACTAAGAAGGATTCCCTCTGAGCCAAGAGTTGGCTATTGGTATGATACTGCAAATGTTGCGAGAATCATACAGTTCATGATAAACTACAACATGAACAACTTTGACAAGCGTTGACAAAGTTGTTGGGCATGTTGAGGACAGCCGAGACACAGATGAAGAAGGACAAGCCTAAGTCTGTGATGGTGATCACGAGCAAGAAAGGCAAGTCCAAGCGCAAGGGCAAGGGCAAAGCTAAGAAAGGTTCTGATGCTAGCCAGGAGCCCAAGTCGTCTTCATCTCTCAAGGCCAAGGGAGGTGTGACCAAGAAAGGCAATTGCCACCATTGTCAAAAGTCAGGACATTGGAAAAGGAATTGTCCTCTCTATCTGGAAGAACAAAAGAAGGAGGCAAAAAATGTCTCTACTTAAAGGTGTCATGAAAGTAAACTTGTAACACTTTTGAGGTATATGATACCAAGATGTAAAGTGTAAAGCACTCAATAAATGGGGCAAGTGTTGACGTAAAAGATAGGAGTACTTTAGTTTATTTTCAGCCTAAAAGGCATGTAATACAGTTATGAACTGCTATTTCATATTTTCCAATAGATAGAAACACTTTATTTTTGCATATTGTATGACAATGATGGCAATCAATAAAGAGATGTTTCAATTTCTAAAGATATGATCTTTGTGGCTTATCTTGTGGTATTTGATATGCATAAGATAAAATGATACCTAAAAGTTATAGATAACTCAAACAATCAAATTAGCATCAATCATGAGAAATTCATTTCTAGTTTCCATGTGATGGATAAATCTAGACTCTTTTGGTTAGAGAACCAGTAAGAGACATGAATATCTTGGACATGATTAATCAATCTTCACTAATGGTAGTGGGAGAATGATTATCCTATTAGGTATGATACATGTGATGTATTTACATACCTATTGGAACAAATGCTAATACTTCAAATGGTGTTTAGAGAAATACCAATATGAATATCTTGAAGTGTTCAAGATTATCATAGATGAAGTGCAAATTTGGTAAAGTGTTAATTCTTGATGAGATCAATCAATGAAATACTTGGACCAAATGTTTGAGATCCTTATGAGTGATTATGATAGTGTATTGTTGGTTATTTACACTAACGAGTTTCAATCATAAGAATGATCTTTTACTCAACTAGCTATATCCCGAAAGTATACGAGAGTAGTTGTAGTCGAGGTCGAATACAAGGAGCGTTGGTTAGTTAGGCGCAAGAGTTATAATTTTCAATAATCTAGATCATTGTACACAAGATGATTGGATTAGAACACCTAAATTATAGATTTAAAACAAAACAGTAAATTATCACTTAAGAAAGGTTAAAATTCAGATTTGGAAGGATCTTAGACTTGGGATTTCACTATCACATCATAGCTTATATTAAAATATGAATTTAAACATGTTAATTAGCTTGCAAAGGAGGTTTGTAGTCATAACTCACCTCCAGGTGAAGTGATGACGATTTTAATTCCATACATCACTCTCGTGTATGTATTTCATTTCAAATCACAAACCTTGCTCCTCAACATAATCCCAGCCACTCTCGTGGTCAAGGACAAGTTGCCAAAAGAGTAACTCCATACTCTCAAACACATCTTCTCAGATTATGAAAGAAAGCATAAAACATGCAAGTATGATGGCCAATCACACAAACAAGCATTTCAGATCTGAAACAACTCTTGGAACATGCACGAAACTAACATTTAGTACAAAATTCATATGTTCATACAAGCTATGACATGGGAGTTACTCTCCCATGTCCAAGATTTGGATTCTACTCGTCCATGATCATGTATTGCAGAAATGCTACAGAATTTTCAGAGTTTAACATGGTTTAGAGAAGGAAAAGCTAGGAGAATTGAAAGTGTAACCCAAGAGAAGTAGAATTCCGTCTTGGGGACGAAATTCCACTCCTAAAGTTGCTCCAAAACGGACTAGCTCCTCTCCTGAGAAGCTGCACGAAGTTGGGGAAGCTTGGCTGCACTTTGGAGAAGACAATGGAGAAGAAGAGAAGAAGAAATGGACTCCTTTCCCAAGAAACCACCCTTGATCTTCTCAAAATATCCCTCCTCTGCTCTAGGCTTTCTCTGGGACGAGGGAACGTTCATAAATGACCGGGCATAACCGTCCATTAAGTTCCCACTTCGTTTTAAACAAAAACTCATATTTTTCAAAATGTTGAAACTATCAGGTGCACGCTGTGCACTTTAAAGTGCACGCCGTGCAACTTTCCAGAAACGTTCAATTTGCTCCAGAATGCACTATGCCCGGTGTGCACTAAAGAAATGCACGCCGTGCAACTTTCCAGAAACTTTTAGCTCCCAGGTGCATGGCGTGCGATGAAGAAATGCACGCCGTGTAATTTTCCAGAAACTTCCAACTCCTAGGTGCACGCCGTGCAATTGCGTGCACGCCGTGTAACTTTCTAGAAACTTTAGTCTACCTGATGCTCCCAGGTGCACGGCGTGCACTTGGATGTTCTGGGCTATTATATATTCTTCTCATAACTTTTAGCGTGTAGGTCCGATTTACATGTCATAAAAAGTGGTATTTGCGTAGTTTCGAACCCCAAAACATGTAGATACTTGAGGAGTGATCCAATAAGAGATAATATGATATATTTCTCATCATTTCATTGCAAAATATAGTACCTACAATCCAAACCATGAGACAAGTAAGAATAGCTAAAAATATAGAATCTAGCATGAATGAGAGTGATAATTGAGTCAAAACAACATGGATATGCAACCAAACATGATCCAAAAGATGATATGATTTGTGCACATCATGTATCATAGTGAACTCATGATTAAGGCATAGTGATGTCTAAATCAAGAAGGAATCATACTCTAAGGAGTTACAGAATGATTATCAAATAATTGAATTCTTCTTAATAAAAGAATACCCCACACTAATAAAGGACATTAAGAATCACAAGGAGTTGTAAGTTCTTATATCCTTGATGGATACACCTCGTTTATCTATGTGATGAGTTGTTCATGTGATGAGTCAACTATCTAGATGAATATGAGGAACGAAATTTTGAGTTATGGTTTATAACCATTACATCCTAAATGACATCCATGTGAACCATAAGGTATGACCTTGATGGTAGCACCCATTGGATGAAATCCATAAGTGCAAATGAATCTTAAGTGTTAAGACACATGGATAACATTTTGAGAAGGATGATGCTTGTTTATTGCAACTTAATGACTAAGACATTTGGCATATGGATACTAAAACCGCATTCCTATGAGGAATAAAACAAGGATGTGTACGCGACACAACCTATAAGGTTTATGAATCCACTAATGCAAATGAAGTCTATAAGTTACAATGGACTAATCAATGTGATTGATTGAGTACAAGCAACTCAGAATTGGATCTTTACTTTGATGATATAGTCAAAGGGTTTGACTGATATGTCAAAGATAAAGAAGGGATATGTGATTTAGTGGGAGCGTGTTCACATTCCACATGTTGATGTGAAATGGAAATGTTCTAGAATGGAAATCCAAAAGTGGAAATTATCTTAAAGGAAGATAGATATGTTTCCTATGTGATAGGAATAGAGACCTATAGAGATAGTTCTCGAAAACCTCTTGACCTGAAAAGAGAAAGCATACATTGGCAATCTGTACTGAAGGGTTCAGTATGCACAGATTCAGTGGGAGAAAAATTGTCCATGTTACATGGAGTTAGTATCCCAAGGCCAAGTGGCCAATTCTTATGAAGAATGGGAACACTAAGAATAGTATGGATCTATCATGTATGTAATCATCCCATCATCTAGCATGGAAAGAATAAAATGCATTCATCATCTTGTATGTAGGACATGACAATATGATGTGATCATCCTGATAACTCATATGTGAGACATGATGAGTGGATGTCTGTCTACTTCCAGTAAGGGTTATTGGAATACCATGAGAACTTAATAAGTACTTGAGAAGTACTAGTTCTATGGAGATAAGGAAGAGTTCAATGTAAAGAGTTACATTGATGCAAACTTCTGAAAGGACAGAAAATTAATCGCAAAATATATATAGGATATATAAAAGTGAAAGTTTGTTGATAATTGGAAGTGTTCCAATAAAACCATTTAAAAGGAAATGTCGAGTATCTATGTGTTAGAGAACAACAATGGATACTATATGGATCTGGAAGTTTATGAGATGAACTTATAGATATTCTGCTCATTGATGACAAGTATGGAATCCTTGATCATGCAATGTGGCTAAAGGTTAGCAAAGGAATACTAGATCGCATATTACGGCAACTCCATCTCATACGTATGACATACAATGAAGAGATGTGAGACATGCAATTTATACTGACTTTGGCAAGGTGTTGCCATTACTAACTATGATCGCACTAGAGCAGAGTAACATGTGGGACATGTTTGAAGATCACTATGAATATGATTCAAGGGTGATTGGCTCGCAGTGCAAGTGGGAGTCTGTTGGTATGTATGCCCTGAGAGCCAATCATGGGATGATTGATGGGATGCATTAAGATTGATTTGATAAACATCAAAAGCAAGCTTCCAATTCTTTCTGGTTCAATCATATGAGATAGTGATAGAATAGATTGAATGTCTAGAGAATGACAGTACTCAATGACGTATGCTTTCAGGTTGAGGACCTGAACGATGAGATCATACGGATGCTAAGAGTTTGTACATTCTTGTTATGTCCCTAGTCGGATGTCATTGTGGAAGGTAGATAGATAGCAATGACACACAAGACTGGATTGTGGTGTTGGTTGATGATAAAATCTCATTAGTCATGATATAGAGATATCAAACCAAACACATAGGTACTTGTTAGAGAACAAGTGTACCGGAGAGACCCACCGTGAGTTTGACACATGGAACCATGACATGGTAGTCACAGTCAGTACTCGCAATGATAGTGGTGAGTGTGATTCTTTGACCTGAAATCACTACACTCAACACATGTCGTTGGGCACACTTTGACATCATCAAACGTAGTCCTGAAACATGGGTTGTTATAAAGGTGATGATTGGGTGGCTTTGACACATGGGGCTTTTGAGGGGTGAGTGATAGATATGGGATTTATCCCTCCTGAGGGAGTTTGATATCCATGGCCACTTGATGAGTAGGATTGAGAAAGGTGTGCACGCATGTGTGAATCAGTATGTGATATTGATGTCATACATATCTCTTCCAATCTACTCTGAGATCAAGAAAGTGAATGAACATTGATAGGATGACTATTTCATGCCTCGAGTTCATTCAGGATATCCGTGATAAAGGAATTATACATTCACTGTAACACCATTCACGGATTGTAGGATTGAAAGTTGTTCTCCAACTTTCTATTTCACTTGGGTAGCACTGATGTTTGACTAGGCACAGCTCTTTGCTTGTGAAGTCATAAGTGTTATGGACTTTCATTTCCAACGTGAAATGGACCTGCAAGGTCACACACATAGGATTTAACCTGGAAGAGGAGTTTTGTCCACAAAAAATGTTTAGATTGATTACTAAAGGAGTTTAGTAGTTCAATTAAACACTCAATTGATAGCTCAGTATCATAATGTTCAAGGTGTTGGACTGATTGATTAGAGTATCAGATTGATTAAAACTGCAATTGACTATTTCTGCACAATATGCACTCCCAACCGATAGGCTCATGTGATGAACCGATCGGCTGAGCTTGGTGAACTGATCGGCTCAGGTGGTGAGTCGATCGGCTCATGGATAGGGTGAAACAATCGGTTTAAGTGTTGAAACGATCGGTTCAACTGGTCCAACTGAGAAAGTTGGGAAAGTAGGATTGGTGAGATATTTCTTTTCATTTCACTTTCCCAATTTGATTGGAACAAGGATTGGTATTTGGTACCAATTAGAAACAAAAGAGGAAAAGTCAATCGGGAACTGATCATGACCACGAACCGGCCGGTTCAGAAGTGAACCGGCTGTTTCATGGGTCCCAACCGATCGGTTGAGGTGTCAACCGACCGGCTCAGGTCCCCAACCGACCATTTCAGAAATGAAATAATCGGTTCAGGTTGCATAGTTGGTTGTTTTTGTGGAAAATCTCGAACCCTTCTACTCCTGCTTTAGTCCCACATTACCTGGGATAGAGAACCCTATCCCATGACCCTCCTATATATAGGGGTATTGGGGGCTTCTCAATGTACAACTCAGTGCAACCAGTTGCTCTGTAAAGTTGTCATTCTCTCTTGTTTTGGTAACCGAGAGAGCCCAAGAAAGTGCTACCCGATAAGGGAGGCAATGTAAGGGAAAGACAACTGCAGAAAGTGACTAGTGGTAGGAGAGTGTGTCAGTGACTAGTACGCTGACAGGAGGGTGCGACTCCTTCCAATTCCTTATGGGACAAGGAGATTGGAGTTCCAGGTGGTCTGTGTGGACTACTTCATAGGTGGGAGATTTCTGCCGCTCGGAGGACAGCTATCAATCCTAACAGTCCTGGTGAGACCAGGAGTCGTCAGTCCCGGTGCGACCAGGAGCTGCACAGACATCATCCAAGACCAGAGGTGAAGACCGCACAAGACATGAGGTATTGTCGCCGAGCAAGCCTTGGAACAATGTATGATTCCACAAACCATCCTTTCCTATTGTATAGATGTTGACGCATTTCCTTGTTCTGGGTTTGGGGAGGAAATTTTTGTTTCCGCTGCCTTCTCTGCTTCCCCTTAAATCCAACACAATCAATTTCATCTCCACAATGATCCTTCACCATCACCTGACCCTGAATACTCCGACGATACCTACTACTTGTCGAGGGGGAAGAACATGGGTAGTTGGCTAAATTGAGAGCACGAGCATGATCGTTGCAGCGCTCCGGTCTCGAGGGTAGGGTCTGTGTGATTTCTCATGATGCCCAAACCCCTCCCTATATATAGGGTCCATCGCAGTTCTCTGATGATTTGGGGATTCTTCCAATCCTCAACGAAACCCAACCAACCTTAGGTTGGATAAGTTCGGAACGATCCCCTGAAGGAGATGGACTCATCCACAACTCTTCTCATTGCCTCAATCCTAATCAGTCTTCGATTGAATTTCTCACAACTTGGACTCTGCGTTCCAGTCTCTTGCGAGACCAGGACTTGGTCCTAATCATGGATTGTAGATCTGATGGTCGCGATCGAGCGTCCCATAAACAAAAATTGGGATTTAATCCCAGTTAAAATGTGACAGATATATCTTAGTCCAATTATCTTTCCACTTTAGGATAAATTCAAAAAATCTATATCTCATAAACCGTACATCCTTTTTCAACCAAGTTTAAAAGGAAACTTTGGACCAATATTATCTACTTGTGTACCAAACTTGAGTCCCAAATTCTAAACGAAAAGGGCATTATCTTCATAGGCAAGTTATCTTTCCATAAAGCTAATTTAATTGGTATTTTCTCTTTCTTTTCCTATTATCTTTGCAACTTGGACTCCTTGGAACCCAAAAAATTCCAAAGATACGAAATCCCTCTTTGAAGGATATTCCCTAGCCTTCTAGAGGCTTCTACCTCTTTCTTTTCTCCTTATCCTAATTATTTTTTTATTAGTTGAATTTTTTTCCTTTTATTTCCTTTTCTTGTTATTGGGCCCAATAGCCAATAAGGCATGCGAAATCACACATGCAAGGCTATTTATTAATGAAATCCATACATTCAATTCAAATCACACACAATTATTTGTTCATATATCTTTAAAAGGAGAAATTACATTTAAATCCTGAACTAGGAAAAATGAGGTTATAATACTGTGTGTGTACACCACACTTTTGTCTTTCATTTTTTCAATTGTATATTATATTAGGAGACACATCTATACTATATAGGAAAGCCCGTAGAGGGGGCTAGATGTAATTTTCTGTATTATTTTTTAAAATTACATATTGGTCCATGTGTATGTACATCACACTTTTGTCTTTAATTTTTTATATTATATATTATATCAGGAGACACATCTATACTAGATAGGAAATCCCATGAAGGGGGCTAAATGCAATTTTCTCTATTATTTTTTGAAATGACATATTGGTCCCTATCTGTGTAACTGTAACATCCCCAATTCCAGGCACAAAACATCTTTTCCTTTTTCTTTAACCCTTACTTTGATAATTACATCATGGAGATCATTCTTCATGCTTTGCTTTGAATTAGATAACTTTTGACCCTCAAAGCCTAGATTGACTCGAGTTGGGTTCCATAGAGTTGAAGACATGTGGAATTGCTATCTTAATACCTCTATTAGCTACTTATAAGCAATAATGATGATATAAATTATTTTACCCTAGATTTTTGAACTAAGATAGACTTGGGTATTATATAGGACAATAATCGAGTTTAGGTGGAAGGTTTGACCATCTTGGACCTTTAGACTTAGTTCATTGCATTAATTGAATGATTAATGCACAAAGATTAAATTATAGATATAGTAACCTCAAAATCCAAATCTAATCCCATAATTGGGTTCCTTGCATCTTAATTAGTTAACCCTCAAAATTTGGGTCATTTGGATGTTAGATGCACCCTTAATTGGACCCTAGGGGATAATGTGTTATTAAACATAAGGTTTTGGAACAAACTATTGTCACACTTTGAACCCAGGGTCACGGCCGGTTTATTTTTTTCATTTGCATCGGGTTATCAAGTGGAAGACCTCGTCTTCCACCTCCGAAGTCCCCACGTGCGCAGGACTGGTTCAAACTAGCGATGATCCTCAGTGATGTTCTCTTGCCACAACCAACATATCCTCACGTTTTCTTCTTCAACAGAACCCACTCACTCTCCTAAGTCCAATGAGCCCCCATACACCCCCCGCGGTGCCCAAAACCTAAAACGCCTAATATAGGCCCGGTACAGCCATCGTTGCTCTTTCCCCTATTCCTCGACCTTCCATTTGGGATCCACTTATCCATTATTCTCTATTCAGGACCCGACCTCGGTGACTCACCTGTGTCCCCTGTGGCCAATTTTTCTTGTGGTGGTGTGGAGGGCTCAGACGGTGGTCGTCTTCCCCAAAGCAAGAACCTATAGCTCTAGTAGCTGGAGAAACCTCGACGCAATTCCTCTCGAGGTAACAATCTACATACCTCCCTCTTTCATCCTGTACATTTATTTTTCCCCAAGTCATTCTCTATGCCTGGGCCGACAAGCTCATCGTCGTCCCCTATGTTTTTTACCACCGTCGGAGGGAGCTTCGACACCTTCTGCTTTTGATTTGGAACTTGGGACCACTCGCGGAGTTGCTCCGGATGTGAGGGACGTGCTGGGGTTCCCGCAGGGTGGCTAGGACCCCTCGTCTGTTTTGATGCCTACGTCGTTGGTTCTGTGAATGGCGGTGGACTTCCATTTGTTTCCCTTGGTCTCGCTGATGTCTCTAGGTCTCGGGTTTGTGCACACCTGTGCCTCGCGAACCTGACAGTGAGGTGCCTCTCTACAAAGGCCTAGCACCACCGGCCAGTTCACACTGTGTTTTCCTTCTGTGACTGGACTCGGCTGCCCCGTGTTGTCACCGCCTGTGTTGCTTCATCTGCCGGTGACCTTCGGTCCTATGTGGACCATTGGTTCCGCAGAGGCTAGCCGAAGCTAGTAGGTTGTCCTCCCGTCATGAGAAGAAGCCAGGATTGTGCTCCCTCTGATCGATCTGAGCTCCAGCAGGAGTCCATGGCGCGTGTGGTAGATGAATACCTCGGGTGAAAGCCCTATCTGGCCCATGGGACCAATGATTATCATGTCACACCCACAAGGGAAAAATTGGAATTTTGTTCCATTTGATTCTGTTGACCCGAGCGCTGTTTACTAGTGTATTTCTTTATAGTCTGTGTGACAATGAGCCTTGATTATCCGCATGCTTATTCAGGGGTAAAAACGTCAATTGACAATTCAATTTAGTAATTAGCCAGAATGAATTTAACTTGTAAAATCCATAAGTAATTATTGGCTTATCGAAATAATACAAATAAATATGTTTTTGAGATCAGAAAAATACAACTGATTTATTGGGATAGGATTCACAACTAGTTTTCCAACCGATAGTAGGGTCGATTTTTTAAGCTAGGGATTTAATGCAAATTATATTAATGGTATGCACATATATTGTGATTAGGTTGAGACAACCCTGAACCTGAACTTAGGAGGTGTGTTATTGAATATCTAGGACTGATCATAAGGTATGTAGATCCTCTATTTTATTTTGGGCATTATTTGACTAAATCCATATACATTTTAATGAGGCATCTCTTGAACTGTTATTTCTCTTAGAAATCTATTATTCTTGGACATTTATAACTCCTGTTATGAATCTCTTTTACTGTTATGATTATTAATTTGACATGATTATGGATCTTTAGGACCCTCCTTCCTTGTTGCCTTTTTGGTTTGATATTGACTAAAATGATAGTCTTGCCACTCTATTATAGCATGTTGCGTGTTTGACTAGATTATCTAGAATAGTGGTACTTATGTACAACCATACTTATATAGGGCGTGTGTATTCCGCCCAGGGTGTGCGTTTCCACCCTTGTTTATTTTTAGGCCATGATCCTATGGTGTTATAGCCCTATTTTAGGTATATTTAGTCTACATTGTTATGCATGCAAATATTCTTTGTTTTAATATGAATCTGTGGATGAATGGTATGGCAAGACACTCTTTTATTATCATGTTTGTAATCTGAAATTTTATATGCCTCATTTCTTTTGTTACTTTTCTCTTGAACATACCTATTTGCAAATAGCCCCCTTCTCTTGTGGGAACATCTCTTTTTGTACTTTTAACCCTATATAATGCCCATAATGTTTTATATATGTACATACTCAGCCTTTGTTGACCTCTATATTTGTTTCCTATGTTCTAGGTGATGTTCCTTTCCACCCAGGTGAAGAGGAGCCTGTGGTGACCTTAGAGGAGGAGCCTACACTTGAGGACCTAGTGTTCGAGGAACTTGTCCAACAGTAGTTTGTGAAATTTACAAGATGCCTAGGTTGCCCTCTGCAATCAACCCATTAGTTTAGTTTCTTTTGTGTTTTCTTTTATGTCCATGTGGACAAGTTCTTAGAAATAAATGGATCATGTAATAACTTAGACTCTTTACATTCCGCTGCTTTTGCTTTATGCTCATTTTACGATGTTATTTTGAGAACAATATAGCTACCCTTCTATCTATTTATTGTGTTTCAATGTATGGGTTTTGCTATAGCAGTGTCAAGATAATAGTGGTAGGGAGTGGTCCCCCTAGTGGGTCCCACTCCTTACAAAATGGTATCAGAGCTATATCATTCGGCAATCTAGTATCTCAAAATTTTGCTTTAGGATTCTTATCCCTATCTACCTTTTCAGGAGATCCGAACTGTTTGGGGACAAGAATGGTGAGTCCTCCCAGTCCCGTGAGAGATAAGGGGATGGGTACACTACACCGTTGAACCCACAGTTCGGGATGCCACTCATCGAGCCGTCGTTGACGACACCGGATGCACATGCCACCTCTGGGGGCCACCAAGTCATCACCGCCCCTCATCCTTTTTGGAGCCTCCTCTCCACCTCCGCTTACTGCAGAGCAAGAATTGGCGGTCCTACACCAATTTTTGGCCAATTTTGTGATGGGGCATGTCAACTCCATTCCTCCTTCTGAGAAACCCAAAGAGTACTCCCTCACGGAGTTTATCAAGATGCAGCCGCCCTACTTCAAGGGTGAAGGAGAGATCGAGATGGTGGACGAGGCTGATGACTGGGTTTAGGCCATCAAGCATACCTTTGAGGGCATGGCGTGCCCTCCTCACCTGAAGGTCCGCTTCGCCACCTACGTGTTGGATGGGCCAGCACGCATTTGGTGGAACAGTGTCACCCGCACTCCTGACGCCTTTGACATGACTTGGGAACAATTCCTGGTTCTTTTCCTCTAGAAGTACATTTGCGATGCCGCCTTAAATAAGAAAGAGGCGGAATTCTACAGCTTGAAGGATGGAACCATGACTATCTCTGCCTATGTTCAGAGGTTCCTGCTTTTGGAGTGCTATGCTATAGGTCTTAGAGAGGATCGCCGATCTTACACTCTTTCTACAGGGACTGAACTACCAGTTTGGGTGAGCTCTTGTTCCACAGCTCCCTCTCACTTTCCAACAGATGGTGGATAAGGCCCTCACTGTGGAGGCTTATCCAGGTTTTTAGCCTTCGACTCAGAGTCCCAGCAAGCAAAAGAGCTTCAATGATGATCGTCGTGACAAGTGTAGATGATGCCAGTGTCACCACCCTCCTGGAAGGTGCCCTACAGTGCAACCTGCAGCTCGACTAGATGTGAGGCACTTGACATGCCACGAGTGTGTCCAGGCGGGTCACATCAGACCACAGTGTCCCAAGCTCTAGAGAGTTGTTGCACCAGCTCAGCCACAAGCACCCTAGTAGCCGCAGCAGCAACCTCGTCTGCAACAACCACTGAGGAACAATAATCAGCAAGGATGTCACCCACCTATTGAGAAACGTGTAGGACGTGTCTTTGCCATGGACGCCGTGGAATCCACTGATGATAACAAAGTCATTGAAGGTATTGTGCACTTATTTCAACACCCGATAAAAGCAGTATTTGATTCGGGAGCCTCAAACACTTTCATATCTTCTAAGCTTGTAGCCTTGTTAGAGTTAGAAACTATGTACATGGACTATATCCTAGAGGTTGACACTCCTACGGGTAAAATGTCTTCTACTTTCCTAAAAATCCCTATTGTAGACCTTTGTATTTTTGGCAAGATGTTTGAGACAGACTTCATCATCCTCAATATGACGGCCTTTGACGTAATCTTGGGAATGGATTGGCTCAAGAAGTTCAAAGTTGCTCTCTTCTGTGAAGATAAAAAGGTTAGTCTTATGCACCCCGACGGCGAGCGTTCATGCATCAAAGGAAGAAAGCAAGGACATAGACAGTTCATCATTTCTGCACTCAAGGCAGAGAAGCTCATTACCCAGGGCTCTAGTACCTACTTGGCATCAGTTGTTCTCAATCCTACACCACCGGCTATAGAGGACATTGATGTGGTTCGGGACTTTCCTGATGTCTTTCCCGACAAGCTGCCTGGACTTCCCCCATCACGAGAAGTCGAGTTTTCTATCGACCTCGTACCAGGAATGACATCTATCTCCAAGCCACCCTATCACATGGAACTTGCTGAGCTGGCTGAGCTTAAGAAGCAGCTACAAGAGCTCCTGGACATGAGGTTTGTTCGCCCTAATGTTTCTCCCTAGGGAGCACCGGTGCTTTTTGTGAAGAAGAAAGATGGGTCCTTGCGGATGTGCATGGATTACCATATGCTGAATCAAGTGACGATCAAGAATCATTATCCTCTACCACGCATCGACGATTTGTTCGACCAGCTGAAGTCTGCTACTGTATACTTGAAGACGGATTTGTGTAGTGGCTACTATCAGATGCAGGTGAAGGATGATGATGTACCGAAGATGGCTTTCCACACTCGTTACAGGCATTATGAGTTCCTGGTCATGCCATTCGGTCTGACCAACGCCCCTGCCACCTTCATGGACCTGATGAATCGGGTCTTCCATCCCTACCTCGACAGCTTCGTGGTGGTGTTCATCGACGACGTGCTTATCTACTCCGAGTCTATAGACCAGCACCGCAAGCATCTACAGATCATTCTTCAGGCATTACGAGAACATCAACTCTATGCAAAGTTCTCCAAGTGTGAGTTCTGGCTCAGCGAGGTGATGTTCCTTGGCCATGTTATTTCTACATGACATATTGTGGTAGATCTAATCAAGATTGAAGCTGTGCCTATTATGACCCCACCTCCCGATAACCCCCAATTAAGGGAGACCGAGAGGTCGAAGCCGCACCCATGCCTTCCAGATCAAAGGTTCGGCAATTAACCAAGAACAATTATCAAATTTTAACATACTAAATTGAAAAGCTGTAAGAAAATAAAACTTTGCATACCTTTTGAAATTTTGGATTTCTAACTTCTATCCACTTAATGATTATATGCTAACTAATCCTCCTTGTATTTTCTTCATGTATTTCACAACATGATGATTTACTATTTATCCTTTTGGCTTGTACCTAAAACGCCGACAAACAAAACGTCGGTCAGCCGAAGCTGGTATGTGGGGGAAACAATAAACTTGCAACTATGATAACAATGTAATCATTCAATTACTTATTTAACAACCAATATTACGTTTTAGATATAACTCCGTGATCCAAGAGTACCCTATCCTCTGCATTGTCCCCATTAAACCCCTCATGATCCACCTATAAGTGAACCAGTTTCTAGGGTTGAGTCACATGGCACTACTCGTAAGTAGACCACTCCTTAACTCGGGATTTGCTAAAGAGTCTTTAACTCACGGTAACCTAGACCTTACTCTAGGATTACCCCTTGTTTAGCCTTTTCAAAGTAACAGAGGTAGACCTGGATCTAGCCAGTTATATAGACACATTTATAGTGATAATCATAGTCACTTTATAGTTGCATGAAATAAATAAACATCCAACAGTTTAGTTGCATTCAATGCGATTAAACATTTGGGAATCCATCAGAAAACTATAGAGGTTATTCATAATCGTAACCACATACCTGATCCATAGTAACTTGATGTCCATGCATTAACATTCAACACAATTAACAAGCAATCAACAATATCCTGAAAATAATGCATAACATTCAAGTGTCATTGTTTTATTCAAAACATCCTCAAGATCAACTTGGATTCCATCTTATGATTTCTAGGCCAACTTTAGGGTTTTATTAGGGTTTTAGTCTTCATTATGCATTTATCACTTTTAATGCTCTTTTAGTTCACAAACTTTAATTTCTGCATCATAGGCACAATTGAATGTCAATTAAGTCTAATATGTTTCTTTTACACTAAAACTATTTTATTTATCATTTTAGGTCATATCCAAAACATTAAGGCTAATTATCATCTTTGGTTTCTTTCAAATTGAAAAATCATATTTCATTATAGTTCAACTCACATACATGAACCTTATTTATCACTATTTCCACTTTTATACACTAGGAAACACTAATTATCCAAATAATTCACATTAAAGATCTTTGGTACTCAATTTATCTTCAAATCATCATATCTCTATTTTATTCTTTGTTTTGTACAATTAAAACCATTAGAATTCATATCAACATAAATTAGGGTTTCTAATCCCATTAAGGCATATTCATGTACATAGAACCCTAAATGAGACCAACTATATAAAAAGATCATCTTTTTAAATCCCATTTTCCCTTTTATTAACAACAGGTTAATATCAGCTTGAATTATCCATCTATCATCAAATCTAAGGTTTTTTCCTTAATTGAATCATTAAAGATGATAACTTTATGCCCTTTTAAATTCCATTCATATTTAAGCACATAAACCCTAAATTAGACTAATCATGTGCAAAGTTCTTCCTTTTTGAGCTCAATGTTCTTTTTTTACATTTAACATATTAATATCAACTCTAAAGATCCATTAAACCCTATTAATTACTTTAATCATATCAAAGTAGGGTTTCATTAATCATCATTATGTTAAAGTTGATCAATTACACTACTTTTCAAATTGTAAGAGGAATTGGCTTATACACATATTTTATTTAGATTCCTCACGTCTTTCTAATCAACTTTCATATATAAACTTTTGTCATCCGAGCTATGAATATTTTACTACGATTTTTGCAATAAAAACTTACTTGGACCAATCTGGAGATGCCACGTAGCCAACTCCATGCAAGCACTAGATTTGAGAATTAGAACGGAATGACACTTCTACCCTCCACTTAAAGATCTGCTCTTTGTTATGTGGAAGGGCAGAACCGTCAAAAGCAGCCTGGGTCTTCTTCAACCTTGCGCAGCGGCGTTGCGCTTCCCTAGCCACGATGGGGCGGCTCCTCCTCTCCTCCCTACAGCTCGGTTCTCACCTCCAACCCCCTCCCTGGCTCCGCCGTGCTTCGGCGCATGTAGGGAACCTTCAGGTCGCGGGTTGAGCGGTAGCTTCAGGCCTTCTAAGCTCTGCCACCTGTGGCTGACCTGCATCCATGCAATGGCTGCAGTGCAAACTCCAGGGCACGGGGAGATGGATGAGCACTTCTGCGGCATCGTGGGAGCACTCTGCTTCCGTCAAAAACTCGACATCACCCCTTGGTATCTCTGGGATGGAACACTACCCTCAACTAGGGTTTGTACGTAAGGAAGAAGGAGAAGGAAGAGTATTGCGTGAGATTCCATCTTGTCTTGAACCAGGGTTTCTACCCTTTGTATAGGGGTGGACATCCACACCCCAAGACGTTCATAAAAGAGGGAACAAGTCCCTTTCTAAAAAGGAATCATTTTCCTTCAAAGAGAAGCAATTCTTCTCTCTCTCTCTCTCTCCTATTTATCTTTTTAGATATTTCTTTGTTCTTTAGATATTAGGAATTCGAAATTCCTCTTTTATTTTCTTTGTACTTGCCCTCTTATGTATTGGCACGAAATTCTATTTCTTTTAATCAAAATTACTTTCTTTTTAACAATACCTCATAATTCATTAATAATGCAACACATTATCCTCTTATTTTGCCTTTTTAGTATTTTCTCTTTCTTTCCTCTTTATTGGGACTCCTTGGATCCCAAGATACTCCATTATTTCGAAATTACTTTTTAAGGATACTTATTATCCTTCTAGATGCATCTATATGCATTATTTCACGTTATCTTGTTTATTTCTCATTAAATTATTTCTTTTTGAGGATTTCTCTTTATTTCCCTTTTATTTTCCTCATGGGTATTCCTTTTATCATTAGAAACCTCATGGATACGAATTATCACCAAGAAAACTCATTTATGCCTCTTTCCACTCATTTTCCACATTTTTTCATCATTTTCAATTTCTTTCTTAATAAAGAAATACTTAATCACCCTTTTCTTTTCTAATTACCTTCTTTTTGCAACCTTGGTCTCCTTGGTACCCAAGGAACCCAAGAGGCACGAAATCCTCTTTGGATTTTCCTTCTAGAGGTTTCTATATATTTCTTTTCTCAAAAAATCAATTATCTATTTACTATTTGAATTTCCTTGTTATTGGGCCCAATAGCCAATACAGCCCACAAAGCAACCAATTCTATTGTGAAAGGAATCCATTTACTCAAAACAAATCATATCATTATTTGTTCAATTATCTTTAATATGAGAAATAGTATTTCTCACCAATTGAACCCAAAAATTGGGGTTGTAACATCCTTCCCCTCTTATAGGAATTTTGTCCTCAAAATTCAGGCAAGCAAACAAACAATTCAGGATAAGACTTTTCCATGTCCATCATTGGCCCCTGTGTGGCTTTGCCATACTCATGGCGTTTCCAAAGAACCTTTATCATCACATATTCTTTTCTCTGAGTTCTTTCATCCTGGCGTCTATAAACTACACAGGTGACTCAGGCCATTTCATCCTCCCTTGGGGCTCACTAGGTTCACTGTTCAGCACATGGTCGGGTACCTCACATAGTTCTCTAAATTGGACACATGGAACTCATCACACATTACTTTATCCTGAGGGGCAAGGCCAAACTTAACCTTCTCCACCAAACCATATCAAAAGAACCCACGCATCGGGGACTCAGCTCTCTTAGCTATAACTTAGAGGGGTCGGATTTTCCATATCACATAATCTCCCACAGTGTACTGCATGTCAGTCTACTTTGCATCTGCTCATGACTCTCATTGTCTCTAGGCTCCTTTCAGCCCTTGCACAATCAAAGTGACTTCTTCTACACACACTGGGGTCCCTTATCTAACCATCATGTGGTCCTTTTCTAACCATCATGTGGCCCTTTTCACCAACATCACCTTGCTGAAGTGGTGACCGACACAACCTCCTTTACAGAGCTTCATATAAAACCTGATACTGGCTATGGTGATCAATGTCACATCTTTCATAGGACAAGAACTGTCTCTAGATATCACCCTGAACAAGCACACATGCTCTCATCAGACCCTTTAGTCTGGATCTTACTAACCACTATACTAACATTGAGTTTTCATGTACCTACTTCCACTTTATGGAAGCGAACCTTTAGGTCAAACTCAAGAATCCTTTGAACTTGCTTCATTGTGTAATTCAACCATCTTTCTCATGGGTAGTTCAACTGGATCTGTCCCTTAACCGAACTCTTCCTTTCTCATATTATCTAGGTAAGGCACCTATCATAACCCACATTGTATCTCGACCTTCTTTGGCCCAGGGAAGACCCATCACCACATCCGTAGAGTTGAGCTCTCATTCCCTCCCAGGGATTCTTTTGTCCTCCTTATCAATACACTGGGTTACTGGGGTTCGTCCTTTACCTCCTGGCTTTCATGGCCATAATCCACATGCAACCTCATCTTAAGCATCTAACGTGCTATTGCCCTTTTCCCTGGTGTATCATGATTTCCTGTATGTCATGATTCTTTCAAGATCGATTCCTTCGAAACCCTAAACCACTCTTATCAGGGTTTCATCACCTTCTTTTCCAAAGAAGTGCACTTGAGGTTCTACCACCATTCTTTCATTGCATCAAGGACTAGACTGGCTAAACAAACAACCCTTAACTTTTCAACGCATCTTGTTACATCTGAGTGTTATCCAAACACCTCTCCTTTTCAAACTTAGGGTTAGCCAAACAACCTCTTCTAACTTCTAGTCAAACAAATCTTAACCAGAGCATTCATTACCACTTCTCATCCTTAGGTAATAGGTAACATTGAAGACATACACTTCCATGTATTTCACTTATTATATTACCTCAAACTCCATGTCTATCTCTATTAAGAACACTCTCAGATTTCATCATCATGGTGACCAAACTCAACCTGGTATAACTTGTAAGTTCTACATAGCTCATCATAGAAACTTCCTCATAAGGGGACTACCTCATTCCTCTTAGTGTTTGCAAGCCATCCATCATTCATTCACTTTACCGTGGTAAGATATCTTCTATATCCCCATTTCTCGTGGCAACACTCCAACCTACATCATCTCTTATCCTTGGTGTATGACATGCATAATGTCCTATCTCTCACCCCCATAACAAGAGGAAATAAGCATTTGGCTGCAGTCCAAATACAGAGTTCTTCCTGTTCCAAGAGTGGAGATGGTACATCCCACCTTTCCAGTACACCTTTAAATCTAAGTTGCAACGTGCCACATATGTCTCTTCATCACAACCATCATGACATCCAACTAGTCTTGAACCTACGGAGGTTTATATCCTTGGTCATCCCCTATAGGTCTATAGGGTACCGACTCTTTTGGGGTCACCCCTCTTCCCTCATGCATCAAGAGAGTGCCCTACTCATCTGCCATTTAGGTCCCATGAGTTCATGAAGGTGATCAATCTCCTAACCCATGGCCCTCAGACAATGATAGTTGTTACCTCCCGACCCTATGGTCATGTGCAACTGGGGAATTAGGCAACTCCTACTTTCATCGGTCTTATCCCTACCTGACCCTAGGATAGACCTAGGATTCTCCATAATAGTACATGTTCACTTAGAACCTTACCCAAGTCTTCATCATCTCTCTTCCTGCATTCATGGGCTGGCTTTCATCCTTTCATAGGGATCATGGCAACCTGCCTACCTTGGTCAAGCCCCATATCGGTTACCTCCATGTTAACACATCCATATGCACTTAGAGATGGATATCTATGGGTCTATAGGTTCATTCTCATACCATGTACTTTTCTCTTAACTTCTCAAGATCCTGTGAGACCTCTTTAGGTTACCATAAACTAACCCAAAAGATACACACCCTACCAAAGGGGTCCCTCTCCCCGGATGGGAGGAAAACTATCTCTAAGGTCACAAAAGATCTTAGGTCTAGGGTTTACATCCACACGAGCCTACTTATCCCTAGCAAGCTATTAAGGCATAAGAAGATCACCTACTAAACCATGCTAGGTCATACTTGTCCTCTTTCCTCAATGCTGGATCGAGATCATACCTTCCTTTATCATCAACCTAGCTATGAGGGGTTCATCAAACACACCTTAAACTTAGGGGGCTTCTCTTTTCCTCTATTCATGAGGATTACCATGCTCGCTTCTATAGGAACTCAACTTCTCATCATGAGCCTTAGGTACACCACTTCCCCTCTTAGGCCTAGGAACCCTAGGTTCACTGCATGCTATGTCTACAAACCAAACATGAAAAAGGCATGACACACACTCCTTTTCATCCTTCAACTCAAGCAACACTTAGTGTTGGGTCCTCCTTAAGGACAACCAACAAGGTACAGGGCCTCATAACCTGCTACTAAACCTTTCTTCTTCCTAACTCAGAAGGTGAACATCTCTACCATAGTCACGTAGGTACCAGAAGCTTAATCTTTTCTCAAGGGTTTGGTCCCTCTAAAGACAACCAATGGTATCAAAAACTTTCAGGGATCGATCATGAGGCAACCACTATCATCCATTGTTCAGGGTTATAGGCTTCCAACCTTCTTGCTGGGTTTCCTGCTCTCTCTAGAGCTAACCCTACATCCAACCTCACCATTAGAGGTCCTCTCTTCATGAAGGATCAACCTCCAAAGCATTCTCTACATGGGTGAAGCCTAGGTTCGCACTTATGGTTTCTCAAGATCATCCACAACCCTTTATGCTCCATCATAATTCCTTATCCAGGGTTTCATCCTACCGTCAGCACTACGACGTGCCCTAGGTTCCAGCTATGCCCTATTGGTACAAGCCCATAGGGTTTCTATGGTCCTTCATGAACATCATCATCTAAAGAGCTATCATGTACCCTAACATGCATGACCCTTCCCAGGGTTGGGGTTGCCAAAGGTGCTAGGTCACCCATGGATCCTATGGCATCCCAAACGCATGTCCTTTCAAACACCTGGTCCAACTCATCTCTCTCTAACCTTCACTTAGGGTTAGGGTTAGCATCATCCTCTGAGGATGTGCCAGGTCTCTTCTTGAAATGGAGATCTTTATCTCCAAGACTAACTTATCCCCCTGTCACGAAGGTCTAACCTTAGGTCCCTTCTGAAGACGTGACAACTTATGTCATACGACCTAAGCATGTATCTATTCCTTTACGCTTACTCTATTAAGCTTATGTCCATGCCATCTTATTTACATGATTTTTATTAATTTGATGGAGGATTCCTTAATCCTTATCAACCTTACCCGTACCTCAAGAGGGTGAGGATAAGAGAGAAAACCCTAATCCTTTAGGTCCTTATCAGAATTTTGTGATGAGAAGGGATGAATAAGATGAGAAGTCCTAAAGGTATTTTATTTCGATTCATACCCTAAGACTTTGGCCAGGCAGTCACACGGGTCCAGGAGTCCTCGTATTCTGACTAGCGGTGCGGAGAAAAATCTTGCCAGCCCCCGGTCGTGATCCCTTTCTAGACACCTCTGCCTTTCGGATACTCCTCTAATAACTCCCTTGGGTTCTATGGAGTTTGTAAAATTTAATATTTATTAATGGTTAACTGAGGAACCTAAGCTCTGATACCAAATGTTACGACCCCACCTCTCGATAACCCCCAATTAAGGGAGACCGAGAGGTCGAAGCTGCACCCATGCCTTCCGGATCAAAGGTTCGACAATTAACCAAGAATAATTATCAAATTTTAACATACTAAATTGAAAAGCTGTAAGAAAATAAACTTTGCATACCTTTTGAAATTTTGGATTTCTAACTTCTATCCACTTAATGATTCTACGCTAACTAATCCTCCTTATATTTTCTTCATGTATTTTACAACGTGATGATTTACTGTTTGTCCTTTTGGCTTGTACCTAAAACACCGACAAACAAAACGTCGGTCAGCCGAAGCTAGTATGTGGGGGAAACAATAAACTTGCAACTATGATAACAATGTAATCATTCAATTACTTATTTAACAACCAATATTACGTTTTAGATATAACTCTGCGATCCAAGAGTACCCTATCCTCTGCGTTGTCCCCATTAAACCCCTCATGATCCACCTATAAGTGAACCAGTTTCTAGGGTTGAGTCACATGGCACTACTCGTAAGTAGACCACTCCTTAACTCGGGATTTGCTAAAGAGTCTTTAACTCACGGTAACCTATACCTTACTCTAGTATTACCCCTTGTTTAGCCTTTTCAAAGTAACAGAGGTGGACCCGGATCTAGCCAGTTATATAGGCACATTTATAGTGATAATCATAGTCACTTTATAGTTGCATGAAATAAATAAACATCCAACAGTTTAGTTGCATTCAATGCGATTAAACATTCGGGAATCCATCAGAAAACTATAGCGGTTATTCATAATCGTAACCACATACCTGATCCATAGTAACTTGATGTCCATGCATTAACATTCAACACAATTAACAAGCAATCAACAATATCCTGAAAATAATGCATAACATTCAAGTGTCATTGTTTTATTCAAAACATCCTCAAGATCAACTTGGATTCCACCTTATGATTTCTAGGCCAACTTTAGGGTTTTATTAGGGTTTTAGTCTTCATTATGCATTTATCACTTTTAATGCTCTTTTAGTTCACAAACTTTAATTTCTACATCATAGGCATAATTGAATGTCAATTAAGTCTAATATGTTTCTTTTACACTAAAACTATTTTATTTATCCTTTTAGGTCATATACAAAACACTAAGGCTAATTATCATCTTTGGTTTCTTTCAAATTGACAAATCATATTTCATTATAGTTCAACTCACATACATGAACCTTATTTATCACTATTTCCACTTTTATACACTAGGAAACACTAATTATCCAAATAATTCACATTAAAGATCTTTGGTACTCAATTTATCTTCGAATCGTCATATCTCTATTTTACTCTTCGATTTGTACAATTAAAACCATTAGAATTCATATCAACATAAATTAGGGTTTCTAATCCCATTAAGCCATATTCATGTACATAGAACCCTAAATGAGACCAACTATATAAAAAGATCATCTTTTTAAATCCCATTTTCCCTTTTATTAACAACAGGTTAATATCAGCTTGAATTATCCATCTATGATCAAATCTAAGGGGTTTTCCTTAATTGAATCATTAAAGATGATAACTTTATGCCCTTTTAAATTCCATGCATATTTAAGCACATAAACCCTAAATTAGACTAATCATGTGCAAAGTTCTTCCTTTTTGAACTCAATGTTCTTTTTTTACATTTAACAGATTAATATCAATTCTAAAGATCCATTAAACCCTATTAATTACTTTAATCATATCAAAGTAGGGTTTCATTAATCATCATTATGTTAAAGTTGATCAATTACACTACTTTTCAAATTGTAAGAGGAATTGGCTTATAAACATATTTTATTTAGATTCCTCACGTCTTTCTGATCAACTTTCATATATAAACTTTTGTCATCCAAGCTATGAATATTTTACTACGATTTTTGCAATAAAAACTTACTTGGACCAATCTGGAGATGCCACGTAGCCAACTCCATGCAAGCGCTAGATTTGAGAATTAGAACGGAATGACACTTCTACCTTCCACTTAAAGATCTTCTCTTTGTTATGCGGAAGGGCAGAACCGTCAAAAGCAGCCCGGGTCTTCTTCAACCTTACGCAGCGGCGTTGCACTGCCCTAGCCGCGATGGGGCGGCTCCTCCTCTCCTCCCTACAGCTCGGTTCTCACCGCCAACCCCCTCCCTGGCTCCGCCATGCTTCGGCGCATGCAGGGAACCTTCAGGTCACGGGTTGAGCGGAAGCTTCAGGCCTGCTAAGCTCCGCCACCTGTGGCCGACCTGCAGCCATGCAATGGCTGCAGTGCAAACTCCAGGGCGCGGGGAGATGGATGAGCACTTCTGCGGCGTCGTGGGAGCACTCTGATTCCGTCAAAACCTCGACATCACCCCTTGGTATCTCTGGGATGGAACGCTACCCTCAACTAGGGTTTGTACGTAAGGAAGAAGGAGAAGGAAGAGTATTGCGTGAGATTCCATCTTTTCTTGAACCAGGGTTTCTATCCTTTATATAGGGGTGGACATCCACACCCCAAGACGTTCATAAAAGAGGGAACAAGTCCCTTTCCAAAAAGGAATCATTTTCCTTCAAAGAGAAGCAATTCTTATCTCTCTCTCTCTCCTATTTATCTTTTTAGATATTTCTTTGTTCTTTAGATATTAGGAATTCGAAATTCCTCTTTTATTTTCTTTGTACTTGCCCTCTTATGTATTGGCACGAAATTCTACTTCTTTTAATCAAAATTACTTTCTTTTTAACAATACCTCATAATTCATTAATAATGCAACACATTATCCTCTTATTTTGCCTTTTTTAGTATTTTCTCTTTCTTTCCTCTTTATTGGGACTCCTTGGATCCCAAGATACTCCATTATTTCGAAATTACTTTTTAAGGATACTTATTATCCTTCTAGATGCATCTATATGCATTATTTCACGTTATCTTGTTTATTTCTCATTAAATTATTTCTTTTTGAGAATTTCTCTTTATTTCCCTTTTATTTTCCTCGTGGGTATTCCTTTTATCATTAGAAACCTCATGGATACGAATTATCACCAAGAAAACTCATGTATGCCTCTTTCCACTCATATTCCACATTTTATCATCATTTTCAATTTCTTTCTGAATAAAGAAATACTTAATCACCCTTTTCTTTTCTAATTACCTTCTTTTTGCAACCTTGGTCTCCTTGGTACCCAAGGAACCCAAGAGGCACGAAATCCTCTTTGGATTTGCCTTCTATAGGTTTCTATATATTCCTTTTCTCAAAAAATCAATTATCCATTTACTATTTGAATTTCCTTGTTATTGGGCCCAATAGCCAATACAGCCCACAAAGTAACCAATCAAGGCTATTGTGAAAGGAATACATTTACTCAAAACAAATCATATCATTATTTGTTCAATTATCTTTAATATGAGAAATTGTATTTCTCACCAATTGAACCCAAAAATTGGGGTTGTAACAGTGCCGAAGTGGCAATCACTAAAGAACCCATTAGAGATACACAGTTTTCTGGGCTTGGCAGGTTACTATCGGAGATTTGTACAGAATTTCTCTGAGTTGGCTCTTCCTATGACAAAGATGACACGCAAGGATGCAAAGTTTATCTGGACCCCTGAGTGTGAGAAGAGTTTCTTAGTGCTGAAGAAGTGTTTGACGTCTTCCCCTGTGCTTGCTTTACCTGTTGAGGGTAAACCCTATGTTATCTTCACTGATGCTTCTAAAGTAGGATTGGGATGCATCCTTATTCAAGATGGATGAGTGATTGCATATGCCTCATGCTAATTGAAGCCTAATGAGGGTAATTGGCCTACTCATGATCTAGAGTTGGCTGCCATAGTTCATGCACTGAAGATATGGCAACATTACTTGTATGGGGTACAGTTTGAAGTCTTCTGCGACCACAAGAGCCTACACTACCTGATGACTCAGAAGGACTTGAATCTGTGCCAGAGATGATGGATGGAATACCTCAAGGACTATAACTTTACCATCACATAGCGTCATGGTAAAGCCAATGTTGTTGTTGATGCTCTGAGTAGGAAAAAGGATGCAGCTTGTGCTTCTATCTATTGCTTCTTATGGAGAGGCTTGGAACATGTTTTGAGTTGGAGACCTGAGCTACCTGATGATGGTGACGACTCTTTTGTGGAGAAGGTGAGAGTGCAGATGGCTAGTTTGGCAGTCACTCCCACCTAGATTTCTGAGGTTATTACTGCACAGTTAGATAGCCCTGAGCTAGCCGAGATGAAGCTGATGACAGAGAAACCACAGTCCGAGTTTTCTATGGGAGTGGATGGTGCTATCTATTTCTGCCATAGACTTTGGATACCTGATGTTGCTGATCTGAGGCAAAGAGTTATGGGTGAAGCCCATGGGTCCAGGTACACAATTCATCCTGGTACCACAAAGATGTATAAGGACTTACAACACAGTTTCTGGTGGAAAAACATGAAGAAGGATATTTCTACTTATGTTGCAAAGTGCTTGACGTGCCAACATGTGAAGATTGAACATCAGCGTCCTGGTGGTCTTCGCCATCCACTTGAGATACCAGAGTGGAAATGGGAGAAAATCACTATGGATTTTGTTACTGGGTTTCCGAAGTCTAAGCGTGGGTACGATGTGGTTTGGGTTGTTATTGATCGCCTGACCAAGTCGGCTCACTTTCTTCCATTCAAGAGCACCTACAAGGTTCCTGATATGGCACATCTGTATGTGGACTGGGTTGTTCGCCTGCATGGAGTTCCAAAGGCGATAGTTTCTGAGTGAGACCCAAAGTTCACTTCTCGTTTGTGGAAGCAGATACAGGAGGAGATGGGTTCTGACCTACGTTTCAGCACAGCGTACCATCCTCAGATGGATGGCCAATCTGAGCGGATAGTACAGATTCTAGAGGACTTGTTACGTGCTTGTGTGATGGATTGGGGAGGTGTATGGGACAAATACCTTCCGTTGGCTGAATTTGCTTATAATAACAGTTACCAAGCCAACATTGGAATGTCGCCTTTTGAAGCACTTTATGGCCGACCTTGTCGTTCACCACTACACTGGGATGATGTGGGTGAACGAGCACTGATGAAGAGTGATGACATGAAGATGATGACTGATAAGATCTGCTTGATCAAGAAAAGGATGAAGGCTTCCCAAGATCGACAGAAGGTGTATGCTGATAAGAAGAGATCTGATGTGAGCTTCTTGGTTGGTGATTATGTGTTCCTCAAGATAAAGCCAATTCGCTCTATTGCAAGGTCTAAAGTCAAGGGCAAGTTGAGTCCTCGTTATGTGGTACCATTTGAAATCTTGGATAGAGTTGGGGAGTATGCCTACCGCCTAGCTCTACCTCCCACTTATGACAAGATTCACAACGTGTTCCATGTATCTGTCCTGAAGAAGTATGTGAAGGATCCTACTCATGTGCTGACTATTGAACCTATTGAGTTACGAGAAGATCTATCCTACGAAGAGTTTCCAGTGAAGGTCCTAAATTCCAAAACAAAGCAATTGAAGCACAAGGAGATTGAGCTTGTGAAGATTCTCTGGAAGTACCATGGTTTTGAGGAAACTACTTGGGAATTGAAAGAAGAGATGTTGCGTACCTACCCCTCCCTCTTTGGTTGAGATTTTGGGATGAAATCTTTTTAAGGGGTGGTGTGTTGTAACATCCCCAATTCCAGGTACAAAACATCTTTTTCTTTTTCTTTAACCCTTACATTGATAATTACATCATGGAGATCATTATTCATGCTTTGCTTTGAATTAGATAACTTTTGACCCTCAAACCCTAGATTGACTCGAGTTGGGTTCCATAGAGTTGAAGACATGTGGAATTTCTATCTTAATACCTCAATTATCTACTTATAAGAAATAATGATGATATAGATTATTTTACCCTAGATTTGTGAACTAAGATAGACATGGGTATCATATAGGACAATAATCAAGTTTAGGTGGAAGGTTTGACCATATTGGACCTTTAGACTTAGTTCATTGCATTAATTGAATGATTAATGCACAAAGGTTAAATTATAGATATAGTAACCTCAGAAATCCAAATCTAAGCCCATAATTGGGTTCCTCACATCTTAATTAGTTAACCCACAAAATTTGGGGTCATTTGGATGTTAGATGCACCCTTAATTGGACCCTAGGGGATAATGTGTTATTAAACATAAGGTTTTGGAACAAACTATTGTCACACTTTGAACTCAGGGTCACGGCCAGTTTATTTTTTTCATTTGGGTCGGGTTATCGAGTGGAAGACCTCGTCTTCCACCTCCGAAGTCCCCGCGTGCGTAGGACTGGTTCAAACCAGTGATGATCCTCAGTGTCGTTCTCTTGCCACAACCAACATATCCTCGCGTTTTCTTCACCAACAGAACCCACTCACTCTCCCGAGTCCAACGAGCCCCCATACACCCCCTGCGGTGCCCAAAACCTAAAATGCCTAATATAGGCCCGGTACATCCGTCGTTGCTCTTTCCCCTATTCCTCGACCTTCCATTTGGGATCCATTTCTCCATTATTCTCTGTTCGAGACCCGACCTCGGCGACTCACCTGTGATCCCCTGTGGCCAATTTCGCTTGTGGTGGCGTGGAACACTCAGACGGCGGTTGTCTTCCCCAAAGAAAGAACCTATAGCACCAGCAACTGGAGCAACCTCGGCGCAATTCCGCTCGAGGTAACAATCTACAGACCTCCCTCTTTCATCCTGTACATTTATTTTTCCCCAAGTCATTCTCTATGCTTGGGCCGACAAGCTCATTGTTGTCCCCTATTTTTTTTACCACCGCCGGAGGGAGCTTCGACACCTTCTTCTTTTGTTTTGGAACTTGGGACCCCTCACGGAGTTGCTCTGTGTAACATACTGAATCTCAGGGTCTTTCCTGCAATTTACCCACTTTTGAGCTTTTCTTGGCCTTCTAGTCCATTTGGACCTTTTTCAGAAATTTCCCTTGTTTTATATTCGTTTTGGACCCCTTGTGCAATTTGAGCACAATTCAATGTTTAAAATCACCTTTTCCCCTCATTTATGATAATGGAGGGGTGTTTGCACAAATAACCCAATTAAGGAGATAAGTGAAGGGTAATAATTTAATTTGGTCATTAAGGATGGAAATAAGTAGATAGTATTAATTTGGAGCTTTTTGGATAAATATATTAGTAATAATAAGCATTTGAATTAATTATGAGTATATTAACCTCTTTATTTTCTCTCTCCTCTTAAGTGGATAAAATGTGTGGAAATGGGATAATATGGTGAGTTATTGCTCTTGAAATAATTAGGAGATGATTGCCTCAAAATATTACTCCCATATTTCAATTAATTAAGTTTTCCATATTATTTCACCTCTTTTAATATATTAATACATGTAATAATGGACAACATATGAGTTATGAGCCTTAGTGAGCTTAAATACGAAATCTAATTATATAGCATGACGCTACACTTTAATGTGAACATGTGGTTAAAATTTGGTGTCATTTGGACTTCATTTGACCCTTCAAATCCATTTTATGAGCTTTTAATAAAGTATAACTAGGGATTTTAATGGATTTCATTTATATCGATTTGTCACACTATTATTCCGTTATTTTTCCTTGTCACGCGCCCACTTTTGACCTGCGCGTGATCCAACAGCCGTGATCCGCTTCCCAACTGATCCAACGGCGTTCGTACCTTCTCCTACCTCCAGTCATTCGGGTTGCCAGGCTCCTTGGCTCCCTCGACCCGTTCTCCCTCTCCTCTCCACCTTTGCGCGTGATTCCAAGCCCATTGGCTCCGTCTCTCACCGCCGGTTCGAATGAGCCCTAGCTTATTGTCTTCTTTGGTCTAGTTGCAAAACGCCCAACATGCCTCCTCGTTTAGTCTCCACCATGGCCACACAGAAGGACCTTCACCCACTCTCGCGCCTATTTAAGGCCGAGTCAAGCACCCTCGGCCCCCGACATACCTTCCTCTCCTTTCAATTTCTCCACAGGTTCCCTCTAGCTATCCGACCTGCTCGGTCTGCTCCCCCAGTGACTGTGAGAAGTATCTCGAAGCTCCGATCACCTCAGTCAAATCACAGGCTAGGTAACCATCCTTAGCCTCCCTTCTTTCTATTCGCCTCTTCACTTTGGCTCAAGAAGCCCCCGACCGTCGTAACCTGTAGAGCCACCATAGAGCAGTCGTCGGCGCCAAGTCTTTTTGAGCTTTGGTGCTCCTCCGCCCGCGGCAAGGCGTGGTTTCGAATCCTCGTGTCTCCGCGAATGTTTTTACGACCTTATCTATGGTCTTTCTTCTCATTTTCAAAGCCTTTCGATCGATGTTTGCTTCCCCTATTTCATGGTCTTTCCCGCCGCACCTGGAGGCCATGGTGGTCCTCACCCTATGGCGAGGAACTCCCCAGCTTCACCGTGCCTCTAAGGACTTGTTTGTGGTCTTCCGTAGTAGCTCCGGGTTCTGCTGACATGAGTTCAGACTGGAGTCGAGCTCCAGTTGCTCGCCCATCGCCATGGTCACGGCTGGAGCATACTAGGTCAGGAAATGACCAGGGTGCCCATGCCTGTGCAGTCGAGCGATCAAATGCCTTGGGCATTTTGGACTTTTCGCACCTGGTTCTTCCTCTCTTGTACAAACAATCGATGGTTCCAAATGACCATACTGACCCCATCATTTTAATTGATTTGTTTTGACGAGAAGGGGTATTTTGGTCATTTCACCTGTTATTTACATCTAATTGCATTTTCATTTATACTACTGTCACTCTATATTTTTCTTGCAATCTGATTGGTCAGATCTACTTAATTCATAGTAAATCAACCATTGGTCAGAAAAATGCAAATAAATAGTCGATGGAAAGGATTTTTCATGTAGAACCTTATTTTATGGTTTTTGAGTCCCAATTATGTTTCCTTTTTTAAATTTTGTGTTGAATGCCTTTTTAAATATATAAAATGTTCTAAAATACATAATTAATTCATTTTAACCCCAAATTAGGAAATAAAATATGTTTTCTTATTCAGGAGAATATGACTAATATATTGGGGTAGGATTTAAACCCTAAATTGTGATTTTGTAAAATTAGGGTTTTTCCTATACTTTATTTCTTTATATATATTAATACATGTGTAATTATGTAACTAGGGAAATATGGAATTGGATGCAATCAGTTTGGTGAATGTGATGGTAAATATTTAAAAACATGTATGTGAGCCCTATTTCAGTATGTGCAACCTATTTTGTATGAGAATCATATTTATGTGAACATCCATGGTGAAGGTGAAATCTATGTGGAAGGTAATTGTGCAAACTACATATCCTTCAGTTGGGTCTTGTCCAACCCCACAATCATCATTGTGCTAGCCTGATTATCCCTCTAATTGCATTTATTGGCTCTTTACTTATTTTTATGCTTCTAATGCCATTGTGGCTCATTCATTTGAATAATGTGAAACTTGCTATATGTTTCCTCCTTTACTTGGAAATGCTTTAATCTTGTTATTGCCTATGTGGCTCATCCTTTTGAAATATTTGGAAGCATTGTATAATGTTGTTGCTTGTTGACTCATTTACTTCTTAGAGTTTTTGGATATTGTTGTGGCCTATGATGGCCTATTTAAATAATTTTTGGGTTTTATTCCCAATGCTATGATGTTATCTTGTTATACTTTTCACTCTACTGCCAAGTGAATGTTATGCATGATATAGTTATTGGCCAATTAACAATGTAGTGTACATGAGTACAAACCACCCACAGGGCACTGGGGTTTTAGTCCCCCTGCCATTTTATATATTAGGCACTGGGGTTTTAGTCCCCCTGCCACTTTTTAGGAACTGGGGTTTTAGTACCCCTGCCATTGGTGACGTCCGGTAGGTGCCTCACCCTACATTGAGAGGATGTTGAGTCATAATTTATATTCATGCAATTGTGATATTTGTTGATATTGGAATGTGGCAGTTTTCTAGAATCTTATTCACTCATTTGCTCTCACTTCTTGAAATCCCTTAATGGAATATTTTTGCTTAGCTTATTGATTTCCTTTATCATATTTTTCACACATACTTTTATCCTTCTCTTGTTGGATGACCCCAACCATCCAGGCTAGGATCAGAGTGCGCTTGGAAGCTTGGTGAACCTAAGACTAAGGATAGGAGATGAAGGAAAAGGAACATATATGATCATAGTTGCTTTTATGTTATAAGTTGTTTTTGTTTGGAGACAATGTTGTATTAGTCTAAGTTTTCCTCTACCTAGATCCTAGTTCCTTGTATAAAGATGTACCCCTTTTTGGGAAAAATTTGTTATGTACTCTTTATACATTTTGAATAAAGTCAAGATTTTAATTTCCGCTGCTACACAATTGATGATTTTGTTTATCATGTTTAATAGTAGAGACTTGGTCTTTACACTCCGAATGTGAGGGTCATGTTGGGGTTACCGCAGGGTGGCTAGGACCCCCCTGTCTGTTTTGATGCCTACACTATTGGTTCTGTGAATGGCGGTGGACCTCCATTTGTTTCCCTTGGTCTCGTTGATGTCTCTGGGTCTCGGGTTTGTGCATGCATGTGCCTCATGAACCTCACAGTGAGGTGCCTCTCTGCAAAGGCCTAGCACCACCGGCCGGTTCACACTGTGTTTTCCTTCTGTGATTGGATCCAGCTGCCCCGTGTTGTCGCCGCCTGTGTTGCCTCAACTGTCGGTGACCTTCGGTCCTGTGTGGACCGTTGGTTCCGCAGAGGCTAGCTGAAGCTAGTAGGTTGTCCTCCTGTCATGAGAAGAAGCCAGGGTCATGCTCCCTCTGATCGATCTGAGCTCCAAAAGGAGTCCATGGCGGGTGAGGTACATGAATACCTCGGGTGAAAGCCCTATTTGGCACATGGGACCAATGATTATCACATCACGCCCCCAAGGGCAAAATCAGAATTTTGTTCCATTTGACTCTATTGACTTGAGCGTTGTTTACTAGTGTATTTCTTTATAGTCCGTGTGACAACGAGCCTTGATTATCCGCATGCTTATTCAGGGGTAAAAATGTAAATTGACAATTCGATTTAGTAATTAGCCAGAATGAATTAAACTTGTAAAATCCATAAGTAATTATTGGCTTATCCAAATAATACAAATAAATATGTTTTTGTGATCAGAAAAATACGACTGATTTATTGGGACAGGATTCACAGCTACTTTTCCAACTGACAGTAGAGTCGATTTTTTAAGCTAGGGATTTAATGCATATTATATTAATGGTATGCACATATATTGTGATTAGGTTGAGACAACCCTGAACCTGAACTTAAGAGGTGTTATTGAATATCTAGGACTGATCATAAGGTATGTACATCCTCTATTTTATTTTGGGCATTATTTGACTAAATCCATATACATTTTAATGAGGCATCTCTTGAACTGTTATTTCTCTTAGAAATCTATTATTCTTGGACATCTATAACTCATGTTATGAATCTCTTTTACTGCTGTGATTATTAATTTGACATGATTATGGGTCTTTAGGCCCCTCCTACCTTGTTGCCTTTTTGATTTGATATTGACTAAAATGATAGTCTTTCCACTCTATTATAGCATGCTGCGTGTTTGACTAGATTATCTAGAATAGTGGTACTTATGTACAACCATACTTATATAGGGCGTGCGTATTCCGCCCGGGGTGTTCGTTTCCACCCTTATTTATTTTCAGGCCATGATCATACGGTGTTATGGCCCAGTTTTAGGTATATTTAGTCTACATTGTTATGTATGCAAATATTCTTTGTTTTAATATGAATCTGTGGATGAATGGTATGTCAAGACACTCTTTTATTATCATGTTTGTAATCTGAAATTTTATATGCCTCATTTCTTTTGTTACTTTTCTCTTGAACATACCTAATTGCAAATAGCCCCCTTCTCTTGTGGGAACATCTCTTTTTGTACTTTTAACCATATATAATGCCCATAATGTTTTATATATGTACATACTCAGCCTTTGCTGACCTCTTTATTTGTTTCCTATGTTCTGGGTGATGTTCCTTTCCACCCAGGTGAAGAGGAGCCTGTGGTGACCTTAGAGGAGGAGCCTACACTTGAGGACCCAGTTTTCGAGGAACCTGTCCAACAGTAGTTCGTGAAATTTCTGAGATGCCTAGGTTGCCCTCTGCAATCGACCCATTAGTTTAGTTTCTTTTATGTTTTCTTTTATGTCCATGTGGACAAGTTCTTAGAAATAAATGGACCACGTAATAACTTAAACTCTTTACATTCCGCTGCTTTTGCTTTATGCTCATTTTACCATGTTATTTTGAGAACAATATAGCTACCCTTCTATCTATTTATCGTGTTTCAATGTATGTGTTTTGCTATAGCGGTCTTAAGATAATAGTGGTAGGGAGTGGTCCCCCTACTGGGTCTCACTCCTTACAGTAACCACATTTTTTTCTTTAATTTTTTAAATTATATATTATATTAGCAGAAACATCTATACTATACAGGAAAGCTCGTGGAGGGGGCTGGATGCAATCTTTTCTATTATTTTTGAATTAAATATTGGTCCCTGTGTGTGTACTCCACACTTTTGTCTTTAATTTTTTAAATTAAATATTATATTAGGAGAAATATTGATACTATATATGAAAGCTCATGGAAGGGTCTGGATGCAATTTCTCCATTATTTTTTAGAATTACATATTGGTGCCTATGTGAATGAGAAGTCATAGGAATATATGTTGTACATAATCTTATTATTACTAGTAAACACACACGTGCACATGCATGTGACCAAAAAATTGACAAATTTAATATATGATAATTTTATATTTAATTTTTTATCTCCATGTCATCATTTATGTATATTTTATAGTGTATGATAAGAAAAATATTTTATTATATAATAATAATTGGTGGTCTTCATTTGGTAAGATTGTTGGACTGTGAAAGAAAATGGAAAATGAAAATATGAAGTAGAGGGAGAAGTATAGTTGGTTATTTGCTTCATTTACAAATTATGTATCAAATTGTTGCATAAGGAACATGCAAGTAAGGTAACCAGATGGAGTGTTCATAGAGAACATGGTGAGCATGGAGTTAGATTGGAAATTAGAAGATCAAGTGAAAAAAAATAGTGGGGTAAGTGGAGATCATTTATAAACTCCATGAGAATATAAATATAACATAAGCTGTGATGGAGATATTTGTGAGTGTGTTGAGGATATGATAAGAACTATTTACAAATTTCATTTATTATTGGATGAAGGACATGTGAGTGAAGTAATAAAGGGTCATTGGGGAATCAATTTTTATATTATATTCATAAACATTCACATCACCATGCATACCGAGCATTTTATAATTAATTATTGTATAACAGAATGATATTTGAAATAGAGTTTTTCATCTAATTAATATTGTTAAGTAATTATTTTTTATAGAATAATATCATTTTAAATATACCACTATTCAAAAAAGGAATGAACATATGTCATTTTCTTAAATACAATAGAACTCTTTTTAATAAAAATACATTAATGCAAAAAAATATATCACAATGTGGTGCACATTTTATCTCAAAAGTACATATAAACACTCAAAAGAGTTTAATTAATAGGAGATAATGGTAGAGTGGGGGTTATTGAGATCTGGAGACAGTGGGCGAAGAGGGGAGTTAGAAAATGGAGAGTGAGAAGGAAGAGGGACCAATGAAATTTAGTTATTTTGTTTTTGATAGTGCATAAACAAGAAATTAGAGGAATGCCAAAGAGGAAATATTGGCAAAGGGGGGAGTTACTGAGATCCAAGTGGAGAATTCAAAAGTAGATAAAATGTACTCTCACTGGGAGATAGGGGCGAATAACATGGGTTCATTGGGTTGATAATGTTTGTTAAAAAAATGTGGTCAAGGAGACGAATGAGTTTTGTTTCCCTTTGAACAAAATTTAATGAGAATTAATAAGAGATTATAGTAGTGAGAGGAGTTAATGAGATCCAGGAGGAGAGGAGAATTTCAATAGTAGATAAAACATGGTCTTGTTGGGAGAGAGAGGCAAATAACATGAGGTTTTTGGGTTGAGAAAGTTTGTTTAAAAAAAGTGGTCAAACAAATATGAAAATTAATAGGAGATAATGGTAGAGAGGGGAGTTATTGAGATCCGAGAGATAGTGAGAGAAGAAGGGAGTTAGGAAATGGAGAGAGATAGGGAAGAGGTAGGGACATGGAGTAGAGAGTGAGAGACATAAATTAAAACAATCAATTAAAATAAAAGAAAAGTTGAGAAAAAGAGTCAGTGAAGGAGAGAGCACCATTTTAGAATGTTGATTTCTGATTGGCTAGAGAGACTAAAAATGGCATGTTCATAATTACCCAAAAAAATCCCTATTTTTGTAGTAGTATAGATTACCCGCATAGACAAAAAAACATTTTGTTTTATTTAAGGTTTCATTGGAATAATTTTTTTAAAAAACTTTTTAATAATTTTGGAAAAAGTCATTGGAATATCTTGATGTAAGAGAAAGAAAAATATAAGTAATTGACACTTACTTTCAAAAGTTACGCCAAAGCTACTTAAGAAGATAAATAGTATTCATAATGATGTACTATAATAAGGAATGATATTTTCCATTGATCTCATGATAAGGAAATTTCTACAATCAAAATCTAAACAAGCATTATGTAATATTTTATACTTTGAGGTCGGCTTAGAGAGTTAGTGTGGAAATCTAAACAAGCATTATGAAAGTTTATATTTGTACAAGATGTCATTTTTAAAATAAACTTCCTAAGTCATAACATGTCCCTCCACAACTAAAAACCCCAAAGTATTTAGAATGAGTGGGGGATAAGGGAAAAAATAAAATTTTAATTATGTATTTGAAATCAAATTTACTCGCTACTATAAATTATCGGTAAGTTAGAAAATGCATATTTCTGAGCATATCTGGTTCCACATAAAGACTTAAATATAATGTTTCTCTCTTCAGCATATCAAACAACGTGATTTAATGTGTTATTTCATATTTTTAACATTTTATAAGAAAATCTGACAAACAATATTTTCACCAATTAAAAAAGATTGGATGTTGAATTTATTGGAAACAAAGATTAATTACAAATGGTGATTATCTACTTGTTCGTGACTTGTAAAGAAACAATATTAACAAATGATAATAATATCATACTTGGAAATCTGAAAATATTATTTGATGGATATTGAGTGAGTAATATACAATTGTTCGCAAACTACAAATATAGAAATAGCAGAATTGTTTCCAAACATGAGAAACTTTCTGGATGCGTTTATCATGAAAAAAATTAAGTTTGTTGAGATGAAACACAACATGAATGGAAATGACAACCACCTCTTTATTTGTCTCATTGTTCGAAAAATCATTTTTTTCTTATATTAGTTAATGTCTCACCATTTCCATATTTACGAACCATGAGGGCCATAGTTCCAAGGAAATGTACCCGCTGCCGGAGGTAGTGCTACGCAGTAAGGGAGACATCGATAGGCATGGAGAACTCAAGACAGTCGAGGCTGCAAGGGTTCTGGCTGATTGTAGCACCTGTAGCTGCACATATGGTCAATATTCATCACATCATTGCTCGTCGTGACCAAACACCTATAGCTGAGATGTTGTTGGGAAAAGTGAGATGGTTAGTAGATTTGACGATGAGACTTAGGAAGAACATGATAATCGCACAAAGACATATGCAAAAGTATGAATGATACCACATACGTCATTGTACACGTGAATTCTGAGAAGCAGAGAAATCAATAGTTCACATGTGTGCCCCTCTGCAAACCCGATGACCTGTTGTATTCAAAACTAACTTTACCTATTGCCTAGCTGGAATATTGCACCAGAATAAGTTGATAAATGCTTCACAAAATTGTCAGGAGTTTTGTAAGCAGTAAGTAAAAACTGAGGCAAAACTCTAAAATAAAGATCTACTACGACGAGTGAAACACATATATTAAGAGAGCTTGTTGCAAGGACAAAGAAGCATATACAAATAAAAGACTTACATATACTACAATGGATAAACCTAGAAACATGCTGAACATTTCCCCACCCAGTAGTAGAGAGATATTGCTATATTTTACTATTCAGAACACCATATTTTTAATTAGACAGCAATAGTGACATATATCTATACCTGCCTCAGATTTAGTATTGGCGGCAATTTCCTGCAACGTTCATCCACAAACCAAGGTCATGAGTTACTTTAGACAGTAAAGTCAAACTTACAAAACCATCAAAGTTGAATTGACAGTTCAAAAAATATGGTCTCAGGGTTTTGCAATGCTGATTGTTGTATTGATACGGATCAAGCGAACAAATAGGAGGACAAATTTTAGTTCTACAAATAGACGTATACCAGAATCTACCGTCAATAATCTACATATAGAGTCGGTGACACATTTGGAAGAGTTTACCGTGAAAGGATTTTTGGGAATGTATGGTACTACATTAATTTGGAAGGTTTGAAGTGATACCCAAATTACTCTGGCATTCGATCCGTCAGTCTAGTGATAACTCAACAGGCCAAGCAGTAACATCCAGTGGTTAGACTCATGTCAGGAAATGATGAGTAGAGTGTGAATGTCATGGAATCAAAGCATTATACTTGGACAGGAGTAAGCTTTGGAAGGAGGACAACCAGGCTTCATGGGAGAGGAAGGAAGTCAGTGAATGAGGAAGGAAAGATAGCACCGTACATAACATTTTTGAGTCCCTCTTTCTCCGCAAGAATTTAACTACACTTGAGATACAAGGCTTGAACAGGGTAGAAGTGGAATCCGACGCCAAGGCAATCATCCACGTATGCAACAGCAGCAGCTTAAGAAAAGACTATATTGGCTCCATTGTAGACGACATTCTTCATCTGAAGCAATTTTTTTCTTTCTGTAATCTTAGCTATGTTAGCCGTAGATGTAACAAGGTTGCCCACGAGGTAGCAAACGCTACACGTAGGGGCCAAGTAGATAGGTTTTCTTTTTTCCAAAATTTTCCTTCAAACTTTATGCCTTTTGTAATTAATGATTTAGCTAATCAATAGATGACGGGGAGTCCCAATCATAGGACTTCCCGTCCTTCCTAAAAAAAAAAAAGCATATCTCCACGTTTTCTGCAATGACTCCCTCCTCCTTCATACTGATTGACTACACTTGAGGCGGAAGTTATAAGTATCCCCACATCTTCCTTAATGTCAGATCGTGACGATATTTTTGTGCCAGATGGTGACCAAACTTTTGTGCCCCATCGTGCATACCGTGAATGGGTGTGAGGAAAAAATATAATAAAATTAAGAGAAATGTCTTTTAGTGAGAAAAAATAAGAGAAAGTTGTGGAGAAGTTTTATTGAGATGATAAAACGTAAGAGAGAATTCAAAACTGTCCATAGGCGTTATTGCGAGAGCGAGGTAGAGAAGAGGTGGTGGAATCGATATATAATAAAATGAAGAGAAATGTCTTTTGGTGAGAAAAAATAAGAGAAAGTTGTGGAGAAGTTTTATTAAGACGATAAATTCAAAACTGTCTGTAGGTGTTATTGCGAGAGCGAGGTAGAGAAGAGGTGGTGGAATCGGTACTTTTAAGGGAGGAGGAAAACACAAACAAAACCCTTAAAAAAGGAGAGAAGATTAAGATGACAAAATGTAAGAGAGAATTCAAAATCGTATGTGTCAATTATTGGGAGAGCGTGGCAGAGAGGAGGGTGGTGGAATAGTAGTTTTAAGGGAGGAGGTAAACACAAAGAAAATCTTTAAAAAAAGAAGAAAAGAGAGAGAGTTAAAGAGAATGCACCATTTTAAGAATACTACAATGGTAAGTGGCACAATTGTAATTAATTTTAACTATTCACTCTTTATATAGTAGTATAGATTTTAAGTTAAATCTAAACTCAGGAGATTCCTGCTGAAGCTGATCCGCGAAACATTTTCGGAGATCAAATTAGTGGTGGATGCTACTCTCTGGAGGACATCATTGCAGACGATACAAGTTTCTGAAAATCCGATCCTGATGTAGCTTGATGTTTACTTCTCAATTTTTATTTCATCTACTTTCAACCCTTTGATTAGAGGCTATGTTTAAAGAGTACCTTCCCCACGAACAATATCTTTTAGATCTGCTTCACCCTGCTTTGTTTTCCTCTCTAATTTTTTGATGTGTTTGTGAGGTTTCATCACATCGGTTAGCCTTTACTTTTCAGTTGCAGACGTCACGTATTTGCAAACTCTATATCTATTTCTTTCTTTTAATGGAGTTTTATTTAAAAAATTAGATATAAATTATTGATTGTAGTCTACTACCGTGCATAGCACGGATTTATGCCTAGTGCTATTGATAAAGCGACGCCGAAGTATAGCTTCGGATTGGCCTCTAAAGCTACTCACAAAGGTGGCACCACAGTGCTGAACGGTTTGACCTAATGGTGTTGACCAAAACCAATGCGCATCGCCCTCGCATGCTTCGATGCGCGGATGCGGAGAGCTGATACCAGCTAGGGTTGGAGGGTGATTGGGAATCGCTGGGCGGCGGCAGCGGTGCATGCAAAGCCAGGCTGGCCAGCTTGGGCGGAGGCTGATTGAGAATCACTGAGCGGCGGTAGCGGCGCGCGGATTTGACAGAACGCTAAATATTATGATGCTCTGAGGTGCGCGGCTCCGCTGTGCGCATTTCGTAGTTGGCCTGGCGTCTATCAAGAGCCTCCAGGGAGTCCCGGCAACAACGCAGGAGGACAAAACCCAGTAGGGTTTTTAGGAACAAGAGTAGGGAACACGTCAAAATAGACTGAAATGTGCGAAGATAGTGCCTTTAAGTCGCATTTAGTTCCTCATGATGATTCTGCCTTTGTACAAGCTAACATAAGAGCCGCGTTTTACCCAAAATTCGAGAATGAAAATTCAGATCAAGAGGTCAGAAGACAGATGATAGATATGGCCTCTGATAGTAGGGCAGTCTTGGAAGTTTCACTAAAACACTCTGGATCTCTTTTCATGTATGCTGGGCGTATTTGCGGGGCATATTCAAAGAACAGCCAGGGGAATATTTATACTGCTGTTGGGGTGTTTCTTCTGGACCAATCTTTCCGCAAGTCTTGGGGTGAAAAGGCTGTGCAAAAACAATCGGAATTCAATGACTTTCTCGAAAAAAACCGTGTCTGTGTATCAATGGAACTCGTTACAGATGACCATGGGCAGCATCCTAGAGAAGATTATGTTGTTGTGACGGCTGTTACTGATTTGAGAGTAGGGAAACCAAAGTTTTACTCTACTCCAGAGCTAATTGCTTTTTGCAGGACATGGCATCAACCCACAAACCATGTTTGGTTGTTCTCAACAGGAACATCTCTGACATCATTCTCCATGAAATACGATCAACTCTGGGAAGTAGGAACGGCCTCTCTTGTCTGTAATGCTCTCAACGAAATCGTTGATAAAGTTGTTGCAGGGAGTAAGGATCACATAAAAGCCCAAGGTGAACTATTGGAAGCTCTTGTCGCCCGCCTTGTAAGCCAGAAAAGTATAAAGCATGTGGAAGGAGTTTTGGCAGATTTTCCCTCTGCTCGTGAAGATGGTGATGGGTTCAATTTAGGCCCAAGCTTGCGTGAAACATTCTCTACCCTTCAGTTTGATGATGAAGAGATTATAAAAGAACTTATTAGTGTTGGTTACGGAAATCATCCAGAATCGTGTTCTATAGACGACACTCAAGCTATTATTAAGGAGTTCATAGAAGGTCGTCCTGTCGATTATTTGACTGCCAAATTGTAGGAACTGCTTCGTATTCTTATAGAGAATGGTCTTTATGCTTTTCGGGATAACAAAGCTCCCCGCCGTGGAGCTAATAAGGTCAACATCAATTGCTTCACTTTACCTGGAAAACAAGATTTGTTTCAACGAAAATTAGTCATTCATGTACATGACGATTCTGTTTTTCGTTTAATTATACTAATATAATAAAAGAGGGAGTTCATGATGAGTTCTCCTTGATTCTCTCTTTCTCATAATTTTTCTCAAACTTTTTTTATTATTTATTTTATTTTATTTTTTCTTTTTCATGATAAAATTAGTTGACACAAACCTCTCAACTTCTCCGTCATATTCCTTCCTTCAAACGTGTGTTTCAGAGTCAGAAATAAGTTTCCAAATTTTTTACAAAACAGTAACAAGAATTACCATTATTCTTTTGACAAATTTTATTTTTTAAATATTTAATGTAAAATAAACACATTCAATGAGACACGTGCTTGTGCATATATGTGTTAACTAGTATCAAGAAAAGATGAGGAACAAGCCAAGTTTATGGCCATTATATGGGGGTTACTTTTTTGATGTGAAACTGAGGGTGAACGGCTGTGCAGGCCATCATTTCTCGCAATCTGATATCTGCAACCGAATTGATAGTCTCGAAGTTTCCAGTGAAATATGTTTGATGTTGAAGTTGAAGTTCCTTCCTTACAAGCTGAGAACTTTCTTGATCCGGAATGGTCTGTCTGTGATGTTTAAAAATACTGGCAAAGAGGGCATCGAGTCATACAAAAGACACTGCATATCCCAGTTGAAAAATTGGGGAACCAGTATCGAAAAGCAGGAAATTCTTGAGAAGCTTCTTGATGCGTGGGCTTCATTTATCATGAAGAAATATAATAATGTCCGTCAATTACCATCTATCTCATACCTTAGTCTGGTAGTTCCTGCTGAATTTTTGTACCAGAAAAGAGTAGTTGACCATGGGTTACAGCTATCGAAACAAAAAGGTGATAATTTGCTAAAGAGGTAGAAATCTGATGATAACAGTGAGGATATATTGTTTAGGATGTTATAAGGTACAATCATTATTTAATTGTAACACTGCATGCAGAAATATATCATTATTTAATTGTAACACTGCATGCAGAAATATTGTTTAGGATGACAACAGTGCCCTGCTTATACTTTTCCCAGGATCGGTTGATTGTGCGCTGATCAGTACATTTTGTGAAGAGGAGAAAATGAGCTGTATAAGGCTTTAAAAAAAGTTTTGTAAGGCTTTAAAAAAAAGCTTTGTAAGGAAGGTCGAGAGCAATAGACAAATATGTATTATGATTGGTGATTCAACTGAAAGGAAGTTCGGGAGGTGTTTGAAGAACGTAGAAAGAAGCCAAATTCTATAGTGCTTGCAGATAAAAATGCACTAAATAGTGACGATTTGATGGGGGTAGATGGACTTTCCACTCCTACTGGATTATCTGCAGTTCCAGTTGTTACTGATTCTCAAGGAAGCCTTATTAATCCATATTCATTGGACGATTTGAAACGTTCATTTTTCATCTACTTCAAGAGGAGAACCATTAGGGTGATCTTGGCAGGAACTCACCAAATGTGTGTTCTGTTGGAATTTTATCACATGCGCGAGATCAAGAATCCAGAGGCATTTGAGAGTATGTTTATGAAATACTTTGAAGTGCTAGTTAGGATGCCGTTATTGAAGCCTTATAAGGCCTATATTAAATAACGCTGTGAATTTGGTTTCTTATGAAGGGATACAAATATATTCTCTTTATCATTAAAGTCGTCAAAGACGGTCCAAATCTAGCTTACTGGAAAAACACTTACACTCATGGCAGGTTTGTTTAGCATATTTTCAAGAATCATGTATTTTATTCATCATGCATTAGTGAAATGCTGAACTCTAAAAATCCAGCAAAGTTACTTTTGTGTTTGATTTGCTTGGCTTGGTAAATGTGGGATCAATTTTCTTCATATCCACAGCCAAGCCCACGTTGGGATTTGGCATCCAATTTTTTTTATGGAACCGAAACATTGGATTCTCATTGTCTAAAAATCTCAGAATTAGTTATATTTTCCCAACCCACAAAGTAAACATAAATTTGTACAAATGAATTCTAAAATGCAATTCGACACAGTAAAATTTAGATAACTAGATATGCATTTAATGGGTAGAATAGGAAAAAATTATGAAAATATATTTTTTGAATGTGCAATATATATATATATATATATATATATATATATATATATATATCTTTGTTCAGTATGTGCTATATTTGCTTGTGTTGTTCATGTTGATATGTATATCCAGAGAGCCAGTCATATGATGATTGTAGTGTGACATCATGTACTTAGTTTGAATAATAAAAATAATTTTTATCTATATATTTGTTCAATTATGAGTTGATGATGATGATGTCCGGTCAGAGTAGCCCTGCTGGTTGTGGCTCGGTAAGTCCATATGAAGGACCCGAGTTCGAATCACGACAAAGGGTGCTATGCGAAAGGCACACTCCACCCTAACTAGGCACGGGAGGGGGGTGATCGGACCACACCCTCCCATGCCTCGAGAGTTTACGCTGTTTGGGGGGGGTCACAAAAGTGGCGCTTCTACGAGAGTGGTTGTTACAACCCCAATTTTGGGTTCATTTTACTGAGAAATGTAATTTTTCATTTTAAAGATATTGGAACAAATGATGATATAATTTGTGTTGAATAAATGAGTTTCGTTGAAAATAGCCTTGTTGTGTGATTTGTGGGCTTTATTGTCTATTGGGCCCAATAACAAGGATATTCAATTAATTAATGAATATATGAGAATTTGAGATAAGAAAAATGTGGAAACCTCTAGAAGGCAAAATAATGTAATCCAATGATGAATTTCGTGCCACATGAGTTCCTTGGGTTCCAAGGAGTCCAAAGTTGCAAAGAAAAGCAATAAGATAAGAAAAGATTAATTAAGTATTTCTTTATTAAGAAAAGAAATTGAAAACATTGATGAAATGTGGAAAACAAGTAAAAAGAGGTGCAATTGGGTTATCCTTAGTGGGATTTTGTATCCCAAGGATTACTAATGATAAAAGGAATACCGAAGAGGAAAATAAAAGAGATATAAAGAGAAATCCTCAAAAAAGAGCCATTTTAATATGAAATAAACACAATAATGAGAATTAATGCATATTGATGCATTTAAGGATAATGAGTATTCCTTAAAAAGAAATTTCGAATTCTTTGAGTTTCTTGGGATCCAAGGAATCCCAATGAAGAGGAAGGAAAGATAAAATACAAAAATTGTTAATTAGGATGATAATGAGCATACATAATTAATGGATTATGTATTGCTAAAAAGAAAGTTTTTTTTATAAAAGAAATAGGATTTCGTGCTTTTAGAGTAAAAGGCAAGCATAAAAGAGTCTAAGAGAAAGGATTTTCGAATTTCCTATTTAACCATGGAATATGATTACTAATAGGTTAGGAGAAAGAAGATTTCTTCTCCTTGAAGGAATAGGTTTCCTTTAGAGGGTGGAACTTGGTTTCTCTTAGATCAACGTCTCTGGACGTGGTTACACTCACCCTATAAAAAGGGGTAAAGCTCTTGTCGAGATCCAGAAAGCCCCACGCAGCCAACCTTCCCTTTTACTTCTCCTTCATCTTATCTGTTCAAACCCTAGTTGTTTAAGAGGGTATTTCCAGGAGAAACGGGGACCTGAGAAGTCGTCCTGTTGGAAGCTTGGTGGTTCCCCATGACTTGATGAAGGTCTGCCATCATCTTCCTGATCCATCCTGTGCGCAATACCTGCAGGAAGACTGTAACCTCGCTGCATATCGCGTGCTTTGTACCCATGGCACGGGCCATATCGACCGTGGTATGGGGTCTGGTTGTGAGCGACGGGGAGTGGCGGAGGTGAGAAGTTAGTTTCCAGCCACCTTCAGTCGTGGAGGCGGGGGGGGGGGGGGGAACGACCCTGCGGCGCACTGCAGGCCGACGGCAGGCCGCGGTTCGTGAGGTTGAAGAAGCCCCGCGGCATTGGACGATGCTACCCTCCTAAGCGTGAAGAAGCAGGTGTCCGCATCGAGGGCACTTTAGTAATTCAATTATAAACTCAAACAAGCCGCAGCAACATTGCATGAAGAGGCCTACGTGGCAAATTCCTATTGGCCAGAGTAAGTAAAACTTGTTAATTTCATAGTAAATAAATGGTAGGTCGAATAAGGACGTTATACATGAAAGTTGATCAGAAAATCGAGAGGAATCTAAATAAAATATATTTGAAGCCGAATTCTGATTTCAATTCAAAAAGTAATGGAAGATGTCAACTTTAATGTTTTAATATTTAAAGAACCCTATTTTGATATAAATAAAGTGATTAGTAGGGTTCAATAGATGATTAGAGTTGATATTAACCTGTTAATGATGAAAGAGCGCATTAGGAACAAAAAGAATGAACTTTGCAGGTAATTAGTTAGTTTCGAGTTTAATGTGCAAGAATAACACTTTAATGGGCCTTGAAGCCCTAATGTTGGTAATTAGGACTATTAAAGGCTTTAATTATTCGATTTCATGTAATAAACTGAGTTTTCATGATTATAAGCTATTTCGAGCAGTAAAATTCCTAATTTGTGGATCAATACCCTAAAGGTAGTAATAAGGATCTTTTCATGAATAAAAGGTAGAAATGATGGCAAAATGAGTTCATATGTTAATTAGACCCTAATGAGCTTGGAATTAATGATAGATGCACATAATTATCTTGAATGAATTAAAAGGAATAACAATAGTAGCTTTAATGTAAAAGAAGTTTAATGAAATAAATTGATGTGCCTTTAAATGCGGAAAGAGGGTTATATGTTGTGAGATAACCTTAATACTGAAGAATAGATAAGATAACTAGAGTTTTTGAGTGATGGCATAAAATTAGGGTTTTATATGGTAAAAGATGTAGGGAAACCCTAATTGCAAAATGAAACCCTAAAATGGATGCAAGAAACCATAGAAAGTGAATCCAAGTTAATAAAGTAGATTCTTGATAACATGAATAATAAAAAGAGAAATTATGTGATTATTTCAGGATCTTGTTGAAAATGCTTGCTTGCTGGGATTCTTATTTGCATGAATATTTCTGTTCAAATCATTGGATCAGGTATGTGGTTACGCTTATGACTACCCGAATTAGTTTTCCGGGTTTTATCGACGTTTCCATCGTGGATTGAATTAAATTGTTGGATGAAAATTCATGCAAAGTATAATGTGAATATGACTATCACATAAGAGATATGCCTACTAGCTCAGATCCTAGTCCCCTCTGTAGCTTAATGAGTTGACCTAGTAAAAGGCTACCAATGGGGTAGGCCCATCAGGTCATTAGATGACTTAGTAAATGGCTACCAATGGGGTAGGTCCATCAAGTCACATGGAGTTAGAGATTGGACTACCTATGGGTAGTGCCATGCGACTCAACCCTAGATATGGATCTACCTGTTAGGTAGGATCATGCGGGGTTTAATAAGGATCTACCTAGAGAGATGTAGTATCTCAGTCCGCTGTAGGGACAACACAGAGATAGGGGATAGGCAAGGATTGAGTAGTATGGTTTAAAACATAATCTTGACTGTTAAATGATAATTGGCCGATTACTTTGTTAGTGTAGTTGCGTGATTATCGTTTCCCCCACATACCAGCTTCTCGCTGACCGACATTTTGTTTTTCGGCATTTTAGGTACAAATGAAAAGAACAAACAGTAAAGTGGCATATGTGGAATTAAATGAGAAGTAACGTACACAGGAGGATTAGTTAGATTAACATCTTCATGGATAGAAGTTTAGAAATCCCAGTTTTTCCAAGGTAAGAAAAGTTTTATTTTATACCAGTTTTTAGTTTAGTTGGTAAAGTTTATTAATTATTACTGATTATTTGTCGAACCTTTGATCCTGTTAAACGAATAACGGCTCTAACCTTCGGGTATCCCTTAATTGGGGGTTACCGGGAGACAGGGTCGTTACAATTGGTATCAAAGCATAGGTTCCTCAATTAATCTTTAATAATTATTAAATTTTACAAATTCTGTAGAACCCAAGGGAGTTATGAGAGGATTACCCAAAAGACAGAGGTGTCTAGAAAAGGATCACGATCGGGGGCTGGCAATATTTTCCTCTGCACCGCTAGTCAGAATACGAGGACTCCCGGATCCGTGTGACTGCCTGGCCAAAGTCTTAGGGTATGAACCGAAATAAGATACCTTTAGGACTCTCTCATCTTGTTCATCCCTTCTTATCTCAAATTCTGTTTAGGACCTTAAGGATTAGGGTTTTCTCTCTTCTCCTCACCCTCTTGAGGTTTGGGAAAAGTTAATAAGGATTAAGGAATCCTCCACCAAATTAATAAAAAGCATGTAAATAAGATGTCATGGACATAAGCCTAATAGAGTAAGCGTAAAGGAATAGGTACATGCTTAGGTCGTATGACATGAGTTGTCATTGCCCTCAGGAGAGACCTGAGGATAGACCTCCTTGACAGGAGGATAGAGAGAGTTAGTCTTGGAGGTAGAGACCTCCATTAAAAGTAGAGACCTAGCACATCCTTTGAGGATGATGTTAACCCTAACCCTAAGAGAAGATTAGAGAGAGAGAGAGATGGCATGATGAGTTAGATGTCATGGTTGACCAGATGTTTGGTTTGTCATACGAGCCATGAGAGGTTGGGTGACCTAGCACCTTTGGCAACCTGGGAAAGGGTCGTGCATGGTAAAGCAAAGGGTAGCTCCTTCATGGATGAAGATAGTGAAGGACCTATAGAAACCCTATGACTTATGTAAGTAAGGGATAGCATGCCCCGGAGTACGTTAGTGGTACGGTAGTAGGTTGAAACCCTAACCAGAAGGGCATGATGGATGGATTATGAGATAAGCATAAAGAGATATGAATAATCTTGTGCCAAACAGGAGTTGAGCATAGGCTTCAACCACATAGGGGTTTGCTTGAGAATATGAGCATTCATGGTGAAGGGACCTCTAGTAGGTATGGTTGGAGGTGGTTTTAGCTCTAGAGAGAGAGGAAGTAGGACCCCAACAAGGAGGTTGAAAGTCTAAAACCCCAAAACTTGAGGAATAGTGGGGAGTTAAGGATGATGTGACCTACGTGGATGATAGTGGTTGCCTTATGTTTGATTCCTGGAGGCTGATGATATCTCGGTTACCTTTAGAGAAACCAAACCCTAGAGAGAGGACGAGGCTTCTAGTACCCATGATATAAGTGGTTACCTGCTTGAAAGAGTGCCTTAGACCCTGAGGAGGTTTAAGTAACCTGTTGTGAGGTTTTATACCTAGCTAGTTGTCATTGAGGAGGACTCAATTCTGAGGTGCTGCTCATATAAAAGGATCATGGGAGTACATGACATACCTTGGACGTGCTTGATTCATGGTTAAGAGATTGAGCATGCAGTTGGATACCCAAAGGTGAACCTAGGGATCCTAAGCCTAAGAGGGGAAACAGTGTATCCAATGCTCATGGTGAGATTTGAGTCTCTATATTTTCGAGCATGGTACTCTTAATGTGTGGAGGTAAAGGAAACCCCTAAAGGTAAGAGTATGTTTGACAAACCCCTCACAACTAAGTTGGTCTAATGTTGAGGATGAGGACATGTGTGACCTAGCTTGGCTTTGTAGGTGTCTGGTTGTGCCTTAGTAGCTTGCCAGGGCTAAGCAAGCTCATGTAGATGCAGACCCTAAACATAAGGATGCTTGTGACCTTTGTTATCCAGGTGTAGTTTCCTCCCATCCTGGGAGAAGGACCCATTGGTAGGGTGTATACCAGTTTTGTTGGTGTTGAGGTAACCTAAAGAGGGTTCAGAGGATCTTGTGAAGCTAAGTGAAAAATGCATGGCATGAGGACGAACCTGTAGACCCATAGATAACCATCTCTAAGTGCACGTGGATGTGTTACCATGGAGGTAACCGGTATGGGGCCTGACCACGGTAGGCATGTTGCCATGACCCCTATGAAGGGATGAAAGTCAGTCTTGAATGTAGAGAGGGATGAGGAAGGATTGGGTAAGGTTCTAAGGTGAACATGGATTACAATGGAATCCTAAGTCTATCCTAGGTTCAAGTAGGGATGAGACCGATGGAAGAAGGAGTTTCCTAATTCCTTAGTTGCACATGACCATAGGGTAGGGAGGTAACAACTATCATTGTCTGAGGGCCATGGGTTAGGAGATTGATCACCTTCATGAATCCATGAGACCCAAAGGGCAGATGAGTAGGGAACTCTTTGATGCATAAGGGAAAAAGGGATGACCCCAAAAGTGTCGGCTCCCTATAGACCTAGAGGAGATGACCTAGGATTGTGCTCAGACCAAGTAAGTTTGAGACCAGTTTTCCACGGAAGTTATGTGAATATCGTGATGTTTAGACATAAGCTGCACGTTTCAACTTGGATTTGAAAGTGTACGGGCAAGGTGGGATGTACCATCTCTACTCTTAGAACAGAAAGAACTCTGTATTTGGACTGCAGCCAAATGCTTATTTCCTCTTGTTATGGGAGTGAGAGATAGGACAATATGCATGCCATACACCAAGGATAAAAGATGATGCAAGTTGAAACATTTCTACAAGGTATGAGGACAGAGATGTTAACATATCTTGGTGGAGGTAATGATACATGGATGGCTTACAAACACTAAGAGGAATAGTGTAGTCATCTTATGAGGATGTTTTACCAAGAGCTAGGTGGAGTTTGCAAGTTATACCAGGTTGAGTGTGATCACCATGAGGATGAGCTTAGAGTTTCGTGATGAAGAAAAACTTAGAGTTTAATATGAGACGATAAGTAGAATACATGGAAGAGTATGCCTTCAATGTTACCTAATACCAAAGGATGTGAAGTGGTAATGAATGCTCTGGTCAAGATATAGCTGCCTAGTTTGGCTAGAAGGGAGTTGTTAGGCTAACCCTACGTTTGGAAAGAAGATGTGTGTCACACCCCGATCTCGCATTACCCACAAATCACGAGATTAGGGCGCGACGGAGGGATTACACACAAGCCAAACCACTCAAAGCTTTTTAAAACATTTTAAAGACATTAAAAGTTAACCTGATTTATGCTGTAAACTAAATCTAAACAAACTGCGAAAGCATTTTTTTATTAAACTAACTAGCAATATAAACAGAGTCTACAACATATTACATTGTTCGACATAAAATAAAGCATAACCGTTAATTTACATCTTTATACACATTCTCTCTCACCCACACCTTATCCCAAAGATCGAGGGGAAAGGACTAAGAGACCTCTAACTACTAACTACTTATACCTTCTACAGACTAAGCGTTAGGATGAAAGGATCCTCCAGATTCCTGTGATGTTGATGACCTGAAAATGTTTTGAGTAGAGGTATGAGCCTACTCGCTCAGTGAATAGCATTTCACTTAGCTATCACTAAACAACTCATCAGGTTTATAAAATTGAAATAAAACATAAGTGCAGTACAAGCAGGGCAGTTCTAATGACATAGCATATTTGCAGATAATAATCACTCTTCTATGCAACAACAGATATTTTAAGTAAATAAATAGATATATAGAATTTGCACAAAAGTTCGGATCTCTTAGCATATTAATTTACTGTGATCCTATATGATTACATATTTATATTATTGTTATGCCCTAATCATATGCAGTGTACCCTGCATATAAAGATCCGTAGCGAACTACGATCCCACCGTACAAGACTTAGCAACACACCCAGGAAATGCTAAGTCTGACTCCAGCCCTGCTCTGCCACAGGACCCCAGGCTCTCCGGCCTGACTCATAGGCTCTACGGCCTCAAGGCACTACTCTAAGTGCTCTAGACTCCTCCTCTAACCTGAGTACACATGTGGAGAGTCTCACGGGGTTACCTCCATGACACAAGCACGGATAATGTTGCAATAACCCCCATTTTTCTCGAGTGCCACCGTGACACAAGCACGCGTTGTTGTTGGACACTGCCTCTCTATCCTCGTGTCTCCATGACACAAGCACAGATAATGTTGCAACACGAGTTTCACCCCTAAGAAGCAGATCTGTCAAAGGGGTTCTACGGTGTTAGGGCACCTAAGTCTATTAACTGACTAACATATAACCATTTAAAACAAGAATATCACATTCCATACTTACTGCACATTCTGAACATTACTTGAAACATATATATAACATTTGTCATCCTTAAACATGATTCAGTATCATTTATCCAGTTTCCATGCTAAACATTTACTTTTAAATCAGCAAATACATTGCAACTATAATACATGAAATTTCATCATTTTCATTAAGCATATCAAGTATTTCAAGTTCTAATGAATCTAACATACTCTATTGTATGTACTACACTGTTTAAAAGTTATACTAACTGATACAGAAGTAATTAAGCATTTAAATTGAGTTAAATAATGATTTCTAAATGAACTACTACTCACCCACTTCGGTGTGTTCGTAACCACCGAAAACATCCACAAACACGCCTAATTCTGCTTTTCTGCAACTTTGCACCCCGTGCAACTGATCTGCACCCCGTACAACTGATCTGCACGCCGTGTAAACTGGCCGACTTTCTATCCTATTTTTCTGTAACTTTGCACGCCGTGCAAACTGATTTGCATGCCGTGCAACCTGTGCAGAAACGGAAAACTCATTGAAGATGAACTCGATCAAAAACTAAGTCTTGGCTTAAGCTACGGATTCTAGTTCTATCCTCAAAACTGAGCCCCGTGCCAGTCTTACCTTGCTCTATTGTGTGTCATTCGATCTCCAATTTAAACCAGTTGCTAACAGCTTCCTCTATCTTACGAACAGGTTGAAGACGATGTCTGTTCTTGGTGCTAGACACAGCTATGGCTGCGGATTCTTGCTCAAAGCTCTTGGCCGAGCTCGGAGCTTCACTTTCCTGGAGCTTTGCGTACCCTGGGCAGCCTAGCTGGCTGCTGCTAGTCGCGTCCAGGGGCTCCCAACCGCTAGCTCACGTAGCCGCAGCTACTGGTCGGCCGCCCAAACAGCTAGATCAAGCTGCTGGTGGCTAGGCGGTGGAGAAAGGAGGTAGGGATGTCGTTGCCTACTACTTGGGGTGCTGCGGAGCCGTCCTCTCACTCCCCTAACTGCTGGCCGCGCTGCAGTTGCTTTGGTTGGCCATGGCATGCTCCTGCAGGTCGGAGCTATGGCAGCTTCTTGCTCTGGCGGCTGATGGTGGTGCTTCTAGGTTGAGCCATAGGAAGAAGGGTGGAGGAAGAGGGAAGGTAAAGGAGGGAGCGGTGTAGCTGAATCAGCTATGGACCAAGAAATCGCCCAGCCATCGCCTCCTCTGCCCTAGCTGTAGGTCGGGCGGGGTACAGGGCGCCGCTTGCGGCTGCTCCTGTTCTATCGGGTGAGTGAAGAAGGAAACGGATAAATGAAGAAATAAAACAAAGGAAAGGGTAGCCGACCCACTTAAGGGGTAAATTATTGGGAAAATTGCATCTCAAGTCCAAGACTCTTAAAATTGCCATAACTATGGCCTCTGGGATCCGATTAAAATGATTCTTCTTGCAAACTTTCAAGCACGGAATTCATTATGACCTCGAAGCGAGAAAGCATGGTAATTATCTAGTCACTACCGGTCAATAAATTAATTGCATCTGGAGTACTTTATTCAACTTGATTAAATTAATTATTAACACTGCAATTATAATTAATTGCCTCAGAGGTTTCAATCTCAACCATTGATTCACATATTAACTTATTTGATTAACCATGATATTTAATAAAAACTTAGCACTAATTGAGGTGTTTCACGTAATTCGAGGTATTTATTGATTAATCCTGATATGGGGCGTAACAATCTCCCTCCCTTATAAGAATTTCGTCCCGAAATTCCTACAAGAGAAAAGGAAACTTGTTACGCATATCTATCCCAAAACTCCCATGTGGCTCCCTCTAGGTTGTAGTTTCTCCACAAAACCTTCTCTAAAGGTATCTCACGATTCTTGAGTTTTCTTGATCCTCTGATCAACCATCTGTATTGGTCCCTCAACCTAGAACACATCTGATCTGATTTCAGATCAACCCACAAAACATTGTCTTTGTAGAACTGTTATAACAGTATCTCAATTTATGGTAATTACCGAGAAATTATTATACTATACATGCAGACAAAGTAAAATTCTTAAATAAACATAATGCATGTCAATTTGGTACTCAAATAAAATCATGCAATTTAACGGTTAAACATCACTACATCTCATACTGAAAATTGATACCAAAATACTTGATTCATCGTACACCCTATCCTTAGGGTTTCATTTGCCTTATTCATTCATCACATGCCAACACCCTACTCTTAGGGTTATCTCATTCACTAGTCACATGGCAACACCCTATTCTTAGGGTTTCCGTTATCTCATCTGTTTGATTGCAATTCAAATCACAATACGATATCATTCTAGAACTGGCAGAGCAGTATATTCAAAATCATTGTAATTACTGAGTAATCTTTATATCATGCATGCCGGCAGATTAAAAATTCATAAATATTCCAAACTCAAATTAATATTGGCACATACATACTGAATTCATGTAATTGAACATCCTATTACACCAATAAGAGTAATTTACTCCACTTATAAGAAACCATCTGTAATATTTATCAATTATCTGAAATTTCTCGAAGTACGTGCATATTAACCCAAATCCTGGTTTATGCATCACATAACTCAATTAAGAGTTATTTCCGTATCATAACAAAAATATTTAAAAGTACTTGAGAATTTCTAATGATATCTCAGAGAAATGTGCCAATTCATGTAGATGTTAAGTCATACACATTAATATAACAGGAAGCATGCAACTAGATTTATTTGCATATTTTAATGCTATCTTACTATCTTGAAATCATGTATCTAATGATTTACCAAATCTGTATTGTCTGGGTTTACACCCAAACCGTACCATTATCAGTTGTGTATTTCTAAACCCAACATTCACACTAAGCAAACTCTATAAAACTTAAATGTTCTTCCCAACTTCCACTGAAATGCAAAACACATGCTCTCAGCATGTCCTTAAGAGTCTGAATGGTCCTCTCAGACTGACCATCCGCCTGCGGATGAAAAGGTTATACTGAATCTTAACTTTGTGCCCGAAGCACGATGCAACTGTTTCCACAACCTAGATGTGAACTTAGGATCTCAATATGATATGATTGAAACTGGATTACCAGGCAACCTAACTATTTCATCCATGTATATCATAGTCAAGTTTCGAGACATCAAAGGTTTACTTAATATGAAGAAAGTGAGCAGACTAAATTAGTCTATCCACAATCTTTCATATCGAGTCATAACCTCTAGGTGTCTAGGGCAACCCTATCACAAAATCCATTGTGATATGTTCCCATTCCCATACTAGTATAGGAAAAGATTGCAAGGTAAATGTGGGTTTCTGATGCTAAGTCTTAACCTGCTGACACACATTGCACCTAACCACCTACTCAGCTATATCCTTCTGTATATCTGACCACCAATACAATTCCTTGAGATTCATATACATCTTAGTGTTTCCTGAAAGCATAGCATACATCAATACATGCACTTCCATAAGAATCTTTTCTTTCAAATCACTATCTCGAGGTACACACAACATGTCATGCTAATACAACACCTTATCATCTAAAAACTTAAACTCTGGTCTCTTTTCCTCCTATCATGTCATGCATGGTCTGGTTTAATTCACTATCACCCTATGGTAGTTCCTTGATCTGATCAAAAGAAATAGGCTTGACTTGCATCTGGACAATCAAACCACTTTGTGTTGTCACCCCTAAGTCTAAGTTCAACTTCCACATTTCTGCTAACAGGTCTCTATTGAAACCTGCCATAGAGAATGCATTAGCTGTTGAACTTGACTTTCTGCTGAAAGCATCAGCCACCACATTCTCTTTACCAGGGTGATAATCTATTGTCACATCATAAAGATAGTGACGCCATGTCTTAAAAACATGAACTACATCAGCTATCTTTAGATCATATATCAAATAATACTCCGCATTCTATGCTACTTTCTTATTGTTTACATTTCAGTTTTATGTTTTACTCTTTTCTCTAAGTCATATCATGTTGTTCATGTACCGTTCAGATTAGCTACCTATAAACCCTAGATCACTATCACTGCCAGATTACTTTACATAGAACAAATCTCAAGGTCTTATTTTACAGAGATACTAGTATTCAGGGTTAAACCACTAGTGATATCCCTTGAACTATTTCAACTCTAATCATTCTAGGGTTTGGTCCTTATCAGTAACATAGCATTATTGTGTGTGGGTGTGGTCGACCATATAGATCAATTTGAGCTGCTTGGGTCAATAGCATATTAATCCAACACTCAACTTTAATTATATTGGCTGAAAATTCAGTTTTCACAATAGTTTCTGTAATTCGTTTATTAAATAGCTAACAGAAGCTCTAAAAATTATGGAAATTTTATATGTTATACCTAATGAAGTTTCAGACTTCCAGTAAAAATTTAATATCATTTCTAATTACCAATAAATAACTAAAAATCAAACAGTGCACTATTATAATGCAGTCTGCAACAGGTTCGGTCGAGTTGTAAACTCGGCCGACACTCTCACTGTAGAGATCAAAAGTCATCCAAAAATTACACCAATTTAACAAAGTGTCTAAAATTGTGTTTTTCAAGCACAGTTAAAATTTGAGATCAATTGGATATACAAATAAAAAGATAAAATTCAATTACCACATTGCTATATCAATCTGACAATGTGATCGGTCGAGTTTGAAACTCGGCCGATGAACAGGTCAGAACATTCTTCAAAAATTCTGATATTTTCCAATGTTGTTCAAATTTTATATATCCAAATTATATCCCAATTTTAGACAAATCAGAGTTACACATAAAATACTAAAAATCATTTAGTGAGACATTCTATTTATCAAATTTTGTATTTATGTATCATCAAAACCCTATTTTGGGCCGATTAGGGTCTATGCTTCTCAAATCCTAATTCTCAAGACAAAAGAACATTTAGACTTCTATCGTAGTTAAAACATCCTAGTGTATATACATTCTCACTATGTTATGGGTCTAATTCATCCAGAGTCTACTCTTATTTTATTGTTAATAGGAGTCATTAGATCCCAGTAACGCATCCTGCCAGCCGGACCAGGCCGAACCTGTAGTCCTGAAGCCAAGAGCTACTCGAGATTAATCAACCCCTATTAATCTTAAACATGTGGAAAGAATATCCACTCCGAGAAAACTCATTTAAACATAATTTTGGGTCTACATTAATACAAAGAAAACAAACACTAAACAATTCACTTCATGACACAACAATATAAAGGAATCTTATTTGCTTTACAAACTGAAAATTCTAATTTTATGCATATAAAAGCATTTCTAGTGATCTTTAAATCAAATAAGCAATAATAGACAAGAGTTGAATCGCATTCTTATATGTAATCTCTTATTCCTACATTAATTTCTTATCTCATAACCCTAAGATTTCTAGGGTTTCTCTCTAGCCCATCCTTCCTCTGCATACCTGGCCAGGGCATCCAGAGAAGAACAGACAGAGTAGATTGATACTGGTCAATCTAAGTATTCAGACACCTGGCCAGGGTATCTAAACACTCAGACCTTCCAGAGCTAAAACTCATCATTTATTATTCGTCTCACTTATAACTTTATCTTTTGACCTTAATGATTCTTAACGACTCAACTTAAACTCTTTACTTGGTTCTCATGACCACATCCTTTTCCTGCCATCTATAATAGTATAACAGAACACTTCCTGTTAGAAAATTACGGACAGAAGAAAAACTCTTAAACCTTAATCCTATTGGTCTCTTATCGTCCCCTGACCTTGACTTAGAGTATTCATATACTCAACCTATGCTCTGATACCAAGATGTCACACCCCGATCTCGCATTACCCACAAATCACGAGATTAGGGCGCGACGGAGGGATTACACACAATCCAAACCACTCAAAGCTTTTTAAAACATTTTAAAGACATTAAAAGTTAACCTGATTTATGCTGTAAACTAAATCTAAACAAACTGCGGAAGCATTTTTTTATTAAACTGACTAGCAATATAAACAGGGTCTACAACATATTACATTGTTCGACATAAAATAAAACATAACCGTTAATTTACATCTTTATACACATTCTCTCTCACCCACACCTTATCCCAAAGATCGAGGGGAAAGGACTAAGAGACCTCTAACTACTAACTACTTATACCTTCTACAGACTAAGCGTTAGGATGAAAGGATCCTCCAGATTCCTGTGATGTTGATGACCTGAAAATGTTTTGAGTAGAGGTATGAGCCTACTCGCTCAGTGAATAGCATTTCACTTAGCTATCACTAAACAACTCATCATGTTTATAAAATTGAAATAAAACATAAGTGCAGTACAAGCAGGGCAGTTCTAATGACATAGCAGATTTGCAGATAATAATCACTCTTCTATGCAACAACAGATATTTTAAGTAAATAAACAGATATATAGAATTTGCACAAAAGTTCGGATCTCTTAGCATATTAATTTACTGTGATCCTATATGATTACATATTTATATTATTGTTATGCCCTAATCATATGCAGTGTACCCTGCATATAAAGATTCGTAGCGAGCTACGATCCCACCGTACAAGACTTAACGACACACCCGGGAAATGCTAAGTCTGACGCCAACCCTGCTCTGCCACAGGACCCCAGGCTCTCCGGCCTGACTCATAGGCTCTACGGCCTCAAGGCACTACTCTGAGTGCTCTAGACTCCTCCTCTAACCTGAGTACACAGGCGGAGAGTCTCACGGGGTTACCTCCATGACACAAGCACGGATAATGTTGCAATAACCCCCATTTTTCTCCAGTGCCACCGTGACACAAGCACGCGTTGTTGTTGGACACTGCCTCTCTATCCTCGTGTCTCCATGACACAAGCACGAATAATGTTGCAACACGAGTTTCACCCCTAAGAAGCAGATCTTTCAAAGGGGTTCTACGGTGTTAGGGCACCTAAGTCTATTAACTGATTAACATATAACCATTTAAAACAAGAACATCACATTCCATACTTACTGCACATTCTGAACATTACTTGAAACATATATATAACATTTGTCATCCTTAAACATGATTCAGTATCATTTATCCAGTTTCCATGCTAAACATTTACTTTTAAATCAGCAAATACATTGCAACTATAATACAGGAAATTTCATCATTTTCATTAAGCATATCAAGTATTTCAAGTTCCAATGAATCTAACATACTCTATTGTATGTACTACACTGTTTAAAAGTTATACTAACTGATACAGAAGTAATTAAGCATTTAAATTGAGTTAAATAATGATTTCTAAATGAACTACTACTCACCCACTTCGGTGTGTTCGTAACCACCGAAAACATCCACAAACACGCCTAATTCTGCTTTTCTGCAACTTTGCACCCCGTGCAACTGATCTGCACCCCGTGCAACTGATCTGCACGCCGTGCAAACTGGCCGACTTTCTATCCTATTTTTCTGTAACTTTGCACGCCGTGCAAACTCATTTGCATGCCGTGCAACCTGTGCAGAAACGGAAAACTCATTGAAGATGAACTCGATCAAAAACTAAGTCTTGGCTTAAGCTACAGATTCTAGTTCTATCCTCAAAACTGAGCCCCGTGCCAGTCTTACCTTGCTCTATTGTGTGTGACTCGATCTCCAATTTAAACCAGTTGCTAACAGCTTCCTCTATCTTCACGAACAGGTTGAAGATGATGTCTGTTCTTGGTGCTAGACGCAGCTATGGCTGCGGATTCTTGCTCAAAGCTCTTGGCCGAGCTCGGAGCTGCACTTTCCTGGAGCTTTGCGTACCCTGGGCAGCCTAGCTGGCTGCTGCTAGTCGCGCCAGGGGCTCCCAACCGCTAGCTCACGTAGCCGCAGCTACTGGTCAGCCGCCCAAACAGCTAGATCAAGCTGCTGGTGGCTAGGCGGTGGAGAAAGGAGGTAGGGATGTCGTTGCCTACTACTTGGGGTGCTGCGAAGCCGTCCTCTCACTCCCCTAACTGCTGGCCGCGCTGCAGTTGCTTTGGTCGGCCATGGCATGCTCCTGCAGGTTGGAGCTATGGCAGCTTCTTGCTCTGGCAGCTGATGGTGGCGCTTCTAGGTTGAGCCATAGGAAGAAGGGTGGAGGAAGAGGGAAGGTAAAGGAGGGAGCGGTGTAGCTGAATCGACTATGGGCCAAGAAATCGCCCAGCCATCGCCTCCTCTGCCCTAGCTGTAGGTCGGGCGGGGTACAGGGCGCCGCTTGCGGCTGCTCCTGTTCTTTCGGGTGAGTGAAGAAGGAAACATATAAATGAAGAAATAAAACAAAGGAAAGGGTAGCCGACCCACTTAAGGGGTAAATTATTGGGAAAATTGCATCTCAAGTCCAAGACTCTTAAAATTGCCATAACTATGGCCTCTGGGATCCGATTAAAATGATTCTTCTTGCAAACTTTCAAGCACGGAATTCATTATGACCTCGAAGCGAGAAAGCATGGTAATTATCTAGTCACTACCGGTCAATAAATTAATTGCATCTGGAGTACTTTATTCAACTTGATTAAATTAATTATTAACACTGCAATTATCATTAATTGCCTCAGAGGTTTCAATCTCAACCATTGATTCACATATTCACTTATTTGATTAACCATGATATTTAATAAAAACTTAGCACTAATTGAGGTGTTTCACGTAATTCGAGGTATTTATTGATTAACCCTGATATGGGGCGTAACAATGTGTTTTGGCTAACACTCAGATGTAATGAGATAGGTAGAACAAGTTAATGATTGTTTGGTTAGCCAGTCTAGTCCTTGACGTAATGGAAGGATGGTTTAGAGCCTCAGATGCACTTCTCTGGAAGGGAATGTGATGAAACCCTGATTAGAATGTTTTAGGGTTTTCGAGGTATCAAGCTTGAGGAATCATAACAATGCAGGAGATCACGATATACCTTGGTACTACCAAGATAGTAAATGACAATAGCACTTTGGATGCTTAAGATGAAGATGCATGTGGCTTGTGGCCATGCATGACAGAGGTGAAGGATGAACACCAGTAACCCAGGGTATTGATATAGAGGATAAAAGTCCCTGAGAGGGAATGGGAGTTCGTCACAATGGATGGTGTAGAAAATCTCCCCTTAACCAAGGAAGATCAATGTGGGTTATGGTAGATCGCCTTACCTAGATGACATGAGACAGAAAGAATGCTGTCAAGGGACAGATTCAGTTAAACTAATTAAGAGAGAAAGATGGTTCAACTACACCATGATGCAAGTTCAAAAGTTCTTGAGTATGACCTAAAGGTTCACTTCCATGAGGTGGGAGTAGATACATGAAGAACTCTACGATAGTATAGTTTATCACCCCTAACTAACGAGTAGCATGATCCAGACTAGAGGGTCTGATGAGAGCAAGTGTGCTTGTTCAGGGTGATACAAAGAGACAGTTCTTAAGAGGTGATGTTAACCACCATAGCCTTTATCGGGATGCAAGAAGTTCAATAAGGAGGTAGTGTCGGTCACCACTTCATTAAGATGATGTTGGTGAAGGAGGCCTAGTGAAGGTCATAAAAGAACCACAGTGAGTGCAGATGAAGTCACTTGATCGAGCAATGGCTAAGAGAGAGCCCAAGGGTGACATGAGTCATGAGCTGATGCAAAGTAGACTGACATGCAGTTCACTGTGGGGGAATATGATGTGAAAATCCGACTCCTCTAAGCTACAGCTGAGAAAGATGAATCCTCGATATATGGGTCCATTTGAGATGGATTGGTGGAGATGGTTGTGCCTTGCCCCGCAGGATAACATGATGTGTAATGTGTTCCATGAGTATGATCTAGAGCACTATGTGAGGTACCCAAGCCATGTGTTGAGCCTTGAACCTATTCAGCTTTTGAGAGGATGAACTGTCCTGAGTCACCTATGAGGGTATGATATACCAAGGTAAGAAAGAACTCAGATGGAAGAATATGAGATGATGAAGGTTCATGGAAAGAACCATGGAAAGGGTGAAGCCACATGGTAGCCCTGATGGACATAAGAAAGACTTATCTTGTTTCTTTGCTTGCTTGATGGAATTTTGAGGGCAAAATTCTTATAAGAGGGGAAGGATGTTACAACCGCAATTTTGGGTTCATTTTGCTGAGAAATGTAATTTCTCATTTTAAAGATATTGGAACAAATGATGATATAATTTGTGTTGAATAAATGAGTTTCGTTGAAAATAGCCTTGTTGTGTGATTTGTGGGCTTTATTGGCTATTGGGCCCAATAATAAGGATATTCAATTAATTAATGAATAAATGAGAATTTGAGATAAGAAAAATGTGGAAACCTCTAGAAGGCAAAATAATGTAATCCAATGATGAATTTCGTGCCACATGGGTTCCTTGGGTTCCAAGGAGTCCAAAGTTGCAAAGAAAAGCAATAAGATAAGAAAAGATTAATTAAGTATTTCTTTATTAAGAAAGAAATTGAAAACATTGATGAAATGTGGAAAACAAGTAAAAAGAGGTGCAATTGGGTTATCCTTAGTGGGATTTTGTATCCCAAGGATTACTAATGATAAAAGGAATACCGAAGAGGAAAATAAAAGAGATATAAAGAGAAATCCTCAAAAAAGAGCCATTTTAATATGAAATAAACATAATAATGAGAATTAATGCATATTGATGCATTTAAGGATAATGAGTATTCCTTAAAAAGAAATTTCGAATTCTTTGAGTTTCTTGGGATCCAAGAAATCCCAATGAAGAGGAAGGAAAGATAAAATACCAAAATTGTTAATTAGGAAGATAATGAGCATACATAATTAATGGATTATGTATTGCTAAAAAGAAAGTTTTTTTTATAAAAGAAATAGGATTTCGTGCTTTTAGAGTAAAAGGCAAGCATAAAAGAGTCTAAGAGAAAGGATTTTCGAATTTCCTATTTAACCATGGAATATGATTACTAATAGGTTAGGAGAAAGAAGATTTCTTCTCCTTGAAGGAATAGGTTTCCATTAGAGGGTGGAACTTGGTTTCTCTTAGATCAATGTCTCTGGACGTGGCTACACTCACCCTATAAAAAGGGGTAAAGCTCTTGTCAAGATGTAGAAAGTCCCACGCAGCCAACCTTCCCTTTTACTTCTCCTTCATCTTCTCCGTTCAATCCCTAGTTGTTTAAGAGGGTACTTTCCAGGAGAAACGGGGACCTGAGAGGTTGTCCCGTTGGAAGCTTGGTGGTTCCCCATAACTTGATGAAGCTCCACCATCATCTTCCTGATCCAGCCTGTGCGCAATACTTGCAGGAGGACTGTAACCTCGCTGCATATCGCATGCTTTGTACCCATGGCACGGGCCATATCGGCCGTGGTATGGGGTTTGGTTGTGAGTGGCGGGGAGTGGCGGAGGTGAGGAGTTAGTTTCCGGCCACCTTCAGTCGTGGAGGCGGGGGGGAACGACCCTGCGGTGCACTGCAGGCTGACGGCAGGCCACAGTTCACGAGGTTGAAGAAGCCCCTCGACATTGGATGATGCTACCCTCCTAAGTGTGAAGAAGCAGGTGTCCGCGTCGAGGGCACTTTAGTAATTCAGTTATAAACTCAAACAAGCCGCAACAACATTGCATGAAGAGGCCTACGTGGCAAATTCCTATTGGCCAGAGTAAGTTTGTTAATTTCATAGTAAATAAATGGTAGGTTGAATAAGGACATGTTATACATGAAAGTTGATCAGAAAATCAAGAGGAATCTAAATAAAATATATTTGAAGCCTAATTCTGATTTCAATTCAAAAAGTAATGGAAGATATCAACCTTAATGTTTTAATATTTAAAGAACCCTATTTTGATATGATTAAAGTGATTAGTAGGGTTCAATAGACGGTTAGAGTTGATATTAACCTGTTAATGATGAAAGAGTGCATTAGGAACAAAAAGAATGAACTTTGTAGGTAATTAGTTAATTTTGAGCTTAATATGCAAGAATAACACTTTAATGGGCCTTAAAACCCTAATGTTGGTAATTAGGACTATTAAAGGCTTTAATTATTCGATTTCATGTATCAAACTGAGTTTTCATGATTATAAGCTATTTCAAGCAGTAAAATTCCTAATTTGTGGATAAATACCCTAAAGGTAGTAATTAGGGTCTTTTCATGAATAAAAGCTAGAAATGATGGCAAAATGAGTTCATATGTTAATTAGACCCTAATGAGCTTTGAATTAATGATAGATGCACATAATTATCTTGACATGAATTAAAAGGAATAAAAATAGTAGCTTTAATGTAAAAGAAGTTTAATGAAATAAATTGATGTGCCTTTAAATGCGGAAAGAGGGTTATATGTTGTGAGATAACCTTAATACTGAAGAATAGATAAGATAACTAGGGTTTTTGAGTGATGGCATAAAATTAGGGTTTTATATGGTAAAAGATGAAGGGAAACCCTAATTGCAAAATGAAACCCAAAAATGGATGCAAGAAACCATAGAAAGTGAATCCAAGTTAGTAAAGTTGATTCTTGATAACATGAATAATAAAAAGAGAAATTACGTGATTATTTCAGGATCTTGTTGAAAATGCTTGCTTGCTGGGATTCTTATTTGCATGAATATTTCTGTTCAAATCATTGGATCAGGTATGTGGTTACGCTTATGACTACCTGAATTAGTTTTTCGGGTTTTATCGACGTTTCCATCGTGGATTGAATTAAACTGTTGGATGTATTTAATTCATGCAAAGTATAATGTGAATATGACTATCACATAAGAGATATGCCTACTAGCTCAGATCCTAGTCCCCTCTGTAGCTTAATGAGTTGACCTAGTAAAAGGTTACCAATGGGGTAGGCCCATCAGGTCATTAGATGACTTAGTAAATGGCTACCAATGGGGTAGGTCCATCAAGTCACATTGAGTTAGAGATTGGACTACCTATGGGTAGTGCCATGCGACTCAACCCTAGATATTGATCTACCTGTTAGGTAGGATCATGCGGGGTTTAATAAGGATCTACCTAGAGAGAGGTAGTATCTCAGTTCGCTGCAGGGACAGCACAGAGATAGGGGATAGGCAAGGATTGAGTAGTATGGTTTAAAATGTAATCTTGACTGTTAAATGATAATTGGCTGATTACTTTGTTAGTGTAGTTGCGTGATTATCGTTTCCCCCACATATCAGCTTCTCGCTGACCGACGTTTTGTTTGTCGACATTTTAGGTACAAATGAAAAGAACAAACAATAAAGTGGCATATGTGGAATTAAATGAGAAGTAACGTACACAGGAGGATTAGTTAGATTAACATCTTCATGGATGGAAGTTTCGAAATCCCAGTTTTTCCAAGGTAAGAAAAGTTTATTTTATACCAGTTTTCAATTTAGTTGGTAAAGTTTATTAATTATTACTGATTACTTGTCGAACCTTTGATCTTGTTAAACGAATAACGGCTCTGACCTTCGAGTCTCCCTTAATTGGGGGTTACCGGGAGACGGGGTCGTTACAGTGGTTCTCTCATAAATAAAAAAAAATTATGAGATAATGATATAACATGATATATGTCTAAAGAATGAGTTATTTGATGACCCATGTCTTCAGGTTGAGAACCTGAACAGTGAAATCGTATGTATAGTAAGAATATATACATTCTTATTAATGTCCCTAGTCGGATATTATTGTGGAAACAATATAAACAAAAATAATATATAAGACTAGAATGCGTGTTGGCAAATGACAAAATCTCATTAGTCATGATATATGATATCAAGTCAAACACACATGTACTTGTTAGAGAACAGTGTATCCGACGGACTTATCTTGAGAGTGATACACGGACACCATTGAATTATAGTCAAAATCAGCTCTCATAGTGATAGTGAAGATTGAGGTTCTTAGAACTGAAGTCACTACACTCATCACATTTTGTTTGGTGTACTTTGACAAGGTGACCTAGAATAAGGGTTACCATAAAGGTGGTGCTCGGATACGTTGTGACACATGAAGATTGATTGAGAGTGATGTAGATGAGATTTATCCCTCCTGCCAGAGTTGATATCCTGACCACTTAATAAGAAAGACTGAGAAATGTATGACCATAATCATGTAAATCAATATTGGATATGTGAGTTCACATGCATCTTAGACAGTTTGTTCTAGTTCAAGGAACATTGATTGAATATTAAGAGGATAACAATTCCATGCCTCGAGTTCAATCCAGGTATTAGTAACAAATGAACTATACGATCATGATAACACTGATCACAGATGTAGGTTGAAGTTATTCTCCAACTTTTCAATTATTTGGGTAAGAATGATGTGTTACTAGATACCGCTCATTGCTTGTGATGTCGTAATATGATTCATAGACATTCACTTCCAATGTAATTTGGGACCTATAGAGTCACACACATAGGATGCACCTATAATAGGAGTTTACTCATAGATATGGTTTGATTTGGTTACTGATGTGTTTCAATAATCAACTTAAACAACACTGGCTAATGGTTGGCTGGTTGGAGTGTCGACAGGAGTGTCCAGTCGATCGACTGGACGATCAGTAAGATGGATCAAGGAATTCATACTGACATCATGGCGTACATTAATTGTCTCATTGAGAGCCAATATGTTTGCGAATAGGAAAATATTCTAATGGACTGACTGGATGCTCCACTTGACTGACTGGCACACCATTCGACCGACTGGTGATTCACAATAGTCAAAAATTCATGAAATTCATCTCATTGTTTCTCTGGGATTGTAGAAATCCTAGTCCATCCACTCCTATACAAAGGGGGGTCGCTAAGACTCTCAATACACATACTCCTCATCTCAACATTCTGGTAACGTGAGAGACATCGATATCTTACCTATAAAAGGGAGAGATAGCCAAATGGGAGAAAAGTCAACGTTAGTACGTTGACAACACGAAGAGACAACTCCTTACCACCAGTTCTAGAAGAATGACGTGGAGTTCTCGATAGTCGGCGTTGACTAAGTAAAGGCATACAATAGGAGGATGTTGTCAACCACCATCGGTGGTTCTATACTAAGAGGCTACCATTGACTGTTGTCTGGGTGCTGCTTGAGAAAAAAATACATTGATGCAAGGATTTTCACTAGAATTGTTCCAAGACTATGTATATTCTTTACAACCTCCCTTCCAATTCATAGTTATTGACGTGATACATTAGTTTATGGGACATATGGAAAATAATTTTTGTCACATCTCCTGTCTCTGTTACCATATTTAAACACACTGGTATGCAATCCAGATTAAGTTACTATATTTAGGGATTTAATTGATATGTTCAGATTTTATTTTATCATTTATTTTGTTGCACGTGATGTGAATATTTAAATGAGTAATATGCATATCCAATAAAATGCCACATACACTATAAAATGGCTCGTAGATCCTATATACATGATATTGATATGATATATATACAATTTATGTATCACCCTAAAATTTTTTTGGTGGTGGATGTAAGCATGGTTATGGCCAATATCCCTGGATATGTGTGCATGATTGAATAGTTTAAATCCTATCTTTTAATTCAGTTTGCATACTGAGCCTCTCTCTCTTTCTCCATATGTGAATTAATACTTTCCATCCTATACCCCCCGCCAATGTAACTCAAGGTTTCACCTTTATTTTGATGACGAGGTACCCCTCCCGAACAAGACCACTATAGGATTCGACCCAGCTAAGGGTAAATACCGAAACCAGTTGCGTACTTTAGGGGCATCGCAGCGTGCTCAGTAACGTGGGGTCTTATTGCACCCTAAGGGAGACAACCAGACTCAAACACAAGTCCCTTCAATGGGGATTTCTGAGCCCACTGTTGGGTTACTCACCTTTTATAATGCAATACATAATAGGATAATTTTCATTCTATTTCGACAAAAGAAAAGACGTTCTGCATCCGTCGAGTCAATCGATCGGAGGATCGAAAAAGCTACAAATCGAATGAGCGAATTGATCGATCGGAGGCCCAATCGACCGACCAAAGGAGTTCAGATAGCCGCTTGAGACAGTCAACCGACTGACAGAGGCCAATCGGCCTATAAGCAGAGGAATCGACCGACTGGAGAAGTCCAATCGACCGACCAACTTGTTTTGAGCATAACTTTTTCTTTATAAGTTGTAACATGTGATGATTGACTTTAGGTGGATAGCAATTCTTTGGAGGCTCCAAGGAATTGCATTAGTGTGTTCGTAATCATCACTCGTATTTTATGATTGCATGTCTTATTTGTGGATATAGGATGTATATGATACATATTATAAGTAAGTGGTGATTGGATATGTATATGCATTAATATATAAATGAAATCCCTCAATCAAATATATAGTCTTAGATGTTTTTCATAAACAGCACACATGAAAAGCTTGATCGACCAAACGTAGGCACACCAAGCGTGATGCACCATTTATCTTGTGCAAGTGTGATGGTAGTTATGTGGGCCTACCAAGTAGGGTGCAGTACTATGTCATTGACTTTTGGGTCAAACTTAACTAGGTGACCTTAATGAGATTAAGTGTCTAGAAGCATGCAAGTGTAATATGACAAGGAGTTGTTCATATAATCTATGCAAGAATTGCATAAGATGCAATGAGTAAATAATACCTACCTTAATAATTGGTTATAGATGCCGACATTGGATAGGTAATCAATTAATTATTTTAGAGCTTGGCTCACTAGAAGGTTGTATGCTATAATCTTCTGAATTGATAATGAGGGTTGTCAATTTGAACAAAATAGTGGAAGCAATAATCAATAAGGGCCTAATTAATATCGTTAAAATTTTTCTTTTATCAAATCAATTCAAAAGAGTTTTAGTAAGATGCAAATTTCTTTTATAGAAATAAATGACAAACAAGAACACATTTTCTTTACGATCGGTCCTTGAGAAAGACAAGTTGAATATGAATAACTTCCATGACTGGTTCAGGATATTGAGAATCATTCTCACATAAGAGTACAAACTCTATGATCTTGAAACACTAGAGCTAGATGAACCCACTCCTACCGCGCCTAAGGATGACATATATTCTTACAAGAATCATTCTAAAGATGTTGTAGATATCAAGTTCTTGATGCTATGCTCAATGAACTATGAGTTGCAGAGACAACATGAGAATATGAATTTTCTTGAGATGGTTACACATTCTAATAATATGTACCAAGATCAGGAAAGACGAGAGAGATATGGTGTCTCAAAGGTGTTGTTTAAATGCAACATGGCAGAAGGAGATCTAGTGGGGCCCCATGTGCTCAAGTTGATTAGGTATGTGGAGAACCTAGCGAGGCTGGGATTTCCCTTAGGCCAAGAGTTGGCCACAAATGTGATTCTACAATTACTGTTGGAATCATATTGTCAAATTTGTCATGAACTACAACATGAGAAATATTGATAAACCGTTGCCAGAATTGCTTGGCACGTTGAGAACTATTGAAGCACAAATGAAGAAGGACAAACCTAAATCTATTATGATGATCATAAGAGGAAAAGAAAAGTTCAAGGGAAAAGGCAAGGCTAAGAACAATTCTAAAGCTGGCTAGAAACTCAAGTCTTTTGCACTCAAAGCAAAGATAGGGGTGAATAAGGAAGGCAATTGTCACCACTATCACTAGATTGAATATCGAAAAAGGAATTTTTCTCTATACTTGGAGGAACTAAGGAAGAAGAAGTAGGGGATGGAGATCTCCACTTTAGGTATATATGTTATTGAGATAAATGTGTCTACTTCTTCATCTTGGGTACTTGATACCAGATGTGAATCTCACATATGTTCAAATATACATGATATAAAAAGTAGTAAACCTTTGAGAAAGGACAAGGTCAAACTGTGCATTGTAAATGAAGCAAGAGTTGCTTCCACTGTAGTTGGAATCTATCCTTTATTTCTTCCTGGTGAGCTTGTATTAGAGTTAGAGAACTACTATTTTGTAGATGCTACTAGTAGATATATCATTTCTATATCTTATATGGACAAGAATGGATTCACATTTCATATTGAGAATGGTCTATGTTCTATTTATAAAGATGAGATCTTTTATGATAGTGTCCCTATGTCCTATGGTCTTTACTTATTAGATCTAGAGATAAATGTTTATAATATATATACCAAAAGATTAAAACTTGACAACTCAAACAAAGCATACCTTTGGCATTTCCGTCTAGGGAACATTAATGAGAAACACATTTCTAGACTCCATAAATATGGTTATCTAGACTCATTTGACTTCAAATCAATAGAGACATGCGAATCTTGTTTGTTGTCCAAGATGACAAAGAATCCTTTCACTAGACACAATGAGAGAGCGAGTGAGCTATTGAGACTCATACATACTGATATGTGTGGACCATTTAACACAAATGTTAGAGGTGGTTACTAATATTTCATCACCTTTAATGATGATCTCAGTAGTTATGGCTATGTGTACTTAATGAAGCACAAGTCAGAATTCATTAAAAAGTTCAAGGATTTCATGAATGAAGTACAAAACCAACTTGATAAAAGTTTTGAAGCACTTCATTCCCATTGTGGTGGAAAATACTTAACCCCGAGAGCTTGAGGACGTTCTATGAGACCATGGTATCATATCATAATGGACTCCACCTTGAAAACCACAACATAATGGTGTATTAGAAAGAAGAAATTGCACATTACTAGATATGGTGCGGTGGATGATGAGTTTTTCTAGTCTTCTGACTTCCTTCTGGGGATATGCTCTAGAAAATGCATCATTTACATTTAACCATGTACCATCTAAATCAGTTCAAACAACACCATATGGGATATGGTATGGGAAGCGTCCCTATGTGTCTTCTATGAAAATTTAGAGACATGAAGCTTATGTGAGTAACTAGTTCCTTGAAAAGCTTTGATCCGAATAGGATTAGTGTTATTTTGTTGGATATCTTAAGAAAACTAAGTGATACTACTTCTATACTCCATCTGACAACAAAGTGTTTATTGCCAGAGATGTTGTATATCTTAAAAAAGAATTTATTTCCAAAGAAATCAGTGGGAGAAAAGTAGAACTCGAAGAGGTCTGAGACCAACAAGAAAATATTGAACCTATAGGGGTACAGAAGGAACATGGAGAGTCACAAATTGTTGTAGAATGTCAAGTTACTCATGTAACATAGGAACCTCGTAGATCTACTAGGACATGCTTTGAGCATGAAATATTTGGTTATCTTGTGACACAAGAAGGAAATGAGTTGGTCATCAATGATGATCTAAAAACATACATAGAAGATGTTAAGAGAATAAAGTCTAAGATGTGGCTTGAGGCCATGAGATTTGATATGGTATCCATGTATGCCAACAAGGAATGGACCGTGGTGGATCTGCCTAAAGGGGTAAAACTCATAGGGTACAAGTGGGCTTCTAAGAAGAAGATTGACATGGATGGTAAAGTACAAACCTATAAAGTCTGATTGGGTGCAAATGGTTTTAGACAAGTTCTAGGTGTTGACTATGACAAACCTTTTCTTCAGTTGCCATGGTTAAGTTCACCAGGATCATGCTTCTCATTGCATCTTATTGTAACTATGAGATTTGACAGATGGATGTCAAAAACACATTCCTTAACTAGAATCTTCTTGAAGATGTGTACATGACACAAAACTAAGGATTTTATACATTCAAAAGAAACCAATAAAGTCTGTAAGCTACAAAGGTCAATCTATAGATTGAAGCAATCATCTCATAAATGGAATCTTTGATTTGATAAAATAGTCAAAAAGTTTGGCTTTAGTCAAAATGAAGATGAAATATGTGTTTATGAGAAGGTTAGTGGGAGCATGATTATATTCCTCATATTGTATGTAGATGACATACTATTGATGTGGAATGACATACCTACCTTACAAATGGTAAAAACCTTGCTAGGAAGTACATTCTCTATGAAGGACTTAGACGAAGCATCCTATATCTTAGGAATCAAGATCTATAGAGATAGATCAAGAAGGCTTCTTGACTTGTGCCAGAGCACATACATTGACAAAGTGTTGAAAAACATGGTGATCTTGAAGAGAGGAAATATATCCATGTCTCATTTTGTTAGTATCTCTAGAGCTCAATGTACCAATTCTTGTGAATAATGGGAACTCATGATTAAGATTCCATATGCATCTGCAATTGGATCCATCATGTACGTAATGTTATGTACTCGTCTTGATGTCTCGTATGCTTTGAGCATGACAAGCAGATATTAGTCAGATCCCACCGAAGGTCATTGTACTACCACAAAGAACATCCTTAAGTATTTGAGAAGAACTAAGGATCATTTTCTTGTCTACCATGGTGAGGAAGAGTTTGTGGTAAAGGATTACACTGATGCAAGCTTCCAAATTGACAAAGATGACTTTAGATCACAAATCTAGATTTATGTTTTGCCTCAACAATGGACCTATAAGCTGGAAGAGTTCCAAGCAAGAAACAATTGTTGATTATACAACAGAGGATGAGTATTTTGCTACCTCCAATGTAGCATAGGAAGTTATTCAGATCAAGAAGCTCGTCACTGAACTTGGGGTGGTTCCAAGCATCAACAATGTAATAGAGTTGTATTTTGACAACTATTGCACAAGCTAAGGAACCCAGATCGCATCAATGTTCCAAACACATACAATAGAGGTTGATCGTACAATGAGGAGATGTGAGGAGTTGTATAGTATCAACTGAAAGCAATGTTGTTGACCCCCTAACAAAAGCACTTTCTATACAGAAACATGAAGGTCATGTTAGATCACTTGGTATTAAATTTATGGGTGATTGACTCGAAGTGCAAGTGGGTGTCTATTGGTATGTATACTCAGAGAGCCAATCATACGATGATTGTAATGTGACATCATGTACTTGATTTGATTAACAATAAAGGTAATTTTTGTCTTTATGTTTGTTCAATTATGAGATGATGGTATAACATGATAGATGTCTAAAGAATGATGTTAATCAATGACATATGTCTTCTGGTTGAGGACATAAATAGTGAGATCATATGTATGATAAGAGTATAAATGTTCTTGTTATGTGCCTAGTAGGATATTATTGTGGAAACAATGTAGACAACAATAATACATAAGACTAGAATGTGTGTTGGGTGATGATGGAATCTCATTAGTCATGATGTATGGTATCATGCCAAACACATAGGTACTTGTTAGAGAATGGTGTACAACACATACCCACCTTGAGAGTGATACATGGAAACCATTGAATGGTAGTCAGAATCGACTCTCATAGTGAAAGTGGCAATTTTGGTTCTTAGAATTGAAGTCACTACACTCATCGCATATCATTAGATGTACTTTGAAACCATCCAACGTGACCTTGAATAAGGGTTACCATAAAGGTGGTGCTCAGATACATTGTGTCACATTGGGATTGACTGTGAGCGATGTATAGGGGATTTGTCCCTCTTGTCAGAGTTAATATCCTGGCCACTCGATAAGCGAGACTGAGAAACCATGTGAATCAATACAGATATGTGAGCTCACAATGCATCTCAGACAGTCTTTTCTAGTTCAAAGAACATGGATTAAATATTAAAGGATGATGATTTCATGCCTCAAGTTCAATCCAGATATCAACGAAAAAGGAACTATATGATCACGATAACACTGATCACAGATGTAGGTTGAAGTTGTTCTCCAACTTTCCAATTACTTGGGTAGCAGTGATGTGTTTCTAGATACCGCTTATTGCTTGTGATGTCATAATATGGTTATAGATATTCACCGTCAATGTAATTCGAGACCTATAGGATCACACTCCTAGGATGCACCTAGAATAGTATATTACTCATGGATAAGATTTTACTTGGTTACTAAAGTGTTTGGGTAGTCAACTTAAACAACACTGACTGGTAGTTGGCTGACTGTAGTGTCTAGTCAACCAACTGGGAATGCCAATGGACTGATTGAATGATCATTAAGTTTGGATCAAGAAATTGATGCTGATGTCATGACATGGATTAATTGTGACATTGAAATCAAGTATGTTTGAGAATAGGAAAACATTCCAAGTGACCGACTGGATGTTCCAGTCAAGCGACTGGCATGCTAGTCAACTGATTGGGGATTCACAACAGCAAAAAAATTATGAAATTCATCCTGTTGTGTCCCTGGGTTTGTGGAAACCCTAGCCCATCCACTCCTATATAAAGGGAGAGGTGGTCAAGGCTCTCAGTACAGATGCTCCTCATCTCAATATTGTGGTAACATGAGAGCCATAGGCATCTTAAAAGGGAGAGATAGTCAAAGGGCAGAAAAGTCCACACTAGCACATTGACAACACAAAGGGACAACTCCTTCCTGCCTATTCTAGAAGAACGACATGGAATTTACGGTGGTCAGCGTGGACTAAGTTGAGGCGTGGAGGCTGTTTCCATCACGCCAGGAGGTCATCATCAACCGTTGTTCGATGTGCTACACTAAGAGGCCGCCACCGACTGTTGTCTGAGTGCTACTTGAGAAAGAAGCACATCGTTGCAAGTATTGTTGCTGGACTTACTCCAAGACCAAGTATACCCTTGCAACCTCTCTTCCTGTTCATAGTTATTGACACGATCCACTAGTTTATGGGGAATATGGAAAAAAGAATTTTTATTTCCTCTGACAACTCTATCACCATATTTCACCATAGTTCAGAGGTGAGCTGCAACAGTTGACACAAATTTAATTAAGTGTTGAAGCTAAAGTGAGATCGAAGACATTGAGTTTGTTCTCCTAGTGACATTCAAACTAAGGAGCCTGAATAGAAATTTAAATGTTTGATTATTTAATCTGAGATGTGTTTCGAACATTGGCCTGTGTTGCCGCTTAGGTGGTTTGACGGATTGCATTTTTAAGCGGCCCAATATGCGACTTGTTTTTAAACTTAACTCTTCCATACTTTTTTTTTAAATTGAAATACCTAGATATCCCCCACATGTAGACATGTACAAGTATATACTCGTGTAATTATACATGTGCATTTTAATATGTATGTATATGTATATGTATATATAAGACTTGAATTGTTATAGACTTACAATGCAACATATCATGCATCACTATAAGACTACATTAAACATAATTATAGATTCTATAATTAACATATATAGTATTTCATGTTAAATATATATATATATTTATGTATGTATATATATTATGATGTATATAAGTAATTTATTAAAAACCAAAATTGCATATACTATCCCTTACAAAATATACATTGTTTGGCACCCTCTCATCCTATACATTTTATATCATCTTCCATAGTTTATGAGGCAAGAATATAGAGATGATTGCAGCACTTGTGCATAAGAATCCCTAGTGTTCACTTGTAGGGAGTCCACATTTATTTTAATAAAAATAATCAACAACATATCTGCAAATGAGTTGGAGAGATAATTAACCTAAAACAAATTTGGCATCATATCACTTAGTGTAAATGAAAAATTCATGTAAGAGAAGCTGACAAATCGGGTACTCCATGTGGGCAAAGGTACTCATTAAAATCATACCAACAGTAGCATTGTCATGCAATTCGATTTTTTGTTACGTTGTAATTCCTTGAAGGGTTGGCTTCTAGGAAAAGGTCTCTCTAGGACTTGATCAAGAAATGGAAGTAGAAAATGGTCCTTCTGAGTAGCATTGTTGAGCTTGCAATAGTCAATGCACATACACCACCCGATAATTGGTGCGGGTAGGAATAAGCTCATTGTTCTTGTTCAAAACAAATGTAGTACCTCCCTTTTTTAGAAATACTTGCAAAAGGCTCACTTGTGATGAATAAGAGATGGGATAGATGATCCCAAAAGGAACTAGCTTTATCACCTCCTCAAGAATGACCTCCAATAAAATTGGATTTAGCTTACATTGAGCTTAAATGGAGGACTTGTAATTGTTGATCATATTGATTCTATGCATACATAGGGATTGACTAACTCCAGTTAAGTTAGTCATTTTGTAGCCTAATGCCTTCTGCCTCTTTCTTGATTCCTTCAACAACTTGTCTTCTTGCTCAGTTGTGAGATCTGCATTGATGATGACTAGGCATACCTTTCTTCTCATCTAGGAAGACAAACTTTAACCCTCAGGAAGATGCTTCATCTCTAGTGCAAAGGATGCCTTGTCTTCTCCTTCAATTATAAAGATAGTGTAAAATCCCTGACCTGGGTTAAGGCTTAACCCTAGAGATTTTGCTTAAGTAAGCCATTTATATTCTTCTCCTTTTTCTTTGACAAGTAATTAAGGTTCAAGAGGAACTTATGTTTCAATTTTAGTCCTTTTTGAATAATGTTGAAACAATGTTTTGTCTGTTTTGGACTAAAGTGCAAATTACCCAAGTTGAGGGGTTAACTTGCAAATGTTACATGATAAAATGTTCCTTAAGTGTTGAAGCATAATAAGAATGAAAATGATGTAGAGGTATGGCTTGTGGCAGCCTGAGCATCAAGAAAGAGCTTATTGAGCAATGTTTGTGCATTAAAACCTAGTTTTGGTGTAATGTGCAATTTACCCAAAATCTAGGGTTCAATATGCAAAATACCACTTCTAGAGAGTCCCTAATGTTTCTTGGTATCAATTGGAGACAAGAAAATCAGAGGGGCATCTCATTTGAATCTCTTTGGAGGAGAGAGAATCTTGATATTAAAATAATCAAGATTTAAGCATAATTGAAACCCTAATTCAATTTAATGCAAAAACAAATATATTAATGGAAGCGCCCTTCAACCAAAAAAGGAATGGTTTAATTTACATAAGTATGAACTTCCTTGTTCCTTGCAAAGGCAATACAATATTTAAAGTGAGTGGAGAGCCCACTCACATTAGTTAAAGGAAAAGTAATATCCACTCAATTTTGGATATTATTATTATATTGATTAAGGTGCTTAATTTGTCTTCTTTTAATTTATGGATAATGAAGAGGAATTATAAGGTGGAGGAGATGGATTCGTATGCAAGGGATGGAGGGGAGTATGTGGCACCAATTTTGGGAGTTGAAGGAATTATTTATCACTTTCTCTCTCATTGATATTCCCTTATATACATCCCATTTTCAACCCACATGAAAGGCTTTTTCGATCCCTTTTTCTTTCCTTGCTTTGGCCGTGTACAAAGGAGCTCAGGAGAAACAGTAGGACGTGCCCCAACCTGTAGGTAAGCTCCATAGTCATCTTCAACCTTGATTTAATGGTGGAAATCGAAATTCAATGCTTAATTTCTCCTTTTCTTCATTCAATCTTCAACCTTAGCCATTCATTTCACTCAAAGACTTGAGAACGGAACTTGGACAATTGAGTGAGCTTCATTCACCATTTAAGACGTGGAGATTGAAGATTGGATTCAATTTTGAAGGTGGGTTATATAACTTGAACCTTTAAATGTCATTATTGCTTGCAATTTATTCATCATGCGTTGAACCTTTCTTATTTCTTGATTTCCTTATGATTAGTTGTTGAAATCATCATAAGAATCACAATTGATTTTGAAGGTTTGAAGCCTGAAGATGATGATTTCATCTTAAGTACATACCTCAAAAAAAGAATGGGCAAACGGGTTTCAAAACCGATTGAGCTAATTCAGTTTCAAAACCGATTGAGTTGATTCAGTTTCAAAACCAAATGGGGAAATGAATTCAAGACCGAATGGGTAATTGAACCCAAGACCAAATGGGTAATTTAACCCAAGACCGAATGGGTAATTTACTTCAAGACTGAATGGGTAATTGACTCCAAGATCGAATGGGTAATTGAGTTCAAAACCGAATGAGTAATGGATCTCAAAATCGAATGGGTAAATTGAACTTCAAAACCGTTTGGGTTAATTGCTGATGTGAATGATGGAGATCCAATGGCTCAAATTGATTTAAATTTAATGGATTCAAGGATGGGTGATCTATTGATTACTAACCCTAATTGGATTGAATGGTTGAAATCCTAAATCGATTGAGTCAAATGGCTCAAACGGTCTCAAGACCGTTTGTGGGCAAATGGTCTCAAGACCGTTTGGAGGTCAAGGATTGTGATGGATGATTGGAGATCCAAGGGCTATAATTTAACGTACTTTCAATGGTCCCAATGTTGGATGGTTCAATGAGTGCAAACCCTAAAATTGATTGATTGGTTGAATGAAACCCTAATTGATCCATTCGGTTTCAAGGTGGTTTGGACCAAACGGTCTTGAGACCGTTTGAGTCCAAATGGTCTTGAGACTGTTTGAGTACAAATGGTCTTGAGACCATTTTGGATCAAATGGTCTTCAAACCGTTTGGAGGGCAAACAATCTCAAACCGTTTGATGTTCAATCGGTTTCAATGATGGGTTGTTCATTCGGTTTCAATGATAAATTGATCAAACAGTTTCAAAGGTTGAAAGCACCAAATAGTTTCAAAACTGTTTAAGAGAAAACGGTCTTAACCTAGATGCCCAAATGGTCTAAAGACTGTTTGGAGGGCAAACAGTCTCAAAACCATTTGAAGGTCAAGAAGGTTAAAACCGTTTGAAGGTTCAAGAGTATCAAAACCGTTTGGAGATCTAATAGTCTCAAATCTATGAAAGATTAATCAACCTTATGATTGTTAATGATGTTTATCAAAGATAATTACAATGGTTGTACCTTTAAGGTACTAGGGGGATTAGTATTCTTAGAGGGGTTAACCTTTGATGCTTATGGAAGGAATGCCTTAATACACTATGCTAACTCTAAATGTATTCACTTGAATGAAGGGTTAACCTAATCTAATCAAGTTTGAAGTAATTAACATCCTAGAGAGGATGAGAGAGAGAGGAATCCATACATGTATGATAATCATGCAGTGGTTAAACCTCAACACTTTCAACATGAATAAAATATGTAATTACGGTATGATCCTTGATAAAGAGATTATGAAACCCTAATTGAAAAGGTTGATGAGCCCTAACCCTAATTTAGGGCAATGTAATGTGAAACCCTAATCTAGGGTAATGGTGTAACCCTAATCTAGGGTGATGATATGAGAAATCCCAATTCAGGGTAATATAATGAAAAACCCTAATTTAAGAGGATACTTCATGAAACCCTAATTTCGAGTAAAGTTACATGAAACCCTAATTTGGGGAAAAGCTATAAGGAACCTTAGTTGAAGATAATGATGTGTGAAACCCTAATCAAGGGTGATGTCATGTGAAACCCTAATGCAGTAATGTGATGTGAAACTCTATTCTAGGGTGATGCTATGTAATGCTATATGAAATCCTACCCTAATATAGGGTGAAGATATGTGAAACCCTAATTTTGGGTTATAGTGCATGAAACTCTAAATTTGGGCAATATGATGATAAATCATAACCCTAACTTTGGGCTATGAGTTGAGAAACCCTAATTTCAAGAAATTCTATGTGAAACCCTAATATAGGATGATGTTATGAGAAATCCTAATATAGGGTGATTTTATGTGAAATCCTGATATAGGATGATGTTATGTGGAATTCTAATACAGGGTGATGTCATGTGAAACCCTAATATAGGGTGATGTTATGTAAACCCTAATTGATAAAGATGGGAAACCCTATCCCTAATAATGGAATAGTGATTAATGTATTGATAAGTGAAACACCTAAGTAAGATAAAGGTGATGAGGGAAGTGATACATCAAGACATGATAGATATCACATCCAATGCCTCAAGATTTATACACCTTGATGTCTTCTAAATCCAATATACTTGGATGAGTAACACATGAAGTGTGTCATGTCAATTGTTACATTGAGATGTGATGCACTTTGATAAGTGTAGGCTAACATACCTTATGAAAAGGTTAAGACAAATTAATAAAGTATGATGTAATCATATTCTGGTAAAGTTGAGAGAGGAACTCATATCTTTTGTTGATAATTCATTTAATGATAAGTGATGAGAATAAAGAAGCATGATTGAATACTTATGTTATCAATGTTGTCTTGTCTTTTGAATTTCCATTCAAGAGTTCTGTGGAGCAATGAATTAGGGCTTGATCATTAATAAAATGATCTTAAGAACCTAAATGGTTAATAATGGAAAACCCTAACCCTAATGAAGGGTGATGATATGTAAGAGAAATCCTAACCCAAAATAAGGGAATAGTGACGCTACTCTTACATTGCATAATGTTGATATGTAATTGATATAACTGTTATCATGTAATGATCATGCATGTAATCATGAGATGATGAGAATAGCCAGGTATGAGCTATGATGTGTTAATTATTTAAATTCTTTATGGGCCTTGTGAGCCATTATATGCTTTGTTGCCTAGTAAGAGGTAACAAGAGACTAAATGGGCTTTGAGAGCCATGTGAGATGCTTGTGTAGCAAGTATCATGTTTACCTTGGTCAGATGACCTGAAGGTATTAGTTAACTGATAAGTGGTAACAAGTGTTCTTTGATGAACTGAGGGTTTGAATACCCATATTCCATAATCATGATGATGAGATGTTAAGGGATGAGAATGCCCATGATGTGACAAGGGATTAAGATCCCAATGTTTTATAAAGTTTTGAAAAGTACTTGATAAATGAATTATACTTTTCTTTGTAGCATTTGTCATAATAATTCTTGTTTGAAACTTGACTGATGCTAAAAGAATATGGTAATGAACTTAATTAATCAAGTGGAATCTTATCATGTAGAGCCCTGACCATATAACCATCAACGTCAGAATTGTTGGATGGTGAAATGGGTTTCTCCGCGACATAACCTGGAATGCATATTTTTGAATATGCGGGCGTGATGGGCAAAAATATCCGTACTCCCTTATGGAGGAATTGATGCGAGATAAATATTAAATCTCTCAATCCTTCATTATATATCTCGGGGTGGATGTATCACTAATCCCCCGAAGCCGGGATGGATGTATCATGAATCTCCCGATAATTTAAATGCCAAATCGATGAGAGATAAACATTAAATCTCTCGATGCCGAAGGAGTGCAGTTGACGCTGTAACTCTATACCAAAGTTGCCAATATACCCTGAAAAGCTATTTAGTAGAGACACAAGATGTCCTGCATGGAATCTCGTACTGACCAAGATAAGGGAGGTCATGGCAGCCGACTCTTCCATTGACCTTGTATGACACTGATTTTGACTTCGCAATGGTCGATTGGAGTATGAGTAGTATACCTCATCTCCTCAGGGCATAAGTGTGATTGTAAAATGTAATCAGCCATATAGCATGTTTGCTTAAGGATTGAACATGAAAATCACTGGTTGAGGTTTCTTTTATGCATCTTTAGTTGATAGATGATATATTTATGATTCCTTATATTCCTTGCAAAGTAGATGGATGATGTACAATTCTACCATGGGTATATGCAATGTTCTCCTTAAGAAAGGAGGTTATCTGTAACGACCCCGCCTCCCGGTAACCCCCAATTGAGGGAGACCCGAAGGTCAGAGCCGTTATTCAATTAACAGGATCAAAGGTTCGACAAATAATCAGTAATAATTAATAAACTTTACCAACTAAATTGAAAACGGGTATAAAATAAAACTTTACTTACCTTTGAAAAACTTTGGAAGTCTATCTATCCAGAGCTTGAATCTACTCTAACTAATCCTCCTTGCACTTTATGTTTTACTTTCACAATGTGTCACTTTACTATTTGTTCTTTCAATTGTTGTTCCTAAAACGCCGACAAACAAAACGTCGGTCAGTATATCGAAATATACTGATATGTGGGAACAACCAAAATCTTGCAAATATGGCTAACAATTTAATAATCACAATCAAATTAATTAACAAACCAATTTACACTTTTGGTATGACATTCTCCACCGCTTTTGCCCTAACCCTGGCATACCCACCTTAGGGTGCCCTTTGCCAATGACTTAAGGCCACCTTCTCAATCCCGAGATTGGTGCCTGGGGGTCACCACTCATGGTGCCCACTAGTCATGCAATATCATAGGCCACCTTCTTGGTTCCTGGGGTCACCGCTCAAGGTGTCCATTGGTCTACCCGTCTGGGCCTGACCTTTGGCATCATCCATCAGGGTGGCATGTAGGTGCGAGAATCCATACTTCTATTTTTAATGTGATAATCATAGTGACTTTATGATTTGCAAGTATGAACATCCAACAGATAATTTGCATTCAATGCGATTAACCATCCGAAAAAACATCGAGAAACTAAGGAGGTTATTCATAATTAACCACATACCTGATTTGATGATTCGAATAGAAACATCCATGCAAATAAGAATCCAAGAAAGCAAGCATTTTCAACAAGATCCTGAAATAATCTTGTAATTCCTTTTATTACTCATGTCATTAAGATCTATTAAATCTAGCTCACTTCCTAGGGTTTCTATTCCACTTTTAGGGTTTCCTTGGAAATTAGGATTTTACTTCATTTTTCATTATTCTAAACCCTAATTTTATACCATTACTCATAAACCCAAAAAACCTCATCTATGCTACAATATTAAGGTTATCTTAACAACATATAACCTTTTTAGATTAGAGGCGCCATTAACCGTTAAGTAAGTTCATTAAGCCTCTATTATATTAAAGCTACTATTTTTATCCTTTTAATTCCTGACAAGATCATTATACACATTTATCATCAATTCAAAGTTCATTATGGTTCAAATCACATATGAACTCGATTTGTCATTAATTCCATCTTTTATTCATCAGAAAACCCTAATTACTACATTTAGGGCATATATCCACAAATTAGGAACTTAATGCTTGAAATAGCTTAGATTCAGCATATTCCAACTTTAATCATGAAATTAATCAATTAATGCCATTGATAGTCAAATTAGTCAACATTAGGGTTTCAAGGTCCATTAAAGTACATTCATGCATATGGAATTTTAAATTAACTAATTATATGCAAAGTTCATCCTTTTTCTTCCTAATGTTCCTTTTTAGCATTAACAGGCGAATATCCACTTTAATCATATCAAAATAGGGCTCTTTAAACATTAATGCATTGAATGCTAATAATATCCATTACTTTTCGAATTGCAATCAGAATTAAGATTCCATTATATTTTATTTAGATTCCTCTCGATTTTGTGAGCAAGTTTCATATTTTATGCATACTCATCCGAGCTACCATTAGAGAGATATGAATTTTGTAAAATTACCTTCCTTGGGCCAATGGCATGTTGCCACGTCATCAATTCCATGCAACACTTTTGATTTGGAAACATTTTGAAAGGTCTGAAATACCCCTGGGTTAAGTGGATTGCTCCTTAGCCCGCAAAGGGCATAATTGTCCATCGCACTCCTCCTTTCTTCACCCTTGGGCAGATCGAGGGCTTCCGCCCTAGGCGCCAATCTGTAGCTTATGTGGGCGCGCCCCTCCCTCTCCAGTGTTCATGGACCACTGCCGTTGGCCGCCCAAACTCCCCCGCCATGACTCGCACCTAGGGCACCGCCCAGGTCACAGCTTAGCTGGCTGGTGCATGGGCACCCGACCTGCCAAGCGTGGCCGCATTTGCAACCACGTAGCTGCAGTTGTGCAAAGTCAAGGTCGTTGGAGCGGTAGCCAACTGGTCTTGGGAGGTCGTGGAGGTTCCCCACCGCAAGCAAAATTACAAAACGCTCCCATGTTGCTCCAGGGATCGAACTACACTCTCGTTAGGGTTTAAACGAGTTGAAGAAGAAGAAGGAGAAGAAGAGTGGGAGACAAGGAAGAGGTCGAGTATGTGGATCCGTCCCTTTTATAGGGATGGGTAGCAGCATCCTAACATGCCTACCCACGAGGAGAGCAAGTCCCATAGCCAATAGGAAACTCCTTTCCTTGATTACCAAGAAATCCTCTCTTTTCTAACTATTCATATCCCTTAGTTATTAGGAAAATCTGAATTTTATCTTCTTGATATTTCTTTATGCTCTAGATCTTGAGATTTCAAAAATAACTCCTTTCATCCTCTTAGTACTTGCCCCTTATTCTAAAGGCAAGAAATTCTATTTTCATTTAGTAGAAAATACTTCATAATCCATTAATTATGTATGCACATTATCTTCTTATTTAACAATTTTGGTATTTTATCTTTCTTTTCTCTTCATTGGGATTCCTTGGATCCCAAGGAACTCAAAGAATTCAAAATTACTTTTTAAGGAATACTCATTATCCTTAAATGCATCAATATGCATTAATTCTCATTATCATGTTGAGTTCTTATTAAAAATAGTTCTTTTTGAGGATTTCTCTTTATTTCACTTTTATTTTCCTCATTAGTATTCCTTTTATCATTAGGAATCATTGGGATACGAAATACCACTAAGGATAACTCGATTGCACCTCTTTTCACTTGTTTTCCACATATTACCATTATTTTCAATTTATTTCTCAATAAGGAAATATTTAATTGATCTTTTCTTTTATTATTGTATTCTCTATGCCACCTTGGACTCCTTGGAACCCAAGGAACCCAAGAGGCACGAAATCCCTCTTTGGATTTGCCTTCTAGAGGTTTCCACACTTTTCCTTTTTTGCTATTTTCTTATTCACTCGATAATAGTGGAATTTCTTTTATCCTTTTCTTGTTATTGGGCCCAATAGCCAATAAAGCCCAAAAATAAATCAACAAGGCTATTTTAAATGAAAATCATGCATTCATTCATTATTTTTCCAAATATATTTAATATGAGAAATTACATTTCTCACCAAAGGAACCCAAAATTTGGGGTTGTAACATCCTTCCCTTCTTATGAGAATTTTGCCCTCAAAATTCCATCAAGCAAGCAAACAAACAGGATAAGTCTTCTTATGTCCATCAGGGCTCCCATGTGGCTTCACCCTTTCCATGGTGTTTCCCAAGAACCTTCATTATCTCATTTTCTTCCATCTGAGTTCTTTCTTACCTTGGTATATCGTACCCTCATAGGTGACTCAGGACTTTTCAGCCTTTCAAAAGCTGAATAGGTTCAGGGCTCAGCAACTGGCTTGGGTACCTCACATAGTGCTCTAGATCAGAATCATGCAACACATCATTTTATCCTGAGGGTTAAGGTTACACAACCATCTCCACCAATCCATCTCAAATGGACCCATATATCGGGGACTCAGCTTTCTCAGTTGTAGCTTAGAGGGGTTGGATTTTCACATCACATATTCTCCCAAAGTGAACTGCATGTCAGTCTACTTTACATCAGCTTGTGACTCACGTCACCACTAGGCTCTCTTTCGGCTATTGCACGATTAAAGCGACTTCATCTGCACACACTATGGTTCTTTTCTGACCTTCGTGAGGCCTCCTTCACCAACAACATCTTAATGATGTGGTGACTGACACAACCTCCTTCTAGAACTTCTTGCGTCCCGATAAAGGCTATGGTGGTTAACGTCACATCTTAAGAACTGTCTCTTTGTATCACCCTGAACAAGCACACTTGCTCTCATTAGACCCTCTAGTCTGGATCATACTAACCATTAGTTAGGGGTGATAAACCATACTATCATCGAGTTTTTCATGTATCTACTTCCACCTTATGGAAGTGAACTTTTAGATCATACTCAAGAACTTTTAAACTCGCTTCATGTTGTAGTTGATCCATCTCTCTATCTTATGTAGGTTCAACAAAATCTATCTCTTGACAACATTCTCTCTTGCTCGTGTTATCTAGGTAAGGCAATCTACCATAACCCATATTGCATCTTGACCTTCTGGGTCAAAGGGAGACTTACCACAACATCCATAGTGATGAACTCCCATTCCCTCTCAGGGACTCTTTTATCCTCTATAACGATGCACTGGGTTACTGGTGTTCGTCCTTCACCTCCTGGCTTGCATAGACACATGCAACTTTGTTTTAAGCATCCAGAGTGCTACCATCACTTACTATCTTATAGTACCAAGGTATATCATGACCTCCTGTATTGTTATGATCCCTCAAGCTCGATACCTCGGAAACCCTAAACCACTCTTCAAAAGGGTTTTATTTCCTTCCTATCCAGAGAAGTGTATCTGAGGTTCTATCACCATCCTTTTACTACATCAATCCATTAACTTGTTCAACATATCTTGTTACCTCTGTGTGTTAGCCAAAACACATCCTCTCTCCAAACATAGGGTTTAGTCAAACAACCTCAACTTCTTCTAGCTTCCAGCTAAACTAGGCACTATATCTCAACCAGAGCATTCATTACCACTCCTTAGGTGTTAGGTAACATACACCTCCATGTATGATCATCTCTTCTCAAACTCTAAGCTTGTATTCATCAGGAAACTCTGAGCTCATCCTAACGGTGATCAACCTCAACCTTATTTCACTTGCAAATTCCACATAGCTCATGCTAAAAACATCCTTATAAGATGACTACCTTATTTCTCTTGGTGTTTGTAATCCATGTATTATTCTTTCCACAAAGGTATGTTATCCTCTCTCTCCACATACTTTGTAGCAACGTTCCAACTTACATCATCTTTATCCTTGGTGTAAGGCATGCGTACTGTCCTATCTCTCACTCCCATAACAAGAAGAAATAAGCATTTGGCGGCCGTCCAAATACATAGTTCTTCCCATTCCAGGAGTAGAGATGGTACATCCCACTTTTCCAGTATACCTTCAAATCTAAGTTGAAATGTGCAACTAATGTCTCCACATCACAAACATCATGATATCAAAAATTACTTCCATGGAAAACTGGTCTCGAATCTCCTGGGGTTTACACACAATCCTTGGTCATCTCCTCTAGGTCTATAGGGTGCCGACACTTTTGGGGTCATCCCTTTTCCCTTATGCATCCAGAGAGTGCCCTACTCATCTGCCCTTTGGGTCCCATGAGTTCATGAAGGTGATCAATCTTCTAACCCATGTCCCTAAGACAATGATAGCTGTTACCTCCCAACCCTATGGTCTTGTGCAACTAGGGAATTTGGAAACTCCTTCTTCCATCGGTCTTATCCCTACCTGACCCTAGGATAGACTTAAGATTCCATTATAGTACATGTCCACTTAGAACCTTACCCAAGCCTTCATCATCTCTCTCTGCATTCATGGGCTGTCTTTCATCCTTTCATAAGGGTCACGACGACCAACCTACCCTGGTCAGGCCCCATACCCGTTACCTCCACGGTAACACATCCACATGCACTTAGAGATGGTTATCTATGGGTCTACATGTTCATTATCATACCATGTACTTTTCACTTAGCTTCTTTAGGTCTCCACAAACCCACAAACTGGTATACACCTTACCAAAAGGGTTCCTCTCCCAGGATGGGAGGAAACTACAACTCCTGTCAACAAGGTCACAATATCCTTAGGGTTTATATTCACATGAGCATGCTTAACCCAGCAGTTACTAGGACACAAGTAGACCACCTATGAAACCATGCTAGGTCATACCTATTCTCTTTCCTCAATGTTAGATCAACTTAGGCATGAAGGGTTCATCAAACATACCCTTAACTTAAGGGGTTTCCTTTACCTCTACACACGAGGAGTACCATGCTCGAAACTATAGAGACTCAAATCTCATCATGAGTATCGGATACACCGCTTCCCCTCTTAGGCCTAGGAACCCTAGGTTCTCCTTTGGATATCCAACTGCATGCTCAAACTCTTAACTATGAATCAAGCATGTCCAAGACATGTACTTTCATGATCCCTCTCCTCGAGCAACACTTCAGAGTTGAGTCCTCTTCCAGGACAACCAACTAGGTATAAAACCTCACAACTGGTTACTTAAACCTCCTCAGGGTCTAAAGCACTCTTTATCTCCTCCAGCAGGTAATCTCTTATACCATAGGTACTAGAAGCATCCACTATTCCTCATGTCTCAGAATCTAAGCTTCCAACCTTCTTTCTTGGGTCCGGCTTTCCCTCTCTAGATCTAACTCCACATCCAGCATCACTTCATGAAGTTGGATCAAGATTACCAACATATCCCTACCTGGGTGAAGCCTTTTCTCAACTCATGGTTATCTCAAGATTATCCTTAGCTCTTTATGTTTATCTCATAAGACATCCATCATGATTCCTTGTCCAGGGTTTCTTCCTACTACCGTACCATTGACGTACTCTGGGTGCATGCTATCCCCTACTTGCATAAGCCATAGGGTTCTATAGGTCCATCACTAACCTCATCAATGAAGGATCTATCCTTCACTCTAGCATGCCCAACACTTTCTAGGGTTGGGTCATCAATGGTACTAGGTCATCTAACCTCTCATGGCTCATATGGCAAACCAAAGGTATATCTATCCAAACACCCAATCTACCATGACATCTAACTCATCATGTCATCTCTCTCTAACCTTCACTTAGGGTTAAGGTTAACATCATCCTCAAAGGATATGCTAGGTCTCTACATTGAATGGAGGTCTCCACCTCCAAGACTAACTCTCTCTACTCATCCTCCTGACAAGGAGGTCTATCCTCAGGTCTCTCCTGAGGGCAATGAAAACTCGTGTCATCCGACTTAAGCATGTATCTATTCTTTAGTTTGCGCTTAATCTATTAATCTTATGTCCATGACATCTTATTTACATGCTTTTCATTAATTTGGTGGAGGATTCCTTAGACCTTGTTAACTTTACCCATACCTTAAGAGGGTGAGGAAAAGAGAGAAAACCCTAATCCTTAAGGTCCTTAATAGAATTTGAGTTGAGAAGGGATGAACAAGATGAGAGAGTCCTAAAGGTATCTTATTTCGAATCATACCCTAAGACTTTGGCCAGGCAGTCACACGGATCCGGGAGTCCTCGTATTCCGACTAGCGGTGTGGAGGAAAATATTACCAGCCCCCGGTCGTGATCCTTTTCTAGACACCTCTGTCTTTCAGATAATCCTCTAATAACTCCCTTGGGTTCTATAGAATTTGTAAAATTTAATAATTATTAAAGATTAAATGAGGAACCTATGCTCTGATACCAATTGTAACGACCCCGTCTCCCGGTAACCCCCAATTGAGGGAGACCCAAAGGTCAGAGCCGTTATTCAATTAACATGATCAAAGGTTCGACAAATAATCAGTAATAATTAATAAACTTTACCAACTAAACTGAAAACAGGTATAAAATAAAACTTTACTTACCTTTAAAAAAATTTGGAAGTCTATCTATCCAGAGCTTGAATCTACTCTAACTAATCCTCCTTGCACTTTATGTTTTACTTTCACAATGTGTCACTTTACTGTTTGTTCTTTCAATTGTTGTTCCTAAAACGTCGACAAACAAAACGTCGGTTAGTATATCGAAATATACTGATATGTGGGAACAACCAAAATCTTGCAAATATGGCTAACACTTTAATAATCACAATCAAATTAATTAACAAACCAATTTACACTTTTTGGTATGACATTCTCCACCGCTTTTGCCCTAACCCTGGCATACCCACCTTAGGGTGCCCTTTGCCAATGACTTAAGGCCACCTTCTCAATCCTGAGCTTGGTGCCTGGGGGTCACCACTCATGGTGCCCACTAGTCATGCAATATCATAGGCCACCTTCTTGGTGCCTGGGGTCACTGCTCAAGGTGTCCATTGGTCTACCCGTCTCGGCCTGACCTTTGGCATCATCCATCAGGGTGGCATGTAGGTGCGAGAATCCATACTTCTATTTTTAATGTGATAATCATAGTGACTTTATGATTTGCAAGTATGAACATCCAACAGATAATTTGCATTCAATGCGATTAACCATCTGAAAAAACATCGAGAAACTAAGGTGGTTATTCATAATTAACCACATACCTGATTAGATGATTCGAATAGAAACATCCATGCAAATAAGAATCCAAGAAAGCAAGAATTTTCAACAAGATCCTGAAATAATCATGTAATTCCTTTTATTACTCATGTCATTAAGATCTATTCAATCTAGCTCGCTTCCTAGGGTTTCTATTCCACTTTTAGGGTTTCCTTGGAAATTAGGATTTCACTTCATCTTTCATTATTCTAAACGCTAATTTTATACCATTACTCATAAACCCCAAACATCTCATCTATGCTAAAATATTAAGGTTATCTTAACAACATATAACCTTTTTAGATTAGAGTCACCATTAACCATTAATTAAGTTCATTAAGCCTCTATTATATTAAAGCTACTATTTTATCGTTTTAATTCCTGACAAGATCATTATACGCATTTATCATCAATTCAAAGTTCATTATGGTTCAAATCACATATGAACTCGATTTGTCATTAATTCCATCTTTTATTAATCAAAAAACCCTAATTACTACATTTTGGGCATTTATCCACAAATTAGGAACTTAATGCTCGAAATAGCTTAGATTCAGCATATTCCAACTTTAATCATGAAATTAATCAATTAACGCCATTGATAGTCAAATGAGTCAACATTAGGGTTTCAAGGTCCATTAAAGTACATTCATGCATATGGAATTTTAAATTAACTAGTTATATGCAAAGTTCATCCTTTTTCTTCCTAATGTTCCTTTTTAGCATTAACATGCGAATATCCACTTTAATCATATCAAAATAGGGCTCTTTAAACATTAATGCATCGAAAGCTAATAATCTCCATTACTTTTTGAATTGCAATCAGAATTAGGCTTCCGTTAAATTTTATTTAGATTCCTCTCGATTTTCTGAGCAAGTTTCATATTTTATGCATACTCATCCGAGCTACCATTAGAGAGATATGAATTTTGTAAAATTACCATCCTTGGCCAATGGCATGTTGCCATGTCGTCAATTCCATGCAACACTTGCGATTTGGAAACATTTCGAAAGGTCTGAAATACCCCTGGGTTAAGTGGATTGCTCTATAGTCCGCGAAGGGCATAATTGTCCATCGCGCTCCTCCTTTCTTCAACCTTGGACAGATCGAGGGCTTCCGCCCTAGGCGTCGATCTGTAGCTTACGTGGGCGCGCCCCTCCCTCTCCAACATTCATGGACCGCCACCGTTGGCCGCCCAAACTCCCCCGCCATGACTCGCACCTAGGGCACCGCCCAGGTCACGGCTTAGCTGGCTGGTGCATGGGCACCCGACCTGCCAAGCGTGGTCGCAGTTGCAGCCATGTAGCTGTAGTTGTGTGAAGTCAAGGTCGTTGGAGCGGTAGCCAACTGGTCTTGGGAGGTCGTGGAGGTTCCTCGCCGCAAGCAAAACCACAAAATGCTCCCATGTTGCTCCAGGGATCGAACTACACTCTCGTTAGGGTTTGAACGAGTTGAAGAAAAAGAAGGAGAAGAAGAGTGGGAGACAAGGAAGAGGTCGAGTCTGTGGATCCGTCCCTTTTATAGGGATGGGTAGCAGCATCCTAACATGCCTACCCACGAGGAGAGCAAGTCCCATAGCCAATAGGAAACTCCTTTCCTTGATTACCAAGAAATCCTCTCTTTTCTAACTATTCATATCCCTTAGTTATTATGAAAATCCGAATTTTATCTTCTTGATATTTCTTTATGCTCCAGATCTCGAGATTTCAAAAATAACTCCTTTCATCCTCTTAGTACTTGCCCCTTATTCTAAAGGCAATAAATTTTATTTTCATTTAGTAGAAAATACTTCATAATCCATTAATTATGTATGCACATTATCTTATGATTTAACAATTTTGGTATTTTATCTTTCTTTCCTCTTCATTGGGATTCCTTGGATCCCAAGGAACTCAAAGAATTCGAAATTACTTTTTAAGGAATACTCATTATCCTTAAATGTTTCAATATGCATTAATTCTCATTATCATGTTGAGTTCTTATTAAAAATAGTTCTTTTTGAGGATTTCTCTTTATTTAACTTTTATTTTCCTCATTAGTATTCCTTTTATCATTAGGAATCATTGGGATACGAAATCCCACTAAGGATAACTCGATTGCACCTCTTTTCACTTGTTTTCCACATATTACCATTATTTTCAATTTATTTCTCAATAAGGAAATATTTAATTGATCTTTTCTTTTATTATTGTATTCTCTATGCCACCTTGGACTCATTGGAACCCAAGGAACCCAAGGAACCCAAGAGGCACGAAATCCCTCTTTGGATTTGCCTTCTAGAGGTTTCCACACTTTTCTTTTTTCTCTATTTTCTTATTCACTCGATAAAAGTTGAATTTCTTTTATCCTTTTCTTGTTATTGGGCCCAATAGCCAATAAAGCCCACAAATAAATCAACAAGGCTATTTTAAATGAAAATCATGCATTCATTCATTATTTGTCCAAATATATTTAATATGAGAAATTACATTTCTCACCAAAGGAACCCAAAATTTGGGGTTGTAACATTATCCTATTATGTTCATACAATGATTAATACTGTTGTTAATATGAAAGAACTTCTACTCAGTTTATTATTGTTTATCTACAATAATAATGTTTCAGTCAGAGAGTTATATCTCTCACTGGGACAATTTTCAATTGTCTCACCACCATGGGATCCAAATTTTTTAGGTAGACACAGAAGAAGAGGCATAAACCACATAGCAGGCGGAGAGCAACAACAACAACAGTGACAGCTATAATATTCCAGGTGGAGGCTCTGGATGTCATATTTTGTATAGAGAGTCCTATGTGTCATCTCTGTACTCTCAGGTCCTTGGAGTCAGTAGTTAGTGATTTAAATGAATCGATCTAAGATTTTGGCTTGATGCCTTGAGGTTTTATGTTGCTCATGTATAGACCTAACAGAGCAATTGATGTATGTAATCCTCGAGAAGAGATGGTACATGGTATGTACTTGTGGACCAGAATGTATATGTAATACTTTGGTTCTTGTTATTTAGAGTTTCCTAAAATTGGATCTCTTTGCAAAAAGGTTTTAATTTTTAGTGATTTTTAGTAATCCACTGTTAATGATCGCTTCCTCTTAGTAAATAACATTTTGTTCAAACACTTCGCCATAGATAGACTTGAACCCATCAAATTCAACTTCAAGGTATTCCTTGGCATTATTTAAATGCAAGCTAATTTTCTACTTGTTCATCATCTAGCTGATGGGAACTTGGGTATATGAGTGTTGTCTCAAGAGTGTCTTCATAAGTAGGCGTATCTTGTCACCATTGTGCCATCTTGTTAGTATAGTAAATGAGGAAGCATTGTTCCTCAAAAGAGGGACCCTTAACACTATTAATGACTTTAAATCCAAGCTGTCTATCCTAAGTCTTAATGTTAAAAATATTGCTTCAACATCAATTATGGCTCTGGCAATTGCAAGGAATGGGAGCTCAAAGATGAGGGAAAATATAAGGTCCTCCTTGATGCGCATGACTCACAAGGGACATAAGATTTGGAACCCACTCAGATAAGGATGTCTTCTATGATCCCCTTAGGGGTGGTCATATAAGAGTTATCCAATTGAATCACTATTCTACTGAGGAGGATTTCAGTGGTGAAGCCTAACCTTTTGCACAAGTTGCAGGGAATCATATAAATACTTGGCCCAAGATCAGCTAGGCCTCTTTTTTTGGAATCCCCAATGAACAAAAAGTAAAAGGATCATGGAAACTTGAGTTTCTGGGGTGTCTTGCTTTGGATAATGTCAGGTGTTGTGTTTTCCAACATCACGGTCTCATACTCCTATGTTGTACACTTTTCTAGTGAGCAAAGATCAGAAAAGTTTGGTCTAGGAAGGGATTTCTACAAAAGCATCAAGGAAGGGAACCTCATATACAACTTATTAATTGCTTACTCGAACTTCATGAATCTTGAGTCTATATATGTTTGAGCTAGACATCTCAAAGAGACATGTGGTTTGTAGAGACACACCACTAGCATACCTATATTGGTTGGTGTAGCTTCTGGTACATTCTTGGGATTGAGTGTTCATCTTGACTCTAGAGATGATGTATCACTTAGTTTTGGCATTTCAATAATTGGTTCAATAGGTTCATCTACTAAGATGATTACATCATCATCATATTTAAGAACTAGCTATTGTTGGTGATTGGGGCTAGTGGTTTCTAGTAGAACAAACCCAGAACATGTGGTTACATATTTTCAACTACTCCTCCTGGTGGTTGGAGTTGTTTTTGGGTTGACCAGCAAATGAACCCACTAGAGGGTGAATGACTATAGAAATTTGCACAAATTGAACCTCGATGGACTTATTGTATGCCTACTATCTATCTATTATCTTCTCAATGGAGATAGTCAGCCTTGATCATTAGAGACATGCATGTTCTGTTGGTTGCTTGGGCCAAGGAGAAGCTTTCCTTGTTGGTTGTAGGGTTGGTGTCATGGACTATAGTTGTTGCTTTGATTGAAATTGTTGAGATATTGTCTAGGATTGAAGCTAACTGTCAGAAGTTTTGATTTTGTGAGAAACTAAAAGGACCCCAAACTTGGTTTGATTCAGTCCTTGCTTGATATGATGTACATCTGTTGCTCTTTATGGGTTCCCACATTGGAATCTTGGATGGTTTCTCAAACGACTGGGTCATAGTATCTCTTACATGGGATAAAGTTTATAACATTGACTTCTTCGATGAGGGGGATGATGAATGCATATTTATCGTAGCTTTAATCACATTTTTAGTATACTTTTACATATATTTCTCTTAGGTTTCCCTTAAAATAGCTTAATTAGTTCTATTTAAATTTTTATGTCAACTGATAAGGATTTTGACACTTTTATTATCTCCTTTTGTGGGTTTGGAGTTTTACCTCTCTATACTAGAGCAACCTAGGGGGTCACACTTCCCTTTAATAGGAGGGAGTCAAGATGAGGACACCTCTAGTAAGGTGTGGGGAAGCACCTCAACCCAAAATTGTTTTGAGCATGTTTAGAAGGCTGATGGATCAACTATTTTGACTCAAATCCATGATCGACCTCTCGATCAACCAACAAATGGTGCTATAGGTTCTTGCAATCCTATTGAGCCCAACTCATTGACTTGTAAATTATCGATCACTACTGATCAAACATCTCAATCAGCCTCCAAATTGACCTCCCAATCAAGCTTTGTTAGTCGAGATCCAAGGCACCGATCTCCAATGATTGACCGCCTAGAGATCGACCATCTCAAATCAAACTTCATGTGCCAACCAAATTCCACAACCCTTCATATTCTCCCTACCAATTCATTCATTATAGGTGCTTGATCACATTCCTTATGAGGTTTTTGGACTTACTCTCCTCCTCCTATAAAAAGAAGGCCATTTCCCCATTTAGAGACATCTAGAAACACTGAGAGGATCCATAACTTGTTCCACAACTCCACCTTACATTCAACCACTAAAATATCATATGATTGACGTCAAAGGAGATAGATCAATCAACATGTGATCTACCTTTAGTGATTGACCTTGAAAGAGTGAGATCAATCGACCTCCACAAGTCCACAGATCGATCTTCCTCCCTCGAAAGAGAGCTCGATCAACCTGCAAGGCTCCCCAATCAACCTCAAAAGAGATACATCGGTTGACAATCCACCATTATGCAGCTCAACTGATCAACCTTGAAAGTGTCAACTCGATCAACATGCTTTGCTCTACCACCTCAATTGACCTTGAAAAAGATAGTTCAATTAACCATCCATTCATCAGCTCCATACACTTGTGCTCCTCTCACAAAATCCCTAATCAAGAAGACAAACATCTGCTCATCACAACTTTCATTTGTTTACTTTTATGATTATGACATTTTGTTGCAAATACATTATTTATCTTGTATCTAACATGAGGAGAGAGTACTCCCCTCTATAGGGTAAATGGAGTAGTCACGTTACTTATTTTTTCTATGTTATTTACCTAGAAACTCATTTGAACTCCGTTACATTTTGAATATATTGTTTATTGATTGTTTATGTATTTGACTGACATATATGTATGTTTATCTAGACTTGGGTGTAGAGAACTTAGAACCTAAGATAAAGTATATAGCTTATATTCCAATCTAAACCTTGATGAGAATATCATATAAGTGGTTTTCAAGGCGATATATACTTGATATCTAGGTAATGTGACGTCAATCGTAGAGTAATATCTATCCAATTTTAAATTTAATTTTGAAATGATGAATTTACCTGAGCTCAATGTAATATGTTTATGTGTGTTGTGGTGGAGTAAGAGAGTGAACAATATGTATCTAAGGTGAAACCACTCACCTTAGTGTTTCCATAATCTATTAGTCTAGACAATAATCTAGAACTTTTCTATTTACATTCTTAACATCATAAACAAACCAAATTTTTTAGTAAATACTATATTGTGTGTACATACATTGATAAAGCAATTATACATTTTTTCACTTGGGTTCGATCCTAATAGTATATTGTGTAAGATTTGTCCTCTTGCATTTGGTGATAGTTGTAAGAATTTTAGGTAAAAATGTAGGGAATTTTCCCTAGGTGAATTTTCCTATGCAACAAGTCACATGTTAGGACAAGTATTAAACTGAGGCTGGTTCATGTTCAATGTAGCCTAGTAGAGGTGATTTCACTTTAGACTTGTTCTCGCTTCTACACTATAGACCTGGAAGATCTGTCTTAGCTTGGAAGTAGGATCAACATCAGTGCCCATACCTTTGAAGAGACAAATCGAGGTTGTCTTTTTTGATGGCTAGAGCCTTCAAACATCTAGAAATTGCATTTGGCTCAAATTGTCTTCCACCATAGATACCTTGTGAATGCTTCTCTTGTGTGAAGAATCCCAATTAACTTAGTTCTCAACTCCTCTACTTACAACTTTACATGCATCATTAAAGATCTATTGCATGAAGTCTCTATTGAAAGTAGCATTAAGAGATTGCTTGATGTCATCATCCACTATCATATAGAATTTCTCGATAAGTTATGTAGAGAGAATGTCATGATGAGAGCATTTATGTAGTAGTTCCTTTCATTGTTCTCGAGCTTCAAAGAAAGTTCCAATTGGAAGTTGTTCAAACTGAGTGATTTGCCCTCAAATATAGTAAGTGAGTGAGGATGGGAAGAAATTTTTAGGAACTTGTGTTGAAGTTCTTCCCAAGTGTTGATGGGCCATCCTATAGGGAGTTGTACCACACCTTAGCCTTGTTGGTGAGCGAGTAGTAGAATAGGCATATCTTGATTCCTTTATTAGATAGAATGGTTTGCTTATATTCCACATAGATCAACGAACTCTCTAGATTTTCATGTGCATCTTGGTTGAATCTTCCTGCAAAACTATTATTCTGCATCATCATCACTCATTGTTTCTTGGTTTCATAGTTTGATTTCTTGATGGATAGTTAGGTGATAGGGTGGTAAAAGTCTATATCTTAGGGGATAGAGAACTCTTATACCTCTCTTAGTTATTCCACTTCTTTAGTTTCTCATAGTTCTTCTTGCAAGCAACTTTATTTTTAACCATGAGTCTACCTCTCTATGCATTGAGTGCCTCTTGCACTCTGTGGTCGATCTCCTATTCGACCATATTGACTTAACATTTGTGAGAAGCTTGCAGTAGTTTGATTCCATCTCAGGATTAAAGTCTAGTCTAAGACTAGTTCTAGAAGAGTGTCACATGCACTAGAGATGTCTCACAAGAAGGATAGACAACCGCAATAAGATGACTAAATTGGATCCTAATTCAAGAAGATTTGCAATAGTATCAATTGTAAAAGAAAAATCCTAGCTAATCCAAGTTAGTTAAACTAATAAAAAAATTATGTTATCCCTAGCAACAATGACAAAGATTTGATGTGTGATTTATTGCATTGGAACATTGACCTTATGCAAAGTCCTTAGATTATTACCTAAACTACATATAGTAATCACCACTTGCAAGCAAACATATCTTAGCTTTGTATGGTATTAGGATCAAACCCAAAGGACAACACATTTCAGAAGTAACTGATAAATGTAACCAGATAATAACTAGTATTTAACATAAAAATTGGATAGATTGTTTAAACTAAGTTGCAACTAACAAAAATAGTTGAAGAAAAGACTAGATTTACCAATGGATGGAAATAGTAGCGTGAATTAGTTTACCATTTGCTACATATCATTCACACTCTCACTACATCATTACTAGCATCAACATGTATATGTTGAGGCTAGATAAATCCCCCCCTTTGGCATTATGATCAAATTCAAACATGTATTATTTTAAGATCATCATTGTGTTACTTAGATATCATTTACCTATCACCTCAGAAGACACATATCTAAAGTTTTTTTTTGATAAGGTAAAATATTACTAGATCAACAAAAAGAGTATAGGAGTAAACCACCCCGTATACTATACACAGTCATTTAAGACCCCACATCAAGATGACCTCAGGCTTCACCTTTAACAGGATACCCGGGTTAGCTTTACAACACCAAACCAAACTCTTTACAAACTCATCAAAAAATTGGTATTTGTCCCTCCCCCTCTTACCATGGGACCTATTGTTCCTTTCATGCCAGATATGGTATATGAGGCCCGTCCAAATGAGTCCCGCAAATCTTGTAAGATAGCTATCTCCTTTGGTCAAGTGTAAGATCCACTCCATGGTGTTATGTAAACTCATAGGGGGGCTGCCACCCCACGTGAGTTTAAGAGAACAGTGAGCCCAAACATATTTGGTAAACTTGCAATCAAAGAACAGATGCTGATGCATTTCTTCCTCCTTCTGGAAAAGTGGGAAGGCATTCACACTGCCATTATACAACCTGCTGGTTCTATCACTGGTAGGAAGTCTGCCCAGATCGCCCTGTACGAATAGAAGCTCCATTTGGGGCAATGACTCTTGCTCCACAGCAGTTGATCCCAAGGAACTTGAGGCTGGTTTCGGTTAATCCGCCACGGTTTTCCCACCGTAACCATCATCCCATTCCCATTGCTCTCGGAATAATCCAGTTTATAGTGGTCCCACGCAAGGCACATCTTCCTCCAGATTCTAGAGTCAGCCACATCACGGTCTCCCCCTACTTCTAGGCACCCACCATAGTGCACCCTCATCCATGTACTCCATGTAGAAGTCAGCTTCATCAAGAATTCAATGACTCTTCTGTACGTAGCCTCGCTCATGATATCAGCTGGGTCCATCAGTCCCAGACCACCTCCATGTCTAGGTTGGGCAACCACCGTCCAAGCAACATCATGTTGCCTGCCGCTCCACAAAAAACCTACCATGATAGACCTGAACTTCCCCAAAATAAAGTCAGGAATGTTTGCAATTCTGCACCAATATCTTACCATACTGGTTAGGACAGATTTAATTAGTACCACCCTCCCAGCTAAGGACACCTTCAGTCCGCTCCACTTCTCGACCCTCAAGTGAAGATTGTCCAAACAGACTTGGAAATCTGCTCCTCTTCCCACTCCACCCGAGATGGGTACCCCTAGGTACCTATCTAAAGTTCTCATCAAGGATTTAACATGAAACAAATGATATCCAAGATTTGATAAACATGTAAAATAGTCATCCAAACTAGATTTTTAAGCATAAAATATTTGGTTCAAAACATATTATGCTTCATACAAGAGTAGATGCAATGACAAGAATGAAAACATGTAGTGGGGCTACACCATGTACCCTAGCGAGGGAACTACTTGCTCCTCATGGTAGATACAAGATTAACAAAGTATATAGAATAAAATTCCATTGTTAGAAAAGCAAATGAATGAGCAGTCATGATGCCAGAGTAGCATATAAGAAAAATAGTCTATCAGATGATGGATCAAAGGTCGATTGCTGCTGAAATGGAGGTCACCTGATCTATCTCTTTCAAGGTCCATTGGTCGAGCTATGGAGTGGCAGATGTTGATCGAGATAATGGGTGAAGATCAATCAAGCTACAAAATGGTGTTGGTCAATCAAGCTGCCTCTATGAAGGCCAAGCATCGACATAAGGCAGAGATTGATTGATCAATATATCTCTTTTGTGTGTGGTCGGTCAAGTTGTAGAGTGGTGATGATTGGTTGTTCTAACTTTTTTGAGGTTGATCGATCGAGCTTTGTAGGTCAATAGATCTCTCTTTCCAGAGTGGTCAATTAAGCTATGGTTTGGATGGATGAAAATTAGATTTTTGGATGAATCTTTACAACCTTTTAGTCTCTCTAAATGTCTTAAAATGGAGGATATGAACTTCTTTTTATAGGTAGCTGAGAGGAAGGTGACTAACCTCCCCATGAATGTGATGAGGAACTTGTGGTGAATGAATTGGTGGTGAGAAAATAAAGGGTTGTGGGCTTTTATTTCCCCATGAAGGTCAATTAGTTGACATTAACCATGAGAGCTTGATTGTTCAATGTTGATTATTGGTTGGTTGATCACTAGGAGATTGATTAGTTGACCTCAATAAATAGCAGGTTGGTTGGTTGATGTCGATCAATGATTGGTTGATCAGTACAACTTGATCACTTGGAGCTCGATCAAAAGACATCAATCAGTGGAGCTTGATCATCATTGCTCATTCACTTCAAGATTGATAGGAATACATAGACTAGTATCCCTATCACTAGATTAATTTGGTTCTTGATCGAGGTGATCGATCATGGATTTAAGCAGGAAATGTTGATAAATTTGCATTCTGAACATGCCCAAAATCTATTTTGGGCTTGGGTGCTACTCTACATTTCAAAAGAGGTGTCCCCCTCTCGACTCCCACACACTTAATGGTAGTGGGACCCCCTCATCTGCACTGGTATGGCTGATATGGATATATAAAACTCCATACCTTCAAAGGGAGTCCAGAAATTTATCAAAACTCTTATAAGTTGACATAAATCTAAATAAAACTAAATGAAGCTATTTCTTGGGAAAACTAAGATATCTAAAAAGAAAACTAGACTAAGAATGCGACTAAAACTAGGACAGATATGCATTCATCAACTATCTCGACCAGAAGAGATTTACACAAAATCTTTTTATTCATAGGCCAAAATTGTTCTTAGTTAAGAAATCGGCCAACGTGAATAATTGAGCCACAAATAGTACCATCACTCGAGTTATATCTAGGACAATCTTGGCCAATGAAGCTGCCTATTTGGAGTATCATAATTAATACTAAGTGAAATATTAATTCATGATAATGAATTCCATCACACTTTTGATCTTAATAACAAGTCATACAATTGTTACAAGTGATTATGAAAGTGATCTAAGGAGATAAACTTTGTAGTCTTCGAACTTTATCATTTTGCATGTATGACTTGGTTTCTCCATACCATGGTTTGCAAGTTTAGGTATTTGGAGTGTGTTAATTTGAAATCACTAAAGTAGAAACATTAGACAAAAATATCTGGAATGGTTGTGTCATCGTCAACACAAGGGATTAGTCAATTTAGACTTTCTGTCAACAATAACATAATGCATTTGATTCTGACTTTTTGAGTTGAGTTGTTGGTGATGCCATCTAAATTGTCATTGAGAGCTATGATTACCTCCACATTGTGCATTCCTTTGTTCTTTCTCTCTACCCCTCTCATGTGATGATTCATAATAATCATCTCTAGTAGTTTCCTCCCTTTACTAGCCTTCTTCATCAAGATGTTTCCTGCAAATATTGTATCAACGGTGGAAGTGGTATCATGGAATACACTATTGTAGAAGTTGTTGATTTGTGTCCACTCATGCAACTTTTGGTGTGGAAACCTCTAGATCAATTCTTTATACCTTTTCCAAGCCTAAATTAGCATTTCTTCCATCTTTTTGCTCAAATCTACAAAAAAAAATATTAAGAGCTTTGTAGTCTTTCTTGGAGTAAAGAAATTTTATAAGAAGGAGGAGGTCAAGAGTGCATCCCGAATTTGAATGCATCTATTTTTCATTCCTTGCACCCACTAATTTGCATTTCCCTTAGAGAAAAAGGAAGTATTCTAATGAAAAGGTCATCATCTATCTTACCATTTACCATGACAGTATCACTAAGCTCCAAAAAATTCTCCGCATGAAGATTTTAATCTTCATTAATCAACCACGAGAACTTAGTGTTATGCATATAGGTTATTGATTTGGTTTTAACCAAGAGTGTGCAGCTTCTACATCATGTCAGACTACTGTGTAACTAGACACTTGATTAGGATGAGGGAAGGTGTTTTCAATAAATGTTTTTCTTAAACTACCATTGATGTAGTTGAGATTGAATAAGCTTTCTCTATGTGTCACTTTCTTATTGTTTCTTGTGGTTGTTTGTGGAATTAAACATCCTCAAGGTTGTCAAGGATCGTAGAAAATAGATCCTAACTAGATTGAGTATGAACAATGCATGACACCTATTAATCAGGAACATGCAGTTTAATTCTAGATGAATTTGTAATAAATGTAAGAACTAAACAAGTGCAAAATATTAATACTATGTAATAACATATTTAACTAAAAGAATTAATTCTAGATTTTTTGAAAAGTAATTGGCTCCTCAGAGGCAACAATACTAGTTGATGAGCTCAGAATGAGTACGATCAATGATAAAACCCTAGATACACAATCTTGAGGCCCACAATAAAAAACATCAATAGTAGTGTAAGGTTAAGGTCATATCTTGATGGAGCCAATGTGACTATAATCCAATAAATTAATATAATGAATCAAGATAATGAGATTTAGTTTTATTTAATTATAAACTGACTAAGATAATCACAAAAAAACCTTCAAGTTATCAAGTGAGAAAGTGTATTAAGTGTCATGAAACACATTAAATATATGATGAACATTCACAATACAAATTAGATTCCATTCTTTACCATATCTCACAGATATATGGTCGATGACTCATGCTAATCGGCTAAGTAGATACATTGATATTATCAAACTAACAACCATGCATACAATAATAGTTTTCCTAAATTACTTTAAAGAAAAAAATTAACAACCTCAATTACATGCACAAGGATATAGAAATGTAGTTCCTACTCATCGACATTTAACAAGAATTTCTAGATCTAATTACTTTCCAATAAATTTGTATCCCTTCGAGGTATGAAAAAATTAGACATATTAAATAACATGACCATAAATTTCTATAAGCAATTGTAAGAAATTATAAATATTAACAAGGAAATTCAAAAATCTATGGGTTGTTCATCACATGACTAATGAGGTATCAGATACAAGGGAAATTACTCCATAGTTGTGGGTGATTCACACAAAGGGTTCAAGTTACATTGTCAACAAGGTCCATAGAGTAATAATGGAGAAATGGAGAAGAAGAGAGAAAGAAACACAATACCAAAGTTTTAAGAATGAATCATCTACAGTGAAGATGCACAAGATGATACTCCCACCAAGGGAGGAGGAAATTTCCTCTTCTTCCTTTTAGTCTCTATTTTAGTGGATCATACTCTAGATCACCTCCTACCATTGACCTAAAGTCTAATTGTGATAATTAAAAGAAACCTCTTTGAAACTACTCTACAAATATTTATGTTTCTTTAGAAATTTAGGAAGACACATCATGAATGGGTAGGGATGCTACATGCCTCTCCATAATTGCTAAGGGTTAGAGTCGATAATAGTCTAGAATGATATGTTGATGGGTAAACATGTCATTTCCATGGTTATATTAATAGGTTGTTGATGAGGTGGTACAACATGACATTGTCTAGACATGTCATGCATTCTCAAGGTAATCTTGACCAAATCCTCCTTTGCTGGGACATGTCATGCTTTAGTAAAGCATGATTTGTCCTTTGTTTTCACATTTAAGTTGAAGTCGTGTAGTCCAACATGACATGCTATGATTTTGTCATGACATGGTCAATGCTAGAAACCCTAGGTTGACTCCACGGGTTGGAACACATCATGCTCTGGTAAAAGCATGTCATGTCCAACCACATAAGGGTTGATTTAGGTGACCTTACACCTCCAAGTTGATGGTGATGGTGACCTAATTTCAAAATGAACTATGTATTTTAAAAATCTAAATAAAACACATTTAATACTTCAAGATGACAACTAAAAAACAAAGTACACTTATGCAATTGCAAGTTTGATATATAACCAAAACTAAAACTTTTGAACAATACATATGGTAAAAGTGTTAATAGAAGATAGTATAAATTGCTTCCATAAATTCCCACTTACCACATTTGGATAGCTAAAATGGGGCTTCGACTCCCTTAATACAAAAGGTCCCTTACTCCACTAATTTTAGATAAGTGGTGTAAAATCACCCTGAGGATGAAGGAATAACATAGTCCCACATATATCATTTGATATATGATTTGAAGAATCTTCTCATGAAAATTTAGACCTCTTCACTTTCTTAGTCTAGGCCTTAAGGGGAGATATATGGTCATTAGAGCATACTTTCTAAGTAACTTATCTTTTAACTTGAATATTAATCCTCTTTCTTTTCCTTAAAGACATAGACATTATTTAGTAAATGTTATCTCCATCGACCATGATCAATTATTTAATATGGGCTTTTATAAAATTACATGAGTACATTAGGATAAAAGGGAAACCATTGTAACATAAATTTAAGTTAAAATGAGATAAAAAAACATAACTAAAATGTTGGGTTTTAGGGGAGACAGAGAAGGCAGCGGAAACAAAAATTTTCTCCCCCAACCCGTACCGAGGAAACGCGTCAACGTCTATATAATAGGAAAGGATGGTTTGTGGAATCATACCTTGTCCCGAGGCTTGCTCGGTGACAATACCTCGCGCAATGTGCGGTCTTCAACTCCGGTCTTGGACGGTGTCTGTGCAGCTCCTGGTCGCACCGGGATTCATGACTCCTCCTCCTACCGGACTGTCGGATGACAGTTGTCCTCCTGAGCGGCAGTGTCCTCCCGCCTCTGTAGTAGTTCACACGGACCACCTGGAACTCCACTCTCCTTGTCCCACAAGGAAGTGGAAGGAGTCGCACCCTCCTGTTGACGTACTAGTCGCCAACACACTCTCCTGCTACCAGTTGCAACTGCAGTTGTCCTTCCCTTGCTGCACCTCCCTTTTGTGGGAAGCACTTGCTCAGGATCTCTCATGGTTACCAAAACCAGAGAGAACGACAACTTCGCAAAGCAACCGGCTTGTATTGAGTTGTGTTCTGAGAAGCCCCCAATACCCCTATATATAGGTGGGTCATGGGACAGGGTTCTCTGTGCCCAGTAATACGGGACTAAACGCAGGAGTAGAAGGGTTCGAGAATTTTCCACAAAAGGCAACTGGTTCGCAACTTGAAACGATCGGTTCACAACTGAACCGATTGGTTCTGCCATTGAGCCGATCGGTTGGACCTGAGCCGATCGTTTGGGGCACTCCAACCGATCGGTTGGTGCCCTGAACCGATCGGTTCATGGTCCTAATCCGACTCAAAAAGACTTTCCTTGTTTCGTTCTCAATTGGTATCGTATACCAATGTTATTCCCAATCGAATTGGGAAATTTGAAACCAAAGGAAAATTCTTGCCGACATGACTTTCCCAACTGGTCGGTTGCACCAGTTGAGCCGATCGGTTCAACTCTTGAACCGGTCGTTTCAACCTGGGCATGAGCCGATCGGCCTGGACAGTCCAGCCGACCGGTTCAGCACCTCAGCCGACCGGTTCATCACATGAGCCGATCGGTTGGGAGCACAGGTTGGGCAAAATCAGTCAATTGCGATTTCAATCAATCCGATACTCCAATCAATGCGTCCAACACCTTGAACCATATGATATTGAGCTATCGACTGATTGAGTGTTTAATTGAACAACTAAACTCCTTTAGTAATCAATCTAAACATTGCTTTGTGGACAAAAATCCTCTTCTAGGTTAAATCCTATGTGTGTGACCCTGCAGGTCCATTTCACGTTGGCAGTGAAAGTCCATAACACTTATGACTTCACAAGCAAAGAGCGGTGCCTAGTCACACATCAGTGCTACCCAAGTGAAAGTAGAAAGTTGGAGAACAACTTTCATCCTACAATCCGTGAATGGTGTTACAGTGAATGTATAATTCCTTTGTCACTGATATCCCGAATGAACTCAAGGCATGGAACAGTCATCCTATCAACGTTCATTCACTTTCTTGATCTCAGAGTAGATTGAAGGAGATATGTATGACATCAATATCGCATACTGATTCACACATGCGTGAGCACGCCTATCTCAATCCTACTCATCAAGTGGCCCTGGATATCAAACTCCCTGAGGAGGGACAAATCCCATATCTATCACTCACCCCTCAAAAGCCCCATGTGTCAAAGCTACCCAATCATCACCTTTATAACAACCCATGTTTCAGGACTGCGTTTGATGATGTCAAAGTGTGCCCAACGACATGTGTTGAGTGTAGTGATTTCAGGTCTAAGAATCACACTCACCACCATCACTGTGAGTACTGACTGTGACTACCATCTCATGGTTCCATGTGTCAAACTCACGGTGGGTCTGTCCGGTATCTTGTTCTCTAACAAGTACCTATGTGTTTGGTTTGATATCTCTATATCATGACTAATGAGATTATGTCATCAACCAACACCACAATCTAGTCTTTTGTGTCATTGCTGTCTATCTACCTTCCACAATGGCATCCGACTAGGGACATAACAAGAATGTACAAACTCTTAGCATCCGTATGATCTCATCGTTCAGGTCATGAACCTGAAGGCATACGTCATTGAGTACTGTCATTCTCTAGACATTCAATCTATTCTATTACTATCTCATATGACTGAACCAGAAAGAATTGGAAGCTTGCCTTTGATGTTTATCAAATCAATCTTATGTATCCCACCAATCATCCCATGATTGGCTCTCAGGGCATACATACCAACAAACTCCCACTTGCACTGCGAGCCAATCACCCTTGAATCATATTCATAGTGATTTTCAAACATGTCCCACATGTCACTGTGCTCTAGTGCCAACATAGTGAGTAATGGCAACACCTTGCCAAAGTCAGTATAAATCGCATGTCTCTCATCTCTTCACTGTACGTCGCACGTATGAGATGGAGTTGCCGTAATATGTGATCTAGTATTCCTTTGCTAACCTTTAGCCACATTGCATGATCAAGGATTCCAGACTTGTCATCAATGAGTGGAATATAAGTTCATCTCATGAACCTTCAGATCCATATAGTATCCACTGCTGTTCTCTAACACACAGATACTCGGCATTTCCCTTTTAAATGGTTTTATTGGAACACTTCCAATTATCAACAAACTTTCACTTTTATACATCTTATGTATATATTTTGCGATTAATTTTCTGTCCTTTCGGAAGTTCACATCAATGTAACTCTTTACATCAAACTCTTCCTTATCTCCATAGAACTAGTACTTCGCAAGTACTTATCAAGTTCTTATGGTATTCCAATAACCCTTACTGGAAGTAGACAGACATCCACTCGTCATGTCCTACATACGAGTTATCAGGATGAGCACATCATATTGCTATGTCCTACATACAAGATGATGAATGAATTTTATTCTTGCCATGTCATACATGCAAGACAATGGGATGATTGCATACATGATAGATCCATATCTATTCTTAGTGTTCCCATTCTTCATAAGAATTGGACACTTGGCCTCGGGATACTAATATCCATATAATTTGGACAAGTTTTCTCCCACTGAATCTATGCATACTGAACACTTCAGTACAGATTGCCAATGTATGCTCTCTCTTTTCAGGTCAAGAGGTTTTCGAGAACTATCTCTATAGATCTCTATTCCTATCACATAGGAAACATCTCTATCTTCCTTAAAGATAATTTCCACATTTGGATTTCCATTCTAGAACAATTCCATTTCACATCAATATGTGGAATGTGAATATGCTCCCACTAAATCACAGATCCCTTCTTTATCTTTGACATATCAGTCAAACCCTTTGACTATATCATCAAAGTAAAGATCCAATTTTGAGTTGCTTGTACTCAATCAATCACATTGATTAGTCCATTGTAACTTATAGACTTCATTTGCATTAGTGGATTCATAAACCTTATAGGTTGTGTCACGTACACATCCTTGTTTTATTCCTCATAGGAATGTGGTTTTAGTATCCATATGCCAAATGTCTCAGTCATTAAGTTGCAATCAACAAGCATCATCCTTCTCAAAATGTTATCCATGTGTCTTAACACTTAAGACTCATTTGCACTTATGGATTTCATCCAATGAGTGCTACCATCAAGGTCATACCTTATGGTTCACATGGAAATCATTTAGGATGTAATGATCATAAATCATAACTCAAAATTCGGTTCCTCATATTCATCTAGATAGTTGACTCATCACATGAACAACTCATCACATAGATAATTGAGGTGTATCTGTTAAGGATATGAGAACTCACAACCCTTGTGATTCTTAATTTCCTTTATTAGTGTGGGGTATTCTTTTATTAAGAAGAATTTAGTTATTCGATAATCATTCTCTAACTCCTTAGAGTATGATTCCTTCTTGATTTAGACATCACCATGCCTTAATCATGAGTTCACTATGATACACTATCATAATCACTCATAAGGATCTCAAACATTTGGTTCAAGTATTTCATTCATTGATCTCATCAAGAATTAACACTTTACCAAATTTGCACTTCATCTATGAAAATCTTGAACACTTCAAGATGTTCATATTGGTATTTCTCCAAACACCATTTGAAGTATTAGCATTTGTTCCAATTGGTATGTAAATACATCACATGTATTATACCTAATAGGATAATCACTCTCCCACTACCTTTAGTGAAGATTGATTAATCATGTCCAAGATATTCATGTCTCTTAATGGTTCTCTAACCAAAAGAGTCTAGGTTTATCCATCATATGGAAACTAGAAATGAATTTCTCATGATTGATGCTAATTTGATTGTTTGAGTTATCAATAACTTTTAGGTATCATTTTATCTTATGCATATCAAATACCACAAGATAAGAAAGGCATTGCCACAAAGATCATATCTTTAAGATTGAAACATCAACTTTATTAATTGCCATCATTGTCATACAATATGCAATAATAAAGTGTTTCTATCTTTTGGCAATATATGAAATAGCAGTTCTCAACTCTATTTCGTGCCCTTTTAGGCTGAAATAAACTGAAAGATACTCCTATCTATGGCAGAAACACTTGCTCCAATGATGGGTACTTCTTTCTTGGTCCTTTCACAAAGGCCATCACTTCTTGGCGGATATTGCATATCATATATGACATATCCATATCTTGGTATCATATACCTCGGATAAAGAAGCGGTTAATTTCATGATACCTTAGGTGGAGATCTCCATCCCCTCCTTCATCTTCTTTTGTTCTTCCAGATATAGAGGGCAATTCCCTCATACATCCTTTCCCCATGTGCCTTGAGGCTGAAGACGACTTGGATTTCTGGCTAGCATCAGAACACTTCTTAGCTTTGCCCTTGCCCTTGCCCTTAAGACTTACCTTTTCTTTGATCACATCAAAGATTATGGTTTTTCTTTCTTCATCTTTGCCTCTACTATCCTCAACATGTCCAACAACTCTTTCAACGCTTGTCAAAGTTGTTCATGTTGTAGCTTATCATGAATTGTATGATTCTCGCAACATTTGCAGTATCATACCAATAGCCAACTCTTGGCTCATATGGAATCCTTCTTAGTCAGGTCTTTCCACATACCCAATCACATTGAGTGTGTGAATACCTTACTGAATCTCCTTCTGTCATGCCATACTAGGACAGTGTTTTGGAGACATCATATGTCTCATGTTGTCTCTGCAACTCATAGTTCAGAGAACACAACATCAAGCACTCCTCATCAATGTCTTTCTCAGTATGCTTCCATAAGCATACTTTCAGCCATTTATGTGGTGGGATCGAGTTCATCTGGTTCTGGTATAACTAGGACTTGGAGCTTTCACTCTTTGAGAACACTTCTCACCATCCTAACCAGTCGTGGAATTATTCCCATTTAATTTGTTGGTCTCAAAGACCGATCGCAAATAAAGTGATTTGTTGATTAACCATTTATTTTAACAAAAGGAAATATATGCAATTTTAGTCCAAAACTCTTTTTGACTTGTTTGATTGATTTGAAAAGTTGACGATAAAATTAGGCCTTTAATTAATTATCGCTCCCACTATTTTACTTCAAATTGATAGCCCTCACCATCAATTCAGAAGATTGCAGCGTACAACCTTCTAGTGGGCAAGCTCCTGAAATCCTCTAAGTCATGAGTCAGCTTTGGCTGATCGCCCACAACTTAGATCTCTCAGGTAGGCAACTCTTACCAATTGCATCATATGCAACTCTTGTTGAATGAACATGCACAACATCTTGCCATGAACATTCCTTACCTCTGGGCCTAGACGCTCTAAGAATCACCAGTTAAGTCTAACCCAAAAGCCGACACGGTAAACATGCACCCTGCTTTAGCAGAACCTACATGTCTACCCTTCACACTTCCACAAGATAGACGGCGCACCACGCTTTGGCGTAACCTACACTTGGTCGATCGAGCTTTTCATGTGTGCCGCTAATGAAAGGCATATAAGACTTAATATTTTAATGAGGGATTTGGTTTTTATATACATATACATATCCAATCACCACAATACATAGTACGTATCATATACATGCTATATCCCATAGAAAACATGCACAAACGATAAAAAGCGATGATTATGGCCATCCTAATGTGATTCCTCGAGCCAAGAGGAATCACGGTCATCTAGGTCTACATCACATGCAACCTTTACAAGATGAACTCTGTGCCTTGCCATCCGAGTTGATCAACTCATCACATGAATGATCTATACTCTCCAGCCGGTCGTCTGGGTGCCACCAGCCGATCGGTTGGCTCCTCCAACCGATCGGTTTGCCTGGTCGTCGTGCATCTCGTCATGTCCGCCACCCGCTCGTCTCGCTCCTCGAACCGGTCATCAACCGATCGGTTCACTCCTTGAACCGACCGTCTGGAACGTCAACCGATCGGTTCACGCCTTGAACTGATCATTTCAGCTGTTGTCTTGATGTCCGCCGGTCTTCGACATAATAGGAAATAAAATCTATCCTAATAATTACATTGCTTTAAAAGAGAAACCCCGATTTACATTCGGGGGGAGCAAAGGTAGGAAGAATCTCGAATTATTTCGAGTTACATCAGGATTAAGAGAGGGAAGATCGGTGTGCAGACCGAGATGCAAGCAACCACACACAACCAATCACAGATAGGGGTTTATAGGCCATAATCATGCTACATACATCCACCACAAAACTTGTTTAAGGGCGACGCGTATCGAGTGCATTAATAATACATATCATATATGTAATTAGGAATTTGTAGATTTAGGATTGGACATGCATAAAGCCGATATTATTCGCATCGCATGCAATAAATAAAGGCGACAAACCAAAATCGATCATATCGATATTCCTAAAATATAGAGCAGTTGACGTGGCTCTGATACCACTGTTGGGTTTTAGGGGAAACAACGAAGGCAGCAGAAACAAAAATTTTCTCCCCCAACCCGTACCGAGGAAACGCGTCAACGTCTATATAATAGGAAAGGATGGTTTGTGGAATCATACCTTGTCCCGAGGCTTGCTCGGCGACAATACCTCGCGCAATGCGCGGTCTTCAACTCCGGTCTTGGACGGTGTCTGTGCAGCTCCTGGTCGCACCGGGACTGACGACTCCTCCTCCTACCGGACTGTCGGATGACAGTTGTCCTCCTGAGCGGCAATGTCCTCCCACCTCTGTAGTAGTCCACACGGACCACCTGGAACTCCACTCTCCTTGTCCCACAAGGAAGTGGAAGGAGTCGCACTCTCCTATTGACGTACTAGTCGCCAACACACTCTCCTGCTACCAGTTGCAACTGCAGTTGTCCTTCCCTTGCTGCACCTCCCTTTTGCGGGAAGCACTTTCTCGGGATCTCTCATGGTTACCAAAACCAGAGAGAACGACAACTTCGCAAAGCAACCGACTTGCATTGAGTTGTGTTCTGAGAAGCCCCCAATATCCCTATATATATAGGCGGGTCATGGGACAGGGTTCTCTGTGCCCGGCAATACGGGACTAAACGCAGGAGTAGAAGGGTTCGAGAATTTTCCACAAAAGGCAACTGGTTCGCAACTTGAAACGATCGGTTCACAACTGAACCGATCGGTTCGGCCATTGAGCCGATCGGTTGGACCTGAGCCGATCGTTTGGGGCACTCCAACTGATCGGTTGGTGCCCTGAACCGATCGGTTCATGGTCCTAATCCAGCTCAAAAAGACTTTCCTTGTTTCGTTCTCAATTGGTATCGTATACCAATGTTATTCCCAATCGAATTGGGCAATTTGAAACCAAAGGAAAATTCTTGCCGACATGACTTTCCCAACTGGTCGGTTGCACCAGTTGAGTCGATCGGTTCAACTCTTGAACCGGTCGTTTCAACCTGGGCATGAGCCGATCGGCCTGGACAGTCCATCCGACCGGTTCAGCACCTCAGCCGACCGGTTCATCACATGAGCCGATCGGTTGGGAGCACAGGTTGGGCAAAATCAATCAATTGCGATTTCAATCAATCCGATACTCCAATCAATGTGTCCAACACCTTGAACCATCTGATATTGAGCTATCGACTGATTGAGTGTTTAATTGAACTACTAAACTCCTTTAGTAATCAATCTAAACATTGCTTTGTGGACAAAACTCCTCTTCCAAGTTAAATCCTATGTGTGTGACCCTGCAGGTCCATTTCACGTTGGCAGTGAAAGTCCATAACACTTATGACTTCACAAGCAAAGAGCGGTGCCTAGTCACACATCAGTGCTACCCAAGTGAAAGTAGAAAGTTGGAGAACAACTTTCATCCTACAATCCGTGAATGGTGTTACAGTGAATGTATAATTCCTTTGTCACTGATATCTCGAATGAACTCAAGGCATGGAACAATCATCCTGTCAACGTTCATTCACTTTCTTGATCTCAGAGTAGATTGAAGGAGATATGTATGACATCAAAATCACATACTGATTCACACATGCGTGCGCACGCCTATCTCAATCCTACTCATCAAGTGGCCTTGGATATCAAACTCCCTCAGGAGGGACAAATCCCATATCTATCACTCACCCCTCAAAAGCCCCATGTGTCAAAGCCACCCAATCATCACCTTTATAACAACCCATGTTTCAGGACTACGTTTGATGATGTCAAAGTGTGCCCAACGACATGTGTTGAGTGTAGTGATTTCAGGTCTAAGAATCACACTCACCACCATCACTGTGAGTACTGACTGTGACTACCATCTCATGGTTCCATGTGTCAAACTCACGGTGAGTCTGTCCGGTATCTTATTCTCTAACAAGTACCTATGTGTTTGGTTTGATAACTCTATATCATGACTAATGAGATTCTGTCATCAACCAACACCACAATCTAGTCTTTTGTGTCATTGCTGTCTATCTACCTTCCACAATGGCATCCGACTAGGGACATAACAAGAATGTACAAACTCTTAGCATCCGTATGATCTCATCGTTCAGGTCATGAACCTGAAGGCATACGTCATTGAGTACTGTCATTCTCTAGACATTCAATCTGTTCTATCACTATCTCATATGACTGAACCAGAAAGAATTGGAAGCTTGCCTTTGATGTTTATCAAATCAATCTTATGTATCCCACCAATCATCCCATGATTGGCTCTCAGGGAATACATACCAACATAAAAAACATATTTCTCATCTTCTTAAAACCCTATGATAGTAGAATCATGCTCACTAGACCTCTTGTCTTGCATATATTATGTCTTAAATAAGTATTACATTCTCACCTAACTTTTAGTTCACTCATTTGAAGTCATATTTGAACTTCAAATTCAAGGGTATTCTTAATGACCTTTGATTACTTATTGAAATTTCCTATATATATACTTATACTTGATTATTCTCAAAATATGTTATTTACCATTTAAACTTAGAAATGATGCTCACATGCTAATAATATATTTGTAATTCTAACTATTTGAGTGATAGAAACCCTCTTGATTGCTAAAAACTAAATCCTAGGCCACAACCAACGACCAAACACTTGTATCATCTCCCTAATGACTCATGATGTTGTTGGTGACCTATACTCACCCATAGTAGACACGCTTTGTGTTGTAAATTCCCTACCTTTGATAATTGCTACTAGACATAATTCATAGTAGCCCAAAATAGTATCAACTAGTGGTGATACTTTTTTGGTCACTGTTAATGCCGACTTATTTTCCATTAAAACTAAAGTACACTAAAGATAGTTAAGTCAAAAACTATGTTTTATAGCCTTGTTAGCTACCAAGTTTAAGTCAGTTTTGGTCAAACTTGGGCTTATAGTGAAATTTCAAGCATCTTAAAATGCAATGTTTTTTTATCGGAATTGGTACTTCTAATCTCTCATTATTTCACTCACCATATAAAACCTGTACCTTATCATATCATGTACTTGCTTTGCCTAAGAACTTATGAGATATGATTAAGGGAATAATTAGGGATTTTATCCAGTGACATGTAATTTAATTTAATTTTTACTAGGAGGAACTAATAACTTAAGATTACTACATGAACTCTTATATGTAAATTAGGTTATACTTCCACATTATGATGTATTAAACTTAACCATGCTTTGATTCCAATGTTAGATTTTAAAACTATTATTTAGATTCTAACTAGATATCTAACGTTAATGATAGAACATTACTTACTATATCTACACTTATCTTAAACCTCAATCATCCATTTGATTACTTCTAGGTGTATTAAATATCTTGTGGTGTCTCTCGTAACATATGTAAATCTTATGATTTATCTCTAGGCACTTCAAGAGAGAACATTCCACTTTCATTTCTAGTAACCTTAAATAGTGAAAAACCCTTTGGAAACATTTTATTTTATAACAACAAATAATTATTCTTAATAAAATGGATTTCAACAAATAATGATAGAAAACTTATTTATGAAATACTTTCTTATTTTCCACATAAAAGAACATTTAAGGTATTTCAACATCATCATTTTTGTCATTTGATTAAATGTTCAAAAACTAATCTAGATGAGTTCTTCTAATTAAAATATACTAAAGAATGTGAATTATTCATTCAACAAATCATTTATAAAAGTAAGAATTCAAGATTTCATCTATTTACATTGGTATTTTCTCCTATGCAGTTTCGTTTGTACTTCTCCCACTAGAATTTAGATTAAATATTCATAAGTTAATCAAATAGAATTAATCCACTCTCATGTAAAACTATAAGAAAGTGAACCCAATTCTTCTTCAAGAACTTCTTCATTCTTTTTCAAATCTAGGATTTTATGCCAAATTTGCTTCCATAAATCCATCTTTTATCATTATATGAAACAAAGAGAGAAAAAGAATTAAGATTGGAGTATTGATTTGAAGTATTTCTTCCTAAACAAGATAAGATGCAAAATCCATAGGAAACTTATTGTTCAAAACAATCACTATTATCAGTTGAACGTTAAATCTAGAGGGGAAAAAACCATCCAGAACAATTAGTGTGTAAACCTTCTTTGGAGCTCTAAACACCCTTCTTCTTCTCTCCTTGGGTCCTTCTATATTTTATAGTGCTCTACATGATCTAGTGGTGAAGAGTTTCTTATATAGTATAGTCAAAGTATTTGAAAAACTATTACTCAAGTCCACCTCCTTAGTCAATCAGCTTACTGCTTTTGAGATCTAACTTAACCATATTCAGTCAACTAAAATTGGTCAAACCAACTAAGTTAGTCCACCCACAATAATTTCTAGTGTTATTTATCCATCTCTACCAAATAGGTTTGCCAATTTTTTCAATTCAACTTGTCTTGTAACAACTTCAAATTTTCATATAAAACTACATGAGCAAAAACATTGATTCCGTTCTCATATCATGATGGATTATCATAAACATTGAATGTCTTGCATGTAGAATAATCAAAGTGAAACCACCAAAAGTACAAAGTAATATTTCTCATCCTTAAAAGTATGACATCAAATGAAAGAGATTACAAAATTGAAAACATTGTTCATAATCTAACATTATAAAACTATGCCTGAATCAACTTAAGTAAATTTACCTATGGAAAACTATACATGGCTTGGGAACTTATGGTCCTTCATTTAATCATATTTATCTTCATTTGATGTCCTTTTTACACCTTATTCTCACCATATGTGAATATCTTATCCATAGTCGTGTAAGTAAAAAGGCAAACATACTGGTGAGTGGTGAGATTTATATTAACGTAAAGTGACTATATACTTTGATGAAGGCTTAAAATGGAAACATGACCGAACCCAAGTGTTCTTTATCTTTAAATTTCACTTAATTTTTTTGATTCCATTTTCATTGTTTGGGTTGTTTATATTATCCTTAATGCATAAGTGTTCCCAATATATCATGTCTCATGAAGGAAAAATTCTCCAAAGATCTCATATGTAAGAAAGGCAAATAAATATTGAAAGGTACACAATTAGTATTAATTGTTTACTTAACATGGAGATTGGAATAAATAAGTTGAGTTATTAGATTTATGATCAATGTGAGATGTCAAAATCTTTTAGATATGATGATATCATAATTAAAAACTTATTCCATTCCAATTACAACTCTTGCTTTTATTCCATTGAAGTAGATACATGAAAATGACAAATATTGATTCGTATGCATATAATAAAATATAAACCCATTATCACTACTTACTGATAGTGTACATGTACACTTATTGGTTGATAAAAGAACTCTTATGGATTCTCCAACCTTGTCCAAACCATATCCATCATGTTTAATAAATAACATTCTTTAATAATCTTAATCTAATCTGATTTCAAGGTTCCTTATTATTAAATCATGTGAATTCATAGTCAAAATAGTTTTTCTTATATTTTTTGTTCTTTTTATGGAGTATTTATTTGCATTTTTTTGTAACAAACGAAGTGGTTAAGATTTTAAAGAAAATAACCAATAATAATTTAATAAAGTCAATTTATAAATATCATGGAGCTTGTCGATCTTATCGCATATGAGGTCCCACACTAAAGTGTTCCTACAAGGGTCAGTCACTTGGTATGCGCCCATTACAAACTAGATGCATGAATATGAAAGATAAGGAAAGAAAAAAATAATATGATACCCTTTATGAGGATTAGAGAGATAAATAATATTAGAGGAAAGACAATAAATGCAATTAATAAATGTTAATTTACATGTCTATCAAAAGAAGTAGTCTAATGCTTTACAATCTTGGATCAGATTCAAGATTCATGGGAAATTTTGCCCTAAAAATATCATAGGTGTGTTTCCCTTCTTCCCTGAGTCTCAAATACCCTTGAAATTGGTCTTGAGGTGAATGGGAGCATCAAAAGGATGCTCCCACCATGACATTAGAGGGAAGTGGAGAATAGAAAGACACAAATAATAAAATATGGTGAAGAAAACTAATTAAGTATTGTTGTTGAGGTTCCAAAAATCACTAACAGAAGAGTAATCAAATAATAGTGGAGGGGAAGGTTGGGATTGCTAGAAGGTTTGGGATCACAAAAGAACCAAGGTCAAAAGGGGACAAGGATTATCACTATTTGATGAGCCAATTTTTGAAAGAAGCTTCTTGAGGGACATCATGAGGTGTTTTGTCAATATTTCTAAAACTATAAGGGGTCAGATGATAGTTGAATCCATAGTTTTAGGTACATGTAGGTAGAGTTCTAATGCATATGTGTGATGTAAACCTTGGGATTTTAGACATTGTTAGGTGTTAGTGGAGTGTTGAGGATGTATTTAGGGAACTGTTGTTTATGACAACAAAGGATGTTGAGGAACATGTATAATGGAAGTCTAAGATGGCATTATAAATATAGGTGGTGAAGCACTATCATTTTAGGGATGGATTACCTTATACATACTCAAGGAATGAAAAGAAACGATCAATGTGAGGTGATATTTCATGATCAGGAAGAAGTGAGGTGTATAGATTTTGTCTTATGTTTCTTCTGTGTGTGGGAAGAAAGTGGGTGAGTAAGAGAAGGTGTCATTCGTTAGATGAACCTGAGAATCATGTAGAAGTAGGAGAAAAAATTATAGTCTTCATATGTGTGGTCAGATTTAGGAAATGTAGAACATCCACTTAACACAGTGGTAAAGTTTGTACTACAGTTTATTCTTAAATTAACCAAATATATTAGTATTTTTGTATTTTATTTCCATATCTATTTGAGTGGTAAAATAAGGCCCAAATGAATTCACTTTTTAATCAAAACCTATCATGATATCATGTGTTATTTATAGACAGTTTCCATTTGTATATCAACTAATCATGGTTAATTCATTGTGAGATTGGTTGAGACTAATTTGATTGATTAGATATTGTAACACACAAAAATTTTATATTTGTAATTTAGAATTTTAATTGTAATATATATGAAAACTTAAATAATGGACTTAATTGATATACTCCCAATTTATATAATGTTGTTTGATTAATGGTAAATAATATATCTTATTCCTTTATCCATTAAATAACTCACCATTATATTAATATGAAAAGAAATGAGACAAAACTCTTTTTTTCTCTCTCATGATAATCCCTCCAAGTATACATAAAATATAATAAATAGGCCTTGGAGTGGATAGTCACTCCCAATCTACGAATTGAACTCAACTAGTTCACTATGAAGATATAATTTACTCTGTCTCATATTTTAATATATATACACTAAAATAATGATCCATATCAACTTTATAAATAAAAGATGACCAAAACCTAATTATAACTATAAAGGGAAATTCTATACTATTTTTTTAATCTATGGTTCAAATTTGAAGTTAATTGGACTTTATTTAACTACCTAATTGATTTAAGGAAGTTTCTACATAGTTATTGATTAATTTTAATTTTAATTTTCCCTAATATACTGATATAACCTAAAGTTCTCATTGTTTATTGATCTATCATGTGGATTCATAGTCTGAGTCGGACTCTCAGACTCAAAGCCATAGGTAAGCAGGGGACTTGTCCCCTTCACTCGACTCCTAGAGATGCATGGACTCCTCCTCCCACCTGAACTTGACCTGTAGCAATGCCTTGAGTTTTCCCCTACATAACCCCTCAATTTTGTATCTACGCTCATCCAAAATCCAAATTAACCATCATTTTCCCCAGGGGACTTCCCTTATTCATACACACAACTGCCCCCCTTGTTTTTGGCTGAACAGTTCATTAATACAATGTTTCCAACCACCTCCACTCCAAGAAATTTCATCGATCTTTCCCTTTTAAGTCCACAAAGATGGTTGGGTGTTCAATTTCATTCTTGAACCCGTATGACACCACAAAAAAGATCGAGTTCTCTATTGGCCTCCGTGCTTTCCCCTGGGCAACTCTGACAATGTATCTGAAATCGGGTCCATGTAAGAATCCACACACAAAGCTCCATCTTATCCTTAGCTTGTCTAGTCGTGGTGTTATCCAAGTTGTTCCCCCCAAGTCTGTTTCCTTCCCATGTTCATCCTCTATCCTTCTGGGGTGGAAGGACTTCCTTGAGCTCTTGACCACTGGAGGAGCCAAGTCATGCTATTTGGTTTTAACTGTAAGCGGGGAGGGTGCTTAGCACATTCATTTCCAGCAAAGAAAACTAGAATCAAGTTTTGGACATCGAGTTCTCACTATTTTCACATGGTACCATGTTATTTGTGTTGTGAATTGAAGAAGAAGAAGAAAAGTGGTGCTTCTTAATTTTTTCATCGCCCATGTTATATTATTGTAACACAGTTCAAGGTTGAGGCTGAACTTTCAAAATGTTTTGTGATATAGCTGTGTATGTGTCTTGAGCAGGCCCTAACCATGTGGTAGTCTATGATTGGTCCAACTAGGAAAAGTCCCCACTACAATTAATTTCAATTTATTATTTTGTAGTGAGTTTTTGATTGCTTGATTATTCAGGAATTCAGAGTAAATCAGTGGATTGTCAAAAAATTATTGGAAAATATGATTTATAAAGGGTTTCAATGAGGAATCTGACTTTTTGGTTTTCAAAGTCTAATTTGATGATGTCATATTATGTTTTCCTAATGACCAAAGATAAGGGTTTAGAATGCTATTTAGGGTAATAACTAATATAAAGCATGTTATTTTCAAGAACTTAGGGATGACTAAAGATCATAGAAACTAAGTTAGGATTTAATTTGCTCTGGGTAAATGGGTCATGGTATTGTGCATAGTTATTCATGATTGATTGGATGTTATGTATAAAGTAGAAATTACGATTTCCATATTAATGTTCCAAATCATGTCCATTATATCAAAATTTGTTGATGATTGATATGTCTTATGGTTACGATGACCACTAAGATTAAAGATATGATTAGTAATTAATGAATTTAAACTTCAAGTTTTAAGAGCGAGAAATTTTGTCATGTTAAGGATTCAAGTTCAATATTACGCTAATGTTCATACTAAAAAGATCATGGTATAATAATTTGATTAAAGTTTATATGCCTTGCAATAATGAACGTCAAGGGGTCTTTATGGGCTTTTATAGCCAATCATGGGCTTTCATAGACAGTTATGGGCTTTCTAAGAAATCATGGGCTTTCCTAGTATTATGTGCTCTTAAGTGAGACATTCATAAGAGATGCCAATTTTATTTATTAAATTCTTTTTTATGTCAAGAATGTTTTTCAAGAATGCTTAACTTCATATTCAATTCAATTTTCCTTCATGTTAAGTATAACTATTTTGCTTATGCTATAAAGTGCCACTACCATATACTGATGTGATTATTTTTCCCTTTGTATGGATGGGGACATGATGTAACCATGTGAATCAAATAATGACTAAAGGAGAGAAAGCCAAGGATAAGAAGGCCTTCAAGCAAAGACTTATGGGCTGCCATCTACCTTAGATGATCCTAATATTTAGAATGCTTCTTCTATGTTTTAGTTATTCTATATTAGATGTTAGATCTTAATTTTGATGTAGAAGTCACATATCTAGTGAACAATGTATGAATCCTTTTAAGACAATGTATGGTGATATATTTATTTATTTATTTGTAGTGGTATCATGATGTGACATCCCCTTCAAACATAAATGCTTCCACCCTGTTATGGTATGTATAAAGGTGGTGTGTTACATTATTGGAATTAGAGAAATTAAGTAGATGGCCACTAAACAAAAATTATAATTCATATGTTCTAGACCTAGTTGTAGAAGAAGTAAGTGAAAGATAATGGAAACCAAAGTAGAGGACTAGTCATGAGTTTATATAAGGGTTGGGGTCAGGTGTCTAGATGGTTTGGACTTCTATGTTAACTCTAGAATTGTGTATATCATGCTCTCTCTCTTTCCCACATGTTTGTGGTACGAGACACAAGCTTATGAGGTTTTGTAGAGAGGATTTTACGTGCATATAAATATATTATCATGTTTGTCACTTCCTTTCGACTGCATGTGATATAGAACATGTGCACTAGGGAGGTTCTAAGATAAGTGTGACAAGACATGTCACCTCTAGTTATATGACCAACCGACATGTATTCAGATATGAAAACTAAATAGGAGTTGGGATTAAAAGTTTGAGGCATATAGTCACCTAAACTTAATTAAATACACATTAAGACCAAGAATGCATGCAATGGGTAGTTAATTTGACATAGATTAGTTAATTGGGTTCAAAGTGAAACCAAAATCCTAATGTAGCTACCTCCAAAGAGAGGCAAGCTAAGTTACTTAACATGATGATGATTTGAGAATATTACAAGCTTCATTAGTAGTCATTGCAGATTTTAGATAATTATGTCAAATTTAGTTGTTTAATCATGTGAGATCACACCTTAAGTGATATTATGAGTATTAAAGACAATATTAGATATTAGTATGCATAGAACAAGTGAAACCCTAAGGTAGGTAGACTAATTAGAATTTTGGGGACGACATTTATTTAAGGTGGGTAAAATTGTAACATCTCAAAAACTTCACATAAGAAATTTAGAATTTGTGTTGAAGTATTTATGATAAAAGTTAGATAATGGAGTTAATGGATATAGTCCCAATCTATTAAGTTTCTTTTGATTTAATGATAAATAATATGTCTTGTTCCTCTATGCATTAGATAACTCACCATTATTTAATATGAAAAGAAATGAGACAAAACTCTTTAATTTTCTCTCTTGTATAATAATCCCTTCAAATATACATAAAAAGATAATAAGTAGGTTTTGGAGTAGATAATTACTCTCAATCTCAAAACTAAACTCAACTAATTCACTATAGAAAGGATAATTCACATTATCTTATATTTTAATACATATACACTAAGATAATGACCCATATGAATTTTATAAATAAAAGATGATTAAAACCTAAATATAACTAAATACTGATATTTTAAACTCCCTTTTTTATCTATGGTTAAAATTCAGAGTCAATTAGACTTTATTTGATCACCTAATTGATTATATATATATATTTGTTAATATTAGTCAAAACTTTCCAAAATATCCTAATCTAACCTAAAGTTTTGGTAGTTTATTCATCTGTCACATGAAGTAAGAGTTTGATCTAGACACTTGGACCTAGAGCTATCCGCAAGTAGGGGAACTTGTCCTCTTTACCCGACCCCAGGGACGTAAGGACTCCTCCTCCCACCTGAGCTCAACTTGTGCTGACACCTTGAATTTTCTCAAGTATAACCCGTCTATTTGTATCTACGGTTATTTGTAACCTAAATCCACCATCATCATGCCCCAGGGAAATTCCCTTATTCATACCTACAAACCCGCCTTGGTGTTGGCTGAGAAGGTCATCGACATAACATTACCGACCACCTCCACTCCAAGGAAGGCCGTCAAGCTTTACCTTCGAATTTCACAAACATGCTTGGGTCTTCAATTTCATGCTTGAACTCACACGATGCCACAATGAATCTTGAATTCTCTGCCAACTTTCGCACTTTCCCATGAGCAACTTGGGAAATGAATCTGCAATTGGGTCCATGATAAAAATCCACACACAAATCTCAATCTTTTCCCTAGATTATCTAGCCATGGTGTTATTCAAGTTGTCCCCTACAAGCCTATTTCTTTCCCCTATTCCTCCTCTATCTTATTAGGGCGACACAACTTTCTTGAGCTCATGGCCACCGGAAAGCCAAGTTAAACCTCCTTGGTTTCAGCTAGAGGCGGGGATCGTTCTTAGCACCATAGTTTCCAGTATAGAAAATTGGAATCTAATTTCAATCTTGAGTTCTCGTTGTTTTCACATGGTACTATGTTGTTCACATTGTGAGTTTAAGAAGAAGATGCCAGATGGTGCTTCCCAGTTTTTCCCTCGCCCACACTGTATTCTTACCATGCAGTTTGTGGTCAAGGATAACCTTTCAAAATGTATTGTGATATTATCCACCTGTGTGTTTTGTGTAGGCCTGGATCAAAAGGTAGTCTATGACTGGGCCAACTGGTCAAAGGCCCCAATATGGATAATTTCAATGTAATGTTTTTCTATTGAGATTTTAGGTTGGTTAATTATTTAGAAATTTCGAGTAAATCAATAGGTTGTAAAAAAATATGGGAAAACATGATTTTCAAAGGCTTTTCAATTAGGAATCTGGTTTTTTAGTTTTTAAAGTCTAATTTGATAATGTTATACCATGTGTCCTTAATGACCTAAGAATAGAGTTTAGGATTCTATTTGAGGAAATAATTTATGAAAATCATATTAATCTTAGGAACTTAAGATTGACTCAAGATTAGAGAAACTAAATCATGATCTAGTTTTCTCCAAATTAACGTGTCATGTTGTTTTCTACAATTATTCATGGTTGATTGGATGTTATGTATAAAGTAGAAATTGTGATTTAAAGTTTAATGTTCTAAATCATGTTCATTATATCAATTGATTGATGATTTCCATGTCTTATGGTAACCATGATTAGTAAGATTATTGATTATGATCAAAGACTAATGAATTTAAAGTTCCAAGTTTTTTAAGAGGATAAATACAATCATGTTAAGGATTCAAGTTCAAGGTTATGCTAATGTTCACACACACAAAAATCATTTTATAAGTATTTGATTAAATTTTATATGCTTTCACAGTCTTAGACCTCAAGGGGTCATTATGGGTTTTATAGAGAATCATGGGCTTTCCTAGCAATCATGGAATTTCCTAGTATTATGTGCTTATAAGTGGGAAAATCATTATTTGATTCTTATTTATGTTAAGAATCTATTTCAAGAATGCTTGAGGTAATATTCAAGTAAATTTTCCTTCATGTCAAGTAGAATTATTTTGCTTATGCTATAAAGTATCAGTATCATTTACTAATGTGATTGTTTTTCCATCTGCATGGCTGGGGATGCGATGTCCCCAGATATTGGAGAAAATAAGGACTAAATAAGAGAAAGAAAAGGATTAGAAGGCCTTCAAGTGCAATCGAGTGGGGTTCCATCTACCTTATATGATCCCAATATTCAAAATATCTTCTTTTATGTTTTGAATGTTTTGCAATAGATGTTAGATCTTAGTTTTGATAAAGAAGTTAGTTGTAGTTTTCATATTCAAGGAAATAATATATAACTTTTTTCAAGATAATGTATAGTGATTTATTTATTTATTTGCAATAAGTATCATAATGCGACATCCCCTTACTATAGAGAAGAAATTGTGTTATTAAGTTATGAATTTATTAAACAAAAAATAGAAATTTTGATTTTTTCATTATATTACACTACTTATCTTCCACTGAGGGGAACATGAGAGAAAAACCATTTTAGTTTACTTTTTTACTTTGGTAATGATCATTTAAGGATAAGAGGTTAATATTTGGGTATAATTTCATTTTTTCTAAGGATGGATTTTTTTGAAATTTTATTTAGTATGTATGTTTAATTAATTTACTAATTTTTGGATTTTCATTATGTTCAATTATATCCACATTCTAAAAATTTCTTCCTAAAAATTTCTATAATTCTACTACCTTAGGGTATCACCTTTCCATGTTTTGATACTCTTTTCACCTCAATTTGACATAAATGTTCATATAATAGGAATATGCATCCTAACATCTTTTGTTGCTTTTTTCAATCTAAATATAGAACTAGTGAATCTTATACCTAGTGGAATAAGTAACTGAATGAAAATCATGAGAGTGCCTAGTGTCCAAGTATGTTATTTTGTTTGATAGTGAATTGTTACAATCCAAAATCATTTCATAGTAACCACATGAGTGGAAGCATTTTCGACTCACTAAACTTATGGTTATCACAAACATTTTAATGTTTCTCATTCTCAAATATTTGACTTTAAAGGAAAACCTAATGCAAAACAACTAACATTTTGCACAACCTAATATAATCACACTATGCCTATAACATTAATGAAATTTATTCAAGGATAATGAAACCCTACCACGACATTTCTTGTCCTTGATTGAGTCCGTTTTCTCCTTAGTGAAATCATTATTCCACCTGATACTAACCACCTATGGATATATCATCCACGATCATCATAAGAAAATTACAAACTAATTAGTTGATGGAACTTATATTTTACATAAATTTGAAGAAACTATATACTTTGGAAAGGGCTTGCAATGTAAGCATGTTTTAACTCATCATTTTCTTTATTTTTAACTTAAACTAACTTTCCCATTTACTTACTCATTTTCAAGGTTAATAACAATGTCCGTAATGCATAAGGTTTCCCAAGACCTCTTGAGGTACGAAGGCTAAATGCACCAAGGAGCTTGTTGCTCTCAATAGCTCATATGCAAAGAAAGGAAAATAAATCTTGGGAGGAACAAATATAAAATTTTTACTTAGTATGTATCTTTAATCAATGACTTCAAAACCTAAGTTCACTATCTATGCAACATGTAATATTACTTTAAACTGGTAACATTGTATAACACATATTTCATTTTGAATAACTATTGCCATTATCACATGGAACTATATATATAAAGATGGTAGATGTTGATTTATATGCATACAATAGAAAAAATTCCCTTTCCTATACTTATTTTTCATTTTGCATGTCCACTTCCTAGATGCAAGAAGAAATAACAGCAATCCATTAAAGAATGTTGTATCCATCATGTTTAAATATATAACATACATGAACAAGGCAACACTTAATCTATGTTTTATGGTTTACGACATCCATTTGAACCATGTGACCATAGTCAGTCATCAATTTTATTCTATAGATTTTTATTTTTCTATAGAGAATTTATGTGTTTCTTTATAAAAGATGAATTAGTTATGATTTTTAGAAAGCAAAAAAATAACGATTCAATAAAAATAATTTATGAGTAAAACAGTGATCGACCACCTTATCTACGCATAGGGATGCCATGATGAGGTTTCCTTCAAGAGTCAGCCACATAGTCAGGTGCTAGTGCAAAACTTGGTATGTTGCCAAAAGATAAACACACCAAGAAAAACTATGATACCTTTTATGAGTGTTATGATAATAAATAAGACTAGGGGTAAGAAACAAAAATCAATTAATCAAAAGTTGTTTATATATTGATGAAAAGTAATAGTTTAGTTGTCTAAAATGTTTGATGAAACTTGAGACTTAGGGGAAAACACTTCTGAAAAACTTCATAAATGAGTTCCTCTCACTTAGTCTCAAAAACCTATGACATGGGTCAAAAGGTGGTTGGGAGCATTGGATGGGTGTCCCAAGATTGTAGGAGATGGAGGTGGATAATGAAAATATGTCCAAATTAAAATGAGGTGTTAATGATGATTAAGTATAATTTGTGAGGTTCCAAAGAACCACTATGTAAATAAAAACATGCAATTATGGAGGGGAATGATGGGATTTCTAGCATATCACAAAATAACCAAGCTGAAAAAGGGGAAAATGAGTATGACCACTTTTAAGGTGCCAACTGGGATTGTAGGGAGCTTCAAGATGGAGTCATGAAGCATTTAATAGATATTTTGGTAATTGCAGGTGAAAGGGTTATAGATGATAGTTGAATCTGTAGTTGTAGAAAAAGGTAGGTGTAGTTTAGAGGTGTATGAATGAGGGGAATTATGACGTTGTAGATATTAGGAGTTGTGGATGGAGCTCAAAGATCAATTTAAGGAATTCTAACTACATTGGAGGGCTTGTTGTAGTTGAGTTTAACAAAAGAGGTTGTGAATGTGTAGATAGGGGTCGATGTGCACAAATCACATCATAATATCATACCACTTTAACCACACTTTTCACTCAATTTAACAATATTTCTATCCAAATTCATGCTATGATGTTTGCTTCTTGTTGATCTTACTCATCTCATGGTTTGAATTGTAGGTACTTGATATTTCACTCTAAAAGGAAGAAAAATTCCCAATTTTCCATTTACTTGGCATTATCCAAAATGTCCCAGTTTCTATAATCAAGAAATTCAATAAATCAATGCCCTTATAGCATGTAGATAGTGCACATGGCGTGTGACTCTCAGGAGGAGGTCACCCTACAATAGACACACCTTATGGCATGTTGGTTACTTCCTACGCCGTAACGAGGGAGCTCAGAGTTCAGTAGAAAACACATGTTATGCTGTGTTATGCATCTCACACGACATGTTGCTTGTGTGCACCACTACTGTTTCTAGAATTTGATACTCACACGTCATAACACATGTTAGTTATGCCATAACAGAAGCATTTTTTGCAGGATTCCAATTTTTTTATCAATTATTCAAAAATATAAAGAACTGTCGTCCCTTAGGAAATGGATCATGCGTCATTTGGAGAGGTTAGAGACTCAAAACGGGGCCAGAGATCTGGAGAGGCGATCTAGGGGAGAAATCTAGGGTTTCTCAGGAGAGAATCCATTCCTAGCTCCATTTCTCTTCTTCTTTCTTTCCCAAAGCTGAAAAGAGAAGATTGTTGTTGTTAGAGGACATTTTTAGAGACGGATCTCCATCTTTTGGATGAAGATATCCATATGTTCTTCACTCCTACAGATGCATTTGTTATTCCTCTCTCTTTTCTCATGTTTATTTTATTGATTCATCATTGGTGCTTGTATTTTCTCACCATGAGTGAGTAAACTCCATTTCTTGGATGTGGGAGAGTAGCTCCCACGTAATAACTCGATGAGACTCAATTTTCATATCTAATATCATCTAATATTCTGTTTCAAAAATGAATTATGGTGTTTATTTCCTTGTTTGTATGGTTGGCCATCATGTTTATATGTTATATGCCTATTATTATTTCTGGAAAGACATATTAAGGGGTAAGGAATAATCATTTTGACAACATATCCTTGACCATGGGGATGTCTTGCATTGGCTGATAGTTTTAGCTTCTAGTTTGAATTCGAGTATATGCACGAGAATGGTATACGAGGATATAACTATCTCATATCATCTAGAAATGAATTAGATGCTATCAGCCCGCCTTACAAGATTAATTATTGTTGAGTTATGATGTTGATGTGAAATCCCACATCTAAGATCATCATAATCTAAATTTAATCCTTCTCAAGTGACGTGTGATTTTTATTTCTTTTATTGAAATTCATAACTAAGTTGACTCCAACCAACCATTTTAATTGTAACTGACCTAGATTGTTGAAAGTTAAAGTTTGTGCACCTAGATCCATGTGGTTCAACCTTGACTACAATTGATCCCATATACTTGTGGGTGGTTGATGAGTTGAGACAATTAATCTTAAAAACTCACTTGCCTTTGGCAATCAACAAGTTTTTCACACCGTTGCTGGGGAGATATGCTATTTTGGTTAGAGTAAAAATAATAATTAGTATTCAAGACTAGGTCATCATTTTCCACTATACATACTCGTGATATCTCTTTGTTTTTGGTTTTCTCACTTAATGTTGTTCTTTTCAGGTTGCATGTGTCATTCTAAGAGGGGTCTTGAGACATCCATTTTCCTAGACCCAAAAATTGAGCAGACCTTTTGCAGCCGAAGGAGAGCAAAGAAGGGTGATAATTCTTTGATCTTGGGGGGATCACCACCACCATCACCCCATTTAACCTTCATCACCACTTTCTCCCGATCACTCTCAAGAATCATATATGGAGGAGAACCGCCCACTCAAGGATTTTGTTGTGCCAGCTGCCATCAACATTTGTGGAGAAATCGATCATCCAGCTATTGAGGCCAACAATTTTTCTATCAGCCCTACCATCATGCAGATGATCCAGCAGAACCATTTTGGAGGAACTGCTATGAAAGATCCAAATCTTCACATAGTTGATTTTTTGTAGTATATGAACACCTTCAAGATCAATGGAGTCCCCACTGAAGGAGTACATCTACTCCTATTTCCTTTCACCCTGTGAGACCAAGCCAAGGCGTGGCTCTCCTTTGCCTAAGCAATCAATCAAAAGTTGGGATGAATTGTTGAATGTTTTTCTTACCAAGTATTTCCCTCCTAGCAAGATGGCTCAACTGAGGATCCAACTCACCAACTTTAAGCAACATGAAGGAGAAACACTCTATGATACAAAAACATCTGTCCTCACCATAGATTGACCAATTGGTTGTTGTTGCAAACCCTATACAACGGGTTATTCTATAACACCCATATGACTGTAGATGCTACTACAAATGGATCACTTATGAACAAATACTACAGTGAGGAACTTGCAATGATAGAGGATATGGCACTCAATCATTGTCAGTGGATCACTGAAAGAACCATCCAACCCTTCTCATCAAGCTATTCAACTAAGAAATCTAATGGAAAGCACACTATAGATACAGTAGATCTAATTGCAACCAAGCTTGATGATTTGAGTCAAAAGTTTGAGAAGTTGACCACTCATCCTATTCAAGTAGCCGAGAAAGTGTGTGAAGCATGTAGAGTTCTCAGTAACAATTCTTCTTTTTGTCTTGCACCACAAATGAGCACCATAGAGATGCCAGAACAGGTGAATGCAGTAGGCATTTTCAACAATAGACAAGCCTACAATCCTTTCTCAGAAACTTACAATCCGGGATGGAGAAACCATCCAAATTTCTCCTAAAAGAACAACAACCCTTAGAATCAACAACACCAAAGTCAAGCTCAAGGTCAACAACTACCCATGAACAACAACCGCCATCCCATGAATAACAATAGTCAACAACCACTGAGATACAACAACAATAACAATAGGAATTTCAATCAGCCACAACAAATGAGTCAGCCCCAACAAAAGTCTAGTTTGGAAAGTCTTTTAGAGACATTCATGACTATGTAGATCCAAGAAAATGATGAGTTTTAAGTACACAGAAATATCCGAAAAGATGCCATCATCCAACTCTCCTCTAAGGTTGATGGGATTGCCACCCATACAAAGATGCTAGAGAATCAGATTGCTCAACAAGCTTTAGCTAGATAAAGAACCTCTTCTATCTCACTACCTAACCAATCGAAGACGAACCCACATGAATGCAAGTCTTTTTCTTTGATGAGTGAGAATATCATAAAGAGGCCATTTCCAGAAGAAGAAAAGAAAGCTGATGATGAGAAAGAAGATGAAGGTGAGGAAAAATGAAGGAAGAAAGAGGCAAATGAAGAACAACCATCCTACAAGCCAACCATTCCTTTTCCACAAATACTAGCAAATAAGAAGGATGACACCAACTTCTACAAGTTCATGGACATACTGAACAAATTGTATGTCAACCTTCCCTTGACTGAAGTGATTGTCGAAATGCCCACCTACGCAAAATTCCTTAAAGACCTTCTAACCAAAAGGAGGAGGACCGATCACATAGAAATAGTCATGTTATCTGAAAGGATGAGTTCCATCATTCAAAATCGATTACTGGAGAAACTTATGATCAAGGTGCTTTCATGTTGCCATGCTAGATTGGTGATACAACATTTGACAAAGGTTTGGTTGATCTTGGAGCCATCATAAGCCTTATTCGGTATACATTGTGGGAGAAGCATGATATTGGAGAATCAAAGCCAATAAAGATGGCCATTCAACTAGCTGATCACACCATCAAGTATCCTAGAGGTATTGTTGAAGATGTGTCGATCCAAGTGGGCAAGTTTTTCATTCCTTGTGATTTTGTTGTGATTGATATGAATGAGGTTCCATCTAGTCATATTCTCTTTGGAAGACCCTTCCTTTAGACTTCTGATTGTATAGTCTATGTACGGGAAGGTAAGATCACTCTTATAGTAAGTGGAGAGATAACAGAGTTCTCTATTCTGGAGGTAATGAAATCCCCAAGCCAAATGGAGAGCATCTGCCTAGTAGATTATATTGATAGATTCCTAGAGGAAGATGAAGTTTTTTCTAAATTCCTTGTTGGCTATTGTGATAAAACTGAGTTGGACACTGCTAAGGCCATAGAATATGTGGATGTTATTCCCAATGCCACACCACTTCTATCTCATGAAGAGATTTCACCATTGAAGTACAGCTCTAGCAAGCCATCAAAGCAGAACAAGGTAGATCTCAAACCCCTTCCACTGGGACTAAGGTATGATTTTCTTGACCTGAATTCTACTTCTCCTATAATAATAAATGCTTATTTGACCAATGATCAAGAATCAAAGTTGCTAAATGAATTGCGGTAAGAAAGTCATTGGTTATTCAATCGATGATTTGACAGGCATAACCCCTCTATTTCCATGCATAGAATAAATCTAGAGGACGATGCCCAACCTTGTATTGAACCTCCTAGACACTTAAATCAAAATATGCTTGAGGTTGTTAAGAAAGAGATTTTTAAACTAAGAGATGCAGGGATCATTTATCCTATTAGTGACAGCCCCTGGGTGAGTGCTATTCATGAAATACCCAAAAAGGGGGGTGCAACTGTCATGAGAGGAAACAATGATGTACTGGTTCATACTCATGTTGCCACAGGATGGCACATGTGTATAGACTATAGGAGATTAAAGAAATCCACCCACAAGGATCACTTTCCATTGTCATTGATTGATTTAATGTTTGAGATATTGGCCAGTCATTCTTATTTTTGCTATCTTGACATTTATTCGAGGTTTTTCCAAATACCTATTTATTCTCCAGATCAAGAAAAGATGACATTTACATGCACTTATGGCACCTATGCCCATAGGTGCATGCCTTTCGGTATTTGCAACGCTCCTGCTACATTTCGGTGTTGTATGATGGCTATTTTCTCAGATTTTATCAAACGAACAATGGAAATTTTCATGGATGATTTTAGCGTCTACATAAATTCTTTTGATGATTTCTTATCTAATTTATCCAAAATCCTTGAGCGTTGTAAAAAAGGTTAACCTAGTACTAAACTGGGAGAAGTGCCATTTTATGGTACAATCTAGGGTGGTACTAGGTCATGTGATATTTAACAAGGGTATTGAAGTTGATAGGACAAAGGTGGAAGAAATTGAGAATATGCCCACTCCATTTAATGTCAACAATGTTAGAAGTTTTCTTAGACATGCAAGTTTTTATAGATGTTTCATCAAAGATTTTTCTAAGATAGCCAAACCTCTATGTTCATTCCTCACCAGTGATGTTGAGTTTATTTTTGATGAAGAATGTCACACCGCTTTCAAAAATCTCAAGGATGCACTCATTTCATCACCTATTATGCAACCACTAGATTGGGATGCACTATTTGAGTTGATGTGCGATGCGAGTGACTACGCCATTGGCACAACCCTTGGTCAAAGGAAGGATGATATGTTGCATGCCATCCATTATGCCATCAAAACACTTGATGAGGCCCATATCAATTATGCCACGACTGAGAAGGAGATGCTAGCCATAGTGTATGCCTTAAAAAAATTTCATCAGTATCTAGTGGGCTCTAAAGTTGTAGTCTACACCGACCATGAAACCATCAAGTACCTGCTGAATGAGAAGAATGACAAACTGCATTTAATCCATTGGATATTGTTGCTTGAAGAGTTCAACCTTGAGATAAAAGACAAGAAAGGGACTGAGAATAATGTCACTGATACCTATCTAGAGTGACCACATATGCAAAGTATACAATGCCAATTGATGACTACTTTCCCGTAGAGCGACTCTATGCTATGGATGCAATGCAAGCACCCTGATTTGCTGACATAGTGAATTTTCTTTCTACAGGACACCTTCCACTAGATCTTACCTACCAGTAAAAGAAGAAATTTCTACATGATGTCAAATTCTACTACTGGGAGGACCCTATGTTGTTTAAACATGGGACAGATGGAATGATTCACTGATACATAATAGTAGAGGAGATTCTAAGTATCATTTATAGTTGTCACTCTTCTTCATATGAAGGTCACTTTGGAGGCAAGAAAACTGCCACCAAAGTCCTACAAGCTGGATTTTATTGGCCAACATTGTTTCAGGATGTACATGCATATGTCAAGAATTGTGACCAATGCCAAAGAACAAGAGAGATTTCCAAACAAGATGAAATTCTCCTCAACTCTATTCTAGAGATTGAGGTGTTTGATGTGTAGGGGTGTTGACTACATGGGTCCCTTTCCATCCTCTTACAGTTATAGATACATACTGGTAGCCTGCGATTATGTGTCAAAATGGGTGGAGACCATCCTACTCAAGCTCCTGATGCTACGTCAGTGCTAAGGTTGTTCCAGAAAATTATTTTCCCACACTTTGGAGTACCCAAAGCCATTATCTCAGATGATGGGACACACTTCAGTGAGAAGCAGTTCAATAACCTCCTTGCCAAATATGGAGTAACCCATAAGGTCTCAACTCCATATCATCCTCAAACAACCAAACAAGTTGAAGTGTCCAATAGACAGCTGAAGAACAACCTTGAGAAGACCGTTTCAAGTTCAAGGAAAGATTGGGCACTCAAACTAGATGACACCTTGTGGGTGTTCTGCACTGTATATAAGATGGCCATAGGTACCACACTATTCAAACTCATTTATGGCAAATCTTGTCATCTCCCCTTGGAGATTGAACACAAGGCACTATGGGCCATCAAGTTCCTAAATTTTGATATGAAGAAGGCTGGTGAGAAGAGGCTGCTGCAACTTCAAGAGTTGGAAGAACTCAGACTTTATGTTTATGAAAATGCAAAAATCTATAAGGAGCGGACAAAGGCATGGCATGACAAAACGATTAGAAAAAGAGACTTTGTGGAAAAAAATCAAGTACTATTGTTCAATTCACAATTGAAGTTATTCCTAGGGAAACTTAAGTCCAAATGATCTGGACCTTTCCTAGTCTTGAAGGTTTATCCCTATGGGATGGTAGAGATACAAGGAAAGCAATTCACATTTAAGGTTAATGTCCAACATTGCAAGCTATACTCTGATGGAGGAAAGATAGATCCAGGAGCCTCATGCTACCTTGCTGATTTATGATGAAAAATAATGAAGTCTACTTCCGGACTATAAATAGAAAGTATTTATGGGAGACGTCCCCACAATTAGATAGTTTCCTTATTTTATTTCATTTATGCCATTTAGTTAGTAATTTGTCTTGAATAAACCTTATGATGCTACTATATTGAATTTGTGTGTAAACATTAAGTAATCACTTGTATCCCTTGCTGGTGATGATCCATTCTATTGAAAAGGCCTTAAGGGACTAGCTGTGCAAAATCGTGCATTCACATGACATTTAGGACACTTCACACGGCGTGTAGATAATTCCTCATGATCATAAAATCTTCCAGCAATCCACCGTTATGCTGTGTGCGACACCATTATGGCATGTCAAATGATGAGAAAACTTCTTGCTATAGAACATCCAATTATACGGCATGGTAAACACTTCACACAACATGCATGCATTTATATTAGAAATCCGGTTTCTCCATGAAAGATTTGTTACAACGTGTAACATAATCACTATGCAGTGTGAATTGTAGGAGGCATATGGTTGATTCTATAGGAAACCCCCGTTACGATGTGTGTAACTTTTGTTACACTATGTACTATTCAGCAAAGTTTTGGAAATTCTACAACTAACCACTATTACGGCATGTCAGATGCACATTACGGCATGTGGGACTCAAGCTCAGATATGCCATCACCCAGACATTACAACGTGTTAACTGTGTGTTACGCCGTGTTGCACCCAGCTTAAACTAATCAAACCCTAGCTGCCAGCTCATTCCTCATTTCTTTGCTTCCCTCTATCAACCCTATGACCACCTTCAACCTAGAAACCTCGCCACTACATGGTAACTATCACCCCGCCGCTAGGTTGTGAGCCAAACTCCACACACCATGGTCGTGTCTGAATGACTCCACCATCAACTCCCCCATCATCATCTTTCTCTAGATCTTCTCAAAGCAAGTTCCCCTGTCTATCCGCCACCCGCCTTCTACCATCTCCAGCAAGGATGGATGGCAATCCACCACCGTTCTACCATAGTAGGATGTCACTCCCACTTTCACCCCACCGCCATCATCTACAGAAGTAGGGTGCCGCCTTGAATCAAGGAATTGAACAATCTAGCCACACATCCACATAGCAGCACGCCACCTGCTACTACCCAGATGGTTATTCAACTTTCACGCGGCATAACGACTCCTGATACATCTTGTTAGATGTGACTAGTAGCTGTGAAGATGGGCCACATCATACGCTGTGTCACCTACCATTACAACATGACCCCCCCCCTCCTACAACAATCAAGATGTCACGAACCAAAACCCCAGTCATCAAGTGAACTCAGCCCTTCAAGTGCATCTTACGTCTCGACAATGCAATTTATGGTGAATGCTAAGGAGGATGTCATCTTCCGTCACCTTTCCTCTCGTCGGGTTGTCCCAACCAGGTTTTCTGATGAATACATTATGCTTGATCTTGGGATTCTCAATGATGCTAAAAAATATATGAATTTTCTCAGCTTGACCTATTGTTGTTTCAATCACAAAGCCACTTAACTGTGGGTTTGCTTATGAGTTTTTGACCATTCTTAACACTGCAATAGATCCTCAACATAAATCCAAGTTGTTTGGACTGATTACATTTAGGGTAATGAATAAACCCTTCAAATTAACTTTCAAATAGTTTTGCAAGTTGTTGGAGTTTGATTATACTAGAAATACTATTATTCCTGAGGATTTTGTACCCGACACATTCTGGAATCAAGTTACCGAGTAATCCACTTTTCATGCCGCAAATGCTCAGGCTTCAAAAGGACACAATCCTATCCTGTACTATATACATCGCCTATTCAACACATGTATCTTTGCGAAGAAGGAAACACAAGGAGTAGTAGGAAAGGTAGAACTATTCTTAATGTGGGCCATGCTTCACATCTTCAAAGTAAATATAGGATATCATTTCCTCAGTAAATTATTGAAGATACAAAAATAGCCAAAAGGTGACCTCATGATAGGGAACATTATCACCAAACTTTCTACAACTTTGAGATTGAACTTGACAAACACGGACCCACTGGATGGAAATATCTTTGTATATTGTAAAGCACTCATTTCTGCAAGCCTTTTATGCAAAGACAAAGATGAAAACCGCTATCAGAGAGTATACAACAAAAAGTCAATCATCAAGTTGTCAAACCCATCCTTGACAACACTTAAGAAGAGAGACAATTGGAAATACTTTCCAAATGAAACAACAACCGAAGGTGAACAACCCGAGCCCTCCTCTACCAGGTTTGACGCACTACCACCTACATCCTCTCCTACTGGCACTCAGACTGACTTCACCTGGAAGTACACTGACATGAGGCAGTGGTACATCTATGTTCAGCAAAAATTTGATGATCAAGACACACAGATAGCCCAACTGTCACAACAATATGTTGATCTATCCCAAAGTGTCCAGGACATCCACAACATGGTGACCCAGATGGACTCCTGGCACATCTCTCAGGGCCACTATGTCTACCCACCTTAGCCACCTCAGCCTACAGGACCCAATGATCCAATGAACTTCATCGAACCCAACATGCTACAACAACAGTTCCCATCCTTCGAAGAGGGTTTTGATCCACCACTCTAATGCACATGAAGTACCCAGTTGTACGCTACCTAGGTTTGTTATGATCAGTGAGGACACTACAAATTTCAAGCTTGAGGGGTGTAACTGGCTGGTAGTTTTAGTTTTAGTTTTCTTTTCCATGTCATTTGCTTCTGTCATTTTCTTATGTCACTTAGTTAGTAAATTGCATTTTTGCATTTTCTAGTTATTAAATTGCATTTTGCATTTTCCTTTCACATATTTGCATAATTATTGAGTGAATTTTTTTGATCAATTCTCTCGATTTCTTGAATCAATTGCTTTAAGAAGATAAAGGCTATATGATGAAATATTTGGGCATGAATTACCCCTTTTGAAATTCTTTGATATTCATCTCCATATTTTGGGGTTTGACTAAACATGACTTTCAATTCTCCCACTCATGATCTTAAACCATGTAATCATTTAGATGCTTTGAAAATTTTAACTTTAGAGCCTTCAATAATAAAAAAAAGATGACCTTGCTAATCCTATAATGCATTTTTCACCGCTCTACTTGAGATTGTAAAATGAAAATCTTCCTACATGATCAAAATAATGAAGGGTGAGCCAGCATAGGATGACATGGTTCCAAAGCAGAGCCTGAATCGCATAAGAAGTAGAATTATGATCTTTAATTAAAATTCCAAACCCAACAAAATATGCCTAAGTCACCCATGTTTCCACCAACCCAAAGAAGGTTGGGCATAATGTCTAAAAGAGGGAAATAATCCCTAAATGGTATTCCACACACACGTAAGCCTATATTAGCAGCCGAGTACCGTACACTAAATCAAATTGAAATTTTTTCTTGAATAACATTTTCATTACAGGAAGATAAGAATTTTATTTTAGTAAGCTTTGTGGCAAATTATTATATTTTTAGCTCTATCATCTTATTTTTGCTAATTGCCCTCTAGTTGACTCTTTCAAAAGAAAACTAAATATGAAATTGAACTTAAACTCTTATCTTGACAGTTAGAATTGACTTCATGTTTTGTCACATATCTAAATGATGAAAATTGCCATTTTGAGATCCATCAATTTACATTCAATAGGATCGGATTTGTGCCCATCTATTTACTTTTAGCCATTTATCTAGCTCTTTTTGCTTGAGGACAAGCAATGGTTCCATATTTTTATCCAAGTTCATGCTGTGATGTTTGTTTCTTGTTGATCTTACTCATCTCATGGTTTGAATTGTAGGTATTCATATTTCACTCTAAAAGGAAGAAAAATGCCCAATTTTCTATTTACTTGGCATTCTCCAAAATGTCCCAGTTTCTATAATCAAGAAATGCACGATATCAATGCCCTTACGATGTGTAGATAGTGCCACACGAGGAGTGTCTCTCAGGTGGAGCTCACCCTATAGCAGAAATGCCTTATGGCATGTTGGTTACTTCCTACGCCATAACAAGGGAGCTCAAAGTTCGACTAGCATGGCATGTTGCTTGTTTACATCACTACTATTTGTAGAATTCAATACTCATACGCCATAACACATGTCTGTTATGCCGTAACTAAAGCAATTTTTGTAGAATTCCTATTTTTTGTCAATTATTAAAAAATGAAAGAATTTCCATCCCTTAGGAAATAGATCATGCATCATTTAGAGTGATTAGAGACTGAGGACAAGGCATAGCTCTAGAGAGGCAATCTAGGAGAGAAAACTAGGGTTTCTCAGGAGAGAATCCATTCCTAGCCCCATTTCTCTTCTTCTTTCTTTTCCAAAGCTGAAAAGAGAAGGTTGTTGAAGTTGGAAGATGTTTTCAGAGATGGATCTCCATATTTTGAATGAAGATCTCCATCTATTCTTCACTTGTACAGATCCATTTGTTATTCCTCTCTCTTTTCTCATGTTTGTTTCATTGATTCATCATTTCTACTTGTATTGTCTCACCATGAGTGAGTAAACTCCATTTCTTGTATGTGGGAGAGTAGCTCCCACGTCATCACTCGACGAGAGTCAAATTTATATCTAGTATCAGTTACTGTTTTGTTTCAAAATGAATTATGGGGTTAATTTCCTTGTTTGCATGACTGGACATCATGTTTACATGTTATATACCCCTTATTATTTATGGAAAGACATATTAGGGGGTAAGGAATAATCATTTTGACAACATATCCTTAAACATGGGAATGGCTTGGATTGGATGAAGGTTTTAGGTTGTAGTTCGAATACAAGTATATGCATGGGAAGGCCATACAAGGGTAGAACTATCTCATATCATCGGGAGATGAATTAGAATATATCAACCTACCTTATAAGATTAATTAATGTTGCTTTGAATTTGTAATTATTGTTGAGTTATATACTGAGGTGAAATCCCATATCCAAGATCCTCATAATCGGAATTTAATCCTTCTCAAGTGACGTGTGATTTTTATTTATTTTTGTAAATTAGTAACTAAGTTGACTCCAACAAACCATTTTAATTGTAACTGACCTAGATTCCTAGCTAGCCTAGCTCCTTGTGGTTCGACCGTGACTACAATTGATCCCATGTACTTGTGGGTGATTGACGAGTTGAGACAATTTATCTTATAAAACATGCTTTCCTTTGGCAATTAACAGGGGTCTAGGATGGTTTGGGCGATATAGGTGATGAGAGACTGTCATGTTGGGGTTTAACCACCTTGAATTTAGAAAAGAAGCAAGGAGAAAGGATTTGACTGGGGTGATATTTGGTCATAAGGGAGAAGGGAAACAAGGAGATTTTTTGTCATGTAGCTTGTGTTAGGGGAACATAACTGGGTGAGGAAGAGAAGTTGTTTGTCTCTAGATTAACCTAATACTTGTGGAAAGTAGGAGATAAAACCTCAACATCAGAGGCATAGTCTAATTTGAAAAGGCTAAAATAAGCTAGGTGATAGAGTGGAAAAGCATGGTTTAGAGTTTAATTCCTTGTATAAATCAAATATGCTAAAAATTGAGGTATTTTATTTCCATATATAACAGAGAGGTAAAACAAGTTGAAATGACCTCAAATTTTTTTCTAAACCTAATTAGGATATATGGTCCCTTTATAGTTACTTCCCCTCATTTCATTTTCAACTAACCAAGGGTTGCTCAATTATGTTTGTTATTACCTAAGTTGTATCATATAATAATTTGTTATGATGTGACTTTCCTTTTATTAGAAAGTTGAGAGGTTGGTTGACATTGATTAATTTAATTAGGTTTACCAAGTGAAATTATATTTATTCAATTAGTATTGGTTCCCTCTATGTGAGGCTTAAGATGAGAGAGTCACTAAGTGGTGATGAGGTTTTTTAAAGGAAATATGAAAAGGTTTTATTAAATAATGAGATTATTACACATATACATTTTCAAAATTAGGATTCACCATTATATGAAAATACTCATCCATTAGGAAAGAGAGGAGTGAGACAAAGAACCATTTTATTTACTTCTTCTGCTTTATATCGATTAAGAATTAGTGGTTTAATATGTTGATTTCTTTCTATACATGACTGAGGTGAATTTGGTTTTTTGAAAAATTTATTAAGGAATTATAGATAACCACTTCACTAATTATTGGATTTTATGGATGTTACTTGGTGCTTCATTGTCCATCAAAATCACCTAACTTGGCTCAAGTTGTTTATTTAATTTATTCTCCTCTAGAAAATTCAATATGCTACTATACCTTTGCCATTATTTTTAGTCAGTTGACTTATGGGTTAGTCATTCTAGTTAAAATCTATGATTTATACATACTCAATTTAACTCCTTATAGTAACTCTTCAACAGTTACATAGAAAATCCAATGCCATGTAACCCTAAGTTAGGTCCAACCCTTATTCCACTCTTTGTTGAACGTCAATGATATTTACATTATGATTATGTTATCACTTCATTATTAATTTACTTTGAAAATACAACTTCTCCCCTAAAAATTAATTTAAACTTAACTAGGGTTTAGTTATATGAACCACACTAACTGACATTGTGTACTTGAGAAAAAAATTTAATCTTTGAAACAAATCATACATTGTGATTAGTTATTGAAAAACGTAAACATTTCAATCACTGGGTAATTACAATAACCCAATTATCCAACATTCAAATTTTTACAAGTATTATACAATGAGAATATAGAGAAATCTTAATTCTTAGTACATGTATCAATATGAATATTATTTTATCTCCTCCAATGAATGAATATAGCAAAGTGCGAGTTTATTGTAGTAATCAAGATGGTCATGTAAGGGTTCCATTGATTTGGAAACTAGAGGGGTTACTTTGAAGTCTTTTGGCCTCACACAAAAGATTGATTACACACTTTCATAGACATATAGAGTAGTGTTCAGGACCACATGTAGCGAGGTGACTTATAGCCTCAATTTTAGTAGTTTATTTCATGTACATTATTATGAGTTAATGGACTTTGTATCATATGAATTTCAATATTAGTATCCCATGAGTTTCACTTTTTAAGTGTGCCTACATAGGCTAAGAATTTTACAAAGAGATTTTGATATGTATATTTTATAATCATTCATCCCTGCATAGTTACTTGCATATGCTAAGTAGTTAGACATCTTTCTAATACCCACAAATCCTAAAAACGTGTGTTGGGATACTTGGACTATATCTATATAGTTGTATCCTAGTGGGTGAAACCAAGTTAATCTTCTTTATATAGAGGTGTTTTTTACTCATTCTTCACTCTCCTTGTAGTTTAAGTAAGATATTTGCAATAATCTGAGGATCTCTACAAAAAATTAAAATAAGATGACATTGTGCCCTTACACAATCTAACAGACTGACCCACTCATATACAAAGTTTGATGCCATCAAAAAATGAAATTGTATCGTATCTTAAGATTTCTATACCTACAAAAACCTATTGAATTGTAGCCATTGGTAGGTGTAGCAAACACTTTTTCTCCCCTAGGAAAGGGTACTTAGGGCAAATTATTGGATAACAAACCCTCCCTCTACCACCCTAGTTTCCCTCACCCTAGGATTCAAGATCCCACACTAAGATCATCTGTGTGGGTTCCCCCTAGATATATTTGTGTTGAGGATTCTTTCCACTAGTGAGGAGTGTACCAGCTCCCTTGAAACCGTCACACCCCAAATTCTTTAAACTAATTTAAAACATAGAATATGATTTTATTAAATAAAAATAGTTGATGGGGTTAATTTAAAAGACTATGAAATGAAATTTTTATGGAATAATAAAGTGGGTAAAATAAAAAGAAAACTCAAAATACACTTTCTATTACACATATGCAATAATGTGTTGCAATTAACTTAGAATGTTGACTAAATGTTTTCCCTTTCTATTATAATGCTTGAAGGAAACAAAAGATCAAGATAAAAAGGTTGGAATTTAAAAATATATGTTGGATAACTTAAACAAGAAGTTTCCCATTCTTTTAATAGATTTTTACATAAAAGGGAAACACATTAGTCATTCGTTCTCTCCCCTAGATGATCTCTGCAAAAGTCATAAAAATATATAATGGTGGATAACCACTGATGATACCAGTTTTGGACAAAACTAAATGACCAAGGAGAGTCATTTCATATTAATTCACCTTTTAAGTCCATAAAAATCAAGTTAATGACAAATATTGAAATTTAGGGCGAAAGATATGTAAAACCCGAATTTTTTTTGTCTAGGAAGGATCTAGACTACTTAATTATAATGTGTGGTCCAAATTTGGTTTCATTTCAAATTATTTTGACCATTCAAATAAATGTAAACACCATGTTAATACATTGAACACATGCAAAACCAAAATAATGTAAACAATGCTTAATTGTTGGTCAAAATTAGTCAACATGGAAACCATATATTTAAAATAGTAGAAAGAAAGATGGAAGGATAGTTTTATTAATTTATTTTTAGCATTCTAAAGTTTGAATAATTGAATACAACATGATCAAATTTACAAGAGTAATATATTAATTGAGACTATAGAAAAGTGTTCGTTTTGACCCGTCACCTATCCAACTCAACTAGGAAGCATGATATGGAAAAGAAGATATAATTATGGATAGCAAGATGTTATGTAAGTTGGAAATAAAATTGATGCATTTAATATGGAAAATTAAAATGGTTTCTTGTTACATAGTCATAAATTATTTTAAACAAATGCGAATTATATAGGAATGAGTAATTGCATTCAACAACTTTTTAATAAGACTTGACCAAGTTATATACCTTTTTGAAGAATATATAGGAAACATTAAATTAAATGTAGTCATATACTAATTTGAATGATTGTATTGACTTTCCTAAATTGAAACAGTTGGTCTGAATATCTATGGTAAACAATCAGGAGTTAGAGGCTTCTTATATGTAATGAAGTTAATGGACAATGGTTATGAAAATAGATAGTTTGATTTTTTTATTGGAATAAGATTAATATGGTAATGTAATAATGGTTTATTTGAAATCTATAGGATGTGTATAAATATTTGGTTTGACTATGGATATATATCCATGACTTGGATGGGTCCTAAATATGAAACAAATGCTCAGAATGACCATTCTAAATTTTTAGAATTTAGTTATAAATTTTAAATGAGTTTAAATTCCTCTTTCAATGAAATTACATTATAGAATTTCTCTTGACTTTGAGGGTATTTTTGTTTTACAATTGTAACATGTTTTGAGTTGGATTTTAGTAGGCAGATACTTCTAGTCAGACTAGGATGTGGTCTACATTTACAATATTTTGAATTGTGGTTTAAAAGTTGAGAATTTTTGGAGATAGATAAGAAGAAATATAGGTGATGGTTTCAATTAAATACATCTACTTTGGATTTTCTTATAATAATTCTACTCATGATTTATCCTGACTTGGAAGGCAAGAAACAAAAATGTGTACAACAAGAGGAAGTTTATAAGGGTTAGTGGGACTTGTGATTTTAGACTACCACCATAACCCCTCTTTTCCCTCCCCTTTTTCTCCTTTTCCCAGCGATCATTCTCCTCCTCTTTTATGGATGTCCCAAGGAAAGGGAATAAAGAAATAAAGGTAGTTGACCTCCTACTCCTCCAAAATGACACCCACACCCTCTATTTTTGTAGTGCACCATCAATTGGCATACATTCATCTCCTTCTCGTATGCCTACAACACTCATGAAGGACACCACTGTTGTGTCCTTATAGCCCCCCACCCGGATGCACAACTGTATACTTTGTAGATTTGGTGCTGATATCAAGTGAAACTAAGGTGATTAGGTTATCGAAAAAGGAATTGAGAACACATTAAAGAAATCTTTAGTATCAAAGGTAAGTGGTCCATGCATATTTGGCACAAGTAAATTTTGGTTTATTGAATGTTTATTTAATGGTTATGCACATTCTTGTATTTCATGAAATCATGAATTCTTTGTAAGACAACATCATGTATACATATCATTATGTGACTGATTGTTTAAATTCTATTACAAAACCCCAACTATGATTGTAATATCCTAGGATTTGATGCATCCAAGAAGATGATCTTAAAAGGAATGATCGGACTGCCTATATCACCAAGGTGCACCTCCTTTTCAGGGATCCCATCACTAAAGAACTCCATAGTTAAGCTTGCTCATCTTGGAGTAGTACTAGGATGGGTGACCATTTGAGAAGTTGATCATGGCTTGCATGTGAATGAGGATAAAGCACACAATTAAGGCTAGTGGTGGTCTGTGGGGCTAGTTGTCAATTTTGAAACTCTACTAGAGCCTTAGCTAGTGGGCCAGGGAATTACAAATGGTATAAGAGCTATATCTCGTCCAGTAGGTGGGGCCCACATGGGCATGTGGTATATGCCAGTCTTGAGCCATGCAGTCCAGACATGCTGGAAAGGGCTATCCATGGTGATGTAGCCACCCTTGCACTGGTATTCTCTGATCGGGAGTTGGGTGTCCATGGGCCATTGGGTATGTACTGAGATGGGGAAATAATTATGAGGCCATATAGTTCAGCCTTGATGGGGACATTAAGAATCTAAGTGGGAGAGATTGTAACACCTCAAGATTTGAGGCCTCAGAAAAGATGATCTTAAAAGGAATGATTGGAAGTTGATCCTAGCTTGTGTGTGAGTGAGGACAAAGTACACAGTTAATGCTAGTGGTGGTTTATGGGGCTAGTCATTATTCCTAAAACTCTACTAGATCCTTGTGTCGTGGGCCCGGGCATTACAATGATTATGATCTATGTTTAATTAATTATGTTCAAAGAAGGGACAAATCCCATGATGACATGTTGAGGGAGAAATCCCATTATGGCACTGAGAGGTAGCAATCCCATTATGATCAAGATTAAAATCAGTAACATCAGTGATTATGACAAGATCTAATATCATGAACAAAGTTAAGGAATTGGTTAAGTTTTTATATGCTCCTTGATCATGGACTTTTGGGTTGCTATGGGCTTTCTGAGAATTATGGACTTCCTAGCAATTATGGGCTCCTATGGAGCACTAAGAGAGGCAACATATATTCACTTACCCAATTCATAATGTTTCATTGATACAAAGAATGTTTAAGATAATCCATGGCCAAGTTTATTTCATTTCAAGTTATATTTACTTTGTGTTATATAAAGTGCCAAGTACCGCTTACTGATGTGATGTTTGTTTTACATGGCTGGGGACATGATGTCCGTCAGACTAGGAGTAAGCAATGAATGAAAAGGACAATCAAATACTAGAAGCTTTTCAAGTTTTTCCTAGTGGGTGGCATTTACCAAGTCGATCTAGAATTTTAGATATCTTTTACATTATGCTTAGTCATGCTATTTCAAGCTTAGATTAATATATTTAGACTTCAAGTTGAACGAATTATAGTTTATATGTCCAATAACTATGTATGAATTTGTTTCCAATTAATGCATGGTGTTTCATTTACTTGAATTGGAAAGATTAGCATATTGTCACATCCCCTTTGAGTAAAATGTTTCCACTTAGTGTTATATATATATATATATATATATATATATATATATATATATATATATATATATATATATACATATATGCATATACATATATATACACATATATGCATATACATATATATACATATATATGAATATATATATATATATATATATATATATATATCTGTGTGTGTGTGTGTGTGTGTGTGTGTGTGTGTGAGTGTGTGTATGTGTGTGTGTGTTTGAAGTCGGATGTTACACTATGGTATTAGAGAAATTTGATAAATGGCCACTAGGCAATAATGATTCTCATAGTCAACCTAGAATGAAAATGTGAGGTTAGGTATAGGAATGGACTCCCAAGAAAAGATAGCATGCCCTAGAATGACTATAGTCTACATTCATAGAAGTGATAAGATGTGATATGGGTAGAGATTTAGCAGTTAGATCTCAAGTATCAACCTAAGCGTAGATAATGAGAGAGCATCTCCAATCTCAATGGTCATGACCAACCAATTGAGAGTTGAAGAGGGATGTCATAAGCATGAGGCTTTTTGATGCATTTCAACTTCTTGCTAGTCCATGTGGTATGGGACATATGTACTAGTAGGTTGGTGATGAATATCATGAAAAAATTCCACATCTCTAGGTGTGTGCCTAATCAATGCATATCAAGAAATGTAGGAGGTACCTAAAGGCCTAAGGTTAGATAGTTATATTCGGCCAATGATAAACATTATAACAAGGTTAAGGTTGATGCCCCTAAGTGTAAAAATAAGTCTGGTTTCATAAACCCTAAGTATAAGTTGAGAAGAAGACTAATGGAATAGTTAATCCATGCTCATATAAATCTTTATGAAATTTAGATGCTATAAGCTACATATCACTTTTCATAGAAAATCTTGAACATAAGTATTCCTTGAAACATTAACTAACATTACATGAAGAGCACTAAGGTGGGTACTAACCTAAATAAAAATTCAAGGATGAAATATATTTTTAAGGTGGGTAGAACTGTCACACCCAAATTTTCACAATTAATGTAAAAACCTAAAATATGATTTATTAAATAAAAAAGTTGAAGGGATTAATTTGAAATATCATGAAATGGTATATCTTATGGATAATAAATTGGGGGAAAATAAAAAGAAAACTCAAAACACACTTTATATCACACATATGCCGTAATGTGCTGCAACTAACTTATAATTCTAAGTAGATGTTTTGCCTTTTTGTTTAAGATGCTTAAAGGAAACAAAAGAGAAAGGCAAAAGAGTTGGAATTCAAAATATATATTGGATAGATTAATCAAAAAGTTTTTCATTCTTTTAAATGCTTTTAACAGAAAAAGGAAACACCATTATTCAATCTTTCTCTCCCCTCCAAGATGATCTCTCCAAAGTAAAAAAGATTTAATGGTGGATAACCACTGACGATACCAGTTTTGGACAAAACTAAATGTCCAAGGAGAGTCATTTCATATTATTTCACCTTTTAAGTGCATAAAAATCAAATCAATGAAAAATATTGAAATTTTGGGAAAAAGATATGTAAGATCTAAGTTTTATTGTCTATGAAGGATCTAGACTACCTAATCAATCTGTGGTACAAATTTGGTTTCATTTTGAATTTGTTTGTCCGCTCAAAGAAATGTAAACACAATGTTAATACATTGAGCATACAAAACCAAAATAATGTAAATATTGGGTAATTGTTGGTCTAAATTAGTCAACATGAAAACCATATATTTAAAATAGTAGAAGGAAAGTTTGAAGGATATTTTGATTATTTTATTTTAACATTGCAAAGTTTGAATAATTGAATACCACGTGATAAAATTTATAAGAACAATATATTAAATGAGACTATAGAAAAGTGTGGATTTTGACCCGTCACCTTCCAAACACAACTAGGAAGTGTGGTATGGAAAAGGAGATATAATTATGAATGAGAAGATATTATGTAAATTGGAAACGAAATTGATATATTTAATATGGACAATTAAAAATGGTATTTTGTTACATTGTCATAACATCATTTCAAATAAATTCAAAGTATATGGGAATGAGTAATTGTATTAAATTTTTTTAATAATACTTGACCAAGTCATATACCTTTTTGAAAAATATATAGGAAACGTTAAATTAAATGTCATCATATACTCTTTTGAATGATTTTATTGCCTTTCCTAAATTTAAATAGTTGGTTTGAATATCTATGGTAAGGAACCAAAAGTTAGAGTTTTTTTGTACATAATGAAGTTAATGGAAAATGGTTATGAAAATAGATAGTTTTAGTTTTCTATTAGAACAAGAAAAATATGGAATTTAATAAATTTTTTATTTAAAATTAATAGGATGTGTTTAATGTTAGGTTTGACTATAGATAAATATCCACAATTTGTATGGATCTTAAATATGAAACTAATGCTCAAAATGAGAATTGCAAATTTTGATAATTTAGAGGTAATTTTTAAGTGAGTTTAAATGCCTCTTTAAATTAAATTACACCAAATAATTTCTCTTGACTTTGAGGGTTTTTCACAATTGTATCGTATTTTGAGTTGGATTCTAGTAGGCAAATACTTCTATTCAGACTAGGTTGTGGTCTACATTTACAACATTTGAATTGTGGTTTAAAAGTTGAGAATATTTGGAGATACAAAAGAAGACATATAGGTGATGGTTTAAATTAAATACATCTCATTTGGATTTTCTTGTAATAATTTTACTCATGCTTTATCCTGAGTTAGAAGGAAAGAAATAAAAACATGTACAATGGGGGGGGGTTATAAGGATTAGTGCAACTTGTGTTATTGGAGTGCCACAATAACCAGCTTTCCCCTTCTCTTGTTCTCCTTTTCCCAACCCTCACTCTCCCCTTCTTTACGGATGTGCCATATCAAGGGAAAAATAAAAAAGGTAGTTGACCTCCTACTCCAAGATAGTGCCCCCTCTATTTTTGTAGTGCACCATTACTTGTGATACATTCGTCTCCTCCTCCTATGCCTACAACACTGGTGAAGGATCACCACTGTTGTGGCCTTATAGCCCCCCTCTACCCAGATGCACAATGACATGCTTTCCATAGTTGGTGTTGATATCAAGTAAAACTAAAGTGACTAGGTTATTGAAAAAGGAATTGAGAACACATTAAAGAAATCATCATTATCAAATGTAAGCAGGTCATGCATATTTGGCACAAGTAAATTTTGGTTTAATTAATATTTTTTTGTTATGCACATTATTGTGTTTCATGAAATCATGAATGATTTTTTAAGATAACATAATGTATAAATATCATTGTCTGACTGATTGCTTATGTTATATTATAAAACCTCAATTATGATTATGATCTATGTTTAATTAATCATGTTCAAAGAAGGTAGATATCCCATTAAGACATCATGAGGGAGAAACATTATTAAGATATTATGATTCAAAGGGAGAAATCCTTGTATGGCACTAAGAGGGAGAAATCCTATAATAGTCAAGGTTAAGATCAATAACATTAATGATTAAGTCAAGATCTAAGGACATGAACAAAGTTAAGGAATTGGTTAAATTTTATATCCTCCTCGGTCATGGACCTTCGGGTCGTTATGGGCTTTCCTAGCATTATGGGCTTCCTAGAAATTATGGGCTCCTATGGAGAATTAAGATAGGCAACATATATTCACTTACCCAATTCATCATATTTAATTGATACAAAGAATGTTTAAGATAATCCATGGTCAAGTTTATGTCGATTTTATTTCATGTCAAGTTATATTTACTTTGTTTTATATAAAGTGCCAAGTACCACTTACTAATGTGATGTTTGTTTTGCATGGATTGAGATGTGATGTCCGCAAGACTCAAAGCAAGTGAAGAGTGAAAAGGACAATCAAAGACTAGGAGCTTTTCAAGTTTTGCCTTGTGGGGTGCCATTTACTAAGTCAGTCTAGGCTCTTAGATATCTTTTACATTATGCTTAGTCATATTGTTTCAAGCCTAAGTTAATAAATTTAGACTTCAAGATGACCCAGTTGTAGTTCTATGTCCAAGAACTATGTATGAATTTGTTTCCAAACAATGCATGTTATTTTATTTACTTTAATTGCAAAGATTAGCATATCATGACATCCCCCTTGAAGTAACCATTTCTTCTCTTCCCCCACCCTACCCCTTCCCCTCTAATGACGGCAAAGTTCAAGTCAACTAGAAGACCAACCTCTTCACGTGGATTCTTGAAATGACACATTGTGGCTCCAAAATCACCTCCCCCATCGGTGGATCTTGACCTATCAGTGTGAAGTGTGACCCTATGTTTTATCAAGAATAAATGATGGCTCAAAATTATGCTACAGATTGTTAGATTGTATTAATGTTGCAACATTTATTGACCCTAACTAGGTAGACCAATCACATCTTATAGAAAAGGAGGAGGGCGAGAGGCATTCATTGGGTTAGAAAATGCAAATAAGATGCAACAGGCCTAACGCAACCCAAAACCCATAAATCTAGGGTTAGGGCCCACCAAGGAGATTAGACTATCCATTAATTTTAAATCACTAAATGAACATCAGTCATAACTTTTTTTTCTCAGCTATATAATAACATCACTTATTAAACGATAACGTCTCATTCAAACATAACATTAAGGATACAACAAAGTTCAACTACTACATAGTAGAAAGAGTTTCACATTTAATATACATCATGCACATTTCATCACAAACTTCTACCTTTTCTCACTCTCTCATTCCTAGGAAGTAGAGGAAGGATAAGAAGCCATCTATCTATTCTAACTACTCCTTATTAGGGACCTGTATTCTACTCTTGAAGAAAATTCACTTTTGTGTCCTTAGGAAGAGCTAGTACTTAACCTAAAAAATTTCTCAGTAGGTTGATGAGATACTAGCTAAATGAGTAGAAAATCAACAAGTAACCAAGATATTTACAATGTTTACATTTGATAGGACTTAAATGCAAAAGTATGAAAGCATTGATAGTTCAAATCTATAAATTAATCATCATGAAAATTGTATTGCTATTAAGTATAATAAAAGAGTAATATAATCCATTCACATGATTTTGAATCCATTTATTATGACACTATACCCACATGAGGTGTACCTCAACATGTGGAAGTATCACAGCAAGATACGATCTCACTGTATAAGAGTTAGAAGCATGCCTGGGATCCTATGTCTATCATCTCAATACTACATCTGCAACTGGCATCACCACGTCTGGGTCTCAGTAGCTAATGCGAGTGGTCGAATATTTGGATTCCTCCTCTAAACCATGGTACTCAGGTGGAGAGTCAAAGCACTCTAGCCTATTGTGCATTGGTGGACCTACTGACCACTTATCACTACAACTTCTAACATAGGTACCACTGGTATCCCTAGTTTGTGTTGGCTACCACACAACTCATAAGGAGTCCACCCTACCGATCAAGACCCTCACACCCTATTGGTAAGATACGTCTTACCTTGATTTGGACTACCTCTAGTCGGGAAATCATTTCCTCCTCAAAACATAGGCCTCATCCTATGAGGATTCTATAGTGTCAAGATCATCTGTCATCTAATTATATTTAATTGATTTAATAATTTTCATCACCGTAACTAATGGTTACCCTTTATTCATCAATTAAGAATCACATATTAAGTAAAAAAATCATCTAGAAACTTTCACAGTTCTTATAAACTACAGTTTGACTCTCTAATTCTTAATTAGAGCGACCCATCTTCCTTGGTGTCTCTATTTACACCATTTCCTCATGTGTCATTTATAATGACTCACATAGTAACTTTCGACATGATATTACATCACTAAAATATGACTAATAAATAATTTCTACTACTAAAAGTCACTACACAAATCTATCAACTTCAACATAGTTATCATAGAGCAAGATTTAAATACATGGAAAACCATTATTCAAATTTTGTATACTGCAAATATGGGTTAGAAGGTTATTTTCCACTAGTAGATATTGTCTAAGATTATTGGTCTTATCCTTTTCTCTAACTAATCCTGGATCTTAGTTCACGTGAGTTTGAATAAATCTTTGAACCCCAAGCTCTCATTCTAAACTAATCATCAGCAAGAAAAATAGACTTAGAATGGTCAGGTGGATGTAGAAGATGAATAAGTAAAGAGGAACAAAACCTCTAGAGATGCGAAAGATCCTCGATGGAGAATAGAGGCAAAGGAGAAGGTATTTATGGTTTAGGACTACTTACCACAAACAATATGTGGATACTTCGTTGATCTGCAACTACTCTTCATTTTTCCCTCAAAATGGCTTTAGAAATTTCCCTCCAGGTTGTCTTCTCATCAGTCTAATGGTTAGGTTTTGTATAGGTTCGAATCACGATTCTAATACCCTTTATTTTATTGAAAATGGATATGTATAGAAAACGTTATGATCTTTTTATGATTGGCTATCATGTGTGGAAATTATTGGTGATCGATGGACTTACTGGGCCTTCTCAATGGTCGATGGGTCCACTTCAGTGATCGTAGGGTGCTTGGCGGTCGCCAAAGTCCCATCTCGGTAGTCACCGAGTTTCTCTACATGTTACTAAAAATGTCGTAACTCTCTCATTTTAACTCTGATTTGCTTCATTCTTTTGCATTGGATTCGTAATTGAATTTTCTACAATACTACTATATTAGTTTGATAAGAATCTCAAGTAAAATTATTTATTAATTATTTCCTCAAGTACCATTGATTCTCCTCCCACATACATGTATGGGCTAATTCTATGTCAACTAAGATATCAGATCTTGTGATATGCTAATGTCATGATTATGATTTATTCATATAGATATTTGACTTAATTAAGGGTAAGATAAAGTACAAGGAAAATATATTACTAATAACAGCACAAAAAGCAATAATGTTATCTTAAATCCCTAGGATTATCAACAAAGGTAGAAGAGGGTTGTAATAAGACCCCTTAGGCATACTCCCAGGGAATGCCCATTTTTGACATCTCCTAAAATGCCCTACCCAGGTTTAGTGATGACACCCCATTTTGTCAGCACCTTCTAGACAACATCTCATCCGCCTGGTAAATCCCTCATGTTTCCTCACAAGACTAGTTGTTTAGTAGACATGGGGGTAACTTAGTTTTTCACCCCACCCCTAAGTGTTGCAGCCACCACACTAGTCGTGACATTAATTTGGATGCCTAGAAAGCACACTCAGTGTAGTTTCCCATTCTATAATTAGATGGTGCCATGATCATCACTCGTCTAACACTACATTTTAAAAGATAGAGAATGATCTTTCTCCATTTTGACATCCTCTACTGATCATTCTTATTTGTTTCACACTGTAGTGAACCATTTTTTTTCTTTTGAAAATCACAAAAAGCTAAAAAACAACCACCATAGTAAGCTTTCTTTTACTCCCATAGGAAGTTCACCAATAACAACATCAACAACCACAACATTTCTAATGAAAAGAGAAGTTCTACATTATTATATCAAGTGAGGATGAGGATCCAAATAAGAAATGGAATTCATTATGTCCCCTTCCTGAGGCTAGTAGGAAAGGAAAGTGAAATATCACCTTCATTGTCTCTATTGATGAGGAAGAGGAGATTAATAAAATGTTGTGGTGTCACCAATCCATGCACTGCCTTGTGTTCTTTAGAACCCCCTCATCAAAGTCGTTGGTATGTTCCCTTCTAGAGGTCATATTGCACCTACAGTAAAAGATCTACTTTGTCATCTCTAATAATGAGGAGGAGGAGGATCTTAATAAGATTCAGAGGCCTCAAAACATCAACATGATGGCCGAATGAGTTTTCTTTAGAATCCCCTTGTTGGATATCTAAGGTACACCCTCAATGCATTGTGAGGAAGGCTGTTCATCAAAACCTCATCATATATGACATGATCCCACTTCTCCCTCTCATATATCGACTACCCCTCCCCTTGTTGTGTATATCATGAACTAGATCCATCACATTAACATCATATAGTTTGGGCCATGCATGATTACTCTTATATGTCTTTACTAGAGGCTAAATGAAACATTCTTCATTTTATTTAAATTTTGTAGTGACTATGTATATTATAAGGACATTATCACAACATTGAAGGTGGAAGATACTCAATTGTGAATGGAAGGGTGCTATAACACTAAAGACATCATCAACACACATGTCCATGCCAAGATTTGAAGACAACTTGGTCAAAATATTGGAATGGTGAAGATAATTTGCCTTAGATTCTTTTAAGTGTATGTGCATCTTTACTTGCTCATTTGTATCAATTTTCATACAATCTTTTTCCATTATTCCAAAAATAGTGTGCTAGAGTATTGTTTACCTACTTGAAAATAGTGTGTTCCTATTTTCTTTCAATGTTGTTTTGGTATTGATGTGGATGTGTTCTTGTTTTCTTCATATATGCTCCTGTGTTCTTGTTTTCTTCATATATGTTCCTGTGTTCTTGTTTTCTTCATATATGTTCCTATTTTCATGCGACAGTACTATTGTACCAATTTCCATTTTATGAGGTTTTGGTTTCAGTCTTCATGTGTGCTAGCTTTCATTACATGTGTTCCTATTTCCATGTGCCAGAACATGTGTGTCACTATTATCTTTACAATCTAGTATCAATGTCGATACATGCCATTTTTATATGTATGTGTTAGTTTTCCATATACATGTTTTTTGTACTTCCTTACATGCCATGTTCCAATTTGTCATGTTTGTTGTTCCCATATTTCTTTATTTATGTTAGTGTTTCCATTCTCCTTCAAAGTCTTATTTGTAGAAAATGATATTTTCAACATTGAGTACTCTAAACCACTAAACGAGTATACTAAATGATAAATTATTGATTGGATGCTCCAAATCGACTACTTCATTGAGAACCCCTATCTTGATTATAACAGGTGTGATTACATAAGAATTTTTCTAATCTAACCTATCATCTTTTATCTTCTTTAGATCAAGGTGGCTGTTATAACCTCGATTTCTCCAAATGATGTAATGAAATTATAAAGGTTCTTTTTTTTAAAGAAAAATGAAATTCATGGTTGGTATGATGAATTGTTTGAATGGATTGAGTGGATTGTGTGTTTGATAACTTGTATGTTCTCTTATTGGGCCTTTGAGGCCGTGGAGCCCAATGGAAAGATTAAAAGAAAAACAAAAAGAAATGAAAAAGGGAATTTTATTTAATAAAGGAATATATGAGGAAAATAAAAAGAAATGATTTTAAGGCTAAAAGGTATTTTCCCAAAATAGGATTTCGAGTTAAAAGGGTTCCTTGGGGTTCAAGGAACTCGGGATAATTAGATAATGACAAAAGAGATAAGGAATATGTGGCAAATACAATTAAATTAGAGTTAACTTGAAACTGAAGTAAAGGCCTCGTTTCCTTTGGATCATAACCCCAATTGTTGTACAAGGGAAGATAAAAATATAAGCGAGTTTTCCTCAAAATTTGAGGAAAAATGGAGTTAAGGATCGGAAGTTATTGAATTTTCAAGTTATCATCAAAATAGTATTTTCCTTGAATATTTAGGAAATTGTTTTCCTTTTTAGTTTAAGCACGGATGATGCTAACCGTTGGATTTTAATCCAATGGATCACGGTCATCGTCTAGAGTCCCAGAGGGACTCGGACTGTGGCGCGGACAGGGGATTTTCCCCTCACTTTCCTTACCAATGCAGTGCATGTGCACTCGCGTTTTGTGTCCCATTGGGATCGGGAGGTCCGGGCGAAGGATCTAGACCTAGGTTTTGATGGGTTTCGTGGTGTTTCCTAGAAACGCCCAATCGGGCCAAAGTCGGGGACGGCGGCAGGGTTGGGAAACCCTAGAGAGGCCCTCGTACCCTATAAATAAGGGTCCTTCAAGTCGAGAGCACCTTCACGAACTCAAACGGCAGCTTCTTGACCCTCGACTCACTCTCTCCCTCTCAATTGCCTTAGCTCCGACGAGAGAGCCGCCGCGGCTCCGCCACGTTCAGAAGAGTAGAGGTTGAGGAAGAAGAGGTATAGTTGCCGTTAGATCAAGATCTAACAGTCGGCCGAGGTGAAGCGAAGGCGGTTGGATCGCGGAACATTGTAGATTCGCAGATCTGACGGTGTGAGAGAGGACGCAGCTGAACCTAGCGACGTTAGGTCACGACCGTTCGATCGTGATCGGACGAGCGGATCCAAGTTTGCGGCGATGCTAGGATCGTGGACCACCGTGGTCTCAGGCGATCCAACAGACCAAGGCGACAACGCGCGCGCACGCTCTAGTGAGTGGGAGCGGCTAACGCTGGGCGTCGGATCAAGCGCGAACCAGGGTGGGCACACCGATCGAACGGCTGTCGATTTTCGGTAAGGTTCTATCTCTAACGAATAATCAGAAAAAGGACTTTTTCTTGCAAAATTCGTAGTAATCGCTAGGATTATCTAATGAGAAAACTTTGTATATGAAAGTTGCATAGAAAAATGCAAGGAACACGATAAAAATAATTCCGGAACCTAATTCTACTTAGTTTAGCAAAAGTACTTTATTTGACTAAAATTTGATGAGAAACCCTAATTGCATGTTGAGAGGGTAATTTGGTAATTTAACAAGTCAAATCGTTAAGTTTGACTCTGATAATGTTAATGATAGTTTAATTTGCTACTTGATTGCAAAAAAATGCTTAACTTGGAGTTATGATGTTTAAATGGAGGATAATTTACATGGAAACCCTAATTTGGGATAAAAAGAGATAAAAACCATATTTTTATGAAATAAGGAAATCAGTTGTCTAATAAAGGAAATTAAATGAAAAATTAGGAGTTTTATGAAGATTGATAAATTAAGGATGGTAATGATGAAAGAAGAAGTAAAACCCTAATTTCTAGAAGAAACCCTAATTATGAAATTAGAATCCTAGTTTGAATAATGAAAGTGGATAAATATTAATAAAAGGAAATTGTTCTTTTATTTCAGGTTTTGCTTGTTAATAGGGTTTCTCTTTCTATCTTGAAAAGTGCAATTAAAAGGTATGTGGTTACTTATGGTTAACCGTTTAGGTTTCCCGATGTTTTCCGAACGTTTTATCGCTTGAATGCAACTAAACTGCTTGGATGTTCATATTGCAAATATAATGTGGCTATGACTATCACTTAATGTGTATACCTATAAACTCAGATCCTGGTTCTCTCTGTGGCAAAATAGCTAACCTAGTACATGGCTACCTATGGGTAGGTCATCAGGTTAGAGAACGGCCTAGTACATGACTACCTATTGGGTAGGTCCATCAGGTCTATGGATGACCTAGTACATGGCTACCCATTGGGTAGGTCCATCAGGTCAATGGTTGACTTAGTACATGGCTACCATGGAGGTAGGACCATCAAGTCATAATGAGTTAGATATTGGACTATCCTCGGATAGTGCCATGCGACTCTATACCTAAAAGAGAGGTGATATCCATGTCCACTGTAGGGACAACCTAGAGTTTGTGAATATGTATGGATTGAGTTATATGGTTTAAAACGTAATCCTGCTTGTTAAATCATTAATTGAATGATTATGTTGTTAACTTAGTTGAACAATTATCAGCTTCTCCCCACATACCAGCTTCGGCTGATCGTTGTTTTTGTTTGTCGGCGTTTTAGGTAAAATCCTCAAAAGCACAAACAGTAAGCGACATATTGTGAATTCAAGAACTAAAGAACAAGGAGGAATTAAATAGAGTGGTTAAGTTGTGGTTAGAAGATAGTTCCCCACTTTTCAAGGTATGCAAAGGAAAAATTGTATTACCATTTTTCAGTATAGACTGTTAGAATTTAATAATTATTTATAGTTATATGTTGAACCTTTGATCCAGAATTAATGAGTGCGACTTTATCCTCTTGGTCTCCCTTGATTGGGGATCACTGAACGGTGAGGTCGTAACATTTGGTATCAGAGCCTGGGTTCTTCATGTAACTATTAGTAATTATTAAATTTTACAAACTCCATAGAACCCAAGGGAGTTATTAGAGGAGTATCCGAAAGACGGATGTGTCTAGAAAGGGATCACGACCGGGGGCTGGCAAGATTTTCCTCCGCACCGCTAGTCAGAATACGAGGACTCCCAGACCTGTGTGACCGCCTGGCCAAAGTCTTAGGGTATGAATCGAAATAAGATACCTTTAGGACTCTCTCATCTTATTCATCCCTTCTCATCACATACTCTTTTAGGGCTTTAAGAGTAGGATTCTCTCTCTCCTCCACACTCATGTGGTATGGGCAAATAAGTTAAGGGTTTAAGAATCCTCCAACAAATTAATAAAAGGTATGTAAGGAGATATCACTGAACATAAGTATAACTAGTTTAAATGATAAACTAAAGGTTTGCTTGTTATGCTTATGTAGATGGCAAGGACCAAGACTGTTGCTATCCCTGAGGGCTCCGGAAAACCGGCTAGGAGTGTTTGGCCTCCCCGTAAAGCAAAGGAGTCTTCTGAAAAGAGGAATAGGAACCATGAGGGTGGATCCTCTAAGAAGAGGAAGAGGCCTGAAGAAGTCACTCAAGAAGTCCCTAACCCTGACCCGGTACCTTTTAGTAATCTAAACCAAGAAGAAGATCAAGGATGTGAAGGGCAGCATGTGTATGAGGAAGAAGCCCAGATGGATGAGGACCCAGTCGATGAATCAGAACCCACCATGATGATCCATACCCCTGATACCTTGTGGTTAGAGCCACAGAGGAAGTTGACAGAAGCTATTAGTGCTTTGGCCCTCCGAGACATAGCCAGAGCTGAGAATGGTGAACCACACCCTGTTCGTCCACGTGTGGGAGCCACCATCTTAGACTTTGTCAAGTTGAACATAGAGAAGTTCTGGGGAGAGGATAAGACGGAAGTGGTAGATAAAGCAGAAGCCTGGATACTGGCAATAGAGAATGGTTTCCGCATGCTTGAAGTGCAGCCGAGCAAGAAGGTCCTCTTTGCTGCTTACCTCCTGGAAGGAGCAGCTAAGATATGGTGGGAGACCCACATCACAGGCCGAGATCTGACTGAGGAACCAATGGCATGGGCTGATTTCAAAACCATCTTCACTTCCAGATTCGTCCCGGTTGCAGCTAAGAAAGAGAAGGAAAGGGAATTCACTAACATGACTCAAGGAAATTCCTCTGTGGTAGAATTTGGGCATAAGTTTCGGATCCTGGAACGTTTTGGGTACAAGATGGATGAGGAAAGGAGGGTGGATCACTTCATAGAGCGTATTCACCCTGCCCTGAAGCCTCATGTGATGGCAAGCAAACCTAAAACCTTCGCAGAAGCTTACAACACTGCCTTAGACATGGAGAGAACCGTGATGCCTGCACAGCTTCCACCCAAGGGGTTTTTGGGTTTTACTGAAGGAACCCGAGGATAGAAGAATCATCATAAGAAGGGCCCAGGTCGTCATCAAGCCAAGGGAAGACATGAAGGAAGAGGAAGACCCCATCCAGAACACAACCGACCGTGATGCCGCTCTTGTGGGAAATGGCATCCTGGTGAGTGTCGCCATAAGAAGAAGGTCTATTTTCGTTGTCAGCAAGAGGGACATATCCTATCTGCTTGTCCCCTACCAGCACCAAAGGGACCAGGTCCAGTGGCAACCCCACCAGTAGCAGCTCCACCCGTAGCTGTGGCCCCACCTGCTGGAGAAAGAAGGCAAGCTCGTGTGTTTTCCATTGACAATGAAGAAGCTCAAGCAAATGCAAATCGGTTGATTGAGGGTAATAACCCATAGAGTTTTCTTTATGTTTTGGAAGTTAAGTATGTGATAGTCTAATGTATGGTGAACAATAATGTAGGCATGCTTGAAGTCATGGGACATAATGTAAAAGCATTATTTGATTCTGGATCTACTAATACTTTCATTTCGAGGAATCTTACAACTATGCTTTGTTTGGATATCAAGGATTTAGGATATGTCTTGGATGTTACAACCCCAAGTGGTCGAATCTTTACCTCTCTTTCGAAAACTCCGGTAATACCTGTGAAATATCGAGATCATGAATTTCCTACAGACTTTATTCTTCTTGACATGAATGATTTTGATATGATCATCGGAATGGATTGGGTTTATACTTATAGGGCCCAAATCGACTGTAGGGAAAAGAAAGTGATCATTAGGGAACCATGCCACCCACCCTTTGTCATTAGAGGTAGGAAAGATGCCACCACCAGTTTGTATGTGTCATCCCTGAAGGCAGAAAGAATGATGAATAAAGGTTGTCAAGCTTTCCTAGCAGTTGTTACCGAGCCCGAACCCAAGGTGCAGCCCTTAGAGGAAATAGAGGTAGTCAGGAGCTATGCAGATGTTTTTCCGGATGATCTACCCGGGATTCCTCCAGAGAGAGAGGTGGATTTTTCCATAGAGCTAGCTCCAGGGACAAGCCCTATTTCACGTGCACCTTATAGAATGGCCCCTGCAGAGTTGCTCGAGTTGAAGAAACAATTGCAGGAATTGCTAGACAAGGGTTTTATCCGGCCTAGCACATCACCATGGGGAGCTCCAGTCCTGTTTGTAAAGAAAAAGGATGGCTCGCTTCGTATGTGCATAGACTATCAGATGATTAACCAAGCTACCATTAAGAACAAATACCCTTTACCCCAAATAGATGACCTATTTGACCAGTTGAAGTCTGCTCGAGTCTTTTCTAAAATTGACTTAAGATCGGGTTACCACCAGTTGAGAGTCAAGAGTGAGGACATCCCAAAAATAGCCTTTAGAACACGATATGGCCATTATGAATTTGTGGTTATGCCTTTTGGATTGTCCAATGCACCTAGTGTGTTCATGAACCTTATGAATAGTGTGTTCCAACCCTTCCTTGACTCGTTTATCATAGTGTTCATAGATGACATCTTGGTATACTCCAACGACTTAGAGCAACACCGAGACCACCTATGTAAAGTCCTTGATATCCTGAGAAAGCAGAAGTTCTATGGGAAATTCTCAAAATGCGAGTTTTGGATAGACCGAGTCATGTTCCTTGGGCATATCATCTCGGGAGCAACAGTCGCCGTGGATCCAGCCAAGGTGTCAGTAGTTCGAGACTGGCCTACACCGAAGAACCCCTCCGAGATCCGAAGCTTCTTGGGGTTAGCAGGATATTATCGACGTTTCATTTCAGATTTCTCAAAGACTGCCTTGCCCTTGACCATGTTGACTCGGAAGGATGTGAAATTTGTGTGGTCTGATGTTTGTGAGACTCGTTTTCAAGAGCTGAAGGAAAAGTTGACCACTGCACCAGTGCTAACTCTACCATCAGGCAATGAGGGTTTCATGATCTTCACCGATGCATCCAAAATGGGTCTTGGATGTGTTTTGGAGCAGAATCGACATGTGGTTTCTTATGCTTCTCGACAACTCAAGCCTAATGAGGTGAATTACCCGACACATGACTTAGAGTTGGCTGCTATCATTCATGCCTTGAAGATTTGGCGGCATTACCTGTATGGTGCTACTTTTGAAATCTTCACTGACCATAAGAGCTTGAAGTACCTTCTGACACAGAAAGACTTGAACTTACGACAACGAAGATGGATGGAATACATGAAGGATTACGATTTCACCATTTCTTATCATCCCGGGAAGGCAAATGTTGTGGCAGATGCGTTGAGTCAGAAACAACTTCAGTGTGCAACTGTTCTGTCTAGTCAGTGGAAGAGCCTAGAAGAGCTGGTGAAATGGTCTCCTCAACCATTAGGTGATCGAGTTCGATTGGCCAACATTCAGATACAGTCTGATTTGTTGAGTGAAATTGTGGAAGCACAGATGATCAGTAGTGGACTTGACAAAATGAGAGGCTTGATGGAGAAGCCTCAGACCCGCCTTTCCTTGGGAGTAGATGGAGGAATCAGATTCGAGAATCGTATATGGATTCCTGAAGACTCACCACTGAAGGAACGTATCTTAAAAGAAGCTCATGGTTCTAAGTACACAGTGCACCCAGTGACTACTAAGATGTTTAAGGACATGCAGAGGTTTTTCTGGTGGTCAGGGATGAAGAGAGACATTGCAGCTTATGTGGCCAGTTGTCTTACGTGCCAAATGGTGAAGGCTGAACATCAATGACCTGGTGGACTTTTACAGTCTATAGAGATTCCAGAATGGAAATGGGATCAGATCACCATGGATTTTGTGGTGGGTTTACCAAGGACCAAGAGAGGTCATGATGCAATATGGGTTGTGGTGGATCGCCTTACCAAGTCAGCACATTTCCTTGCACTGAAAACCACTGCCAAAGTGACAGACTTAGCTGAGTTGTACATTCGGGAGATAGTGCGTTTGCATGGTGTACCCAGTTCCATCATATCTGATAGAGATCCAATGTTTACTTCCAAACTATGGAAACATGTTCAAGAGGAACTTGGTACGAGGTTAAAGTTCAGTACCGCTTATCACCCCCAGACGGATGGATAGTCAGAAAGGACAATCCAGACTTTAGAGGGTCTTTTGAGGGCTTGTGTGCTCGATTGGGGTGGATCATGGGAGCAGTACTTACCTCTAGCAGAGTTTGCATACAACAATAGTTACCAAGCCAGTATCGGGATGCCTCCATATGAAGCTCTATACGGGAAACCGTGTCGGTCACCACTTCACTGGGATGATGTTGGTGAGAGGACCTTGTTGAGGTCAGATGAACTCCAAGTGTATGCTGATAAAGTCGCTTTGATCAGGCAAAGGCTAAAGAGAGCCCAGGATCGACAAAGGTCGTATGCTGATGCAAAGAGGACTGATGTGCATTTCACTATGGGTGAGCATGTTTTTCTGAAAATCCGACCGCTCCGAGCTATAGCTAAAAATAGAGGAAAGTTGAGTCCCCGATATGTGGGTCCGTTTGAGGTTTTAGAACGGATTGGCGAGGTGGCTTATCGTTTGGCGTTACCCCCTCAATATAGTATGATGCATGATGTGTTTCACGTGTCCAATCTAAAGCGATATGTGCAAGACCCGAGCCATGTGTTGAGCATTGAACCTATTGAGCTTCAAGGAAAGCTGTCTTATCCTGAGTTACCTTTGCGTATTATAGATACTAAGGTAAAAGAGCTCAGAAATAAGAATATAGAGATGGTAAAGGTTCTTTGGAAACACCATGGGGAGGATGAGGCTACATGGGAGCTGAAGACGGACATGGAGAAAGCATATCCTGATTTGTTTGTTTGATTGTTGAATTTTGAGGGCAAAATTCCTATAAGGAGGGGAGGATGTTATAACCTCGATTTCTCCAAATGATGTAATGAAATTATAAAGGTTCTTTTTTTAAAGAAAAATGGAATTCATGGTTGGTATGATGAATTGTTTGAATGGATTGAGTGGATTGTGTGTTTGATAACTTGTATGTTCTCTTATTGGGCCTTAGAGGCCGTGGAGCCCAATGGAAAGATTAAAAGAAAAACAAAAAGAAATGAAAAAGGGAATTTCATTTAATAAAGGGATATATGAGGAAAATAAAAAGAAATGATTTTAAGGCTAAAAGGTATTTTCCCAAAATATGATTTCGAGTTAAAAGGGTTCCTTGGGGCTCAAGGAACTCGGGATAATTAGATAATGACAAAAGAGATAAGGAATATGTGGAAAATACAATTAAATTAGAGTTAACTTGAAACTGAAGTAAAGGGCTCGTTTCCTTTGGATAATAACCCCAATTGTTGTACAAGTGAAGATAAAAATATAAACGAGTTTTCCTCAAAATATGAGGAAAAACGGAGTTAAGGATTGGGAGTTATTGAATTTTCAAGTTATCATCAAAATAGTATTTTCCTTGAATATTTAGGAAATTGTTTTCCTTTTTAGTTTAAGCACGGATGACGCTAACCGTTGGATTTTAATCCAATGGATCACGGTCATCGTCTAGAGTCCCAGAGGGACTCAGACTGTGGCGCGGACAGGGGATTTTCCCCTCACTTTCCTGACCAATGCAGTGCATGTGCACTTGCGTTTTGTGTCCCATTGGGATCGGGAGGTCCGGGCGAAGGATCTTGACCTAGGTTTTGATGGGTTTCGTGGTGTTTTCTAGAAACGCCCAATCGGGCCAAAGTCGGGGATGGCGGCAGGGTTGGGAAACCCTAGAGAGGCCCTCGTACCCTATAAATAAGGGTCCTTCGAGTCGAGAGCACCTTCACGAACTCAAACGGCGGCTTCTTGACCCTCAACTCACTCTCTATCTCTCAATTGCCTTAGCTCCGGCGAGAGAGCCGCCACGGCTCCGCCACGTTCAGAAGAGTAGAGGTTGAGGAAGAAGAGGTTCAGTTGCCGTTAGATCAAGATCTAACAGTTGGCCGAGGTGAAGCGAAGGCGGTTGGATCGCGGAACATTGTAGATTCGCAGATCTGACGGTGCGAGAGAGGACGCGGCTGAACCTAGCGACGTTAGGTCACGACCGCTCGATCGTGATCGGACGAGCGGATCCAAGTTTGCGGCGACGCTAGGATCATGGACCACCGTGGTCTCAAGCGATCCAACGGACCAGGGCGACAACGCGCGTGCACGCTCATGTGAGTGGGAGCGGCTAACGCTGGGCATCAGATCAAGCGCGGACCAGGGTGGGCACACCGATCGAACGGCTGTCGATTTTTAGTAAGGTTCTATCTCTAACGAATAATCAGAAAAAGGACTTTTTCTTGCAAAATTCGTAGTAATTGCTAGGATTATCTAATGAGAAAACTTTGTATATGAAAGTTGCACAGAAAAATGCAAGGAACACGATAAAAATAATTCCAGAACCTAATTCTACTTCGTTTAGCAAAAGTACTTTATTTGACTAAAATTTGATGAGAAACCCTAATTGCATGTTGAGAGGGTAATTTGTTAATTTAACAAGTCAAATCGTTAAGGTTGACTCTGATAATGTTAATGATAGTTTAATTTGCTATTTGATTGCAAAAAAATGCTTAACTTGGAGTTATGATGTTTAAAAGGAGGATAATTTACATGGAAACCCTAATTTGGGATAAAAAGAGATAAAAACCATATTTTTATGAAATAAGGAAATCAGTTGTCTAATAAAGGAAATTAAATGAGAAATTAGGAGTTTTATGAAGATTGATAAATTAAGGATGGTAATGATGAAAGAAGAAGTAAAACCCTAATTTCTAGAAGAAACCCTAATTATGAAATTAGAATCCTAGTTTGAATAATGAAAGTGGATAAATATTAATAAAAGGAAATTGTTCTTTTATTTCAGGTTTTGCTTGTTAATAGGGTTTCTCTTTCTATATTGAAAAGTGCAATTAAAAGGTATGTGGTTACTTATGGTTAACCGTTTAGGTTTCCCGATGTTTTCCGAACGTTTTATCGCTTGAATGCAACTAAACTGATTGGATGTTCATATTGCAAATATAATGTGGCTATGACTATCACTTAATGTGTATACCTATAAACTCATATCCTGGTTCTCTCTATGGCAAAATAGCTAACCTAGTACATGGCTACCTATGGGTAGGTCATCAGGTTCGAGAACGGCCTAGTACATGGCTACCTATTGGGTAGGTCCATCAGGTCTATGGATGACCTAGTACATGGCTACCCATTGGGTAGGTCAATCAGGTCAATGGTTGACTTAGTACATGGCTACCATGGAGGTAGGACCATCAAGTCATAATGAGTTAGATATTGGACTATCCTCGGATAGTGCCATGCGACTCTATACCTAAAAGAGAGGTGATATCCATGTCCACTGCAGGGACAACCCAGAGTTTGTGAATATGTATGGATTGAGTTATATGGTTTAAAACGTAATCCTGCTTGTTAAATCATTAATTGAATGATTATGTTGTTAACTTAGTTGAACAATTATCTGCTTCTCCCCACATACCAGCTTCGGCTGATCGTTGTTTTTGTTTGTCGGCGTTTTAGGTAAAATCCTCAAAAGCACAAACAGTAAAGCGACATATTGTGAATTGAAGAACTAAAGAACAAGGAGGAATTAAATAGAGTGGTTAAGTTGTGGTTAGAAGATAGTTCCCCACTTTTCAAGGTATGCAAAGGAAAAATTTTATTACCATTTTTCAGTATAGACTGTTAGAATTTAATAATTATTTATAGTTATATGTTGAACCTTTGATCCGGAATTAATGAGTGCGGCTTTATCCTCTTGGTCTCCCTTGATTGGGGATTACTGAAAGGTGAGGTCGTAATAGTGGCTATTTCCATGTATACTTAAACATGTATTTAAACATGAAGTACATCATTCTGGTATGTCACCATGAACACCTTTTTGTGGTTTACTTTGACATTCATGTGAAGAAGTTTGTCTTGTTGAATACCTTACTATCTTGGGAACCTTAAAAATGGGAATTGTACAAGCCAAACTGTGAGGAGGTGGTGAAGTCCATGAAATCCTATCTCGCCAACACTGGAGGGGTCAATTTGAGCACATGGAAATGTAACATTTCAATAGTGCATTAATAGGGGGCATCTTTAGATGTGGGGTCTAGTATGTGCTATTTATGAAACATTAAATGGAATACTTGTGTGGGCTAGTAGTACATGTAATGGAATAATCCAAAATATGTTTTGCGATTGCGTATGAAGATGGATAGAAAGATAGTTTAGCTAGAGTAATTTCAATAAGGATAATTAAATGACTATACAAAAAAATCTCAAAAGTGGGGCTATTTTTGTATAAGCTACCAATAAAAGGACATCTAATCTTTGTTCACTTTGTATTGATATTATTGTAATGTAAATGATCTAACTAGTTTGAAATGTAACTATGTGCTTTGTGTCTATAATTTCATCTTGTTCTAGAATTCACAAAGTCAATGATATTAGATCCACTTCTAAAATTAATGTGTGCCATTCTATATTTATAGTAGTTCCAATTTTGATAAGTATATGTGTAAAGTTTGATGAGTATACATGGGATTTTTTTAATTGAAATCCCAAATTAAAAAAAATGGCATGTGAATATTAGTTTTGATGAGTGTATGTGTCAGTTTCAATGAGTATACATGCATGTTTTGAGGAGGTTTCTTTCCAATTTTGTTGTTCAGTTGTTCCTCTTTCGATCGGTATATGTGCCCTTTTTATGAGTATATGTGCTAGACTTGATGAGTATGTGTTCTGGTTAAAATCAGTATATGTTCTAGTTTTTATATGTATAAGTGTCAGTATTGATTAGTATACATCTTGATTTTAATGAGCACACATGCCATTTTTGGTCAATTAATGTGCCACATTTGATGAGTATAGTTCCAACCTTGTAGTGTCTAACATGTCAGTACCAACGACACATGTGACTATTTTGATTACTTTATGTCCCAAGTTTAATGGTATATGAGGAGGTTTTTATTAGTATAAGTGACAACCTTATAAAGATGAACACATTAGTGCCACTACTGCAATGAACCAATTATTCAAATATGTCATGTGCATGTACTCAAACTAGAAAATATAATTTAAATAACCAAAGTGAAGGGTGTATAACATGAAATTATGTGTAGATGCCTTCATTCTAACCATTACATATTTATGGCTATATGAAATGATGCATCCTAATTTTTTTTGAACATTTGATATGATTTCATTTTCATACCTCATTGACGTGGTTACAGTGTATGTGCTTATGGTAAACTGTTACGATTGTAGTTGTCTGCCTATTCTAAACACAAACTTATTTTAGGAACTCCTGAGTTGTTGCAAAGGCATAACCCCCAACTCTCGAAGTATAGATCTCATTATTATCTAATAACCTCTATAATTATTTGAATCAACATCATATTATTGTTGCATGATTCACTGAGCTTGGTTGTTTTCATGCCAATAGTAAAATGTTTCTTTACCCAAGTCAGTAACCATTTCTTTTAATATCCAAATATTCTCTCCTTCCAATGATGAGGGTTGATAGGATGACATTATACAATCATCTTTTTTCAATAAAATGGAAATCATCTTTGTCCTCAACATCTTACGTGAGGAGAGTGAGATGGATGTGAAAATAGGAGTGAAAAAAGAATGAAGGTTTTTCTAGGTAGTTTGTAATATATACCATGTACATAGAACATGGAATGTCTCTAGGAGAACAGTTCTAACAACTAAATCCATTGTAGGATCTTAATCCATGGAAATATTTAACCCTTCCGTTTTTGGCATGCATTTTAGGAATTTTTAAGTAACCATTTAAGAGACGCGATAGTTTCATCATAGAGTAGGGTGTAACCAAACATCACAATATGACACTAGTGAACAAAACCGAAAAATAAAGCTACAAATAAAAACAACATGAAAGTATATACATGCACTAATTTTGATACTTGTAGTGCATCAACGTTGTATGTGTGTGCTAATACTAATTGAATACTAACATCAATTTTGAGAATTGTAGTAAAATCAAGTTATGTGTGAGTTATGTTGGAGGGACAAAACCCATCCACACTACTCATAGTCAATTCATATGTGTCACAACATACTCGAGCACCACCTTTGTTGAAACCCTTATTCAATATCACATTGGATGGTGTCAAAGTTCATCAAATGACATGTGATTAGTGTAGTGACTTCAGGTCTACGAACCATAATCACCACTATCACATTGAGAGTGATTCTTACTACCATTCAATGGTTCCATGTATCACTCTCAAGGTGGGTTTGTCTAATACGCTATTGCATAACAAGTGCCTATGCATTTGGCTGATATCATGCATCATGACTAATGAGATTTTGTCATCAAACAACATACAATCTAGTCTTATGTATTATTATTGTCTACTTTGCTTATGCAATAATATTTGACAAAGGACATAACAAGAATGTATGCACTCTTATCATACATATGATCTCATTGTTTAGGTCCTCAACCTAAAGACATTTATAATTGAGAAACATCATTCTTTATCATTTATTATGTTATATCATTATCTCATAACTGAACAAAATAGAATATATGGAATTACCTTTATTATTTATCAAATTAATTGCATTATGCCCCATTATAATCATCACATGACTGGCTCTCTGGGCAAACATACCAAAAGACTCCCACTTGCACTTAGAGCCAATCACTCATGAATCTTATCACAAGTAATCTAACATGACCTTCAGTGTTCCGCTACAAAAGTGATTTTGTCAATGGGTCAAAATATTGCTTTCAGTTGGCACTCTACAAATATTCACATCTCCTCACTATACAATCTATTGTATGAGTTGGAATCATGAAAGTATGTACTTGGAACATTAATGCAATCTAGGTTCTTTGGCTTGTGCAATAGTTCTAGTGTTGTCATAGTACAACTCTATTGCATCGCAAATGCTTAGAACCACTCCAAGATCACTATTGAACTTCTTGATCCAAACAACTTCCTTTGTTCCCAACATGTTCTTTACAATTTCCAAAGAAGGGATGCCATTTCCCATCAATAGTATGCTATCTACATAAAGTATGAGGCATACAACTATGCTCCCACTAACCTTCTTGTATACACAAGGTTATCTTCATTTTGACTAAACCCAAACTCTTTGAATGCCTCATCAAATCAAAGATTCCAGCTTCGATATTATTTCTTCAATCCATAGATTGGTCTTTATAGATTACAGACTTTATTTGCATTATTTGGATTTATAAAATCTTCACGTTGTGTCATGTACACATTCTCAAGAAGATTTATGTTAACGATAACAGTTGTGACATCCATCTGCCAAATATCATAGTCATAATAAGCTGCAATGGAAAGCATGATCCTAATGGATTTAACCATGGAAACTGGTGAAAAGGTTGTCATAGTCAACACCTTGACCTTGTATGAAACCCTTTGCAACCAATCTATCCTTATAGGTTTGTTCATTACCATCCATGTCGGTCATCTTCCTGAAAACCCACTTTCACCCTATGGGTTTTACCCATTTGGTTAAATCTACCAAGGTCCATACCTTGTTGGTGTACATGGATTCCATCTCAAATCGCATGGCCTCAAGCCATTTCTCAAACTATGGTCCCCCAATAGCTTCTAGGTAGGTTTTTGGCTCATCATCTATGACCAACTCACTGCCTTCTTGAGTCCCAAGATAACCAAATCTTTCAGGCTCAAGGTGTGTCCTACTAGATCTATGAGGTGCTTGAGTTACATGAGGAACTTAAGATTCCACAACATCTAGTGAGTTTCCTTATTCCTTGTGTACCTATATAGGTTCAATGTTTTCTTGTTGGTCTTGAACCTATTCACATTCTACTTTCCTCCCAGTGATTCATGTGGAGATAAGTTCCTTTTCTATGAAAACAACATCCCTGGAAACAACCACTTTGTTTTCAGATGGGTTATACAAGTAGTATCCCTTGGTTTTCTTAGGATATCCAAAAAATTAGCATTTATCTAATCTAGGATCAATCTTTTCGGGGGAAAATTTACTCACATAAGCTTCACATTCCCAAATTTTCATAAAAGACATATTGGAATGCTTCCTAGTCCATATCTCATATGGTGTCTTTTGAACCAATTTAGAGGGTACACAGTTAAGTATAACACTAAAGTTTCTAGACCATATCCCCAAAAGGAAGTCATAAATCGACAAAACTCATCATTGATCACACCATATCTAGTAATGTTTGATTCCTTTTGATACACCATTATGTTATGGTGTTCCAACTGGAGTCCATTATGATATAATACCATAGTCTCATAGAAGGTCCTCAAACTCTTGGCTTAAGTATTCTCCACCTCGATCAGAATGAAGTGCCTTAGAACTTTTAACGACTTGGTTTTGTACTTCATTCATGAAATCCTTGAACTTTTTCAAGGGTTTCAGACTTATGTTTCATCAAGTAAACATAGACATACCTACTAAAATCATTGGTAAAGGTAATTAAGTAATGGTAACCCCTCTACAATTTATGTACCCTAGAAGACAATGAAAAGGTATGTTTTGTTTGAGTTATTGAGTGATTGAGTTTTAACCTTTTGGTATTTATGTTATTCACACTTCTCTCTAGTTCTAACAAGTATAGACCATAGGACATAGGAGCACTGCCATCAAAGATCTCATCTTTACTAATAGAACATCAACCATTCTTCATGAGAAATTTGAATCCATTCCTATTAATGGTAGGTACATAGTAGTAGTTCTCTAACTCTACTACAAGCCCCACTTGGCAGAGATAACACATATGTTCTAATTCCATTGGAAACAACTCTTGATCCATTAGCAACATGCAGTTCAACCTCACCTTTCTTTAAAGCCCTACTTTTCTTTCATATCATGCACATTTAAGCAAGTGTGTGTTCTACAACCGGTATCCAGTACCCAAGATGAAGAAGTAGCGAAGTTAATCTCAATTACTATAGGGAAATATGGCAACAGAGATGGAAGTAGAAACAAAAAGATGTTTTGACAATATTCCCAATAATCATTGAATCACATAAACAACTATGAAATGGGAAAGAGGTTTCAAGGCATATACCTGGTCCTGGAGTAAGTCCATTAACAATCCTTGTAGCATTGTACTTATTTCTAAAGTATCACCCTGACTGTTGTCGATAGTGGCCTCCTGATGTAGCAACATGGATGGTGGTTGACATCATCCTCCAATTGTTATGGAAATGGCCTCCACGCCTCTACATAGTCCATGTGGACCACCCAGAACTCCTATCATTCTTCTAGAATTGACCGTTCGTGTTGTCAACGTGCTAGAATTGACTTTCTCCCCTTTGTCTATCTCTCCCTTTTACGGGTAAGATGCCTCTACTATTGGTATAGTATGCCTAGAGAGCCAATCATATGATGATTGCAATGAGGCATGAGATACTTGATTTGATAATAATAAAGTCAATTTCTGTCTATATGTTTTAACTATTTTGAGATAATAGTATAACATGTTAGATGTCTAGAGAATGACAATACTCAATGATGTATGTCTTCAGGTTAAGGACATGAATAATGAGACCATATAGATGTTAAGAGTATACATTCTTTTTATGTCCCTAGTCATTTTCTATTGTGGAAATAACCATGGACATCAATAACACAAAAGACTAGAGTGTGTGTTGGTTGATCACAAAATCTCATCAGTCATGATTTATGATATCAAACCAAGCACATAGATACATGTTAGAGAACAGTGTATCAGACAAACCCACCATAAGGGTGATTCATGGAAGCCACACGTGGTTAGTCAGGATCATCTCTTATTGTATTGGTGATGACTGTAGTTCTTAGACCTAAAACCATTGCACTCATCACATGTGGTTGGGTACACTTTGACATCATCAAACACAATCTTGAAACATGGGTTGTTATAATGGTGATGATTGGGTGAGTTTGATACATGGGGACATGACTGTGAGTGATAGATATGGAAAGGGAATGTGATATCCTGGCCACTTGAGGAGTAAGACTGAGAAATGCATGGCCATGCACATGTAAGTCAATATATGATATTGAGATTACATATATCTCAGATATTCTACTATGAATTAAGAAACATGGATTGAATCTTTGTAGAGGATGACAAGTCCATGCCTCGAGTTTAATCTGGACATCAACGACAAAGGAACTATACATTCACTATAACACCAATAATAGATTGTAGGTTGAAAGTTGTTCTCCAACTTTCCTCTTCACTTGGGTAGCACTAATGTGTGACTAGGCACCACTCTTTGCTTGTGATGTCATAAGTTTGTTATGGACATCCACTTCCAATGTGAAATGGAATCTATAGGATCATACACATACGATTAACCTATACGAGGAGTTTATCCATGAATGATGTTTAGATTGGTTACTAAAGTGTTTAGGTACTCAATCAAACATTCAATCAATAGACTTGACTCAGAATCATATGTTAACCTAGAGGTTATACATTGTCCATATTTTGATAATGACTTAACCGTTCCATTCATATGTATCTAATATGTGTATTCAAGATTGATTTTAGGTGTTAGGTACATGAAAAGGATCAAATTACACAAGCCCTAGCTTGTCAAAGTTCAAGTCAAAAGAAATGCAAGTGTGCTAATTAGGAAATCCATGTAAATGACCTTAGAAGAATTTTTTAATCACTTGTATTGATGATATGACTTGTAACTAAGATGAGAAAATTATGTGGGACACTTAGTACCAAGTTTATTCACTTTTTAAGCACTTTAGAAAATCGATCACAGGCTGTTGATCGGTCGAGTTACAATCTCGACCGATCCACTGGATCAATTTTCTAGAGAGTGCATCGGTCGAGTTGTGCATTCACAGAACTCAACGGATCGAGTTACTGATCAAATGCTATTTTCATTGGTCGGTCGAGTTTGTCCTGATGGTTTGAAAATTGAGTTTGTCTTTTAGCCGATCGGTCGAGTTACCTTTATTGAATCTCAACCGAATGTACTGTATGGAAAATGCAGAAAAAGTGATTCTAACCGTTGGTGACTTGTTTGGACAAAAATAGATTCATTTCCTTGTGCAAAAATGGCTATAATTTGGCCCTAAGTGTTCCCCAACTCAAAGGGGCACCCCCAACTATAAATAGGACCACTTAGAGTTCATTCCAAGGTTGCTCTTTCATTACATAGCTTGGTTCTAGCCTAGTTGAGAGTGATGCACCCCTTGGATCCCCTTTCTCTCTCTACTTTCAATTCAAATCCATATATATGAGTGAGTTAGGATCTATTGTAAGAGATCTATCCCTTGTATCCATGTAAATATCTTCACCTCCATCTTCCTACCCCCTTTCCTTATTGAAAAAGGCTTGAAGATCTTCTCCAAGTGAAGGAGAAGGAGTTGTTGTTCTTCAAGGTTGAAGATAGCATGGTAATTCAGATCTCTGAGTGAAGGAGATATGCAATATGAACGTTCAAGAAGGATAGATAATTCCTGGAAGGCCAAAGACTTGAAGATGGAGTGGGTAAGTCCTTGTTGAAGGCCGAAGACTCCCTGGTTGAAGTGGGTAAGTTCCTTCGGTAGGTTGAAGATCCTTACTTGAGGTATTAAGTCCTTGGATGAATGTGGTTTTGTCTTGTAATCTACGAATGAATATAAGAGCATCAAGATTGCAAAGTCCTAGAGACTAACCACCTCTATGTAGTGGACTAACTCACTTTTATTTTGAAGTGTGGAACCACTCTAAACCACTTTGTCCAAGTGTATGCTATATTTTTCTCTCATCATTGCTATGCTTGTTAGTTAGGACTTCAAATTGGTTGTATGCATAAGATTTTGCACTTAATAGAATTTGAAGGTCTAATCTATTTTGTGAGATTTGTGAAGCTATATTCATCCCCCCTCTAGAGCCCTTGATCCAACAAGTGGTATCAGAGTAGGTCTTCTCCAAGCTTCTTCCACAAGTAGGAGAAGATGGGTGATTTAGCACTTGGATCTCTCAACTTGGAGGGAAGCTTCTCCATGCGACCTTCAGTCTTCGACGGCACCAACTTCCTCTATTGGAAGAGAAGAATAAAGTTCTACCTCCAAGGAGTAAGATACGAGATGTGGAATATGGTGCACCTAAAGTATGAAGATCCAAAGGGGGAAATCTCCATATGGACGGAAGCCCAAATGAAGCAAGCTCAGCTCAATGCCAAAGTTGTGAGCATCATCTATGCAACCCTCACTCCATCCGAGTTCAACCGGATCTCCTCATGGGATACGACACATGAGATTTGGAACAAGCTATGTGTCACCGATGAGGGAATAGTGCAAGTGAAGGAGGCTAAGATCTACATGCTTGGTGGTCTCCTTGAGAACTTCAAGATGGGTAAGAATGAAAGAGTGGCGGACATGTACACAAGGCTTATTGTCATCATCAATGGATTGACAGCTCTTGGTAGTGTGATGGACAAAGCCACAATCAACTCAAAGATCTTGAGATCTCTTCCAAAGAGATGGGAGCCCAAAGTGACCTCCATTGAAGAAGTGTACAAGCTTAGTGAATTGTCAACTGAGGAGCTGGTAGGCAACCTCCAAGCTCATGAGCCAAGGCTTGACAAACAACAAGAAGAAGAAAAGAGAGAAGAGAAGGTGTCCAAGAAGATCAAGGACACTGCCTTCAAAGCTCAAATTGAAGAGATGGTTCAGCAACAACAACTTGCACTCAAGTCCCCTACTCCTTCCTCAAGTGAAGATGAAGGCCCAAATGAGCATGAAGCTAACTACTCCAAGGGAAAGAACTTCAAAGGGAAGTCTTCTTCATCTACTCCTAGGTGCTATGAATGTGGCCAAAAAGGCCATTACAAGAGTGACTGCCCTAAGGCCAAGACGAGCCACCACAAGAGCAGCTACAAGAAGGACAAGGAGTATAAGAAGGAAGGCAAATACAAGAGAAAGGAAAAGAAAGAAAGAAGAAGCAAGGATGCAACTGATGTATCTTGGGAGGAGTCTTCCTTAATTTCTTCTAGCTCCAAAGATGGAGAATGCCACCTTGCTCTCATGGCCTCTACAAGTGATGATGTATGTGAGGTAAGTGAGGTAAGTGGGGTAAGTGAAGTTAATTTGCATGAGTTGTCCAAAGAAACTCCTATTGATATGCTTAATGCTAGCCTGTCATCTTTTACTAAATGCAAAGCTAAAGAAAAGGTTAGGAAAAATTATAGATGATCTTTATGCTAAGATTGAGATTCTAGATTAAAATGAAAAGCTACATCTTGATAGTATTGATACTTTGCAAGGGCAATTTCTTAATCTGGAGCTCCAATACAATAGAGTTGAAGTTGAGAATGTTGTCTACCTTAAGACCATGGATACTCTTAGGGAAGAGAACCACAAATGCCAAGATGAGATTGATGTTCTTAAAACTGAAAATGTAGAACTTAACCTTATTAATGAAGCTAGGAGACAAGAAACTTATGCTTATCAAAAAGAAATTCAATTGCTTAAATCTGAAAATGCTAAGTTGCTTTTTCAAGTAAATGATCTATCCTCTAGACCAATCTTGCAAAGTAATGAGGTAGCTAGCACTGCTCTAGAACATGATTCTTTTCTTACTAAAGCCCTTTGTTTAGAGGCCAGCCTATTGCATTCTAGAGATGATCTTGCTAGCTTATCTTCTACTAATATTAATCTTGGTGATGATAATGAAAAATTGAGAGCTTCTTTGCAAAAGTTTCTTATGAGAAAGAAATCCCTTAATGCTATCTGAGAATACTCTACCAAACAAATTGGTACTAGTGGTTTAGGATATGATGGGACTGCTCCTAAGGGTAAGAACAAGAACAAGAGTAAGGGTAAGAAGAAGAAGAGTATGGAACCTCCTTTCTTCCATGGAGAGACTTCCGGCTCTTAAGAACCCAACGGTATGTGATCATTGTAAATGTGATGATCATTATTCTACTTATTGTCCTTACAAGCCAAAGGGGACCAACCCAAAGATGAAATGGGTCCCCAAGCTAACCCCAAATCCCAAAGTTTGAGTTGGGCACCAACATCCTTCTTTCATGCAGGTCAAAAGAAGGTAGATTGTTGATAGTGGCTGCTCAAAGCATATGATAGGTGAAATCAGCCATTTCAACAAATTCATAAAGAAGAAAGGAGGATCGATGACCTGCGGGGACAACAAAAAGGGTAAGGTAATAGGTGAGGGTGATGTAGACAACAGGATCTGTATTAAAAATGTTTTGCTTGTTGATGGTCTACATCACAATTTGATAAGTGTAATCCAACTTTGTAATAATGGTTATCTTATTCTATTTACTTCTTTAAAATGTTTGCTTCTAGTTTCCCTCACTTACAATGTTATATATAAGGGAACTAGAAATGGTAATCTATATGTTATTGTGATTGCTCTGAAGCCCGTACTTGATAGATGCTTAGTTGTGGATAAAAATTATATATCTCTTTGTCATCGTCGATTGGGTAATGTGAATATGCATCAAATGAAGAAGTTGAGAAAAAATGAATTGGTTAGGGGACTTCACAAATTGGATTTTGAAAAGGATGAGGAATGTCAACCTTACACACAAGGAAAGCAAACCAAGTCCTTCTTCAAATCCAAAGGAGTCCTTAGTACCAAAAGAGCTCTTGAGCTTCTTCATATTGATCTATTCGGACCTATGAGAATCAAACACTTCATGGTTCCAAGTATTTTCTTATGATTGTTGATGATTTCTCTCGCTATACTTGGACATTCTTTCTCATCTCTAAAAGTAATACTCTAGATGTTTTCTCAAGATTTTGAAAATGAGTTGAAAATGAAGCTTCTTGCCAGATTGTTTATATCCGTAGTGACCATGGGGGAGAGTTTGAAAATGATCTTTTTTAGCACTTTTATGAAAAATCTGGTTACTCGCACAATTTGTCTTCTGCTTGTACACCTCAAAAAAATGGGTAGTAGAGAGAAAGAATAGGTTGCTACAGGAGATGTCTAGGACCATGCTTTTAGAGTATGACACTCCAAATAAGTTTTGGGTTGAAGCTATTAGCACCTCATGTTTTGTGCAGAACTGATTTTTTTCACATCCGTCTTTGAAAGAAACCCCCTATAAGTTATGGTGTGGTAGAAAGCCATCCATCGACTTCGTTCATGTTTTCTGATGTCCTTGTTTTATTTTGAATACAAAGGATTCTCTCGACAAGTTTGATATGAAATCGTACAAGGCTTTCTTCCTAGTCTATAGCACTACAACCAGGGCTTATAGAGTTTTCAACACTGAGCTATCTAAAATTGAAGAGTCCATTAATGTCAAATTTATTGAATATAACCCTGCTATTGGAAAGAATGTTGTTGATAATGATGTTGCAGATGACTTAATTCCAATCTTAAAAAACCTCAACATCGATAACAATGGTAAGCAGGTGGTTGAAGCAGAAGATGAAGAGAAGAAGGATCCCACTCCTTTCTTCACAAAGAATCATACCAAAGAGCTAAGCATTGGTAATCCATTCGAGAGGGTGAAGACACGAGCTACCTACAACAAAGAACAAGCAGACAGTGCCTTCATCTCACAACTAGAGCCAAAGAACATCAAGGAAGCTCTTGGAGATGACGAGTGGATCCTAGCCATGTAGGAGGAACTAGAGTAGTTCGAGAAGAATCGAGTGTGGACTCTAGTGCCAAGACCAAGTGGCAGAAAAATCATTGGCACTAAATGGGCCTACCGCAACAAGCTTGATAAAAATGGCAAGGTGGTAAGGAACAAATCAAGGTTAGTGGCTTAAGGATACAATCATAAGGAAGGTGTTGATTTTAATGACACTTATGCTCCTATTTCTAGAATTGAATCTATTAGAATTCTACTTGCTTTTGCTAGCTATAAGAATTTCTTGCTATATTAAATGGATGTTAAAATTGCATTTTTGAATAGTACAATTGAGGAGGAAGTATTTGTTGCTCAATCTCCAGGCTTTAAAAATGAAAAGATACCTAACCAAGTTTATATGCTACAAAAAGCTCTCTATGGACTCAAATAAGCACCTCGATCTTGGTATGAGAAATTAAAGAAGTTTTTGTTAGAAAACTATGTGATGGGCAAAGTTGATTCTACTTTATTTCTAAAACACACTTCTAGCAATTTTGTTATCATTCAAATTTATGTTGATGATATAATTTTTGGTGGAACTAATCTTGATCTTTGCAAGAAGTTTAGTTCTCTTATGCAGAGTGAGTTCGAGATGAGCATGAAGGGTGAGCTTACTTTCTTCCTCGGCTTCCAAATCAAGCAAACCAAAGATGGAAACTTCATCAACCAAGGCAAGTACACCAATGAGCTACTCAAACGCTTTGGAATGGAGAACATGAAGTCGATGGACACACCCATGTCCAACACCGCCAAACTTGATAAAGATGAAGAAGGTGAAAAGGTAGATGAGAAGCTCTATAGAGGTATGATTGGAAGTTTACTTTACTTAACTTTCTCTAGACCTGACATAATGTTTAGTGTTAGCTTGTGTGCTCGCTTTCAATCAAGTCCTAGGTAATCACATCTTATTGTTGTTAAGAGGATTTCAAGGTACTTAGCCAAAACTCAAAACTTTGGACTATGGTACCCTAAGTCAAGGGACTTTACTCTTGTGGCGTATAGTGATGTTGATTATGTGGGTTGTTTGATTGATAGAAAGTGCACAAGTGGAACTTACTTCCTTATAGGACCATGCCTGGTGTCTTAGTTTTCTAAGAAATAGAGCACTGTGGCATTATCAACTACCGAAACTGAGTACATTGCAGTCGGAAGCTGTTGTACCCAAGTCCTATGGATGAAGCAAATGCTCCAAGACTTTAACATACTTTTTTATGATTCTCCTATCTATTGTGACAATACTAGTACAATCAATCTTTCTTATAATCCTATATTGCATAGTAGAGCTAAACATATATAGGTTCGTCATCATTTTCTTTATGACCACATTGCCAAAAAGGATATTTATATCACGCATGTGGACACATAAAATCAGTTGGCAGACATTTTCACCAAACCTCTAGCTAGAGAAAAATTTAACTTCATTAGATCTAAACTACTCATAATTTCTTTATATGATATTGACATGTTATCTAGCTAGTTTCTTTTATTCTATATGTCTTGCTCATGCTTAAATCACCTTGCTTGCCTAAAATTGCTAATTTTCTTGTTGTCATGCTTAGTTTCACTTATTTTTGGGCATTTCTCAAATTTCGGATTTTTATCGCTAAATAGTACCCAATGATGAGTGATATGTGCCTAAGTATGTTCAATATACATAATAGACTTGAAAAATGAATTTAATTAGCATTCAAATGGCTAGAAATTAAGTTTGATGGTTTTAGGTTAGGTTGACCATCGGTCGAGTTTCCTTGAGGACAAACTCGACCGATCCATGGCTGAGAGCTATTCTGAAATGGACCAATCAATCGAGTTTTCAACTCTCAGAACTCGACCGATTAGTGGGCTGAAGACAACTTAAGTTGGGTTCGACTGACTATTCTCCCTCTCAACTAGAGAATAGGTGACCGATTCCCCTTCTTCTAGCCCTAATCTCTCAACCCCAGGCCTTACCTTCCCTATCCTAGCCCTTTTCTGACCTAGATAGGCTTCCCTAAACCTTCCTCCTTACTCAACCTTGGTAGGTGAAGGGTTTTGGTGGTTTGTTTTTGCATTTGCTCTCTTCTTCTCCTTCTTTTTGCATCCATGGCTTCTCATAAAATAAAGAGACCCACCCCTAGCAATTCACCATCCTATTCTTCATCATCTCGCTTGGTTCCTTTTGATGAGACCTTCTTTGTCTCAATAGAGACCATAAATAGGTATAAGAACCTTCTTCCTAGGAGTCCTTTTCCTTTTAGATCCTTGTTTGGGCCTAGACCTAGGCGTCAAGAAATCATAGATCAAGTGGCAATGTTGTTATCCGTTCACCACCTATCAGCCTTGGCTATCGAACATGACTTCTTTCATAATTCTATGATAAGCACAAAAGCAGTTCACAAATTCTACGCAAACTTGCGTTGGAATTACGACTCCCTTGTACCCCCTTCGAATACTTAAGTGATCCTTACATCCATGATCACCAGGAAGAAATTCCAGATGTCTAAAGATATCCTGAATGTTTTCTTTTCAGGAGACGATGAGAATGACACCTGGCGTAAGGATTACGAGGAGTATTTTGATATTTTGGATCCTGAGGGTTTCTACAAGCAGAATGAAATCACTCTTCCCGATATCCATCTCTACCTGAAGAAACCTGATGTTCCTTATAAGAAGCAGAGCACTCTACCCTCCTCCTCTCTTAACCTCAGAAAGCATATATTATCCCTAGTGGTCAACTGCAACATCCATCCAAAGAAAAATCAAACGGATATTGCAAAGAACACTATGGTCATAATGTACTGCATTTTTGAGAATGTCGGAGTCAAATGGTCAAGATACATTCTCAACCGTATGACCTATTTTGACTTTGGAAAGAACACCCGCGACACCCATCCACCTTATCTAACCCTGATATGTGTCTGTTTTATTTCACCACTGAGAAATCACTCTTTTCTTACTTCCACTACAAGCTTGCCATGAAGGGAGTGTGTATCAATGAGACCAAAATTCAGAAATTTGTGCCAGTCGTTTCCTCCACCACACTCGGTGCTTCACCCTCAGCCTCTACCTCTACCGCCCCTGCCTCCTCTAACCGAGCTCCACCTCCTCAGCCACCCTTACCTAGCCATTCCTCATTTCATGTGTCCAATGAAACCCTCATCGGCTACATGTTGCACCAATAGGCATACAACCTCCAAGTTCAGGAGCACCTGCACTAGGATTTATGTTCAATTATATCAAACATGAACTTATCCTGTACACACCCATAGCCCACCTACCAGCCTTTCCCCGGTAGTGATTATGCTTCCAATGCATATCATCATTACGACCATACCCCTGAGCCTTCCACTACTGCTCCCACTCCCTCTACTGCTGGTGGTTCTGCTCCCATCTACCTGCCATTGCCTACTGGCCCCTTGGCAACTCTACTTGCCAGTCTTGGCAATTCTGCTCCTTCCTTTCCTCAGGCCAATGAGATCTATGCTCTTGGTATGACTTGGGATGAGCAGAATGCTCGTTGGCCCAGTCGTGGTTTTGGACCTCCTATGGATGAGGAGATGCCTGACCAGGCTGATGCTGAGACTACTTCTACTGACGACGATGATGGTGATGTTGAGGATGCTTCTAATGATGGTGATGGCTCTAGTGGTGATTTCGGTGATGAAGCCACTGCTGCTGAACCTTCAAATGGAGATAAGGACTACGAGCCTGGAGATGATGATGATGATGATGATGATGATGTGGACATAGATAGTCTAGATGTCTAGTTGTTGCTTCATTTTTGTCTAGTTTGCTAATCATATATATCTTTCTAGGCTATTTTATATTAGAAACATTTGGGCATTTTATCTGAGATGTACTATTTTATCTTCAATTTTCATCGCTTCTTGTTTGTAGCTCCATTTATGAGAACATGCTTCTGAGTTGTAATCTATGTTATGTGCACTCTTGCTCTTTGATAAGTCATATCCTATGAGTTGGTGCCAACTTTCACCATATTTTGATTATGAATTAGCTTGCTACTACAGAAATGGCTTATAAAGTCACTTTTCAAGGTGTCAGTTGTATACAAAAACCGACACCTAAACTCTATAGTGTCGGTTGATAACATAAACCGACATCCAATCTATGAAGGTCGACCAGACATGGGTACCACTTTTATTAAGTGTCGGTTAATTAATAAACAACCGACACCTAAACTTAACCGCCAAAACCAAAATTCTAGCGAAAAAATTGGCTCCAATATTTTACATATGGCGTCGGTTCGTAACTAAATAATTGATGACTAAAGTGTATTCACGAGACAGGAATAGTTGTCGGTTGTCTTTTACTCAAAAACTGACGACTATAATGTAGTATAGGTGTCAGTTTTTGGAAAATAACCGACACTGTTGGTTTAGTTGTCGCTTTTTTTAAATAACCGACACTTATTGTCAACTTAATAGCTCACCAACGCGACCTATTCTTCCCCTTTCCCTATTTCATTCCCAATTTCCCTTGGAGGTCTGGCGATTTCTTGCTCCCTGTCGCCGCTGCCGCCGCTCCCTACTGTCGTTCGTGCTCCGCCGCCATGCTCCGTCGCCACCGCTCCTTCCACGACACATCCTCCACGCCGCCGCCGCCGTGCTCACCGGCCCTCTGTGCTCCGTGCTCGTCGGCACTCCTCTTTTCATCGCCGTCACCGCCCACCCACCGGTAGCAGCTAGCTGTCCTAGCCTCGCTGCCCTCTCCGCCGCTCCTCTCCTCGCTGCCGGCAGCTGCTAGGTCTTGCTCCGACCGCTGCTCCTCTTCCCTCAAGGTGTCCGCCCTGCCTTCTTCCTTCTTCCTCTGCTCCGGCGGCTGCTTTGGCGGTGCCAAGGCACGCCTAGGCTGCTGCTGGGCATTTTTTTTTAAATTTATTTACTTCCTATGAGAATCAGTTTTAATTAGGGATAATACACATATTGATGTACATAAACCTGTTAGAATAAATGCGAAAAAGGTATGATTTTAGGGTATAGGTACTGATTTTGTGCTTCTACCGAGCTGAATCCTCTATTGTCTATACAATACATGTTCTATGATAAGCCTTAGTTAATTTAATATGCATACTTTGTATGTAAGACATAGTAATCGGGTACTGCTGTATATCCAAGTAAATTACATGTAACTAATCATGACATAGATTTTAGAATGCATACTTTGGTTAAATGTACTGCTGTAATTTTTGATCAAGTGATGATATGTAAATGTAGCAATAAGTTAGTAAGGTATCAATGATAAGTCTGTTGTAATGTGATGCAAAATAGTTATTGTATCATGCATATATACTTAATACTTTTTTGTTTTATAGTTGTATAGGGTGTTTTATGTGTGGAAAGTCTATTGTTTAATAGTTTAGCTATAATCATTGTTTAATAGTTTAGCTATATTCTTGGTGAGAATCCTAATCACCTTCTTGGTTAATGATGAACTGTAATGCACACATGTGACATGCTTGGAATGTAAATGATGAACTTTTCCCTAAATTGCCAATCATGCTTTTAAAGACATCAATAATCACCCTAACTTGAAGAACTAGGATTTTAGGTATAAGAATGACAACACATTATTTGTTGGCCTAGAAACCCATCCAAGATTTACTCATTAGGAGTAAATCTTGGATAGTCCCCGGTTTGGGACTGTACTTGAACACCTAATCTCGCTTAGGATGTAAGTGTATATAATGTGTATTGGGTTTTCAAGAAAATTTCGGCAGCATTTCCCCGTTTGTTCTCTAAGTACATATGTACTTGGAGAACAGCGGGGAAATGCTGCCGAAATTTTCTTAAAAACCCAATACACATTATACACTTACTAGTGATATTAGGTATTCAAGAATGGGATAGGTGGTACACATTTATTATATATAAGAATTCCATCACATGTATTTGTTAACCCTAGACCCTAATCTTGTCCTAATATATACTTGTTTTCTCTTTGATCATAGAATGGATAGATCATGAATTACTTTACAATGTGAGCTTTACACTTTGAATTACTACTTTACAATGAGAACTTTACAATTTGAATGTGAATTTGCAGATGGCTGACCATTCTCCTGATGACCGTGCTGATGACTACCGTGAGGGTGAGGACATCAATGCGCCGCCTCACAATGTAAGTTTTAAAAATATATCATATATTTATATCTATATGTCCATTTATAGTTATATCTTTTAAATGTGAATTATTTTGTCAAATTTTAGGTTGATGATGCACAGGTACCATCTGAAGCACTTGAGGCACTTGATCAACAACACCAAAAAGTTGACAAGAGAAGGGGCATCACTATGATGAATAAGTTAATTGCACAAAAGGGCAATGGACCCAAACTTGTTGTGGATTTTGATAATGCAGGAAATGCATGTGGTGTGAATCGCAATTCATTTGTTTCATATCTTGGGTTTGTTACTCGTAGCCATTGCGGTTGTCGCTTAGATTCTTGGCATAGCGTTTCTAAGGAGAAGAAAGACATAATATGGAGGGATTTATGCGTGAGTTATTATTAATTTGAAATTCTATTTTGTAGATTACTAAATTTTTGGATACTAGTTAATAGCAATTCTATTTTGCAGAGTATATTTGAATTGGATGAAAAGCTGCATCGTAAATGTGTGATGCAATGCTGTGGGAGAGTCCTAAGGAACTATAGGACAAATCTCACTAGAGAATACATAAAAGAAGCTGACAAGAGGAAGAAGACAACCACTGAACAGTGGAACTTCCTGGACAAAGAAGAATGGGACACGTTTGTCGCTTCAAGACAAACTGATGAATTCAAGGTATTAGGCGTCAGTCTCAGTCTCATTAATTAATATATGTTGTATTCACTTAGTCAAGATTAACATTTAGTGTTACTAACCAAATCATTAATTTGCATACTAACTAGGCCCTCAGTGAGGCACAAAGATCAAGGCGTGCACTGAATGTGCATGACCACACAATGGGTCCAAAGGGGTATGTAGGCGTTCGCCAAAGACTACAGTCTGAGGCTACTGCTCAGTCTGCTGCTACTCAGGAGTCCTCTACCATAGATAGCACACCTCTGCCTCACCATGATGTCTGGATAGCTGGGAGGAAAAATAAGAAGGGAGAAATAACTAAGGCCACAACTGCTGAGGCGGCTGCAAAAATGGTAAAATACAACTCTTACAACAATCATTCGAATATTGATTATTTGTGTTGTTTACTTAAGTACAAATTTTTGTTTTAGCGATTAGCGGGAGTTGCACGAGCTGAGGAAACAAGGAAAGTTCATCCCTGAGGGATCAAAGGATGAATTGACAGTTGCTCTGGGTAATCCAGAGCAAGCTGGACGTGTTAGGGCTGCAGACGCTGGTGTGGGCATCAAATCATTTTTTGGGTCATCCCAGCGCAAACATGTCCTAAAAGTGGGACTTTCACAAGAAGAGGTAACATATTCTTTCTTTATAATGTTACTGTAAAAGAGAATTCAAAAATTAGAATTTGACGTTTCTTTTATCCATGTATAGGTAGATAAGCTATTTGATAGGAAACTCGAAGAAAAACTCGAAGAAGCAATGAAAAAGTGGCAGGCATCTCAGACTGCCACTTACCAGACAATACCTACTGCAGACTCTACTCCTACTCCTACTACAGAGGTTGGGAGTAATCCTGTAGAACCACCACCTAGCACATCCACTGTAAGTATTTTTATGACATAGTAACTAGTTTTTTAATTCAAGATGATACGTATATATGAAAATGTAGTCGTTTCAAAAAAAGATGATATGTATATATGTATATAACATTCTTTACACAAAAATTTGTAGGGGTTGAAGCCATTCCGTCTAAAAAGTAAAGAATATGTCATTGCAGAGGCGTCGGCTTACCCATCCCTACTAGGGGAAACGTGTCACGGGTCTCCAGTACCAGCTGGTTGGATTCGGGTGAGCCCGATACATATATTCCCCCAGTGGATGGATCTTCCATTGCCATATGCCCACCCAGATTGTGAAACGCTTGGTGAGGCAGTAGGCAGAGTGATATTGTGGCTAAAAGCGGATGTCCTCTTTACTGAAAAGGTATGGTAAATTTACATTACGTTCAATTGTTAGTGTGTGTATATGATGGCAGTTGATATGAAATTATATATATATACAGGTTAAAAAGAAGACACCCACAGCATCTAGGCCTCCACTTCCACCTCCTACATTACCTAGTTGGGTTCCACAGGACCTACCTGTCCCGTTAGGTCCTAACTGTAGGGGTATGGCAATTTGGTTAGGGGAACATGATATAAACTCCCCTATAACTGTTTCTTCCGATTCAAATTCTACAGGTCAGTCATACGAAACAAAACTATTTATACTGGATATTTTGGAGTTGTTTCGATATTATTGGCTAAATACATCTGTGATAGAGCTATGGATAAGGTGAGATATTCTTTATACATCCATATACCTTATGTATTATCTGGTGATCTGGTTTCTTATTTATTAATGCATGCGTAATTAATACATATTTTGCAGCTACTTAGACAACCTATGTGCAGATTTTGGATTCGAACATGTAGGGTTTTTGATTCCATCTTTGATTAGTCTAGTAGCTAAAGACCCTACATCAGTTCAACAATACTGCTGTGAGGCTTTTTTAAATTTTACTGTAAAAAAGAAGACGGTGATAATGGCTCCATTCAATGTAGAGTAAGTTTACTTTGCTTATTATAATTTGGACTTAAGAAAATTACATTTTATTGTGGATTTTGAGTTATTAATTTTTAACTTTTTTTCCTCTAGGGGTAGGCATTGGGAGTTACTGGTTATTGCCCCCGAGATGTTCACTGTGTATTATCTAGATCCTAAGGGGGGTAAATTGAATACAAGATTTGGACACATAATGAAAATGGCAATATTCCAGTGAGAAATATTTCATTTTTCATATCCGTTAACATATGTTATTACATTACTATTTAATTGCAATGTTCTGTGTTACATTAACATGTAGGGCTATTTAGGAGTACAAAAAGGCTGGAGGAAAGGTCCCCACGAAAAAGAACCAGCCAATAATTTGGAAGAACGTGAAAGTAAGTTCCCGACTGCAATATATGTATATATTATTTATGTTAACAATGCTTAATTAGTTGTATTTTTTAATATTTTGTATGTTTGAATTTGTAGTGTGCTACACAAGACAACGGATGGGCATGTGGATACTATGTCATGCGATATATGCACATGATTATCAAACATGCCACACTGGATATCGAGTGTATTGCTCATGTATTATATAGTCTCATTAGATAATATGATCGAGATATATTAATCTTATTTATAGCTCATTAATTATATATATACATCATTCTCTTTACAGGTGTTTAAAGCTGACCCCATTACAAGAAAGGACTTACCAAATGTTAATGCTCCCTAAACGATGGGAGAATTAAATGAAGTAAGAGAAGATTGGGCAACAACCATACAAATAGTGGGGGCTTTAAAATATAATTGGGATCCTGATAGCGAATAATGACTAAACAATGATATTTTGTAAATGAATTTCTGAATTATAATATATGTGTGAATGTTTCTACATGTCTTGATGTTTCTACATGTGTCTGAGTGAAAATGAATGAAAGTGTTGGTTGCTATATGAATGTTTCTACATGTGTGAATGTGAATGAATGGAACTACAGATTTCTAGCATGTGTGAATGTTTATAAATGTGTGAAAATAAAATGGAACTACAGGTTGCATTGCTAAATGCATGTGCTACTTTTTTATTGTTAATTTTGCAGGTTTGCGGCCTGTTGTCGGCTGATATCAATGGATGTCATAAAACCTGCAGTTCATAACTGAACTGAACAGGTTTCTCACCCTGCGACCAGCCACAGCAGGTCTGCAGACTGACAGAAAAAAAACAATAGGTGTCGGTTATTTGTAAATAACTGACACATAATGTTATAGTGTCGGTTTTACTACTCTAAACCGACGTCTATTTCCTTAACAAGCGAAGATATATGGCGTCGGTTATTTGTAAAAAACTGACACTGATTCTTTGGCACGAAGGGTTTGGGCGTCGGTTTCTTAACTAATAACCGACACCTATAGTCCCATGATGGCGCACAAAGAGTTTGGGCGTCAGTTTCTTATCTAATAACCGACTCCTATAGTCCCATGATGGCGCGCTTTCGGTGGCGCGCAAAGAGTTTGGGTGTCGGTTTCTTATCTAATAACCGACGCCTATAGTCCCCTGATGGCGTGTTTTCGGTGGCGCACGAAGAGTTTGGGCGTCGGTTTTGGAACCGACGCCTAATGGGTGAGCTTTTAGTGTCACCCACATAGGTGTCACTTAGAAATCGACACTAAAGGCTTTAAATAACCGACACTAAAGGTAGGTTCTGTAGTAGTTGTGTGTTTCTTTCGTCTCTGGTTGATATATGATATGAGATTGCATGTTTGAATATCGGCTTGATTGTGTTTGGAGAAGACATGATTTTATGCTCTTCTACCCCGCTCACTTTTTGAGAATGTCAAAAGGGGGAGAGAACTTCAATCTCTTAAAACTCAATCATATTGCTATTCTTTGTCATATTGCTGCTTATTTCTTATGAGATCCTTTTCTTGTTCATTATATGCTCTATCATGTAACTTGCAAAGGACCATATAGTACACGTATGATATAATTGCTTTGTGTAGATAGACCAACTATGCAAGTTAAAGTAAGCATAGATTGAGGGGGAGCAATTCACATTGTTCAAATCTTAATTTCCCCTAATTCACAAGGCAAAGATATAATTTCTATATCCTTTTCAATATGTTTGAGGAATGGTTTGTCATTGTCAAAAAGGGGGAGAATGTTGACCTAGAGGTTATACATTGTCCATATTTTGATAATGACTTAACCATTCCATTCATTTGTATCTAATATGTGCATTCAAGATTGATTTCAGGTGTTAGGTACATAAAAAGGATCAAATTACACAAGCCCTAGCTTGTCAAAGTTCAAGTCAAAAGCAATGCAAGTGTGCTAATTAGGAAATCCATGAAAATGACCTTAGAAGAATTTTGTAATCACTTGTATTGATGATATGACTTGTAACTAAGATGAGAAAATTATGTGGGACACTTAGTACTAAGTTTTAATCACTTTTTAAGCACTTTAGAAAACCAATCACAGGTTGTTGACCGGTTGAGTTACAATCTTGACCGATCTACTGGATCAATTTTCTTGAGAGTGCATTGATCAAGTTGTGCATTAACAAAACTCAACCAATCAGGTTACTGACCAAATGCTATTTTCATTGGTCGGTCGAGTTTCCCCAGGACAAACTTGACTGATTGTTTGAAAATTGGGTTTGTCTTTTAGCCGATCGGTCGAGTTACCTTTATTGAATCTCAACTGAATGTACTGTATGGAAAATGTAGAAAAAGGGATTCTAACCGTTGGTGACTTGTTTGGACAAAAATATATTCGTTGCCTTGTACAAAAATGGCTATAATTTGGCCCTAAGTGTTCCCCAACTCAAAGGGGCACCCCCATCTATAAATAGGACCACTTGGAGTTCATTCCAAGGTTTCTCTTTCATTGCATAGCTTGGTTCTAGCCTAGTTGAGAGTGTTGCACCCCTTTGAGCCCCTTACTCTCTCTACTTTCAATTCAAATATGTGAATATGAGTGAGTTAGGATCTGTTGTAAGAGAGCTATCCCTTGTATCCATGTAAATATCTCCACCTTCATCTTCCTACCCCCTTTCCTTATTGAAGAAAAGACTTGAAGATCTTCTCCAAGTGAAGGAGAAGGAGTTGATGTTCTTCAAGGTTGAAGAAAGCATGGTGATCAAGATCTCCGAGTGAAGGAGATAGGCAAGGCGGACGTTCAAGAAGGATAGGTAATTCCTAGAAGGCCAAAGACTTGAAGATAGAGTGGGTAAATCCTTGTTTAAGGTTGAAGACTCCCTGGTTCAAGTGGGTAAGTTCCTTTGGTAGGTTGAAGATCCTTGCTTGAGGTATTAAGTCCTTGGATGAATTTGGTTTTGTCTTGTAATCTTTTGAATAAATATAAGAGCATCAAGATTGCAAAGTACTAGAGACTAACCACATCTAGGTAGTGGACTGACTCACTTCTAGTTTGAAGTGTGGAACCACTTTAAACCACTTTGTCCAAGTGTATATCATCCTTGTCTCTCATCCTTGTTATGCTTGTTAGTTAGAGCTTCAAATTGGTTGTATGCTTAAGCTTTTACACTTAATATAATTTGAAGGTCTAATATGTTTTGTGAGATTTGTTAAGCTCTATTCACCCCCTCTAGAGCCCTTGATCCAACATCATCAAGTTCAAGTGTTGAACCAACTGACACTACTACAGAAATTGCTTATAATGTCACATTTATAGGCGTCGGTTTTATCCAAGACACCGATGCCTAAACCCTACAACGTCAGTTAAATACAAAAACTAACATCTATCTATGAAGAGCGGCCAGATATGAGTATCACTTTTTAGTTAGCATCGATTCCTCAATAAGCAACCGACGCCTAAAATATACCACCAAATCCAAATTTTCCAGTGAAAAAAAATTACCTCCAAAATTTAACATACGACGTCAGTTGTTAAAAAATCAACCGATGACTAAAGGTTTTTTATGAGACAGAAATTTGGACCACTTTTATCGTCGGTTATCTTGAAATAACCGATGCTGATGTGTTTTCGCGCGTTGTCCCCACCAAAATTTTCACCCCCCTTTGGCATCAGTTCTTCTACATAACTGACGACTGTGGTCATAATTTGAGAATGTTTTTTTTGTCAGCATATGTAGATAGACGTCGGTTTTTCTAGTTGGAACCGATGACTATCATTGAACATAGGTGTCGGTTTTGGTTTGATAACTAACGCCTAAAGTTTTAAGTGTCGGTTGGTTTTAATAACTGATGCCTATTGTTAACTTAATAGTACCCGTGCGAGCTAGACTCTTCCCCTTTCTCTATTTCATTTACAATTTCAACTATTTCTTCCTCTGGTGATTCCAACCGCCGCCGCTCTGCCGCTGCTACTCCACTACCGTCGCTACCACCGTTGCTCTGCTGCTCCACTACCGTCACTACCACCGCTGCTTCACTGCTCTGCCACCGCTACTACTGCCCGCCGCTGCTCACCTACTGCCGCCCGCCACTTCTCTCCTTTTCTCCTCCACCGCTGACCTAAGCAAGTAACTATACCCCTCCTTTTCTAAGCTTAACCCCTCCTTATCTGCTTGTATACCCCTCCTCCGTCGCCGACCTGAGTGGTACCGGTGCTCGCCCTCGCCCAGGCGACACCTAGGCGGCCCAGACATTCACCTAGGGTCCTAAACCCAGGCGCCCAACTTAGTTAGGCCTCTGGGTGGCCTGGGCGGACTAGGCAGATGCTTGGGTAGTGCCAAGGCATGCCTAGGCTACTGTTGGGCATTTTTAAAAATTAATTTATTTACTGATTTTTGTTTATTTATGTACTGATTTTGTTATTATCTAATAATCTACTTATTTAACTTTTTTTATCAACTGATTTAACTTTATTAATCAATTGATCTGTATTTATTCGTCTACTATTTGTATTTAGTTATGTACTGATTCAGGAATTAATTGATCATCTATTGATTTATATTAGTTTATTAATAAATTTGTATTTATTCATCTACTTATTTGTATTTTTTTGTCTACTATTTTTGATTTAGTTATCTACTCATTTAAGTTTATTTGTGTACTGCTTTTAAAATTATATAATCATCTAGTGATGTAACTTTATCAAAGGCTCATTATGAACCATTAGATCTAGATCTTAGGGTATCTCTACTGTCCTAACTATGAAATTGGTAACTTGTTTCCTTGTTGAGTATATTGAGAATCCTAATCACCCTTCTTGCTTAATGATGAACTGTAATGCACACACGTGACATGCTTAGAATGTAAATGATGAACTTTTCCCTAGATTGCCAATCATACTTCTAAAGACATCAATAATCACCCTAACTTGAAGAACTAGGATATGAATGATGAAACTAGGATTGTAGGTATAAGAATGATAGCACATATATTTGTTGGCCTAGAAACATGTCCAAGATTTACTCATTAGGAGTAAATCTTGGATAGTCCATGGTTTGGGACTGTTATTGAACACCTAATCTCACTTAGGATGTAAGTGTATAATGTGTATTGGGTTTTCAAGAAAATTTCGGCAGCATTTCCCTATTTGTTCTCTAAGTACATATGTACTTGGAGAATAGCGGGGAAATGCTGCTGAAATTTTCTTGAAAACCCAATACACATTATACACTTACTAGTGAGAATAGGTGTCCAAGAATGGGATAGGTGGTACACATTTATTATATATAAGAATGACAACACATGTATTTGTTGGCCTAGAAACCCGTCCAAGATTTACTCATTAGGAGTAAATCTTGGATTGTCCCCGGTTTGGGACTGTTCTTGAACACTTAATCTCACTTAGGATGTTTTAACCATTTATTATATATAAGACCTTAAACCCTAAAGTTGTAACCATAAACTCTAATCTTTTAACCCTAGACCCTAATCTTGTTCTAATATATACTTGTTTTCTCTTTGATCATAGAATGGACAGATCATGGATGTCCATTCCAAATCGATGCACCCTAGAGTTTATTTATGGTCTTGATCAGTTTATTAGATTTGCCGAGGAACCTAGGAAACAACCTGGAGATAGGTTCTACTATCCATGTAGGCATTGCGGTAACAACTTGAAAGTCAACATTGGTGACAAAATCAAAAGTCATGTCATGTGCAATGGGATTGTACAAGGCTATACAAAATGGCACTGGCATGTAGAGATTTCAAACCTAAAATCAGTGGATGTCGATAGCAGTGTTTGTGTGGAAGAAGAAATTTCCTCCAATGATGTAGATTTGAACGAACCAGTTCTAGTAGACATCATTGATGTGATGTTGCATATTTGTGGGGTAGAGCACATTGATCCACCTCCCATGTTTAGAAACATTGTGCATAATGCTGAGATATCGTTATACACAGGTTGTAAGTTTACGAAGCTTAGTGTTGTGTTGAGATTTTATAAGTTGAAAGCTAACGATAGATGGAGCGATAAAAGCTTCATGTCATTGTTGTCTTTGTTGAAAGAAATTCTTCCTAAAGGAAACGAGCTGCCAATCTCAACATACCAGTTAAAGAAATTGTTGTGCCCAAATGGAATGGAGACCAAGAAGATACACACATGCCCGAATGATTGTGTATTATTTCAAAAGGACTATGTGGATTTGAAAGATTGTCCAAAATGTGGTGCATCAAGGTATAAATTGACGACTTCGGGGGAGACCAAAACTGGTTCTCCTGCCAAGGTGATGTGGTATCTACCTATAATACCACAATTTCAATGCTTGTTTGCCAATGCGATAGATGCGAAGAATTTGAGGTAGCATGCAGATGTAAGAAAAATAATGATGGGATCCTATGACATGCGTCTGATTCCCCATAGTGGAAGAAGATTGATTTATTGTACCCTGAATTCGGTGAAGAAGTCATGCACTAGTACATAACCTGCCTTTAGTGTCGGTTATTTAAGGCCTTTAGTGTCAGTTTTTAAGCGACACCTATGTCGGTGCCGCTAAAAGCCCAACCGTTACGCGTCGGTTCTCAAACCGACGCCACAACCCTTCACGCACCACAGAAAATGTGCCAGCAGGGGGTATAAGCGTCTGTTATTAGCTTAGAAACTGACGCCATATACCTTCACGCTACAGAAAGGGTGCCATCTGGGGCACTATCAGCGTCGGTTTATTAGTGATAACCGACACCATCTCACCCACTGCCACGACCGTGTTGACTAGCATGGCCGTGGTGTATGGTCCGCTACCATGGCCGTGTTGCCCAGCACGGCCGTGGTGTCTGGCCTCATTAGGTAAATCGACGTCGGTTACTAGTAGGGCAACCGACACTATAACCATATGTCGTCGGTTTTATACGAATAATCGACGCCTATTTTATGTCGGGTCCGCTGCCACAGCCGTGTTGGCCAGCACGGCCGTGGTGTCTGGCCTCATTAGGGAAATCGACGTTGGTTACTAGTAGGGCAATCGACACTGTAACCATATGTCGTCGGTTTTATACAAATAACCGACGACTAGTTTATGTTTTTTTCTGTCAGTCTGCAGACCTGCTGTGGCTGGTCACAGGATGAGAAACCTACTGTTCAATTATGAACTATAGGTTTTACGACATCCATTGATATCAGCCAACAACATGCCACAAACCTACAAATTTAACATGATGGACAATATTATATATATGTGATTCAAACTCATGTATAAGAACATTTAATTCATATTATTTTTTCATCACACTCGTGTAGAAACCAGTAGCAACCTGCAGTTCCATTAATTTCATCTCTTTTCACATTCATACACATGTAGAAACATTCATGTATTGATGATTTTCACACACATATGACAATTCATAAAAATTCATTCACATTCACACAAAATTAATTATGAGAACAAAGTTATTCTTTATTCATTATTGTCATCATTGTCAGCAAAATTATATTTAAAAATTCCCACTCTTTGCAGGGCTTTTACCCAATCTTCTCTTACAACATCTAATTCATCTCTTGTATAGAGAGCATGTACATCGAAATGCTTTGCACCTGTGTTGAAGTCCTCAGTTTTAAAGACCTACAAAGAGAATTACGTATATACATAATTATAATAATATATAATAAGATTCATATATTTCATATTATCTAACGAGACTATGTATAATACATGTTGTATGTTATCGATTTCCAATACGGCATGTTTGATGATTAGGTCCATAAATCACATCACATAGTAGGCACATGCCCAACCGTTGTCTTGTATAGCACTCTATAAATTGAAACATACAAAATATTCAAAAATACAAATAAGCACAGTTCACATAAATAATATATACATTGGAGTCAGGAAATTACTTTTACATTCTCCCAAATGAGTGTCAGATTTTTTTTCCTGGGGACCTCTCCTCCAGCTTTTTTGTACTCTTGTAAAGCCCTATATATGTTAATGTAACACATTAAATTTCATAATTAAATAGTAATGCAGTAATAGATGTTAACAGATATAAAAACATAAAATATTTCTCACGAGAATAATGGCCTTTTAATTGCATGTCCATATAATACATCTAACTCACTCCCCGCAGGATCTAGATAATAGACGGTGAGTGTCTTGGGGACAATAACTAATAACTCCCAATGCTTAGCACTCCAGGTAAGAAATTAGAAAATTAATAACTCAATATCTGCAATAAAAATGTAATTTTCTTAAGTCCAAATTACAAGCAAAGTAAACTTACTCGACATTGAATGGAGATATTATCACCGTCTTATTATTTTTACCAAAATATTCAAAAGCATCATAGCAGTATGAAGTAACAGAATACAGGTCTGTATCTACAATACTAATCAAAGATGGAACCAAAAATCCCACATGGGAAAACCCAAAATCTGTACATGTCTTGTGTAAGTGGCTGCAAAACATGTATTAGGTATGCATTAATATATAAGAAACCAGATTTCCATATATAAAACAAGGTATATGGATGTATAAACCAGATTACCGTATGCATTAATCTCACCATATCCACAACTCTATCATAGATGTGTTCAGCCATTCATAACTAAACAACTCCAAAATATCTTGTATAAATATGTTGTTTCCGAATGTTTGACCTGCATTAATACGTATCCAGAACTTCTATTACGTATGCATTAATACGTATGCTAAACTTGTATAAATAGATTGTTATCATATGATTTACCTGCATCATTCTCCAGAATAGTAACATTTATATGGAAATTTGGATTATGTTCGCCGATCCATACTTCCACACTCCTACAATTAGGACCTATCGAGGCGTGTAGGTCCCCTGGAAGCAAACTTGGTAGTCGAGGAGGTGGAGGCCGAGATGTAGTGGGTCTCATCTTTTTGACCTATATATATAATTTCATAGCAATTGACTCATATATATACACACTAACAAATTAATGTAATGAAAATTTATCATACAATATCAGTATAGAGGACATCCACTTTGGGCCATCGTATCACTCCGCCTACTGCCTCACCAAGTGTTTCAGCATCTGGGTGTGCATGAGGCAGTGCAAGATTTGTCCAACCAACGAGTATATGTATCGGGCTCACACGTACCATGCCATCTGGTACTGGACTCCCATGAAACATGCAGCCTTTAAGGGGTGGGTAAGCTGATGCCTCTGCAACGATATATCCTTCACTTTTTAGTCGGCATGGCTTCAACCCCTACAAATTTACATAAAGAATGTTATATGCATATATACACAAACATATCATCTTGAATAGACTAGCTATTATATATGCCATAAAAATACTTACAGAGGACGTGCTAGGTTGTGGGTCTATAGGATTACTCCCAACCTCTATAGTACGAGCAGTAGGAGAAGAGAGGTCCACCATAGGTACTGTCTGAGTGGCAGTCTGAGACGCCTGCCACTTGTTAATTGCTTCCTGGAGTCTTTTATCAACTACTTCCTCGACTCTCCTATCAATTAAGGAATCTACCTATACATGGATAAAATAAATGCTAGTTTCTGATTATTGAATTCCCTTTCACAATAACGTTCTAAAATAAGAATAAGTTACCTCAGCTTGTGAAAGTCCCGCTTTTGGGACATGTTTGTGCTGGGATGGCCCAAAGAACGCTTTGATGCCCATACCAGTGCCTGCACCCATTACACGTCCAAGATGCTCATCCCTTCTACCCTGAGGGATGAAATTGCCTTCCTTCCTCTGCTCGTGCAACTCCTGCTAAGCACCATCAACAAAAATTCATAAGTAAACATAACAATAATCAATATCGATAGATTGATCTAAGAGTTGATTTTTACCATTTTTGTAGCCGCCTCAGTGGTTGCGCGCTTCGGTGTCTCTCCCTTCTTGTTTTTCCTCCCAGCTATCCACATAGCATGGCGAGGTAGAGGTATTGGAGCAGCAGTAGAGGACTCAGCAGTCTCCTGAGTAGCAGTAGGCTGAGTAGACTCAGGCTGTAGTCTTTGGCGAATGTCTGCATATCCTCTTGGACCCATTGTGTGGTCGTACACATTCAGTGCACGCCTTTCTCATTGAGCATCACTCATAGCCTAGTTAGTTAGCACATTGATTTGGTTACTAACACTAAAGGTTAATCTTGAATAGGTGAATACATAAAAAAATATATTAATTAATTAAATTGGGAGTGGAACTTAATACCTTGAATTCATCTATTTTTCTTTCGGTAACAAACTCCTCCCAGTCTTTGGGGTCCAAGTAGTTCCATTGTTGTGTAGCTTCCTTCTTCCTATATTTATTTTTCAAAAAGAATACAAACAAAAATTATGAGTGTAGAGTTAGTGAAATACTGATCAATGTCTAGAATTGGAATCAATCAAGAACCTATTCTCAGCATCGCGTATGTAATCTCGGGTGAGATTGGTCCTATAGTTCCTTAGGACCCTCCCGCAACGTTGCATCACACATTTACAATGCATCTTTTCATCCAGATCAAATATGCTCTGCAAATTAAATAGAATTGCTATTAACTAGTATCCTAAAAATTAGTAATCTACACAAATAGAATTACAAATAATAATAACTCATGCATAGTTCCTTCCATATGTGGTCTTTCTTCCCCTTAGGAACTTTATGCCATGATTCTAGGATAGGACTGCAATGGCTGCGAGTAAGAACCCCAAGATATGAAACAAATGAGTTGCGGTTCACTCCATATGGATTTCCTGCCTGATCGAAATCCACAGCCAATTTGGGTCCATTGCCCCTTTGATGTATTAACTTGTTCATCATTGTGATGCCCCTCACTTTCTCAATTTTCTTTTGTTGCTCATCAAGTGCCATAATTTCTTCAGGGGGTACATCACCAACCTAAAATTTGATAAAAAACACACTTACATAATATAATTATAAATGAACATATAGATAGAAACCTCAGGGATATATTCTTAAAACTTACATTGTCAGGCGGTGCAAGCACGTCCTCACCCTCATGGTGATCAACAGCACGGTCATCATGGGAATGCTCAGCCATCTGAAATTTCACATTCAAATTATAAATTTCACATTGTAAAGTAACACTAATTGTAAAGTTCACATTGTAAAGTACACATTCACATTGTAAAGTAATTCACATGGTAAAGTTCACATTCACATTGTAAAGTTCACATTCACATTGTAAAGTAATTTGCATTATAAAGTCCACATTCACATTGTAAAGTTCACATTTAGAAAAATAAAACATAATAAAAATATAAACATCCATGCCTCTAATATTGTAATCTTTTATCAATTAACAATCCTTCATTATGATCCCCGTGAACATACAAGTCATTGTGATCCCCAGCTTCAATGTTTGGTGGTGTTGGCAACCCAACTGAGAATGGACTGGAGTCATCATACTTATCATAGTACTCTTCTTCATCTATAGGTTCTTCAATGAACTGTCTTTTACCATGAAGAACAACCGACCATTTATCATTTGCAGGATCATGGATATAAAGTACTTGTTTTGCTTGTGATGCCAATATGAATGGTTCACCCTTCTCGCCAATATTTTCAAAGTTCACTAACGTGAAACCCAATTCATCCACTTTAACTCCTTTGTTGTTGTCAACCCAATTACATTTAAAGAGCGGAATTCTGAAATCTACATAGTCAAACTCCCATATGTCTTCAATGACACCGTAATATGACATTTTAGCTTCACGTGGACTTTTATCCTTTGCACTTGCAAAAAACAATGAAGACACTTGAAGGGTGACCCCACTATTTTGGACGACACTCTTATCATCTTGACTCTTTGTGTAATATGAGAAACCATTTATATCAAACCCTTCATAAGACATAACAATCAATTTTGGGTTAAACGCGAGGCATTTGATGGTTTCAGTAAGATTATCTGGTGTTTGAGATAGTTGATGTAAGACTTTATCTTCAAACCACTTAATAAATGTCTTGTTATGCTCTCTAGCAAGCCACATTGTAATGGCTCGAGGATATTGTCTCTTGATGAAATTGGCATGTTCCTCAATATAAACACTCACTTCATCCATGTTGTGTAAAATATACAAGTGACCTTGCTCCAACTACTCATGGCTAATTACTTTCACCCGTGATCCCAAAACTCCTTTGCCAAAATGCTCCTCAATATTCTTGTCATTCATGGGAGCGTCATTACCACTCAGAAAGTCATTGCAAAAATCCATAACCTCTCTCGCCACATAACCCGCAATAATACTCCCTTCATGCCGATAACGGTTTCGAACATCACCTTTAAAACACTCATGTATCGTTCAAAGGGATACATCCAATGCAAGAAAACTGGTCCCAAAATTTTCACTTCCCTAGTCAAGTGGACAACAAGATGTACCATGATATCAAAGAACGACAGAGGAAAATACATCTCAAACTGACATAGGGTAACAACCAATTCTCTTTGCAAATTATCGAGAGTATCAGGGTCAATAACTTTGTTGCACAGACTGTTGAAAAAGAAACAAAGTCTGGTGATTGCAAACCTTACATGCTTTGGCAATATAGATCTAATTGACACAAGCAATATTTGTTGCATTAGAGTGTGACAATCATGAGATTTAAGACCTATCAACTTCAGATCTTTCATTGATACCATGGTACGGATGTTGGATGAGTAACCCTGTGGCACCTTAACATTTACCAAGCATTCACAAAATTCTTTCTTCTCCTTTCTAGACAACGTGTAACAAGCGGGAGGTAAGTATGTTCTCTGATCGCTACTAACTACTTATGTTAACTCTATCCTTATTCCCATTTTACGTAGGTCCATTCTGGATTTTATCCCATCTTTAGTCTTACCTGGTATATTCAACAGAGTACCGATGATGCTATCACATACAATTTTATCAACGTGCATGACATCAATACAATGCCTGACTGTCAAAGAACTCCAATAAGGAAGATCCCAAAATATCGACTTCTTCTTGAATAAAGACTTGTCACTCCTTGTGGCCATCATACATTGCGATCTCTTACCAAATTCATTGGCGATGTCTTTCACTCTTTCATAAACATCCTCCCCTGATATAGGTTTACGTGCACTATGTTCCTCATTCCGTCCATTGAATTCTTTGCGCAACCTATGATACAGATGAAATTTTGGAAGAAACCTTCGATGAGAAAGATATACAGTCTTGCCGCCGTGTTTTAGTCGTATTGAATCAATGTTCTCTTCACATATAGGACACGCTTTAGATCCTTTGACACTATATCTAGACAAATTCTCATATACTGGAAAGTCATTCACAGTGCAAAACAACATAGCGTGCAAACAAAATGTCTCTCTTCGTGAAGCATCATAGGTCATCACACCTTCAACCCAGAGCTTCTTCAAGTCATCAATCATAGGTTAAAGATAAACGTCGATATCATTTCCAGGTTGTTTAGGACCCGATATCAAAGACGACAACATAACATACTTATTTTTCATACACAACCAGGGAGGAAGATTGTATATAACAAGCATAACTGGCCAAGTGCTATGTTGGCTGCTCAATGTCCCATAGAGATTCATCCCATCTGTACAAAGCCCAAGTCTTAGATTCCTATCCTCTTCACCGAATTCAGGGTACAATAAATCAATCTTCTTCCACTGTGGGGAATCAGACGCATGTCGTAGGATCCCATCATTATTTTTCTTAACATCTGCATGCCACCTCAAATTCTTCACATCTATAGGATTGGCAAACAAGCGTTGAAACCATGGTGTTATAGGTAGATACCACATCAGCTTGGCGGGAGAACCAGTTTTGGACTCCCCCGAAGTCGTCATTTTTTCATCTAGTATGGAAACTAGGACAATCTTTCAAATCCACATAGTCCTTTTGAAATAATACACAATCATTCTTGCATGCGTGTATCTTCTTGACCTCCATTCCCATTGGGAACAACAATTTCTTTAACCGGTATGTTGAGATCGGCAGCTCGTTTCCTTCAGGAAGAATTTCTTTCAACAAAGACAACAATGACGTGAAGCTTTTGTCGCTCCATCGATTGTCAGCTTTCAGTTTATACAATCTCAACACAACGCTAAGCTTCGTAATCTTACAACCCAAGTATAATGATATCTCAGCATCATGTGCAATGTTTTTAAACATGGGAGGTGGATCAGTTTTGGTGTGCTCTACCCCACAACTATCCAACATCGCATCAACGATGTCTACTGGAACTGATTTGTTCACATCTACGTCATCGAAGGCAATTTCTTCTTCCACACATGCACTGCTATCGACATCTACTAGTTTCAGGTTTGAAATCTCTCCATGCCAGTGCCATTCTGTATAGCCTTGTACAATCTCGTTGCACATGACATGACTTCTGATTTCATCACTAGTGCTGACTTTCAAGTTGTTACCACAATGTCTACATGGACAGTAGAACATATCTCCAGGTTGTTTCCTATGTTCCTCAGCAAATCTAATAAATTGGTCAAGACCAAATATAAACTTTGGGGTGTAGCGATTGCAAATGGACATCCATGATCTATCCATTCTATGATCAAAGAGAAAACAAGCTATATATTACAACAAGATTAGGGTCTAGGGTTAACAGATTAGAGTTTATGCATGTTTAAAACTTTAGGCCAACAAATACATGTGTTGTCATTCTTATAAATAATAAATGTGTACCACCTATTCCATTCATGAACACCTAATCTCACTAGTAAGTGTATAATGTGTATTGGGTTTTCAAGAAAATTTCGGCAGCATTTCCCCGCTGTTCTCTAAGTACATATGTACTTAGAGAACAAACGGGGAAATGCTTCTAAAATTTTCTTGAAAACCCAATACACATTATACACTTACATCCTAAGTGAGATTAGGTGTTCAAGAACAGTCCCAAACCAGGGACTATCCAAGATTTACTCCTAATGAGTAAATCTTGGATGGGTTTATAGGCCAACAAATACATGTGCTATCATTCTATAACATTGATTTCAACATTTCAAGTGTCCATGCATGTTCATCATCAAGATAAAGATTACACATAAATTACTATGACCTAGGGATGGAGAGATTCATAATTGAATTCAAAATTTCAAACTAGCTCATGCATTATCATCAATATACATCATATAATAGGGATTCATGTAGATGTTAGGGTGACACATCACTACAAAATCAGAGATTTAACATTAGGGTTTTAATATCTTACATAGATTGATCACAAGATTTCAACAATACAGTTAATTTAAGATTATGGTAAAATGTGTATTAGGGTTTTAATATCTTAATTCAACATGCATCAAAATTTACAGAATTAGGACAAACATTAGTATTCAATTGGAAATATATCTTCTTCTTTCTCCTACTCCGTCTCAGATGGATGTTGGATTAAAGTAAGGCCACGACTGTGTGGGCTGGCCACGGCCATGGCTGTGTTGGCCTACCACGGCCGTGCTGGACAACACAGCCATGGTCGGCCAACAAAGCCACGGTCGTGGCCTTGCTTTAATCCACATTTGGTAAGGAGAGGGAGCAAGCCGGGAAGAAGAAGAGGTGGAGGAAGAAGAAGGGCAGCGAAATATACTTGGGCAGGAGAGCAGCGGCTTGGAGAAGGAGAAATAAACTCATGAGCAGGAGAAGGAGCAGGCACTGGAGCTAGCAGGAAGCTGGGTGGCGACCGGAGATCTAGCAGGAAGAGAAGGCATGCATGCACCGGCGCACAGAGGAGAAGGGACCGCGACACCCAGAGCAATGAACGGCGGCGGAGCAAGGAACTGAAGGTGGCGATCAGAGGAAGGAATAGTATCGGAGCAAGGAACCGGAGGTGATCGCCAGACCTAAGCACGTGCAGAATCAATGTAATAGAGAAGGGGGAAGAGCCTGGCTCGCGCGGGTGCTATTAAGTTAACAATAGGCGTCGGTTATTCAAACAAACGACACATAAAACTAACGGTGTCGGTTCTCCAAAAAACCGACACCTATTCTCAATGATAGTCGTCAGTTTTAACTAGAAAAAAGCCGACGTCTATCTACATATTCTGATTAAAAAGTATTCTCGATTAATAACCATAGTCGTCGGTTTAATTCCAAAACCGACGCTCAAAGGGTGTGAAAAATTTCCCGCGAACAGTGCGGGAAAACCCATAAGCATCAGCCATTGTAGTGAAACTGACGACCAAAATGTGCCCAATTTCTATCTCGTGAATAACCTTTAGTCGTCGGTTTATTAGTTAGTAACCGACGCCATATGTTAAATTTTGGAGATAATTTTTTTCGCTCGAAATTTTGGATTTGGCGGTTAATTTTAGGCGTCAGTTTTTTAATAAGGAACCGACAATGAATAAAAGCGATAATCGTGTCTGGTCGCCCTTCACAGATAGATGTCGGTTTATGAACTGACGCTTTATTGTTTAGGTGTCGGTGTATTTATACAATCGATGCCTTTAAAAGTGACATTATAAGCCATTTCTGTAGTAGTGAGGAATCTAAGACTTGGGCTTTGTACAAATGGGATGAATCTGTATGGGACATTGAGAAGCCAACATAGCACTTTGGCCAGTTATGCTTGTTATATACAATCTTCCCCCTTGGTTGTGTATGAAAAATAAGTGTGTTATGCTTTCCTTGTTGATATCGGGCCCTAAACAACCTGGAAATTATATCGATGTTTATCTTGAACCTCTGATTGATGACTTGAAGAAGCTCTGGGGTGAAGGTGTGATGACCTATGATGCTTCACAAAGAGAGACATTTTGTTTGCACGCTATGTTGTTTTGTAATGTGAATGACTTTCCAACATATGGGAATTTGTCTGAATATAGTGTCAAAGGATCTAAAGCGTGTCCTATATGTGAAGAGAACACTGATTCAATATGACTAAAACACGACAGTAAGACTATATATCTTGGCCATCAAAGGTTTCTTCCAAAATTCCATCTGTATCGTAGGTTGCGTAAAGCATTCAATGGACAGAATGAGGAACGGAGTGCACCTAAACCTATACCAGGGGAGGATGTTTATGACAGAGTAAAAGACATTGCCAATGAATTTCGTAAGAGATCACAATGTACGATGGACACATGGAGTGACAAATCTTTATTCAAGAAGAAGTCAATATTTTGGGATCTTCCTTATTGGAGTTCTTTGGCAGTCAGGCATTGTATCGATGTCATGCGCATTGAGAAAAATGTTTGTGATAGCATCATCAGTGCTTTGTTGAATATAGCAGGTAAGACTAAAGACGGGATAAAATCCAGAATGGACCTATGTGAAATGGGAATAAGGTCAGAATTAACAGAAGTAGTTAGTAGTGATCGGATAACATACTTACCTCTCGCTTGTTATATGTTGTCTAGAAAGGAGAAGAAAGCTTTTTGTGAATGCTTGGTAAATGTTAAGGTGCCACAGGGTTACTCATCTGACATCCGTAGATTGGTATCAATGATAGATATGAAGTTGATAGGTCATAAATCTCATGATTTTCGTGCTCTAATGCAACAAATATATCTCGTGGCAATTCGATCTATATTGCCAAAGCATGTAAGGTTTGCAATCACCAGACTTTGTTTCTTTTTCAACAGTCTGTGCAGCAAAGTTATTGACCCTGATACTCTCGATAAATTACAAAGAGAAGTGGTTGTTACCCTATGTCATCTTGAGATGTATTTTCCTCCTTAGTTCTTTGATATCATGGTACATCTTGTTGTCCACTTGACTAGGGAAGTGAAAATGTTGGGACCAATTTTCTTGCATTGGATGTATCCCTTTGAATGATACATGAGCATTTTTAAAGGTGATGTTCGAAACTGTTATCGACCTGAAGGGAGTATTATTGAGGGTTATGTGGCGAGAGAGGTTATGGATTTTTGCAATGACTTTTAGAGTGGTAATGACACTCCTGTTAATGACAAGAATATTGAGGAGAATTTTGGCAAAGGAATTTTGGGATCACGGATGAAAGTAATCAGTTGTGAGCAGTTGGAACAAGTTCACTTGTATATTTTACACAACATCGACGAAGTGAGTATTTATATCGAAGAACATACCAATTTCATCAAGAGACAATATCCTTTAGCCAATTCAATGTGGCTTGCTAGAGAGCATAACAAGACATTTATTAAGTGGTTTGAAGATAAAGTCTTACATTAACTATCTCAAACACCAGATAATCTTACTTAAAATATAAAATGCCTCACCTTTAAACCAAAATTGAATGTTATGTCTTATGAAGAGTTTGACATAAACGAATTCTCAAATTACACAAAGCATCAAGATGATAAGAGTGTCATCCAAAATAGTGGGGTCACCCTTCAAGCGTCTTCATTGTTTTTTGCAAGTGCAAAGGATAAGAGTCCACATGAAGCTAAAATGTCATATTACAGTGTCTTTGAAGACATATGGGAGTTTGACTATGTAGATTTTATAATTCCGCTCTTTAAATGTAATTGGGTTGATTACACCAAAGGATTTATAGTGGATGAATTGGGTTTCACATTAGTGAACTTTGAAAAGATTGGTGAGAAGGGTGAACCATTCATATTGGCATCATAGGCGAAACAAGTATTTTATATCGATGATCCTGCAAATGATAAATGGTTGGTTGTTCTTCATGGTAAAAGGCAGTTCATTGAAGATCCTATAGATGAAGAACAATACTATGATAAGTATGATGACTCCAGTCCATTCTCAGTTGGGTTGCCAACACCACCAATTTTTGAAGCTAATGATGACTTGTATGTGCGCGGAGATCACAATGAAGGTTTGTTAATTGATAAAAGATCGCAATATTAGAGGCATGCATGTTTATATTTTTTATATGTTTTATTTTTATGAATGTGAACTTTACAATGTGAATTACTTTACAATGTGAATGTGAACTTTACAATGTAAATTACTTTACAATATAAATGTGAACTTTCAGATGGCTGAGCATTCATAATATGACTGTGTTGATGATTACTGTGAGGGTGAGGACGTCAATGCGCTGCCTTACAATGTAAGTTTTAAAAATATATCCTGCCTCACATTTACAGTTATATCATGTAAGTGTGTTTTTTTGTCCAATTTTAGGTTGGTGATGTACCCCCTGAAGAAATTGGGGCACTTGATGAACAACAACAAAATTTGAGAAAGTGAGGGGCATCACAATGATGAACAAGTTACTACAACAAAGGGGCAATGGACCCAAACTGGTTGTGGATTTTGATCATGCAGGAAATCCAGTTGGAGTGAACGACAACTCATTTATTTCATATCTTGGGGTTCTTAATCGCAGCCATTGTAGTCCTATTTTTGAATCCTGGCATTAAGTTCCTAAGGGGAAGAAAGACTTAATCTGGAAGGAACTATGTGTGAGTTATCATTATTTGCAATTCTATTTTTGTAGATTACTAATTTTTAGGATACTAGTTAATAGCAATTCTATTTTGTAGAGTATATTTGATCTGGATGAAAAGTTGCATCATAAATGCATGATGCAACATTGTGGGAGGGTCCTAAGGAACTATAGGACAAATCTCACCCGAGATAACATACGCGATGTTGAGAAGAGGTTCTTGATTTATTTCCAATTCTAGACATTGATCACTTTTTAACCAACTCTACACTAATAATTTTTGTTTGTATTCTCTTTAAAAAATAAATTTAGGAAGAAGGCATCCCCTATTCAATGGAACTACCTAGACCCCAAAGACTGGGAGGAGTTTGTTACCCAAAGAAAAATGGATGAATTCAAGGTATTAAGTGCCACTCCCAATTTAATTAATATACGTTCTTATGTATTCACCTATTCAATATTAACCTTTAGTGTTACTAACCAAATCAATGTGCTTACTAACAAGGCTATCAGTGATGCTCAAAGAGAAAGGCATGCACTGAATGTGCATGACCACACAATGGGTTCAAGAGGCTATGTAGGCATTCACCAAAGACTATAGGATGAGTATATTGCTCAGTCTACTGCTCAGTCTGTTGCTACTCAGGAGTCCTCTACTATTGGTCCTACACCTCTACCTCTCCATTCTATGTGGATAGCTGGGAGGAAAAACAAGAAGGGAGATATAACGAAGCCTGCAACTTCTTAGGAGGCTACAAAAATGGTAAAATTCAACACTTAGAGTAATCGATCAATATGGATTATTGTTATGTTTACTTACCAATTTCTGTTGATGGTGATTAGAGGGAGCTGTACGAGTAGAGGAAGGAAGGAAAGTTCATCCCTAAGGGCACAAGGGATGAATTGATAGTTGCTCTGGGTAACCCAGAGCATCCTGGACGTGTTAGGGGTGCAGGCGCTAGTGTGGGCATCAAATCATTCTTTGGGCCATCCCAGCACAAACCTGTCCCAAAAGCGGGACTTTCACAAGTTGTGGTAACCTATTATTTTTTTAGAATGTTATTGCAAAAGGGAATTCAATAATCGATAGCTAGAGTTTCTTTTATCCATGTATAGGTAGATGAATTAATTGAGAGGAAAGTCCAAGAAGAAATGGTGAAGTGGCATGCATCTCAGACGATCACTCAGATGGTACCTGCCGTGCTTCTATTATTCCTACTATGGAGGTTGGGAGTAATCATATAGACCCACCACCTAGCACATCCTCTGTAAGTATTTTTATGACATAGTAGCTAGTCTTTGCAGAGGTTGGGAGTTTGTGTATATATGCATATAACATTCTTTACATAAATTTGTAGGGGTTGAAGCCATGCCATCTAAAAAGTCAAGAATATGTCATTGTAGAGGCGTCGGCTTACCCACCCCTTCCAGGGGAAATGTTTGATGGGACTCCAGTACCAGATGGTGCGGTTCGTGTGAGCTCGATAAGTGTAGTCCCCAAATGGAGGGATCTTACATTGCCATGTGCCCACCTAGATTTTGAAACACTTGGTGAGGAAGAAGGTAGAGTGATATTGTGGCCCAAAGCAGATATCGTCTATACTAATATTGTATGCTAAATTTACATTACGTTAATTTGTTAGTGCGTACATATATATGAGTCAATTGATATGAAATTATATATACATGTCAAAATGAAGACACCCGCTACATCTCGACCTCCACATCCACCTCCTGAAGTACCAAGTTGTCTTCCAAGGGACCTACACGCCTCGTTAGGGCCTAATTGTAAGGGTATGGCAGATTGGATAGGTGAACATGATCCAAACTGCCCTATAAATGTTACTATTCCGGAGGAAGATATAGGTCAATCATACGATAACAATCTATTTATACAAGTTTTTCATATGTATTAATGCATATGTAATACAAATTTTTCATATGTATTAATGCATATGTATTAATGCAGGTCAATCATTCGATAACAAGATATTTATACAAGATATTTTGGAGTTGTTTCATTATGATTGGCTGAACACATCTATGATAGAGTGGTGGATATGGTGAGATGTTGTTTATAAATCCATATACCTTTTTTAATACACGGTGATATGGTTTCTTATATATTGATGCATACGTAATACATGTTTTGCAGCCACTTACACACGATATGTACAAATTTTTCATTTCTCCATGTGGTATTTTTGGTTCCATCTTTGATTAGTCTTGTAGTTAAAAACCCTAGGTCAGTTACTTGATACTGTTGTGATGTTTTTAAATATTTTGGTAAAAACAAGAAGATGGTGATAATAGCTCCATTCAATGTCGGGTAAGTTTGCTTTGCTTATAATTTGGACTTAAGAAAATTACATTTTTATTGTGACTTTTGAGTTATTAATTTATAACTTTCTTACCTCTAGTGGTAAGCATTGGGAGTTACTAGTTATTGTCCCCGAGGCATTCACTGTCTATTATCTAGATCCTACGTTAACATCTATTATTACATTACTATTTAATTATGCAATTTAATATGTTGCATTAACATGTAGGGCTTTACAAGAGTACGTCAAATCTAGAGGAAAGGTCCCCAAGAAAAATAACTCGCCACTATCTTGGTAGAATGTGAAAGTAATTTCCCGACTCCAATGTATATATTATTTATGTGAACTATGCTTATTTGTATTTTTGAATATTTTGTATGTTTCAATTTATAGTGTGCTACACAAGACAACGGCTGGGCATGTGGATACTATGTAATGTGATTTAAGAGCATAATTATCGAACATGCCGCAATGGAAATCAATACCATACATAAGGTATTATATGTACTCTCATTAGATAATATGAAATATATCAATCTTATTATATATTATTAATTACATATATACATCATTCTCTTTGTAGGTGTTTAAAACTAACTTCGCTACAAGTGAAAAGTTATTAGATGTACATACTCCCTATACGATGGATGAGTTAAATGATGTAAGAGAACAATGGGCAGAAGCCCTACAAGTAGTGGGAATTTTTAAATATAATTGGAATAATGACGATGATGAATAAAGAATGATATTTCTAAACTTTGTTCTCATAATTATTTTTGTGTGAATGTGAATGACTTTTAATGAATTGCCATATGTGTGAATGTGAAGATGATCAATACATGAATGTTTCTACATATGTCTGAATGTGAAAAGAGATGAAATGAATGGAAATGCATGTTGCTAAATGTGTGTGAAAATGGAGGAAATTTGAAATGGAACTACTGGTTTCTACGTCTGTGATGAAAAATAATATGAATTAAATGTGCTTATACATGTGTGTGAATCACATGATAAATATATAATATTGTCTATCTTGTTAATTTTGTAGGTTTGTGGACTGTTGTTGGTTGATATCAATGGATGTTGTAAACCTGTAGTTCAGAACTAAACTGCAGGTTCTGCATCCTACTGACCAACCATACAGTAGGCCTGCAAACTGATAAGAAAAAAAATCAGAACATAGGCGTCGATTATTTGTATAAAACTGACAACAAAACACATAGGCGTTGGTTGTTAGTGTAAAACTGACATATTTATCCCCTTCTGGGAAACCGATGCACGGCTATGGTGGAAGCGGATATGACATCGATTATTAGTATAAAAACTGACGTCGATGGTTTTGGTTATTAGTAGATTCTGGCCAGGTTACCACGGCCGTGTTGGGTAGCACGACCATTGTTGTTGTAGATATGGCGTCGGTTACCTATATAAAGTCGACACTGATGATGCCCTTGCTAGAGGCTTTCTAGTGGTGGGAAGGGGTATGGTGTTGGTTGTTAATTAATAACTGACATTTTTAATAAGGTTATCGTGTCAGTTTTCTTTAAGAACCGACACTGATAGTCCCCTTGCTGGCGCGTTTTTTGTGGCAGGAAGGTTTATGGTGTCGGTTGGGGGACCGACACTATAGGTGTTGACTTTTAGCGGTGCCCACTTGGGTGTCCCTTGGAAACCAACGCCTTAGGCCTTAAATATTTGACGCCAAAGTTTATTTCTGTAGTAGTGTGATTAGAGTGTTAGATTTATTGAGAACTGCATTGACTGAGTTCTGCACAACCTGGACCACCAACCGACCAGTTCACTGGGTGAATCGATTGACTCATGGTCAGTGAGATGACCAGTTCACTCTAGTGAACCAATCAGTTCACATGGACCAAACAAGCAGGTGTTGGGTTTCCCAATTTATGAGACAAGATCCTCGTTTCACTTGTTCAATTTGATTGGGACAAGAATTAATCTTTGCATTTATTAGAAATGAATAAGGAAAGTCAATTGTGGGAAATTCTGGGAAGTGAAATGACTGGTTCACTTAGGTAATCAATCGGCTCACCTTCCCAGATGACCGGTTCAGTTATGAACCGATCGGCTCACCTTCCCAAACAACCGGTTCATTTATGAAATGATCGGTTCACCTACCACAATACAATCAGTTCATGGAAAATCTGGACCCTTATACTCCCACACAGACTGGGAACCCTAACCCTGCCCTCTACTATGAATAGAGGGGTACAAGGGGCTTCTCAGAAGACACAACTCAAAACATCAGTTGCTCTGCAAAGTTGTTGTCCTATCTGGTTGTGGTAACCGAGAGAGCCCAAGCAAGTTCTACCCATCCAGGGAGGTACAGTGAGGGAAAGACAACTATAAAAAAGTGATTGGTGGTGGGAGAGTGTATCAGTGACTAGTATGCTGACAGAAGGGGACAACTCCTTCTAGTCTATCAATTAGGATGACTAGAGTTCCCAGTAGTCCATGTGTACTATCTATAGAGGAGGGAGATTTCTGCCGCTTAGGTGGACGATCGTTAATCGTAGTTTGGGTGAAGACCAGGAGTTGCACAGACACTGTCAAAGACTAGGTGGTTGAAGGCCACACTAGTTGTGAGGTATTGTCACTGAGCAGGCCGCAGGACCAGGTATATCTCACTAAACCATCTTTCCTATAGCATAGTTGTTGATGTAATGTACTGGTTATGGGTTTATAGTCACATAATTTTTTTTGTTTTTATTGTTTGTTCTGTCCCAAAAAATCGAACATCTAGCTCTCACATTACCGCAACATTAAGAAGAGGATACTTATAATACAAGAGTTTTCAGAACCTTGGATACTTCCCACTTTATATAGGAGTGGATGGGATAGGGTTTCCATAAACCTGAGGATACTATGGGACAAATTTCATGAACTTTTGGCTACTATGAATCATGAGTCAGTCGACTGAGTTTGTAGTCAGTCGACTAGAACACTAGTCAATCGATTGGAATATCCAGTCAGTCGAATGGAGTGTTTTCTCATTAGAAAACATATTGTGTTTCAATGCAATGATTAATGAACATCATGATGTCAGCATCAATTTCTTCATCCAGTCTTATTGATCATACAATCAGTCGATTGAACTTCCCAGTCGATCGACTGGACACTCTAATTGATCAATTGGCATTCCCAGTCAGTCATCTAGACACTCCATTCAGCCAACTGATAGTCGGTGTTGTTTAAGTTGATTACATAAACACTTTAGTAACCAAGTTAAACTCTATTCTTGAGTAAATTCCTATTCCTAGTGCATCTTTTGTGTAACGACCCCGACTCCCGGTAACCCCCAATTAAGGGAGACCGAAAGGTTAGAGTCGTTAATTAATAACCCGGATCAAAGGTTCGAAAAATAATCGATAATAATTAATAAACTTTACCAACTAAACTGAAATATGGTAAAAATAAAAACTTTGCTTACCTTTTTAAAAGATGGGATTTCTAAACTTCTATCCATGTAGATACTAATCTAACGAATCCTCTTGTGTACATTATTTATCATTTAGTTCCACATATGCCACTTTATTGTTTGTTCTTTTCATTTATACCTAAAACGCCGACAAACAAAACGTCGGTCAGCAAGAAGCTGGTATGTGGGGGAAACAATAATTGTGTAACTATGTTAACAATGTAGTCAACCAAATATCATTTAACATCCAAGATTACATTTTAAGCAATACTACTCAATCCTTGCCTATCCCCTATCTATGTACCGACCCTGCAGTGGACATGGATACTACCTCTCTCATATGGTAGATCCTTACCCCCAGGGCCCTACCACACAGGTAGCCAATTCTTAGGGTTATGGAGTCGAATGGTCCTACCTAAGGGTAGCCCAATCCCTGACTCATGATGGCTTGATGGACCTACCCCATTGGTAGCCATTTACTAATCCATTTAATGACCTAATGGACCTACCCCATTGGTAGCCATTTACTAGGTCAATCTATAAAGCTACATAGGGGACTAGGATCTGAGCTAGTAGGCACATCTCTTATGTGATAGTCATATTCACATTATAATTTGCATGAATTAAATGCAACCAACAGTTTAATTTTAGTCATCAATAAAACCTAAAAAATCCTTAAGAAACTAATTCGGGATATTCATAGGCGTAACCACATACCTGATCTGACGATTTGAACAAAAATATCTATGCAAATAAGATTCCAAGAAAGCAAGAATTTTCAACAAGATCCTGAAATATTCACGTAATTCCCTTTTTATTATTCATGTCATCAAGATCCATTAAACCTAGCTCGCTTCCTAGGGTTTCTAATTCACTTTTAGGGTTTCTATTGCAATTAGGGCTTCCCTTCATCTTTTACTATTTTAAACCCTAATTTAACGCAATTGATCACAAACCCTAATTATCTCAACATCTAATCCTCGATTTCGGATTTAAGGCATAATCAACCATTATATAAGTCCATTAAGCCTCTTTTCATTAAAGCTACCATTTTTATCCTCCTTAACCCATGACAAGGTCATTATGCTCGTTTATCATCAATTATGCTCTAATACTCATATGAATGTTATTTATCATTAATTCTACCTTGATGCATTCAAAAACCCTAATTTCTATATTAAGGCTATTTATCCACAAATTTGTAACTTTAATGCTCGAAATAGCTTATAACCATGAAAACTCAGTTCTATAATTATATTTTCGAATTTAACCCATTAAAACCCATATTTTCCCAAATTAGGGTTTTGAAACATATTCATGTGCATAAAACCCTAAAACAAGCATGAAACAACCTTTTTCAAAATTAACTCTCCCTTTTATTCTTAATAAGCTAATATTTCTCAGAATTAGGGTTCCAAACCAAAATTAACCCAAAAGAGTCACATCAAATCAGGGTTTTACCATAATCAAAGGTGATAACTTGATGTAATTTTTTTCAATTTCAAGGAATATCAGGTTCCAATTATATTTTAATTAGATTTTTCGCATTTTTCTAATCAACTTTCATGTATCACTTGTAATTATCGGATAATGCTACATTTAGTTATGATTTTTGCAAGAAACGTACCTTTAGGCCAATGAGAGGCCGCCACATCAGCAAAATGGGTCGCTTTTGCAAGGTGGGTCAGAGATGGGGTCAAAGGACAACTTTGCCCTCCTATTCCTTCGTGAGCATCCAGGGTAAAGTAGCCTTTTTACCCTATCTTCTTCTTCTTCCTCGTGAGAAAAGCTCCGCAGAGCAGGTTCCTGCCGTGGTCAACTCTCTCGTTGACTCCGGGCATCTCTCCTCCTCTGCATCTGGTGATGGCCGCCCCACCTCCGCACACTCCTAACGAATCTCACAGTGCCTTTCGTATGCTCCAGGTTGGTCCTGAGCAAGTGTCGATCAGTGCTAAAAGGCCGGCGGATCGACCGGGAAATGAAGGGCATGGTCGGGATGCATTCTGCAATCGGTTGCTCCCATCGATTCCCCTGATCAGCGCAGACTCACAGGGGTTCTCTGGGGCTATGCACATGGTGTGTATCCCTACCCTTATATAGAGGTCCTCTTATGGCTGTCAAGAAGCCCTGAATTGGGCAAATCGCCTAGAGGCAGCGAAACACATGGAAACCAGGGATGTTTCCCTTCGGTTCCTTTCCTTGAGTCCAACGGAATCATCAGCCATCTTGCACATCCATTGAATCGTGAGGAATCCAAGAGGGAAAGTCCCTCTGTACAACATGGAATCACAGTCCTAGTGGGACTTGGATGATGACCATCCCACATTGGATCAAGATCCAACAACCTTCGTTGCACGCGATCAAACAAAAGAAATTACCCCTTTTTTATTTGTCAAATTAATGCCTTAATTTGGGGATAACTTGAGAAATTGATATCTGCCAAACCATAACTCCTTTTTGTCTCAAATTTTAAGGGAACGTTTGTCTTGGCATTATCTAGCTTTGTAAGAAATTTGGGAAACAAATTCCAATGGATGAGAAGCCTTCCTTCTCTCCCAAGTTATCTCATTAATTAGTTCAAATTAATTGATATTCCTTTTTCCTTTGTCATTATCTTGTTATCTTGTGTCCCTTGGACCTCAATAAATCCCAAATGCACGGATTCCCATATTGGGGAACATCTATTTTCCTTTATCCCCTTTATTTATGTCTATTTCATATTTTTCCTTATCTTTTTTATTAAAACATCTCTTTTTGAGGATTTCTCTTTTTATCTCTCTTTTTATTTTCCTTTTAATAGTAGAAAGCCTTTGGATACGAAAATCCACCAAGGATAACTCAATTGTACCTCTTTTCACTTATGTTCCACATTTTTTTCAATTTCTTTCTTAATAAGGAAATATCTAATTGATCTTTTCTTTTCTTATTGCTTTATCTTTGCAATTTTGGACTCCTTGAGACCCAAGGAACCCATGTGTTACGAAATCCACTTTTGGATTAAGTTCTTTTGTCTTCCAAAGGTTTCCACATCTTTCTTTTCTCAATTTCTCAATTATTTATTTACTAACTGAATTTCCTTATTATTGGGCCCAATAGCCAATAAAGCCCACAACACTATCATCAAGGCTATTGTTAACGAAATCCATTTATTCAAAAGAAATTGTATCATTATTTGTCCAAATATCTTTAATATGAGAAATTACATTTCTCAGCAAATGAACCCAAAAATTGGGGTTGTAACTTCCTTCCCCTCTTATAAGAATTTTGCCCTCAAAATTCCATCAAGCAAGCAAACAAATAGGATAAGCCTTTCATATGTTCATCATGGCTCCCATGTGGCTTCACCCTTTCGATGGTGCTTCCCAAGAACCTTCATCATCTCATATTCTTCCATTTGAGTTCTTTCTCACCTTGGCATATCATACCTTCATAGGTGACTCAAGACATTTCAGCCTCTCAAAAGCTGAATAGGTTGAGGGCTCAACACATGGCTTGGGTACCTCACATAGTGCTCTAGATTGGACTCATTTAATACATTATACATTATGTTATCCTAAGGGGTAAGGTTAAACATGACCTTTTCCACCAATCCATCTCAAATGGACCCATATATCGGGGACTCAGCTTTCTCAGCTGTAGCCTAAAGGGGTCGGATTTTCAAATCACACATTTTCCTACAGTGAGCTGCATGTTAGTCTGCTTTGTATCAGCTCACGACTCATGTCGTTTCTGGGTTCTCTCTCTCATCTATTGCACGATCAAAGCGACTTCATATGCACTCCTTATGGTTCTTTTCTGACCTTCGTGAGGCCTCCTTCACCAACATCATCTTAATGAAGTGGTGACCGACACATCCTCCTTCTTGCATCCCGATAAAGGCTATGGTGGTTAACATCACATCTTAAGAATTGCCTCTTTGTATCACCCTAAACCAGCACACTTGCTCTCATCAGACCCTCTAGTCTGGATCATACTAACCATTAGTTAGGGGTGATAGGCGGTACTGACACTGAGTTCTTCATGTACCTACTTCCACCTTATGGAAGTGAACCTTTAGGTCATACTCAAGAACTTTTGAACTCATATCATGGTGTAGTTGAACCATCTCTCTCTCTTATGTAGTTCAACAAAATCTATCTCTTGGCAATACTCCTTTCTTTCTCATGTTATCAAGGTAAGGTGATCTACCATAACCCATATTGCATCTTGACCTTCTAGGTCAAAGGGAGACTTACCACAACATCCATAGTGATGAACTCCCATTCCCTCTCAGGGAATCTTTTATCTTCTATATCGATACACTGGGTTACTGGTGTTCATCCTTCACCTCCTGGCTTGCATGGCCACATGCTACATGCAACTTTGTTTTAAGCATCCAGAGTGCTACCATCACTTACTATATTTGTAGTACCAAGGTATATAATGACCTCATGTATTATTATGATTCCTCAAGCTTGATACCTCATAAACCCGAAACCACTCTCAAAAGGGTTTTATTACCTTCCTTTCCAAAGAAGTGTATATGAGGTTCTATCACCATCCTTTTACTACATCAAGGACTAAACTGGCTAACCAAACAACCATTAACTTGTTCAACATATCTTGTTACATCTCTGTGTTAGCCAAAACACATCCTCTTTCCAAACATAGGGTTAGTCCAACAACCTCAACTTCTTCTAGCTTCCAGCTAACTAGGCAGCTATATCTCAACTAGAGCATTCATTACCACTTCTTATCCTTAGGTGTTAGGTAATGTTGAAGACATACACCTCCATGTATTCTACTTATCATCCCATCTCAAACTCTAAGTTTGTCTTCATCAAGAAACTCTGAGCTCATCCTAATGGTGATCAAACTCAACCTTGTATCACTTGCAATTTCCACATAGCTCATGCTAAAAACATCCTTATAAGATGACTACCGTATTTCTCTTAGTGTTTGTAAACCATCCATGTATTATTCCTTCCACAAGGGTATGTTATCATCTCTATCCTCATACCTTATAGCAACGTTCCAACTTACATCATCTTTATCCTTGGTGTAAGGCATGCGTACTGTCCTATCTCTCACTCCCATAACAAGAAGAAATAAGCATTTGGCAGCTGTCCAAATACAGAGTTCTTCCCATTCCAGGAGTAGAGATGGCACATCCCACCTTGCCAGTACACCTTCAAATCTAAGTTGAAACATGCAACTCATGTCTCCACATCACAAACAACATGATATCAAAAATATTACTTCCATGGAAAACTGATCTGGAACCTACTTGAGTTACCACACAATCCTTGGTCATCTCCTCTAGGTCTATAGGGTGCCGGCACTTTTGGGGTCATCCCTTTTCCCTTATACATCCAGAGAGTGCCCTACTCATTTGCCCTTTGGGTCCCATGAGTTCATGAAGGTGATCAATCTCCTAACCCATGGCCCTTAGACAATGATAGATGTTACCTCCTGACCCTATGGTCACGTGCAACTAGGGAATTAGGCAACTCCTTCTTCCATCAGTCTTATCCCTACCTGACCCTAGGATAGACTTAGGATTCTATTGTAGTACATGTCTGACTTAGAACCTTACCCAAGCCTTCATCATCTCTCTCTACATTCATGGGTTGTCTTTCATCCTTTCTTTGGGATCATGGCGACCTTCCTACCTTGGTCAGGCCCCATACAGGTTACCTCCATGGTAACACATCCACATGCACTTAGAGATGGTTAACTATGGATCTACAGGTTTAGTCTTATACCCTACAAAAGGGTCCCTCTCCCAGGATGGGAGGAAACTACACCTTGATAACAAAGGTCACAAGCATCCTTATGTTTAGGGTCTGCCTCCACATGAGCATGCCTAGCCCTAGCAAGCTACTAAGGAACAAACAGACACCTACCAAATCATGCTAGGTCATACTTGTTCTCATCCTCAACATTAGACCAACTTAGCTATGAGGGATTCATCAAACCTACCTTTAACTTTAAGGGGTTTCCTTTTCCTCTACACCTGAGGAGTACCATGCTCGAAACTATAGAGACTCAATTCTCACCATGAGCATCATGTATACTACTTCCCCTCTTAGGTCTAGGAACCCTAGGTTCACCTTTGGGTGTCCAACTGCATGCTCAATCTCTTAACCATGAATCAAGCATATCCAAGGTATGTCATGTACTTCCATGATCCTTTTATATAAGCAGTACCTCAGAGTTGAGTCCTCCTCGAGGATAGCCAACT